>OU015529.1:5071053-7471053 GCA_907165065.1 Caprimulgus europaeus
CCTTTGCATTTTATTGGCACAAAACTACTTGTGCATTTGCAGTGCTCCCATGCGTATTTACCTATTTACTCCATGATTATTTATTGAAAGCTATCTCATGCTCAGTTACTTTCCCACTTTCTTTTGCTTTAAACATTAAACAGATGCAGTATATTTTCAAATAATTTAAACACAAATCTTGATGAGTGAATTTGCTCCTTCTGCTGCGTCAGTGACTTCTTTTTCCTCCCTGTTCCTTTTTTCCTGTACTGTACATTTCTATCTGTGCTATAAAAGCACTGGCCAATTAGACAGCCTTGGGATCTCAAAGGAGGCCGTGTAATTTCAAATATTTGTATTAGCAAACAAATAAAAATTCTTTATATCTCTCTTCCTCGCTTTGCCCTCCCCGTTGCTCTCTCCTGTTTCTAGAGAAAGGTCACTTGGCAATATCAGATCATTCTCCAAATGGCTTTATTTCTTGTACCCCTGGATGAAAAGCCAGTTACTGCTGTTTGGCTTTTCCAGACTTGTAAAAGAGATTAATGACTGATGCACCGAATAGGCCCCTTCCTACAGCAAGAGTTTTGCCTGAGTGAGAAGTAAAAGTGAGAGAATGTTGCACATGCATGGGGTTATTCGTGAAGCTCCTCAAAGGAAACAGCAGTGAATTTCTTCTTTCACCCCAGAATTTCACTCAGTTACTGGAGTGACTGGTGTCCCGGTATCGGTCAGCAGAAAATAGCTACCAAATCCAATTAGCAGTCGTCCTCAAACAGATCCAGGGAGAGGAAGGCAGCAAGGAGAGTGTAGGATCAGAATAATTCAGATAATAGGATGGAAGTGCTACTGGCACATGTGGTCCAAGTCCCATTTTCTGATGAAGATCGGTTCATACCACTGCCAGCCTCATGCTTAAAAGGTCACAGCTTCTGTCTTGAATCCCACCTGGGTACGAGATGTTGAGGCTAAGTGTGGTGGTTTCACTTGGCCAGCACTTGGCTGCAGCCAAACCCAGCCGCTCACTCCCTCCCCCTGCCAGAGGATAGGGGAGAGAATTGGGAGGGGCAAGGGTAAGGAGACTTGTAGGGTGAGATAAGACCAATTTAATAACTGAAATCAAATAAAACTTAATAATGATATTAAATCATAATGATATTAAATCATAATGACAATAGTAATAAAACATGCAAATGAGTGGTAGTGATACCCAGTGCCATTGCTTACCACTTGTTAACCGAGCCAAACCTGTTCCCAGATAACGATCCCAGAGGAGCAACAATCCCAAACCAAAACTGCAATCCCAGGAGAGCGAGAGCCTGAGCGAGAGCCAGAGAGAGCCAGAGAGGAAGAGCCCCTCATGGATCTCCTGCCCATGGGGGACAGGAGATGGAACAGCCCCTTGGCAGAGCCAAATACCGGTTTAGCGTATTAATTTAAATATTCCTCACCCCCTGAGATCTTGCACTTGCAGATTGACAAAACACAAAGTCCTTCAACTTACAGCAACAATTTAAAACATTGGGATGTTACCTCTGTTCTTTTCAGAACAAATCCCAGCTGAAACCAAAATACAGCGCTATTCCAGCTACTGAAAAGAAACCCAGCTCTGTCTCAGCTAAAAACCAGGACACTAAGTGACAAAGTAGGAAGGAAAAAATTGAAGACAAGGGCATTTTCCAGGGCATTACACAGCAAGGTAACATTCCTGACATATGAAACCTTGATTACTATGCTGCCAAAAAGAAACCAAAACCACCAAAAGCCTGATATTGTTCCCTTCCCACCTGCCCTGTCCTACTCACATTCTGTGCCAGGCTCACCAAGGTGGTGGCACCACCCAGCGAATCTTCTGAAAGTCCTCAGGTGCAGTCATAATTTTGGAGGAGTTTTCCTAAAATATTTGAGGAGCGTTAAAAGGAACCAAAGACATGCTGCAAGACAGCCTCAAAAGCATCTTTTATTTTTTTCCCATTATAATTCCTATCACCTCAACTCCAGCTTTGCTGAATATAATCCCATCATCAAAACAATGCAACCTCCTGTTTAAAAATGTTTTAAAACCCCAGGAATGGTTACGTTGCTGCTGGGAAGGGAGCTCACCCTCCCCTAGCTGGCAGCAAATTAGGAGGCTTGCTGCCTGCAGACAGTCTCCAGCTCCCAGGTTTGGTGGCCAGGACCCTGGGCTGCTTTCTGCTCCCTCTAAGCAGAAGGAGATGTGCCAGCAGCCTGGTGAAGCCATGGGGTACAGAGCCACCGTGCCAGGATCCTGTGTCACAGGTTATGGCCAGCTCAGTCCCGGGCTGGATGGGGATGGCTGATGGAAGGATCTCTGCCTCCTCTCCAACCTGCCATTCAGATGTACTCCACAACTGGCTGAAAGCCATTATTCCTCCAACTGTTGCTTCTTTTTAAGTAATACAGCTGCTCTGCACAATCCTAACCACCTTTTTGATTGTTCATTAGGGACCTGCAATACTCTTGGTTTATTCCATTTAAAGCTGGGTTTAACTAACAGTAGTTATGTGCCCCATCACCTCTTCATTATTAGACTGAATTGCTTCCTAAGGACCAAATCATGCAGAGTCTCGCAGTTTCTGCGAGGCGCCGGGCACCTTCTCTTCTCATCCATTTCACTTAGGCAGCTGCATTTGATGGAAATTGATGGCAGGCTGGGGCTGGACGAGTCCTGAGCTGCTGTTCAGATTCTGCATTCGAAATCTTCATTTGCAGCAAACAATGATGCACGTGACTCCCCTTAATGCAAGTTAATGTCTGCGTGACCATCAAGGAACGAAGGCGTAATAAAGGATCAATAATCGCAATGATCTCAGTAACGGGTTTGAAATATTTAACCAGAGGCAACAATTAAGGTTCTTTTGATGTTGCAAACTTAAAGCCTACAGTCTTGAAGCCGAGTCAAGTGTCTTTGCCCTTAATGATTGTACAAGTTCCCCTAAACGATGCCTCCTCCTGCTCAAGCTCAGCTACTTACAGAGCCGGCAGAGAAACAAAGTCAGGCTTTGAAAATCACCTTCAATTGCAATGAACTTTTCTCCTTCGCTAGCTTCTCATCGCTTCTAAACAATGCTAAACTAAAGATAACATTTATAATTTAACTTGCTATCTAGCAAGCCATTAAATGATTCCCAAGGAAATTTTGGATCAAGAGGACTTGCCTTTTGTAAAACAGAAAGATCTGCCAGCGTTCCTCAGCTGATGGGGGCTGAAATGTTATTGGGCTTTGTTTTTCTGAATGATATTCAGATTTTGGGAATGAAGAAGAATATTTGCTTGCTAGTAGCCTGAATTCCACTGGGATACAAATCTCTGTCTCTTTGAGAATGATAAAAGAAGTCAGGCAGGGTATTGTATACCGTCTTGCATTAAGAAAAACTCGGAGGTTTAAGGCCATCTGTATTTAAATCCAAGGACAGATGAGACATTTAAATTTTAGTAGCACTCAGTTATATACCTGACATAGAGAAATGGCTGCAATCCTTTTTATCAGGCTGGAGAATAGGCATTAAATGACAAAATATTAGTCAGGCCATAGATCCACGAAACCTGTAAGATCTGCAGCAGCTTCATTAAATCTGGTTTTTTATCAGAGGGGAGAGAAGGGGCTGGTATAACATTGCCAGCATTTGAGGCATTGGGCTTTTAGAGGATCGCTGCCAGATACTTCATCCATCTGTCTATTTTCATATTTATTGTTTTACCAATCACTTTATTCATCCATCTGTTCATCTGTGTAAACCCATTTTTTAAAATTTTAATTTTTATTTATAGACTGACCTTAATAAACTCTCCTCAAGTACTGGGTGTTTATCACTGTCATGGATGAAAACGTTATTAATGACAGGAGGGCTGAGCGGGGAAGACGACTGCCCTTTAAATTCCTTTTCAGCTGACTGGACCGCAGCAACTCAGCTGGGTGGAGGTGGCTGGATCGATAAGGTCAGAGTTCAGTCACTGGTCCCATCTCCTCTGTCATCCCCATCACTCCCAGCTAACGATGCCTGCAGGTGGAGCGGGGGCACGTGGCTACGTTTATGAATTACCTCGCTCCGTAGCAAAGGCTTTTCCGCCCCATAGGAAAAGCTGGGGGTAGCCCAGGATATTTATTTTGAAATGTATACAAGGGAAGACGTGGATGTCAGTACAAGAAAAGCAGCCTGGTGTTTTTAGAGTAAATATCAGTGGCTCGTAGTGCAGTGCTGGCACCGTGGGTTTCAGCTTTTCCAGGGGAATTCTGATTAAACATAAATAAGAGATGCGCCGGTCGTTAAATGCTCCCCACATCGCACGAAGGAATGAGAGGTGAGTTCATTTTCAGCACATAACTTTGTACTTTCAGTCCAACTACTTAAACTGCCTGACTTGCCAGGAATCCAGGGCTAATAGCCACAATTGCATGCACCTCTGTATTTGCCCGCAACAGCCAGGGCTTTGATACCTACACCTGGTTGGGCAAGAAAAGAAATAGATGTATTTCATTTCGCAGGTACCTAACAGTTCAGAAAATGCCATTTATTACTACTAATCATGTCCTTATTTAATTGCCAACAGCAATACAGATGATGGTTACACTGAAAATAGAAGGTGGCAAGAATATCTCAAAGTACCTCAAAATTATACACCTATGGATTAAGAGCATTTCAGCTTTCTGACAGGTAATAGTCACGGGGTGGCTATAAATGCTTTACGAGTTCACTGCGCTGACAGAACGTCTAACCTTGCCCCCCCAAAATACATTTTTATTCTGCTGACTTAAAGTAGGTTTGATAAACACTCTCCAGGATAACTCAACCCTCACGTTTTATCTTTGGTTGGCCTAGGTGCCGCGTTTGCGACGAGGAGTTTTGCCGTGAAAGATGTGGCTGTGAGGCTGGGGACGTTCCTCTCATGGCTTCATCTCATCTCCCGGCTCATTACAAGCCTTGGATTCCTGCCTGGGATTTTATTTTGACATCAGAGGTGTAAATCAAGTCATAAACATATTTAAACGAATGTTGTTGAAAAATCCGTAATTCTGACAGCGAAATGAGCAACAAAAAGTGCATATAATATTTGGTGACATGTAATTTTAACTTCATCCAGTCTCTTTCCTTTTGAGACATTGTTACCTGCAGGTTAAGGCAATAAAATAAGGATGTACAAGAATGTGTCAAATGTAGGGCTTCCCTAAATTACACTCTGAGGCACAGATTAATACATTTAATACATTCCAGTCATGAGTGAAGTACTTATAGCAGAACAACTGCTCCTTCAGTGATATCATTCACTGGAATGAACTACAGCTAACAGTGACAAGCTGGAAAAATGCCCCCACTTTTCAAACTGTACAAATGGCATTTGGACACAGTAACTCAAAACTGGACACTTCATTTCAAGTTTAAAGCTAGTGGTCCAGTCAAAAGCTATTACTCCATCTTCTTTATTTGTAGTCCATGCTTTTGTGCTCTTTAAGAATCAAATAAATACTGGTGTAATGGTTAGCAACTGCCAGTTCAACGAAAAATACTGCTAAATTCACCAATAAGTCTTTTTTCTACACACACAAATTTATGACATAAGAACTGAACCCATTCCTGTTACAATGTCTGGATAGTTTTTTAATGTAGAGGGAGACTCACTTTAGTGATAAGAGTTTAAACCTCAACTACTTTTTCCTTCTTTCTGGATCATACATCTAGATAGAGAGGAGCGTGAAATAAACGAGCGGCGTGTGTAAACCAAGGTGCGCTGAGTTGACCCGTTCTCAGCTCCATCAATCCTGCAGAGGCAAGTGATCTCCGGAGCTCTGCAGCCTCTTGCACCCAATACTCTTTCCCTGAGATTATTTAAAAGCAGAGAGATTATTTGCACTGAGATTATTTAAAAGAAAGAGATAATTTGCACTGAGATTATTTAAAAGCAGAGAGATTATTTGCACTGAGATTATTTAAAAGCAGAGAGATTATTTGCACTGAGATTATTTAAAAGCAGAGAGGTTATCTGCATTGATATTATTTAAAAGGAGAGAGATTATTTGCATTGAGATTACTTAAAACAGAGAGATTATTTGCACTGAGATTATTTAAAAGATAGTATTTGCTGTGAGATTATTTAAAAGCAAAGAGATTGTTTGCACTGGGATTATTTAAAAGCAGATGCAAGATCTGCCCCCTCCTCCACATTTTTTTAAGACCTTGATGGAGAAGGGAAGGTGACTGAGCTGGGTACAAGCTCACTAGATGCCTCCTCCTTGTCACTTCTGTACAACCCTCTTTGGTTCACTGTTTGCAAGTCCCTCCCCCTCGAAGGGACACCCTGAGCCTCCCACCCTGCCCCACTGCTGTCTGGACAATAGTTAGATCCTAGGTTGTGATCACCACAGACATCCCTGCATGTGCCCCTGCAAAGGGAAGGAGCAGCACTACCCGTTGGCCGAGGAGGACTTTGTACAGAAAGAAGAAGTTGCCCAGGGAATGGAGCTGGTTGCTTTCCATCCACAGTAGCACCACGTGCAGGCTTCAGGGCTTGAGTGTTCAGTTCCTGCTTTGATCTGCCTGTATAAAATAACCGATGCTGACAGGTACAAGG
Organism: Caprimulgus europaeus; assembly: GCA_907165065.1. The sequence goes on from OU015529.1 coordinate 5,077,621, forward strand.
CTTGAGCTCCTCCGTAGCGATCAGCACGTGCATCGTACCCCCAGAGAAATCACTCATCTTTGCAGTTAGAAGACTTAAAAATATGGGGCTGTTCTCAAGTTTCTTTTCCACCTCTGCAGGCTCTGCAGTGGTCCCATCATCAGAAGACCCCTGGTATCTGAAACACTCAAGAAAAAGTGTCTGGAAACAGGAATTATTTCAATAATTTCACAGAAATTACTTACATTTCCTTTTATTCAGTTTCTTGAAGATACCGATGCTGAGACAAACAAGGATTTTATGATGTTCTAAGTAATTCCATTTGGTGTCATAATTACCATCTTGATTAATTCTATCCACATAGAAAATTATGAGGGCTTTCTTTTTTTTTTTCTTTTCTTTTCGTATCTGCTGGGTACATTTTAAAGATTTTGTATTAACTGCAAACAATGTGAGTTGAGAAGAACTGTGACAGTCTGCAAACAAAGCACCTTTAGTGACTGTGAAGGGATAAATGACAAGTGTAACAGGGGCAGGACTGTCCCCCTGATCTCTGCATTGATATTATGAGAATACAAAGACCCTGTAAGCTATTGTTCAGATAAAAGTAGGCTGCTAATACCTGTACCTCTGCCACCTCACTTCTTCCACTGCTGGCACTGAACATGTCTGTTATTATCTTTCCTTCCTGGAGAGAAGCTCCTTACGATTTGCTGTGTGTTGAATGAGACATCAGAGCTCAACAGCCCCAGCCCTGTAACATCCAGTGGGATGCACATCCCACGCGGTGTAACTCACTTTTGAAATGAGTACATCATCAGAACACCCCTGGTATCTGAAACACTCAAGAAAAGGTGTCTGGAAACAGAAATTATCTTAATAATTCCACAGAAATCACTTACATTTTATTTTATTCAGTTTTTTGAAGATACTGATGCTGAGACAAACAAAGATTTCATGATGTTTGGTCCACTGCTGGCACTGAACATGTCTGTTATTATCTTTCCTTCCTGGAGAGAAGCTCCTTACGATTTGCTACGTGTTGAATGAGATATCAAAGCTCAACAGCCCCAGCCCTGCAGCATCCAGTGGGATGCACGTCCCATGTGGTGTAACTCACTTTGGAAATGACAGGCTGGAAGACTGGGACACATGGAGGTTTTTAAAAATTATTTAAGATTATTTTAATCCTTTGACCTTGGCAAGATGACACCACTTTTGGATGATTAGCTGATATTCTAAATAAGTAACATTTTAATTTCATAAGCAGAAAGACTTGCAAGTTTTTCTCCTGGGTCTTGCTGTAGCCTCCAAAAGAAGTGTGAGGAACCAGAGAGGCTGTAAGAGGTACTTGTCTGTCCAAGTGTGCTGTAACACAGCTCACATGGTGCTGAATTCCCCAGGACTGGCAAAGTCTGCCCTTACTGAAAGCACTGACAATCCATTCCTGAAGTTTCCACGTGGCCCTCATCCCCTAGCAAGAGAATGAGAGACCACAGGACGCTGCAGGGTGAGCCCTGAGGAAGAGGAAGGGCTGTGGATACTTGGAAAAATATTCACAATTAATATCCATTTGAAACACAGAATTGGTGCCTCTTTTCCTTCCCCTTCCTGCCATTCTGTGAAACAGCTTCAGAGTGAGGAACCTATTATTGGCCATTGCACATCATTAATTTGAGAATCATTTATCATCTGCTGCATCTTATGATCCTGCATTACACTGCACAATATTGTCATCCCAGCATAGGAAGCATCACCTGTTTCAAGCATAACACCACAGACCAGAGTTACTCAGTCTGAGAAAGACCTAAACTAGACATCACAGAGCAGTGCAAGGGTGGAGCTGACATAAACTGTGGTTGTGAAAATACATCATGGATGATGGCTTTATGTAAAGAGAATCGGAGTGCAGGCAACAGCTCTGAAGCTTGGAGATCCAAATTAGATCCTTCAAAATCCAAATTTTGAGAGTATAAACCAATCCTATTAGTTCACTGTATTTTAAAACTATGCCAAGGGCTCAACAACTCCTATCTTTGATAGGCTTCTAACAGAGAATATGTTTAGTTTTACCTGGTTTAGCACCAGTGAGTCCATGAATAGACTTCACTGTTTATTGACAGCACTGAAGGCTTTGGCCACTGAAAGACTTGTTGGATGGCAGTGTCTATGGCCTCGCTAGGCAGAGCTCACAGCATTGCCTGGATTGGAAAAGACCTTTAAGATCATCAAGTCCAATTATTAACCCAACACTGACAAGTCCCCGACTAACCCATGTCCCTCAGCACTGTGTCTACACGACTCTTCAATCCCTCCAGGGATGGGGACTCCACCACTGCCCTGGACAACCCCTTCCAATGCCTCAGAACCCTTCCAGCAAAGAAATTCCTCCTCACATCCAATCTCAGCTGCCCTTGGTGCAACTTGAGGCCATTTCCTCTTGTCCTGTCCCTTGGTCCTTGGTTGAACAGACCCATCCCCACCTCTCTCCACCCTCCTTGCAGGGACTTGGACAGAGCCAGAAGGTCTCCCCTCAGCCTCCTTTTCTCCAGGCTCAACACCCCCAGTTCCCTCAGCCGGGAACTCAGCACACTTGTGCTCCAGACCCTTCCCCAGCTCCGTTGAGACCATCTGAGCACGAAGCCCAGCCTGACTGAACCGAGGCTGCAGTGTCTATTACATGTAAAGGGGCTTTGGATTCAGCCAAGAGAGCAGTGCTGAGCAGAGACCACTACAGCTGCAGGACCAGTTCTTATGTCACTCATCTGACTTCACTCGCAGGAACAAAGCATAGAGCAGAGAGGATTCAGGGCTAGGGATGTTTTTTTACCAGTCCATGCTTCTGCTCTTTAAGTTTTTCTTAAAAGTAATCTAGATGTAGGTCTATATTAGTCCACATCTAAGCCTAATCCAGCTTGGAAACACTTTGAAGCAAAATATATATATTTTTTTCTTTTACCCAGATAACTGGGGTTTATATGCATCTTGTACGACAGGCTGCAGCTAGAGCTCCTAGATCAATAGAAGTAAGAATGAAAAACAACACCATGTTCTAAATTGCTATGACTAATAAAAAAACCCCAATTCAATCCATACTTGCAGGATTTTATCAGTGACCAAGTACTAATTCAAAATTTTACCAGTGTCCACCTGTTTTTCCATGGAATAATAGCAAAAAGTATTTCCAATTCTGATTTTCTCATTAAATCATGTTGACAAAATAATTTAAAAATTAAATGAACTCCTTTTCAGAAGAACTCTCCTCAAGGCACACACATGGGAAGCAGCCCTCAAACATGTCACTCTTGGAAAACCCAACACGACGTTAGGAGACCCGACCGTCCTGCTGCAGCGCCCGTGCAGAACACAGAGCACAGGGTAATCTGACAAAATAATTGGATTACACATGCACAATTCAGACTTTCAGTTACTGGGTGCTTTCTTGCTCCTAGTTTCCACAGGAAAGTCAGTTTTTTTGTTCCTTAAGTCCTTGTACTGCTTATTTACATATGAAAAGGTAAGTTTATAAAAGAGCTTTCCTATTTTACTACATCTAATAGTTAATAATTTAAATCTGTAGCCATTGTCATCATATAGATTGACACAAATGGCATATGGATCATTCTGGGGATGAGGGTTAGTTTCTTTTAAGAGAGAATTGTTTTAGTTTTTGCAGGAAATTAATCAGGGGAATGGGCTTTGTGGAGCATGGAGCAAATCTAATCTGTTCTTTGTTCAAATTTGCCTTGCTCCAATTCCTAGCAATTGTAGACAACATGCTCTTTTGTTCGGGAGCCACTTGTTACATGCATAATTAGAGACTGCAGTAGCTGTGTTTAAAGAAAAACTGTTTTCCAATGTAATGTGTGATCTTGATAATAGTATTTTCATCAAAGGTAGCAATTACATTCATTAAGCTGGGACTGGCAAGGCAGCAAGGAAATTAAGTGGAAGGTGAATAAAAAGCTCCCCGTTTCTTTTTAAAATCTCTGGCTCTTTATAAGTTGAAATGCACCATGTTGAGCTGCAAACTGGAAAATACATACTGAATATAAAAAAAAAAGAAAGAAAGAAAGAAAAAAAATAAAGTCCTCCTTAACCTTTCTGAATAATGATCCAGAAGATATCCTAGGGACACCTACTATAGATGCACTTTTCAAATTAAAGGGCTTTATTCTACATTAATTTCTTATGCAAGTTTTAAACGAGCTCAACATATGATTCAGGTCTTTAAAGGCTCCAGGGCTCTCTAGGATTAATTCACTGTTCTTTTCACACATAAATTAATTGTTTTGTGTTCTCAAAAACAGCAAACAGCACATAAATCAACCAGTTTAGAAAAGATGTGAGGCTGGTACCTTTTGCAAATCACTGAAGTTGGCTATTTACACTTCATTATTATAACATGTAACTTTTAAAGGAAAGGCTGGAAAAGTAGGACACGTGTTGTTAATTCTAAGCAGATTTCTTGAGCGCAGAACTCATTTTTGCAATTTGATTCCTTGAAAGACAAAAGTTGTGGAGCACTGAAAAGCCATTCTTCCAGCACTCTAATTATATTTTTCTGAGTTAATAATTCAATTAGACATCACTAATGTATTTGCAAACATTCCCTTCTAAAAATAGCTAAGTTGTTTGGGGTTTTGTTTTGTTGTGTCCATCCCCCCCCCCCCCCCCTTTTTTTTTTGCCTTAAGCCTTGCAACAGTGAGATTTGCAGATAGAAAAATGTAGAAATCTGAAGATGTGAGCCCTGGGAGGGCTGTGCCCAGCTTGCAGGCTCCCCCAGGCACTCCTGCTGAGCACACACACAGGAATCTCATTTTTTAACTCCAAAATGTAATCCTGTTTTGTTTTGTTTTTTCCCAGGCACTGTATCGCAGGCTGAGAAGCGACGGGAAATGGGTCCATCTCCTCGTACCTTTGTCCTGGGAAGTTGTTATTTCAGATGCAGGCTGAACCCTCATTTTACACACAGGCAAAATACCCACTTGAGGGATCTCAGTGAGCATCAATCAAAGCAGATGACACTGCAGCAAGTGGGGCAAGTCTAATTTACAAGCACTTAGAGCAGGACAGGTGCCGAGATGCAGGCGACAGCAGGTACCGTGCTCCCTCCTGAACAGGGATGTCCCAGCGCACTCTCATCTCGAGGCAAGAGAGAAAAATGAAGCCAGAACCTGAATCACAGAATCACAGAATATTAGGGATTGGAAGGGACCTCGAAAGATCATCTAGTCCAATCCCCCTGCTGGAGCAGGAACACCTAGATGAGTTCGCACAGGAAGGCGTCCAGGCGGGTCTTGAATGTCTCCAGAGAAGGAGACTCCACACCCTCCCTGGGCAGCCTGTCCCAGTGCTCTGTCACCCTTACTGTAAAGAAGTTCCTTCTCAAGTTTAAGCGGAACCTCCTGTGTTCCAGCTTACACCCATTACCCCTTGTCCTATCATTGGTCATCACTGCAAAGAGCCTGGCCCCATCCTCCTGACACTCACCATTCAAATATTTATAAACATTAATCAGGTCCCCCCTCAGCCTCCTCTTCTCCAAGCTAAAGAGCCCCAGCTCCCTCAGCCTTTCCTCATAAGGGAGATGCTCCACTCCCTTAATCATTTTGGTGGCTCTTCGCTGGACTCTCTCAAGCAGCTCCCTGTCCTTCTTGAACTGTGGGGCCCAGAACTGGACACAATATTCCAGATGTGGCCTCACCAGGGCAGAGTAAAGGGGAAGAAGAACCTCTCTTGACCTACTAACCACAGCCCTTCTAATGCACCCCAGGATGCCACTGGCCTTCCTGGCCACAAGGGCACAGTGCTGGCTCATGGTCATCCTGCTGTCCACCAGGACTCCCAGATCCCTTTCCCCTTCACTGCTCTCTAGGAGATCATTTCCCAACCTGTACTGGAACCTGGGGTTGTTCCTGCCCAGGTGCAACACCCTACACTTGCCCTTATTATATTTCATCAAGTTTTTCCCTGCCCAGCTCTCCAGCCTGTCCAGGTCTCTCTGGATGGCAGCACAGCCTTCTGGTGTGTCAGCCACTCCTCCCAGCTTGGTATCATCAGCAAACTTGCTGACAGTGCATTCAATTCCCTCATCCAGGTCATTTATGAATATATTGAATAATACTGGTCCTAATACTGACCCCTGAGGGACTCCACTAGACACAGGTCTCCAACTAGACTCCGCCCCATTGACCACTACTCTCTGGCTTCTTCCCACCAGCCAGTTAATAATCCATCTCACTACCTGCTCATCTAATCCACACTTCCTCAATTTATCAGCGAGGATGCTGTGGGAGACCGTGTCAAATGCTTTGCTGAAATCAAGATAGACCACATCCACTGCTCTACCATCATCCAGCCACCTGGTCGTGTTTTCATAAAAGTCTAGAAGGTTGGTCAAGCACGACTTCCCCTTGGTGAAGCCGTGCTGACTGCCCCTAATGACCCTCTTATCCTTGATATGCCTAGAGATGGCACCTAGGATGAGTCGTTCCATCACCTTTCCAGGGATGGAGGTGAGGCTGACCGGTCTGTAGTTACCCGGGTCCTCCTTCTTGCCCTTTTTGAAGATTGGAGTGACATTTGCCTTCCTCCAGTCCTCAGGCACCTCTCCCGTTCCCCACGACTTAGCAAAGATGATGGAGAGCGGTCTAGCAATGACCTCAGCCAGCTCCCTCAACACTCGTGGATGCATCCCATCTGGACCCATGGACTTATGGATGTCCAGGTTGCTTAATTGGTCCCTGACCCAATCCTCATCAACTGAGGCAATCTTCTCCATTGTCCTGTCTCCATCTGGGGTCTCCAGGGTACAGAGCTCCTCAAGACAACTTCCGTCAGAGTAGACAGAGGCAAAGAAGGCATTCAATAGCTCTGCCTTCTCTGTATCCTCTGTCACCAGGGTACCCCCCTCATTTATCAGTGGGCCTACATTGCCTCTGACGTTGGCTTTATCTGCCATGTATTTGAAGAAGCTCTTCCTGTTGTCCTTGACCCCTCTGGCAAGATCTAATTCTAAGGAGGCCTTGGCTTTCCTAGTTGCCTCCCTACATCCTCTGACAATATCCTTATATTCCTCCCAAGTAGTCAGCCCCTCCTTCCACGATTTGTAAACTCTCCTCTTCCACTTAAGTTTGGCCAGCAGTTCCCTGCTTAACCAAGCAGGTCTCCTGGCTCCCTTCCCTGACTTCCTACATATTGGAATGCTTTGATCTTGAGCCCAGAAGAAGCTGTCCCTGAACGTTAACCAGCTGTCTTGGGCCCCTTTACCTTCAAGTAATCTGTCCCATGGAATTTCCCCTAACAATTGCTTGAAGAGGCCAAAGTTGGCCCTCCTGAAGTCCAGGGTAGCAATCTTACTTGTAATTCTGCTTATGCCACATGAGATTTGGAACTTCACCATCTCATGATCACTGCAGCCCAGGCAGTCCTCAACCTTCACAGCCTCAACCAGGCCCTCCTTGTTAGTGAGGATCAGATCCAGCGTCACTCCCCTCCTGGTTGGTTCATCCACCATTTGCATCAGGAAGTTATCATCGATGCACTGGAGGAACCTCCTGGATTGGGGGTGGCTGGCCGAGTGGTCTCTCCAGCAAATATCAGGGTAGTTAAAATCCCCCACAACAACCAGGGCCTGGGATTGCGAGGCTGCTGTCAGCTGCCTGTAGAAGGCCTCATCAATTTCTTCACCCTGATCTGGTGGCCTGTAATAGACACCCACGACAGTATCAACCCTGCCAGCCTGCCCCTTGATTTTTACCCACAGGCTCTCAACTAGCTCCTCATCCGCCCCTGGATAGATCTGAATGCACTGCAGTTGCTCTCTCACATAAAGAGCAACTCCACCACCTCGCCTCTCTGGCCTGTCTTTCCTGAGAAGGACATAGCCATCCATGACCACATTCCAGTCATGTGAGCTATCCCACCATGTCTCTGTAATTGCTACCAGATCATAATCCCCTGACCGAACACGGGTTTCTAACTCCTCCTGCTTGTTCCCCATGCTGCGTGCATTGGTGTACCTGGTTATCCATTAACTCCCAAAATAACTGTTTCTCCCTCTGCCCTTCCCAGAAATAGAATATGAAACCACAGCATCTTGGCCAAATTGGAATTTGCATAGTTCTGCGAAACATTTCCTTCAGTTAGGAATGATTTAATTATTCTTCACTTCCTCTTCTAGAAATCATTCCTAGATAATGAGGTTAGCATAGAGCAGATATGTTTCAGTCAAGAAATAGATGTAATTCAGTGCCAGAAGGCTTTTGCAGTTAAAAAAAAAAAAGATTTTTGGACACTTCTCAATAGAAGCAGCAGTGTAGAGAAGGTTGGCTATTAAATTACAATAGTCTGAGACATCAGATCATCGGGTGCTTTAACCCAGTGCTGTGTCAGCACCCTGAAGAATTAGAGGACAACCACAGCTCTCTTGCGGCCCAGATTCTTACACAAGGGTAACAAGGCACTTTAAAAATAATTATTAAATAATGACAAACTATATTACCTCCAGAGAATTGTTTATCTCTGCAGATTGAATCACTGAAGTCAAAGCACCGTAGAGCTAAAATACTTTGAGTATAAAATGGAAGACCTGTTGCTGCACCTTCCTCTGGACCTTGGAAACTGTGAATCCTGCAGGACACTCAAATATATCTTATGACCAAGAGCTTGCTGAATCTAGTTTTCATTATTCAAGCAATAATGAAAATAACCTGCCATATCAATCAAATGTAGACACTGCTGCAATTAAACTGAGAAAATTTTCTTTTTAAAGCTTGATTGGACAGATATTGAGAAGACCTAAGTCATTTGGAATTTTAAGAAGGGAGCAAAACAGTTTGTGTTTGGTAAAAATCTCACAGTGGAACATAAGGATTTTTTCTCTGAACATGGGGAAAACAAGACTATGGATGTAAACACAGCCTTTATATCATATAACCATCTTCTAGCACATAATAGGGAGTCATAAAACATTTTCAAAGTTCAAAAAGTACCTGAGTTGAAAAAAGTACTTTGCCTCAATTCTTAGGGGAACAATTGGAGCAGCATTTGGTGTGTAAACATCCTCCATCTCAGGAAGAGAACGTCTAACATTTTCTTTCCTAAAACAAACAGCATCAGCTTTTGCACTAAAAACACATTTGCTCTGTACCAACTGTGTCTTCAACAGCTCCATTAACAAAACAAGTTCTAAGGAGCTTTTTTGGTATTTAACTAAATTTCCAGAAGCTTAACTTTAATTTCTGAATTATTCCCTAATTATTTTTAGGTCAGTTTAGCAGAGCTGACACAAAGCTGTTCTCTATGAGATAAAATGGAAAAAAAACCAACCAACCAAACAAAGTAAAACATTGTGCTTACAACTCAGTACCATTTCAAATCTGTCTTTTTTGCTTCAGCTGGTCCTTTAGCTGCTGTTGGGTGCATGAGACAGTAACTCCATAAACAAAGTTATAACAGATAATACTTCTTAGCATAAATAACATTTGCAGCTTTTGGGACTCAACCTTCCACAGTCTCTGCTTTTTGTATCCCTACAGATAAAAAAGATATCCAGAGAAGCTAGTGTCTTTCTGAAATGTAATTATCATGTCTTTGGGCACCATCTAAACAAAGGCAGACAAACTCAGCGACACAGTATCAAATTAAAACTAGATGACTGCTCTGGTTATATTGAAAACTTTGCATTTAATTTGCATATTTAAGATGCAAAATAGTGAACAGAAAAATCTTGCAGCATGTCCTAGAAAATAATTCAGGCCAAAAATATGCAATAAACTTGCAGTAACCTTAATGGGATGAAAAGGACGATCAGAGAATTATTCCGTTCCTCTGATGGGTGGATTGTGTTTAAAAAACCTTGGCTGAATGGTTGTAAGAGAAGCCAGGAAACAACCCCCCAACTAGGAAAACACCAGCTCCAGATGTGTGCACCAGAGCTTTTTGTGTCCAGGGAAGTGGAGACCCACCCAGAGTCCTTCTGCAGGCTCCAAAATGGAAACTTTTCAAAAATGAAACAAGCTCAACTTCCCGGGCGCAGAGAGGCAGGGGATACAAGCTCAACATGAACCCATCACACTGCAGCTCTGCTCTTCCCTGCGTTCTCTCTACACTAGGAAAGAATTGTCTCACAGTCAGCAAACACAAAGGCATTTCTTGATCTGCCAACTGGCATTTGGCCCTAAACCAAACAAGGAGTAACAGTCCCTCTCATCGTCCCACCCATGAGCGCTTTCTTGCCATGACCCTCCAGCCATCGTTCCAGGTGAACCAAAGCTCATTTTAAGTCTTGGTAATGTCTGCAAGTCAACTTCTCTCCTCTGTCAAACACACCCAAAGCAGCCCAGCCCTGCCTTATCTGATCATTTATAAGATACTTTTAAAGCTGCCACAAATTGTGACAATGGTTTGTGCAACTACAACTACAGACTGTAAGACCTGCAGGTCTGGCTGCTTGGAAAGCAGAATTTACTTTTCAGTCCATATATGCTAATTTCCTGGTTAGGTGACCTAGAAATAACACAATGTGGAAGTTAGGGATTTATTGCTGCATTTTACATTTTCCTGTTGCTATTATTACTATTATTATTTAAGAAAGTGGTTACAGCTTCTGATATTCTTACAGCTTTCAGAGATCCCTGCAAAATGCTAGAGGAACACATTTTTTCTGCACATTCAGAAGTCCTCATTGTGTATATTAAATAATCCCAGTTCTGAAAATGCTGGTTACTTAGCTATTGAGAGCCAGCTTTCTGTCAGTGGGGAGCGCTTTTTCTTTAGGATCTTCAGTGAAGTCACCTTGAGACTTCTTGAAAGGTACAGCCTTCCAGTATTAGGAACTCTACAGCTAATAAGATACACAGAGGAAAAAAAGTTTCAGAAAGATGTAAATCCAAATGATCTCAAAAGACAGAAGAATATATAAAAAAAATGCTATTGCTGCCTGTTGAGACTGCACATATTTTTGATTTATATTTTGAAGTATTTTATCAGAAAAAATGTTATATTGTACATTTTATGTTCTTTTGAACATTAATATACCAGTACAAATCAACATTTGAATGCTCTGATCTATGAAACAAGCTATTAGGAAACACAGTGGTTAGTTCTAGTCACCCAAAGTACTAGTTATTGCACATGAACAGAATATTTTTGGAGGATAATAAATGCTAAGATTTCCAAGCAGCTTAATAATGTCTCTAGTACCAGAAAATGAGAAATTCCCTCAATGCCACTAAGGTGGACTTTGTTAATTACAGCAACTGATCTTACAACTGGCATATTTAACTGAAATCATTATTGTAATTCCTATCTATTAGCCTGGAACTCTGGATTCACTATGCATTGATGTTGGACTATCTTTGGTGTGGCCTTGGAAAGAACTCTTTGCTTCCTCTCACCTGTGTGCACAGCAGACCGTGCTACGTAGCTCCAGGCAGCCAAATCCAGAAGAGCACGACTACTAACCATGCCTCCTCAGCTGGACCCAGACCAAGGAGTTACACTGCAGAGAAGACAACTCCTTGCAAAACATCCTGAAATGACTGTATTTCAATACAACATAAAGTAACAAATCACATGAAAATTCTTTGGGAATCATACAGTGTATGTTCATCTGCTTGTCAGCTCTCGCTTGATTTGTGCCTCTGCCAACAGTTGCACAGCGATAAAATAACAGGTAAACTGTTAACCACTTCCAGGTGATTCTCCTAGGAGATGATCTATCACACTGGTACACCAATTACCTTCTAGGGTTGAGGAAAAACTTTCTTCAGCTTTCCTGTATTCAGTAAGCAAGCTCTGGAAAGTCAGACAGCTGCTTTCGAAGCAGATGGTGTTTCAAATCCAGCTTAGCTTGGTAGGAAGAACTTGAAATGTGTCTCTCACCAAAAGATTTCCAAATGGAAATGCAATAACATGTTAATTAGAAAATTCTTTACATAGCAAAAGGCTCCCAGTGAACAATTGCTTTATATTTCACAGAAGTTTTTCTAACACAATCTTTGTACGGGGAAAAGAAAATATGAAAGAAAAAACAACAACATAGAAAACATTATATAAAATGTTGTATTTGAGTATTTCCCAAGTAGTGATTAAACCTTTCTGGGGAAACCTGCCTCAGACCTTTATCACAAACCACAATAACACTAAAGAAGCTTGACAGATGATATAGTCACTCTCTTCCAGTACAAAAATTGCAAGATCTGGGAAAAAAATTTAAATGACAAGATTATTAGAGAACCATCACCTGATATACAAGATTAGCATTGCATCAAGTCAAACATCAAATCCAGGCACTTTTTAATACATTCTCCATGTATTAAAGGTCTTCTAATCAGGGAAGCCCAGATGCAACATTAGATACCGAAGATGCTGTTTCAGGGCAATAGACTAGATTGACTGGGCTGACTAAGGGCACATACAGGGAAAACTCAGCAACATAAACACATATTGTGAACAAAGCAGCTTTGAATCCTGTCATCAGCACAGAAAGCCTCACAGCGTTCACAATGCCAGCTCTGCAGCCAGCCACCATCAACAGTCCTGTGCCCACGGTGCCAAATGTAGAAATGCAATTTATGCCAACCCATAAATCCTTGTCTCAAACTGAACAGGGTGGGTGGGGAGCAGATGAAGCTCTTAACAGCTCCCAGACCACAGCAAAATAATTTTATTACTAAACCAACCTTAAAGCAACCCTGGAATCAAGACTTAAGGGGATGAAACAAGTTAACTCTTCCTGGAGTCAGCAACCAGAAGAGCTAATCCTCTCCACAGGGGTATGTGACCTTTTAAAACAACAAAGAAAGAAACTCGGTGGTTGTAACTCATTTGTGCGCATGTTCCACCCCAAAACCTTGGAGACAAAAATCAAATACAATACATACAAATCTTTCCAAAAGTTATTGTGTACAAAACACAGCATATAAAACTGAGATACATGAATATTTACAGTTGTAACATTAGTTAAAGGCTTGGCTTTGCTTTTCTGAGCACTGCTGAGTAGCCGATGAGGCTGTTCAGGTTGTTTCCTGGACTATGGCATCCAAATTGACTATAGGAAACCACATTATCTTGATTTTTTTCCTCATTATTTTTTAAAATGGATACCTGACACAGTCCTACATGAAGAGATAGTCCTGAATATCCATCCCTTAACAGTCCTTTGAAGATCTGTGCACTTTCCTCTACAAAGGCTCTGCTTTTAGCACTGTTTCAAGTCAGTTAAGTATTGTCACTTCCTTCCCGGCCTCATGCAAATCTGCAGAAGCCAAGCTAAAACAGAATCCCAAACTAAACCCACTAAACAGTACAAATCAAAACCTGATCTCTGCTGACACTCATGTCAGCAAAGCAGGCTAACCTGCAGCAGGTAAGGATGGCCTCGAATTAGCACAACTCAGCACCTTCATCAACGTTAGCTCAAGCACTTTGTAGCATGGTTATGATCACTTCAGACTCGCAGATGGACTATGTTGAGCAGAATAACTGTAGTTAACTTCTGGCAATGTCTGTAGTCTTAATTCTAGTCTAACAATCTCCACAGCTGTTTCAATTCAGCTGAATGAAGTCTGCAAAGAACCTGAAATGCATTTAATAACAGTAGTAATGATGCTAGAAGAAAACTTCAGAAATCACTTAATCTACCCTCCTACTCTTGTATTTTTGAAAAATCTTAAAGCTGTTGATCAAACTGATATGGGAGGGGGTTTTTTATTGGGATAAGGATAATTACCACATTAATTCTTCACCTATCAACAGGCACAGCATGTATCTGGGGGGAGTGATTCACTAAAGTACTTACTTCCCTTTGAAGCTGACAGCAAGCTGGAAAAGTTTTTAACAGTGCTTTTCCTCCTTGTTTCTTTGCATAAGGCACTGCAATCTGCTTGTTTTACAACATCATACTTGTTAAGTGTCATTTACCCTAGTTTTGCTAGAAAATCCTTTGGGAGTCTCAGACCATAACATTTTAAGCTCCACTTGAAGTGAATCATCAGTGACTAGCAAGCTTTAAAAATGAGATTCTTCTAAGTCAGCCAAAACCACAAAACCAATCCTTCCCTCCCAAAAACCACTTGAAACAAATTGTCAATTACAGCAATTATGATTTTTCAGATCTTATGCTTTCTGTCTCTTGATTCTTAGTTAATTAGTTCTCCAGCACTGAAGAGGTTTCTGCAGTAAATAAAATGTTTAATTTTAAAGTAAACAGAGAGGGATAAAAAAGCAAATACTTCCCAAATCCCCCCCTCTTTCTCTCACTCTCAAAAGGAGAAAAACTTTTATCTTTTTGTAGAGAACCACAAACTCCCATGATTGAGTTTTCTAAGGTGCAAATTAACAGTCCCTCCCTAGCTCCCAGGAAGGCTCTAAGGATTAAAGTTTGTAAAATGCACTGAACATGGAAAGGCCACTGTGAGGTAGTATCACAGCATTCCTATTACCTAGCTTCTCTCTCTGTCTTTTTGTAGAACTACTAGAGCTTTTTTAACCCAATTTTATAAAGATTTCAACTCAACCTTTTATGAAAGAACTATAAATAGCCTCTTAGATTAAAACCCTTTACAGCTGAGAAGGCTGGAAAGGGAGGTAGATATTATCCACCTTTCAGTACTACAAATTGGGGCTGGAAGGGCTTAATTGCCAAGATATACTTAAGAACACACTAAGGGCTGCTATAAAAATTACTCCAATTACAGCAGCTCCACAGACATCGCTCCACCTGGGACAGAGGAAACCACCACTTCTGTCTCTTTCCACATACCTCTCCTGTACCTCATGCTAATAAAGGGCAGCACGAACAAACCACGGCTTCATGCCATGCAACAGTCCTGCTCCATGTGGAGAGTCCTTTCTTCCAGGTGGTTTGAGAACCAGGCAAGCCAAGGATCTGGCTTCTTTTGTTATCACTGTGAAATCTCCAAGTGGAGATACGCTGTTTGCATAATCTAAGGCAACAAAATAATTTCAGCCAATGTATTAGCTTAGAAGTGTCCCAGGCAGAAAGAGGTATTTTTAACCCATTATTTGGATTTGACCACAGAATTCATGATTTCACATAAATTATATGCTCACTGTCCTAAAATGGGGAATTAATGGTTTTCCTTCTGATTTTGTCTGTGATGATGTACTCTTATTTACAATTTTTATAATTACAAATAAAAGTGTAATTCACAATGAGTGTTCAGTGAAATAATTTCTGTTAACAGTCAAGAAGTCCTTATGGTTTCAGTACTCTTGTGCTAAGCTTTTTGCAATGGTGCTCAACTGGATATTTGAAGTTCCTTCATATATTGTACCTGAAATCAGATGAAAGTAAATTAGAAGATTATAAAGCCACAGCAAGTATATGAAATGAGACCAAAATATCATTCTAACAGTCCAGTTAGAACATTTACAATGATGAAGTGAAGCTTTACTGAGCAAGTTCTAGAAACAGAATTAGTATTTACATAAATGTTCATATTTTATTATCTGCAACAATTAAAATACCCTTCTGCTGGTACAACATAATGACAAAACGTTTTCCTGAAAAGCAATTCCTAAATAACCAACAAAAATTAACTATTTACAAATGCTATCAGCAATAAAAGTCAAAGAGTAATCTTGTTAAAAATGTCAAACTATTAGGTCTGAGGATTATACTGGTAAACAAGGAAGTCTGGAAAATAAAACTTGATATAGATTCATGTCTTAAAGCCAAATAAAGCATTTTCAATTTATTTGAACTGTAATTTTCTTAATGGAATGGGACACAACGTGTGTGTTTCTATTTTATTAGTATCTAATTATACATTTTAACCAGCCTTACATACACAGATATCTATACCTGAAGTTTTACCTTCTTATACCTGAGCCTCTGAGTCAGTGTTGATTACAGTCTCAGGGAAAAAAAACCAAAACCCTTAAAAAAATAGCCAGTTATTCATCTCCAAACTTTACTACTACTAATGCTACAACAAATACTTGTTCAGAAACTGTCACTCACCTATCTTGCAGTCACGATAGTACTTTTCTATTGGATAACTTTTTGTGAATCCAACACCACCCATCCATTCAATACATTTACTGGTTGTCAGTGTTGCAACCTAAGAAAATAGTTGCAGGGTTACAATTTCAGGATTTGAATGCAGGTGATAGTACATTTTATCCTTTGTAAAGTAAAAACAGAACTGCAAGTAAAGCAGTGAACACGTAGGAAGAGGAAGGACTGATATTTTTGTATTCATCTTATTTATGCAAGTTATTTTAGAATAAAAAATGACATTTTTCTAAATCAGAGGACATCAAGAATTCAGTAACCGTAATAGTTCATATGCCACACAATGAAAGAGACTAGCAACAGTATGCAGGACAGCAATGACAAAGAAGCAGAAGCAATTTAGTTTTGAATTATATTAAGACTTGCAGTTGTGACCAGCAGAGTTGAAATGTTCACAAATGAAGTCTCACTATGCCATTTCTCCAGCCTCAAAAAGAAAATTCTGAGAAAACAAATCTTTCTAGATGAGTGAAAACACTAATTCACTTTCTCTTTTAATGTTGTCCCTTTTTTTTCAAAACTTTATTTAGGGCCACGAGCAGTTCACTCTTTGGTGGCCGACTTTACATTCCACACACAGCCTGAGAAGGGGAAACAAGATAAAAGTACACCCAGAGATTTCACAGCAAAATCACAGCATGTCAGGGATTGGAAGGGACCTCGAAAGATCATCCAGTCCAATCCCCCTGCCGGAGCAGGAACACCCAGATGAGATCACACAGGAAGGCATCCAGGCGGGTCTTGAATGTCTCCAGAGAAGGAGACTCCACACCCTCCCTGGGCAGCCTGTCCCAGTGCTCTGTCACCCTCACAGGAAAGAAGTTCTTTCTCAAATTTAAGGGGAACCTCCTGTGCTCCAGCTTACACCCATTGCCCCTTGTCCTATCATTGGTCATCACTGCAAAGAGCCTGGCCCCAATCCTCCTGACACTCACCCTTCAAATATTTATAAACATTAATGAGGTCCCCCCTCAGCCTCCTCTTCTCCAAGCTAAAGAGGCCCAGTTCCCTCAGCCGCTCCTCGTAAGGGAGATGCTCCACTCCCTTCATCATTTTGGTGGCTCTGTGCTGGACCCTCTCAAGCAGTTCCCTGTCCATGTGAGTTAAAAGTTACACAGAAGAAACGTCTGAAGAGCAGTGAAGCAAACCCAGTGAATAAAGAACTGCAGGTTACCTCGGCAGCGTAGTACTTGGCCATGCTCGCCTCTTTTCTGAACGGCCTCCCTGTCTCCACCAGCCGAGCTGCGTTGTAGGTCAGCAACCTCGCCGCCTCCAGCTGCGTGGCCACCTGCGCTATCTGGTGTTGCATCCCCTGTGATTAATAAGCATGCCACAAGTCAGACAGAACCAGTGTCTAGTACTCAACTGGAATTTCTAGCAAGAACCATTCTTCTCACCAAGAAACATACCTACATTAAAAAAAAATAAATGCAAGATCTAGATGGGCATTCTGCACATCTCTGCATCTATGAAATCGAAGTCGGAAAAGTTCTAGGCAACCAAAGTCCTTTTAGGAGCTGAACTCTCACTTTCTCCTTCCCTCTTCTTGGATTCAGGAGTTCTGGGGAAGTTCTTGCCTGGCTGTCTGGACAGGAGGGTTCAACATGAACCTATTTCCACCCATAAGTAGAATAATCAAGAAAAAGTTCAGCCAAATCTTAATGTTCCCCTCATCACCACAGAGACACAGGTAGGTCATCAAAGCTGTATTTTGATTTTGCAGCTATTGAGAACAGTCATACATTAACAAGTCTGGTGCCCTTACGAGCTTAACCAAGAATCACAGAATGGTGGGGATTGGAAGGGACCTCCAATGATCATCTAGTCCAACCCCCCTGCCAGAGCAGGGTCACCTACAGAAGGTCACACAGGAAGGCGTCCAGCTGGGCTTGAACATCTCCAGAGATGGAGACTCCACACCCTCCCTGGGCAACCTGTCCCAGTGTCCTGTCACTCTCACAGTGAAAAAGTTTTTCCTCATGTTTACATGGAACCTCCTGTGCTCCAGCTTGCACCCACTGCCCCTTGTCCTACCATTGGACACCACTGAGAAGAGCCTGGCTCCATCCTCCTGACATTCACCCTTCACATATATATAAATATTAATGAGGTCACCCCTCAGTCTTCTCCAAGCTAAAGAGGCCCAGCTCCCTGAGCCGTTCCTCATCAGGGAGATGCTCCACTCCCTTAATCATCTTTGTGGCTCTATGCTGGACTCTCTGAATCAGTTCCCTGTCCTTCTTGAACTCAAGTCTTGAAGAAAGACTTGAGATAAGAAAGTCTTGAAGAAAGACTTAAGAAAAAAATACCTCTTAAATAAAGTGGAGAACTAGCAAGGTGACAACTCCTTCTTCCCACGTCCCATAGCCATGAGACAAGAGTTAGGAGCAGCACAAAGGTATAGAGGACATGACTGATGAATGATTCAAAGGGAAGGAAAAAGGTGATGCAGCTCACCTCTAAATGGTAGGTTACAGAAGAATAGGTTTATTTAAGGAGATCCAAACATTATGATGATTGAAAACGAATATTTAGTTGTCTACCTTGCTCTTAAAACACAATGAAATCTTTCCTCTGATCAGAACATTAACACTGCCCCTTAAAATTTGCAAAAACATATATGCAGGTCAAAATAACAAAATGATTTGGCAACTATAAATTCCATTTCCCATTCAAAAGATGCAGTTCCAATAATTTCCGAGATATCTGTGGGTGCTTCCAAAACTTTGTATAAATTATGAGTAGTACTAATGTTCCCTCCCTTCATCCAAGATGTAGATTTCTTTTAACAATTACTATAGTAATTACAATTATTTATCTTCCTTATTAAACTATACATCACTTTTGCAACAAAGAGTCTTTTTCGTTTTATGATACAGATATTATCATGAAAACTAAATGCCTTTGTGTAATGTAGGAAAATTAATAATTCAATCAGTTTTCCTCACCTTTTTATAATTTCTAGTGCCTCCAGAAAAAGGCCTTCCCCTACATCTCATGAAAGGGTATAAAAATTGGAACACAATCAACCTACCATGATATTAAAATCAGAAGAGAAAGGAGTTCCCTGTGTATTATTTTCAAGGGCAGTGAATATACTATCATGGAAAAGGAGTTAAGTTAATAATGTTTTGAAGTTTTAAATTATTTATATGGTACTTGCAAAGGCACACAGCACTGAATTTACACATTTTCCATAGCATCTGAATACTCATCTGAAATTCTTCTGAAAAATTCTTCTTAAATATTGAGAAGTAGAGACATGACACAAGGCAGAGCACAAATTATGAGAATTACTCATTTTACTGATCTCATCTAGTGTGGTAACTACTACTCTCTTCAAGAAAACTTCCCATGTGTTTGTTAACAAATACCTGGAAATCGAATATGCTTTTCCCAAACTGGACTCTTTCCTTTGTATAGGGAATCGTGTGGTCAAAACACCCCTGTGCCAGTCCTAACATCTGTAAGAAATAAGACATATTGGGGTGAGTTAGGCCAAAAAAAACCCCAAAAAAAGCCCCCAAAAACCACCCCAAACTTCGAGGAATAAGCCTATTCTATCCTATTCCACTCCTGAAAGAAACTTTCTTACTAAAGGCAAAATATGTGTGAAAACACTATCACTGATTTTTAACAAAAGTTATAGGTCAACCATGGTTGTGCAAAAATTAAGTGTTTCTGATAAAATTCTTAATTAAACTAAAGATTTGTAGATCTACATTACACTATGAAAGGAAAAATAATTTGAATGGTTATTCAAAGCTGCTTTCATAATCAAAATCATTTCTCATTGTATAGAAGACACTAGACTGTGAGAATTAGCAATTTATTTCAGAAGTTTGAAAATTAGTATAATGGAAGGAGAGATAACATTTGCTTCAGCATTTTCTAGGAAAAAAACAACCCAACAAAACAATTTTAGAAGAGCCATTGTTTTTTCACACACTCTTTTCACTTAGCACCAGAGAGAGAGCAAAATACAACTGTTATTTTGGAGGATAACATCTGGGAAAACTACACATGAACACTTATAAAGAAGTAACTCACACCTACCTTCGTGTCTGATTTCTTAGCCTGAAGAAACATTATAAAATTTGGAAAGTAAACTAGTTTTATGTTACACTACCAAATTTTGAGAAGTGTATTCTGCTCCAAACAAGACAGTAAAGAAAGGACCCTGCCTTTCATATATCTTGGAATATACACTCCTTCCACCTAGTTTCTTTCCCAGGACAAACAAAGATAGGGAATTAGATTAGGGGAAGCATCAAACAAGAAAAAAAAAAGGAAATCAATGGCATGAAGAACTATCAAAAAGCAAAGTATCATTATATGGTAAAATTGGAATCTTATACAATTTTTTTAAGTCAAGGTGGGATATTACGACATGGCAGTTACCTGTTGTGACAGGTGTCGAGCAACTTAGTCAAACTACTTCTAATGATGTACAATAGTGTACGGGTATTTTTGGATAGACCCACAGATTAAGCTGAAAGCTAAGGGCCCCAAGAAGATAAAAACGTGACTCTGTCTGGGTTCTACTCCTTAATCATTTAAGATTCTAGGAAAAAAACCCATAATACATAAAAAAATGAGTACTCTAACTACTGCAAACCTGAATTCAATACTACAGGGCTTTAGAACTGCTGTTCTTGTCCATTCAAGTACATGCCTCTTCACTTGAAGGTGCCAAGAAAGCAGTAACTAAGATATAACTACCTGATCTTAACTTTTAATTAGGTTGTAAGTGTAACTTGGAGTAATTAAGAGTAAAATCCAGACCATGTATTTTACTGCCAGAACCTCTATATTATTGATATCTCTGGGAACAACAGGCCCACAGCCCTAGTTTTTAAATGTCATATCAGACAAAGTTTAATTGCAGATAATCATTAGCAATGATGGAAAAGCCAATCCATTGAGCAGCATAATACACTGCCATGGGGAAACTCTGAATTTAACGAGGACTGCTACCTCTGTTTTGTTTGCAAACCAGGGCAAGAGATAAGGGAGGTTCGTAGTACAGACATATTACACCCTATACAGCACAACTACAGCCACAGCAAAGCAGAAACAAAGCAATTACTACATTCAGAAGTACACTAAAAATATAAAAATTTGTCATAAGGCATTTTATTACAGGGCTGAACCTGATTTCCACTGAAATCAGCAGCAACCTGAGATCCAAACTGAGTTTACAACAAAACACAACGTTTTGAAATAACTCCAAGGCCAGCAAATATTTTCCCCTAAGATGCCATAAAGTGCAATTTTCAAATACAGCAATGAACTAGGACACTTCTGCTATAAAACATCATACTTATTTTAAAAGTAAGTTGTTGGGAAAACATCAGTTAAAAGGAAAAGGTCTCATTTGGCAATCCCATACAATCACAGTTGGAAGCATTAATATTATACATTTCAGTGTGTTATATTTTTCAAAGTTAAGTTTTCTTTTGTAAAATAAATTTACAAAATGGAAGATAAAAATGTTGATATATTTCAGTAGCAAGAAGTTAACCACAAAAGACAAACTAATTGCCATTTAATGTTTCCTAAATCTGTTCCTTACGTCACTGAAGGAGAATTTCACCGTTTACAGTTGTTTCAGGCCATTACTGTAACTTAGATACAGGAACACTGACATCTAGTGGCACCTTAGTTTTTAAGAAAGTATTTTCTAAATAGTTTATTCTTAACTAGCTTTAAATATTTCATAAATTTCAATCCAAACTCAAAGTTATACACTGGTTGTATTTAGTATTACATAAAATTACTCACCTGTGCAGCAATACCTATTCTGCCAGTATTTAGCATTCCAATTGCATACTTATAGCCTTGTCCAACCTGTCCCAGGATATTGGTCTCAGGAACCTAAAGAATAAAACCAATTATTCCTCTTCTATCCTTGCTTTGCAACTGCTAGTAGGGTTCACAGGTGAACCAGTGTAGATTTTTTTTATTTAATGTTCCTCATAAGTGAAGGCATGAAGTACAAACCAGGCATTTGATTCCTAGAATAGCTGAGAGAACATTTCCTGATACATGTGATTATAAAATGATGATTGAGAAAAACTGTATCAAAATTTAAGAAATTCACCCCTCACTCCCCCCCAAAGGCTTTTGTGAAAGAACAGGGAGGAAAAAGTTGAAATATGCCAAGCAATCAGTTTGTCTAAGGAACAAAAATATTGGGAATCTAGTTAACATTCTTTCCTTGTATGTGGTCAAGCTCCATTTATACACAAATTACACTTCAATAGCTCAATGACTTACAATACCTTAACGTTTTCAAATGTTACTGGGCAGGTAGAAGATGCTCTGATTCCAAGCTTGTCCTCCTTCTTCCCTACATGTAGTCCCTCTGTGTTGCGATCTACTAGGAAGCATGTAATTCCTCTGTATCCCTAGGATGAATTAAAAAATAACCAAGAATTGGTTTTTATATTAACATCACCAAATAGTGGTCCAAATATCACATTCCAGTAGTGAAACTTTACACCTGCTTAATACTATATTACAAAATAAAACACTGGTACTGTCATCTGTTCCCTCTATGTCTGCTAATCATGGTTTAACAAAGGCCAGAGAGATCTTTTTGTTAAAATATTCCATGTGCAACATAAAATCAGAACAATCTGAAAAGTTCTCTTGGTAAGCCAGGGGATTGGTATTAGGTAAATGAAATAGACAGGACTGCAGTGCCTGTCTGCACTGGGAATCACTGAGAAAGCAAGTTATCACTGTGCAGTGAAGTTACTGCTTGCTGTCAGAACACACACCACAAAACATGGACTAATCTAACACCCAGAATCAGTGCACACATTCTCCTTGTGATTCCCGTTTGCTGAATGTGGATATCACTGTCTTTTCACTTTAGAGAGGTAGTGGGAATATACTTAATAAAGTACTCTGAAATCATTAGGATGGTTGTTATCAAAAGCTCAAAATGTTGATTTGGTATTCAGATCATAATTTGGACAGGACACTAAATAATGCATGTGACAACATGTGGATTGTAGAGCCAAGCTAAATTCTGGCATCTCCTATGTACAGGCTTAAAATCTGCATATCTTTGGATTCTTAAACTAGATTCCTGAAGTACAGAATGGTGATTCCTGACAGACATCACTTTCTCTTTTTTCCCCACTGTATAATTCTTATTCCCCATTCTCTCTCCTTTCCACCACTCATTCTTGCTCCCTCAGCAATTCCCCTGGCCAGAACCACAGCAGTGTCTCTTAGGCAACATACTACAAGGTCCATGAGACAGAAGTGCAAGGTGTTCCTGGCCATGTTTCCATCTCTTCCTGTCTCTATCATCCACAGCACCTCCTCTCACTAAGAGGGTGACACTGAGAGGCAAGAAAAGTCCTGTGGTTCTCCTGGAAGAGTGGTCTCTTGTTCAAGAGAAGGTTGCTGTTTCAATCTCACCTCAACGACAGCCCATCACCAAATGGGAGCTGCTAGTGCAGGGTGTAGGTTTCAGTACACAATTCTACACTGAACTGTTCTCTCATTTAAACTGATGTCAACTGTTATTTAACCATTGAACAGCACTGACTTTTAACTGGCTTTTAAATATTTAAAAGCATTTCTAACTTTAAGCAGCCACTGCAATATATATTTTTAAAATGTTACACTAATACAGAAATAACTCCAGATTATATGGCAATGCACAGCAGCAAACAAATAGAGAAAGTGGCTTATCAAATGTATTTTCATTGTATGTAGTACTCAAATCACCCACCAGCTTGTGAAGAAATTAATGAAAATTCAGAAAGCAACATGATGTTCAACTGTTCAATACAATAAAAGAAAAAACCCCTCCATTTATTTAGTCAAAACCTGAAATTTAAATTTTGAAAAATAAATATCTTGAGTTAAATTTTCAAGAAAGAAATACTGGAAGAACTTTAAAAAAAGAAATAAAAGTTTTAAACAATTTAGCTTTGTATTTGATTATCACTCTACCATATTGGTATAGTACATTTTAAAGCCTGCAGTTGACTTTTCTGAAGCTACTACCTATATCCAAATTGGTGACAGAACTTGAAACATGCATATTTAGCTATGTATTTTTTCACCTGAACACACTTTGCTGTTGTATTCTGGTTAGTTTTCCAGTGCATGTAGCCTAAACTTTATTTTGCCTTTTAACAACAGCAACTTGTCAATTAAGTCAGACAGGCTGGAAAGACTTAGACTGTCTGTTCTTCCATTACTCAGAATAATATCAATGCATGGTGTGCTCTTCATCTAAGCAATTATGATTCTGACATTTCTATTTTCCCTGGTGGGAGAAATTTATTAAATTGCTCAGCAAGTTCTGAATTTTTGTTGGGAAACGTTTTTAAAGGTTTGCTGTCAGCTAGGAAAAAGTACAAAGAATATTAACCTTTAATATGAAATTATTAATATAAAATCCATGCTTTCATATATCATCAGCTGTCACTGAAATGCAACTATTCTTTAACAACTTACTAAGGATGGGTCTGTATTTGCCATCACAAAGAAAACTCCTGCATGTTCTGCTAAGCTAATCCACATCTTTGAGCCATTGATGATATAGTAGTCTCCTTTCTTTTCAGCCCGAGTCTTCAAAGAAAAAGCATCACTGCCAGATCCAGCTTCTGAAAGACAGAAGCTGCCTATCTGTTGAAGAAAAGAAAATAATTTTCATTTTTACTGAACATACAGGCACAACATATTAACTAATCCTGCAACGAAAATAGTTATAAACAAGTACAACTCTGAAATTCAAAGGTTTTAACCTCTTGCATCAAAATAATTAAGTTTCAGATATAGAGATTAAGAATAGAAACACTATGTAATTACATGCCTCTCAAAGTCAACTGCTTTAAAGTTATTTTCCACAGTAAATTAAATTTTAATGAAACTAATAAGCACCTTTCCACTTTTACCTCTCAGCAACTGATGACAGGATGTATCTGTATCACCACAGATCTCAGCTCTAACCAGTGATTCCAAGTTCAAAGATATTGTCTAATGCTGCAGTTACACACTCAATCACTGGAAAGCAAGCTCCACTAACATTACTTAACTATTAAAAACTGTATTACAGCTTAGTAAAGTGAGAATTTGACTCACTGTATCTTTAGCCACTCTGGGCAAGTAAGTTCTCTTTTGTTCTTCTGTTCCATAGGTGGTAAACAACTTATTTGTTAGTGTATTTTGGAGTTCACATAGAAGAGCTACAGCTGGATCAACTTTAGCCAATTCTTCTACCACCAATATGGTTGAAAAAAATGAAGCTCCAGTTCCTCCATATTCTTCCCCAAGCTCAATACTCATCAGCTGAAATGCAAAAGATGCAAAGATATCAATCTCTTAGTTTTGTCAACAACTTGTTAGCATGAGCAGATATTTAAGAGATTAAAATAAAAACCACAGCATGTAAATCATTCCAGATCCTTCCCCAAAACCATGTTTTCCTTCAATACCCTTAACAAACTGAACATTCTTCACAGAAATTGATAGTCAATTCATGGAAGAAATAACTACCATGGGCAGTATACAGGTCAATCACCACCCTACTTTGATTACATTTTCCAGACCAATTGCAATCTCAACAGAAGTCTAATGTTTAGAGTTGTTGTTGTACAGAATGACTTTCTAAACACATAAAAGCTTAAGGTTTGATAGCAAGAAAGGCTAAAATTGAATCCAGGAATAAACACCAGGATACTTGCAACACAAGTCCTTGTGGTTGCCCAGTAAGGACACAGAGGAATCCTCATACCCTTATCAGAGTCATGCCAGTTCTATCATTCTATGCAATTATGTTTATAAAATTAAATTAAAAAAGAGAGAGGAGGTGGGAAGGTAAGGAAATCAAAGATAAGATGAAGAATGTGGTGTGGGAGAAATTGAAAGAATATTACAGGAAAAGATGAAGAGTGATAAAGCAGTAAAAAAGAAGAGAAAGTGGCCCTGCTGTTGATAAATCCCAAATTTTTAATTATTCATTAGTTAATTTGAATTATATCCCTCAATCTAAAAATCTGAAAAGTGCACAGATAGAAACCCATATGAATTATGTCACTTTCTGAATAAATGATTAAGTAAAAGTGTGCAGACCCCTTGTTCAAACAATCCCTGTATTACAGAGTCTTCCATTTTCGAATTCTCATCCATTTTTTGTACCAAAGGAGCAACTTGTTCCTGAGCAAATTTTGTCACTGTAACAAAGAGAAAGAAAGAAAATGTGTAAGTATTGAAGATCAGTGTAACAGTAATGTGGTACTTCTGACAGGTTATGCAGGTTATTCCCTGACTCTCCCAGACCAGTTAATAAAAGGACAAAAAGTTGCCTGAGTGAAACAAGGTCATGTGCCACAAGGCTCAATTATCATTGCTCTCTGAACTCAGCTACAACTCTCTCAACCAAAACAAATACTTCTTATACATTCAGAAAGTTGGAAAGTATCTCAGCAACACTTATGTAATGTTAGTTGACCAAAAAAATTATAGAAAATATTTCAAATACACTCCTTGTTTTGCTAGCTGTATCTTATTTCTTTATAAATTAAACCTGCGGTTTGGGAAGATGCTCTCAGGCTTTAACACCCGCTATCTCCAGTGCACAAAGTCCTGCAACACTGTTTCTGCTTAATTGGACCCTTTCATAAGCTCTCTCCTAGAGGTGCAGGTCCTCACTCTTCCACCTTTGCTCTGAGGATCCCTTCTGAAACGCTGTCGGGCACAAGTCAATGCCAGGCAACGTCATGTCTGTGACAGCACCAGTTTTAAACAGTGAGTACTTATTTATGCAAAGTAAATTGCACTGTGGTACGTGGAACTGTGCTATGGTAACATGGAAAAAGAACATTTTATTTTTCTCTAGTGAACTAAAGCAGCTTTAAAATTCAGCAAAATCCCTCACAACAATCTCAACATTGAACTAGAATTAAATAACAAAACTTTTTAAGCTAAAATTTCCTTTCTGATTAGACATTTCTGAATTTTAGCCACACAGATAATAGTTACCCATATTTTTCAGCATCATCTCCTCTTCAGTGAATGTTTGAAGTGGAGCACAGACAACTCCATCACTGGCTAGATTTGGCAGAAGTTCTGATTTGGAGGATCTAAAGACACATGGAGAAGCCCTCCAAGGAGCCAAGTATGCTGGCAAATTTCTTTTCAGCTGTTGACAATAAATACAGAACATGCAAACAGTTAATAGAATTTGTACTTGCATACAGACAGCAATACACAATTTTACCCAGTGTTTTTACTCATTAAGTGAAGAGGAAATATAACAACATTCAATGTCTAGTATGAAAGTTTTTGAGAAGATATACCCCCCCACACACAGTGTCCTAAAAGAAAATATCCTTTAATTACTCTTCTTTTAACCCAAACAATTTTCTTTCTGGAAGTTTGCTAACACAATGTTACTCTACAAAGTATTCACAAACATTAATCTTAGTCAATTTTAGCATTTACAGCAAATAAACCCTGCTGATAGCATTTATTTTTACAGATGATTCTGCAAATCTGCTGCAATATTCATAGTAGTAACTGCATATTTTGATAGAATTAATCTCTTCACTAACAAATATGATAAGAACAAATATGAAATAGACATACAAATGTTTTTTACAGAAGACCTGTTGACTTTAATGACAGACTTAGCTTCCTTCCTGGTTTCCTAGGGGCCAGCAGCAATTATTTCTAAAACAATCTGACAGCAGTTCATCTAGATTATTGATATTTTGCTGTGAAAGAGCATAACTTTAAACATCACTGTGGATTTCTGTATTCAGAGTGCTTATCCTCCACTTCATGATTTTCAGAGTGAACACAATTTCATAGACAAAGCCCTGGCATTTGAATGTCTCTGTATATTTAATATCTGTATGGTTAGTTTAAATCCTATAGTTAGCATGTTGATAGTACTATGTAGTGAATAACTAATGTGGTTGTGTACATTGTGTGGTAGTGAATAACTAACTTATTTGGTTGATTTATTAAAAGTACAGGAAGGAACTGAACTTGAATAATTTATGTTTAACCTCTCCCCATTTATCCCTGATATACAACAATCTCAAATGATATCAAGAAGCACTGGTTATCCAACCAAGAGAGCAGAGGTATCACAGAGTGTTTAACTATAGGGGCAATGGTGTTAAGCATATATGGCAGAAGTCACAAAAAATTAACAAAACAGAGGCTTTTGGAGCAAGCTATGCTAGGGATTGTCAGGAGGGAGGACACAGGTAATTAGTTTTGTACCTTGGAGAACTATAAACTACTTACTCAAGTAGATAACAGCAGGCTACAGAAAGAAACACATTAATATACTTTCTAACCATGGAATAATTTAATAGGATTTTTTTTTAAAAGTCAGCATAATGAATATTATCTGGTTTAAGAAGTAACAGGTTAGCAGTAGATAAACTGCTGCAGAATGTATTCCTGAAAAGCAGTGTTCAAACAAGCAGCACAGTTTGACTGACCTCAAAAAAGGCAAGGCAGAAAAATGGCTTTGCTCTCATAGCTCCCCAAACCCAACTTATTCCACAGCTAACACCCACAGATCAGATCTTTGCTCCAGATTTCTGTCAGTTTTACTATGTCAGTCTAAAGTGTGGAGATATTAATGTCTTAGCGACTGCCGACAGAAACCCCCAGCAGAGACACAGCTGTGCCGTAAAAATCACGTCTAGATGAGCATATGCCTGCCAACAGACACTTCTGCTAGCACACATTCTTAACCCCACAGCGAGCAGACCCACTGACTGTGCCACAACCAGGCTGCTATTTAGCTCACAGAATGCAGGACTACTTTGCACTGCGCACTGTGATAGCAGCATTCCTCAAAAAATGGCAAAAACTTTAGGGTCAGGAAGTAAAAATTCCTTTGATCCTTCTAATGATTCATTCTCTTTCATGTTGGCTTTCAGCACTTGTCATCTTCCTGGCTGAAGAACTGATGTAAAACAGATCTACAGACTCTTTTTGTCTTAGAGACAAGATGCTTAAGTCTATTACAGTAAGGAAACTCCAACTTTAGCACAACACAACAACAAAAACAACCAGTAAGAAGCAGGAATACAGAAAACAAATATTGCTGTGAACATTCAATGTTAACTCATGTTCAACATCCCTGGTCACATGAAACAATTACTGACTAGTGGAGTGATTCATGAATACAAAGTTTGGATGATCAGCAACATTTTCAAATGAAGATCACGTTACTGGAGGTAACAGGTCTTCAAAAAAACCCAAGATATGAGTTGCTTTAATAAAGGTAAAATCCAAGGCAACCACGTTCTGGAAGCTGTCAATCAGGAATGGATTATTCACAGAACATCCAGCTATAGCAGGGTCACTCAACATCCAGATGTGCAAGACTATGAAACATCTACCTGTGTAAGTCCATGTTCTTAGCAAGGTCTGAGAAAGAAAAAACTCAAGTATATACACACACATGTATATTTAACACAATATACTTCCTGAGCAGTTACAGGATTACAAATCACACTTACTTCCTGCTTCTTCCACTACTTTATTTCCAAGTACAAAAAAAAAAGAGCATTTTTCTTTCATGGTAGGAGAACCAAAGATGAATCACTGAGAATATTTCACCAGTACTGACCGAGAGCTGTGAGGAAAAACACACGGTGCCTTTTTGAGAATACAAAACTTTTAAAGAGCTTCAGGTAGGTATGCTCAGTAGGCAACAAGCCAGGACTGTTGAAACAACAACTAGTAGTACCCTGGAACTACCTCTACTTTTGTTTGATAGCACCTGACACCTGGATGTAGAATTATTGACCATGCAGGTGAAGGCATCACTAAACACACACAGAGGGCTCTGCAGTGGGAAATACAGATTTTGCAGACTACAAAAAAAAACCAAACAGATTTTTCTCATGTGCTTCCATGAAAATGGAAAGCTGGACAAACTTGATTAAAAGTAGCTCAGCAAGGTA
Source organism: Caprimulgus europaeus (assembly GCA_907165065.1). Next base: position 5,107,616 of record OU015529.1, read on the forward strand.
AAGAACAAGGGTGCAGGGCTGTAGTGGCTGAGGTGACCTGCCAGTAGCCTGGCTAGCAAGTAGAAGCTTTGAAACTCAGTCAACAGCTCAGAGTTTGTTACAGATTACAGCGGGTCTGCTCTGGGCAACAGTGGCAAAGGTTTTGAGGAAGGAAACTGTCCCTTTGTTCACCTTCCCTCACTCCCTCTGAGTAGAAACCATTCCTTTCTCAGAGCTTTCACTTGGAGGCTCCCCTACTGCAACCACCTCACTTGAGGGTGGCAGAGAAAGGCGTCCTACCACAGCAGGAGAGACACAGGCAGCCCTTAGCGTAGGTACGTACACAGACACGGTTTGATAAACGCTGGTTTGATACTGGATTGAGATGGTTCTTGAGGGCAAAAGGAATATTCGTTACAAGGTTACCTTGAAAAGCCCTAAAACCAGTAGGGATGGCACCAAGGGATGGGATCTACATGGACAACCCCACACACAGAGCAGCAACCCATAGGTATGTATGTCACTCCAGAAAAATAGCATGTGGAGAAGTGATTTAGTTTTGACCTAACATTTAGATTAAAAAAAAAATAAAAAAAAATCACTGCATTACTATTTACAGTTTTATTCTTAGAAGTCATGTAGCCTTCTAGCATGACAAACTTTCAGATAGTGATTTGAAATGCAGGTATGTTACTGAAATGCTTTGATACTGCTTCCCCTCCTCCCTTTTTTCTGTAGGTATAAGGTAATGATTTACACTGCTACAAGCTTCCAACTGCTTGCCCTGCTAAACACATGTCTTTGAAAATTGGCTGCTGGGTTGCTGATAACATTGTTTTTTCTGTTTATCTCAATTCTTACCTCCACTTCAGCTCTTTAAAGGTTAGTTCTTTTAGTTTCCTTCTGTTTGTTTTACAATCTAAAATGTGATTTTAATGCTGGTGGACATGGTAGCAGCATTAAGATATAAATTTTTAAAAGGCCAAAGAAATATATTTTCCCAAGCTCACTTTGCTTCTTTGATGACTTCCTCTCCTGTATCTGTCCTAGCTGGCATCCAGACAGGTCCTGCTTCTCAGCAGAGAAGCTCCATCCCAGGAAGCTTGCTTGCCCTTATTTATGGGGTTGGGTATCTTTATTTCAATTGTCACAACACATCCACAAGCTGCCAGGAGAAGGTCCTAAGCTAGCACCTAGCACGTCTTTCTCATTCTGCACAGTAAAAGAGTCTGTGTGGCACAAACCCAGGTTTTCTGCCTGGTTTTATTTTTTTGTCTTTTGATTGCTCCTACAGTGCCACACTTCTATTTAGATAAGTAAAGGAGACATAGAATCATTGGATGTTGTGAGTTGGAGGGGACCCACAAGGATCATGGAGTCCAACTCCTGCCCCTGCACAGGACAATCCCAACATTCACACCATGTCCCTGAGGGCCTTGGCCAAATGCTGCTGGTATCTTGACAGGCTTGGTGCCATGAGCACCTCCCTGGGGAGCCTGTGCCAGTGCTCCACCACCCTCTGCCTCAAGAACCTTTTCCTCACGGCCAGCCCCTGGCACATTTTACTGCCCTTTCCCCTGGTGCTGTCACCGGTGGCCAGAGAGAAGAGATCAGCGCCTCTTCCCCTTGGGAGGAAGTTCCAGACCGCCATGAGATCTCCTCTCAGTCTCCTCTTCTCCAGGCTCGACAAACCAAGTGCCTTCAGCCTCTCCTCATACCCTTCCCCTCTGAACCCTTCCCCAATGTTGTGTCCCTCCTCTGGACACTCTCCAGCAGCTTTAGATCCTTTTTCTCCCGTGGTGCCCAAACTGCCCCCAGTGCTGGAGGTGAGGCCGCCCCAGTGCAGAGCAGAGCGGGACGATCCCCTCCCTGGCCAGGCTCGCAGTGCAGTGCTGGGTGCCCCCAGGACACGGGGGTCCCTCTTGGCTGCCAGGACACTCTGTTGGCTCATGTTCAACTTGCCATGGACCAGACCCCGCAGATCCCTGTCCGCAGGGCTGCTCTCCAGCCTCTCCTTCCCCAGGCTGGGTGTGTCCAGGATGGCCCTGTCCCAGGTGACATCAAAGCACCGCTGCTGCCAGACCCGTGCAGTGGTCTCACAGACACATCACTCACGGGCTGCCCCAACTACAAACCGTTTCACAAGACTTCCAAGAAATTTTCTTGGCAAGAAGTCACCGAACGCCTCCCCCGCGTACAAAACACCCGGACCGGAGGAGAAGGGCGCTTTCCGAACCCCCCGCACAGCTGTACTTGAACCGGCCGAGCAGACCCCGCGTCCCGACAGCTCCGAGCCCCCCGGAGCCGCCCCCGTCCCCAGCCCGAGCGGACACGGGCGGAACGCGGCACCCGCTGCCCACAGCCGGTGAGCGGCCTGACAGACACGCGGGGAGCTCCTCGGCAGCGCCGCGCACCCCCGGCCCCACCGCGGCGGCCCCTCGCCAGCCTTCAGTGGAGGTCTGAGGAGAGAGGCGGGGCGGAATCCCCCCGCGCCCGGCACCCTCAGGCCCTGGCAAGGGGCGCGGCCGCACCCGCAGGCTCGGAAGCACCGGGGGACGCCCCCGCGTCACCTTCGCGCAACTCCTCAGCCAGGCTCCCGCTGCCGCCATGTTGCCGCCCGCTGCGGCCCGGCTCGGCCCGGCCCGTCCCAGCCCGCTCCGCCCCCGCAACGCGACGGGTCACCGCCCCCCGGTGCGCGCGCAGCCACCGGCGGGCCACGGCCCCGGCGCGGTCTCGCGAGGCTGCGGTGGGACGGACCGGGCCGGGCCGGGCCGCGGGAGGCACAACAAACATGGCGGCGGCGGTGGTGGTGGCGAGCAGTGATCGCGGCGCGGGGCGGTGGCGGTGAGTAACGGCCCCTCCATCCCCCCGCCGCCGTGAGGGGATCGGCGGCAGCGCGGCCCCTCAGGGTGGCAGCGGCCGTGACGCGCCTGCCCGGCGGCCGCGGGGTCCCCGCTGGGGCCTCCCCTTGGACGTGAGGAGGCCGGGCGGGTGGGCAGCGGCGGAGGAGGAGGAAGGGCAGCGGGGCGGGGGGAGCCGTGCAGCCTCACTGAGAGCGGGGTCCGGATCCTCCGGTGCAGCCCCTTGTCTTTTCCCCTTTCTGAAGCCGCGGGTGACCCCGGTTTAGGCGGGGATCTGCCGTGGCTGTGTCGCTTCCCGCCCACGCGTGTCAGCGGTGTGGGTCGGGGAAGGGTGGAGGAAGCGCGGGGGTGGTTCGTACACTGCCTGCCGTGGGAAGGGGCTGGCGGAGCAACCGGCAGCTCTCCGTGGGCGATGACAAGTCGTGGGGCTCGGCCCGGCAGCCAACAGCGCGGCGGTTCTTCTTCCCCTTCCCACGCACGAAACTCTGCGAAGGAGCAGAAATGGTTTGGGAAGCGTTTGGGATCCTTCCTCCTTCGTTACTGTAATACTAAGTCATTTGCCGTGGAAAAGGATGAGACTGCGACAGAGAAATACATTCCCTTGTTTATTTTGTGTGTGTGATTCCTTAAAATGGGATGTATGTGTGCACTCATAGGCATGTTGTTTTAGTTATAATTACTGCAGTATGAGTTCTTACTCTGTGTGTGTCAAACCACTGGTTTTACTATGTCTGAATTATTTTCTTTAGGTATAAATATTTATAATATTTGTCATCCTAGCATGTGCTATAGCACTTCTTACACAATAAACATCCGGGAGTTGCACCTGTGTGGGAATTGACTCACCCATCAGTGACCTAGCCATCAGTGTTTGTGGTGGCTGCACTTGGCTGCAGCCAAACCCAGCCGCTCGCTCACTCCTTCCCCTGCCCAGGGGATAGGGGAGAGGTTTGAGGGGACAAGGGTAAGGAGACTTTTGGGTTGAGATAAGGACAATTTAATAAATGATATAAAATAAAACTTAATAATAATAATACTAATATATAAAAATGAGTGATACACAGTGCAGTTGCTCACCACCTGCTGACCAAGCCCGGCCTGTTCTTGGATAGTGATCCCAGAGGAGTGACAATCCCAAACTGAAACCGCAGTCCTGGAAGAGAGAGAGAGACAGAGAGAGAGCCCCCACAAGAGAGAGACCCGCATGAATGCACTGCACATGATGGGATATGATATGTAATATCCCATTGGCATATCCAAATACCAATTTGGGTTACTAATTTAAATACTCCTTGCCCCCTGCTAGATCTTGCACTTGCAGACAAACAAAACACAAAGTCCTTTGACTTCCAGAAACAATTGCAAACATTGGGGTGCTACCAGCGTTTCTCTCATAACAAATCCCAGCTGAAACCAAACCCCAGCGCTGCTCTAGCTACTAAAAAGAAACCCAGCTCTGTCCCAGCTAAAAACCAGGGCAGTATATAAAGCTGGATAACATATAGTTGTCTGTGCAGAAAATGTTGTGTAGAACCTGAGGGCCATCTGGTATGATCAGCCCACTGAAACACGAGCAGCTCTGCTCAGGTTTCTGATGATTAGAATTGCATTTACTAGTTGGTAGTAGTGACGTAGCAAGCATCTGGTCTGTGTCCTCTGAAAAAGGGAACTGCTGGCTGTATAGCCATTAAAAAATACCACATAAAATCACAAAAGGTTCTTTTGTGCGTGCAAATGTAAAGGTAGACGTTAAAAAAAAAAGCATGGATGTTTTCATATTAAATTGATGAGAGAGAAAAAACTTTTTATGCAGTTGATCACCAAAATAATGTGTTTTCCCTAATTAGACTTTTACAATTCTGTGTCATTTTCTTTTAAAATTTAATGTCATTATAAAAGTAATCGATCAGATCGATTTTTGTGTCTTATACAAGGATACACAGATTTTTCTGTGAAAATATGGACCTTTAATGTTTCGTGTTGAACTAGTCAACAATTAGGATGGTTTAGTTGTAAATTGTTATTTCTTCTTTTTATAATTTGGTGAAAGTTGGTGTGGTCAGGATCCTACATTCCCTTATCCTGTTTTTCTCTTCCATATCTTTAATTCATATCCTGATATCTTTGTTTTATTGCAGGAGACACCAACAAATGGAACACAAATTAACTTAAGCCTACACGAGGCTGGTGACACCTGAAAGAGGGTAGGCAAAATTGATCTGTAAAGATATGTTCAAAGCTAACTTAATGCTGATGGTAATTATAGTAGTTGAGCACACTTAGGTATGATGTGGAAGAACACACTCAGCTGGATGTCAGGAATGAATTAACACTTGTAAATAACTTTAAACATACAGGAGAATGTTTTTAAATGTGGTTTTGAACTCAGGACTTGAGTTTTTGTAGGTTACCTAATATTTTGTTTAGTGTCTATTGGAAAACAATAAGATATTCTTACTAAAAATACAGCATTATAAACTATTGCTGATTATAATAATGGAATAATAATGTGACTGACTCGTTGCCTTCTTTCCAAGTGAATCCCAAGTTCTATCTTCACAAGTGCATTGCATATTGAGACTCTAGAGCTTTGTCATTTACAGTCTCAGAAAAAAGCATGACCAGTGACTTCTGGTGAATATTTTTATTATTTCAATGCAAAATAATGAAATGGATTAAGGCTTTTATGCAGGATAGGTAACTAAAATTTTTGGAGAACTATGAAATGCTGCTTTCTATAGGTTTTTTTTTTCCATCTTTGCTAATTGGTGACATTGAGTTGGTTTCCCAACATTATAGTTGCCATAACTGACTTAACAAACTCTGGGATTTTTTGGAGCCTCATGTTCACCAGAAGAACCATTCAAACAATCAGGGAGACAGAAGTGTCTCTTGGTGAGATACATGAGGTGTAGGTGCAGTCTTTGAAAAACTTTTGCTGGAAGTGTAATTGTTGTAATCATACTTAGAGCAGTAGAGTGTTGGAACCTGTCTTTCAAAACATATATATTTTTTCAAATTCCTTTCTCAAAACTCACAGGGGTTGGAAAGAATAATGGACTTATGTTTCCTTTTTTTTTTGCTTTCCAGGGAAAGTGGAGAAGCTGTGCTCTGTGCTTTCTATCTGACCTGTAGGGAGTACATTTTGGAGCATGTTTGCTACTTAGCAGGGAACTAAAATTCAGGTACAATCCATTTAAAGTAAAAAAAAAAAAAAAAGACAAATTAATTTTGATTATTATGTCATTTTTTCCAGTTTGATATTGTTTTCATGTTGCTGTTGCTGAAAATGGTTTCCCCAGGGATATGTATTTGGTAATCTTTAATGAGTTAAAAATGCTAAAAATAATATTCTTACGGTTGTCAATTTGTGCAGAGTCATGCTGCATGATAAAAGTAATCCTTCCCTTAAAAAAACCAACCCCAAAACCAACAAAAAACCAAACCCCCAAACCAAGCTTGTTTTAATGAGTGCATTCAAATTCAAATTAAATGACAGTTGTGTTTTGAAAATACTTTTCCTTCTAGGCACAAGGAGTTGTAAACGTCAAGAGTGAATATGGGTGAAAAGAAGCCAGAACCTTTGGACTTTGTAAAAGATTTTCAGGAATATCTCACACAGCAGACTCACCATGTAAATATGATTTCTGGATCAGTTAGTGGGGACAAGGAAGCAGAGACTCTTCAGGGAGGTGAGCTAATTTCAGTGCTATCAAAGTTTGGGTTTTTTGACAGTGACTGCACTCTTTGCATCCCAGATACTCATGCAGACTACTGCAACTGTGTGGAATTTCTGGCAGTTGTTTTCACATCATGAAAGATGTGTCTGTACCTTTGTTTTAATCAGGTTTTGTTCTTACAGTTCTGTATATTTAAAGACCAAGGGCATAGAGAAGCAAAAGATATCTGACATGTTCTCACAGCGTGATAGATAGTATCCTGCTGATTCTTGATTGAAATCTCTGTTGTATTATTCACAGCTGGGACAGAAGGTGATCAGAATGGTCTGGATCATCCTTCTGTTGAAGTTTCACTGGATGAAAACTCAGGAATGTTAGTGGATGGGTTTGAAAGGACATTTGATGGGAAGTTAAAGTGTCGATACTGCAACTATGCCAGCAAAGGAACAGCGAGGCTCATAGAGCACATCAGAATTCACACAGGTATGGAATATTCTGCAATGCTTTGCTGTGGGGCATTGTGATATTCACTCCATGTTACAGTTGGCATGTGAGAAGTATCTTCAAGTGGTGTGATAGTTCTTAGAGTTACTCAACAATTAAAAGTGATTTTGGGGTTTTTAAATGGACTTTTTAAAAAAAAAAAGATGTGCCATTTACCTCTTTAAATTTTGCAAGTTCCTACTTACATTTATTATTGCAGACTACTGAATTTGAAGTAACTATATATGGGAGTAAAGTTTAGCGTGAAAGCATCAGTGTAAGTGGAAAACTAAATGTAACTTTTAGTTTTCCCTTGCTAATCAGAAGAGTGAAAAATATACATGCAGCCACATGGAGGTTTATAGGGGCTTTTCTCCCTCTGTGGTTCAGCTATGAAAACATTCCTGTTCAGTGCAACATTTTAGATGTGGAAGTACAAAGCATATAATGTTTTGATAAGAATAAAGTTTTCTTATTGGTAGAATATTCAAACATGAGGGCATATCATCAAATAAGTGATTAGTAACAGTAATGAGAAGAAAAAGTACTGTGGCTTGTGTAAGAGCATTTACTGCTGTTAGGTTTATAAAACTGAAAAGCAGAATTTGCAGCGAAGGTTGGAATATCCAAAACTGTTCATGAAGTCAGCTCTGGCTTCTTGGCAAATGAGAGAAAAGAAACGAAAGGACCTTGTGAAGTCTGATGCTGTCCTGCCAGGTATATTACACTAGTGCAGAAGACTTTATGGCTGTCAACTAGAGAAACTAAGAAAAATGAATTCTGCAAAGAATGGGAGTTTTTACAGGTTTCCAGTGTGTTTTTGGGAAGTCATAGAATCACAGCCTGGTTTGGGTGGGAAGGGACCTTAAAGCTCATCCAGTTCCAACCCCCCTGCCAGCAGCAGGGACACCTTCCACTAGACCAGGTTGCTCAAAGCCTCATCCAACCTGGCCGAGAACACTTCCAGGGAGGAGCAGCCACAGCTTTTCTGGCCAACCTGGGCCAGTGTCTGACCACCCTCACACCAAAGAATTTCTTCCTAATATCTAATCCAAATCTACCCTCTTCCAGTTTAAAGCCATTTCCCTTGTTCTATCACTCCCTGCCCTTATAAAAAGTCCCTCCCCAGCAAGTCAGTGCTCCTTGCCCTGGCTCTGCAGTATTGGCTTGTTTCAACAACTCGTAATGAGATAGAAAATGGCAACCAACTAGAAATCAAAGAGTTCTGAGGTTCAGACTCTGAAGATGTTGTCAGTTTTTCTCTTGTGCTACAGTGAGCTGCCTCTGTGTGTAGCTGTTGCTGTTTTCATATTCCCAGTGGAAATTTTATGTAGTTCCAGTAGTGGATAAAATACCGGGGCTGGTGTCCCTGCGACTGACACAGCGTTAACGCCGTGGCTGGCTGCAGATCTGCAAAGGAGAGATGTGTTTTGGAGCTTTTTTTTTTGTTTGTTTATTTTTTCATAAAGCAGTTACAGCTTCACCTACCATTTGCCTCATGGACAACGAGAGATGTTTTTCATTTAACAGTTTGATTCTGTGCAGTTCTATTTCTGAGCTTGTGAAATGCAGTGGGAGAAACTGTACTGCAGGTTTTAGCACTTCACTGTAGCACTCTAGGATGACTTTTAAATGGTACTTAAAGCTGCAGAAGTAACATCAGTTTTAAAATTTCATGTCTTTTCAGTAGCATATAGCTATTGCCACCTAAAAAAAATGCATCCCCAAGCCCACAGTTTCTACTGGCCAGTTGTCAGCATGAGCAGATGGACTGCTAGAGCTGTGATGGGAAACATAAATTGCTACTAGAAGATGTTGGTATTGTGTGTTTGCTGATTCTTGAGATGTTTCTGGTGGCTTTGGTGTGCATGGGGTTTCTCAAACAGGGTGACTGAAATAATGTGGTGTTACTTAATATAAAATGTCATAAATTTTAGACATACTAGAGTGGAAAAAAATGAAATATTCCTTCTATAAAAATACAGATATTGGTATAGTGTCAGTCTTCCTTCTTGTACTCTAGATGAAGTTGTCTACCTGCTTTATACTCTCAAATCTCAGGTTAACAGTTCTTTTGTGTGTTTCAGAATGTTTTCTTATCCTGCTGCTACTTTAGGGACTAGAGGTCACTAAGCAGCTAGAGATGGCAGAAAGATACCTGCTGCAGATTATGACCATTTCAACACAGTTGCAGCATAATATATAGAAAAGCAACAAAGATTCCAACCAAAAATTGAGAAGCTGAGAAAAGTCCCCCAAAAATCTGACCCAATGGTCATTATTCAGAAGCAAACTTTCCATGAACTCCACAAATTTAGGTTTTAGGGCTGTAATAGTTTAACTTGATTGGCAGCCAAACACCACGCAGCTGCTTGCTCACCTCTCCCCTTTTCCCCTTGCCACCCTTGGGAATAGGGGAGAGAATTGAAGGGGTAAAGGTAAGGAGACTCGGAGGCTGAGATAAGAACAGTTTAATAATTGGAATAAAATAAACTTAAAATAATAATTATAATAACAATATATATAAATGAGTGATGCAGAGTACAATTGCTCATCACCTGCCGACAGCAATCCTGGGGGTACGAAAAGGAACCCCAAACCCAAAACTGCAGTCCTGGAAGAGTGAGCCTGAGCAATCCTTGAGAGAATCCCCAGCTTTCCAGTCAAGCCTCATTAATATACTGACCAGGACATTGTATGCTATGGAATATCTCATTGGCACATCCAAATGCCAGTTGTGGGTTTTGCCAATTACTGTGCTTCTCCCCCCTGAGTCCTTTGCACTTGCAGACTGGCAAACACAAAGTCCTTGGACTTCCAGCAACAATTAAAAACATCAGTATGTTATCAACACTCTTCTAATAACAAATCCCACTGAACCCAAAACTTCTCAGCAGCTAGAATAGAAAATTAACTCTCTCCTAGTGAAACCAGAATAAGGGCACAGCATAATGCTTTGGGTTTGTGCCTTGACTAACGTTCTGAGTTGTTTCTCATGGTTGTAGGATGTGATAGAGGTAGCATTATGCCACAAGAACAGAACTTCCCATGCAGGGTGACTCTGGTCTCGGTGCTGCTGCAGGTATTCCCGTTATCAAAGGGTGACTCATTTGATCCAAGGCACTTCCACAAAGGTGCCAGGCAGTGTTAGCCAAATTGAAGGCACGCTATAGTATCACCTGTTTTAATTTTCTAGGTGAGAAGCCCCACAGATGCCATTTGTGTCCCTTTGCATCAGCTTATGAACGTCATCTGGAAGCTCACATGCGATCCCACACTGGTGAGAAGCCGTACAAGTGTGAACTGTGTTCCTTCCGCTGCAGCGACAGAAGCAATTTGTCTCACCACCGCAGGCGCAAGCATAAAATGGTGCCTATCAAGGGTACGAGGTCTTCCCTCAGCAGCAAGAAAATGTGGGGGGTTTTGCAGAAGAAGACCAGCAATTTGGGGTACAGCAGAAGAGCATTAATTAATTTGAGTCCACCTTCCATGGTGGTTCAGAAACCAGACTACCTTAATGATTTCACTCACGAAATCCCAAATATCCAGAGTGAAGCGTATGAGAACATGACAAAACCAACCCAGAGCAGTGGGTTGCCCAGAGATCCACAGGACCTTATGGTTGATAATCCTTTAAACCAGCTCTCTACGTTAGCTGGACAGTTATCTAGCTTGCCACCTGAAAACCAAAACCCAGCCTCTCCTGATGTTGTTTCCTGTCAAGATGAAAAGCCTTTCATGATACAGCAGCCTGCTGCACCTGCAGTAGTTTCAGCTGTGTCAGCAAATATTCCTCAGAGTTCATCTCCAACCAGCCCAGATCCTCGACCTACCCACAATCAAAGGAACTACAGTCCCGTGGCAGGTCCCAGCAGCGATCGCAGTGCCCACACCAGTACTCCCAGTATAAGTAACAGTCAGCCAAGTACTCCAGCTCCAACCCTTCCAGTTCAGGACCCTCAGCTTCTGCATCACTGCCAACACTGTGACATGTACTTTGCGGACAATATCCTTTATACTATTCACATGGGATGTCATGGATTTGAAAATCCCTTTCAGTGCAACATCTGTGGGTGTAAGTGTAAAAATAAGTATGACTTTGCTTGCCATTTTGCAAGAGGCCAACATAATCAACATTGACTGAGAACACGCTCTCATTTAGTTTTTTAACATATTACAGTATATTTTTCATACTTGCTGAAGGAAAGATGCACATTCTCCTAAGGAATATTCACATTAATTCGACAAAGGAGGCAAATTTTATTTCTGTGTTGTAAAACTTGCCAGGGAATTTTTGTCTAAGATGTGGTTGGTATTTTACATGTAGCCTTTCAAAAAAGCTGTGAGAGTGCTCTAAGAATTGGAAATCATTTATGTGCTTTGGGTTGCTAAATTTAAGTTGCTTGCACTTAATCCCAAGAAACTTTCTACAAACATAGAAGAGAATGTGTGTCCTGAAACACAGGATGCAATCATCAGGCTATTTACTAGGCAAGACAAAATATATTAACCATAAAATAGGAAAGGTTGATGCAGTGACACATGGATAATGTATTGGAGACATACTTATCCTTGAAAATGTAGCTACTCCAAACTGGAAAAACAAACAGAAGCAACTTGCCCAAGGAAGTTTTGGATGCCCCCTCCCTGGAAGTGTTCTCGGCCAGGTTGGATGAGGCTTTGAGCAACCTGGTCTAGTGGAAGGTGTCCCTGCTGCTGGCAGGGGGGTTGGAACTGGATGAGCTTTAAGGTCCCTTCCAGCCCAGTCTATGATTTTATGAACTTTCACAAATAAAATTAATTTGTTGTAAAACTTGCTTTAATCTGATGAAGGTTAATAATAAGATTTTGCTTAGTACAGCCTAAACTCATCATGCTAAGGCTCAAACACTAATTTAACTATCATCATTTTTAAAACTCATTGCAGAAGTAGAAGATAACAGGTTATCAGGAATGAAACTCCACTAGGAAAGAGTTAAAAGCTTGTCCTTCACTTGTTATACAAAGGAAAAAATTAAACCTGACACCTTAACTCCACTTTACCAAATTTTACATGTCATTCTTTTTAAACAGTCATAATAAAGAGCTTGTAGAACTAATATATATTCCATGAGATTTTTAACTGCCTTAAAACTAATTTGTACAGATCAATTTGCACAATTAGACTTCTGTCTCGCTGACAGAAGTTCTAAGAGAAACAAAGTAAAGGTTTACAAATTAAAAACAATTGGTTCAGTTTTATCTCGGGCTGAGCTACCACTGAGAAGTTGCCTGTATGTGTGGAAGTTGTATCATCGAGTTTATTGTAAACTTGAGCTAACTGGGTTTGTCTGGTCCCTTCTCACAAATTTGTTGTCCTTTTTTTGCTCTGCTGGAACTAAGGGGAAGGGCTTCTGGGTTCTCTGAACTGTTCACGTTGTAGGCAAATACCAACCAGCTGTGACTGCATTTGAAGTCATCTTGATTAATAATTGTAGGTGGCAAATGGTCACTGAGGATGGATGTGAAGTCCATTGCACATGTTTATTTTATTTTTTATACTGTACATCTTACTTTAGAAGCACCTAGGCTAACAGACAGGCACTTTAACATAAAACACAATAGAACATCCGAGCTGAATTAATAAAAGCTCTTCAGATGCTACACAGGAATTTGTAATGTTTCAAAAAGTGAAGAACTGTTACTTTTCCCATATTTTAGATGTGCACTTTTACCTTAGTTTGTCTTGAGACAAGTTAAAACTTCCCTTACATATTTCCCTTTTCCTATTAGCAAAATATAGCAGCAGATGTGTTTTGTTAAAAGCAGGAAGATTTTACTAATGTTCTGCAAGTCAGAGGTTGGAAGCTGAGTAGCAAATGTTTGATTTACTCAAATCTGTATTGTTATGGCAGCTAAAGCTTCCCAAAGCCAGTGGAAAAACTCACGATGACTTCAATGCAGGGAAAACCACCCTTCTGAGAATTTTAGCTTTAGATGTAATTTTGTACTTTAATTAATTTACCTACTGTTGAGTTTTCCATGCTAGTAGCCAGTTGAAGGAACTGGATTCTTGGCTGCACATAGTCTCGTAGGAAGGAGGTCAAAAACTCACCACTGAATTATTTCCAGTGTAGCAAAGATAAATAATAACACCTCACTTCTAAGAATGTTTTTGATTTCAGGCCTCATTCAAAATCCATGTCAGCAGATTTGTAAAACAGAATGGAATTTCCAATTTTCATAAGGACACTCTTTATAATTCCAAAATACCTCGTTGTTGCTTTAGACTTTTAAAATTTATTTTATAAATGAAACAGCAACTCTGTGTGCATAAAACATAGAGACACCTTTGTTTGAAGGATTAAAAGTTGATTGAGCTGGAATCCAGTTGGAAGTTACTGCTCCTGCACAGGTTTTGTAACATGCCTCTTCCAGTGAAAGAATGGTGTAGAAATTAGAGCTTTTGATCACATATTGACACATTAAATTGGAAATTTGGCTAAAATATGATATTAGAACTACAAATGCCACTGTTACAGACCATTACAGTTAGTATTTTATAGAGGTGTGATGGTTTCACTGGGCCAGCCCTTGGCCAGCAGCCAACACAGCCGTTCACCCACTGCCTCCCCACCCCCAGGGATAGGGGAGAGGATTGGGGGGCAAGGGGAAGGAGACTCGTAGGGGGAGGTAAGAGCAATTTAATCTTATTGAAAAGGGGCCCTTATTTAGGAGGGGATCCTGGTGTTGAGGGAGAATGTATGTTCTTGATAGAACTCAGTATGGAAAAAAAACCTAACCCCAAACTGTCCAAATTGCTGTTCAGAAGTATTTTAATCCTGCTGACTTAATACCAGTTTTGCTTTCGAGTACCGAAGGAAACAAAAAATAACTTGAATATCTAAGAACTGTTGAAAAATTATCAGAATTTTTTCCCTTCTTTCCTTGTGCAAGCTCCTCTTTGCAGAGGGGGGGTTCTTAGGTGGCAGCAGGCTTTGGTGTTCATCCCTCGATTCTGCAACCAGAGCTGTGGGGTGAATCCCTCACCGTGTCCTTGTCCTTCCCAGAGCAGGATTCTTAATTTTTCACCATAATACCACGTGTTTGTTGTGCCAAAGAGTGCTCGGACTAGATCTGTTTCCTCCTGTCTCCTGAGTCGGTTTGGAAGGTGTACTTTTCCTATATAGTTTCTCATAATGTTGTATTCACTATTTACTACAATTTAAAGACCAGAATTAATACTGGAAAATTGTTTTGGAGTGTGATCCTGACAGTTCCCTGGCACAAGCAAGCCTTACTCGGAGTCAACGAGGGATATTTGTCAGGAATTGTGGGATTGAGTCCTTGCTTAGTAGGATTTTTCACACTGAGTTCTCTGTGTGCTACTCTGCACTAATTTCGTTTCAAAAAACCCCAAACAGATCCTTATATTATAATATTACAAGGTGGGAATCAGCATTTTAACTTGTATTAACAGGGAAGTTTGGGAATGAGCTGAAATTTTTCCACTGTTAAGTTCTGTAGTTGCAAAACATGGAATTTGTGTGGTTTTGTTGTTTTTTTTTATTGTAATAGATTATTTTACAGATTAGTTGACATTTTAAACGTGCACTATTTATAATACTTATTATTTTTGAGACTGAATATTCCAATGAAGATGCAAATATTAGACTGAAGATCTTAGTAGATTATCTCAGTTAATACTTAAACCAACTGTGAAACAGCTGATATAGGACAAAATAGTTGTTTTTTTTCACAGATAAAATGTTTAGATGAAGAGGATTTTGATGTAAAATGTTGATTGGCATTTTAACATAAAACTCAGTGCTGGAAGATGTGTCCCAAGAATATTTCCTAACAAAAAGATCTGTTGCTGTTTGTTTTGTTCCAGAATGTTTGGGAAGTTTGCTTCCTTTTTTTGTTTGTTTGTTTGTTTCTTTTTGACGAAGGGAATGTAATTTAGAAATCTTCACTGGCAAGTTTTCCATTAATTTTAAGCTTCTTTGAAAATCTCCAACAAATGGATGTTCTGCTGCAGGAAATCTGTTCCCCGCTGAAGCATTTTTCATTGAGCAATCCTCGTGTACGTGCTTCTGAGTACCTGCTTTGTTAATAATAATAATGTATTTCAGTGTAAAAAAGCATATTTTATATGCAAAAATTGAAGACTTGTTAAGAGTTGTCAAATAAATTTTATTGTGTAGTGAATGTTTTCAGATGACAAGGTTAATTCTGAAATAACTCTATCTAGCTTAGTTCATGTTGTGAAGCTTTGCTTTTGTAAAATAAGAATAAAATAACACTTTCTAATTAAAAGTCTTATTTCTTAATTGCATGTGGAACTAGTGAACTGCTCATGACTAGCTGTGGTCAGGAAGGTAAGCCAGGAGCAGTGGTGCATTTACCTTTCAGTCTATTTAATTTAAAAAGTATTAATTTTGGTGCTGAACCAGGACACGTTTTTAGTCCTTTCCACTGTTACCTTGCACATTTGGTCATCTCCCTATTTCCTTTTTCTCAAGAGTGTTTCTGTGTCTGAAATCAAGAGTTTCTCTCATGGTGAGGTGGTTGTCATGGCAAACAGAACTTCTGTGTATGTTGGTATCAGCAACTCCAAAGGTGGCACCAGGTTTTGAGTTCCTTTGGGATGTAGGAGTGAATCCTACGTGTGTGTGGACGCGCACACAACTCGCAAGTTTCGGGTTCTTTGCAGTTTCCATCAGGGAAACAAGCAGAGCAGGCAGGAGCCATCCATCTCCCTTCTTGATTTTATACCTCCCAGGCACAGACTCTGGAAATGCTCAGCTCCCTGTTTGACAGCAGAGCAGAGCAGAGCAGGTCACCATCCAAGGTGCTCTTCAGAACCGCAGCTGCAGGAGGCTCCGGGAAGGTTGGGGTTAGTCCCGTTGTAAGCAGGATACAGGACTAAATGACTTCTAAGTGTTCCTCCCACCCCAACTTCTTCTAAGAATCTGTTTTAATAAAACCTAAGGATGGTTTGTTGTTAGCTTGAACTTCAAAGTCCAACACAATACACTAGACAGTATTTCTCCTCCATAACATGGGGACAGGAGTTAGGGCACAAGCCTCCAGAGAAGGAAGCCGTATCTCTCAGATGTTTTCAGCTGTACTGCTGAGAGAATACTGTGTTTTAAACACTCTGGACCCTTAAAAAAGCACCAACATTCTCTGTGTCATCATTTAAAAATATATTTATTAACTACATTGGCTGCCTCATGTTGGAATGAGGAAATGAGACTCGTAGCAGGGTCAGAACATTGATTTTGTGTGCAAATTTGGTTTTTCAAATTATTTCCTTGCCGCAAGTCTTCCAAAAAGTCTGCTTTGAGTTTGTTAAGTTCTTCTGCCAGGCTCTTCATCTCACTTGGGAGCACATTTTTATCTAAAAGAAAATTAAAAGCTGAACTTTTAATAAATTTCATGTTTCAAACCCAAAATTTACAGACTTTGACTCCCATTCTACAAATAACTGTGACCAGACTCCGGAAGGCCATTGCCTCGGTCACACCTGAAGGGTTGGGATTCTCTAACAGTTGACCCCGAGGGAGTTTCATGGGTTGAGTGCTCCATTGCCAGCTAGCACCTGGAACGTGCCACACGCACCTTTGGCATCCTTCATGGTCCGGGAGATGATGCGCCTGCAGGTCTGATCGGCCTGATGGACAGCACTAGCTGCAGAGATGGCTCGGTCTGCTTCCTACCCAGGGTGAGCAGCAGAAAGGAGGAACACAGGCAAACACATTCAGTTTGATTCAGACTGTCCTCAGCTTTTGAAAACAAGTCATGCAGTGACTGGTGCCATGCACACCTGCTCCTTTGAACTGGGAGGCAGGTGTGTGTGACATTACAAAGTGAACATTATTTTCCTCAGAGGGATGCGAGAGCTCCAAAAAGCATTTTTTTTTACTACTGTAGAACACATAACAACATTCTTACAGTGGTTCAGTGGTTTAACTTAATAAGGGGACAGAAGAACCAGTTTCAAACAGGATTAACTCTTCTGTGTATGCTTTTGTGATCAAGGAATGCAATAGGTAATTCTCAGTTTCTGCAACTCAGGAATAATTAACCCGCTCGTTCACCATCCCCTGGAAGAGCCCTGATGGTGGAGACAAGCACTGCTACCTTTTGCTCAGTGTTCTCCTCGTTTTGCTTCACAGGATTTTCCAAAGCAGTACTCAGCAAACTCATGATCATCTGCTCACTAAGAAAACAAACAAAAGAGTCATCAGCATTAATCAAACAGTTTCACTGAACACTTTTGCTTTCATTTTGTAATGACACAGAAAAAAAACCCCACAAGTTTCTGGTTAAATTTATGAAGTAATCAATGAAATAATCTTTATACAGCCAGTTAGATGAGAACCAATTACAACTAAAACTACAGCCAATTATTTCCAGTCCTAATGTTTCAGACAATTCACATCAATTTACAACAACAGTTTCGAAGCACGATCAGTTTTGAGTTTAACTCTGCAAAGAACGTTGGCTGCGAGTTCCCAACAACTGGCATCTATTGTGTGAAACTCACTGGCTTCCAAAAATCACCAGATGGAATATTTTTTACACACTGTTTAGTGTAAAAAGCTTCTACCCACTCCTTAATGAAAAGAGTGCTCAGTGAAAACCCCAGTGTCGATACAGAAACGCACTTCTCCTCTGAAGCGCTCTCAGAACTTCTCAGAATGAGGCTGTTCCGTTCCCAAGCGTTTTTCTTGAGATCTGGCATCTCTATTTTTCTTGCCATTAAAGATATTGTCTGGTCAGGTAATGGGTGACTTCTCAGACGATTTCTCTGCAAGCAGCAGTCGAGGGGACACTCTAAAAACAACTGGCAGAAGCTCAAGGAATCTAAAAGAACATAAAGAGATAATTTTTACCTTTAAACTGTTTGGGTAAGAATTTCTGAGAGCAACATGCATGAGAAAGGGTTTACACAAATGAGTAACTTCTCCACTAGTTGTGAACCTAAAGAGAACACAGAGCTGAGGAGGACACAAACTATTTTACTTTCAAGGCTGCTCCAGTGGTAACTTCCGAGATCAACACACATAAGAAAAGCTCTAAGTAACCTCTCCATTTCTAGTAATACAGCAATAGTTATGGTAATACTTACTATACTGCTGGAATCTAGAAATTAAGAATAACAAATTCTGCAAGAATACTTAAAAGAAACACAGTTAAAGAAAATGCAACTTCCTACAAAGCTGAAAAGGTTTTTAGGCAGGGGAAGGAAGAGTACTTACATTTGCGAGCCAGCTGGTACACCTCGTACCTCATGCTCTGGTAATAGAAATTATCATCCAAGATGAGGCAGATCCGGTGCGGGCCCGCTCCGGCACAGCCCTCCGGCGAGGGGAGCAGCCCCTGCCCGCGGCAGTCGGTCAATAAGCGCTGCCAGGCCGGCTGTGGGGCGGCGGCGGGGGCTGCCGGCGGCTCCCCGGTGAGCAGCGCCCGCAGAAGCCGCTCCAGGCACTGCAGCAGCTCACGCCGGCTCTGTTTCCAGCGGGGCAGCTGCGGAGGGAGGCGGCGGAGCAGTGAAGGCCCGCGCACCCGCCCCGCCCCAGCTCCCCGCGGTACCGCCCGGCCCTCGCCCGCCGCCACCGCCCGCCCGGCCCCGGCCCCCGGCCAAGGGACACGCCGCGTTGCCTGGCAACGGCCGCCGCGCGACCAGCGACGCCATTGCGCGACGCGCCCCGCCTGGCCAATGAGAGCGGAGAGCACTCAGCGGGGTGGAGGAGTCGCACTGACCAATGGGAGCGGCTCCTCCCCCGGCTCGCGCGGGCGGAAGGCCTCCGGCGGGATCAGTTCGTCGTAGGTGAGGAGGGCGCAGGCCCAGCCCGGGCGCTGCAGCAGGCGGCGGCGGAGGGCGCGGGCCAGGGTGGATTTGCCGGCTGCCGGTAGCCCGCACAGCAGGCACAGGCACAGCCCCACCCGGGCGCACCCGCCGCCGCCGCCCTGCTGCTGCTGCTGCTCCTCCGCCGCCGCCAGCGCCCGGCCGCCGCTCCCGCTGTGCGCATGCGCGGGGTCCTCCCTTTTGAGGCCCCCTGGCGGTCCGTGCGCGTGCCCGAGGCTCCGGCTCGGTTCGGTGTCGGTAACGAAACAACGGGCGGTCGGGAACCCGCCGGCGGCAACGGGCGCTCACAGCCCAGAGGCCAATCACCGTGTCCTGGGCTGCACCCAGAGCAGCGTGGGCAGCAGGGCCAGGGAGGGGATTCTGCCCCTCTGCTCCGCTCTCCTGAGACCCCACCTGCAGTGCTGCCTCCAGTGCTGGGGCCACCAACAGCACAAGGACATGGAGCTACTGGAGCCAGTCCAGAGGAGGCCACGAGGATGATGCCAGGGCTGGAGCAGCTCTGCTGTGAGGACAGGCTGAGAGAGTTGGGGCTGTTCAGCCTGGAGAAGAGAAGGCTCCGGGAGACCTTCTAGTGGCCTCCCAGTACCTGAAGGGGCTCCAAGAAAGCTGGGGCCAAACATTTCAGTGGGGCCTGTAGCAATAGCACAAGAGGTGAGGGTTTTAAACTAAAAGAGAGGAGATTTAGACCAGGTAGAAAGAAGAAATTTTTTACACTGAGGGTGAAACCCTGGCCCAGGCTCCCCAGAGAGGTGGTAGAAGCCCCATCCCTGGAAACATTCAAGGTCAGGTTGGACAGGGCTCTGAGCAACCTGGTCTGGTTGGAGATGTCCCTGCTCACTGCATGGGGGTTGGACTAGATGACTTTGAAAGCCCCTTTCCAGCCCAAACCAGTCTGTGACTATTCTGTCACAGGTGTGCCCAGCGGTGCCTTTTGTTATGATCATAAAACCAAAATACTACCAAGAACGCTGACACTGCTGATTTATGTTAAATTATATTATTGTAATGTACTTGTTAATAAGGTCTAAATGATAAGAACATTTAATTTAGTGGAAGGTGTCCCTGCTGCTGGCAGGGGGGTTGGAACTGGATGATCTTGAAGGTCCCTTCCAACCCAAACCAGTCTGTGATTCTATGAATTGATAATAAAAATTTAATATTCCAAGGAATTAAAAACAGAGAACGGTTCTTCAGAAGCCACTTCTTGCCAGGGCAGTGTATTTGGGGTTCTTTGATCCAGCTCTTCTCTGAAACGGCCACAGCTCCCTCCCTGCCAGCGCATGTTTCTCTGTGTAGCAGCTCCTGCATTAGCAGTAACTTCACACGTTCTCTTTGACATCAGTACCGCTTCCTCCGTGTCCCATTTCACATGACAACTTTAGCTGTTGCTTTTGTAGTGGAATCTGTTTCCAGCCAAAATCTCAACCACTAAACATTAAACCACTGGGAAGGTGCAGAATGTATTTCTTGATAGACCATATTTTCTTTAACAACAGGGATGGCTTGGGTTTTTTTTTAAACTCGAGACATTATCTGCAGAGTTTCTTTCCGTTGTTAGTGTCCCAGTGTGAGGTTACTTTTATAAGTGACCTGAACTGGAAAGTAAGGCAGCTCGTAGGTAATGAGAGGTGGGATCTGGCTCCCCAGGACACGGCTCAGAGCAGTGCACAGGAGCTGTCAGTGCCAGGGAGATGGTCCAGGAGGCAGACAGACTGCAGCCTTCCCCAGATGTCAGTCTCCACTCTCATTTTCACAGCAGCACAGGACTAGAGATGAATAAATTCTGTCTGTAAATAACTGAATTCACTTCTCTTTGGGCTGCCAAGGAAGGCTGTGCTTCAGAAGATGCCTGTTTTCTGATGCTGTTACAGAGTTCATCTAACAAGAGCTGAACTTGAGGCTTCTGATTTAAAAAAACCCAAGAGGTGAGGTAGAAGAGGCACAAACACAGCCAGCAGCAAGCAGCAAAACAATGGGACGTTACAAAATCTGCAGTCAGTGCCTCTGAGCATCAGGTCCTTTCCAGAAGCAGGTGCTTTCTGAAGGCCTTTGGCTGCAATCTGTCAGTTTTTTTCAGTCCAGGTACTTGTCAGGATTGGTTGAGGTTTCACAGGAAACTTCTCAGACAGCTGGTGTAGGTGGGACCGCAGGCAGCTGAGGTCCTGAAGGAATGGCAGGAAACGGGGTTTGTGCTGGTGGCCTGAAGGGTGGAAAACACATTTTGTGAAGTATTTAAGGACTTGAGGCAACTGGTGTTTCTAAAACTGTTTCTTTACCTTTTTTTAAGCAGTTGCCAGCATTTATACATATATTTAACTCTCTCTGCCCCTCCCTCTCCCTAGCAGCATTTACATGGGCCATTATCCACAAACCCAGTATTTCTCCTTCAAGCATTCAGTCTATTTTCTCTCATATTCTCCTGCATGAAAAATCCTCCTAAGCAGGACATGAGACATCAGGAATTTCACTTACAATGACACAGCAATGTAAACATAGCAAACATGAAGTGAAAAAAAAAAAAGGTTTTAAATACTACAAACCTTGGACCAGGGAAATGTGATATGGTAAAAAAATCAGGACTTGATGTGGCAGGCTGGAAAAGATGTTGCAGAAAATCAAGTTAACAAAGATGACAGATTTCAGAGTGTGGCTAATTATTCACTAATAACCTAGTGGTATTTCAGAACTAATTTTAATTTCCCCTGACATTCTTCCTGTTCTCTTGCAACATTTTGGTTGGATCATTTCTATTTTGTTTTACCAGAACCAGATCCACAGCTGGGCTAAGCAGCTCCTCTGGTGTTTGGCCACAGAATTCAGAGTTCAATCTGTGGCTGCTCTGCTAAGTAGCAGCCTGTTCCATCTCATACTACACGAAGCCTTGTGTTGACAGGGCAGGCAATAAAGCTCATACTCACCCAAATAGAAATCCTGTCTAACACTTTATAAATTATTTTAAATACTTGGAAATTTGGATGGTTTCAATGTATCAAAAAGCCACAAAGTCTGAAGTAACTATATTGGAGAAAAGGCACTGTATAATTTGGATTACTCAACATGAAATAATGCAAGTATGCATCTTGTCTTACCTGATTATTTCTTGTGTTATGACTTGGTCTGTTATTTTCCTTTGGTTGCTGCACATTTTTATCCCTGAAATAAAAACCACATCATCAGGCACATCCCCATGTGGTTTATCTACCTGCAGGGATGTCATGTTCTTCAAGGGACGAGGCTACAGCTCAGAGACCTGGATTCTCTTTCTGACTCCACCCCTTTCTGGCCTGGACAAATAATTTCTATATACCATGGCCTGGTGTCCATGAAATCAAATTATCAATAACAATTAGGAAAATGCAATGTATTTTGGGAAAAAAATGCTTGAGAACTGACAACTGAAGCATTAAACTACCTCATAGCAGGGTACTGGCTATTAAACTACTGACTACTACTAATAGCAGGGAAGTCTTTTCCTTTAGGACATATGGAATTCTTTGTATAGATAAAGTGTCTGGCTTGCTAAATTAATCTGGAGCATGCTCTCAAGTGTTGAAATAAGCATTTCTAGTAATGAAATACCTGTGTTGTCTTCTGCTTTTCCTGCAAAACTTTCTTTTTATTGCATCACGCTTAATGACTGCTAATACAGTAACGATTACTACTGGCAACACAAGGAGGAAAAAAATAAGCAGACCATCCCGAAGTGATGTATCTAGAGAAAAAAGAATTGAAATCATGTAAGATAGGGATCTTGTTTAACCCCATATTAAAGCATTTTTTTCTGCTAAAATCACCTTTCTGTTGTAAAACCTACAATCTTCAAATTATTATAGATTACAGCTAGTAACTCCAGTGAAATTTATAAAATTGCTGTGATCAGAAAAGTAGAATTTGGCCATTTATCACAAGTTCCTTCTGCCTTACCCACCCCATGTTGTGTGATACACAAACGTTTTCCATATATTTTTTTCAAGAATTCTAAAGCAAATTCATTTTGTGTTTGCTTATCCACAACTGATCTGCACTTCTTTGTCTTCCTAAGTTATTACTAAACACCAAACATTTGCTCAGTGTGATGCCCGGCCAAATCTGCACCGTTTGCCCTTTGCAGAATGCCGTGGCTCTCACAGGAGCTGCTTGCTGCTCCTTCACCCCTCTCATTTCTGAGACCCCTTCCACACATAAAGGCTGCTGGTTTCCTTCTCAAGCTATAGTCTTCCTCTGTGACATCTGTTTTATCAGAACTCTGTGTTAAATACTGTGCTGGTTTTGCTAGGACAGAGTTAATTGTCTGTTTAGCAGCTAGAATAGCTGTGGTTTAGTTTCAGTGTGGGATTTGTTATGAGAAGAATGTTGATAAAATACCATTGTTATTAGTTTCTGCTGAAGCTCAAGGCCACTGTGTTTGGCTGGTTCACAGCTGCATTAGGACTGGGAGGGAGAAGTGCAGTGAATAGCAAACCCCAACCTGGCATTTGGATGTGCCAATGGGATATTCCAGATCATGTCATGTCAGTACATTAACCAGGGATGACCAGAAATAGGGGGTATTCTCTTGGGGATCACTCAGGCTCACTCTACTGAGGTTTGGGACTGTCTCTGCTCTGGGATTGCTGGCTGGCACAGGCTGGGTGTCGGTCAGCAGGTGGTGAGCAATTGCACTGTGCTCACTCATTTGTATATTCTGTTATTACTGTTTTTATTTTATTTTAATTAGTAAATAGTTTTGATCTGAACCCATGAGTCTCCTTGCCATTTTCTTTCCAATTCTCTTCCCTACTCCCTGGGGCAGAAAGGCTGAAACTACTACAAAATACCTAAGTAAATATCTAAATATCTAACTATTTAAAAAATGTAACAGTAATTCTAAGCAACTAATGTATTTATTTTTATCTTGGACAAAACAAAGGTCAAATTCTCCCTCCCACCAACTTCCCCGACAGATAATAATGTTTGTTCTTCAAGTCAGACCATGATTAAGTGTCCCATGCAGTAAAAAAAGAGTTGAAGAGAGACTGAAAAAACCCCTGTTAGTAGCTGATTGTTTTATCAGACAGATAAAGAAGGCAGAATGGGGCAGAACAAAGGCCAGATGCACTGTCCCACCTATGTGAGCTGGACCGCTGTCGACACTGCCGCCGTAGCCCGAGTGGTGACACGACGGAGGAGCCCACCCAGAATCGCAGTGGCAGTTCCCGTTGTTGTTGCACACCTACAGTCAATACCACAGGGATCAGGGAAATGAACAACACCTCCCAACATCCAGTATATATCTGGAGTTAGACATTATGAATTGTATGTGGAAACATGACACACTGCCGAGTGTTTCTCGGGAATAAGCTCCTCCCTCCAAAACATCCCAAAACACTGAGTAATGCTGATACCAGAAGTTAATCCTCTGTAGAAGTTAACCTTTATTTTAGTTATTTGCCTACAATAGATTACAGTCTTAGCTTTACAATCTCTGGACTATAATTTGATTTTTCATAGGGAGATAGATAAATCAGGAATCACTAGACTGTCCTCCTCAGAGGAATATTTTCCTTTTACAACTTGACAGCTCAGTAATATTTGAAAATTCCCTAGAGAAATTCAGAAGACATGCCTTTTGATGTTAGTGCTAAGAGGTTTACAGTATACTGACAACATGGATTACAGATTAAAAAGTGAGTTTTTAACACAGATTAGGAAAAAAAAGCCATCTGGCTGGTTATTGCTTTTATGTGAGGATTTTACACCTAACTCTGTCTTTTAGAAACGGCATGAAAACACCATCTACTCACCCCATTGTCATTACACTTCTGCTTCACATCACAGCTGTAGCCCAGATGACTTGCATTAACACATTCAAAATCTAAACAGGCCTGCAAAAAGTATTCAGTGTCTTTCAAACAGAAAACTTCAAAAAAAATCCCACCTTTTAATACATATACTATGCAAATGGCTATGTTTACAGGTCTAAAGCTTTTTCTTAAATGTCCAGAAAAAGGGTAGATAGAACATTCAGCACTTCATGATTTTATAGCTGTATTTGTCTCAGATAAGTCTGTGGATGCATTTTGATGGAGTAGTTTGAACAACTGATAATGCAGTTCACTGATTTGTAGCATCCCAGTTTTTGAAGAGCTAATTAATTGTTTGCATATCTCAAAAAGTAGATTTTTAATTATATTATGGCATACAAATAAGAGAGCTATATAACACTTTTCAAAGTTATAAAGTTCCTAGTTGGTTCAATATATTCTGTAATACTGCTGTAATACCTCTTACCTTGTTTTCTCCACAGGCTGTTCCATCATGAACTTGAGCAGGATCAGGGACATCTGATCCTAAATCAAAGTCAGAAGACCAGCATAAAACCCCAGATGTGTTACTGACAACACTCCAAGCAGGAAGATTTTGAAGACTAACAGACGTACACTGGAGCTTGCCACACAGACTATGCCTGTATTGAACAAATGACACTCAGAGACAAGGTGAAGAGACAAAAAAACCCCCAGTATCAGTGCAAATACAGCATCCAGTCAAACTTTTTCGCTTGCATTTCAAGGAAATATTATTTTAAATCTCATGCTCTAGGAATTTGTAACAGAATATATTTTTTACATTGAAGATTTTATGGTTAGCTTTTCGTTGTTGTTGACTTACTGAACAGGACATTTCTTGTACACTCCACCTCTCATTCCACAGTTTCCAAATCTATCTCCTTTAATATTTGCTTTTTCAAAGCATACATCAGGTGCTTTTCGTGCCCCTGGACAAAAAACAGTGAATCTTAGTAAGCTGTCTTAAAAACATGAGAGAGAAAAAGAGAAACAAATCAGAAATATTTATTAGGAGATTACAAGTCTTTTTACATTAAATTCTAAACATACCTTTTCCATATATAGATTCACATTGTGAATCAAAACTCTGGCATACTCCATAGTAGCAATATGACTTCATGTTGTCACAGGGGTAACCATTCATGATATAAACGTCGTCTGGGCAGTAGGCGTTGCTGCCGTTGCAGTATTCAGGTAGATCACAGAAATCCATTTTTGATCTGCACTCTGTTCCTGACACTTTAAACTAGAACCAGAAAAGAGCAATGCCACCCTACTTTTATTTTGCCACACTGGAAGTTCCAACATGAAACAATGACAACTCGGAACTGTCGCGACAGAGGGAAAACCTGGACGCTCAATATGAGTGATCAGCAAGCTCCGTTTATTGATTACACACGTGCTCCTTATATACAGTGGCTAATTAAGCTCATGCATATTCTTAAAGACTTATACTGATTGGTTTATTAATTATCCTGGGAACTTTCTCCTTTGTTATAACAGGTGGTTTTGCTCTGTTCACGTCCCAAGGACGTCAACAGGATACTCCTACTTTGCGGTTACCAGCTAAAGCCACTCCCTTCTTTTTCCCAGCTTATTATTGCTAAAGTTGTTTGTTTGAAGTCTCAAGGACAATTAAGTATCCTGGAGACTTCTGCTAATTTACCCTGACTTATGTCAAGGGCCTAAGCAGGCTACTGTGGCCTGAGCCATTTCCTACCCTTGCTGCTTCTGCTAAGCCTCTGATTGTACAACATCTCTAGTGATCTGCAACTGGGAACCTTTTGTGATTTTAAGGAAAATAAAATAGTTTTTCAGAGCAATCTCTAATGAATATCCAAAACTTCCCTCAGTGGTGTAGCTATAAAATGTATGAGCTGAAACTGCAGAGGACTAGGGTAGATTGTACAACTCCATACACAAGGACAAATTAAAAAGCATCCAACTATCATAGACTTTGGAGAATCTTGGTGTTGTGTAATGGAGATCACTTACTGCTGAGTCCCTGATTGCTCCTGCCTCCTTCGAGGGATGACAGAGGTGGCATTCCATTTGTAAGCTAATTTGTGTCTAATGACTCCATGGCCAGGAGTCATTAGACACAAATTCTCTGCTTACATGCTCTCTACTGGTGATTGTAGTTTGATAATATGAAAATATGTCAAGAGTGCTAGGATAGCTCTTTTCAAACATTAAAAAATACCAGCAAACAGTATGAATTTAGCTTAATAAAACAGAGCCTACCTTGCAGTTTTGGCAGCACAGTCCTTGAGCGCATTGCGATCCAGGCGTGAGTTTGCAGGTTGCAGCATCACAGCAAGGGTTAGTACATTCCTGGAGAACAACCATGGACAGGGGGACACAATGTTTTCACCTCACTCTATAGCTAGGGATGTACACCATCAAACCAAGTGCATGGACAAACCAATCTATAAATACACCCTCTCTCTTGTGTGTTTTGAGGTCGAAAACCTTCTGCTTTCACAGAAACCAGCATATTGTTTGGCTGTATTTTTTCACTCCAAGTCATCAGAAAAACATCTGTTCTGATGTGTAGTGGCACAGGGGTATAGGAGAGATTTAAACAGACACTAAAAGAAGCAGAACACTTTGTTTTTTAAATGGCACTTCTTACCATCCTTTCCCCCATCTCATTTCTCCACTACACTAAGAGTTTGATATAGAGAAACGTTGGTATCTTTTCATGACTGAGAAGAAGGTCTAACACAATGGAACCAGGGTTTGCTGACAGCCTTGTGATTTATTGCTGTCTTTTTTTGAGACACTTTTATTTTCTAAAGAACAAGACAATATATCTCATTCTTTGAGGGACATTTTGGCAATGCAAATATGACCAACAAAAGTAATTTTGTTGTGGGCTAAGCTTAAGGGCTACAGCTAGGAAAGCTGTAAGTACTCTATAGATGAGGAGTGTGTTTTATGTAACAGAAATATCCATGTTGCTGAAACCAGCACCAAAAGCAAAGGAGTTTCCACATACTCTGCACTGAAATGCACTTCTTTCTTAAGCACTGGCTCAAAGTTCTGTGGAGCCCTGTAGCACTTAACTGAGTTCATATCAAAATCAAAGTATGATTTTATGCTTTTTCTAAAATTTATCTTCATCTTGCTTGCAAAAATGTAAATTCACAAGGAAAACACCTCAGATATTAATGCAAATCAGGTATATCAAAAGGCCAGTATTCTACAACAAATATAACATAAATATAATACATAACAAGTATCCAGTTGAATTTTATTCATTACCTGTGGTTTGCCACAGTCGCATTCTTCATTGTCATCAACCACATTATTACCACAGACAGGTTCTTTGTAAATATTGCTTGTTTTGGGAGGATTTCTAAGGCAGTTTCCACCTCCATTTAAAATAAGGTTCTCAAAATCATCAGCACTGCAGGTGCTGAAATTCCTGGATCCACTGGAAAGCATAATATTATTTTCATCATAAAGCTTTTGCTTACAGGAAAAAAAAATACAACTCAAGCCCTTAAAATATTGCCAATCTATAATAAATATGTTAAATAACATTAGGACATAACAAAATACTTAATTTTTACTTTATTTTGCATTAGAGTACAATACTAGCAGTTAAAAATACTATATATAACATAAATGCAAATACTTTTAGGAGCCAAAGAGACCATCAGATTATCCATGCTGGTGTCCAATATAAAATAGGCCTTAGAAATTTCCTTGTGTGTGCTGAATCTAAAAATGCTTGATTAAAAAATACTTTCCAGCAAGATATTCACCTTAACTTGGAGTCCCTAAGAACTCAGGAATGCATCATTTTATAGTAGTTTTGTCCAGTGTTCAACTACCCTGATTTATTAATACAAATGTGGGTAGATAAAATAGTATTTTTTCTCTTAAGGGGAAGCCAAAGAACAAATGAACTGGAAGAAACATAGGCTGAGAGGTTTTGTTTAAATTAACTATTAAAGAGAATTTGTGCAAAGGATGCATGTTTGCACAAAACCAGTGAATATATTTAAAGTGTTCTCAGTAGGGTAAAAAAAACAGCAACACATTATCATAAAAAAAAAAAAGAAAATCCAAATAAGTTTTTAGGAATGCTACAAATAAAGAATGACTGGATTGGAAAACAGATAACATTTCAAATAAATTAAAATGATGCCAAGACCTAAGTCACTGAATTAATCTCTGTGATTAAACTTTTCAAGCAACTCCCCATTCACAAAAGCTCTTCAAGATTCATAGGAGTTTCACAGCTTATTAAAGTAAAATAACTGGAAATCTTACTTATCTGTGCTGTGCATGATATAGGATGCAGGACATCTTTTATCATCATGTTTCATTCCAAGATTGTGCCCCAGTTCATGTGCAACTACTGTAGCATGATGTAACATATTGTTATGATTCAACTAATAAAGAGAATTAGAGTTAAAATAGTGGAACTAAAGAAAATACTGTGTTTCTACCTACTGATTTATTCA
The DNA here is from genome assembly GCA_907165065.1 of Caprimulgus europaeus. The sequence continues at coordinate 5,136,782 of OU015529.1, forward strand.
AGCCACGAAGCTCCCAGAGGCTATGAAGACAGAATAATGAATTATATTGCAAAGTGAAAGCAGCAAGAACAGACAATTTCTCACTGTTTATTTTCAGGTAGGGACAGATTCTGCCCCTCTTTTTATTCCTTCCATTAGTATCATGTTCTGCATAATGACACAGTTAATCAGTCATGACACTGATTTCAATGGAGTCTTCAACGAAAAAAAGACAAAGACTGTTACAGAGAACAGAATCTGCCTCTAAGATTGTCCATGATGTTGTGGCATCCATATTTTAAGGACAGGAACCTCTGGAGATACTGGTGCTGCCCCAGGGTAAAGGAGAAAAAAATAGTTTCTGGCTAATTTTGCCAAATTTAAAATTCTTGCCCATTTACAGCCTCATTGTGGAAAATTCCAGACACTTGAGAATAGAGTGCACTATGTTCACTGTCTATCCAGGTAAAGAGTCAAAAAATACACATTCTTTTGTAGCTGCATTCCCATCCCAAAACCATCATTGTTATGAACCTTAACAGAACAAGAATGGGCTTTTCTTACAAAACCTTGAGCTAGGTGAATTACAAAAAGGTGGCAAAAAAAAAATATTTCAGGACTAAATCAGCCAAAGGGATTGGAATGTGATGAAGAGAGAAATAGATATATTTTTAATATAAGTATAAAAATGTGGACAAGTCTTTTCATCAGAAACCCCATGAAAGAAACTGTCCAACTCCCCAAGACCTGAGTGACTTGACCAAATAGGTCAGCAAATTTCACATTATTTGTTAGGATGTTCTGGAAGGTTCACCTGTGGAAGCAATGTCTGGCAATAGCAGCATCTATAACTCTGGCTTGTGCAAATGCACAGGTGAAAGCCTTCAGTTGTTCAGGTACCTCTTGGTCTCACTAGCAGCACATCTATGATGTGGACACTGAAACCCAAGAGAAGCTGTGGCTGCTCCTCCCTGGAAGTGTTCAAGGCCAGGTTGGATGAGGCTTTGAGCAACCTGGTCTAGTGGAAGGTGTCCCTGCTGATGGCAGGGGGGTTGGAACTGGATGAGCTTTAAGATCCCTTCCAACCCAAACCAGTCTGTGATTCTATGACAGTTTAGCAGCTCTTGTGCTAGTTTCTTCCATTCACCACAATGTGATGTACTTACAGTGCTGATTGACCCTCCCTGGACTTGTGAGCACACAGTACCCACAAAAGCCATCCCAATGGATCCACCGTAAGAGTCTCTCCCTCTGCAACACAAGCAGTTTGAAGGTGGGGTTGAAAGAGGAGCTGAAAGTTCATGATTTCTACTAAAAGACTAAAAGAATCCGAAACAAATACTGCAAGTCAAGAGTTGGCCTTCTTGAAGTCAAGACATTTATCATCATATCAGGGTTTCACTGTAATAAATAATGAACATCTGAGTAACTGAGCTTGAAAATCATGACCAATCACCAAAATCATACACACTAACACCCCTGGCAGCACAGCTAGTTCTTCCACTGAACAAACACTTACATTATCAGATGGCTAACATCATTTCGTGACCGCTTCAGAAGAACTTTCTGTCTCCAAGAAACAAATCTACTTAGTACATCCCCAGCTGAACCATCCATCACAGAGATAAAGTTTGTATCTGTCCAGATCTCTAAACCAACCAAAACAATCTGGATGTTTAATGGTCTATACATCTGAAAAACAATAATAATTACTGTCAATCAGTCTGTTTCAACTGAATGATGAAAGATTATGTCACTACTACTGAGAAAACATCAAGTTGATCATAATGACTGAGACATAACTTTAGTTGCTTTGAAAAATGACAAGGTTAATGTAAAGTAAGAATATATGCCTGAAGGCAATCTACTTCATGAAGTTACCTAAACATATATTTCAGTTGGAGTAGTTGGAAAGAACATTCATTCATTTCCTTAGTGGATTGTCTTGAGGAGAAACTGGTTAACAAATGATGACAGAGCTTATGGAATCGTTCACAGTGCTTCATGAAAAAGAACTACATACATCAGAAATACTCTTCATGGAAATGTAAAACCTACTGGTGACCTCAGGTTTCTGGAGCAGCCAAAGTCTGGGAGCACAGAGATGTGGTTTAAAAACATCTTGCATCTTTCCCTCTGTCTACACCTCTCTAAGACTTGTGCATAGATTCATGAGGTACCTTAAATGTGTTACAAATTGCTGTACAACTTTGAAATACAGTTTCAGAACATAACTGTTCAGATTTACTGCAAGAACTGTTCTTTTGAAAACAATGATAAAGTAGAAACTACTGAATTTTAGCAACTTATCTGACCTACCCCATCAACATAATTAATCAGCTCCACTGTTTCCTTTTGCACCGCAGCAGGATCGGATTTCTTCAGCAAAAACTGTAAAATAGCACATGAGAATATCAGAGAAAAAAAATAACAATTGAATAAAATGTATGTAAGCATTGGATGAAATCATTACCCTGTTGTTATCCACAACCACAAATAATTCCACATAGCTTTTCTGTGGCAGGACAGCTCGCTTCTTCTGCAAATTAGAAAGCACAGTAAGTTAACATAATGACTAATGAGTTCAAGTTTGGTTTGTTTGGTTTTTTTTACTTCTCTCTCTCATGATTTTCATTTAATGGATTTAGAAAGCAATGATGCATTTTTTAATGTGGCCTCAAAAGCCAATTTTCCTTAGATTTCCACATAAATATCTGTATGTCAGTAATTCACATCTGCTCAGACACTGAGATGCATGAGCTGAATGGCAACTTCATGCCTTTCACATCATACCCACGACTGTCTTGGGCAGAGCTCTGCTCTTCTGCAAAAGGATTCCTTCAAGCTATGTTCACTCCTGTTGTGCTGTTTTCTGTTTCAGGATTTCCTTAGCAGTACTCCCACCAGTGTGGAGTCCATGAAAATGAAGGCAACAAGGACATGACCTGCCAGGCCAACCCACCTGCAATGATAACATGCCAAAGCAAGAGCTCTGGAGACCCTTGGCTGCTGGAACAGACTGAGGAGATGGCTTAGCCTGCAGCTCTCAAAACAGAAACAGAAAGGTATTTACCCTCAAAAGCGTTTCCCTGCTTGAGGTACTGTTTGATAAAAACGTGTATTTCACAGAGTGCTTCACAAACATCTCGTGATGAAGGCTGCTGTTCAGTACACCACATTGGAAGGGGATATCCTGAATATCTTCTAACTGGTAAAACACATGTTCAAATGTGCTGGATGTGTTGAGTGGCTCCATTCCATACCATCTGCCACCAATGTAGAGAATTCCTCTAATAAACATAAAAGAATGACAAATTACTCCACAATTTTTCCCTCATGGTTATGACTGGGTGAGTGAATGACAGCTGAATACTTAAAAAATATAATTGTCATACCACTGTGTTGAAATAAATTATTATCTTAATTTATATTAGTATAGGGGGTAAGTTCAAATGCCCAACAGGATCTCAAAAGACAAAATAGAACTTATTAAAATACTTGATAGTACACAAGTGTGAGCTCCTTGAAACAATTAGCAGGAAAGCCAAATTGTTACTAAATGAGTCTGGATTGTGGGTATAGAGCTGATGCAAAGGGTCTCTTTTAGTCCTTATCTCTAGTCTCCTAGCTGCATGCAGCTAAAGTAATCTAGCATTTTAGAAAAATACATCTTTTAAGACAGACAGACAGGCTAAAAGCACTTACCAGGTGTTTATGAGGGCAACAGCAGCATTGCACCGCTGAGTGCAGCTAAGTATAAAGATTTTGCATTTGTCCACTGCTCACAAACACCTGGTACCTGCCCATTTGCTGTACCAGAATCTTTCAGAAGCTATTATCTTGTTCTCAGAATCTCAAAACTATATTTAGAAAAAGAATTCTCTAGCTTATATCTCAGGACAGAAAATCCTCAAAAACGTGAGTTCAAGGTAACCAAAGGACTTGAGTCTGCCCAAGCTGAAAAATGAAATATCTGTTCTGCTCAGTGAGGTCCAGCTTTTCCTGAAATACCAGGATGTTGACCATTTTATTCTTCATTTCTTCATCTCATTTTACCAACTCACATGGACTGCTTCTGCAGGGAGAACACCATCAGCTTTTATGCGTTAATCTAGTCCCTTTATGTTTCTCAGATAAATGTAATTTTCTTGTATTGGAAACATGGAAAATTGTTTCAAATTTGGTCAAAAGTTTTCCCACAGAAATTGATTTTCTTTTGAAACATGCTCATTCATAAGATGGATTTTTTGTGCAGGAGCATATTAAGTTTAGGAAATGCTTCACCAGTGTTTCTTCTACCTCTGGTCAAGACATTTGCATCAAGTAATAGAGGCTTCAGCTCATGCCTGTGTTCTGCTTATATTTGGATTATGCTCTCTCTCATGTTGTCTTTTTCTGTGAAGGAATTTTGTAAAAGGGGAAAAAAACTGGCAGTTGAGGGAAGACATAAAACCTCTACAGAGTTTCATCTTCATCGAAAGGCGTGAAATATATAAAAAAATGGCAAGATAGGATGGTGTTTTCTCTCCAGCTGTATGATGAATAGCAACTGGGTTTTTTACTGTTTTACTTTGGTACTGCACAATGAATTATCCTGAAGTAAAAAGCAAGAGGTAATACCTAAGGCCATCACACGTGCCAAGAGCAACCACTGAGTCAGCAATTCCTTCAACGGTTCCATGATAATAACAGGATGTCTGAAATGCAACAAAACATAATTAATGACAAAATATGGGGGTTTTATTTTTTAAACATTTTTATTTGTGTGACATTAAGGCTGGCTGTTTACAGAGTTCCCTATTCTAAAAGGAATCTCAGTGTTCTTACAGTAAAACCTTACTGGACATGAGTAATTACAACAGCATTTGCTCCCTTGGTTCTAGACAACAAACAGCTTTTTAGTTTAACCCATCACCATCTTTTAGCAAAATCTTTTACTCTGTGTTGCTCATCCTGTTCTTAAAGAGACTCTGCTCAAAGGTGGATCTCTCTCCCATGCACAAAGCACCCAATTAAGTCTCACTGAGCTCACATGCAGTTGAAATGAAACACCAAAGCATTTGTAAGGCTTGTTTGATAATGCCATAGTACCTTTAATTGCATGCTATGCAAAGGCAACCTAATCAGGTAGCTCAAATTCAGTCTTGGCACAATCTCCTGGCATCTCCTTTCACCCCTTGGAAAACAGGGATGCTGTATCACCATAAACAGCACACTCTATGTCTTACTCCCTCCTAAGACATAGAACCTTAAGTTTTCTATCAGTGGTAACTTCAACAGAAATGTTACAAATGTAAAAAATTCACAAAAGCCTCTTTCCCAGCAAATATATTTCTCTTCTGGAGATACTTTATATGCATCATTTGCATTTTCCCCTCCGCTGCCAAAAATGTAACCAATTTTCACTGTCCTATTATAGAGATAAAGACACTCAGAATTAATGGTTGTGCATTCACTTTTGCTTTGAAAATATATTTAGATGCATACAAGTCCTTCCTGTTGTCCTCAGTTCTATCAAATCATTAATATGCCCTTCAGTTCCTAAAGCTCAGCTTCCCTGGTTTGAGGACACTCTTAAACAAAAAGGGGATTTTATTATGTACAATACCTTGGTTTTTGGTTGTGTTGCCTCTAGTTTCCCATTTTTCCCATATGTATATAGCATAAAGTCTTCACTAACAAGCTTTCTGGAAACAAAAATAAACTATTGTTCTTTTAACAGTCTAGAAAGCAAGAAATAGGTCAAGAATCCTAGTAAGTGCTTGTCCTGGTTTTGCTAGGATAGAGTTAATTTTCTTCTAACATTCTGTTAGCAGCACACTCCAGCTAAATTATTATTAAAATCTACAGGAAACAAAATATCTCAAAAATGAGGTTCATTATTTGGAAAATAAGTTATTTTAAAATATTTTAAGTAAAATATCCATAGAGTAGGATCTGAAAAGGCTGCTATGTCAGGGCCTGGACTATTAAAGGCTCAGGAATGAGGAACAACAGTAATAGAAAAATTTCTTCAAGTACAACACTGCTAAGAACCCTCCCCACTAATAAAGAACTAATTTTGAACTGAATTCTAATTTTCTATCTGGTTTTCCTGAAATCTATTATTGTGTGGTGCTAACAAAATAACAATAAATTTCTGCACAAATAGTAAAAATATTATTCCCTTCTATTTGCAAGCTAGTACCACAACAGAAACACTATTTAAGAGTCACTTTGTAATTACTACAGTCTGACATTTAAATGGTTTCTCCTGAATTTTTTCAGTAGAAAAATACTTGTCTGTATTTTTATACACTGCATACTACATGCAACCAAATCCCAACATGGAAGGATCTCTTAGAACAATCTATCACTTACTTATTTTTCTTCAGTTTTAGGAGGTATGTTCCATTTCTGGTTTGAATTGAGTAAGAAAGATTGTCATCTGAATGCTCCTGAAAACAGAACAAAAGATATCACTTAATTAGGTGATTTGCTACTTGGTTGTGTCAGTTCCAGGTTTTCTTTGGAAAGAGAAGTCCAACAACTATATATGTCTTCAGTCTTTACAGATTTACAAAGGACGCATTCCTAACCCTCCTGCCTTTCAAAGTCTGAGCAGCATACTCTACTCTCTTTACTATGGAAAGTTTGAATTATACTAAGCTATATATTTTCATGTAGAAGACAGAATTAAAAAGTACACAAACTACAGAAGAAATTAAAGATGTCTAGAATTAGATATGGAGAGAGAATGTAAAAATATAGTCTATGGAAAAAATTAAAATGTACAATTTGTGGAATTAAAAGAACAAAACAGAAGTGTTAGTAAAGCTAAACCTATAAATGCTCGAGTACAGATGGTTCTCAGACACTAGTGGAGAGGAGGCAGGCACAGCTTGGATGCTGGTGGCCAGACTTGGTTCCCCAGTAAGGGCACAGCCCATGTGAGCACCCTTTGCCCAATTACCACATCACTCTTGGTGACACTCCTTATGTAAATCACCAGCAGCTGGATGAACAACTCACAGATTCTTCCTTGATTGGTTTGCACAAAGATGACTAATGCTATTTCATTAACAGTTACTTCAGTACAGGAACTTGGTATCTAGCACAAAGGTAAGGTACCTCAGAAGTGAAGAATTAAGGCTCAGATCTTTCTCTTTTAACTCATTAATTTAACCTGCATGACTGTGGGACCCTTTGTACAAAGTGAGCATCAGCCCCTTAGGTGCTACATGGCTGAAATCCTCTGGTTATCCAAAGACCAGAGAATCACAGAATGGTTTGGGTTGGAAGGGACCTTAAAGCTCATCCAGTTCCAACCCCCCCGCCATCAGCAGGGACACCTTCCACTAGACCAGGTTGCTCAGAGCCTCATCCAACCTGGCCTTGAACACTTCCAGGGAGAGGGCAACCACAACTTCCTTGGGCAACCTGTTCCAAGACAAGGTTCAATGAGCAAAAGAACATACACAGCATGGATTTTAGTTTGAGTTCAACATCTACTCTTAACTCATAGGAAATTGAAATATTCTTCATGTTCCTTTCCCACTTCTGTCTTACAAGGCTGTTAACAGGACCAGAAGTTTGAAAGGCATTAACTTAGAGTGAAATCACAGACCTGTGTGGGAACAAATTTATTCTAAACTAGTTCAGCACATTAAGAATCTCAAGAGAGAGTGCACATTTCTTCACAAAAATAATCTAGATATACATTATGTGTGTGTTATATAGGACATACTGTGAAAAACAGCAACACAAGAAGTAAAAAATCAGGTAGAATAACAAACCTCATGAAGAAATGGCTGATGTCTCTCTCTGCCTCTCAGACTTCGAGGAATAATTACTTCTAATGTAGAAAGTCTGGATGTCTGTTCAGAAGATACACCTAAAAATAAAGTTTGAAATTTCTAAAGAATCAGAAAAGCTAATTCATACATTATCCAGTACAGGACCCAACTGCCCATGCTCAGTTTGGTCTATTCTGTCTCTGCCAAAGTTTTGGGTTATTCTGGGAAAGTTGCAGAAATCAACATTTTCATTCATGGCCAACTTATTTCTGACTGTTTAAACTAAGTATACATGGCCTCATATATTTATTTTCAACATACAGATATATTTGCAACATGGAGAAATGCTGTTTTGACAGTATTCAAGGATAATAACTTCACCACCCCAAACACAACTGATGTAAAGTGCTAAAACCTGCAAATTGAAGCAAAAATTTTCTTAAACTGAATGTCCAAAACTAGCTGGCAATCTTTGCTTTAACTCTTAGTCTTATTTACTTACATTATAACTGGGATAATCAATTTTGGTCATTCCTTCATATAGCCATTATCAAAATAAATTAACTACTATTAGCAAATAATAAAAAAAAAATCCTTCAACCAATATGACAGTAACATCACAGAAAATCCTAAGAATAAAAAAATTAAATAAATAAAACCCCAACCCTCCTGTATTCAGTGCACACATTGATAAGGATGAAGAAATAGTTTACAAATGGTCAAACTGCTTTTAAAAAAGGTAACTTCAGATTAAAGCTGGGGTCTTCTGGAGCACAGAAATAAAAACTATGAGATGATTTAAACAGAATCTTAATTTTCACATATTCCAACCTGGATTATTAACTTTGTAACTTCATCTATCATTTTTGAAATATTTCTTCTTCCATGACCATGATCTTTTAACATGAGACACAACAGAAAATTTATGCAGCGACCCTCTCTGTCCACCCATCTGTCCTCTCACAGTAATTTCTGAAGTAGTTAAGAGCAACTGTGCAAGAGATGCCAACATCTCAGATGGAATTAAGTTCCTTCAACCTTTGTGAAACCACCTCATCCGTGCCAGGACTGTGCTGATCAGTGAATCTACAGCAGGGCTCTCTGGGAGAGGCTGATGGACAGATGTACAGTACAATTATTTTGAATTGTGGATCCAGCTTTGCCAGCATGTTTCAGAACTTGCTAGACAGAGAACTGGAGAATATTTTATCCCCAGAAGAATAAATTCAGTCCCAAAATACACTGGGGAATGTTTTTTACTCTGTAGAGCCATGTGCTGTGGTCTCACCTTCTAGCTACTTTTAAGTCCTGCACTTGCTCATCTTTTCCCTCTTGCTCATGTCTCTTCTTCCTTCTGTCCTTTCCTTGATTAAATAAATTCACCCTTCAGCCCTCTCCTTCCATTTCGATCCCTGTACTCGTATTCCTTTCCTCTTTGCCCTGAGTGAGGAATAGTTAACAGTTGTCCTCTGGATATAATTCTGCCACCAGCTGCATGCATAATCTTGGTTCACCACGCTGCCTCCTGCCATTGCCCAATGCTGCATTTTGTTTGTTCCAGTGACAGTCAAACCTTTGCAAAAGGTTTGTAGCGTTTTACATTACAGGAGAATGGTCTCCAGGACATCATGCTAATGCAGGAAGCTAAAGATAAGGCATCTGCTGGGTATCTGGTTTCAGGTAAACACTTTTATGAAGACAAAACCAATTTCCAGTTATCTGGTTTCAGGTAAACAGTTTTATGAAGACAAAACTAATTTCCAGTGACTTTTTAAAAAATTGTGTGGACTTGCATTCGTCTTCCTTTGTCTTGTCTGGTCTTTGTCTTGTCTGCTCATCAGTCTGGTTTGAGCATTCACTTTGCTCCACAGAAACACAACCATTGCTTTTAAACAGGTTATAGAATCAACAGCACCATGGGTTTTAACAATGAAAGCGTTAATTTTTCTTTCTAAGGAAACAAAGAGATTTCTTCTAATTTCTAGTAGTGCAAAGACACCCTCAGTCTCCCAGGTTTCTGTGAAAGGAATTCATAATTGCAGAGAAGCCACAGAATCACCCATTTAAAGTCAGGGGGAGGATTCTTCAGTGTAATGATGATCTCTACCTATTAGATAACATCAGGATTTTTAAAAGCTAGGTACAGGTAGCACTTGTTTAACATTAAAGACTGCCACTGCAATCAAAATGAGGAGGTTGCTATTAGCAAACAGGCCTGCAAAGAACATCAGCACTCAGTATTCACTTCTGACTTTGCTCTTAATCTCCAATAATTTTATTATCTTAATCACAAGATCCATTCTGTGTCATGAGTTACATGTATGCTGAACTAACAGGGGAAATGCAGTTCTAACAACTTACATTTTGACACTGGAAAGCAGGAAACCGTCTTTAATGCACATCATAAAAATAGAGCTTTCTGAGAAACACTTCAGGTGTTACATCTAAATCTAAATCTGAAGCCATATCATAAATGGAAAGGAGTTCATGAGGAAGTAAAACCAAACTGTAGGAATTTCCCTCACTTTACTGAAGATCAAAATCTTTTTCTCCAGTCTTTACTATCAATGAGAGTGCTGGTAACTGCAGTTGTCACAACCACTGTCCTGCATGGAAGATGATGTATGTAAATACCTACTACATCCTGGAGATAAAAAAAAAAAGAAAACACAGAAAGAGCTCAATTACAAAAAGCTTCAACCTTTAATCTTTTCCAGACACCTTTTTCTTGAACAAGATTTTCTCAATTAGCAGATCAGCTAACAGCCTATAATACCTGGGGAGAGCAGTGACTCGGTTTGAAAGGCGTGCAGCATCATCATCAGGACCAGAAAGCACAAGACGACTTGGAGAAACTTTCTGAATAGGTAACAAAAACTGAAAGCTTACCTTTTATCCAAAGTTTTCCAGTTAAAGTTAGTCCAAAAGTGACCAAAAATAGGCTGTGTTTTAACATGACTAGATGTCCTGGAGCAAATACTACAGTATCCGAGCAGATATTGTGTACCTGGCTCTCAGCTGCTCTATGCAGGAGAAGAACGAGAACCGTCTGCTCCGAAGGTAAACAACAGGAAAAGCACTCTGATACTTCATCTCTGCTAAGGAAACGGGAAGTAAAATTTAATCCATTAGGCTTGCAAAAAAACTGGTTAGACAGCCTAACGCAAATAAAAAGCAGCACGTTCTTAAATGCCGATTGGGAGACAGAGCAGCAGCCCATGCCAGGATCAAACTGGTTTATTCTAAAGGGCTTTAATACCGCAGTGAGGTCATGAGAGATTAGAAATATAAAATAACGTTACCAATGGATAGTGGTTAGGATGTTTATACAGGCTCAATAAAAAAATACTGGTATAAAACAAATTATTCTTGGAAATTTCAGCTTGTTCTTTACTATTTTTTTAACTTTGCTATAAAAATATCAAAAATACAGGGCATATAGACACACGGGAATGCTCCAAAGAGGGATTTTACCCAGTCTCTTCTCTGTTAAAGAGACTCCCCCTCACCAGAAGTCTGTAATTCTGTGCAGCTCATTGCTCTTTCGGGATCACAACAATCTTGGCGCAATCACACTGTCACCAAACGCAGAAAATTAACGTTTCTACAAACTGGGTGAATTTACAGCGCATTTCAGAGCTACCAAGCGGGGTGACCCCCATTCCCAGCCCGCGCCGTCCCCCCGCCCCGCCCCGGCGCTGCCGCTCCCTCAGCGGCGCTTCCCGCCACCGGCCCGGCCACCCGGCTGCCTCATCCGCGCCTGCGCAGGGCCCGCCCCGCCGCCTTCCGCCCGGCGGCCGCCGGTGTGGGTTGGCGGTCCCGTTCCAGGAGCCGCCGCTCGGTCCCGCCCGCGGCCTTGCCATGGCGAGCGGCTGCGCGGCGGCAGAGGAGGAGGCGGCGGCCGCTGACCCGTCCGGCGGCCCGCGGGAGCCGTGCTGCATAGCGGCGGGGTGCTCCTGGCCCTGCGCGCCGCCGGACGGCCTGGCCCGGGTGGTCTGTCTGCGGCGGGGCGGGGGCGGCAGCGGACGCGAGGCCAGGTGAGGGCGGTGGCGGCGGACGGGGGCACCCTCTGGCGCCCATGGATCCCCGCCCCGCTGGGTCTCCTCAGGCGGCTGCGGCCGCGTGGGCGGTGTGAGGGGCGGCGGGGCGGGAGCGGGCCTGGCGGGCTAATGCGGCCGTGGCGCTTCCCCCGCAGCACCGAGGCTGTCGTCGTGGAGAGGCGGGAGGACGGCGGGAACGAGACGCCCTGTGTGCTGCACCTGGAGTGCCGGCCTGCCGGCGCCGGGGAGATGGTCTCCGTCAGCGTCCTGAGCGAGGCCCGGAACATGGAGGTGTACGTGGGCGAGGAGTACTGCGGGACCGGCCGCGGCGAGAGCCTGGGCGCTGCCCCTTCCCCTGGGTGAGTGTGGGCTGTGGCTACGGGCACCGGGGCGGGTTTGCTCCTGGGTCCCTCACACTGCCTGGCCCTTCTCTTTCTGTCTCTGTGCTCATACTGGTAGACCTGATGGCTGCACCACGAGGGACAGACACCCGATCTGGTCTTCCTTGAAGGTCTGTGTCAAACTGGTGCGTGGGCACAGGCACTGCAGTTGCCCGGGATAACCCTGGTGTTGCGCCTCACACTTGCCGGTGACTTGCACAAATGTTGCTTCTTCGATAAAGATAAAAGGCTGCAGTTCTGCTAGTTGCCTTTTTGATTTCTATAATTAGTGAAACATTTAATTCAGTAAGTTATTCAGTGCTGCTCTGTTGTGTAAGTACAGAAAGAGTTAGGACAGGTGCAACTTCTTTGTGTTATTTAACCTCTAGACAACAGATTTGCTCATCTCTTCAGCAGGTTTGTTTTAGCTGATCTTTACCAAAAAATCTCTTGCTTCTCTGTTATGTAGTCATCTCACATGTTAAGAACATGAGAGAAAATAAAAAAAGAAGGATTTGTTTTCCCCTTCTATACTTCCATCCATGCTTCGCCAGGGGAATTAAAGCAATGTCTTCTTTTTTTGTTTTTAAGTCATTACATGGCACATCTACTGCTTAATTAGCTAAATACAAACAGCCGACTCAGATCCTCAGGGAAGACGTGTGAATAACGTACTGAACCTCAAAATCTTCTCTAGTAGATAATGTACGTACCCATACAAATCCTTTTTTTCCATACATATCTGATAAGATTCAGTACAAGTTGAATATAAACATTAAAACTGCTGTACCAAGTTAGAAATATGTTCCAGTCAGTCTTGTTTCATGTCTAAATATTTACTGATGTTGTGTATTTCTACTGAAGAAAAAAGTACTTTATATATTCATGTCACAGCTCATTTATTTTATTTTTCTAGTGAAACAGAAAAGGTTACTTTATACAAGAAGTACCTTAAGTTCGAATGCCCCGCAGCCTCCTGTAGAATTAAGGTAGGGAGTTGAACAGAATTGTTTTATTTTTCTTTTTAATCACTTACTTGACTAAATGGCATTGCTCTTAGTCAAATTACTGGTTTTATACACTTCATCATTTCATGTAATCACTTAAAATCTGTTAGATGGCACAACTCGTCTGCATAGCAGAGTTCTTTTAAATTTATATCACAGTTTTCTTTTTATGAAGACTTTATATGAGAAGGTCTTTATATGAAGTTTTTATATGAGAAAGCCACATAAACTGCAGATAATCAACAGTTGCTATGTAACTAGAACTGTTAACTCTGATATGGTTAAATAAACTTATGAAAATCTCTATGGCCACTGGTCTGAAGTGCTTAGAAGATCAAGACCTGATTTATCTTTGGGTCATGCAAGCACCTCTGTTCCAGTCAGAATTGTCCAAAGAGTAATAGCAGGGAGAAATCAGCTTAACTTCCCTGGAAAAGAGTTCAGTGTTGTTTTAGCCAGGACTCAAAGAATAATGCATTGTCCCAAACACACAAAAAAACCATGAAGCTATTTTTTTTTTTCCTAACCAAAATATTTTTTTTCCTTCTTGCAACAGCTGCTCTCCATTGGTGAGAAACAAAGAGTACTCATCAGTAAAATAATTGTACAAGTGAAAACACCACCTGCAAAATTAGCCACTGATTTTCCTTCGCTAGGCTCAAGCATAGATCTAGACAGGGTGCAAACTATAATGGAATCCATGGGCTCTAAGTTGTCTCCAGGTGCTCAGCAGCTCATGGACATGGTCCGATGTCAGCAGAAAGTAAGTCACTGTGCTTTTCCATAAACATAAATAGTACTGATCTGTGACCTTACTGGCTGTAACAGTTAAGCATGTTCCAAACTGATTTAGTGACAAAGATTTTTTTGCCTTTTTTTTTTCTTTAACCTGAACTTTCTGCCATTTTAATCCTGTTTTAGCTACTGCCACCCTTAAATAAGGTGTGCAGTGAATAAAGATTGTGTACTCAAAGAAACACTGTGCATACACCAAGTCCAGAGTTAAGAAATCTGTGTCATCATAATTTTAGACTTCATTGTCACCTTACTCTCCTTTTGTTCATTTCTGTTGTCACTTCTTGTCAAGGATGGTGGGCATGTTCCCTGGAACGTTTGGGTTGTAGGCAGATGGGCTGCTTTGTCTCCTTTATTGTTATTAAAAGCATGTCACCCTCAACTAAAGGAAACATGATCTTACAGAGCATTTATGTGATTTAGGTCATAATACTGCAAAGTAGGTTATTTTAATAGAATCCTGAGTCCATCTATATGAATAATGTTCAGTCTTGGGAGACATGGCATGGTAAAAATAAAGTCAGTAAAACTGTTCTGTTACTTACAGACTGACTTAAAGATAATTAACACATAATATTAACAGGGAAAATATTTTCCTGTGCTTTTCCCTAAGAGCATAATTCAGAACTGCTTTAAAAATCTTTACATCACACTGGTAGAGTGCTCAGTTATAAACTATCTAGTCTTATTACTGTATAATTTCCAGTATATGATAATATTTAAATATGAATTGTTTTGTTTTTCTTCCCAGCAGAACAATTTGCATCTTGGAGACAAACTTAATTGGATCTTTGGGAAAAATTCAGACTTTGGAGGTGACCATGCAAGAGATGGATTGCACAGTGCAGCTATTCAGACATCACTAGATCAATCAGCCAGTGAACCTTTGCCTGTTCAAAATCATTTATCAAGTGAAACCGTGTATGAAGACTTAAAAACAAGTCAGGATCTGAACACACAGAAACCTGAAAGAGGAATTACTTCTGATTCTGAGAAACTTACTATGCAGCAAAATACAGTTGACCTCAGAAATTATTTGAAAGTGATGGGATCTTTGCATATGCAGGAGCAGGGGAGCCAAACCCCAAATGCAGCTCATCCACAGGTGCTGCTGCCTTTTCTTCAGACCTTGTGTAGTCGGGTCAGTTATCTTCGGCTGAAAGATGGCGAGAGGCTTGTTGGTAAAAACACGGCGACTAAAGAGGAAGGCATTCAGTGTGATGGGTAAGTTAAGCTTGGGATGCTTATTAAGCTAGTAGTTTGTATTTAATTGACAAGTTTAAAAAAGAAAATATGTAATATAAGCATTTTATTCTCATTAACAGCAATAGCGAGCCTTAAAATACGTGGTTTTGAAGACGGTGTGGCAATGGACATGATTTCAAGCAGCTTCTCTGCAAAATTAATTGTATATAGGAGTTTTTCAGAATAAATGAGAACATCATTTATTGTTACTAAACTGTGTCTTTTGCCTCCATTTCACCTTTTATGATTTGAAAAAAAAAAAAAGTGTGGTCTTGCTGCAATTTCATATACATTTAGTTTTGTTCTTGTCTGTTACTGCATTTTCATTTTGACTACTTCTACCTCCTAAATTCTTCTCCATTCCTTTTTTCACGCTGTACTTTGTGTATCTCCTCCCACCAATCTTCCCTGTCCCTCCTCATTTGTTGGCATTTACAGTGTAAACTTCATAGTAGCAGCTCACCCAGTTTGGTAACTAAGGAATGATATTGGAAACGCTGAGATGGGGGAATTTGGGCTCTGATAGAGCCTGAATGTCTCCAGCTCCTGGCAAAGTGCAGTGTTTTTAAAGAATGCAGATACAAAAATAAAGAATTGCATAGTTTGTATAACTCCTGAAACACTTTAATGGAGAAGAATAAAGCCTGCCATGCTGACAGAATTTGAAGCACCTATGCACTGTTGAGCTGTGTGGATTTTGTTAGCTTAATTAAGCTGTCTAATGCACAATTGAGCCTTTGGAAAAAATTAGGTTGACAGAAGATGACTATATAACCTAGCATGTTTATTAAAAAAAAAAAAAAATCTTAAAATTAAAATGTGGCAAGCAGGCAAGATATTTTACTTGTGCTAAAAACCTAGTGTCTTCCAAAGTTTATTGTCTTATAAATGAGATTTTACATTTAAAAGAAGTTCAAGTGCCCAGATCTCCATCATGTCCCTTGTCATTAAGAAACAGGTTGTACTTACTCTTATATTTGCTCTTTTCACAGAGGAGAACAACAGCCTATTTGCTCCTATTTGGAAAAGATCATCTCAAAAAATATGGATCTGATGGAGAAGAAACTAATGGACTATATTGATCTCCAAATCCAGACTCTTCAGACACACATAGATAATAAAATGGTTCTCTTAATGGACTTGGTTCAGAACTCAAAGCCAAAAAAAATTTCACAAGCTCACTGTGATTCTAATGAAGGGTTCTCTAATGGGGAGAGATAGATGTATATAGATATAGGACTTCAGTGTAAGTACCTTAAGGGCAATTATACTTCACAAAGCTTAATATTTATGGACTTATAACTGTAAAGACCCTCAGTGTTGTTGACCTGCATTTTGTTACTGTAATTCTCTCCACTGTTGTACACAGTTGTTAGTTTTATGAAAGATCTTAAGACTGTATGTTTTTTCCTAAATATAAGAATTTTGTATGCCCTTTGTGGCTTATTTATTGAAAGAGCGTTGCTACAAGCCGTGTGAAACACAGTTTCTTAGTCTCAGTTCGAACAATGGAGAAGTACTCTAAATAAACCAAGTTACAGCTTATCCTTTTACCTTCATGTCATCAGTTCACTTCTTTGTTGTCTTGATTTTTGATGTGTAAGGTGTTAGCAGCAGAACAGAATGTAGTTTCTTTGTGCTTTTGTTTTATTTTAGTGGTGCTCTTGTTGAAGATCTTCATTACTCCATCTCTAAGAGGAAGGGTAACACTGGCATTGCCTAACTTAGACTGTTTAAGGAGTCAGGTTTAGAGAGAGGGGCTAACTTGAACCCCAGCCTGGGTTCTTTGGAAACCTTGCTGACTCTACAGGCACCTGAGTTAGGAATCTGTCACTCCTTAAGTGATATCTAAAACAAGACTGTCATTATACTTTTTCCTTCCTAAATTAATTGAGCCATGCAGGAGCATCTTAAGTGAGTGTGTACTTAGCAGGCTTGTGTTGATCCACATTTCATTATCCTCAGAAATGTAAGTACTTCCTTTGTGGTTCCTCTCGAGGGGACTTTGTTGCTGGGTAGAACGTGCTGGGGTAGGTAAGGTCTGCATTTCACCAACCTGAGACTGGAGAAGTAGCCTTATTGTATCACATTTACTTTAGCTTGTTGGGATCAGTTCTGCTGTCATTTGTGGGGGCAGAAATCAGACTTGAAGTCCTGCTTTTGTGGACAGTTAAGCTCCTACTTCATTCTGTTCATTGGTCTCTGAGTTCTGGGGTGCACCATTTAACTTGGGCTGTATGGGGACTTAATGGCAAACTCCCAAGTTGGGTGCACAGACATTGGTTGTATTTGGTGTCTTACAAGATATTGAGCAAATCTGTTGATGGGGAAGCAAGTGTTGAATCAGCAAGCAGCTTAGGCACGTGCAATCCAGTATCTTTAGTCTACCTAAAATTTCCTTCTTCTTCAGGAAAACTGATGGCTTTTGAAGACTGTCAGATCTTCGTGGTGGCAACCCACAGGAGTAGATTTTGGAGAGAGGACAATTTGCTTTGAACAGACATCTTGCAGTTGTCTTGCAGCTTAACTCATGCCAAGCCCAGTTTCAGAGTGATTAAAAAAGATAAGAGGTTTTTGTTGTTGTTTGGTGTTCTTGGGTTTTTTTAAGCAAAAAGGGCCTAAATTATTTTGTATTTCACAAGTCACTTTGAACCTGTAAATTTAGTTTTTAGATATTTTCTGAGAAACACCTTAAGGCAGGCAATTACATTCTTTTTCAACTCAGGGGTTTAAGATAGAGTACTAGACTGAGAGGTTTTCTTAATTACTAAAGAAGTTGAAATATGTTTCTAAGCATTGTTGTGTTCCAGGGCTGTTAGTTTATTGATTTTTGGTTGGTTTGGGTTATTTCCCCCTCTCCTCTTGTGTGATGAATCTGAACATAAATTCAAAATATCTTGAAGTAGTTAGTATGAGCTCTGGAGTTTTTGGTAGCCGTATCCTGCTTGGTGTTTGTGATATTTTAGTATCACAGCTACCACAATGATAATATTTGAAATTAAAGCCATAAATGAAAGAGTGTAGAAACTGTACTGTTGCACATTCGGGGTTTCTTCAGCACGTGCTTTGGTGAGGGATTCTGTGTAGAGAAAAAAATAAAGTGGGTTGGTTAAACTTTTAAATACCTTGTAATTTCAATGGAAATTAAATAAGCATTTTTTTCTGATATTTTGGTTCTGAGGAGTTGCCCCACACTGATTGCAAATTCTGACTCTAGTACTGAAGAATTGTAAAAATTGGTAATAAAACAATCGTGAAGCAGAGCACCACAATGTTCACCAGTTATCTGGTGTCTCTGCAGCCAAGGTCCTGCCAAGCAGTGCTGCTGTTATCTTTAGCACTGGATAGATGGGAGATACATTGCTGAAGGAAGGCTGGGCAAAAAAGAAACTTGTGGTTCTAACCCTGTGATTCTGATGGTTTACTAGTTGGTCTTTGGTAAAACCCATTATTTTTCTGTAAATCATGAAAGATACTATGGTAATTTATGCTTTATAATACTTTGTGTGTGGTCTGTTTGCACTTGAATCCTTTTCACGTTATACATGTGTCTATAGCATATGGATGCAAAGTATTTCACTATTGAAATACAAGGGAACATGTTTAAAGTGATGCTAGAGTTCAGAAAGGTTAATAATTGTTTTTAAAAAAGAAGAAAATATGCTTATTACTCTTAAGAGTATGATTAATTCTAAATATTTGTTAGATCTGATACCTGAAAGCATGTGACACAATGCACTTTTCTCAGGTGGAGCTTTGGGCTTTTTAAAATAGACTACAAAATAGGGAAGAGCTGTGTTAGCTCTGAGCACTCATCTGAGACCACTGTGGAGCAGACTAGGAATTGTGCTAAAGAGTATGTCAGATTGGGTCACTAAAGTTTAGTTGTCTTGGAAACTACTTTGCAGCTCTAATCTGAAAGTGTGGTGCTTTTGGTTTCTGCTCCCATGGGTGTCCTCTTCATATTTTTGATCTAACAGGCAACACATCCAGTGTGAGGATTTAACCTAGCATGGAATAAGTCACCTATGGTTATCCTCTGGCTTAGTTTTTCTGTAGTACCAACAAAGAAGACTGAGTGAAATTGAGTGAACTGTTAGAAGATACCCAGGGTTTAACAAAGCTTGATTATGGTTTGGAATGTGCTTTTTAAGTAGTTTGTGGCTGGGCCCTTTGTATGCTTTATCAAAAAATGTCACATCTGAAAAACTGAAATCTCTGATCATTCATAACTCTTTTTGACTACGTAGTCACATCCTGCATGTTACTTCAGTAACTAGGAGTGAGTGCTGCTGCTTCTACTTCAAAGAGCACCCCTTAATCCAAAAGTTAATCAATCTGTCAGTTTGAAAAGTGCTTCTGTGATCTCACAAAACACAAACCTGAACCTGTGCCTCCAATGCCACTAGTTTTGGACTAGTATAATTCACTTATTTCATTAGTGGAACAAAGTAATGGATTTACACCAAGGAAGAGCTTAATCAGATTCTTAGTTTGTGTGTTCCTCTTACCTGCGTGATCAGCAGACCTGAGATCTCTCCTCAGGCGGATGGGACCTACGACAGTGTTAGTTTTCCATGTGTATGAAGATTCAGAAAGAGCTCTTTTTTGCCTGGAGCTGCACCCTTTGGTACAGCGAGAGTTTGTGTTGTTGCTGTCACAAATTACAATATCACACTGGAGATAAACCGAGGGAAAGCTCCGCAGGAACCTGAAGGCGTTAAATTGGAATCTTCCGTGGTGTGCGAGTGGTGGGTAGGTTACCACAGTGTCATCTTTATTGCAGCTGCAACAGAGTTTACACACCTGTTAAGGAGTCCACCTCCAATAGTCATTCTTGCTACTATTGACTAGCTACAGCATTTAACTAGGGAGTTATTTTTACACGTGGGTGTACAATGATGTGCTTTTTCCTCTCCCCACTGCAATGTGGTGCTTGTTTTTTCCTAGCTCTGTTAATGTAATGCCTTTAAATCCCTATGAAATTTAGCTTCCAACCACAGTCTACTAAAGATAAGTGGGAGAGAGACAAAAATAAAAGAGCTACAGATGACATTTAGATTCTATTTCCTCACATACTAGGAGGTGGTAATAAAATTAATTTGGAGTCTTACCCACTTCTGATTAAGTCGTACGTTGGTGATCCAAAATCAGGTTGTGGAGATGCTATACAGGTATCAACAAACACCACCAGGTTTGGGTCAGTGGAATGAAGATTGACTTGAGCAAAAAGAGTTTGGTTCAAGCCTACGTAATACGGGGACTGACGTACGGGCTTGGAGAATGACCCTGAGTCATAGAATGACATGCTGACGTTGTACCTCCCCACAGAGGTTATGTTTTGGATTATGTTATTTTTCGTTATGTAAATGACTTCAACAGTGGAGTTGTTTTCCATTTTGCATTTGGCAATGATCTGTATGCTTTTCTGGCGGGTGATGATGTTGCCGGTTGCAGAGAGAGAGATGATGTTGGTGTAGGTGATGCTTTCACCTTCATCCTGCAAAAGGAATCGTACGAAGTGCTCAGTTGTGATTATACAACCAGTGCAGTTGAAAGCAATTGTACTAAGGTTACAAAAGCACCCAGCTATGCTTAGCAGAAGCTCAAGGTACCTTTGAAAAGTGAAACAGGTTGCAACCAAAAACAAATTACTAACTCTCCTCCTGTTTTTTCAAAACACTGAACCACCCTGTGCAGCAAAGAGGTTAATGAAGACTGCGTGGAGTGTGGGAAGTACCAAAGCTGCTCTTCAGTCACCCTCATCAAACCAATGCTCTGAGCTAGCTCTTGGGAATCTTCACATCTTGGGGGTTTTCCCCTTTCCTTGTGATTCCGGGGTCAGTGCCAGCCCTGTCTCTGGCAGAGAATGTTTAACTGGCATGTGTAACACTGATAACCTGGGTTGGAAAGGGAGTGAAACCTTTGGGGTTAATTTGTGTGGATTCTCCTGGACTGCCTTTGTGAAAGGCTCATTGATCATTAGGTTCTTAAAGAGGAAAAATGTTCTTGCTGCTTCAAGGACTGGAAACGTGCAATGGGGTGAGCTCAAGGCAAGTCAATCTGCTGTTAGCTTATTCATATGTTGTTCATCAACTGCTTTTACCAGCTCCTGTCATTCATAAGCTATTGTTGGATTATTCACAGAACCTATTTTTCCCCCTTTACCTTTTTAGTTGTTCCACAGCTGGCTAACGGGAAGGAGAAGATCACTGAATCTTTTACAACTGGACTGCAAGATGGATCATTCAGCTGTAGGTGAGTTTCAGAGTAACCAAGGGAGGCCAGGTAAGACTTGCTGAGAACAATTTTCATGCTATCTGAAGAGCATGTGAGGAATGCTGTGGTTGAAAGAGAAAAAATAAAACAAACCACAGAACAAAACATGTTACCACAAACTGTTCATTTCTCTCTTGGTCTAGATCCTTGAACCTGTTGGATGGTTCTTGATTTGTCAGGGTCAAACAGCTCAGGTGCCTTTGAAGTTGGAAAAAAATTTCATGCTTGACTTAGAAAAAAATATTAGATAAGCAAAACCATGTGAAACTCATGCTGAAAGTTTAACTTTAAACCCAGTATAAATTGCAGCCTTTATAAAAGGGAAAAATAATCAAAGTGCTAGTGCAGAATGGTGGGGTGAGGAAACTGATCTATCAGGGCTTTAGAGGCTCCTTTTCCACCTGGGTTAATGAGAAGATGGGCATGCAAAAATATGGAACCAATAAGGAAATTGATCCAGCTCTGAGGGAATGGAAATTCCAACACACCTAAACCCCGTTTGACTAAACAGTGCAGAATATTTTCCTCAGTATCTCAGGGAATAAAAACATTTCACCAGACAAAAAAGGTTTATCTTTCCATCTCTAGGATAGTAACAATGCCTACTTTGTCCAAAAGAAGGAAAAACTCAGATTTTCATTGGTGCTGGCTAGAAAAAGGACCAAGAAGTGAAAGAACAGGCTTGCTTTTTCTCAGATGGGTCAGGTAATAACTTCAGCTTTATAGGTGAGAATAATGTGGGATCTTTGTGTGTAAAGAAGGTTAATGAGGACAAATAAGGCTTAAATCCTCAGTATCTTATAGTGGCCTTCCAGCACCTGAAGAGGCTACAAGGAAGCTGGGGAGGGACTTTTCATAAGGGCAGGGAGTGATAGAACAAGGGGTGATGGCTCTAAACTGGAAGAGTGCAGGTTTAGATTAGATATAGGAAGAAATTCTTTGGTGTGAGGGTGGTGAGACACTGGCCCAGGTTGGCCAGAGAAGCTGTGGCTGCTCCTCCCTGGAAGTGTTGAAGGCCAGGTTGGATGAGGCTTTGAGCAACCTGGTCTAGTGGAAGGTGTCCCTGCTGATGGCAGGGGGCTTGGGACTGGATGAGCTTTAAGGTCCTTTCCAACCCAAACCATTCCGTGATTAACCATCAGTTCTTTTTGATATTTATAAGGAAAGAATCCCATGTGAGAATAAGAAACAGCATCCTGTTCATGTAGGAAGTGTACTTACTGTCGGGCTCCACAGGACCTGGCAGCGGAGCACTGGTGTACTGAGCAGAAAATCCTCTGTAGGAGTTGGCATAGTCTGTGGACAACACAACTGTCATCGTGTTTGAGGAAGATTCAAATGTGGGCTGAGCACGACCACATACTTTTCCTATTAAGCCAGTGTTAGTGGTGAGGCCATCATAGACTGCTGTGAAGTCAAATTGACAGTTTTGGTCTAGTTCCAGGCTGTAGACAGAGAAAAAATAATTGTAGGGAAATCTGAGTATAGAGAGCATTGCTCATACTGGATAGAGGATCCAATGCAGAGAAAGTGTCTGACGAATTCCAGTTGACTGAAATAGAAGAATGGAGAATAAAATAACCTGTAAATAGACATTATTAAAACCAAATAAAACATGGAAAACCCCCAAAGGTAAGTAATGTTTAATAAGAGCATGATTCTGATCCCATTGAAATAACATTTTGCTATAGCTCTCAACAGAAGCGGGATCAGCTCTGTTTTTATAGCTCTGATATTGTATATATTGATTGCTACTTATTTACTAAAAATCATGTTCAAATATACATATATATATATATATATATATATATATATATATAAATAATGTATCTTAAAATAAAGAGCTTTTAAAGTGTAGGTTTGACTTATGCTGGTCTCTGAAACCTCTTGTTTAAGTCCCCAGAGGAAGGCTCTTGCCCTTTTTATCAGTCTCTATCAGAGCTTATCTTGGTGCTCACCACCCTTGACCAAAAGCACCAGCAGTACTGTGGTGGGCAGATATCTCCAGAACATCTCTGTTCCTGAATGGACCCTGGCCAGGGCTATTGAGATCGTGCACCACACTGTGCAGAGTTCATCTCAGAGGGCAGTGGTCAAGGTATGGATTTCCTACAGAATCTATACATTTCATACTGAATTCTTAGACAGCATTCTGCAGTCTGAATAGCTCAAGAAATATTCTTGAAGATACTGCCATTTGAATTCCCTTGGTCTTTAAACTTTTTTCCATGCACAGTGTGAAGTGATGCAAGGAAAGCCAAGAAAGGGCTACCAGCCCACTATGTATGAGACACCAACCCTGATAAAGAGCCATATGGGTCAGGAAAGTGCATTCCAGTGTGGTCTCCTTGTGCCAACTCATCCATTAACATTTATACTTGGAAGCACTTAGGCCAATGCCATCTTCGCCCAACAGCCAGCAGTACTGTGGAAGAAGTGCTTTGGGCAATATTTGCTTTATTCTTCTTCTGACCCTCAGTTCTAAATTGCAATTACAGTGCACATGATGGTTTTAAATATGTTCTTTATATAGCAAAAGCCTTATTTATAC
Source organism: Caprimulgus europaeus (assembly GCA_907165065.1). Next base: position 5,160,833 of record OU015529.1, read on the forward strand.
TGATGGATTTAAATTCAGATCATTCAGGCTAGCTTAAAATGGACCTACCTGATGACTAGTCACCTGAAAAGTTTTCTGTGTTTCACTAGCTGGCACTGCAGTAGCTATAGGATAATGTAGAGTGATGTGGAACACATTGCAATTACTTTATCATAATAGTGATATGTTTGTTTTAAAACTGTATAGATGTTCTAGAAGTTTGAAAGCATTTCTGCTTCCTGTATTTAAAGAAATGCCTTTAAGCAGAATGAAAAAAAAAAAGAGTAAAGAACATTAGGGCATTTACTCACAAAAAGTCCTGGAACTGTAAGTTTATTTTTGAGTTTTTTGCTGTTTGTATGTGCCAGACACAGTATGTAAATCCAGGGTAAGGTGCTGGGTAGTTTGGGCTGGTAAATGTCCCATTGGGACTAGTTAAGTGTCCCCCACAATTTTCAATTTCTGAAAAGAAGAGTAGATATATTGGTAACATAATAGTATATATAATGAGCCATAAAAAAGAAATTAAAGATCTAAAGTTATGTGACTAGCAGGATTCTTTCTCTAGGATTCATTCCTTTGGAAATTATTAAAGGTACTAAAGATAGAACTTCTGTAGAGAGTTTCAGGTCAGATGGATGTTATACAATGAAACCTGTTGTCACTGTGGTATATCTGATGTCTGAGATGGCATTAGGTGAATTAGCTTTGATACCATGAGCAATTCAGTTACATTGACATTTCAGGTAAATTAGGTGCTGTCTTGAAAATCTGGTAATGAAGATGCTACACCAACCAAAAGAAACCCTGAGAGATTTTATATTTGAGAAATCTATGAGGCCTTGGTCATGATTTCTATGGAGGTGCAAAATCTTCAAATCTGACAGAGATTTTAGTTGATAGACAAAGGCAAAATAAAATCAAGTCAGTGGAAACCTCAGAAAGACAAATGTGGACTAGAAATAATGCACAATTTTTCAGCAACCAAGTTAAGGATGTGGTAACTGCTCTGTAAAATTGAGGCTTTTAAGATCTTAATACCATGCCACTCAGATCAGCAGAAGCAAAGGAACTGGTTGTAAGCTAAGACTGGTTTTGTCCAAGCTATTCTTACTTTTTAAGGAAAAAAAAGTGAGAAGTTTTGGGTTTGTGTGTTCAAGTTTTTGTTGTATAAAAACTTACTGACTTCTGTGACCTGCGCTTGGCAGGAGTTCTGACTAGATGATCATAGTATCTTTCTGGGTAAATGCTATAATATTTGAAATATGTAAAAGTGGAGTCCTTAGTGCCTTCTTTGCAATCATTTTTTTGAGTAAAATTTAACTGAGGCTCTCTGCCAGTGCACTATTGTTTTGCTGCCCTGATTTTTTTCCCCCACGCCATTCTCTAAGGCCTGAAGAACTGCATGAGACTAATTAAAGATTCTGTTAATAGTCTGTAATTACTATCCTAAACCTTCCTTTAATGGGAAAGTGTTTTTTAATGGTGCCATTCAAATGGTATTTAATATCTGCATTAAATTCAGACTTACTTGTTTCTGGAGAAAAGAAATAATAGAAGACAAAGAAGTTTCTTGTGAAAACCACTGAGTTTGTTGTTATGTGAAAAGTTAAACTGTCTGCAGATGATTGAAGTACTGGGACTGCATCAGTGTCGTTACATACTTGTCCAAGAAGAGGTGAATTAGTTGAGGGACCATCATATATTTTAATACTTTCTGTTTCACAGCTTGAAGAAGGAGCAAATCTATTTAAAACAAAACCAAAACAACCCACAGTGAGTGGTTTATCTCACCAGTAGATATACAGGCTCTTTGGAGTCCTCAACACGGATTCAATAAGCATTTTACTAAAGCAAAGACAAATAAATATTTAAAGGCAATATTTTTCTGTGTGGTCTTCTAATGGAATGAAACAGTATAAAAGCATCTGGAGGAAATACTTACTTAAAATAGGAGAAAATGAGCCTAATTGTTTGATTTACGTTCCTCTGAATTTGCCAGGTACAGCTCACATTTGCGTTTAGTTCAATCCTTAAGGCTTTGTTTTGCTCATGAAGTGAAGCACCACAGCGGGGTACACCTGTGGAAGCACAGCAACGACAGAAACCAGCTTGCAAGGAGAACTCTCTCAAGTTTTCTCTTGCAGGAATGTTTCATCCTGCACTGTGCAAAAAATCTGGGACAGTCCATTGTGAAACAGATGTAAAAATGTTCTACTTATTTTTTTTTTCATTATATGACTGTAGTTTATGAAAGACTCAAATAGTAAAAGAATATTAAAAAGTACTTTTTATCCCCTTTTTCCTAGTAGCAGAGAAAAGGGGAGTTAGGGGAACATATATCACAGATGAAGCCAAAGGTGAAACTGGAAATGCCAAGTGATACAGGACACCTCAGCCACTCTTCTCTGCAAGGTTGCTCACCACAAGCACCTCAAGCCTCCTGTCTTCCCCCTACACTGATTGCCTAAAGATCATTGAATCCAGTTCTGAGGTTCAGCCCTTGACTTAAAAGCTTTTGAGAACCTGTGCTCAGAGAACCAAGAAGGCTTTTCAGATTTAAGCTTCTAAAGGACCCTGTGTGGGATTCCTGTATGTTTACTGCTGCATACAGTCCTGACTTTCCATCTCTAAAAAGGTACTGCTAGACAGGAAAAGCTTCAGAGAATGGCAACAAAGATGATCAAAAACTCAGAATAGCTTCCAGGTAAGGAATAAGTAAATGGACTGGAGCAAAACTGGGGAAGGGTTTAGAGGGAAAGGGTATGAGGAGAGGCTGAAGTCACTTGGTTTGTTCAGCCTGGAGAAGAGGAGACTGAGAGGAGATCTCATCACGGTCTAGAACTTCCTCCCAAGGGGAAGAGGAGGGGCAGGCGCTGAGCTCTTCTCTCTGGCCACCAACACCAGGAGCAGAGGCCATGGCAGGAAGATGTGGCAGGCGAGGGTGAGGTTGGCCATGAGGAAAAGGTTCTTGAGGCAGAGGGTGGTGGAGCACTGGCACAGGCTCCCCAGGGAGGTGCTGATGGCACCAAGCCTGACAAGATTCCAGCAGCATTTGGCCAAGGCCCTCAGGGACATGGTGTGAATGTTGGGATTGTCCTGTGCAGGGACAGGAGTTGGACTCCGTGATCCTTGTGGGTCCCTTCCAACTCAAAATATTCTATAATTCTATGGTGATGATGATGATGGTAGTTTCAAGTTGGAAAAGGGAGAACTAAGTGGGAAAGGAGGTGCTAGAGGTCTGTAAATTCATGGAGAGGGTTTATATGAGGTATTATCTTCTAACACAGTGTATTGGGTTCCAGTAGCCTGGAATAAAACCAGTAAGTTGTGGTTTTGAAACAAACAAAAGTAACTGTCTCTTTGCATGTGGATCTCTGCTGCAGGGTGATGTGGATGGTAAAAGTAAAACATAAACCAGGTCAAATCCATGAAAGAAAAAGCCTTTGGTAACTACTAAACACAAAGGTAGCATTTTCTCTTTGTTTCAGAAGTCCTGGACCATGTTTATTGATGTCTGGAAGTGTATTCTGAGGAAGTATTATTCAGGTTTGTATTCATATTTTTGCCTGAGCATCTTTTCTTGACTGTCACTGGGTTCAGGATGCAGGGCTAGCTGGACTTTCACCCAGTTCTTTTATGAAAAAATCCAAACCACCCATGGTTGACATCCCTAACATCACTTAATGACTGTTAATAATTTATGAAGTAGTTGCAGAAATGGCCATTGTATAGGAACCTTTATTTAAAGTTTATAATCCAGTTTGAGCATAAGATCTCCTTTCTGCTTTAATATTAGTCTAAAACTAATGGTCTAAAACAGCAGGAAGAATTTCCTATGCAGTCTGTGCAGTCCCAGATAGAAAGATCAGGTTTTCTCATGAGTTCCAGAGGGAAAAGAAAGATTTAGGAGAGACCTTTTTCCTCACATATGAAACCTCCCAATTTTAAGAGCATTACAAGATCAGCTTTGCCCTCCCCTCCCTCTGCATCCCTCTGGACTGCTCTGTAGCCAGGCACCACTAGAGCAGCTCTGCACCTACACTTCATTATCCTTCAGTAGCCATCCACCATTAATCAGGTAAATTACTGTTTTGAGCACAGAATCAAGCAACAAATTACTATATTGCTTCTGATTGAACAAAGGAAAAATGAGTAAATCTATTTTAAGAAGCAACCATTTCCCAATTAAGTCACTTTGTTCCTGTAACTCCAATGCGGTATTAATTTATAAATGCAAATTTCAATTCCAGAGTAGAATATCTTTAAAATAAATTTCTTAAGTTAAAAAAATTATCACAGGGAGTCATATATTGCATTTTTTTTCTTTGTTTATCACTTTTAACACTTGCTGGCACATTTGGGTGTTACTATTGTGCAGCAGCACCTTCAGATAAGATGCACTTCTAGAGATATGTTTAACATTTTCCTTTCAGTTGCCTAAAAAATACATATTGTGCAAAAATTAATAAAATTTCATGAATGAAAAAAAAAAGACTAGATTTCCATACCTGTGGATTCTACTGAGTTGTCTTCAGCAAGAGCTAAAGCAGCTACGAGGGGCAGGAGGAGGAGGATCTGTCTGAGCACCTGCATTTTGATGGCAGCTGGCGAGGTGAGGCTTTTAGAACTTTTATACCCCCAGCTATTTCATAATCATCTTGTATTACATGTTATCGTGGAGAGATGCCTTAATCTCTCACTTACTGTTTCTTTTTAACAGATAGAAATGAGAAAGTAACAGATGTGCCCATGTTTTTAATGTGTACTGTGTGGAGTCAGTTTAACTGTGGGGTTTTTTCAGCTCTCATGGGTCCGAAGCACATTTTTGAGCTGGTTTCATTGAGTGTTGTGATATGAACAGGAATGTTCTGGAAGGAATTGCCAGACTCCTTTGGGAGATGCATTCAGCAGTTTGCTCTTTGCATTTGTCAGCAGGAGCTTGGTTTTTCCCACTTTCATTTTGACACTTAGGTTGCACTGGGCAAGTCATTCCCTCAGCCCATTGCTGAGGATTCCTCAGGTTGTAAAGGGGGGACTATCATAATAGGGTCATCAGGAGTAATAATTTCCTATTGCTGAAGCATTTGTGGATGAACAAGGCCAGATTTATGTTTGGCACAGATTTAAAAGAAGATTGCACTGAAACTGCTCTTTGCAGGTAAAACTTTCTTAGTCCTACAGTAACAAATATTAAAATTAAATAAATGAATCAATCTTTCCCTCTTGAGGTTAGGAGAGAAGCACAGCCCCAAGAGCCTCAATTCTTTCTAGCATGACTCTAATGAGTATTTGTTCCAATATATTTATGCTACTTGGTCTTTCCATAAGGATCAAAGCTCTTGAAATCCAGAGTATATCCTACTGCAGCAGCAGATACCCAGTCTTTAAATCTTCTAGAGGTTGTGGCAGTGCCAGTGCCACAGGTGTGTTGTTACCCTGACCTTGGTCCAGTGCACTACCTGTGTGCTGTGTGGTTCTTTCCAATACAGGGAGCAGGTATCCCACAGCTGTGCAAATAGGTGTTCTTTCAAGTTTACTAGAAAAGTCAAATTGCAATACAGACCTTCTTGAAACACATCCAGGTACTTTACTTTCATAAACCCAATCTTTTTTGTACAAATTCTTTTTTTTTCTTTTATAAAATAACCTGAAATCTGATGCATCTGTAATAATCCTGTGTTTCTAATCTCAGACCTACGCCTTTAAAACAATTCTCTGTTTTTTAACTCACTTCAAGGATTTTGAATGCAACTCTCTTCATCACAACAACGGACTTATACTCCCTTTAAATGTGAAGGCTTTGAATACATGTATAAAGATGTTGCCTAGCATTTGAATTCCCTTTAGCTTCTGGAAATGCTAAATTTGCATTTACTCTCTATAGCCTTTTATTTCTTAAACCCACACACAAACTTGCAAGGAATTTTCAAATGCTACCAGCCATTTTGTATGTGTTTAAGGTATGAACTGGTGTGTGGAGCCCTGCCAATCAATGCTGTGTCCATCAGAACCAAGAAAAAAAAGCCTATGGCTGTGATACCCTGGTGATTTACTCTGGTGGTTACAAGTTGGTGGTCAAACTGTTTGGAATTACTTGTATATGAATGATCAGGAAATTGTATCATAGAATCATAGAATGGTTTGGGTTGGGAGGGACCTTAAAGCTTATCCAGTTCCAACCCCCCTGCCATCAGCAGGGACACCTTCCACTAGACCAGGTTGCTCAAAGCCTCATCCAACCATTCATCACCCACTCTGTATTTATGTTTGGGGTTGCCCCGATCCAAGTGCAGGACCTTGCATTGGGCCTCGTTGAACTTCATGAGGTTTTCTTGTGCTGGAGTTGGTAATAACAGACTGGACCTGTAAGCAGCTGGGCTTAGAACTACAAAAGCTGGGGGTGTTCAAACTGCTTTCACATCTTGTGCATTAAGCCCACGTTCAGATAGTGTGATGGATTCAGATATCAGGTGGTGCTGAAATATTAACACCCTGCTTTGAATTGCCTCTCCTACCTCAAAAGAAAATGCCCAGCAAGTCTTCATGAAAGTCCTTTAAGATGAGAAAGATGACCTTACTGATGTTTATAAATATTTGAAGGGTGAGTGTGAGGAGGATGGGGCCAGGCTCTTCACAGTGGTGTCCAATGATAGGACAAGGGGCAATGGGTGTGAGCTGGAACACAGGAGGTTCCGCTTAAACTTGAGAAGAAACTTCTTTACTGTGGTGCCAGAGCACTGGAACAGGCTGCCCAGGGAGGTTGTGGAGTCTCCTTCTCTGGAGACATTCAAGACCCTCCTGGATGCCTTCCTGTGTGATCTCATCCAGGTGTTCCTGCTCCGGCAGGGGGATTGGACTGGATGAGCTTTCGAGGACCCTTCCAATCCCTGACATGCTGTGATTCTGTGAAGGAGAATGACTGTAGGGAAGATGTTTTACAATAGTGGACCCTCAGAACAAATTACTGTACATTTGAGTGCGAAGGAACAAGGATTCAGTGTTGTCACACTTATTTACAGGTGTTTTCTCTTACTGCCTACAGCCGGGAGTGCAACAGCAGGGAAAATGTGATTTCCAGCACTTTAAGTCATTACCAGTGAGAAGCAGAGCAGTGGAGTTAAGAGTGTGATGGAATGCTGCATGAACTAAGGATGATGAGGAAAAAGGCTGGCTTGGGTTGTGCATGATGTTCCTGCTCGATGGGGACTTTGGCAGTGACCCTGCTCAACCAATTCCCAGGTAGAAACACCAGGTTAGAGTTTAGATCTGGAGCCTTCATGGGAAATCTGTGTGATTTGGCATATGAGAGCTGGCTGAGTTATTCATGGAGAAGATGAATTTTGGAATGACTCTAGTCACTTTTCTGAAGGGATGAAACATAAAAGGAAAAATTGCTGAAAAAAGTGGAATTTTTTTTTTTTTTCCTGTGTGGCACAGCTTCTAGCCATCAGACTTCCTTAGTCAGCACAGGGCATCTCATGGTGAGTTTGAATAATCTGTGAATATTCTCCATATGGAAAATGAGTATTGGCCTTAAAGATGTTTTTCACAGTCAGGCCACATTCACTAACAAAGTTTAATCCATCTCTTTCCCTGAGGTGACTGATGTCCTCCTATACAATTCTGCAGTCTACAAGATATTTTTCTCTATTGTGAACTGAACATTATTAATTTCCTTTTCTTTTTATTTATTTATTTTCCACTAAGTCATTCTAAGTAGGACAAGTTCACATTAAAGTGTAGAAACACTTTCTTGGCTCAAAGTGGGATCATTTGAACAGATATGGAAAGAAAAAGGATGAAGCAAATGCTTCTAATGAAGTAAATTTAGATGTGCACTTTTTTAATAGTCCTAATCTCCAGTAATAAAACATATGGAAAGGTTGTAACAGCTTATCCTGATTGCAGAATTAAATCTCAGTATGTGTACAATATATTTTCCAAATATTTTTGACTTCTTACTTAAGGTAATTGCTCAGACATGACTGGTTACAAGGGATGCCTATACTTATTTATGTCTCTTCCTCAGCCCAGAAAGCAGCACTGTGACATGTGTGTCTGCAAGGCAGGTTAATCTTCCTTAAATGCTCAGTATTTGAGCTATTTGGTACGATGGGGAGAACTGGAAGAACTGTGAGAGGGAAACAAAGTCTTGAGAAGAAAAATCAGCCAGCTGATCCAATTACTCTTTGTCACTGAAAGCATTTATTAAAGTTTAGGGTTTTACAGATCTGGAATATATATCCAAAAGACCTGAAATTAAGGAACACAAGTACAGTTCAAATTAAAATATCTTTAGATTTTGCACCCTCTAGTATAATGGATTTTTAGAAATTAGTAGATGTGCACCACAGTGATCACCTATAGAAGTGATCATCATCATGTTATGGTTAGAAGAAGTGTGATTGAGTCTGTTATTATTTGGTGATGATAATAATAACGGGGCGTTTTTTTGCACTCCTTTTGCCTCTAGTCTTATAGCCCTGGTAATGTTGGGGAAGATAATTGTACCTGGCACATGCTAATACTTGGCACCGTAGGCAAACTCTTGGGTATATGTGAGGTCTGAAATTGAACCGGAAAATCCTGTTGCCTGGTGAATAGTAGCTCCCACAGGTTGGGTCCCTGACACACCTGAGAAAAGAAAAAGGGAAAAAAACCCACATGTAATTGTCATACAAAAATTGTGATGTGGTCACTAAGCCCATTTGTTTCATTGGTTACAAGAAACTTTGCTTCAGAAATTTCTGCCTGTGATGTTAATCCCAATTCACAGCACAGAACTCCTGAACATGGGTGCAACTATATGGAATTTAAATATGTATGTTGGTATAATATGTAACAACATCTATAAATATCACACGTGTATGTAAATGTAAAGCACCATTTAAAGATGAAAAAGAGTTACTGTGTAGACCTGTTATTTTCTGACGTTATTTTTTAGTTCAGCCTTAGAATTTCTGAAGAGCTATGAAGAAACAATTCCATATCCCAAATCAACCCAAACCCCTTTAATCTGATGCTTCATCCTTCTCTAAATTTTTTAGATAATTTGTGAAATACTTTCTGAGAATTTATACCAATTCTTCTTCCCTAGTACAATATTACAGTGAATTATACATAAAAAGCTAACTGACAAAACTGGGGTTTTTTTGTCCTGGTTCATTTAGAATCCTGCTGCTTCATGCAAGTGGGTAACTCAGATGTGTTTCAGGATTGTGTATCTTTGGTGTATCTACTTGTTCTCCATATGAAGTCAATCACGTGTGAGGAATTATTGTGAAATGGTTGTTGAGGTATTTTCCTTACTCTCTTCTGACTAAATTTGATGCCACAGTTGTAAAGTCAAGAGGACTCCTAGAGACCACACAAGTGTCTGTAAATAGCATTGGAGTTGGCTCTGTGCTGTAGATGGTAGCACGAACAAACAGATCCTGGTTTGGCTGAACATAGTGTGATGAAGCCCTCACCGAATTGGAAGAAGATGGTAAATCATAAAAGGCAAACTTGGCAATAAATCATCTAGCTGGAGTTTCCTGGTATGGAGACTCTGTAACACTGGGTATCATTTGGGCACCAGCATTCCTGTGTGTTTTGCAGTTGAGGTGGGGCAGGAGAATGTGTATTTATTTCTGCTGTAGAACATGCCAGAGATGGATCCTTCCACTGTGTTGGAATAGGTCCATCAATAGACAGGCAGCAAGAGTGCTGCAGAAATAGAATTATTTTGCAAAGTTTTACTATGATTAGTAGTTGGTAATATGGGTGTGAGTGATTAGTTAAATTGTGTTGTAGCTAAATGTTTGAAGGGTGTAAGAATCGAGTGTAAAACCACGTTTGGGGTGCCCCAGTTTGGCTGGGCCACATCATGGACATGAATAAATATTTACCCTTGTAATTTTACACTTGGCATCCCAGGTCTCCTCGGTCCACAGAGGTCAAGTAAGTATCTTAGTAACATCAACCGTGCGTATTTAGGCAGATAAGGAAGGTATTCTGGAGAAGAAAAAAATTAATGTTAATAAACTATATGTAAGCATGTGGTATCCCCAGGTTCTCTGCCTGCTCCCAGCCTCTCCTGCTTCCTCCTTTCTTCTGTGCTCAGATACCTTCTGCCATTAAACTGCCAGGCTTTCCCAACTCATATCTCCTACTCAGCACATACTGCCCTTAGGAAGAGAAGTCATCAAAAAGAAGAGTGAGAATGCCTTACCTGGGTTTATAGGTGCTGAGCCTGGTTTTGGATAGACTTTTAATGGGGAAAAAAAAAAAGAAAAAGGAAATAAGTGAGACTGAATGAGGAAAACGTGTGCTTTTCTATAATCAATTAATAGGCCTTGTATCTAGCTGAGGAAAGCTGGGTACAGGGAGGATTAAGGAAATATTCATAGCAACGTTTCTGAGGAAGAGAGTTGTCATGGACAAAGGGCTTGTATTTAAAAAATTGTAGGGGCTTGAGTACTAAAGATGCCATATTACTAGCATTAATAGGAACAGGATTTAATTCTGTTTGTTCCCCTGCATAGGCAGATAGTCCCATGCTCAGATGTTTTGCATCTGAAATTCAGTTTCCTGTATGTTGTCAACACGAGTATGGATGTTTTACTGGGGCAGCCAAGTGCCCTTTATCCATGTGTAGCTGATAGGGCCAGACTTTAAAAGAGAACCTTAGTCTGCTGTGGAAGCATCTGAGGCAGAATATTTTCAATTAATGAGCATAACCTGCAATTCAGATTTTTGGAGAGGTAAATCCCATTGTAGTAAATGTGAGGTTGAAAGTAAATACCACTGAATATGTCAGAAGGATTCCCACTGACTCAACTTCCAGTGGGGATGCAACTTTGAAAATGCAGGGAGGCTGACTTTCTAGGAGTGGGATGATCTAGAAAAAAAATCTGAATTTATACTGGTATAATGTGTCTGTCCCAGCGATTTCCCCTTCTCTAGTACTTTCATCAGTGCAGATATTTCTCCCATATCCACACCAACATTTTCCATGCATTGACTTGCATGGAAGCCAAAGGAATTATCCCTGAAGTGAAATATTAGATCCATAAGATTATGCACACACTGGAGACAGGTGCCAACACATCATTGGATCCTGACTTTGATAGAGAAGCAAGGATGTAAAGCAGAGTGATGCTGCATTACTTACAAGTGGTAATGGCTGCTGCTTCAGGAGTTGGAGACACTAAAAGAGCAGATGAGTTTGTTACCATGAGAAAATTAAATTAAACTGTCCGTGTTTTAAATACATTGATGAGCATTAAACTGTTCACCGTGGTTCAGGAAATGATCAGAAATAAATACCTGCTTTTTCAGCTGTCGTGGACTTGGTTGGGACTGTCAAAGAGAAAGTAAAAGCCACACTTCAGGAACTGTTCCAGTGTTGTGTGAGCAAAGCAAGGACTGATAATGGGGAGGGAATCAGTTTATTCCCAGGATGAAGCATTAGACCAGTTCTACTAAAGCTGAAGTCATACACACCTGCTGCTTCAGGAGTTGGGCTTTCTGCAGGGGCTGATGTGAGACATGAGAGAAAACAAAACAGCAGGTTAGCTCATGTCCCAGCACCAGTACCCCAAGGTACCCAAACCACAGGAGACCTGCAGGTCTCATCCTGGTGGGGATCAGCCACAGCACCTCGAAGATGCTGCTGCTGCCCAGGGCAGGTGATAGCAACACCTTGGAGGAGGAAACCTCCACTGAGCTTCTGATCTGTCACGTGAAAGGCCCTGGACACTGGGGGATGCTTGCTAAATAACAGTTTGGATGCTGCTGCCTTGAACTTGGTTGTTTCTGCCAGATCTGAATTTTTGTGGATGTCTACCCCAGCAATTTCCCATTCCACGTTGCTTTCATCAGCACAAGGATTCTCCTGTACTGATACCAAGCCTTTTCCCCTCCTTAATTGTGTATGGAAGCCGATGGAGAGGTGACTGGGATTGTCCCTGAAGCTAATGGTTAAATCCATGAGCTTATACACACAGTGGAGACAGGGAGCCAGTCCATACATGATCAGAACTTGGGAAGACAACTAAGCATGTAAACCAGAGTAATGCTGTATTACTTACAAGTGGTAACATCTGCTAGTTCAGGAGTAGGAGAGACTGTTGCTGTGAGAACAAAAAGATAAAATTAAATATTGTCTGCATTTTAAATGTATATTTTTGCCTCAAGACCCATAGCAGCAGCCTTGGCCACTTGCAATACCACCAAGTGAAACCCTCACAATCTTTTTGGTGCCCAAGATGGGGCATGAGGGGCTGAGATAACAGTTTTGAACAGAGTGCTTTAACAAAATTGTTATCATGTTGGATTAACAGATGGTGGTTAAGATGTTGCTACGTTTCATTACAGAGTTGTTAATAGAAGTGTGGAACATGAGTCCTTACTTGCTTTTAATTGCAATGCTTATTAGCTATAAAAACATGATTAAGGGTCTTGTCCAGCTGCACTGTTTGCTAATGACTGAGAATAGCCCAGCTTCTGTACATTGTGTTTCCACCATCTTCTCATTTTGGGCCTGAGATCAAGAGTCTTGTGCTCTTAAGTGCTAGCCAGGTGAAACCACCACAATAACACAATATGACAGCACAGCACGAGTGTTGCTTCCGTATAGGATCTCACTTTGTCTTAGAAACAGCTGAGTCCCCAAAGATGCAGTGGCCTGCCAGCCTACACTGATGTCTAGGATCAGACACACCACATTCATCTAGTGCTAGAACCTCCATCAAAACAATCTCCTTCTGCATCCTCAGCTGGCAGAAATTTTCTTCATTTTTCTCAATCAAATAAATATGATGCAGATCTTGGAAAAAGAGTACGAATTTGTAGAGGGAAGAACATATGTTTCTAAAACTGCAAGTCTGACACAAGTACCCTGAGGCTTTTAGGCAAATAGTCTTTGTCCCAAAAGCAGATTCCAGTAGGCTTGGTTTCCCAAAGCCTACTGGTGGTCCTGTCTGGAAGAAAATACCTATAGCCCTGCTCTTGCCTCTCTGCTTCCTCCAGACCCAGCTAGAGGAATCCCTTGTTGGAAGGACAAGATAGCCCCAGGATGTATGGAGCCCACGGGGTCTGGTCCCACCTGTGACCAGGGTGCCCCTGGCCACCCTTCTTGGCTTTCACCAGCCTCCTCTCTCCCTGCACAGCCACTGGCTCCTCCTTTCACCCATACCAGCTTAGGAAACTTAATTCACACCAAATAAAATGGCAAAGGCGAGCACCTGCACAGATAACACCAGCATCTTCCTTGTGGTAGCAGTCGTGTGTGCCCAGCCCTCTGTGGGAGCACTGCTCCAGGGAGGACTCATCCCCTCTGCATGCCACCTCGTCCAGGAGAATATCTCCTTTGCCTTCCCCAAAAAAGGCATCAACTTTGGCTGAGACAGCATCTCCACAACCCAGCTGCCTGCACACAACCGCGGCATCCTTCATGTCCCAGCCATCATCGCAGACGGTTGCCCAGCTCCCGTTGTGAAAGACTTCGAGGCGTCCTGAGCACCCATCCTCTCCGTTCACCAGTTTCAGGGACATGTCTTGGAAAAGCAGAGGGAAACACATGGACATTCAGCAGCCTCAGAAATGGGCTTTCCAGGTGCATTTATCAAATAGCAAAACCCAACTTCGTTGTGTTGCACAGAAGGTGGAAAAACCATGAAATTAATCTGACTGTAACAAGCTATATTGTGTCAGTTCATCAGCTATCCTAAGTCCTTACTCTCATAGTGTGCCTTATACACCTGGGAGTAAATATAAGGATTTTTTTTTCCCTCTTTCAGGCTCTGATGTATATGTCCATGACTGAAGTAACCAGTCCTATTGATACCTCAGAATCACAGCATGTCAGGGATTGGAAGGGACCTCGACAGATCATCCAGTCCAACCCTCCTGCCGGAGCAGGAACACCTGGATGAGATCACACAGGAAGGTGTCCAGGCGGGTCTTGAGTGTCTCCAGAGAAGGAGACTCCACACCCTCCCTGGGCAGCCTGTCCCAGGGCTCTGCCACCCTCACAGTAAAAAGATTCTTCTGAAGTTTAAGTGGAACCTCCTGTGTTCCAGCTTACACCCATTGCCCCTTGTCCTACCATTGGACACCACTGAGAAGAGCCTGGCTGACACTCACCCTTTACATATTTACAAACATTAATGAGGTCCCCACTCAGCCTCCTCTTCTCCAAGCTAAAGAGCCCCAGCTCCCTCAGCCATTCCTCATCAGGGAGATGCTCTACTCCCTTCATCACCCTGGTGGCTCTGTGCTGGACTCTCTCCAGCAGCTCCCTGTCCTTCTTGAACTGTGGGGCCCAGAACTGGACACAATATTCCAGATGTGGCCTCACCAGGGCAGAGTAAAGGGGAAGAAGAACCTCTCTTGACCTCCTGACCACACCCCTTCTAATGCACCCCAGGATGCCACTGGCCTTCCTGGCCACAAGGGCACAGTGCTGGCTCATGGTCATACCAGCATTCCTTAGCAGCACAACTCATGGTAAGCCTCAAGCATCTCAGAAACTCATCTTACACGCATTTATTTGCTTTGAAATTTTTACCTATAACATTTTTGCCTTCCTTCCCAGTGCTTAAGTTATTATATAAAATATATCAGCTGTGAAAACTTTGCAAGACCCATCCAAGGAGAACTCACCAGCTGGAACAGGCTCTGTTGTGACCACTGGAGTCACTGGCTCTAGGAAAGGAAACAGAAAAGTGAATTTCTAGTTTTACTACAAGATGTTTAATAATGTTCTTCAGTTAGTATGTGTTAAAAAAAATTAAAAAACCCCCAAAAAATAGAGAAAAAGAGGGGAGAAAAAGAGAGAAAAAATAATCTTTAATTGCTTTGGGTGTGGGACATACTCACCAAAGAGACATGTGCCTGCCTGGGTCATGTGTTTAACTCCACTTGAGGTCTTTACTGAAAAACCTAACTCTATTGAAAGTTTGCTTTGATTTTTCCCCAGGGAAAGGTATCCCCAAGATAAGCTGTAAACCAGCATTCTTTGTGCCAGGTCTCATCCACAACCCCTTTCAGCCAGTTAGGATTCACCTGGGTCATCTCAGGCTCACAGAGTGCCCTCCACGTGGATGAGCTTTGTCTGTGGGCCACCACTTGCCTTGGCACTAGCCACACAGGGACTGCACTTGGGCTCTCCAACTGTGTACGTGTTTCCAGTCAGAATACAGAATTGCTGGAAAACTGGGAATTGATTTGGAAAAAATCCTAAAGGAAGTTACTAAAAATATTTTCCTACTAAACACAAGAAAAGGATGTTTTATTTACTGGTGAAAGTTCATAATTGATGGGAAATTAGGACTAGGAGGACTGAAATATAAGAGTGATGATGTAAAATTATGGTTCAAATGGTAATATCTGAAGCAGTCAGGTAATAGAGTAGAAAATGGCATTGGGTAAGATTGACAATGGTATTCCAGGTCACCAAAGGATTTGGAAACTAAAATAAAAATTTAAATGCAAACTTGTGTGAATAAACTGCTTGAATTAACAAAAAGAAAAAAACAACCGTGGTAAAACGCAGCAATTCTCATAGGTCTTGGTTTCACACCTGAAATAATTTCACTGATGGAAACAAGTTGTGCATTAAAATTTCAGATGCAGGCAAGCTTGCATAGCTCAGGCAGCAATAGTTTAGGAGAGGTGTGCTAGTGTACCTGCACAAATGACACCGGCATCCTCTTTATGTTGGCAGTTGTGGACAGCAATCCCTCTGTGAGAACACTCCCACAGGTTGTCTTCATCCCCTCTGCACTGCACGTCATCCAAAAGGATGTTCCCAGAGCCTGGGCCAAACTGGGCTTCAGACACAGCCAGCAGAGCTTCTCCACACCCCAGCCTCCTGCAGACCACCTGGGCATCCACCAGCTCCCAGGCGTCATCGCAGACCGTTCCCCAGCTGCCGTTGTGGTAGAGCTCAACGCGTCCTGAGCACCGGCTGTTGCCATCTGCCAGTCGCAGGGACAGGGCAGAGGTGGCTGCTGTGGAGAAAGAGGTGGTCCTGTGTTGGTGGTGGTCATCCAAGGTGGTGACACAACCTGTCTTCAGGCCAAGTACCACCCCAGTGCAGACAGGAGCAGGTAGCCCACAGCATGGTTTGCTCTGACAAAGGAACCTCCCCTGAATCTCAGTGCTGGTGTATGATAGATATTATAAACCCACCTTTCTCCATGCAATACCCAACGAGCATGGACATAGTCTTCTTCCACAATGTGCTGATCTCTAGGAAAAATGATCCTCACCCATGCAGCTAGTTGCCACCTCTCCCCACTTTGTGCAATAGAGGGAAGGTTTTCTCCCTTCACTTTACCATCATTCTCATCTATACTGTCTAAAGGATGAACACAAATACCCAGAGCCAACCTTTTCCTGGGGTACCTCGAAATCTAAGGGGTATGGTTTGGGGTTCTTTGGTGTTTTCTTCCTTTAAATAATGACTGGTTCAGCTTCTTTTCCCAACTTTGCTAACCCTCTGGCATAACAGATGGTTGGCACAGCATCGTTTCCCCAGAATAGTAGCAGAGCTATTTCTACAGCCCAGGCTCATTTCTGAGAGCTGGGTACTTATAGAGTACTCTACACATTTATCTTGGTTTCAGAGGGAAAGGCTTTTAGAGATCTGAAGTTCCAAATTAGTTTTATGGGCCTAGAGTGTATTTTTCTTCCAGAGAAAGAAATCAGAGACACTGTGCCAACAACATAATTGAGTTCCTTCTAGTTTGTGGCCATCATAAACTCTACCAAGTGTACACACCTGTCTTACTCCTTGGTGGGTCTGTGATGATGAGGATTTCATTTTGGGGCACTTTGCTGTCACCTGGCAGCTATTTGTAACTAACTAATGCACATCTGCTCAGAGTGAGAGCTGTGTTTCCTAGGACTGTCTGTCTCCTTAATTCCTTTTTGCTGACCATGATCAAAGCTCCTTCCATCTGAGTACCATGCTTATCATTTGCTCCTGCAAATGTTGCCTGTAAAGAAATGCCAGCAGCAGGGTGCTTGACTCACTTCCCAAGATCTAGGTCTAAACTTCTACAAGACTGCTAAATATGATTTCAGGGAGAAAAAAAGATAATTAAGACAAAAGATAATTAACCTGTTGATCCAGGCATTGAGTATTCAGCAGTGATGTTGAAAAATGTTAAATAAAAAGTTTAAGAACAGATCTACATTAGCTTTCTAAATCCAAGTGAGAATAGTAAGAAAGAGGCATATTAAAAATTCTATATCTCGATCTTGACTTAAGTTACAGGCAGAAATAAATTTATTATGATTCAACTGATATTAAAAATGGCTTTATTGGGAGGGAGGCATCTTTCCTATTAAAGTTTCTAAGTTAATGACATATTTTATTAATCTGAAGTATGAACATCAATCTGAAATTTTTTTGGGGTACTTTTTCAGAAAATAAAGGACTGATTGAATAACAGTCCCAAGAACTTTTAATGTATTCTTGTGTGGGTGTCTACAGCCAGCTGAAAGACAACTTTTTACTTGCAGCAAGTTAATAAAAGAAAATAATCAATATTTGCATCTCTTCACAGTCAATGATTTGTGCTTAGTTAAGTGCAGAATATAATAAAAGGAATTAGGGAACACTTAGTTTTTCTGAGTTTTGACCCCAAAGACCAGTTTACCTACAGTTTGTACAAGTGAAAGTAATGAGATTATTATTTACAGCTATAGAGGAGCCTTTTTCCCCCTTTAACCATTCAACAGCATCCCTGTTCCACACAGTATGCCTAAATAATATGAAACTGGTTGCTGAGATACTTGGTTGAGCAGACACAGACAAAGCACTTAATAGTTACAAGCACATGGTTCCATAATAATGAAGGTATTACTTAGGAAGAAATTCTTCACTGTGAGGGTGGTCAGACACTGGAACAGGTTGCCCAGAGAAGCTGTGGCTGCTCCTCCCTGGAAGTGTTCAAGGCCAGGTTGGATGAGGCTTTGAGCAACCTGGTCTAGTGGAAGGTGTCCCTGCTGATGGCAGGGGGGTTGGAACTGGATGAGCTTTAAGGTCCCTTCCAACCCAAACCGTTCTATGATTCTATGAAACCATATATATACACCATTTATTGGCTTCCTTAAACCTGCATAATAGTCAACAGATCACTCATTTAAGAAACTCACCTTCAACTTCTAAAAGCCAAGTAAATAAAAGTAAATCTCAAGGGACCACATTAATTTCTCACTTTCACTGATATGTGCAAAAAAGTGCCAATTTCCCCAGCCTGAATAAGTAAAGCAAGCAGCAAAATCTGATCAAAGCTCTGCAAAATATTCTTCTGAGCAGGAAAGTTTTCATTGCTATCCTTATGAAAGTGAAATGACTGGCAGGAAAAAGGTAGAAAAAGCACTGACTGAAATGTCTTCTTTGCTGGGCTGAAGATTTCTCTGCTCATTTCTAAGACAACGTTGGTAGAAATTAGAGTGGATAGATCCTAGATCTTGAACATTAAAATATTGTTTGAAATAAGGTTAATGGGTGGAGCAGTAAGGAAATCTGTATTACACTTTCTAGTGCTGCTACTGCTGGTGTTGAGTCACAGCTCTCAACCTCAGACAGCACAGATGAGTCTGTAGAAGACAAGCAGTGTTAAAAAAGAGTTGTAAAGAGAGGAGTTATCAGTTGCCTTGCTAATTGTCTGTCATGCTGTGCAGCATCTTGGACTAACAGATGGTATGGGTGTTGAACAGCCACAGCTTCCCTACTGTGGTGAGGTCCTCAGTCCTTGCTACTGGAACTGACACAGGACAGAGCGTGGCAGAAGGAAGGGCAAGATCTGTGTGCTCTCTGGAGGACACGATGAAAATACAAAGTGATCTTCATAAGCTGAATAAATGTCAAAAATCAGCAAGCTGAAATTCAACAAAGGCAGGTGGAACGGGCTACTCATTGGAATGAGAAAAACCAAAGCACAAGGGCAAAATCATCCTTCCTGCTGGCACAGAAGGACCACGGCAAAACTGGGACTTAGAAATGTTAATGCTACAATGAGCCAGTTTCAATCATGCTTTCAGAGTGATACATGGGACCTACTTATTCTCCTCTGCCCTAAAGAGACCTCAGCTGCTCAGTCAGTGATTGCACATTTAAGATAGAGATGATGAGGAGAGTTTGAAAGAATGAATCAAGGATATAATAGGCTTGAAAATCGTGAGCTCTGAGGAAAGTTTTAGAGAACTGAATTTAGTTTATGTGGGAAGAAGAAGGCTCTAAAGAGGATGGCCACCAGTTCCTCTGCTCCCTGGAGTCCACAGAGAGCTAAAGCAGTGACCGTAGGCACTGCAGAAAATGTCCATCAGTAAAAGAACTTTAAATAAAGTGTCCAACACATTGTGTGTCTTGAAAATATCTGTCAAGTTCAGAGGCAAAGTACACACAGTCATCTCCCCTGGTGAAGATTTGCATAGGAGTTTAAAGCCTACTGATGTTATCAATTTCTGCTTCATTAGAAGATGAGGTAGGACAGCATGTGGTGGATAGGAAGGTCCCAGCTCAGCTGATGGCTGGTACAAAATGGCCCTGTATGGTGAAATTCCCCAATAAATTATTTCATATATTAGTTAAAACAACTTGTTCACTGAAAATTTGCAAAGTGCCTCACAAAATAGATGCCAGAATAAGAGTTGCCCCAGCAAAGAGAATGAGGAAAAGATGGGTTATATGCACACACATTGCAACATGATCAGCATTGAAGAAGGGCTGGACCAAAGCTCTTCAGAAGTTAATTTCCCCTCACCACTGGGGACCACTAAGAGGTACTGAGGAGTATATGGACAGGACAAGCTTCAAGGTAAGCTCAGGTTCATAGAATCACAGAATGGTTTGGGTTGGAAGGGACCTTTCAAGGTCATCTAGTCCAACCCCCCTGCAGTGAGCAGAGGCATCCTCAACCAGATCAGGTTCTCAGGTCCAACCTGACTTTGAATGTTTCCAGGGATGAGGCTTCTACCACCTCTCTGGGCAACCTGGGCCAGAGTTTCACCACCCCGATTGTAATAAATTTCTTCCTTATATCTAGCCTAAATCTCCCCTCTTTTAGTTTAAAATGATTTTCCCTTGTCCTGTTGCTACAGGCCCTGCTAAAATAATCTCCTACCTCCCACCTGTTTGCAGCTCAAGGACTTTCTGAGCCCCAAATGTTGCACGGTGTGGTGACACCAGGCAGCAATATTTTTGCTCCTGAACAATGCAAGGCACACAGGTTGTATCCAACTGTTCCTTACCTTCACTCAGGGCAGGCAGTGATGGTGGGGTTGTTGACAGCTCAGGACTGTCGGTGGCTGGGGCAGATGTGATCAAGTTATCAACTTCTGTGACAGAATAAACTGTTGAAGCTTTGAGGAAAAAAACCAAAACAATAGGAACAATGAACAATAATGACCAAACATGGATATGAACTAGAATAAAATTTTTGGTTAAAACAATCTGGATTTGTCATTTTGCTAGAGAAGTGCAAAAACACAGCAAGCTTTATTTCAGAGAATAAACATGGGCTTGTCCCTTGTACTTCTACCTGAGCCTCTATAACCACATAAGACTACAACAAATCAGTATTTAAAATCTGGATTTTTAAGCTTCTTAGCTACTGGACAATGAAGCAATATGTTTTTAGCCCTCTTTATTAAAACTTCATTGCATACATTTTCCATACAATGTGGTTTTCCCTTAGTTTACTTGGACTTAAAATGATTTTACAACTATACCTTCATCTTTGGAAGCTGTGCTGAGGGTTCCTGGTGTAGATACTGCCTCAGTCTCTTCATTTATCAAAGTAGGTGCAAAGGAGGAATGCAGGACTGTTGAAGGGACTGTGAAAGGGTTGAAGAAATACATTATTGGAGAGAAATATCAACCTCTGTGGTGAGAGAGTCCAACAGGGATGAGTGGGAAAGTCTACAGAACCAGCTTTGGTACTGTGTCAGGTGGTGGCATCTCCATCTTTGGGGCTGGGAAAGAACTGTCAAAGCTTACTGTATTTTTGAGGTGAAGATATCACAGTCTGATTTAATCATTTATGCTCTCCACTGTAAAATGTCCACTTTTGCCCGGACAAGAGCACTGATATTTGGGAACTTTTGCTGATGCCTAAATTACGCAAAAAAGTAGAAGCAGCCTGAAGTCCCAAATTATTAATAATTATGTATTTCCCAAACTTTGACAGCCCAATGTTATAGAAACAAAGGTTTTAGAAGCTGCATTCTTTCTTCACTGAGGTGATTAATTAGCAGTTGACTGATCTTAAACTTTCTACAGTTATTGTAATCCTACCAATATAATCTATTTTAAACCAATTTAAACACTATTATTATTAGATTTTATGGGATAGTGTCTGCTCTTACCTTCAGTAGCTGTGGAAGGGATTTCTGGAGCTGAGGTACCACCATCTCCTGTAGGTGAGGCAGGTGAAATGGATGATTCTGCAGTATTTTCAGAGGCTGTGAGAAGAAGGGAAAACCACAGAAATTAGAGGGAGAAAGCATTCAGGTAAGGCTGAATGATTGAAATCAGCTCTTGATTAATTTAATTGCCTTCAGGCTTTGTGGCAAGGGGAGCCTGTCCACATCCACTGACATGGCTGGGAAATGGATCTTTGTGTTAATGCTTTGCTTTACAAGCAACTAAAAAGTTTCAGACTTCTTTCACCAAGAGTGAGAAAAGCGAAAGGAGTGAGAGGAGCAAAAATAGAAATGAGTGTTGCAATTTGGCAGTAACATTTATTGATAAGTAGTTTGGCAACAAGGCACACTTTGACAACTTTATTAAGTTCAAAAAGTGAAATAACAAAGAGTATCCTGCCTGTATAGGGGGAAATATTTATTACACCTATTCCTGGCTTATCTGACTGAAAGTCTTTCTCCCAGAGGTACACTGGAGAAAGGAGGGAGAGGCCATCAGGACTGACACTGAAATACAGCATCTGTTTTTCCTGCAATTCTCCACTACATCTCTTTGCCCTGTGGAGCATCACCATCAAGAGCAGTGTGGAAGAGGAGAGGGAGGCTGGAGGGGCAGCCAGCTCTCTCATTCCCAGCTCTCTCATTCCCAGCTCTCTGGGCTGAGCCTGCAACATCCTGGGCCACAGGCTGGCAGAGACTGAGTCTGAGCTGAGAAACCCTCAAGTACAAGACCTGATGTTCCTTCTGGACTGGCTTGATAAAAAAGCCAAAGCCTGGAGGCTTATAAATGGTTTAGAATCCACATAGGTAACGTTACAAATGGTGAGAAACATAGAGTGGGTGGCTTTTTCCCCCCAAGTCATGCTTCTTAAAGGAATGAAAATAGAAATAATGGTTTCCTTCAGATTATGTGGTTCAAATTCTGCTTCCCTTGAAGCAGGCATGGCATATCTCACCTGCAGCTCCGATGGGAGTAGTGGCAGTAATGCCAGGGACAACCTGCCTGTGCTGCCAGAAAGCCAGCGGGTTGGTACCAAGCAGATGAAATTCATAGACAAGCATCATCTGCACTGAGAGATGGTGATTTTGCAACGTTTCTTGGCATCTCCACAGATGTCCCCTCCTAACCCAAACTCATAACCACATTTTTTAATGTAGCATGTTGTGCAAATGCCCTTTACCTGTCTGCAGCGTAGTCAGGATCTCTGATGTCCTGCTTTCCTCTGTGACATCGGTGGAAACAAGGGGGGCACCTGTGCTACCAAAGGAGGCTATAAAGATGAGAAATTAAATGGTTGGAAGAAGCAATTAAAAGCACAAGTGTGATTTGAGGAGCTCATTTAGGTCATTTGAGGACCTTGCTTTAGGTCTCAGGCTTGATTATCAGTGTTATCAGTCTGCTAAATCACTGAGAGGCAGAGGTCCAACCCAGGGAGATGAGCTCAAATGTCTGGCTGTGCTCCTTAGTGTTTCAGGAGTTTTTAATGAATAAATTCACAATGATCTGGACACTTTTGCTTTACAAAATTCTAAATACACTATCTATAGCTACAAGCTCAGAGGTATTAATCATTAAATGCATATATTCCTGATGTGTTCTGACAGACTGATAAAGTGAAGATGTTGCAAGGGGGTTGTTCCTTCACAAAGATGTTTAATTTGTAGTTGCCTGCTGTGAATATTTTACAAATTTATGTGATAACCTCTTCATCCATCTGAAAAATTCAAATTAAGAGAGTATTTTTTGAAAACAGCGCTTGCAAAATGGCTCTATAAACTGTGGTTGGTATTTCAGAAACTGAAACAGCATTTTCTTCTGTGACAATAGTGGATGCAGAAGATGTAACTGAGCCCAAGAGAAAATTGAGGAAATAAAAAGGAGAGATTGGCAGCAATTAGGAGTGAACATGTGAACTGAAATCTTGATGAAAGTAAGTAGATTTGGGCTTTGCAGGACAGTGAGTCAATGCATAGCCCTTTATTTTTGCAGAAAAGAAAGACTTTCACCTTCATTTAATATTTAAAAATAAAAATAGTAGATATTTCTGCATTCTTTTACTACTACAGATGCAATAGTCATTTGGAAAGATGCAAAGTGGCCGTTGTTAAGGTAAATAATGACATTTTATCTTGTGCTTTGGAAATGACTTTCAGCACGCAAATGTGCCTCACCTTCCTCAAGGGTTGTCAAGGTCCCTGGAGCTGATGGTGTCTCAGTCCCTGCTTGGCTTGAGTTGAGTACAGAGGAGGAATCTGTGGAGGTGGCCAGGGGGTGGGGAAATATGTTATTAAACAGAAACATCATCATGTAAAATAAAAGACATTTCAAGGGTCTGTGCAATCATTAATACTTCAGGCTTCATGGAAAAGAAAGTCACAGCATGGTGGGGTTGGAAGGGACCTCAGGAGATCATCCAGTACAACCCCCCTGCTAAAGCAGGTTCCCTACACCAGGTTGCACAGGAAAGTGTCCAAATGGGTTTGAACATCTCCAGAGATGGAGACTCCACACCCTCTCTGGGCAGCCCGTCCCAGGGCTCTGGCACCCTCACAGTAAATAAGGTTTTCCTTATGTTTAAATGGAAACTCCTGTGTTCCAGCTTGTGCCCATTGCCCCTTGTCCTCTCACTGGCCACCACTGAAAAAGTCAGTTCCTTGAATTTTAGATTTTGGTAACATGGCTCAGAAGAACATCTTCCCATTAGGAATTGTAAGTGAATTTGAGATACTGGTGTATCTCTCAACAGGGTATAAACATACCTTATTTCCTTTCTACCTTTGCACTAACTTAAGAACCAGGAAAAATTAAGCAAGATTATTAAAATAATTAAAAGTGAAAGAAATATCCAGGTAAGGTTGCCTCAGATGAACCACATGTAAAGATCTCACCATGCATATGTGCAGTCTTGATAACTGTGTATGCAGGTAGACTTACTCACATGCCTATTTTCCCTCCAACCACATTTTCCTATGAAAATGAAGATACTGTTGATCATTGGCTTTTCCAAGGCTAATTACATGCAGACTTAGGGAATATTTTTAGTGAATTCCCAGTGTTCCTCCTGTCTGCTCTACACAAATTCCATATATAACCCAAAATTTCTGCACATGACATTTGCAGTTTGTCTTTTATTCCTTGCCTTTGCCAGCAGGTCAGGGGTTCTGCACCAGTTCAGGACTACTGCAATGTGTTTTTTGCAGGTTTAAGTCTTGAGAATAAATTATTCTGGGAACCACTCTTTCACTTCTGAGCTACATACGATCAAAAACTGCATTTTAGTGCCCACTCCTTTGTTGCTGTGTAATATGAAGAGCATTAATAATTAACTCAACACTTAAAAACCCCAGGAAACATGAGTTACATCCATACTTTAAGGTTTCCAGGGTGTTATGATTATTTCAGGAAATGTAAAAAAAACAGGAGTCAGAAACTTAGACCCAGAGTGTTAAGACTTGTCTTGTGTTTTCCCTAAATAGTAGTAGATGAGTGACAAATACAAGTCCTAAGAACAATCCAAAGAACAGAAATAATGTTACAGTGGATGAATAAATAGCCATTTGGAATAATAACAAGCAATTCTTTCTGTACTTCCTGGAATACTGTCTGCCAAGGAGCTGTAATTGTGATTTTTCGAGGTAAAAATTAGTGTCTGAGCATCTGAGTGAAGAGTTAATGGACTTCTGTCTCAAGAGCTCTGCCTTACCTGTCAGTACAATGGTGGAGTGTGCCACACTTGTGAACATAGAAAAAGAGTAAAAATTTACTTGTATTCTGCAGTGACTTATATTGCTTCAAAATAGGCTGCTTCTAGCTATGCAGTCTCTAATTCCAGTGATGTTTATAAGAGTATTAATTTTAACTTTCAGTTTGGACATGCCTGGTTCACATCTGGATGTGCTTCTATCTCCTCTCAACTGGTTGCCCTTCTTATCTTGGGAATGGGCTGTAATCAGGTGTTGACTAAAGTGGTTCTGAACTCCCTTCTTTTCACCATTTTTATACTCAGTGCTTCTGCTACCACTCTTGGTATTCTGTCCAGGATATCCTTTTGTTCCTTGATCATGCAGACCAGCCTAAATACAAGGAGCCTCCACAACATGCACACAGTTCAGCTGTAGTCTGATTTCCAAGCTCTACTCTGATTTTTCTTGCATTTATGGTCAACAGGGAAATCTAAAGAGATTTGAAGAGCACATAAATGATTTTTTTTTTTACCTGAACAGACGACACCGACATCCTCATTGTGTTCACAGTTATGTGTGCCCCAGCCAGCGTGCTCACAGTCCCAAAGGTTAGATTCAGTTCCTTTACACTGCACATCATCCAAATGGATGTCTTCACTGCCAGGGCCAAAATAAGACCATCCATAGACAGCAACAACTTCACCACAATCAAGTTGTCTGCATACAACACTGCCACTGTTCATATTGAAGCTGTCATCACAGACTGTCCCCCATTTGCCTTCATGGTAAACTTCAACTCTCCCAGCACATCGGTCCCCTCCAGATACCAGGCGCAGTTTTTTCTGCTCATCTGAAACCAAAGCAAAAAATTGTCAGATAAACATCTCAGTTTGTTTATTCGAAGGATATCACAGAATCACAGACTGGTGGGGTTGGAAGGGACCTCAGGAGATCATCCAGTCCAAGCCCCCTGCCAAAGCAGGTTCCCTACACCAGGTTGGACAGGAAAGTGTCCAGGTGGGTTTGAACATCTCCAGAGATGGAGACTCCACACCCTCTCTGGGCAGCCTGTCCCAGGGCTCCAGCACCCTCACAGTAAAGAAGTTTTTCTTTAAGTTTGTCTGGAACTTCTGGTGTTCCAGTTTCTACCCATTGCCCCTTGTCCTGTCACCAGCCACCACCAAAAAAGAGTCTGGCCCCATCCATTTGGGGCACATTTCAGGTATTTATAGACATTGATAACTTCTAAAACTTGTTATGTCTAAGCTTGCATCCTCATCTGTGCAGGGACAGGCTGCCCAGTCTTTCTGTGTCCCCAGTACCCAGGGCTTACTGGGGAACGCCTGCAGTGTGCAAAGCCATACAGGGCAGGGAGCTGAACAGCAGAGCCCAGATCTGAGCAGTTAATTCAGCCCTGTTCCCATGGCTCTGCTGTGCACAGGACCTGATCTATCATAGTAGGTTATCGTTGGACGTGCTGGTGAGATAACCAGCTCACCTAGAAACTGGCTCATGTAACTCTCAGGAGCATTTCTCACCCTCTTACCTTTGGGTGTAAATTTTTCTTTTATCCATTCTAAAAATTTCTTCCATAGTGACTTTTCATCTTCAGGCGCTGAACGTTCTGGTGAGTTCTGCTCCTCGCCACTTGCTGTGGCAGATAAGAAATCGTATTAACATTGAAGTAATATATCACAAATCTAGGTGTTCTTTGTGTTTTGGTGTGAGATGGTATCTGGTATGTGTTGATAGAGAGTTAGATACAGTAAGTGTTGGTATGTGATGTGTTTTCGAAACAGCCCTGTGTCTGGAAGGACATCTCCCTTCCTCACAGTTCAGTGGAAGATGAGTGTAGAATCATAGAATCAGAGAATGGTTTGGGTTGGAAAGGACCTTTCAAAGCCACCTAGTCCCACCCCCCTGCAGTGAGCAGGGACATCTTCAACCAGACCAGGTTGCTCAGAGCCCTGTCCAACCTGACCTGGAATGTTTCCAGGGTTGGGGTTTCTACCACCTCTCTGGCCAACCTGGGACAAGTTTTCACCCTCAGTGTAAAAAATTTCTTCCTTACATCTAGTCTAAACCTCCCCTCTTTTAGTTTATAACCATTTCCCCTTGTTTTATTGCTACAGGCCCTGCTAAAAAGTTTGTCCCCATCTTTCTTATAGGCCCCTTTTAAGTACTGAAAGGTGCAATAAGGTCTCCCCAGAGCCTTCTCTTCTCCAGACTGAACAACCCCAACTCTCTCAATCTTTCTTCATGGGAGAGGTGCTCCATCCCTCTGATCATTTTTGTGGCCTCCTCTGGACCTGCTCCAACAGGTCCATGTCTTTTCTTGTGCTGAAAACTCCAGAGCTGGACACAGTACTCCAGGTAGGGAATCTTATTTAATGGCAGCAAAAAGAACAAAGGGATCTGACCCCAGAAATCCTCATGTGCATCCTTCACCTCCAGTGAAGATATGGGCTTCTGGGAGCTGAGCTCTGCCAAATTTCACTGTGTCAGCAGAAAGGGTTATTTACCTTTGCCATATGTGATTACCCCAATAACAGGGGAGGCTGTGGACCACTGGTCTGTGCAGACCATGACAGTTATTTTGGCTGATAGCACAGTATATTAGCTTAAATCTTTGCAAATATTTGTTCAGCTCTGCATGGGAAGCCACACTTGATATAACTCTACAGTGAAGAATACACTATATACTGCTTAAGGTATTTAAAATGTATATTTGATTAAACCAGACCATGGAATCATGGTTCAGATACCTGGGGATGAAATGGTCTTCCAAAACAGGATACAAACCTGTGGCCTGATTGTGTGGTTTTGATAAACCGTAGTTTTAGTCACATAAATACTTTTGAAAGTCTACTTATATTCACTGAATGGAAAAGGGATTTAGGCTGCCAGAGGTCAAAGCAATGTTTTCAAATGGCATCTTTTAAAATAATATCCTTGCTCTTTCAGAATTAGCATGCTCTGGAGAAAATCAGGAGAAATTTCGTTTGGGGATTGTTTTTCTATCTTTCATATTGGCATTTGAGCTTCAGACACTCACTTTCACAAGCTTTTACTTTAGTGATACTAAAGTCTTGGGCTTGCAAGACAGGATCTTAAGTGATTTTTCCAGTTAAAGTTAATCCAGTCTACATCAGGTCAAATCAAAGACAAAAGTGACCCTATGGAATAAGGACAAAGATTATAGTGTTATTGAAGTCCTGGGATTTCATCACCTTCTTGAAATGCAGCTTAGTCCTCTTTGATGCTGAACTTCCCTCTGGATTGCCTTTGTTTTATAAATAATTCAATATGGCCAATCCCTTAATCTACACTCCAAGGAATTATCTCTTTTTGTAAGGGATTGACAAGACTTTAATCATGGTGTCCACGCTGATAATTAAAGATCAAAGTGTCTCATTCAAACTAGCAAGATTATAAGGAAGGTTTGGAGTTACTGTTGTTTGAAGTTTGAAAGAACATGGCACTGCAGTAAAGTATATTTCCCTCTGGGTCTGGTAAGCTTCTCTGTGTTTCTTTTTCTGTCTTTCACTACATTTTTAAATGTACAGTACAGAATAATCTAAATTCAAAACTAGAATAATAGAAGAAGAATATTTAGAGAAAAACTTCTCCAAAGTATTCCCCTCACAAGAGAAACAAAGAAAATATTCTTCATCCTTCTTCAGCCTACAACCTTCATAGGTTATATTTTATAATATATTTTCAAATATAATCTAGGGATTTGATCTGAATCTTTGAATCAGAAGACAAATGAAACCATCATTTTTATGGTACAAATCTTATCAACAATATTCTAGGAAACTCTTTGCCACCACTTCCCAGCAAACCAGTCTACATTAGTAATTAATTATGTCTGTAATATTTCCCTGCAAGCATGAAAACAATTTTAGACACATACCTGGTTCAGATAGAAGAGCAGAGCTTAACAGCAGCAACCAAGTGAGACTGACTCGAAGGTCCATTTTCATTGTGGTCCTCTGTTCTAACCCAATGCAGTTTCAGAATTTATACTAAATGAGTTCTGGTCTACACCAAAGGTGTGTGCTGTGCAATTTGATCTTTCTTCCTGAACTTCTTCCAGATCCATGCCAAGGAAATGATTTACTATTTTCATTTCACAGGGTACATCCAGACATCCGGATAACGTTGTTCTGGACTGGCTGCTGAGATCTTCCCAAACTGTCCCCGGGCACCTTTGTGGTCATCTGTCGATGATGTGGTTGTTCCAGGAAGCAGTGATTTACTTTTGGAGATTAGGCTGTTTGGTAAGGATTCTCATACCTCCAGTGAAGTCAGTTTCCAATTTACAACCACACTAAACCTGATAAAACTGGTGTGAGAATGATGCCAAATAGTATCATCCTAAAAATGCCAGGAAAGTCTCAACCAAATTATCTCTGTCCTCTACAGATTATTCCTGTAAGAAGAAGTTTCTACACTCTTTCATGTTTCTCTGACTCCTCTTTAACCTGGGTCTAGACCCCTCCAGCGTGTTTCTGATCTGCAGTTCTCTCTGTCTCACTTGCAGCCTACAGAGCAATAAAACAGCTGTAAGAGACATTGGCCAAGGCATGGTTGGATAAGAACAACTGTTTTGGGGGGAAATGAGTAGGGCTAAACTATGGCAACCAAGGCAATGGAGCAAGATAGGACTAGAGATTGCTAAATAAGGCTAAAACTGTGCAAGTCAAGGAATCTGTATGTAAAAGCCCAGGAGCATGACCAGCTGCTCTGCCCTGTTCTGAGGAAGACCATTATAAACTGAAGTCATGGAGCCCTATGCAATGGTCTACACTGGTGTGCTGTGATCCCAAAGAAAATAGTGAGTACTGATGGAGAATGGTAGGGAAAATCCAAATGATCCTTATAAACCATGGGGTTGCCAAAAGCAATTAGTCCCTTTATTACACTAACCACAAATCCTGGACAAGATGAAGACTCCACAGCCCTGCTTCCCATCTGCCAGCTTCACAGCTGATATGTTTCTGACCGAACTAGGCTGAGATTTTCCCCTTGTCTCCAAAGGAGAAGCACACAGGCTATCTGACAGTCCTGTGTGTTGTATCCCTCATAAACATAGACTGCACAGAACCTAAGGAAGTGGAGCCCTTTGTCTGTTAGGACCTATGGGACATGCTTTTGGATCTGTGAGATATTACACAAAAGGGTCGAGGCCCAACATATTTTTCAGGTGAAGGGAAGAAACTAGAAACTATTCACCTGGCAAGAGATATACAATCATAGGACGAGAGGCAGAAGATGTTGTAGTGCCAGTATAGGTACAAATTAATAAAGGACCAGGAGAAAGCATGAAAAAAAGTCACCATGAAGTGGAAATATACAATAGGTCATGCTGGAAGTTAACCTTTGCCACCTGTTTTCATGGTATCTTTTCAGATTAGGTGACTTGCATGAAAAAAGGGAATCCCACCTAGAAAGGCCATCCTCTACAGCTGGAAAAGGTTTGTCTCTAGCAAAGCCACGGTTCCAGCAGGATCTTTCCAGCCATACAGTCTTCTCCTTGTCATGAGGTGTTGGTGTCATCATCACTGTGGCCTCCAACACCCCAGAGGATGCCTTCAGTTCTATCTCACTCTGTACTGTCAGGGAGAAGATGGGTCTCAGCTGGAGACAGAAAAAAAGCAAAGCTAAATTTTCTGAGCTGGTTTAAAAATGAACATCATTTCTTTCTTTCTTTCCACAAATGCTTTTCTTACTTTCTCAGCACAGTACAATGTGATATCTATCTCGATATCCATGTTCTTACCGTCAAAGTACCTTCTTGAGCAAAACCAGTTGTGTCAGGTATCTGAACTCCAAGTTCCGTGTCTGTCTACTACTTGAATTTAGTGTCATTTCCTGAAGTGACTAAGTAGGTTTGTGGTAGATCCTTATCAATTAATTCCATCTACGTAGCTTTAAGCTGGACCTGAACAGTACAGCATGTACCAGCTTTCTTTTCTGACTGCAATTGAGATATTTTATACAAACATATTTCACTTTTGAATAAAAAAAAAAAAATTAGAAACAGCCCAAAACTCTAACTGCAATCTCATTAAGATTTTATTCCCCCCCAAAAAGAAGACAAATTAATTTATTAAATCTTGTGATTTAACCCAGATCTAAATGCTCTGGATTTAATGATTTGGATCTGAACAATGTCATGTAGAAGGCACAGATGTCTAACATGCATGTGCCATTTCAGTGCACTTCATGCCCATCTTATAATGAAAATGTTTCTTTGGCTGATGTTGGACTTCCAGTAATATTCTCTCCAGGAAGCACAGAGCCCTGTAGAAGCAGCTACTGTGTCTGTCAGGTGGCTCAGCCAAACAGTGTGCTCAGCAGTAAAGCTACCCATCCAAGAAATCCCATGCAGCAGGAGCATGGGTGTTAATGGAAAGTGGGGACATAATTCACATTATTTAGTTGTAGGCACTGAATTTATTTATAAACTGAGCCCTTAATCAGTGGCATTTCAGTGCACCTCTGTTTGGAGCCTTGATATAGGGTTAGGAACATATGGGGAACATGGCTGAATACAAATATCTCAAATACAAAGATTGGCTTCTTCAGCATTCCTCAGTTTCTTTAATAAAACAGATCCCACAGAAGACATTAGCCCCAGCAAACATGCAGGGGGCTGGGGACTCCGCTACCAAGCTCTTGCCCAGTGAGGCTGGATCTCACCTTAGGCTGTTTTAAGGTATCTAAGAAGTAATGGTCATCAGTGTGAATGTTAGAAGGGGCAGAAGGTTTGTTCAGCTAATCTGTAGTGACAGGTGACAAAGAATGACCAGCTTCCACATTAAACATTGCAGCTCCCATCATGGACCTTGAAGGTACCACCAGAAAGGAGGTGGTAAGACCTCAATCCAAAGTTAAGCAAGCAGACTAATCCTGTGTGGCAAGAGCCAGCTTTGATGACAGTAAGGCTGACCTTTGTGGTCTTGGAATAGCAAAGGTGTTTCCCAGAACATCTTCTTAAGGAAATGTATTGAAATTTGCTCGTAGAAAACAAAAAAGCATTTGTCTGTGGTGGAATAGTTCTGTGCTGGGGGTTGGGTGTTAACCTTTCTTCACAGAGTGACGTTTTGCTGCACTGGGAAAATGACTCCTCCCTGGAAATAGCTTTTTCCAGTCTTTTTCTAACTATGTATGAATTTCAGCGTGCATTTTGTCTTGTGAAATCTAGCACCTGAATATTGGTCAAATAGCTCACATCAAGTTTGGAGTATGTGTGTGTGCATACATAGACAGAGGTACATCTGTTTGTGACACCTCCTTCTGCTAATGGGTAAGTTCTTCATGAAGCCATGCTGCTCTGCAGCTCTGACTGGACAACTTCTCCAGCATTTGCAAACAAAAGTAAGCTCTCCAAAGGCATTTAAACATCTAATTTTCATGGAAAATTAGTTTTGTAACTTCCACAAGGACTGAGGTCTAATATAGTTTAAGGGGCTAAAAGGAATGGGAAAATGCAAAGCTGTTCTGGAGGCTCCTACCACTGGAGGTCAGTGAGGTGCTGTCTCTAGATAGGATGGTCTAACACCACAGTGTTGTTGGAGGGTCCATAAAAAGGCCTCCACTTTAGCAAATGCTCTTCAAAATAAGCAAAGATGAAAATAAACATGCAAAAGAGACAGTTACAAACAGCAGGACAGTTGTTTCCATTCCTCACCTGTCTTCTGACAAAGTTGAAGGACGTGTCTCTGCCCAGACAGAGATCAGGAGAACCTCTGACTCACCTCAGGCATCCATCTGTTTCATCTTCCACAGCAGTTCTTAATTTGTTATCACTTAATGAGGTTCTAAACCATGACACCTGATAGCTCATACCTCATGTTTGTAAAGAATTTTATTGAAATGCCTTTGAAGGAATAAACTAGGGCTGACTGCCTTTCTGCTACACATGTACTTCTTGTACAAATACTTATTTATATCTTTTCTTCCCCCCAAAAAAGAAAATACAACTCTGTGAAATCACCAAATGGTACACTTTTTTCCATGCTATAGTACTGTGTTTGTTATTTCTTTAAATATACTTACTGCATTTTTGAGAACATTTCTTATGCAATAAAACCTGTTTTTTTTTTGTTGTTGATCCCATGATCCCAACAGCCTGGTAATGACCATGTTTAGTGGAGATGTTTGCAGTGCCATACAGAAATAGCCCCAGCAGCTCTTAACTGGCAGGGCTGATGGACCAGTGTGCTGGAACCTGGATCCCCACACAAGTCAGCTCATCTGCCCCTTCAAGGCTGACCTGGAGAGACAAGGGAAATATTTCTCTCAGGTCATGAAACACCATTGGTAAGGACCTGCTTAGCTGTTTGAAAAATAATATTTTTTTGAATCATTTTTTGAAATGATTTAGTTAAATATAATAAGGACAAGTCAAAACAATGATTTTAGAAGAAATGTCATGCATTATTTCATCAATTGTATCTTTTGTTTCTAAAAGCAGAGAAGAAGGAACAACTTCAGAGAAACTTTTGAGGTGTTCAAGATGTACATATAAATGAAGGTTCCTTATTTTTCCTACTTAAAAAAACCCCAAAACTCACCTGGGAATGAACATGGAAGTAAAATAATATATTGTCAAAGAGCAGCAAAGTGGAGAAGATGCAAGAGGGAAAGTGAACAAACAGGGGAGCCAAAGGCTCCTTTTTTCTACATTTCCCAGCCCAAATCCTTGCTGCCCTGCCTTTTCAGAGGCAGCAGAAATTACCTGATAACAGCAGTTCTTCTCCTGTGTACACACACATCTCTGCACACCTGAGGTTAGCAGGGGGCTGGGAGCAATGTGTGTGCAACAAAGGATGATCAGTAGCTCTTGTACAGCTTTGTGGTATGATTTGCATTTGGAAATGCAATATTCTGTTGAGGTTTGGAGACTCTGGTAAGGTCCATGATGTTGTGCATTCACTGCTCCTGTTACCCATGTCATCTACGTGAATCTGTGTAGTGTCCTAATATTTGCTGCTGAGCTGTCCAGACTTATTCTCAATTATAATTAAAATGTGTATTCTTTCAATATGTTCTTTTTTTCATGTTTTCTCTCTGCCAGCCATTCCACTAAATTCAACCCCAATAAATTCTGAAGTAAAAGGTATTTTTGCTCACTGAAGAATGTATAGAGAAAAGGGAAAAGCGCAGGAGAAATAAATCATATCCCTGATAACAGAACTTTCAAACAGGTTCTCCACATTTATGGTAAATTTATTGGTAAAGCAAAGTGGAAACTTTACATGTGAAGCCATCTTCTGTGGACACAACTGAGTATTGAGTGCTGGATCTGGCTTCCTGATCCCAGAGAAGAATTGCCTTGGGATAAGGCAATTCTCATGCCATCCAGAGGGACCTCAACAAACTCAAGAAGTGGGTCTGTGTGAAGCTCATGAGGTTCGACAAGGCCAAGTGTAAGGTCCTGCACTTGGGTTGGGGCAACCTCCCATTATCAATACAGGCTGGGGGATGAAGGCATTGAGAACTTCAGGTTGCCCAGAGAGGTGGTAGAAGCCCCATCCCTGGAAGCATTCCAGGTCAGGTTGGACGTGGGTCTGAGCAACCTGATCTGGTTGAAGATGTCCCTGCTCACTGCAGAGGGGTTGGACTGGATGACCTTTAAAGGTCATCTAGTCATCTAGGTCACCCAAACCATTCTAGGATTCTATGATGCTACGATGATTCTATGATTGTACGATAAGGATGTTACGATCCAGCCTCTGGAAGCCACAGTCCCACCCTTTGAGGGAATCCTTTGAGGGAAAATCTTTGTCAGAGATGAAGGCTATGCCAATGTCAATGGGCATTGGTGATCTTGGCTCTGCACACAGCAAGACAGGTCATTTCATCCTGTTACCCAGCTCAGGCTTTGTGACAACACCGGTTGCTTATCTTGGCGTGTGCTGCATTCAATTCTTTTTGCATTCACATGGACAGTGACACAGTTGTAATAAAGAGGTTTGCTCAGCTTCTAGCAAATCCCTTCCATCCCAGCAGGTCCCACAGGCGGGGGTCACACAGAGTACCCACCAGTGCTGGTGACTGCCTTCAGCAGCCTTTAAGCATTTGTTACTACAAAAATGGAAGGGACCTTCTAGTACATTGGGGGTGCCAGGGAGGGGGGTGTCACTAATACTGCCTTTAAATTTATTTTAAGTAGATTTTGATTGTAGAATCAATCAATAAGAAACAGGGATTGAAGCACACAGACTAACCAAATGCTAACTGTCAAGGTCTGATTCCTTCAAGACCTTTTATCTCCTGAGAGTTTGGGAAGACTGTAACAATTGCTCAGAATTTTGATTCAGAGACATATTCTCTATGTCAGAATAATACATTACTGATTAAAAAAAAATGCCCAGAGACAACACAAAACCCAGCACATAAATGGCCACATTCCAACTCAATCAACTCCCAAATTAAAGTCATCAAAGCTCAAATCACAGCTCTCACACTCCTTCTCAAGAATAATTAAGGAAAAAGAAAAATGATTAGGGAAATTCTCAAATGTTTCTCTGGAGAAAACACTGGGAATTGTGTCTGCATAAAACTGAAGGATTTTTAATGCAATATTAGAGTCCTAATAGAGGAAGACTTCAGCAGTGCCCTTGCGTGGTTCCTGCTCTCCATCAGCCTTAGTGGCACCTCTGAGGGAGCAAAGAGAATGGATCTGGCACTTTGATCTCTATCAAGAAATTAATGTAGCAGTGTTCTGGGTCTTGATTCGTAAGATAGTAGAAAATACTAGATGTAGGTGCAAAGCTGCATCAAATTTTCATATGTATTTACTGGAAATAATAATGATAAATAGAACTGGTGCTGAGCTATCTTTGTTTTATTAGTTCATAATGAAAGATGATGAAATAAAATAGATAATAGCAGATAAAATGAAAAATAATTCATTTTCCATGAATTAGTAGAGAAAATAAACAACAAGAAACAATCAGGCTAAAAAAATTAATTAGGAAAACTTTCTTCCCTGCATGAGTCCTCCGTGGCTCAGATGTAAGAGGAAAAAAGTGCACACAAGGAGATGTGTAGATCTTTTTTGTCTGTACACTGATATTTTCCACCGTGCAGGTTTGCACATGTGAGGCTGTGCAAACACACGCAGAACAGGAGCAATGAAGTGACCAGCAAGGAGAGCTTCAGTGGGACATCTTGGAGTGGCACCTTCTCCTGCCCCATGTGCCTGTCTGTCCCAGGGAACAGTGTTGGGTGGTGGCAACGGGTGTGAGGGGTTGACACGAGCCTGCTCTTCATGGGAACTATGTGAAAAAGCAGATATCCTATTTAACTGTGACATTTTGGCCAACTAATACAGTTAGTTAGGTATGGGAAAAAGAAGGATGAGTAGTAAGCAATGTTACGCAATGGAAGCAGTTATTACTTATTTATGGTGTCTCATAACCACATCAGTCACAGAATCACAGAATCACATAGAATCACAGAATATTAGGGATTGTAAGGGACCTCGAAAGATCATCCAGTCCAATCCCCCTGCCGGAGCAGGAACACCCAGATGAGATCACACAGGAAGGCGTCCAGGCGGGTCTTGAATGTCTCCAGAGAAGGAGACTCCACACGCTCCCTGGGCAGCCTGTTCCAGTGCTCTGTCACCCTCACTGTAAAGAAGTTCTTTCTCAAATTTAAGCAGAACCTCCTGTGTTCCAGCTTGCACCATTGCCCCTTGTCCTATCATCGGTCATTACTATGAAGAGCCTGGCCCCATCCTCCTGACACTCACCCTTCATATATTTATAAACATTAATCAGGTCCCCCCTCAGTCTCCTCTTCTCCAAGCTAAAGAGCCCCAGCTCCCTCAGCCTTTCCTCATAAGGGAGATGCTCCACTGCCTTCATCATCTTGGTGGCTCTGTGCTGGACTCTCTCAAGCAGCTCCCTGTCCTTCTTGAACTGTGGGGCCCAGAACTGGACACAATATTCCAGATGTGGCCTCACCAGGGCAGAGTAAAGGGGAAGGAGAACCTCTCTTGACCTACTAACCACACCCCTTCTAATGCACCCCAGGATGCCATTGGCCTTCCTGGCCACAAGGGCACAGTGCTGGCTCATGGTCATCCTGCTGTCCACCAGGACTCCCAGATCCCTTTCCCCTACACTGCTCTCTAGGAGATCATTTCCTAACCTATACTGGAACCTGGGGTTGTTCCTGCCCAGGTGCAACACCCTACACTTGCCCTTATTATATTTCATCAAGTTTTTTCCTGCCCAGTTCTCCAGCCTGTCCAGGTCTCTCTGGATGGCAGCACAGCCTTCTGGAGTGTCAGCCACTCCTCCCAGCTTGGTATCATCAGCAAATATATGTGCCTTAGGTATGTATGGTAAATGTTTTGGACTACCCTACCTCCATGTATTAACCTGAATTGTGCTGGTTCTCTAGTTGTGAAAATGTTTCTGCTGGACCAATCTGCTTGTAATCATGTTTATTTTCAGTTTATTTGAATATCTGATTGTATTCTAAGCATGAGGAGAGAATTAAAGCACAAGACAGATTTCCAACAGAATGAATATAAAGTGAGACTGCTGCAGGAAAGACTGATTGTTAGATGAATTTTACAAATATATTGTTTTTTAAAGAGTGTTTTGATGTGAACAAGGTAAGGTAAAAGGCAGGGGGTGATGGGAGAATAACACAAACATTGCTTCTCTGAGGAACTGTGCTGTCCAAGAGAGGCGACTGTTAGGGATGTAACATGGACCAAGTATATCTCTGCAATGGAGGACACCTGGCTTCCCTTTTCTCTTCCAGATTGTGGAATCCTGTGTCAATCAAGTTAACAAAGTTTGTCTCACAGTTTCCTTACAGGGTACATCAATCCTGGTGGATAAAAAGACACAGAGGTCGGATTTTGGTAAGGACGACAGAAGTGACCATTTGTTTTGTAGAGGTTCAGTGAATCTTTGGAGCAGCACAACACTTTAAGGAAGTGTTCTCCTTCATGGGCTTCAGATGTGTGTGTGTGAGTGTGGTGGTTGCACTTGGCTGCAGCCAAACCCAGCCGCTCACTCACTGCCCTCACCCAGAGGACAAGGGTGAGAACTGGGGGACAAGGGTAAGGACACTGGTAGGGTGAAATAAGAACAATTTAAACATGGAAATAAAAAACCACCCTAAAATAATGATAATATTAAATAGTAATGATGATAATAATAGTAGTAAAATATGCCAATGAGTGACACCCAGTGCCATTGCTCACCACCCACTGACCAAGCCCGGCCCGTTCCCAGATCATGATCCCGGAGCAGCGACAATCCCGACCCGAAACCGCAATCCCGGGAGAGCCAGAGCCCGAGCGAGAGCCAGAGAGAGCCAGAGAGGAAGAGCCCCTCGTGGATCTCCTGCCCATGGGGGACAGGAGATGGAACAGCCCCTTGGCAGAGCCCAATGCCCATGGAGCTCATTCATTTCAATAGTCCTTGCCCCCCCTAGATCTTGCACTTGTAGACTGACAAAATAAAAAGTCCTTCAACTTCCAGTGAAAAAAATGAAACCATCAGGTTGTTCTCAGCGTTTCCTTCATAACAAATCCCAGCTGAAACCAAACCACAATACTGTTTGAGCTGCTAAAAAGAAACTTAGCTCTGTCTGAGCCAAAAACCAGGACAGTGAGGTATCTCTACCCAACAGATAAAATGAAAATGCTGTATTATGCAACATCTTTTATTTTTTAAGACTTTGGACTTTTAGCAGCCTAGTCCGGTGAAGAGGTTTTTCACACACAAGAAGTCCCATCCTTTCAGTACTCTGGCAAACCAGATACATTGCAGTTGCAATTATTAATTTTCCTTAAAGATTAAAAATCCATGATTAACCTCGTGAAAACTATATAAATCAACATTAGTGTTTTCTTTGTGATCAAAATATACTATATTTTAAGAAGTTCTTATGCATAAACTACTGAAGAAACTAAATAAGTTATAAAATGGTGTAATTGAAACAGGAAGTTGCTTATGCTAGGGAAAATTATTTCAAGATAGAAATACTTGAATAAATATGTAATTGAAATTGCCCAGTATTTTAGTTCCCATAGAAGCTGTGAGAGGAGAAAAAAGACAAAATAAACATTTTAGCAATCACAGTTTTTGTAAAATTAACTTTATTTTTAGAATGGGTGAATTCACTGAAAAGGTGATTGGTCACTGGGACAGGCTCCCCAGGGGAGTGGTCACAGCATGGAACCTGTCAAGAGTTCAAGGAGCATATGGATGATGCTCTCACTCATATGGTTTAGTTTTAGGTAGTCCTGCAAGGAGCAGGAGAGTTGGACTTGATGATCCTTATGGATTCTTTCCAGCTCATTCCATAATTCTATGATAATACTTCACATTTTGGGGGCTGTTTTGGTTTTTTTTGCAAAACCAATTTTTGTTTCAGAAAGTATTCAACAACTTGCTAATTAAGCTCCTTGTAATACACGTGTTCTGAAGGTGTCAAAAATGATGAGACATGAAATTATGAGCTGACTTTCCTTGCTAGCAACTTGAAAATCAATGGAGAACTGGGTAAGACTTTGCCACTTTTTTTACCAGCTGACAGATATTTAAAAAAAAAAAAGTTGCCAGGAATTAAATTTGGGTAAGGACCTAGAATGGCCAAAAGTCTGAGCTCAACACTTCCCTCTTCAGAGGGATGTGACACAGCCCTGGTTCCTTCTTCTTGCTCCCTGCCCCTGGGCTGCAAAAGAGTCATGACTCTAAACCTTTGGGTTTGGTTTATCCTGATTATCTCGCTCAAATAAATAATCTGCAGGCCTTCAATAGAAGCTTTGTCAAGGTGAGGCATGTGGGATTAGGACCTTAAGATCATGGAAAGTCTCCTGTGTGAAAGCTTGTTAGTTCTGTAAGGGCAGAATGTACCTTGGGATTGCTTTTTGATACTCCTCCCTAGTCTTGGTAGTAAGCAAATAGAATTGGTTAATAGAGATGAGAGGTCATAAAATAATGGGATGGGAGTATAAAAATATTGGTTAGACTCTGATTGATATGGATTAAAATGCTTTAAAATTTTTGAATCTCAGACAGATGGAATTTTGTCAAATAGTGATAAAAAAATAAAGATAAATTCTCTGTGTAGGATAGATTCTTGTTGCTGGCAAGATAGCCATAATGCTGTCAAGAAAAGGGTTTTCTAGTTCAGGGGAACACTTTTCAACTTGACAAAATTATAAATGAATTGTGGCTCTTCTTGATAAAGCAAAGACATTGGCTCGTACACAGGCAAATGACACTGGTATTGCAGAACCTGTCACACTTTTCTCTCTACCAACCCCTGTGAGAACGTTCCCACAGACAGTTCTCATTCCCTCTGCACTGCACATCACCCATGACAATATTTATTGGATTGTGAGTAAAGGTGACATCTCCTGAAGATGATACAGTGTATCCACAAACCTGCTGGTTACGGGCTTTTCTATAACTTATATCCCAGAAATCATCACAAATGGTCTTCCAGGTTCCTTTAAAAAATATTCCAACATGCCCTTCACACTGGTTCTATCCATTCACCAACCTCACTGACACTTCTTTGAAAGAAAAAATGATAATTTCCCTGAACCTGAGCACTTCATGGAAAGACAAGGACTTATGCAGGTTGAAAGTGACCTCCAGAGGTCTCTGGTCCAGGCCCTGCTTGAAGCAGGTCCAGAGCAGGTTGCTCTGGCTCATGTCTATGAGAGCACCGAATACCTCCAAGGATGGAGATCCCACAACTTCTCTGGGTGCCTGTCCCAGTGTTTGACCACCTCATGGTAAAAAATAAAATAAAATATATATTTTTCCTTTATATCTAGATGGAATTTCCTGAGTTCTGCCTTGTGCCCGTTGCCTCTTCTTCTATTGCTGTGCACCTCTGAGAAGAGACTGACTCCACCTTCTCTGCCTCCTGCCAGTAGGTGGCTGTAGATGGCAATACAATCTCCCCTTCATGCTCTCAAGATTGACCAAACCTAAGTTCATCAACATATCCTTGTATATCTTGTCCTCCAGGCCTCTGAACATCTTGATGACCATTGGCTGGACTTGCTCCAGGATGCCTTGTGCCTCTTGTACGGGGAAGCCACACTCTTGTACTGGACACAGTGCTACAGGTCTGTCTTACGGGTGCTGAGTGGAGGGGAAGGATCATCTCTTTTGACCCACTGGCAATGTTCAAAGGGCACATTGTTGGCTCATGATCAACTTGTCCACCAGGAACACCAGATCCTTTCCTGTTGTCTATCCAGCTGGCTCTCTGCCCGCATGGCTGCACTTCATAATCTTAGTTGATGCTTCTTTTTCAAAGGTAGTTTTTGTGAAAGAGGAATTAAGGTGGTACAAAGCAGGTTAGAAAAGAGACTTCTATGCCTTTCTCATTTCACTAGTTATGTACAAACACACACGAGGGGGGACCTCATTAATGTTTATAAATATTTGAAGGGTGAGTGTCAGGAGGATGGGGCCAGGCTCTTCACAGTGGTGTCCGATGGTAGGACAAGGGGCAGTTGGTGTAAGCTGGAACACAGGAGGTTCTGCTTAAACTTGAGAAGGAACTTCTTTACTGTGAGGGTAAGAGAGCCCTGGGACAGGCTGCCCAGGGAGGGTGTGGAGTCTCCTTCTCTGGAGACATTCAAGACCCACCTGGACACCTTCCTGTGTGATCTCATCCAGGTGTTCCTGCTCCAGCAGGGGATTGGACTGGATGATCTTTCGAGGTCCCTTCCAATCCCTGACATGCTGTGATTCTGTGATTCTGTGATTTTCCACCTGCTTAGGTGCTCCTGCTTTTCAGGGTCCCTAGAGCAGTGCCATGCTCACAAAGCACATGCCTCCAAGACAGTGATATTCCTGAATAATTCACTCTCTATAGCACAGGATCCACAGCAGCACCGCTCTGAGTAAACCTTGGGTGTGAACTTCCATGTAACTCTGTATGTACAAAGTCAAGCTTCATTTAACCTGACATCATTTAGATGGATGTAGTTTGGGGAAGTTCTTGACTTGATTTTCTGTTAAG
The DNA here is from genome assembly GCA_907165065.1 of Caprimulgus europaeus. Next base: position 5,202,965 of record OU015529.1, read on the forward strand.
CACTAAGGGAATAGAAAATCTGGTCATGTGTCTGGTGTCTGGGCTACACTGGTGTATTATTTTACAGGGAAGTCACATCCAACATGAAAAGAGTAATGTCCAAATAGTTAAAATCTATCAGTGTTTACAACTGTACAAATTCAGTTCTAAAACATGTTGATACTAAAAGCAATGACACAATTTTAAGAAGCTTATCTGTCATTTTAGAACCTGTGTAAGCTATGGATGAAAAAAAGTAGGTTACTTCTAGGTGGAGTAGATCACTTCTAGGTGGAGTTTTCAGTCACTGCAGTAACAAGTGCACCTATCAATGAAATGTTGTACTGTACATTATGCTGAAAATATTACTGAAACAACAGATTGATGCACTTGTGTCAGGACTGTTACACAGGTCTACAACAGAAGTCAAACCAGTTCTGAAATATATCAACTTATGACTCTAGGGAAAAGTATGAATTTTTAAAGTGTTAGTGATAAAAGAATTGCATAAATGAGATTGTGTAGTCAGTGGAGAAAAAACCCCAAGGTATTAAAAATAAAAATGAGGGATTTGATTTGATAAGGTTTGAGTACTACAGAAGAAATGTTACTGGGAGATAGAAATATTGCAAGAAACTGAAAAAGCTGTGATGGTCAATGTTTCTCTTTTAATGATTGCTTACTGGCTTTCAGAAGACTTGGGTTAATGAGAAAATTCAGGAAGGCTGCAGTGAAAAGGTAAAAGCTAGGTCTAGGTTATTCTCTGAAGGACATCAGTCATTGATGAAAGAGTGGGGGCTGTTCAGCCTGGAGAAGAGAAGGCTCCAGGGAAACCTACTAGCAGCCTTCCAGTACCTGAAAGGGCTCCAGGAAGGTGGGGAGGGACTTTTCATAAGGGCAGTTAATGACAGAACAAGGGGAAATGGCTTTAAACTGGCAGAGGGGAGATTGAGATTAGACATCAGGCAGAAATTCTTCATTGTGAGGGTGGTGAGACACTGGCCCAGGTTGCCCAGAGAAGCTGTGGCTGCTCCTCCCTGGAAGTGTTCTCGGCCAGGTTGGATGAGGCTTTGAGCAACCTGGTCTAGTGGAAGGTGTCCCTGCTGCTGGCAGGGGGGTTGGGACTGGATGAGCTGTAAGGTCCCTTCCAACCCAAACCATTCTATGACTCTATGATTCTATGACTCCCATGTCAAGTCCAAGGGTGTCTCACAGTGTATAAATTCCAAGTATTCATTTTCTTGTAGGCTTGTTATTAACACGTACAGCTCAGTGCAGTAAAGTGATATTATCCCTAAACTGGCAAAGGATGAGGACAGATTGCTGTGCAAAGAGTTCAGGTTATCAATGACCACACCCGCTGTTGCTCCCAGTGATGGCATGAGGCAATTGTTTATTTCGAATGGCACCTCTGTGTTAAAATTTTGGAACATATGTCATGCCAGGTGACTCAAAAGTCAATCTGGATCTGCCTATCACATCTGCATAGACATTTCTCCCTGGCATGGCTTCATTTGCTGGTTGCAAGATAACCGAGCATCAAAGGAACCTCCATATGATGGGGAGAATAGGAAATATTAGGTGATATTAACTGAACAGTTTTACTTCACCTGGTAATTCTCTTGAACTCTTTTATCCAGTTTTCATGGAAAAACCTTGGGCCACTTCAGTTCTAACCTAGGTTTAAATATCTATGGAGTGTATGTAGCAGGGCTCCCCTCTGCACTTTGGTTGGCCATGACCTTGCACCACACCACTGGCAAGCTGTGAGCCAAGCGTGCAACGGAGCATTGAGTATGGGGTGAACAAAGGTTCAGTCCAGGAGGAATAAAGCAATAGGCTTTTGTAACAGTGGTTTTTATGCTGACATTTAGCTTGAGGTCTGCTCTGCAAAGTCACACTTACGTAAAATGCACCTGAGCAAACGGTGCTGATGTCTTCCATGTGTACACAGTTGTGTACAGACCTTCTCTGAGGACCTGTTCTCTTTGAAGTGCACAGCATCAGAAACAATCTCTCCTGAGCCCTGACTAAAATTGGCATTTCCAAGGACAGAAACTGCCTTGCCTCACCCCAGCTGGCTGCAGATGACCTGAGCATCCTTCAGGTCCCAGGAGTCATTGCAGATGGTGCCCCAGCTGCCTTGGTAATGGACTTGGACATGGCCCCCACATCTGTTCCTCCTGTTCATGAAGCTCAGGGACAGATCTTTGGAAGGCCAAAAAAGAAAGTGTTATTTATGAGTGATACTTCCATATTGCCAGATTTTTAGTTGGCTGTTCAGAATTTGAGACAAGAATAAGAACTTCTGATAATGAAAGACAAGAAATTGGCCGAAAATGACATGAATTCATTAAAAGTTTGAAAATATGGCGTATTCCTGCCACAAAAGGTTGGGATTAATGTATGATATGGTCCAAATCTCATGGGGATGTATATTCTGAAATGTTTGGGATCCATAAACTAAAATCTCATCATGGCAAAATGATTTACAAATATTCCTCTTCAGAAACTGTATAGTGGTACTAAATTACTATATGAGGTAAAATTTACTTCATCAGTAAAATCAATAAAAGAATATATGAACTGAAAATTACTGGGAACTTCAGACAGCAAAAAAACTGGAAATAAAAGAAAGAAAAGAGCTAACTTGCACTAAACAAAATTAACAGAAATGATCTATTTACCCACACTGCTAGGAAAAATAATCCCACAAACCAATTCTCAGTAATTTTGTCTTTTTAAGGTTATTTATATTTTAAAAATACATAGTAGCATGTATTTTGCAAATATAGTAATATGTCTCATGAAAGATGTTTTTCTATGTCACATAAGAAAATTTCTAGTTAGTTTATGATTCTTATGAACCATCAGTTGAATTCATTTTTCAGTTAGGAAGCTTGACAATTATTTTGGTAGTTCAGTTCCCTTTCACTGAGCACCAAAATCTGCATCTGGCAGATGTGTATAACATGCTATCGATGACTGATGTCAATAAATCAGAATTTATCTGCACAGATGACATCTTCCTGGTGGAAAGAGTTATTGACAAACCACCCATTATGGGAGCACTGCCAGAGAAGAGCTTCAACCCCTCAGCACTGCACTTTGTCCAGGAGGATTTCCTCTGTGCCATCACCAAAATGAGCTTCTCCCAGAACTGCAGAACATCTGCTCTACCCATTCATTGGCCTCAGGGACAATTTGGAGGATGAAAAGAAATTAGATTAGTTATTAGGTTGACTGATGTGTTTTTAGTGACCCCCCATAGTTGGAGGCTATTGGAGGAAACGCTTTACAGAAGCTTAAGGAGCCCATCAGCAGGGAAACTGATGGGCTGCTAACCTGTACTGCACACCAGACTTGAGTTTCTATGGTTTTGAAGCACCTAAGATCCTGATTTTAAAGCATTTTCCAAGGGTGAGGCATGTGAGTGTCCTCATGGCAGTTGCATAGAGTTGGAGTTACACTGCTGCGATGATGCCATCATCCAGTGGGGACTCTGGCATGTCATACTGTGTTTCATCTGGCCAGCAATGGACTTAACAAGGAAGCTAATGCCGAGAATTGTGTAGCAGAAGGTCACTCTCATTGGTATTTCACGTACTGAATTAAAAATTAAAAGCCTGTGGCCTCTTAGGGATCCCTTTTGCACTGGGGGCATGTACACCACTTGGCTTCCAGCTGAAGATCGGCATGGTGAAGACCTCTTGGCTCTGAACTACTTCCAGATTATTACCTACATCGATTAATATTATTCCCACAGCTCACAGACACAAAGTCACAGACAAACACCTCACTATAAGAACAGATCTGCTGACACTGGTGTATCCCAAGCAGTAATTCAGACCTAGGCTGTGACTAACCTGCTACACATATGCAGCTCACCATGCTTTTACCAAACGCTCTTACCTGCTTGCTGGGGTCCTCTTTCAGTGTGTCATTATATTTTTGTTTAAATCCCTTCAGTGCACTAAAGAAAATAATTACTTACCATTATGTAGTTTTTCCTACAATTCATTAAAATATAATAGATGTGTTTTCTACATTACATTGAAAGAAATAATTAAAATCTTTGGTGGCATCTTCATTCCTCAAGCCCACTAAACACCCATGATGTCTATCAGCTTGAGTGGGCTTTGATACAGGTTACAAAATTTGTGAAAATATTAATTTTAGAGGGAGGTAGCACTGAATAACATAAGGCACAATACCTGACCCCTGCAGACATCTTCCATGCAGCAGTAGCATCTGACCAGTGGTCAGCATAGGACTCATGTTATCCAGGGTCCCTATAATGCTGTTAGAAGATGTTTCAGAATCGATAAGTATGTAGATTTAAAGTGGTGTGCTCTGCAGTTTCACCAGCCTTTTTGTTTTGTTTTGGGGTTTTTTTTTGAAGTGATTTCAAACAATGGAGATACTTTTAACTTTTAAAAACATTCTTGTAATTTTTTTGTCAAGGGTTTGTTTATAATACCTTTATTTTTTGGTTACATTAATTATTATTTGAAGCCTTTTTTTTCTACTGGCTCAGTGGTTAAATCCACCCTTTGGCGTATTCAATGGCAGCCACTGGCCCAGGAGGAACCAGCTGTGGGCAGCTGGGGAGAAAATTAGTGATGACAAGCAAAAAATGGTGGCAGACTTTTCCACCTCTGTTTCTCCAGTGTTGTAGAGCTGGGGGGTGGTTGTGTTCTCCTATCCCCTCACAGACCAGACTCCCCCAGACCACATCTGCAGTGGTGGCTGTGCCCAGATTCCATCAAGGTGGATCTGTGGGCTTAGAGGGTTGCAGGGATTTGTAGCAGACTACTTCTGCTGTCCAGGAGCTCAGACAGAGCAGGTGCCGGCAAGGAAAGCCCCATCTGGGGCACTTTTTTGTGCAGGGGTACCATGACCCAAGGTCTGTCTGGCTGAGGTCTTAGCCCTGTGCTCCCATGGCTCACACAGCCATGCCCTGGGCACCAGAGCACCTGCAGCTCTAAACATTCCTGGGGCAATGGACTGTCTTATCTGCTAGGAAACAAAAGGAATTATTATTATTTTTTTTTTCAAAATGCAATGCCAGAAATTCCTCGAGACTGTAGAAATTCTAGTCTGTATTTTAAATAGTTAATTTTCAGCTTGGTCTGTAAGTGTCACCCCAGCTGTCATACTTCTCAGCCTTCAGGAAGCATCTCATGTGACGCTTGGACTAATCCTTGCAGGGTTGGCAAAGTAGTCCACTTGTCTTCCTCAACAATACATTCCTTAGAAGAATCCAGTGAACTTTTACAAAACAAAGGAGGCTTGTTTCACACTGGCAAGGCTCAGCTCAAGTGTTTACTCTACATGCACAGTGTGAAGCTTTCAAATGCAGGCTGCCCAAGCTGCCCAGGAGCTCAAAAAGAAACTGAAGCAACGGGTTTTGGCCACCCTCCTGCAATTGGGGTGTCAGAGTTGGCTCTCTGAGCCTGAGGATACGGATGGCAGGATCCAGCATTTTGGAAAGAGGGCCTGGCTTTGCCACATTACTATTAAATCTTGCTCCCTTCCACCTCTTTGCATGGAAGAACAGAGCCCTCACATCAGTGCAACTCAATACTCATCATGTCTCATGCAAAAAAGCTCTGCTTGAATCCAGGCTTAGCAATGGAAGACAGTGGTTAGGCACAGAAGAAAAGTCAATCTTTGTTCTAAGTGCCTAATTTTATTCAGTGCCTAAATAAAAAAGTGATAAGCAAAAAGGATGAGGGAGATCAGGCAAGGAATAACGAGATCTTGGCATGCGCTGGGAAGTGATCTGCATGGGAAGAGCAGGGATGAGAGGGGAGGAAAAGAAGCAAGAAAGGAAAAAATCATATGGAAAAAAAACCCCCAAAACCATAGGAGACTTCATGCCCATCACCAGTAGATGGGTTTCTACTGGACTTTCATCCCCATCCTAGTAGATGGATTTTAGCCTCCAAGGCTACTAGGCAACAGTCTTCTGACTGCAACTGTTAAAAACCCCACATTTTATCTATCTATTTAGTCACTCCCACACCCACAGAAAACTTCTTTAGACTCAACAGGTTTGCATGACTGTGTCTGAGGATAAAATCAAGCCCTCACAATCACAGAATCATAGTGGTTGGAAAAGACCTTTAAGATCACTGAGCCCAACCATGAACCTAACACTACCAATTCCACCTCTACACCATGTCCCTCAGCACTTTGTCTACCCATCTTTTAAATACCACCAGGGATGGTGACTCTACAGCCCCTTTGGGCAGCCAGTTCCAATGCTTGACAACCCTTTTGATGAAGAAGTTTTTCCTTATATCCAATCTAAACCTTTCTTGGTGCAACTTGAGGTCATTTCCTCTTGTTCTCTCAATTGTTACCTGAGAGAAGAGATCGACCCCAATCTTGATACAGAAAGAGGGGGAAAGACAGAAGCCATCTCTTGGAAACTGTATTTTTTGAAAACTGAACCCCCCCACCCCAAAACACCAAAAAAGAAGATGACAGTCATTAAAACTCGACAGGCTCTTTACAACAGCAGCAGTCCAATTAATTTTACATTACAGCCTGTGACTAATTCACTTATTTCAGAAAGAACAAGGAAAAATCTGCTTGGATGGGTACCAGGTGATTCAGGGCAAAAGAGGTGATTCGAGTGTTAGTCTAGGAAATGAAAACAAATCTCACTCCCAGTGATCCAGCTGGGTCACTGATGAGTTTCCTCAGCTAGGCATGACTTATTAAAATGTGCTTTTTGTGTTGTAGTTCTGGAGCCTGAGACAGAAAATCTCCTAAAATACACAAGCTACTGTGAAAATTTTAATATCTCCTTGTTTTTTCCCAGCTAGATATAAGCTGACAAAGCAAACAAAAATAAAGTTTAAAATTTCCATGAACATAAAACTACCAAAATAAAGAAAAACAAATAAAGAAGGAAAATGTCTTCTCCTTGTGACATAAGGCATTTAACAGAAATTATGCAAAAAATTGTACTTGGGTTCAGGGATGTTGGACAGCAAAGGATTGCAATTCTTTTTATCTTGAACTTGTCACAAATCAATAAATGCCTTTGCTGTTCCCTCTGAGTTTAAGTGTGGTGGCCAATTCAGCAACCCAGTTGCCACTGCTGGCTGCCTCATTTCCCATTCAAAGTAAATCCTAGTGCAATCCTGTTAAAAAAAACTTGCCTGTGGTTGGTAAATCTGGGAGTTATTAAAAAAACAAAAACATCAGTCTAGTGAAAAATGATCTCCAGAGTATGTTAAATTAGTTATTAATTTGGTGCAAGCATTTGGTCTCAGGCCTTAAAGGGCAGCTGAGTCCAAGCTGTGAGCAGGTTTTGCTTAGCTCCTTAATTCAACTTGGTATCAATGAATATCTGTGGGCTTCTATGGCAAGGCATGGAGAGAAAGTAATGAAAATAAGAGAAATTGTGTTTCTTACCCATACCCTGCAAACTCAAATGAGTTATTTTTTCAGTCTCAATCTACAAGACATGGGGATTTGTTATTAACAACTGGAAAAATAATCTTTTTGTTGGCTATGCGATCCAGAAAGAAAACTGTTTATTTATATCCAGTTATAAATATTTTTCTAGTATTTTCCTGGGAAGGAGGACTACAGAGTTGAATTATTCCAAAATTAGAATAGAAAGATAAACAAGACACCAAAGCACAGGAAATTCAGTGTACAAACAAACAAACAAGAACTTTGTTTCTGAGCTTTGCTTTAACCCCCGTGCTGGCCAAATAAGCTATGTGATAATGCTGGGAACAACACACTGGCAGGAACCCATAGAATCTGTTCAATGTTTTTGCTAAAAAAAGAGTATGTATTTGAAATCAAATTGCTATGGATCCATTCTCTTTCCATGAAAAAAAAAAACCTTCTCAAGTGCCACTTCAGTAGAGTTGTTCGGGGATGTGTTGAACTTCGGAGTTATGAGTATTTGCAGCTGCATGGTCTGGATATACGTGGTGAAATTCAGTCATTATCCTCTCCCAACACAGCTCACACTACATGGGTTGACACTTGCAAGGGGTTTTAGCATGATGTTGCAAACAATATGTTTAGTTGTTGCTGAGATTGTTGGTTGAGTACATACTACTGAGTGAACAAGTGCTTACTACATGGTTGAGTAGCGACAAACACATTAGGAAGAAATTGAATAATCTAATACCAAAGTCAGAGAATTATTCAAAGCAAAAACCTGCCAAGTGATGGTCAGTGTGTCTTCTCTGAGGGTGGAGGAGGTGACACCAACAAGCCTAACAACAGCCTCTGGAAAGCTCATTTAACAAGAGCAAAGGCAGTGAGGTTCACATGCTCCTGGTTCTGGACATCCTTGTGCTTGCAGGCACCAGGCTTCACTATGTGGTTGGTGTAACACTGATCCCACACAAAATTAATAAACAAGAAAACAAATCAAAAGGCCAAATAAACAATTTTAGTTTACATTTTGGCTTTAATTCTCAGTATTTTCAACTAGGACATGAAAGGGAAAAAAATCCCAGATCTAGCTTTTTATGTTTTCATGCACCAATGGTAAATGTTTATGTGGGATTTGGCTGTTTGCATTTCCAGCATATTTCAGCTTGATTTATGAATGTGCACAACACACTCTGAAAGGCTAGGTAAGTCCTGAGACACCAAGCTCCTCACAACCACAAACTTACAACCATGGGAAGAAAAAAAATAAATTAAAGCATTTTATTGTGATCAGAAACTAGAAGCATTAAAAATGGAAGAAAACTCTTCTTTCTGGAAAGGAGACATGAAATGACTTTCAACATTTAGATGACAATTTGTTGAGACCTGAAAAGTATCCTGACTGAGAGTTGATCTCTTGGATGAGATTTATGGTTCTGCCAGGTTTAGGATGTATGCCCATGGGAAGGTTTCCAATTGATTTGACAAGCCTTTAGATCAGATTGTGTGGTTCAGCCTTAAATATTGCAAACAAAACACTTTTAGCAGCTCAATATCTTTTGAATTTGGATTTATTTAATCTAAAGAATTGAAAACTTAATGGAAAAAAACATCAACCTTCAAATATGTAAAATGCACCAAAAGAGAAAATGGAGTAAATGACTCCCCATGGCCAGGAGGGGCAGGGCAAGAACTAACGGGCTTGAAACGCCCAACAATGAAAATTGAGGGTAGACGTTATGAAAAGAATTTAAATGGTGATGCTAATTTCAATAGTGGGAAACAGGCTGCACTGTTCATGGGGACAAGAACCACAATGTGGAGTGAGAGGGAGACCAGGTCTACACCAGGGATCTCAGGAGCAGGAGGGGGGTGTCTTGAGAAGATAACAGAAATGACAGGAGAGGAAAGAGCAATGGTAGCTACACTAAAATGGCTGGGGAACTTTTTATAGACCTCTCAGGGCATGCTGATTTCTGTCCTCTGTTTCTTCTCAGTTTTACAAATGCACCTATCATCAATGAGGAAACAAGGAGTCTTTCAAGTCCTTCCCTGTGAGGTTTAGACACTGGTTTTAACTTTGCTGCTCGATTATATTTTGTTTTTCACCCATCCTTTACAGTTTAACTCCATTAAAATGCCTCACTATGCACTGAGATGTGCTCACCACTCAGAGAAACCAGAGGTACCTCACTCCTTTTTGAAACAAGCGTTTCAAAATACAACTGATGGGCAGAAAGCCTAGAGGGAAAGAATTCTTTCCAATAACAAGGAAACACAAGGGCTGTAGAGGACAGTTACTCCTCACTGGCATACAGGAGAAGCTCCTGTCACCTTTCCTGAAGTTCTCATTTTTGGTGATATTGCTGGAAGAGCAGCAGATGTGGGGCCTGCTACAATGGGAGAAGATGCTCAGGGACTCAGTCAGCCACAGGGATGGGGGAAATGCAGATAGGTCCTCAGAAGTCCCCTGAACAACATGGATCATTTTGCTTTTGTGTGTGACATGCAGGAGAAATTAATGGAAATCAAAAGAAAATGCATTTCTGAATCAAGAGTCACCCATATGGCTTCCTAGGAACAGATATTTTCTGTAAATCTGCATGTTCAGAAAGAAAAAGAATCAGCTCATTCCTTTTGAAGCCTACATTAAGATACTTAGAAATTCCCTATTTCAGTATTTCAGAAGCAGGGGCTCAGTCCATCCCTTGGCAAATTTTTAATTCAACAGACCACACTCTTCAACACAGTAAAACATTCATTTGTATTTTAATTACAGAGACATTAGTTTCAAAGACAAAATAGAGTTATTGCTTTGTAAACATTCCTTCCTCTGATTTTAAATTACCCTGCTCACATAACAGATTACTTTAGCTTGGAAATCTCTGGATTTTATAAATAAGCACAGATTTATTATTGTTTCAATAAGAAATTTAGCGTTAAAAACAATGCTGAAAATAATTAGAATATTGTATAGCTGCAATTCCAGATGCCATGGTAAGATCAATTTTTACATTTCCTTTCCAGACATGGCCTACTACTTTTCCCCAAATTAAATCTTCTTCTCATTTAATAAACCTTGACACATTTATTGGTGTCTCATTCATATTTTTCCTCCAGCTCATAAAACGTTGAGGCGTGAGATAAACAATCTTAGAAGGATGTGAGAAGAGAAATAAAGAGGAGAAAAATTATATAATGAGTGTACCAGACAACTCATGACATGAATGTTGAAATTATTTCTTAAACATTTAAGAAGTGTCAGGATTACAGAGGCATTCTAAAGCATGGTAACAGGCTAGGATTTGCTGTAGATGAAGATATCACAGCTTCTTACAAATGGCACATATGTGACTGTCATCAGTGAAGCATTTTGCTGGCTCATAATGTGTGACTTTTGCCCTGTAACCATTTAGTGGATGATGTTGACCTTTGATCTCACATTATCCCGTGCAAAAATGGTTTCTTCAGTGCAGGTCTCACAAGAAAACTGGCAAGAATGAAAACGACAACTGCCAGGAGGACAACAGCAGTGACAAGTGGTGTGAGGAGATTATCAGCAGCAGTGGGAACCACCTGGGGAGGTAGAGAAGAGCCCAGCCCTGTGAGCGAAGGCACAGGGGGTTTGGTCTCAATGTATTAAAGATCAGGGCACAAAGAGCTGATGGGTTAAAAGGGATGGTTCCTTGATCAGAGTCAGAAATAAGCTAACTTGTACAGTTCCATTGCTTTAAACTATTGGAACAGGCTTTATATTGTCAGGGGTGACAACTTAATTAAGCAAACTTCATAAGCAGAAGACAACTGAGGGAATTAAATGTTTCTCAGGAAGGTCAGGAGTTTGCTAGCCACTGGCCATCATAGAACCACAGAATCAAAGAATGGTTTGGGTTGGAAGGGACCTTTAAAGGTCATCCCCCAAACCAGTCATTTTGTTTGAACTAATCATTTTTGTTTGAAAAGACCTTCAAGATCACTGAGTCCAACTGTAAACTTAACACTGCCAAGTCCACCACTAAACCATGTCCCTAAGCACCACATCTACACGTCTTTTAAATACCTCCAAGGATGATGATTCAACCACTTTCCTGGGCATCCTGTTCCAATGCTTGACAACCCTTTCGGTGAAGAAATTTTTCCTCATATCCAATCTAAACCTCCCCTGGTGACTTGAGGCCATTTCCTCTCATGTTACACAGGCAGGCTGGAGCTAAGTAGTTCAATGGAGTTAGAGCACTAAAAGGGGTTACACATGACATCTCCTTTGGGACAGCCAAAGCAGTTATAAATTGTATACATGTAGGTGAAAATAGAGGTGGAAAGAGATTTGTAGACATTGGGGTTCAGCCAAACAATCCCTTTCTTTTTATGGTGAAGTTAGCAAAAGCAGATTTCAGTGACAGATGTCAGAAATGCAGATCTTTGGCTTTTCATGAAGCCCTAATCAGTCTTAGAGTAAATATGAGAGATATTTATTTGTCTTGACCACTATTCTTACTCTGAGCACCCCCTTCTCGAAGCTGAAGTGGTCCAACAACCACATTCACTTTTTCCTCAGTAGAACTCGTATCTCTCTTGGACCTGCTCAGACATCCCCGGTAGCAGCGGGAGGAGTAGTCCCCGAGCCTGCACACCACCAGCTCACACTGCAGGTAGACCGACGTGTGGCGACTCATGAACTCAAAGGCATTAAACTTGAACCGAGCAAAGTGGCTGTAGGGGGAGGAGTATGTGGCATAGGAAGAATCTCTAACACATCTAGAAAGAAATGAAAAAGAGAGTTAGTCTTCATGGATACACGCATGTACATTCCTGCAAAAATATAATAGATCAAACCAAAATTATGTCATAGTCAGGTATTAAGAATAATGGGATAAAAATGCAACTTTTATTGTATAGTATAAACTGCTAGAATATAGACTTATTTAAGTCCCATGAAGCAGTTAGACCATTGGCAACTCATTTTTTTTTCCAAAAGATGACAACTATAAGTGGTGAAGAGAATGGACTCTGATGTCTGTGCTATACAAGGCATTAAAAAATGAGTCCAATGCTTTATATGGTTTTACTAAGCTATTTAACACCTAGAATGATAGATTCCTGCTGCCAGTTTTTACTATCTCATCTACCTCACTCCCACTACTTTGAATTTTGCCTATAGGACAGGGATGAAGTGAAATGAAATGTTAGTAATAAGGTCTAAATGTCGTTTCTTAGTAAAAAAACAAAGACCCTGTTTAACAGCCTGTGATAATGAGATCTAAACCAGTTCAGATTTGCTCTATTATTTTAAACAAACACAGAAAGGGCATTACAGCTATGTTTTTAACAATCTGAGAAAGCTCTTACCCGTTCTTGATTATATTGTAGGCCAGAGTGTTAAAATCATGAGGATCAGGTGATGCCACACATGTGTCCACAAACACAATCAGATTTGGGTCAGAGCTGTGAAGATAAGCTTGAAGGTACAAGTTTTGGTTCAAGTCAATGTAGTATGGAGAGTCATGCACTTGCTGCAAGAATGATGAGGAATTATAGAAAGTGATGTTCATGTCGTATCTTCCAAACTGATTTAGGTTCACATCGACAGTATCCTCAGCAACGTACATTATTTGCATCCATGTGTTCCGTAGCATTTTGCAACTGACATGGAAGTTGATATTCTTTTTCCTCTTGATTATGTACCCAGAAGATGTAACTTTGATCATGTTGGAATAGTTGATTGTATCGTTGTTCTCCTGTGTAATATATAATTTAAAATAAGGAATTCCATTTTTGTCACATTCTAAGCTTTGATAAAGTAATAAGTGATTTAAAAATGTGAATTCATCTTAAACTCTTTAAAACAAGAAGCTTGATGTTGTTTTTTTCTGCTCACACATTGTATATAAACTTGCTGAAGTAATGTAATTGAGGAGAAATCGGTGAAGAAAAACTCTTTGTTAAATCCAAGGCAGAGCCAACTTATTGAAATCACTGATTGTGTAACACACATTCATCCCAAACCTGCAGGGCACTTAAAACACTATATTTACTTTAAATCACATAAAGTTCATACAACTTCCTCCCATGCTTTCCTCTCTAGAAGCTAATTTCTATTAAGCATGGGTGTTCCTTAAGGCATGGGAAACTAAAGCGCTAAAAGCTTTGGGTCTCAGTGGTTCACTTCTTAGTGATTGCTTCACTTCTTAGTCATGGCCCTTCCATGACTCTTTTCAAAGCAGGTCCTGTAATTCAGCACACACAATGGTAAACATACCTCTCGTGTTGTCCCACAGCCATTGTAGGGAATGTTGAATATAACCTCCTGTGAGGTGACTGTTGGTTGACAGCTATTGTCATTCAGTGTGACCATCTCCACCGAGTAGCCCTGAGACTGGAGATAGTCTCTGCTAATCACTGCATGCATGTAGTCTGGCAAGCACAGAAGGGCTGGTAGAAGAAGAATATACAATATATTAGTGACTTCAGGAATTTGTAAATGATTAAAGGTTGTAATTGAAACAGATGTTGGGTTTTTTTCTTAATTTAGAAGATAGTTCACACTTAAACTCACCATATTTCACTTGTAGTATTTCATTTCCTTAACCATCTTTAAATATACACAAATATTTATTTTGCAAAAAAAAAAACAATAAACAAATTCGTCCATTGAGGGAAACCAACTGGGAACTTACTAGTGTTGTGATCTGATGGAATGGAGGAGTAGTGAGCCTGAAACCCTCTGAAGGTGTATCTAGAATCGCTGTGGAAGTGAACGGTCATCATGTTGGAAGAGGATATGTATGTGAGAAAGGATCCAGAACAAAGTCTCCCAAGAAGTGGGGAAGTGTGTGGAGGTCCATCATAGACTTCAATGTAGTCATACTGGCATCTGCTGCTTTGCATCCTGGTGAAGACACATCATCACCTTGTCAAATGGGTTTCAGAAACTCTGATTTAACTGCCTAACCCAATAAATTCTTTCAGCATTTCAAGTTTTCATGGCAGAAATTTGATTCATTTTGCATGTATTTGTAGCAAATATACTGTTGCAAGCAGAAAATACTACGGTAATCCAGACTTTGCTCTAGTCTTCCTGCTGCTGGCTGTTATTGCAAATATCTTTCAGATTGTGACAGTTGCCTCTTTCAAATAAGTTTTCCAACTTTTCAAGTAAGTTTTATCTGTTATTTGCCCAGGGAATCAATGTTTTACTTACACGATATCTCTAAATGTGAGCATAACACGGAAATTATTCTCTACTTGTATTTCCCACACACAGTCGGCGTTGTTTGGATAATTTCCAGGGTAGAACGGACTCTGCAGCAACCCAGAGGAATTTGAGAAGGAACCACCACAAAAATAAGGTGCTGCAGAAGGAAATGGAAGAGAATTTACTTGCTGCAACCTCTGCAACATTGTACTTGAGCTGTACACATCCACAGCTCCTGAAAAGCAGCTCTCCTGCTGACTGCAGATAATATTCTATATGACCTAAATAAAAACAAATATTTGGTTTTGTATTAGGTTTACTTTCATGTTGTATTCAAGATTCTGTGTCACATCCATGGTGTCAGACCACCCTCTTCAGGCTGGGCTGGTAACACCTTGATGTTTCCTACTCTGGTCTCTCCTTTCTGCAGTTGAGATCTGATTCTAGGAGGTATTATGACAGTCAAAATGGAAGCGTGTTCTTGAAGAGACAGCATCCCCTCAGTTACTCTGCTGCTTCTCTTTATTCCCCTAAGGACTTTGCAGGATAAATAAGTTGCAAGTCTTCTAGGAAACTCTGTAATTTTATGGTCTCAGACTGAAATAAGCATCCCAGGCTGCTGGGCTGTCTCTTAAATATATCTTGTTTCTTCTGTAAGAGTAGCTCCAAAAAGCTTTCATGTTTCTACCAGCATAAATGACATTTAATTCTTATGTTAAACACACAGATAATCCTAAAAAATTGCTTATAGGAAGGCGGGCACAAGCTCTGAACTTAATTCCTACAACATGTGACACATAAAGGCAACACCCCTCCATCTTGTGCTCCCCAGCGTTACCCCCACTGCAGCACAGTCCTCTCTGCCTCAGGATTTTGGGATTCTCAGGCTATCCCAATCATGGGAACATCAGCTGTACCCAAACACTTCTCCTTTCTCAGATTAGACTGAACAGACTCTCAGGCATCTTCACTTTCATGATATTTTTTACTGTGAATGGTCAAGCTCTAAATTTAAAATCTGCTTTGTAATGCAAAAAAAAACCCAAAAAACCAACCCAGGCTGAAGACCATAATAGCTCTAACTATTCAAAAATTTGAATAAGATTCAAATAGCAGAGGAACCAAAAATTACCCATTGCACACAACTTCTCTGATAAACAACCTGTGACTCTGAATGCAAATTGAGAACGTTTCAGTTAAACCAGTATAATTTTGAAAAAGAAGACACATTTTTAAAAGAAACCCTAAAAGAAGACAAATTAAATTGTGCCATCAGGAAAGCAGATAAAAACAAAGATGGAAAATGAAAAAAAGTCAGGAGGAAAAATGATTTGTGAGTGCTGTACAGAAATCAGAACAATAAGGAAACTGTACCTCACACACACACAAAAAATAATGTCAATAGAATTACACTGTGCATGTAGTCCTGCCATGGTTTGATGTCATTGCCCTTTAGATCTTCAGTTCTGAACAAAGCACAAATACCACCCTTCCAATACTGATGTATGTGTTTGAGAGATTAAGACAGAACTTCATAAGCCTTGCCCCAGCTGAAGAGCCCAACGAGGAAATAGCTTGCCCACATCCAACCAGTATAACTGCAAAATGAGCATCACAGAGATGCAAGGGGATATCACAGCCTGTCTAAGAATGATCATGCCAGTTTAAAGTGAAATTGCCATAGAAACAAAAACCAAATCCAAAAAGCTCAGGAGGAAGACAGCCCACATATGAAAAAGGTGAGATGAATCACAAAAAGCATTACCTGATGTAGGTGTTGGGGTGGTCAGAGCAGCTATGGGTGAGAAGGAAGAAGAGACACAAGTGAGATGTGGTGTTTAGGATAAAGGTGCTGGGGCACAGACAGGGCCCCAGCTCAGGGCATAGGATACCACTATGGGGACTGTGATGAGGAGGGGATGAGGATATGGGGGGATGGGCACAGAGGACCATAAGCTCCAGAGGAGAGCTGGTGGCCTCTGCTGCCCACACACCTGCACAGATGACACTGGCATCCTCCACGTGCCCACAGTTGTGCACACCCCATCCGCTGTGCCTGCACATCTGGAGGGAGGGCTCGTCCCCGCGGCACTGCACATCGTCCAGGAAGATGCTCCCGGAGCCCTGGCCGAAGCGAGCACTGCCCGGGGCATCCATGGCCTGGCCACAGCCCAGCTGCTGGCACACCACCTGGGCATCACTCAGGTCCCACTGATCATCACACACTGTCCCCCAGCTGCTGCCGTTGTACAGCTCCACGCGGCCCTCGCAGCCGTTGCTCCCGCCAGACAGCTGCAGGCGGGCACCTGGGGTGAGACACATGGCACCAGGTCAGGGTCCCACCAGCCCAGCACCCGCTGTCCCCACCTCCCCGGCTGTTCTGGGGATCTGGCTGCAGTGGCTGTGAGCGTGGGTGGTGCAGACCCAAAGGCACTCGAGGAGAGCAGTGGCTGAGAAAAGACCCTGGAGGTGCAGAAGGCAGATTTGTGCTGCCCAGGGACTTCTGAGGGGCCCGTGGGAGCTGCCTGGGATCAGAGGTCCAAGGGCAGGGGGGCAGTTGCAGAAAACTCCTTTGTACGAGTTGTGTGTGTCCCACCCCCTGAGGGGGACCACTGGAGATGTCATGGGCAGAGGGGAGCAGCAGCCCTGCACTGGGCAGGCACAGGCCAGTACGCCCCTCTCCTCTCGTGCCGGGCTGGGGCTGGCTGTGAGGCTGGGAATAAGCTGGGTGGTGATGAGTTACCTGTTGTGTACGGCCATTCCGCAGGAGGGGTTGGATGTGCAGCTGCAAGGAAGAAGATGGAGAGGATGAGAGTGCAGCAAATGCAGCAGGCTCATGGCAATGGACATGGCCATGGACATGGCAATGGACATGGAAACAGTCATGGACATGGCAATGAGAACAGCAATGGACATAGCAAAGGACAAGGAAACCGCCATGCACATGGAAATGGCAATGGACATGGAAATGGACATTAAAACATCCACGGAAAGGGCAATGGAAACAGCCATGGAAATGGCAATGGAAACAGCAAAGGACATGGCAATGGACATGGCAATGGACATGGAAACAGCCATGGATAGGGCAATGGCAATGAAAACGGCAATGGACATGAACATGGATAAGCAATAATGGAGCACTGATGGAAGAAGACAGTGTGGAGCTCTGTCCTGCCATTCCTGCTCCAGACACCAGCCTCCTGTGTCCCCAGTGCTGCCCCATCATCCCCATGCTGTGATCCCACAATCCTGCTCTTTGCCACCACACCAAGCACCTACAGCTGTGATTGTGGAGAGCCTGCTGTGCCCTCTGCGTGTAAACGTGGGGTTTTTGAAGGACATTTCCCAACACCAGGCAGGAAAGGTCTCAACCTTGCTGCTCAACCCCAGCTCTACCAAGGAAGACAAGCACAGCAGCTCCCAAGGGAGGGCACTGAAACCCTCCTGGTAGGATCTGTGGGAGAGTTGGTGGCCTCTGCTGCACACGCACCTGCACAGATGACGCTGGCATCCTCCACGTGCCCACAGTTGTGCACACCCCATCCGCTGTGCCTGCACATCTGGAGGGAGGGCTCGTCCCCGCGGCACTGCACGTCGTCCAGGAAGATGCTCCCGGAGCCCAGGCCAAAGCGAGCGCTGCCCGGGGCATCCATGGCCTGGCCACAGCCCAGCTGCTGGCACACCACCTGGGCATCACTCAGGTCCCACTGATCGTCACACACCGTCCCCCAGCTGCTGCCGTTGTACAGCTCCACACGGCCCTCGCAGCCGTTGCTCCCGCCGGACAGCCGCAGGCGGGCACCTGGGGTGAGACACATGGCACCAGGTCAGGGTCCCACCAGCCCAGCACCCGCTGTCCCCACCTCCCCGGCTGTTCTGGAGATCTGGCTGCAGTGGCTGTGAGCTGGGGTGGTGCAGACCCAAAGGGACTTGAGGAGAGCAGTGGCTGAGCAAAGACCCTGGAGGTGCAGAATGCAGATTTGTGCTGCCCAGGGACCTTTGTGGGGCCCGTGGGAGCTGCCTGGGGACAGAGGTCCTTGGGGCATGGGTGCAGTTGCAGAAAACTCCTTTGTATGGGTTGTGTGTGTCCCATCCCCTGAGGGGGACCACTGGAGATGTCATGGGCAGAGGGGAGCAGCAGCCCTGCACTGGGCAGGCACAGGTCAGTACGTCCCTCTCCTCTCGTGCTGGGCTGGGGCTGACTGTGAGGCTGGGAATAAGCTGGGAGGTGATGAGTTACCTGTTGTGTACGGCCATTCCGCAGGAGGGGTTGGATGTGCAGCTGCAAGGAAGAAGATGGAATGGATGAGAGTGCAGCAAATGCAGCAGGCTCATGGCAAGGGACATGGAAATGGACATGGCAATGGACATGGAAACAGTCATGGACATGGCAATGGACAAAGCCATGGACATGGCAATGGACAAGGAAACAGCAATGGACATGTTAATGGAAATGGCAATGGACATGGAAATGGACATTAAAACAGCCATGGAAAGGGCAATGGAAACAGCCATGGAAATGGCAACAGAAACCGCAATGGATATGGCAATGGACACGGAAACAGCCATGGACATGGCAATGTCAATGGACATGGAAAAAGCAATGGCAATGAAAATGGCAATGGACATGGATAAGCAAGGCTGGAGCACTGATGGAAGAAGACAGTGTGGAGCTCTGTCCTGCCATTCCTGCTCCAGACACCAGCCTCCTGTGTCCCCAGTCATGCCCCATCCTCCCCATGCCGTGATCCCACAATCCTGCTCTTTGCCACCACACTGACCACCTACAGCTGCGATTGTGGAGAGCCTGCTGTGCTCTCTGTGTGTAAAAGTGGGGCTTTTGAAGGACATTTCCCAATGCCAGGCAGGAAAGCTCCCAACCTTGCTGCTCAACCCCAGCTCTACCAAAGAAGACAAGCACAGCAGCTCCCAAGGGAGGGCACTGAAACTCTCCTGGTGGGATCTGTGGAAGAGTTGGTGGCCTCTGCTGCACACACACCTGCACAGATGACACTGGCATCCTCCACGTGCCCACAGTTGTGCACACCCCATCCGCTGTGTCTGCACATCTGGAGGGAGGGCTCGTCCCCGCGGCACTGCACGTCGTCCAGGAAGATGCTCCCGGAGCCCTGGCCAAAGTGAGCGCTGCCCGGGGCATCCATGGCCTGGCCACAGCCCAGCTGCTGGCACACCACCTGGGCATCACTCAGGTCCCACTGATCGTCACACACCGTCCCCCAGCTGCTGCCGTTGTACAGCTCCACGCGGCCCTCGCAGCCGTTGCTCCCGCCGGACAGCCGCAGGCGGGCACCTGGGGTGAGACACATGGCACCAGGTCAGGGTCCCACCAGCCCTGCACCCGCTGTGGCCACCTCCCCAGCTGTTCTGGGGATCTGGCTGCCGTGGCTGTGAGCTGGGTTGGTGCAGACCCAAAGGGACTCGAGGAGAGTGGTGGGTGAGCAAAGACCCTGGAGGTGCAGAATGCAGATTTGTGCTGCCCAGGGACCTTTGTGGGGCCCGTGGGAGCTGCCTGGGGACAGAGGTCCTTGGGGCAGGGGTGCAGTTGCACAAAACTCCTTTGTATGGGTTGTGTGTGTCCCATCCCCTGAGGGGGACCACTGGAGATGTCATGGGCAGAGGGGAGCAGCAGCCCTGCACTGGGCAGGCACAGGTCAGTACGTCCCTCTCCTCTCGTGCCGGGCTGGGGCTGGCTGTGAGGCTGGGAATAAGCTGGGAGGTGATGAGTTACCTGTTGTGTACGGCCATTCCGCAGGAGGGGTTGGATGTGCAGCTGCAAGGAAGAAGATGGAGTGGATGAGAGTGCAGCAAAAGCAGCAGGCTAATGGCAATGGACATGGCCATGTACATAGTAACAGTCATGGAAACAGTCATGGACGTGGCAATGGAAACAGCAATGGACATGGCAATGGACAAGGAAATCGCCATGCACATAGTAATGGAAAGGGGAATGGACATGGAAATGGACATTAAAACAGCCATGGAAAAGGCAATGGAAACAGCAATGGACATGGCAATGGGCATTGAAACAGCTATGGGCATGGCAATGTCTATGGACACATAAATAGCCATGGAAAGAGCAATGGCAATGAAAATGGCAATGGCTGTGGACATGGACATGCACATGGACATGAAAAAGCAAGGCTGGAGCACTGATGGAAGAAGACAGTGTGGAGCTCTGTCCTGCCATTCCTGCTCCAGACACCAGCCTCCTGTGTCCCCAGTCATGCCCCATCCTCCCCATGCCGTGATCCCACAATCCTGCTCTTTGCCACATCACCAAGCACCTACAGCTGTGATTGCGGAGAGCCTGCTGTGCTCTCTGTGTGTAAAAGTGGGGTTTTTGAAGGACATTTCCCAATGCCAGGCAGGAAAGCTCCCAACCTTGCTGCTCAACCCCAGCTCTACCAAGGAAGACAAGCACAGCAGCTCCCAAGGGAGGGCACTGAAACCCTCCTGGTAGGATCTGTGGGAGAGCTGGTGGCCTCTGTTGCCCACACACCTGCACAGATGACGCTGGCATCCTCCACGTGCCCACAGTTGTGCACACCCCATCCGCTGTGCCTGCACATCTGGAGGGAGGGCTCGTCCCCGCGGCACTGCACGTCGTCCAGGAAGATGCTCCCGGAGCCCTGGCCAAAGCGAGCGCTGCCCGGGGCATCCATGGCCTGGCCACAGCCCAGCTGCTGGCACACCACCTGGGCATCACTCAGGTCCCACTGATCGTCACACACCGTCCCCCAGCTGCTGCCGTTGTACAGCTCCACGCGGCCCTCGCAGCCGTTGCTCCCGCCAGACAGCCGCAGGCGGGCACCTGGGGTGAGACACATGGCACCAGGTCAGGGTCCCACCAGCCCAGCACCCGCTGTCCCCACCTCCCCGGCTGTTCTGGGGATCTGGCTGCCGTGGCTGTGAGCTGGGGTAGTGCAGACCCAAAGGGACTTGAGGAGAGCAGTGGCTGAGAAAAGACCCTGGAGGTGCAGAAGGCAGATTTGTGCTGCCCAGGGACTTTCGAGGGGCCCGTGGGAGCTGCCTGGGATCAGAGGTCCTTGGGGCAGGGGGGCTGTTGCACAAAACTCCTTTGTATGGGTTGTGTGTGTCCCACCCCCTGAGGGGGACCACTGGAGATGTCATGGGCAGAGGGGAGCAGCAGCCCTGCACTGGGCAGGCACAGGCCAGTACGCCCCTCTCCTCTCGTGCCGGGCTGGGGCTGGCTGTGAGGCTGGGAATAAGCTGGGTGGTGATGAGTTACCTGTTGTGTACGGCCATTCCGCAGGAGGGGTTGGATGTGCAGCTGCAAGGAAGAAGATGGAGTGGATGAGAGTGCAGCAAATGCAGCAGGCTCATGGCAATGGACATGGCCATGGACATGGCAACGGACATGGAAACAGCCATGGACATGGCAATGGACAAGGAAACAGCAATGGACATGTTAATGGAAATGGCAATGGACGTGGCAAAGGACAAGGAAACCGCCATGCACGTGTTAATGGAAATGGCAATGGACATGGAAATGGACATTAAAACAGCCATGGAAAGGGTAATGGAAACAGCCATGGAAACGGCAACAGAAACCGCAATGGATATGGCAATGGACACGGAAACAGCCATGGACATGGCAATGTCAATGGACATGGAAAGAGCAATGGCAATGAAAATGGCAATGGATATGGACATGGATAAGCAATAATGGAGCACTGATGGGAGAAGACAGTGTGGAGCTCTGTCCTGCCATTCCTGCTCCAGACACCAGCCTCCTGTGTCCCCAGTCATGCCCCATCATCCCCATGCCGTGATCCCACAATCCTGCTCCTTGCCACCACACCAAGCACCTACAGCTGTGATTGTGGAGAGCCTGCTGTGCTCTCTGTGTGTAAAAGTGGGGCTTTTGAAGGACGTTTCCCAACGCCAGGCAGGAAAGCTCCCAACCTTGCTGCTCAACCCCAGCTCTACCAAGGAAGACAAGCACAGCAGCTCCCAAGGGAGGGCACTGAAACTCTCCTGGTAGGATCTGTGGGAGAGCTGGTGGCCTCTGCTGAACACGCACCTGCACAGATGACACTGGCGTCCTCCACGTGCCCACAGTTGTGCACACCCCATCCGCTGTGCCTGCACATCTGGAGGGAGGGCTCGTCCCCGCGGCACTGCACGTCGTCCAGGAAGATGCTCCCGGAGCCCTGGCCAAAGCGAGCGCTGCCCGGGGCATCCATGGCTTGGCCACAGCCCAGCTGCTGGCACACCACCTGGGCATCACTCAGGTCCCACTGATCGTCACACACCGTCCCCCAGCTGCCTCCGTTGTACAGCTCCACGCGGCCCTCGCAGCCGTTGCTCCCGCCGGACAGCCGCAGGCGGGCACCTGGGGTGAGACACATGGCACCAGGTCAGGGTCCCACCAGCCCAGCACCCGCTGTCTCCAGTTGGGTCCTTACAGCCGGGAGCCTGCATGGTTGTCACAAAGCCAAAGATTGGTCTGGTGGGTGTGAGTTACCTGCTGAATATGACGAGTGTGTGGTGGACAGTGAAGCTTTGGATGCAAGTAAGAATTTAGTGTCAGTGAAAAAGTCTCTGAACATACACAGAGCGTGTCATGCACCTCAAATGAGCCCATCTTCAAGGAGTCCCTATTCTGTGCCACTTCATATCATGCAGTGGTCTTTCATTCAATTGAAGTGATCATAATGACTTCTCTGTTTCACACAGGCATCTCGTCCCTAGGGAGGAACCACATGCTCATGGAGGTCTACCTTGCATTACAGGACATTTGATATAGCAGCAATCTCTTTTCCAGTCACATCCTAAATCCCAGAGCACATCTAGGAAACAGCTGTGATACTACTCATGCAGGAACTGGAGGGTTGAGGGCAGAATGATCCCCTGTCACAATTCTCCCAGTTGCTGTGAAAGAAAATCCCTCCCCAAAGAGTTTCCTTCACTAGTAATGGCTACAGAGGTCCTGGCCTCAAGACTCAGCCCCCCCCCGTTTACCAGCTCTTCTCCATCCTCTGCTTGCATCCTCATTGTGAACTTGAGTTCCAGGAGTAGCCTAACTGGAGTGGCCCAGGGATGGGAGACTCCTTCCAACACAATGAGGTCTGGGAAGGGAGATCAAGTGCACCAAGGAGATCAGTGAGTGACAGTGGACAGGCTTACCTGGTGTGCTGCTCCCCTCTGCTGTGGTAGCCATCTCTGCTAGAGAGGTCGTATCAGCTATGGAGGATGTTAGTGCTGTGGTAGTCATCTCCACTGGGGAAGTCATCTCTGCTAGGGACGTTGTTGATGCTATGGAGGTTGTCTCCACTAGGGTGGTTGTCTCCACTGTGGAGGTTGTTGGCACTGGGCTGGTTGTCTCCATTAGGGACTTTGTCATTGCTGTGGGGTTAATTAATGCAGTGATGGATGTCTCTGCTAGCAGAGAGGTCACTGGTGTTTTGGTAGGTGTGCCTTTTATGAAGATTGTCTCCAGTGTTGAGGTTGTTGGCTCTGTGAAGGCCACTGGCTCTGTGGAGGTGACTGGCTCTGAAGTGGAAGAAAAACATCACCCACATGAGAACCACACTTATCCAATGGCTACATCTGCATGTTAGCTACAAGCCTAGTTCCTCAAGAATGAAGTGAAATTATGACAAATTACTGTAATGGTATACCCCATCTTGACTGGGATCAACAGAGAGAATGGAGGTGGGTAACAGCCAATTGAAATTTTTTCTTGCAAGTGGTATTTCCAGATGGTGACAGCAGGGAAAGGTACTGATATGGCACCTGCTCCCAGCCACAGGACACCACAGCCCAGGCACGGTCAGAGGTTGTCCTCCTCAGGCTCCTGCCATGGAGTTAGGAGCTATAGGGCTGCTGGCAGCAACAGGGCTTGAATCCATCACCGTCACAGATGCCCTTTTGCAGAGGTCTAGGTCATCCTCAGGAGCAGCTCGGGCAGGGGTCTTGGTGCAAGACCAGGAGTGGATCAGGTCAGCCTGACCCACCTATTGAAATCAGCCAATCTGTTGTGGGCACTGGAGCTATGAATGCAAGCAAGAAATAAATGGCATTTTAGAAGACACTGAACACAAAATGCTAATGGTGATAGAGGTATCGGAGCAAGTTTTGTTGTTTCCTTCTAAGTGCAAAGCACTGATGTAGCTGGCATTTTTCTTCCAGCATGAATCCAGCTCTCTAGGCTCTTCCTATAATGTGGAAAACCACAATATAACTAAAACACCTGAACAACCTGTTGTCATCAGCCATGTCTCAGTTTGTAATGATCTGTAGTTAATACAGGAGAAAATAACACACAAAAGAACTACTTTTTCTTAAAAAAGAAGGGGAAAAGTACAATCAGAAAATAGCAAATTGACGAAGTACTCAAAATGAATGGAAATCTGTCATGGAACTAAACTTGAAGGAGAAATTAAAAAATACAGAAAGAATGTGGAATGAGTTGTCAGCTATGGCAGTTTGGGTAATGAATGTGAATATATTATTGCCTTTAATGAATGTATTAAGGCTTGCAGTAAGATGTGTTTCACCCAACCCCATTCCTCCCTGATGGCCATTGCCTATCAGACATAGTTTTGCCTCTAATTTCACCTTGTTTCCTCATTCTTTTTGTCATTGCTGGGTGATTGGATGGAATAAAAGTTCTGCATATTGCAATGCATATCTGATCCTTGGGTTTTTTAATTGTTTTGCATGGAGTAAGCAAGCGCAGTTTGTATACTACTCTAGTGAGAAAAACATGAGTCCTTGCTGGCTCTGCAGGGTCAGGGGAGTGAAAAGACAGGGGTGTTTGGAAGATTAGACTCTGCTTCCTGAGAACAGGCCTTTTGAGATGGAGTGTGCCCTTCCACAGATAAAAAATTCTCATAATAAAGTACAAAGAAAGATTAGACATATATCTGGTACATCTGATGTACCTTTCCACCACACATCTTGAATGAATTAAATGTTATTTCGGGAGGGGAATGTCTGCCTACCCCCATGCTGACACATGTATATTGAGTGCAATCCATAGCAAAAATATTTAGAAAAGAAAAATGTGACAGCACCTGAACAGACAACACCAGCATCTTCATAGTGGGCACAGTTGTGTATCCTCCATCCGGTGTGGTTACACTGCAACAAGGAGGACTCATTTCCATGGCATTTCACGTTGTCCAGAAGGATATCACCGGAGCCTTGCCCAAAGTAGGCACTTCCCAGAGCTGCAATGGCCTGGCCACATCCCAGCTGCCTGCAGACAACCTGGGCATTGGAAATGTCCCAGAAATCATCACAAACTGTCCCTGGCCGTCCTTTGTAATAGAGCTCGACACGACCTTCACATCTGTGCCTTCCATTCACCAGCTGGAGACGGGGCCCTTTGGGAGAAAGGGGATTAAGCACAAACACGATCAGACAAATCAGCTGGAAGTGACCTTAAGGAGTCGTCTTTTCTGTCCTCTTGCCCCATCATTCCCAGGAGCTTGCCTGGCCCAATATTAAATGCCTGTGAGGACAGAGATGATGGACACCTTTTTCTTTCTCTCTTCCAGGTCTCAAAATCAGCTGTATATATTTTATACAAGAATTCTACAGAAAATTTAGACATCAGGGTCAGTACAAACTGTTTCAGCAAGAAAGGAAATTCTTTAATAATAAGAAAAGCATAACAGGAAAGCAAAGGAGAGAAAGTGAATTTCAGTATCTGAATGAAATCTAAATAAAAATTTATGAAGAAAATAGCACTATTTTTTTTTTTTTTCATTTTGTTAAGAGGGAGAATAGGACGAGAGGAAATGGCCTCAAGTTGCACCAAGAGCAGTTGAGATTGGATGTGAGGAAGAATTTCTTTGCTGAAAGGGTTCTGAGGCATTGGAAGGGGTTGCCCAGGGCAGTGGTGGAGTCCCCATCCCTGGAGGGATTGAAGAGTTGTGTAGACACAGTGCTGAGGGACATGGGTTAGTTTGGGACTTGTCAGTGTTGGGTTCATGGTTGAACTCCATGATCTTAAAGGGCTTTTCCAATCGAGGCAATTCTCTGATTCTGTGAAAATAACACGTTTTAAGAACACATTTCATGTTTCTGTATTTCTTTTATTCATTGTTGTCATAACGTTTTATGCTGAAGAACAAGAAGGTGTTACCATTTGCATTGAATCCTACTGGAACTGAGGACATACAGCACAGCTTTCCTGCCTTCAACCTGTGTCTTACCAGAAGCATCTCTGTGTAGCACCTCTACATGATGTACAAAGCCTCCGCTGACTTGGGTGCAGAGGGGCAAAGCAAAGCGGTGGCTCAAGTGGACCACTGAGGCTTCAGGGACACAGCAAGATGCAGCTTGAACAACCAAGATTGTGGCTTTTTCCTAAATCTGTGCTCATGGGGCTGCTACAGTGCTGCCATATAAAAATTACCAAGCAGGTAGATGGTAATTAAAGAGATATTATGTACTACAGAAGGACAAAAAGCGGTGATCTACTTTACTTAAAATGATATCAGAATTAGACCAAAGGAACCCTCCAGAACAACTACAGAATTTTACAGAAAACAATAACTATTCTTTATTTCTTCTCCCTGGTTTATGGAATTTAACTAGAATTTCTCTTCTTCCTCTAAAATTTTCAGGATAAGTTTAAGGACCTAGAGTCCATACGTCACCACCAAATCCTGTAGTTTTAAAGAATAATTTTAGTGGAAGAATTCCACTAAGTGCTCAACAGAATGGGCAACACTCTCACCAGGATTATAAAAATTTCAATAGGAATCCATTTGCTTTATTTCTTATATGCCTGGAAAATGATATTAGAGTCTGAAATAAAGACATATCTAATAACCTATCACCTACACACTTGATTATTGCATTCATTCAAGTAAAGCCCATCCACCTTACAGTTTGAGTTAGCTTGTTTAGACATTCTCCAGTGAACAGTATGAAAATCCTGATTTTAGAGATACATTTTTGGTGAAGAAGTTTGTTAAAGATTTTACCACTAAATGTAAGTGAGCAAATAAATGTTGTAACTTAAGATTTGCAGTTTTTACACTTTGGAAATCAAAACATGCACTTTGCACTTGTTATAAATTGCATTTCTGCCAAATACTTATTTAGTTTGTTATTAAACACTGAATAAGTCATCCAAAACAAAACAAATACGAGAATTTAATAGCTCCAGGATTTCTTTACTGATCTAATTCTTTGTTGTTGGACTAGAGGAACAGTGTCCAAACTAAATTTGTCTGTATTTGTATGCATTTAACTGGCAGTTGAAAGGGTGAAGCTACAAAAGTGCCCTTTGACTTATATCTGATTTTCTTCAAATATCTACTTGGACATGCACATTTTTGAACCACTCTCAAAGGATTTTTTGAAAAGTGAAACAATAAACCTGGTAAAAAGTCAGAGTTGGATTAGGAAATTAAAGTTGATCTGAAACTGCTTTATTTGTTTTCATGCAGTGTCTGTCATCGCTGTGAGAGCCCAGCCATCAACTGAGTGTGTAATTAGACAGGTTGTATCCTGCCTCAGAGTTTAAAGGTGTCAAAAAGACAAAATCTTGTGATTATACAAATACAGCACTTACTGAGACCCAGGAGACAGGGGCAGAGGCCAGGGAATGAAGCCAGTAGCAGAGAGAACTGGAGCAGCAAGAGCGAGATGGCTTATCACCAGGTAAGCAGAGGACAGATGAAGAAAAATGGAAGAGGTGGATGATGATGATATAAATTATCATAATGGTGTTTCAATAACTAGTTAGAAAAATAATCTGCAATTATTCTAGGATATGCATAGAACTATTTAGCTCAGAGTGACTTAAGCCACTTAAGAGATAGAAACTAACCATATAAGGAAAAAGCCAATGACAAAAAAAAAAAAGAGGTTGAACTAAAAGTGTTTCATTATTTCTTTCATTATTTTTAAACATCCCTCATTTATTGACAGTGATAGATGATGAAAACTTTTTGTTATATTTCATTAATTTGTATATAAGATCAATAAGAATAAAATAATACCAGCAATATTAAATATATAACATAGGTGTGTCTGCATATACTCTGGAAAATTAAAATTAATACATTTAAAATAAAAATTCCCCCATAATTCTTAGAGAAAATTTCTGGAACTGGAAGAATACTCATTCATAACTTACTCACAGACATGAATATTGTAATGATACAAGACACTAGGACAAGTACTACCCTGGGGCAGTGAAATAAACCTCACTAAATGGTTTAAACAATTATAATAGACCATGATGATTAAGTTCATAATTTTAGTAGAAGAAAACCTTGCTACTTCTTTCATCCAATTTCCCCTTTAATCTTTTGCCCAAACTGATACCAACATGAATGTGATTTCTGTTAGCGGAATCAACAGAGAGGACCCCAAACAGTCTTAATATATATTTTTTTTTTTCATGCACCCTGGAACAAGTCTAAATGCTTTACCTGATTGAGCCTCCAGAACTGCTGGACCTAACAAGAGTAGCCATGTCAAAATCATAGTGGTACCCATCTCATCAGCTGCTGTTGACCAAAAGGACTGTCAGAATATATAGTCTCAGTTTCTGAAGGGGAGTGGCTCTGCAGGTTTCTCTTTCTACAGAAGAATAATAAAACAACCACAGATCTATAATCTTGGGAAAAAAAAATAAAATATTTTGATTTGTTATTCAAGATTTTGTAATCTTTTGCAGAAAGATAATATTGCCAAGAGCAACATTTTCCACCCCTTGGAAGGTATATTTACACAATCACATTTACACACTATTTACACAATAGGTTTCACAATCATCTCATTGTACAAAGAAAATGAGCTCCTATCCAAAGATACCTTTTAATTCTGGCCAGTGACCCTCAGTATTTTTCTTTTATGGAGAAGTTCTTTAGCAGGTCTGGGGAAGGTAATAGAATCTTGAAATGTAAATTGGTTTCCTCCAGTACAGTAATAAAAGAGCTTTATAACTTGGTTCCAACTAGTGAGACATGTCTGTCTGGGGACACATGAACTTCTTCCAGCTTTGGCATACTCAAATAAAATAAGATAAGACCCAGTGGCTCTGTTCAAGTATGATCAGTGTGGTCTCTGAACTTAACTCGCTGGAACTGTGGCTGTTGCTGAATGCAACATGAAGATAAACGAGAGACAATGAACACAGTTGCGTCCTGCCACAATTACTAGCTCCACCACACCATCAATCCCTCTGCCATCAGTAGCAGAGCCAACAACAAGGTTAAGGTACGAGGTGGTTGCAGCCTCTTGGTGGATGTAGGAGCTACTGGAGAGGCAAAGTGGTGGAAGTGTGAAGAAAGGAGAGGAGGCAATCAATGTTCCTGGGCTGAGCTACCAGTTCAGGATCTGGGCAAAGAGAGTTGGGGTGGCAGCAAGAGGAATTGACCTGAGGGAGGTGTGAAATATCACTTACTAGTTTGCTTGCTTGAGAGTCATAAACATAGAAGAGCTCATACCATCGTGTGTAAGTGATAACTTTGCCTCGACACGTTTAATTTGCTGCAAATAATTAAGGGGAGAGAATGAGACAAGACTTGTAAGCAAATCACTATGAGATATCTGAAGAACTTTGCAGTTGAAGTCAACACCTCCAGCCCTAATATGAACCCATTCTTTTTTGACACTTTTAAGTTCAAGTCAAAACTCTATTCACTAAGAGACTGCTAGATTGCAAGTAAGTGTCAGAGAATCAGGGTCAGCTGATAACTTTTTATGAAAATTGCAGAAAAATCAGTGGATTTTATGCATAGTTAAGTAAATTATATAGGTTGCAGCTTAGCTTTATTCCAAAATTTTCTTTGATCTTCTGATCCATCAAATGGGGGAAAAAAAGGTTCAGATTTCTATTAAGAATCTTTCTTAATGTATTCCTTGCTTAATTTTTCATAGTGGTAATTACAGCTGTATCATTCTTTGAAGAATAAATCCAAAGCTTTTCCACAACATGAAATAATGCTTAATTCTAATTCATCATTCTCTTGCCAGAACCGTTAATATCCTGTGTTTCTGTGTTTTAACCATTTAACAAGAAAAAGAAGGTGACCACCCTAACACTGAAGAGCCAGAAAATTGTTCTTCATCTGATTCCTACCTCTGCAGCTATCACAGCTTGGATGACATTATCAGGAGTTAAAATTTGTGGCACAATTGGTGCCCTGTGTAAATTTATTGCCTCCAGGGACAGTCATCATGGATGAAGACTAAAGTCCAGGAGCCCAAGGGAAAAATGACTTAGAAAGTCTTTCCACAAAGGTCAACATTATTGGAATGGAAGAAGGAAGTGTGAAACACAAGAGGCCAAAGATAACGTTGGAAGCTTTGAAAGTGAACGTTGAGAAGGGTAAATATGCTTCTTCTTTATACAAATAATCACATTTGCCCATGAATAAGGAAATGTACACAACACCTGCTATTCACAATTCATATTCTGATTTTGACGTCTTGGCAAGAAGCAGAAAAAAATCAGTGTATTTGACTGACTAACCAAACACTGCAATCAGTGAAGCAAGAGTAAGTGATAGATAGCAATTCTTCTCCAAACTCTTGTAATAACTAAAAAGGGTGGGGAGATTGGGAAATAAGAAAGTGATTCCCAGAGGGTTCAAGTGGAACTTGTCAAACTGTCCAGGCAAATGAACAACACTGATTAATTAATTCTTTGCTATATTCTTTACTAATTAATTCTTTACTACAAACTTCAGAGATCTAAATATTTCTAGAGATCTTGATTATCAATCTCTGCAGAGTAGGAATAGATAAATGTTAAGTTCTGATTAATTTGAATTAATTAATGAATGCAAATACTATACAGCACATGTTTTCACCCTTCCCCTTGGCTAGGTAAGTCTCTTGCAGTAATACATTTTTGTTCTCTAGGACTTCTTCTGGCAGCTTGAAGGGTTTCTCAGCACATTACTCTGTGAAAGAAGCTCCACCAAGCTTTGAAAACACTCTCTCTTCTACTGACTATTCTTAGGAGAATTCTGTAGACATACTGGCTTTTGTGAGGTTCAAATGAAAATCACTAAAAGGACATAGGGATTAATCAGCTTTCATCCATGACTATAAGGAAGTATCTAGACTGGAATGAGGGTATCCACAGATGAAGAATGATAGTCTGAATCCATGTGTTAAGAGGCAGCTTAGTCTGATTTATTGGGTTCCTTAATGGTCTCTCGGGCTCCGTTGCATGTGTCCTGTGAAGCATGTCATTGCAAATCAATTTGCATTTGTTTAATGGTGAGGGTGCAAGTGGATCAGAACTGTCTACCACTGAATCAAATCCACTGGATTTACTGGTAGAAGCTTTCCTGAATATGGTGGGGCAGGAGATGAGAAGGAAGGTTCTTGGCAGGGACATCATTCACCAGGCATACACACTTTAGGCCATGACCCTTTCCTCATCACCAAATCCAGTTTTCTTGAATCGTGCATTTCTAGAACACTTGTGGATCAAGGAAGGTGGCAGGAAACAAGGAAGATGATTCTGAGACACCTACTACTTGAACAGTTTAGCAGTGTTTTCTACAGCAACATTTAATATGGAAACCCCTGGACCTGGTACTTCTACCTTGCATTCTGATACAACCTTGGTGTGTCTCCAGCTGGGACCCCTGGCACAGATATAGTAGAAGAAAACTCAGCTCTGAACAGTACAGGCATGTTGCAGATTGGAGACACCAACATCCTAGGCTGCAGATCTTTCTGCTTGTCTGATCACAATAATATTCAGAGACCAGGAGAAGCAGAAAATGTGCCATTAAGCTATACCTTGAAAAATGGTGGGGTGGTACCACGGCAGCAACAAGGCCACAGTAGGATGGACAGAAGAGAAAAGAGCAGGTCTGGGAAGAGCAGAGGGGAAGGTCCTCTTCTAGAGAGGTATGAAAGCCCCAGTCTGGGAAAGTCTTTACCACACTGAGCAGATCACTGGATTCCTCCAAGTGTGGACAACCTCTGGTCGACACAACAAAACCAGATGAAAGGCAGGTCAACCTCCTGGACTGCTCTGCCCTTCAAAGTTGGCTACAGGCAAAGAGGAGGGGAGGATCCTCCTCAGCGCTTGTTCCTCATGTGTGGACACCAAAATTCACTTTCACTCTGTGGACAACGCCAGTTCCTGCTTCTATGATCCCTTCTCCACAGCATGGAGAGCTGATGTGAGGCCTGCCTGGGGTCACCAGGAGAAGGCAGCTTGAAGGAAGATACAGTACAGGTTGTAATGACGATTCTCATCAGAGCTGCCCACATCCTCCTCGTCAGGTCAGGATGTTGTCCTAGAGCACAGCTCACCTTCCACACACGTCACTGCTTTGTCTCTGGCTCACCTCACACATAGTACACTGTACTCTTCCCAACGATCTTTCCTCTTTCACAGCTAGCTAGAAAACAGGAAAGTCTGAAAAGGACCATTGCTCAATCAAATACCAGTGACCTTTCCACCTGTAGTAAATGACTTCTTCCAAACAGATTCTTCCTTTATTATTGTTTTTATTTCGTTTCTGTGTGGGGGTAGGAGCCAGGTCACATTTCCTCATAGAAACTTACGTACATTCTCTCTCTCCCCCCTCCATTACATGTTTAGAAATGCGTAAGAACAAGAGCACAAATCATTGCTTGTCAATGTCACTTTGTCAACAGCCATGCTCTCCAATCTGATAACGCACAGACACATAGATGGTGTGTTTGCAAGTAGGCAAAAAGAAGTATTACTCAAAAAATTGGGTTTTTTTCCTGATTTAAATTACACATTTACATAACAGATTTGATTGTATTTGTCCTCTATACAAAATCTTATAAGACTTACATTTTCTCAGAGAAACATGTAATTGTGAAGAACCACACCCCTCAAATTAGGGAACACTGGATAGGAGCAATTCCTTATGGGCAGCCCTTGTGCATTTTCATTTATGGCTCATTATTGAGATATTTTTACCACAAGGAAATATTTTTCTTGGACTACTTTCCAGAGTGTCTCATGGTGCTACACAGGTCTTTTATCTATATATCAGCAACAGCAAAAGGAGTCAGTTCTTCTTTCTCAAGTTAACCAAATCAGTCTTCTCAGACAGACACTCAACCAGCAGCTCAGCTGAAATGCTCTGAAAGGTCCAGCATTGAAGATGGTAGCTTATCTGGACACTGGGAAGGAAGAATCAACCTTTCTTTAGATCTTAGGTGTATTTGGACTTGAGGATTTCAAAATCAGGCTCCTTTATAAATTCAGTTCATGGTAACACCCGATATTATCTTGATACAGTACATTCTTCAAACAAGATCTGGATGGTGGAATAGTCAAGTGAGAGTTACCCTCTAACCAGATTGGAAAACCAAATTATGAAGCAGATGGCTGGCAAAAATATCCTTCAACCTGCAAGTCTTGGGCTGCCTCTCACATTATCTGTTAAGAGATGGGTTCTGGCAGTTCATACTTCAAAATAAATCCTCTCACAGTGAGAACAGCAGCTACCAGCACCACGGCGGTCACAGCCAGAGGAACGTGGGAGCTGGCAGCAAGCGCTTGGCTCTAAGACTCCCCTTTTGTCTGGATGTCAGAGGTCAGCTCTGTGTGTAAAAGAGAAAGAGAGAGGCTTACGTTTCTTTTCCTAAGTTAGTTAATGTCAAAGACAATTAGGCAAAGAGAATTTCAATTAAAACGTTGCAATTTGGATCTGATCAGAAAACAAATTTCTTTATTGCACATTGTTTCACAAATTATTCTGTGGTCAAACAAGTAAAGATTATGGCACAAAATTAAAGAGAAAATAAGAATTTGTTATGATTACACTCTAAGACCATAAGATGCTGTTTTCTGATAGTGGAAATAACAGCTACAGGACGCTGGACAACAACATTTCCAAAGGGACCTACAGATTGGTTGCTAATAAATAAATGAGAGTCATGCCAATCAGGCACAGATAGCTTTGAAAAATCAGTATAAATCTTTCAGGGAGATGAGTTACATCTCATCCCTCTTCCCACAGAACTGAATCAATTGCCATTTGACATGTGAGGGACAAGTAATGGATCTCAACTATGATAGAAAGGAAATAGCTTGTAAACCTTATAAAACTATTTAATAAAAAATAATTTTAAAAAATCCCTGTAAGAATTATAGCAGAGTTACGAATAAACCAGTAAAAGCCTATTTCAGAGCTGGATTTCATGTCTGAACATGGACATTACTGAAATATACAGTAACATACAGAGTCTCATGTTATTTAAATTATTTAAACTTACCAGCGTTCTTTTTCTCAGCGTGAGCTTCCCGAAGTTGAACTGGTCCAACAACAACATTTATTTTTTCCTGGGAAGAACCTGCATTTCTCTTGAACCTACGAACACAGCCTTGATAGCAGCGGGAGGAGTAGTCCTTGTACCTGCACACCACCAGCTCACACTGCAGGTAAACTGATGAGTATCGACGAACAAACGAGAAAGCGTTAAATCCAAACCGAGCAACCTCGCTGTATGGTGAATAGTAAGAAGAGTAGGTAGGATCCTTAACACATCTGGAAAGATATAAAGTTAACAGATTAGCTATTGTGAATAAAAATCACTATTGCACTATCTCTGTGCCATACGTTTCAAGTTCAAATATAAAACCAGAAAGTAAGGGTGTAAGAGAATTCAAAAAGATTTTATAAAAGTGTTTTTTCAGCAAGAAGAGAAATTAAGAGACAAATATAAGTAAGAGTGGCAGTGTTTTCTATGACAACAATGTATACAGCACAGAAATTTCACGGCTCAACAAAGTTCATGTAAACATGAATAGCTGAAAAATATCTGAGGGCTCTGCTGGTTTCTGTGTTTCAGGTGAGGACCTGTTTTGCATTCACAAACAGGATTACCTGTTTGCAAAGAGGCCCCTGCAGACTGTTGCAGAAGCAGAAAAGGCCCTTTCTACTCTGGAAGGACAAAACTAATTCTGATAAATTCTTTCTTTTTTTTGGGAAATAAACATGCTTTTTAGTCCTCTGATGTTTGTAGAGTACCTTGTTTGAGGAATCTCAATACCTGGTAGAGGTCTCCAGATGTTTCACAGAGCAAGCTGCTAGATTAACTTTCTTGTCAATGAGTTTCATTTCCTGACAATTCCTTGCCTTAGAAGTTACTTAACTTGGATCTTAGTCATTCTGGTTTAATTTAACCACTATGAAAAAATATTACAATAATTCACCCCAGAATATTTCAACGTTGTCATTAATTATCTTTGTATCTCAAAAAAATTCAGTTGTGCTCATTTATTTAATAAAGACCCCAAGGTTTTAAAGTCATCTTATTCTTTGTCATATTATATTTTACTGTGGCTTTAAAAAAAAGTTTTTCTTAGAAGTATATTTTTATTGAGAATTGCAGCCTATGTACACCGGCCCTAAATAACCCCTTTCATAACTGAAGCTCTTTAAGATCTGTGGACAGAGATAGTTTTTATATAGTTCTCTAGAAATTTCTTACCCACTTCTGATCAACTGATAGGCCAGAGTTCTAAAATTGTTAGGATCAGGTGATGCCACACATGTGTCCACAAATACCACCAGGTTTGGGTCAGAGCTGTGAAGAGAAGCTTGAAGGAACAAATTCTGATTCAGGTCAACGTAGTATGGAAAGTCATGCACTGGCCACAGGAAAGATGAGGAATTGTAGAGTGTCAGGTTCATGTCGTATCTGCCATACTGGGTTTCACTGTCACTAATGACGCCGTCGGCAGTGTACATTGCTTGCACCCAGGTGTCCTGGAGCATTTTGCAGTTGATGTGCAGGTGAAGGTCCTTTTGCCTTTTGATGATGTAATCAGAAGCAGACACTTTTATCACATTGGAGTAGGTGATCGTTTCATTGTTGCCCTATTTGACACATTAGATGAGTACAAAATTATCACGTGTAATCGTGTTCACAACCTGGACTATAAACTGTAAGTGCCAGGTCCTAGTATTAGTCAGAAAGAACATGTCATACTCAAAAGTCCCAAGCACCCTGGATGGGATCATTCACTTAACCCTCTCCCCTACTTTATTCTCTAGAAGACCACTCTGAAACAGACACAGGGACCACCTGAAGCCTGGAAAAGCAAGTAGGAATCTTTAACAAACCTTAGCCTCCAGAAACACATGCTGCTTTTCTGTGTAGAAAAATCACATCACCCTTTGCGATTCAAAACCATTTTACAAATGTCTATTAAGTTGCTATGCCCAGACTTGGAGAGCTCTCCAAAATATGTTGACACCAACCTGTCGACGTGTCCCACAGCCGTTGTATGGAACGTTGAATATAACCTCAGTTGGTGTAATTGTTGGTCTGCAATAAGAGTCAGACAAGCCTACGTTCCACACCGAGTAGCCCTGTGACTGGAGATAGTGTCTGTCTATAACTGCATGCATGGAGGTTGGCAAGCACACAAGGGCTAGGGAAGAAAATATGAATTATTAATGATATTAGGCACTTGATAATGCTTGCATGTTACAATTTCAACAAAGGCAATACCTGCTACCATTTAGGGGAGAGAACTCATAAGCCATACCACTTATTTTTACACCTTAGACTTAGATATGAATAAGCAACAGTCTCTGATAAACTTCAGTTGACCTTCCATTACACTCCTGACAAAAATATGTAGCTTACAATAGGCTTTTGGTAAGACCTTGAACCTGTATCACCACTCACACAAAAATACTAAGCAGTGGGAGTTTTTCCTCGGTAAGAATCAAAAAGCTGTTGTGGAAAGTGTAGAGCTAAATGTGCAGGCTTACAGAAACATGACTTGGATGGGAGGGGGTCCTGAAACTACCTCCATGATGGCTCACTGAGTCCATGACATGAAAAGCAATGATCCCAGGGAGAGTTTGGCCTTTTGCAGAGGAGATATCTGATGACAGGGACCTATTGGCAACACTCAGGCTCTTGGAAGGCAGCTACAAAGACAACAGAGCCAAATGTGATGGCCACTGTTTGTGCCTGGAGAGGTTGTGAGTACACATTAGATAAACTTTCCTACTGGGAATGCAGAACAATAGTGGAACAGGTCACCCAGAGAAGTGGCTTTGAAGATTTTGTCCTTTGAATGTTTCTAGAGACTCAGCTAGACAAATTTGTAATGGACCTGATCTGGTGTTGGAAATGCTCTGCTTTGAATAGTTGGACTAGAAGCTTCCAAAGGTCCTTTCTCAGCGATATTTCAATGATTCTATGAAAATCTGTCCACAGAGGTAGAATAAATATACATGAATAACGATGTGATAAGAAGAAATACGAATTTAGACTGGCCATTGTAGAAAGCATAGGAAGAAAATTAATTTGATACTTGAAGATTTTTTTAAAATGAAAAACTAATTATTGTCTGAAAGTGATTGGTGAATAACCAGCTATGAAATTCAAGTAGGAGTGTCATCTATGTGGGATTTCTTCAACAACATTAACAAATACTTATTTAGCAAATAATATCAGGGTACAAAAGCTTCTGAGAAAAGAAAATATCACAAACAGAAAGGAACTTACTGGTGTTCTCATCTGCTGGAAAGGACTGATACTCAGCATGAAACCCTCTACTGGAATATCTGGAGTCACTGTGAAATCTGACGGTCATAAAGTTTGAGGATGATTTGTATGGGAGAGCATAATTAGAACAAATTCTTCCAAGCAGAGGAGAAGTATTGGGTGGCCCATCGTAGATCTCAATATAGTCATTCTGACATCCACCTTGCAACCTGAGGAAGAAACATGAATATATAATAAAATGTATTTGGTGAACTCCATTTTTAAGGGCTGAACAAATGATAAACTAAGACACTGCACTCATAAAATTCCCATGTAATATTTATAATGCACTTATAAGCATGGGAAATGTGCTTGGAAATAGTGGTCATAGAGGTTTGGGACCCTTTTATTGCCCAAGCAGGAAGTGGTTTACTTACTGAATACTTCTAAATGTGAGCATAATGCGGAAATTATTCATTACTTGTATTTCCCACAAACAATCTGCATTATCTGGATAATTCAGAGGATAAGAAGGACTCTGAAGCGTTCCAGAGGAATTAAAAAGTAAGCCACCACAAATATATTTTATAGCTGAAAAAAAAAAAAAAAGATATAGATGAGATTAATTTAGATATACTTCAGATAAATTTAACATATATTTTATGTATTCAAGCCATGGCAACAGGAGAATAAATCTCCAGAGAAACTGAATGGTTGTGCTCTTCTCACTCGGGCTACAAGTGTGATGGCACCTTCAGAGAAGTCTGCTTAAGGAAAGTGTACGTATGACAGAAAGTGAGAGGTGCTCACCCAAATAACATAAAATCTTGAGAAGACAGAGAAGAAGTTTACACACAAAATCAACACAGTCAGACGTTCAACCCCAACAACAAATCAGACAAAGAGAGGAGAAGGACTTTGAAAGTTGGTACCAATAATGATTTTTTCAATAAGTATTACTATGTGCAATCCATACAACTGCAACCTAAACATTCAGAAATAATACACCACGAAATGAACACATTAGAAAGGTGAAAACAGCAGACACACCTGGGGTAGTTGATGGTGGAGTAGAAGCATTGGTCATCATTATGGCATCTGTTAAAACAGGAAGAGAAAGAAGCAAGTGAGGACCTTGTAGATGAAGAAGCATGGTGTGGTGGTTTCAGCTTTTTGGCTTGCAGCTGATCTCAGCCTGCTCTCTCACTATCCCCCTTGCCCAGGGACTAGGGGAAAAAACTGGAAGGAAAAGGGCAATGAGACTTGTGGGTTGAGATAAAAACTATGTACTAATAAAAATAAAATTAAAATGATGACAACAGTAATAACAGAATATACGAATGGGTGATGCACAGTGCAGTTGCACCACTCTTTGACTGATGTAAAGTTGGCAATCTCAGAGCAGAGACGGTCCTGAAACCCAAATCCCAGAAGAGTGAGAGCCTAAGAGACCCCTGACAGAATCTCCCCATCTTCTGGTCAACCCTGACTGATATGCTGACCATGGCATAACGTGATCTGGAATATTTCATTGGCACATCCAAATGCCAGAATTGGGTTCTGCTATTCACTGCGCTTCTCCCTCCCAGTCCTAATGCAGCTGTGAACCAGCCAAACACGGTGACAGCGAGCTAAAGTGGAAACTAACAGCACTAAAAACTTACACACATTTTTCTCAAAAACAATCCCATCTGGAAACTAACACACAGCTATTCTGGCTGCGAAGAAGAAAATTAACATAATCGTAAAAAAAACATAACATGTAGCGAGGTTTTCCTCCTCCGCTGCAGATATTGGAGCCAACCTGCCTTGGGGTCAAGGGAGAGTTTGGGGGACCTTGTGGATGAAGGAGCATGCCCAGATTTTTCCTCATTATTTCCTAACATAGTGCCACTCTGCAAATTGAAATTGGAGAGCTTGGGGGTGTCAGCAGGGTGGTCTTCCATGGTAAGAGCAGTGGAAAAAGCAATCTATGAAGACATCTCCAACACATCCCTAATGGTAGCTAAGAAGGGACTCTCTTTGAGAGCGTCCCGGTATTTAGGAAGGAAAAGCAACGGTACCTGAGCACACAACACCAGCATCTTCACCGTGGTTACAGTTGTGGACGCCCCAGCCACGGTGGCTGCACTGGAAGAGGGAGGACTCGTTCCCAGTGCAGCGCACGTCGTCCAGGTAGATGTTGCCAGTGCCTTGTCCAAAGTAGGCACTTGATGGTGCAGAAACGGCAAAGCCGCATCCCAGCTGCCTGCACACGACCGCGGCATCATCCATGTCCCAGTAGTCATCACAGACAGTGCCCCAGCCGCCATGGTGGGAAATCTCTACGCGCCCCTCACAGCGGTTACTGCCGTTCACCAGGCTCAGGGAGGCTCCTGGGAAAGGAGGAGACAGGGAAGACATGGAAAACCCTCTAGCATGCAGGCACCTTCACCCCATGCAAAGCTGCAGGCTGGGGGAGATGTGGTTGGAAAGCTGCCTGGCAGAAAAGGCCCTGGGGTGTTGGTTGACAGCCAGCTGGACATGAGCCAGCAGTGTGACAAGGTGGCCAAAAAGGCCAATGTCCTGCTGGCCTGCATCAGCAGTAGTGTGGCCAGCAAGACCAGGGAAGTAATCCTTCCCCTGTTCTCAACCTTGATGAGGCTGCATCTTGATTCCTGTGTCCAGTTCTGGGCCCCTCATTCCAAGAAGGACATGGAGGCGCTGGAATGTGTCCAGAGAAGGGCAACGGAGCTGGGGAAGGGTCTGGAGAAGAAGACTGATGAGGAGATGCTGAGGGAACTGGGGTTGTTGTGTCTGGAGAAGAGGCGGCTGAGGGTGACCTTCTCACTGTCTACCGCTACTTGAAAGGAGGGTGCAGGGAGGCACATGTGTGTCTTTTCTCCCAGGTGACTAGTGATAGAACAAGAGGTAAAGTCCTTCAGTTACACCAGGGGAGGTACAGATTGGATGTCAGGACGTATTTCTTCACTCAAAGGGCTCTCAGGTACTGGAAAGGGCTGCCCAGGGAGGTGGTTGAGTCACCATTCCTGGAGGTGTTGAAAAGATGGGAAGATGGGGTGCTCGGAGATATGGTTTAGCAGTGCACAGGTATGGTTGGACTCGATGACCTCAGAGGTCTTTTCCAACCAGGAGAATCTCGGATTCTGATTTTCTTGCTGGGCCATGGGCAACGCTCTATGAGTTTCAGGCTACGTGGGCTGCCAGCCTCAGCTTAATTAGGCTGTGCCTTTTCCCTGGCTCTGCTCTGCCATGGAGAAGACCAAACCCCACCCTGTGAGTCACCACCTGGTACCACCAGAACAGCGGCCAGTAAAACCATGACAAATTCAGACCCACCTGGAGGAACAGATGCTGTGAAGCTGGCTGTGGTCGTTCTTATGGCATCTGTTGGGGAGGAAGAGAAAGAAGCAAGTGAGGACCTTGTGGATGAAGGAGCATGCCCAGATTTTTCCTCATTGCTTCCTAACATAGTGCCACCCTGCAAGTTGAAATTGGAGAGCTTGGGGGTGTCAGCAGGGTGGTCTTCCATGATAAAAGCTTTGGGAACCACAATCTATGAAGACATCTCCAACACATCCCTAATGGTGGCCAAGAAGGGACTCTCTTTGAGAGCGTCCCGGTATTTAGGAAGGAAAAGCAACGGTACCTGAGCACACAACACCAGCATCTTCACCGTGGTTACAGTTGTGGACGCCCCAGCCACGGTGGCTGCACTGGAAGAGGGAGGACTCGTTTCCAGTGCAGTGAACATCGTCCAGGTAGATGTTGCCAGTGCCTTGTCCAAAGTAGGCACTTGATGGTGCAGAAACGGCAAAGCCGCATCCCAGCTGCCTGCACACGACCGCGGCATCATCCATGTCCCAGCCGTCATCACAGACAGTGCCCCAGCCCCCATGGTGGGAAATCTCTACGCGCCCCTCACAGCGGTTACTGCCGTTCACCAGGCTCAGGGAGGCTCCTGGGAAAGGAGGAGACAGGGAAGACATGGAAAACCCTCTAGCACACAGGCACCTTCACCCCATGCAACGCTCCAGGCTGGGGGAGATGTGGTTGGAAAGCTGCCTGGCAGAAAAGGCGCCGGGGGTGCTGGCTGACAGACGTCTGGACATGAGCCAGCAGTGTGACAAGATGGCCAAAAAGGCCAATGTCCTGCTGGCCTGCATCAGCACTAGTTTGGCCAGCGATACCAGGGAAGTCATCCTTCCCCTGATCTCAACCTTGATGAGGCCGCATCTTGATTCCTGTGTCCAGTTCTGGGCCCCTCACTCCATGAAGGACATGGAGGCTCTGGAATGTGTCC
Organism: Caprimulgus europaeus; assembly: GCA_907165065.1. Next base: position 5,245,339 of record OU015529.1, read on the forward strand.
AGAGAAGGGCAACGGAGCTGAGGAAGGGTCTGGAGAAGAAGCCTGATGAGGAGAGGCTGAGGGAACTGGGGTTGTTGTGTCTGGAGAAGAGGCGGCTGAGGGTGACCTTCTCACTGTGTAAAACTACTTGAAAGGAGGTTGCAGGGAGGCACATGTGTGTCTTTTCTCCCAGGTGGCTAATGATAGATCAAGAGGCAAAGTCCTTCAATTACACCATGGGAGGTACAGATTGGATGTCAGGACGTAGTTCCTCACTCAAAGGGCTCTCAGGTACTGGAAAGGGCTGTCCAGGGAGGTGGTTGAGTCACCATTCCTGGAGATGTTGAAAAGATGGGAAGATGGGGTGCTCGGATATATCACAGAATCACATAGAATCACAGAATATTAGGGATTGGAAGGGACCTCGAAAGATCATCCAGTCCAATCCCCCTGCCAGAGCAGGAACACCTAGATGAGTTCACACAGGAAGGCATCCAGGCAGGTCTTGAATGTCTCCAGAGAAGGAGACTCCACACCCTCCCTGGGCAGCCTGTTCCAGTGCTCTGGCACCCTCACCGTAAAGATGTTCTTTCTCAAATTTAAGCAGAACCTCTTGTGCTCCAGCTTACACCCATTACCCCTTGTCCTATCACTGGACATCACTGTGAAGAGCCTGGCTCCATCCTCCTCACACTCACCCTTCAAATATTTATAAACATTAATAAGGTCCCCCCTCGGCCTCCTCTTCTCCAAGCTAAAGAGGCCCAGCTCCCTCAGCCTTTCCTTATCAGGGAGATGCTCCACTCCCTTAATCATCTGGGTGGCTCTGTGCTGGACTCTCAAGCAGCTCCCTGTCCTTCTTGAACTGTGGGGCCCAGAACTGGACACAATATTCCAGATGTGGCCTCACCAGGGCAGAGTACAGGGGAAGAAGAACCTCTCTTGACCTACTAACCACACCCCTCCTAATGTACCCCAGGATGCCATTGGCCTTCCTGGCCACAAGGGCACAGTGCTGGCTCATGGTCATCCTGCTGTCCACACTGCTCTCCAGGAGATCATTTCCCAACCTATACTGGAACCTGGGGTTGTTCCTGCCCAGGTGCAACACCCTACATTTGCCCTTATTATACTTCATCAAGTTTTTCCCTGCCCAGCTCTCCAGCCTGTCCAGGTCTCTCTGGATGGAAGCACAGCTCTTTGTTGTGTCAGTCACTCCTCCCAGCTTGGTATCATCAGCAAACTTGCTGACAGTGCATTCAATTCCCTCATCCAGGTCATTGATGAATATATTGAATAATACTGGTCCTAGTACCGACCCCTGAGGGACTCCACTGGACACAGGTCTCCAACTAGACTCTGCCCCATTGACCACCACTCTCTGGCTTCTTCCCACCATCCAGTTAATAATCCATCTCACTACCTGCTCATCTAATCCACACTTCCTCAATTTATCAGCGAGGATGCTGTGGGAGACCGTGTCAAATGCCTTGCTGATATGCTCTAGATATGGTTTAGCACTGCACAGGTATGGTTGGACTCCATGACCTCAGAGGTCTTTTCCAACCAGGAGAGTCTGGGATTCTCTGATTTCTTTGCTGAGCCATGGGCAACGTTCTACGAGTTTCAGGCTATGTGGGCTGCCAGCCTCAGCTTAATTAGGCTGTGCCTTTCTCTGGCTCTGCTCTGCCATGGAGAATACCAGACCCCACCCTGTGAGTCACCACCTGGTACCACCAGAACAGCAGTCAGTAAAACCATGACAAATTCAGACCCACCTGGAGGAACAGATGCTGTGAAGCTGGCTGTGGTCGTTCTTATGGCATCTGTTGGGGAGGAAGAGAAAGAAGCAAGTGAGGACCTTGTGGATGAAGGAGCATGCCCAGATTTTCCCCCAGTGCTGCGGACATTGGTGCCACCCTACAAGTTGGCAATGGAGAGCTTGGAGGTGTCAGCAGGGTGGTCTTCCATGATAAAAGCTTTGGGAACCACAATCTATGAAGACATCTCCAACACATCCGTAATGGTGGCCAAGAAGGGACTCTCTTTGAGAGCGTCCCGGTATTTAGGAAGGAAAAGCAACGGTACCTGAGCACACAACACCAGCATCTTCACCGTGGTTACAGTTGTGGATGCCCCAGCCACGGTGGCTGCACTGGAAGAGGGAGGACTCGCTCCCAGTGCAGTGCACATCGTCCAGGTAGATGTTGCCAGTGCCTGGTCCAAAGTAGGCACTTGATGGTGCAGAAACGGCAAAGCCGCATCCCAGCTGCCTGCACACGACCGCGGCATCATCCATGTCCCAGTAGTCATCACAGACAGTGCCCCGGCCCCCATGGTGGGAAATCTCTACGCGCCCCTCACAGCGGTTACTGCCGTTCACCAGGCTCAGGGAGGCTCCTGGGAAAGGAGGAGACCGGGAAGACATGGAAAACCCTCTAGCACACAGGCACCTTCACCCCATGCAACGCTGCAGGCTGGGGGAGATGTGGTTGGAAAGCTGCCTGGCAGAAAAGGCCCTTGGGGTGTTGGTTGACAGCCGGCTGTACATGAACCAGCAGTGTGCCAAGGTGGCCAAAAAGGCCAATGTCCTGCTGGCCTGCATCAGCACTAGTTTGGCCAGTGAGACCAGGGAAGTCATCCTTCCCCTGTTCTCAACCTTGATGAGGCCGCATCTTGATTCCTGTGTCCAATTCTGGGCCCCTCATTCCAAGAAGGACATGGAGGCGTTGGAGCGTGTCCAGAGAAGGGCAACGGAGCTGGGGAAGGGTCTGGAGAAGAAGCCTGATGAGGAGAGGCTGAGGGAACTGGGGTTGCTGAGTCTGGAGAAGAGGAGACTGAGGTGAGACCTTCTCACTATCTACAACTATTTGAAAGGAGGTTGCAGGGAGGCACATGTGTGTCTTTTCTCCCAGGTGACTAGTGATAGAACAAGAGGTAAAGTCCTTCAGTTACACCAGGGGAGGTACAGAATGGATGTCAGGACGTATTTCTTCACTCAAAGGGCTCTCAGGTACTGGAAAGGGCTGTCCAGGGAGGTGATTGAGTCACCATTCCTGGAGGTGTTGAAAAGTTGGGAAGATGGGGTGCTCGGAGATATGGTTTAGTAGTGGACCAGATATGGTTGGACTCCATGACCTCAGAGGTCTTTTCCAACCAGGAGAATCTGGGATTCTCTGATTTCTTTGCTGGGCCATGGGCGACGCTCTAGGAGTTTCAGGCTACGTGGACTGCCAGCCTCAGCTTAATTAGGCTGTGCCTTTTCCCTGGCTCTGCTCTGCCATGGAGAACACCAGATCCCACCTTGTGAGCCACCACCTGATACCACCAGAAGAGTAGTGGCCAGTAAAACCATGACAAATTCAGACCCACCTGGAGGAACAGTTGCTGTGAAGCTGGCTGCAGTCATTGTTAAGGCATCTGTTGGGGAGGAAGAGAAAGAAGCAAGTGAGGACCTTGTGGATGAAGGAGCATGCCCAGATTTTCCCACAGTGCTTCCTAACATAGTGCCACCCTGCAAGTTGGCAATGGAGAGCTTGGGGGTGTCAGCAGGGTGGTCTTCCATGGTAAGAGCAGTGGAAAACACAATCTATGAAGACATCTCCCACATCCCCAATGGTGGCCAAGAAGGGACACTCTTTGAGAGCGTCCCGGTATTTAGGAAGGAAAAGCAACGGTACCTGAGCACACAACACCAGCATCTTCACCGTGGTTACAGTTGTGGACGCCCCAGCCACGGTGGCTGCACTGGAAGAGGGAGGACTCGCTCCCAGTGCAGCGCACGTCGTCCAGGTAGATGTTGCCAGTGCCTGGTCCAAAGTAGGCACCTGATGGTGCAGAAACGGCAAAGCCGCATCCCAGCTGCCTGCACACGACCGCGGCATCATCCATGTCCCAGCCGTCATCACAGACAGTGCCCCGGCCCCCATGGTGGGAAATCTCTACGCGCCCCTCACAGCGGTTACTGCCGTTCACCAGGCTCAGGGAGGCACCTGGGAAAGGAGGAGACCGGGAAGACATGGAAAACCCTCTAGCACGCAGGCACCTTCACCCCATGCAACGCTCCAGGCTGGGGGAGATGTGGTTGGAAAGCTGCCTGGCAGAAAAGGCCCTGGGTGTGTTGGTTGAGAGCCAGATGGCCATGAGCCAGCAGTGTGCCAAGGTGGCCAAAAAGGCCAATGTCCTGCTGGCCTGGACCAGCACTAGTGTGGCCAGCAAGACCAGGGTAGTCATCCTTCCCCTGATCTCAGTGTTGCTGAGGCTGCTCCTTGAATCCTGTGTTCAGTTCTGGGCCCCTCACTCCATGAAGGACATGGAGGCTCTGGAATGTGTCCAGAGAAGGGCAACGGAGCTGGGGAAGGGTCTGGAGAAGAAGTCTGATGAGGAGAGGCTGAGGGAACTGGGGTTGTTGTGTCCGGAGAAGGGGAGGCTTAAGGGAGACCTTCTCGCTATCTACAGCTACTTGAAAGGAGGTTGCAGGGAGGCACATGTGTGTCTTTTCTCCCAGGTGACTAGTGATAGAACAAGAAGCAATGCCCTCCAGTAACAAAAGGGGAGGTACAGACTGGATGTCAGGACGTACTTCTTCACTCAAAGGGCTCTCAGGTACTGGAAAGGGCTGTCCAGGGAGGTGATTGAGTCACCATTCCTGGAGGTGTTGAAAAGTTGGGAAGATGGGGTGCTCGGAGATATGGTTTAGTAGTGGACCAGATATGGTTGGACTCCATGACCTCAGAGGTCTTTTCCAACCAGGAGAATCTGGGATTCTCTGATTTCTTTACTGGGCCATGGGCAACACTCTACGAGTTTCAGGCTACGTGGGCTGCCAGCCTCAGCTTAATTAGGCTGTGCCTTTTCCCTGGCTCTGCTCTGCCATGGAGAACACCAGATCCCACCCTGTGAGCCATCACCTGATACCACCAGAAGAGTGGTGGCCAGTAAAACCACGACAAATTCAGACCCACCTGGAGGAACAGATGCTGTGAAGCTGGCTATGGTCGTTCTTATGGCATCTGTTGGGGAGGAAGAGAAAGAAGCAAGTGAGGACCTTGTGGATGAAGGAGCATGCCCAGATTTTTCTTCATTGCTTCCTAACATAGTGCCACCCTGCAAGTTGTCAGTGGAGAGCTTGGGGGTGTCAGCAGGGTGGTCTTCCATGGTAAGAGCAGTGGAAAACACAATCTATGAAGACATCTCCAACACATCCCTAATGGTGGCCAAGAAGGGACACTCTTTGAGAGCGTCCCGGTATTTAGGAAGGAAAAGCAACGGTACCTGAGCACACAACACCAGCATCTTCACCGTGGTTACAGTTGTGGATGCCCCAGCCACGGTGGCTGCACTGGAAGAGGGAGGACTCGCTCCCAGTGCAGTGCACATCGTCCAGGTAGATGTTGCCAGTGCCTGGTCCAAAGTAGGCACTTGATGGTGCAGAAACGGCAAAGCCGCATCCCAGCTGCCTGCACACGACCGCGGCATCATCCATGTCCCAGTAGTCATCACAGACAGTGCCCCGGCCCCCATGGTGGGAAATCTCTACGCGCCCCTCACAGCGGTTACTGCCGTTCACCAGGCTCAGGGAGGCTCCTGGGAAAGGAGGAGACCGGGAAGACATGGAAAACCCTCTAGCACACAGGCACCTTCACCCCATGCAACGCTGCAGGCTGGGGGAGATGTGGTTGGAAAGCTGCCTGGCAGAAAAGGCCCTTGGGGTGTTGGTTGACAGCCGGCTGTACATGAACCAGCAGTGTGCCAAGGTGGCCAAAAAGGCCAATGTCCTGCTGGCCTGCATCAGCACTAGTTTGGCCAGTGAGACCAGGGAAGTCATCCTTCCCCTGTTCTCAACCTTGATGAGGCCGCATCTTGATTCCTGTGTCCAATTCTGGGCCCCTCATTCCAAGAAGGACATGGAGGCGTTGGAGCGTGTCCAGAGAAGGGCAACGGAGCTGGGGAAGGGTCTGGAGAAGAAGCCTGATGAGGAGAGGCTGAGGGAACTGGGGTTGCTGAGTCTGGAGAAGAGGAGACTGAGGTGAGACCTTCTCACTATCTACAACTATTTGAAAGGAGGTTGCAGGGAGGCACATGTGTGTCTTTTCTCCCAGGTGACTAGTGATAGAACAAGAGGTAAAGTCCTTCAGTTACACCAGGGGAGGTACAGAATGGATGTCAGGACGTATTTCTTCACTCAAAGGGCTCTCAGGTACTGGAAAGGGCTGTCCAGGGAGGTGATTGAGTCACCATTCCTGGAGGTGTTGAAAAGTTGGGAAGATGGGGTGCTCGGAGATATGGTTTAGTAGTGGACCAGATATGGTTGGACTCCATGACCTCAGAGGTCTTTTCCAACCAGGAGAATCTGGGATTCTCTGATTTCTTTGCTGGGCCATGGGCGACGCTCTAGGAGTTTCAGGCTACGTGGACTGCCAGCCTCAGCTTAATTAGGCTGTGCCTTTTCCCTGGCTCTGCTCTGCCATGGAGAACACCAGATCCCACCTTGTGAGCCACCACCTGATACCACCAGAAGAGTAGTGGCCAGTAAAACCATGACAAATTCAGACCCACCTGGAGGAACAGTTGCTGTGAAGCTGGCTGCAGTCATTGTTAAGGCATCTGTTGGGGAGGAAGAGAAAGAAGCAAGTGAGGACCTTGTGGATGAAGGAGCATGCCCAGATTTTCCCACAGTGCTTCCTAACATAGTGCCACCCTGCAAGTTGGCAATGGAGAGCTTGGGGGTGTCAGCAGGGTGGTCTTCCATGGTAAGAGCAGTGGAAAACACAATCTATGAAGACATCTCCCACATCCCCAATGGTGGCCAAGAAGGGACACTCTTTGAGAGCGTCCCGGTATTTAGGAAGGAAAAGCAACGGTACCTGAGCACACAACACCAGCATCTTCACCGTGGTTACAGTTGTGGACGCCCCAGCCACGGTGGCTGCACTGGAAGAGGGAGGACTCGCTCCCAGTGCAGCGCACGTCGTCCAGGTAGATGTTGCCAGTGCCTGGTCCAAAGTAGGCACCTGATGGTGCAGAAACGGCAAAGCCGCATCCCAGCTGCCTGCACACGACCGCGGCATCATCCATGTCCCAGCCGTCATCACAGACAGTGCCCCGGCCCCCATGGTGGGAAATCTCTACGCGCCCCTCACAGCGGTTACTGCCGTTCACCAGGCTCAGGGAGGCACCTGGGAAAGGAGGAGACCGGGAAGACATGGAAAACCCTCTAGCACGCAGGCACCTTCACCCCATGCAACGCTCCAGCCTGGGGGAGATGTGGTTGGAAAGCTGCCTGGCAGAAAAGGCTCCAGGGGTTGTTTGTTGACAGCCGGCTGTACATGAGCCAGCAGTGTGCCAAGGTGGCCAAAAAGGCCAATGTCCTGCTGGCCTGCATCAGCAGTAGTGTGGCCAGCAAGACCAGGGAAGTAATCCTTCCCATTTTTTCAACCTTGATGAGGCTGCATCTTGATTCCTGTGTCCAGTTCTGGGCCCCTCATTAGAAGAAGAACATGGAGGCGCTGGAGCGTGTCCAGAGAAGGGCAACGGAGCTGGGGAAGGATCCGGAGAAGAAGCCTGATGAGGAGAGGCTGAAGGAACTGGGGTTGTTGCATCTGGTGAAGAGGAGGCTGAGGGTGAGCTTCTCGCTGTCTAAAACTACTTGAAAGGAGGTTGCAGGGAGGCACATGTGTGTCTTTTCTCCCAGGTGACTAGTGATAGATCAAGAGACAAAGTCCTTCAGTTACACCAGGGGAGGTACAGATTGGATGTCAGGACGTACTTCTTCACTCAAAAGGCTCTCAGGTACTGGAAAGGGCTGTCCAGGGAGGTGGTTGAGTCACCATTCCTGGAGGTGTTGAAAAGATGGGAAGATGGGGTGCTCGGAGATATGGTTTAGTAGTGGACCAGATATGGTTGGACTCGATGACCTCAGAGGTCTTTTCCAACCAGGAGAATCTGGGATTCTGATTTTCTTGCTGGGCCATGGGCAACGCTCTAGGAGTTTCAGGCTACGTGGGCTGCCAGCCTCAGCTTAATTAGGCTGTGCCTTTTCCCTGGCTCTGCTCTGCCATGGAGAAGACCAAACCCCACCCTGTGAGTCACCACCTGCTACCACCAGAACTGCGGCCAGTAAAACCATGACAAATTCAGACCCACCTGGAGGAACAGATGCTGTGAAGCTGGCTATGGTCGTTCTTATGGCATCTGTTGGGGAGGAAGAGAAAGAAGCAAGTGAGGACCTTGTGGATGAAGGAGCATGCCCAGATTTTTCCTCATTGCTTCCTAACATAGTGCCACCCTGCAAGTTGAAATTGGAGAGCTTGGGGGTGTCAGCAGGGTGGTCTTCCATGGTAAGAGCAGTGGAAAACACAATCTATGAAGACATCTCCAACACATCCGTAATGGTGGCCAAGAAGGGACACTCTTTGAGAGCGTCCCGGTATTTAGGAAGGAAAAACAACGGTACCTGAGCACACAACACCAGCATCTTCACCGTGGTTACAGTTGTGGACGCCCCAGCCACGGTGGCTGCACTGGAAGAGGGAGGACTCGTTTCCAGTGCAGAGCACGTCGTCCAGGTAGATGTTGCCAGTGCCTGGTCCAAAGTAGGCACTTGATGGTGCAGAAACGGCAAAGCCGCATCCCAGCTGCCTGCACACGACCGCGGCATCATCCATGTCCCAGCCGTCATCACAGACAGTGCCCCGGCCCCCATGGTGGGAAATCTCTACGCGCCCCTCACAGCGGTTACTGCCGTTCACCAGGCTCAGGGAGGCTCCTGGGAAAGGAGGAGACCGGGAAGACATGGAAAACCCTCTAGCACGCAGGCACCTTCACCCCATGCAACGCTCCAGCCTGGGGGAGATGTGGTTGGAAAGCTGCCTGGCAGAAAAGGCCCTCGGGGTGTTGGTTGACAGCCGGCTGGACATGAGCCAGCAGTGTGCCAAGGTGGCCAAAAAGGCCAATGTCCTGCTGGCCTGCATCAGCAGTAGTGTGGCCAGCGAGACCAGGGAAGTCATCCTTCCCCTGTTCTCAACCTTGATGAGGCCGCATCTTGATTCCTGTGTCCAGTTCTGGGCCCCACATTACAAGAAAGACATGGAGGCGTTGGAGCGTGTCCAGAGAAGGGCAACGGAGCTGGGGAAGGGTCTGGAGAAGAAGCCTGATGAGGAGAGGCTGAGGGATCTGAGATTGTTGAGTCGAGAAGAGGAGGCTGAGGGTGACCTTCTCACTATCTACAACTACTTGAAAGGAGGTTGCAGGGAGGCACATGTGTGTCTTTTCTCCCAGGTGACTAGTGATAGAACAAGAGGCAAAGTCCTTCAGTTACACCAGGGGAGGTACAGATTGGATGTCAGGACGTACTTCTTCACTCAAAGGGCTCTCAGGTACTGGAAAGGGCTGCCCAGGGAGGTGGTTGAGTCACCATTCCTGGAGGTGTTGAAAAGATGGGAAGATGGGGTGCTCGGAGATATGGTTTAGCAGTGCACAGGTATGGTTGGACTCCATGACCACAGAGGTCTCTTCCAACCAGGAGAATCTGGGATTCTCTGATTTTCTTGCTGGGCCATGGGCGACGCTCTAGGAGTTTCAGGCTACATGGGCTGACAGCCTCAGCTTAATTAGGCTGTGCCTTTCCCTGGCTCTGCTCTGCCATGGAGAACACCAGATCCCACCCTGTGAGCCACCACCTGGTACCACCAGAAGAGTAGTGGCCAGTAAAACCATGACAAATTCAGACCCACCTGGAGGAACAGTTGCTGTGAAGCTGGCTGTGGTCGATCTTATGGCATCTGTTGGGGAGGAAGAGAAAGAAGCAAGTGAGGACCTTGTGGATGAAGGAGCATGCCCAGATTTTCCCCCAGTGCTGCGGATGTTGGTGCCATCCTACAAGTTGGAATTGGAGAGCTTGGGGGTGTCAGCAGGGTGGTCTTCCATGGTAAGAGCAGTGCAAAACACAATCTATGAAGACATCTCCAACATATCCCTAATGGTGGCCAAGAAGGGACTCTCTTTGAGAGCGTCCCGGTATTTAGGAAGGAAAAGCAACGGTACCTGAGCACACAACACCAGCATCTTCACCGTGGTTACAGTTGTGGACGCCCCAGCCACGGTGGCTGCACTGGAAGAGGGAGGACTCATTTCCAGTGCAGTGCACATCGTCCAGGTAGATGTTGCCAGTGCCTTGTCCAAAGTAGGCACTTGATGGTGCAGAAACGGCAAAGCCGCATCCCAGCTGCCTGCACACGACCGCGGCATCATCCATGTCCCAGCCGTCATCACAGACAGTGCCCCGGCCCCCATGGTGGGAAATCTCTACGCGCCCCTCACAGCGGTTACTGCCGTTCACCAGGCTCAGGGAGGCTCCTGGGAAAGGAGGAGACAGGGAAGACATGGAAAACCCTCTAGCACGCAGGCACCTTCACCCCATGCAACGCTGCAGGCTGGGGGAGATGTGGTTGGAAAGCTGCTTGGCAGAAAAGGCCCCGGGGGTGTTGGTTGACAGCTGGCTGGACATGAGCCAGCAGTGTGCCAAGGTGGCCAAAAAGGCCAATGTCCTGCTGGCCTGGATCAGCAATAGTGTGGCCAGCGATACCAGGGAAGTCATCCTTCCCCTGATCTCAGTGTTGTTGAGGCTGCACCTTGAATCCTGTGTCCAGTTCTGGGCCCCTCATTAGAAGAAGAACATGGAGGCGCTGGAGCGTGTCCAGAGAAGGGCAACAGAGGTGGAGAGGGGTCTGGAGAAGAAGCCTGATGAGGAGAGGCTGAGGGAACTGAGATTGTTGAGTCGAGAAGAGGAGGATGAGGAGAGGCCTTCTTGCTATCTACAACTACTTGAAAGGTGGGTGCAGGGAGGCACATGTGTGTCTTTTCTCCCAGGTGACTAGTGATAGAACAAGAGGTAAAGTCCTTCAGTTACACCAGGGGAGGTACAGATTGGATGTCAGGACGTACTTCTTCACTCAAAGGGCTCTCAGGTATTGGAAAGGGCTGCCCAGGGAGGTGGTTGAGTCACCATTCCTGGAGGTGTTGAAAAGATGGGAAGATGGGGTGCTCGGAGATATGGTTTAGTAGTGCACAGGTATGGTTGGACTCCATGACCTCAGAGGTCTTTTCCAACCAGGAGAATCTGGGATTCTCTGATTTTCTTGCTGGGCCATGGGCAATGCTCTAGGAGTTTCAGGCTACGTGGACTGCCAGCCTCAGATTAATTAGGCTGTGCCTTTCCCTGGCTCTGCTCTGCCATGGAGAAGACCAAACCCCACCCTGTGAGTCACCACCTGGTACCACCAGAACAAGAGCCAGTAAAACCATGACAAATTCAGACCCACCTGGAGGAACAGTTGCTGTGAAGCTGGCTATGGTTGTTCTTATGGCATCTGTTGGGGAGGAAGAGAAAGAAGCAAGTGAGGACCTTGTGGATGAAGGAGCATGCCCAGAGTTTTCCTCATTGCTTCCTAACATAGTGCCACCCTGCAAGTTGTCAATGGAGAGCTTGGGGGTGTCAGCAGGGTGGTCTTCCGTGGTAAGAGCAGTGGAAAAAACAATCTATGAAGACATCTCCAACACATCCCTAATGGTGGCCAAGAAGGGACACTCTTTGAGAGCGTCCCGGTATTTAGGAAGGAAAAGCAACGGTACCTGAGCACACAACACCAGCATCTTCACCGTGGTTACAGTTGTGGACGCCCCAGCCACGGTGGCTGCACTGGAAGAGGGAGGACTCGCTCCCAGTGCAGAGCACGTCGTCCAGGTAGATGTTGCCAGTGCCTGGTCCAAAGTGGGCACTTGATGGTGCAGAAACGGCAAAGCCGCATCCCAGCTGCCTGCACACGACCGCGGCATCATCCATGTCCCAGTAGTCATCACAGACAGTGCCCCGGCCCCCATGGTGGGAAATCTCTACGCGCCCCTCACAGCAGTTACTGCCGTTCACCAGGCTCAGGGAGGCTCCTGGGAAAGGAGGAGACCGGGAAGACATGGAAAACCCTCTAGCACGCAGGCACCTTCACCCCATGCAACGCTTTAGGCTGGGGGAGATGTGGTTGGAAAGCTGCCTGGCAGAAAAGGCCCTCGGGGTGTTGGTTGACAGCTGGCTGGACATGAGCCAGCAGTGTGCCAAGGTGGCCAAAAAGGCCAATGTCCTGCTGGCCTGCATCAGCACTAGTGTGGCCAGCAAGACCAGGGAGGTCATCCTTCCCCTGTTCTCAGCCTTGGTGAGGCCGCATCTTGATTCCTGTGTCCAGTTCTGGGCCCCTCATTAGAAGAAGAACATGGAGGCGCTGGAGTGTGTCCAGAGAAGTTCAACAGAGGTGGAGAGGGGTCTGGAGAAGAAGCCTGATGAGGAGAGGCTGAGGGATCTGAGATTGTTGAGTCGAGAAGAGGAGGATGAGGAGAGGCCTTCTCACTATCTACAACTACTTGAAAGGAGGGTGCAGGGAGGCACATGTGTGTCTTTTCTCCCAGGTGGCTAGTGATAGAACAAGAGGCAAAGTCCTTCAGTTACACCAGGGGAGGTACAGATTGGATGTCAGGACGTACTTCTTCACTCAAAGGGCTCTCAGGTACTGGAAAGGGCTGCCCAGGGAGGTGGTTGAGTCACCATTCCTGGAGGTGTTGAAAAGATGGGAAGATGGGGTGCTCGGAGATATGGTTTAGTAGTGCACAGGTATGGTTGGACTCGATGACCTCAGAGGTCTTTTCCAACCAGGAGATTCTGTGATTCTGATTTTCTTGCTGGGCCATGGGCAACGCGCTACGAGTTTCAGGCTACGTGGGCTGCCAGCCTCAGCTTAATTAGGCTGTGCCTTTCCCTGGCTCTGCTCTGCCATGGAGAACACCAGACCCCACCCTGTGAGCCACCACCTGGTACCACCAGAACTGCGGCCAGTAAAACCATGACAAATTCAGACCCACCTGGAGGAACAGTTGCTGTGAAGCTGGCTGTGGTCGATCTTATGGCATCTGTTGGGGAGGAAGAGAAAGAAGCAAGTGAGGACCTTGTGGATGAAGGAGCATGCCCAGATTTTCCCACAGTGTTGCGGATGTTGCTGCCATGCTGCAAGTTGACATTGGAGAGCTTGGGGGTGTCAGCAGGGTGGTCTTCCATGGTAAGAGCAGTGCAAAACACAATCTATGAAGACATCTCCAACACATCCCTAATGGTGGCCAAGAAGGGACACTCTTTGAGAGCATCCCGGTATTTAGGAAGGAAAAGCAACGGTACCTGAGCACACAACACCAGCATCTTCACCGTGGTTACAGTTGTGGATGCCCCAGCCACGGTGGCTGCACTGGAAGAGGGAGGACTCGCTCCCAGTGCAGCGCACGTTGTCCAGGTAGATGTTGCCAGTGCCTTGTCCAAAGTAGGCACTTGATGGTGCAGAAACGGCAAAGCCGCATCCCAGCTGCCTGCACACGACCGCGGCATCATCCATGTCCCAGTCGTCATCACAGACAGTGCCCCAGCCGCCATGGTGGGAAATCTCTACACGCCCCTCACAGCGGTTACTGCCGTTCACCAGGCTCAGGGAGGCACCTGGGAAAGGAGGAGACCGGGAAGACATGGAAAACCCTCTAGCACGCAGGCACCTTCACCCCATGCAACGCTCCAGGCTGGGGGAGATGTGGTTGGAAAGCTGCCTGGCAGAAAAGGCCCCTTGGGGTGTTGGTTGACAGCTGGCTGGACATGAGCCAGCAGTGTGCCAGGGTGGCCAAAAAGGCCAATGTCCTGCTGGCCTGCATCAGCACTAGTGTGGCCAGCGAGACCAGGGAAGTCAACCTTCCCCTGTTCTCAGCCTTGGTGAGGCTGCACCTTGAATCCTGTGTCCAGTTCTGGGCCCCTCATTACAAGAATGATATGGAGGTGCTGGAATGTGTCCAGAGAATGGGAACAGAGCTGATGAAGGGGATAGAGAAGAATCCTCATTTTCTCAACATGCCAAGGGCATTACTGGCAGAGCAATGCCCTTCCCTGGTACCTATGGTTCAATGCACCATGTGGGCTCCTTCGGCTATTTCAGGTCCCTGAGTTGGGCTATTAAATAGTGGAAATAAAAATAACACATAGTCTCAAAACACGAAAAATGCAGATGTACCTAGAGACACTGTCATGGTGTCACTTTGCATCACAGTATCTGTAACTGTTACGGGAAGAAAAGAAAGAAGTGACTGAGGAACTTTTCATGATCATAAAACTATGAAGATTATCTATCCCAGATCCATAAACTTCACTTGAGGCAACTATTTTACAAACGAGAAGCAAACCAGTGGTGAGGAACTTGTTATATATCATCCCTTATCTGAATACTGCTCCGTAATTCATTGTGGGTGGCAGTCAGGCCGCCTACAAAAATTTCAAACTCCGGCTTGCTTTTGGTTTTTGAGCTCCTTCATTCTATTATTTTATTTTTCTATATGTCTCTTATTCTGATGTTTTTGGCTTAATTTGTGTTTCTCTCTTTTCTATTGTTATAATTCCAGTACTTGGTACTTTCTTTCTGAAAACAGTGGGCAAAATAAGTAACACTCTATATCCCTCATAGCCCCGGGGATAGGATGGATGTTGTTTTCTTATTTATAGCTGCAAAGAACAGCAAACAGACAGGTGTCCTGGTTGGAAGAAGTTCTTAGCAGAAGCATCACAACACTCCAGATGTCTCCTCTGAAAGAGGAGTCACAGTTCTGCCTTTTTCTTTTTGCTTTGCTCTTTTTGCCTGAATTAGCGCAAGGAAGTCACCGTGCCAAGGCAAAGAGAGACTGGCAGGCACGGTACAGCTCAAGAGGTGTTTGCTGGGAATAGTAACTCCAAGAACTGGAGTTACTCCCAGCAGTTACTCCCTGTAAACTGTCAATAGTATTCAGAAAGCCCTCAGTGATACTAAATACCATTTGCTGAGAAAAAGCCAACACTATTCTGTTTTGCAGGTGTAAATTTGCAGATTGGATTGTTACAGTCTCCAGGTTTTTAAGCCACGTGCATGAAAGTCTCAAGGGTGCAACTGTGAGCAAAATGTACACCTCTGGGATGTCCTGGTACCATAGAGGACAGCAGCTGTCCCTTACTATTGTCCTTCCCTTAAATTACACAAAATTAAATAAGTATTGAGTGGTTCCACGTGCATCTGCAAGGCTGAATTTGAAGTCTTTTAAAGCAAATATATATTGAAGCCAAAGAAACTATGTTACCTCTTAATCCTATGCTGAAACCCAGAGATTTATAGGAAAAAAAGTCTTTCAGTAGTATTTTCATGGTAGTGAAAATCTGGTCCAAGCTATGATACAAGACACTACTGCAAAATGGCTGGAGCAATATTCATTTCATTGCACTAAAGTTACAGCCACATGAATGATAGTTAATCACAATATCAACTGGTTCATCTTTTTAATGAGAATTTAATAATTTCAGTCTGTCTGATTTCTAATCTTTGCACAAAGTTGATTATACTAGCACGTGAGTTACATGTATGGAATCAGTGTAGAGGAGCAAAACATCCCCTTTTTCCTACCTTTTTTGGAAGAATGTTCTTTAAAGATTTTAAATGGTTTACCTGAGGTGGCATCCAGGAGTGCTGCACTTAAGAGGAACGACCACAACAAGATCTTGGTGGTGCCCATCTTGTCAAGAGATGCCAATAAAGCAGAGCAACAGAATTTATACTCTGCACCTGTAGAAAAGGTGGGGCTCCCAAGGTCAGTGTGACCCATGTTATGTCTGATTTCTTATGCAATATTTTTATGACTACCTCATCTTTACAGAATGATTATGTGTGAACAGTGAAGTTTCCACTTCCTGGATAATTGTGCTACTGCCCTTATTATAAATTAATGTGCAGGTCCAGCATTACCTTTGGAATCAGACTATTGAACCCACCTGTTTCTTTGCCCCCACCATCCCCATTTTATTTATTTACTGCATGTGGCTAATGACTTCACTAAGCAGATTGTAAGGCACCGCAAGGTGAAACAGCAAATTCATAGCAGGCTTTCTGATCAAACCTTCAGCAGAGACCCTTGGTCTCAAAAACGTTCATATTTCTGATGGTTTCCATTTGAAATTACAGGTTTGTTTCTCTGCTGCTTGTGCACAAACAGCACATCATAAATGACATTGTGTCAGGAACCAAAAGTAAATTAATGCCAACTATTTGTGACATACCTTAGTGGACCTCATCTGGGATCCTCTGTTGAGCTTGCTCCAGTTTACCGACCTCTACCTTCAGTCTACTGCTATGTTCCTTAGTTGAATTTGCCAACAAGACTTCTTTCAGTCCTTTGAATAAGAAAGTTCGGAAAAAGGGAAAGAAGTATGTGTTGAAGTAAAACCAAAATGGTTTCCTTAGTTGGTCTATGTTAATTCTTAATGAGGTTGTAGATGGCTTAAGGGACAACAGCCCATAATCCTGTCCCGCTAATCTGTTCACTGGAGTCACTATATTGCACTTAGAATCATAGAATCATAGAATGATTTGGGTTGGAAGGGACCTTAAAGCTCATCCAGTTCCAACCCCCCTACCATCAGCAGGGACACCTTCCACTAGACCAGGTTGCTCAAAGCCTCATCCAACCTGGCCTTCAACACTTCCAGGGAGGAGCAGCCACAGCTTCTCTGGGCAACCTGGGCCAGTGTCTCACCACCCTCACACCAAAGAATTTCTTCCTAATATCTCATTTAAACCTCCCCTCTTCCAGTTTAAAGCCATCACCCCTTGTTCTATCACTCCCTGCCTTTGTAAACTTTGTTAAAAGTCCCTCCCCAGCCTTCCTGGAGCCCCTTCTGGTACTGTGAGGCCTCTAGAAGGTCTCCCTGGAGCCTTCTCTTCTCCAGGCTGAACAGCCCCAACTCTCTCAGCCTGTCCTCACAGCAGAGCTGCTCCAGCCCTCGCATCATCCTCGTGGCCTCCTCTGGACTTGTTCTAACAGGTCCATGTCTCTCTTGTGTTGGGGGCTCCAGAACTGGACACAGTACTCTAGGTGGGGCCTTACAAGAGCGGAGTAGAGGGGGAGAATCACCTCCTTCGACCGCTTCTCCTCATCTGATGAGGAGAAATACAGGTCAGCTAGAAACAGGCCAGTTGTTGGTCTAATATTCTATGCATTACACTTCATTCAGGCTGTACCTACCTGTTCATTTTGGCCATGATACGAATGGCAACCAAATTGCAATAGGTGACACAACTTATGATCCTTGCTGGTATATTCCAGCCTTCCTCCTGCAGAAAAGCACAGCTTGGGTCTAGAAACAAAGGGAATGAGGAGTTCTCTTTCTGCAAAGTTCACAGTGCTAGAATAGAGGAAGGAAAGACAAAAAGCTAAAGTCCAGAAACAGAATCAGAAGCTGTCAAAGCAGTCACTGAGAACGGAGGACAATGGTAAATACAACTGATTGTCTTGATATGTTAATAAAGAAATGTAGGTCTGAACATTGCTATTCACAGCTCTACTGTTCCTGACTTCCTGAGAAAAGCAAAAACAGGACCATGTGTTCAGTGGAGTGATCACACACTGCCATTGGGAAGTGGCTACAGGCTCATAATCCTGCCTCTAAATTCTTGAAAAATAAAACCC
The DNA here is from genome assembly GCA_907165065.1 of Caprimulgus europaeus. The sequence continues at coordinate 5,262,874 of OU015529.1, forward strand.
TTGTACAGACCAAGTTGCCTAGGCAGATGGAAAACATTTTTTGCAGAACTGACCATGAGCCAGCACTGTACCCTTGCAGCAAAGATGGCCAACAGCATCCTGACATAGGATGAGCAGGTTAAGGGACACGATCCTCCCCCTCTACTCAGCACTAGTGAGACACACTTGGGGTGCAAGTTCCAGTTCTGGGCTCCCCAGTACAAGAGAGATACAGGCATACTGGAGCAAGTCTAGTTAAGGGCCACTAAGATGATAAAGGACTGGAATGAAGCTGATGAACTGGGTGAGTCCAGAGGAGGCCACGAGGATGATCTGAGGGCTGGAGCACTTCTGCTGTGAGGACAGGCTGAGAGAGTTGGGGCTGTTCAGCCTGGAGAAGAGAAGGCTCTGGGGAGAACTTCTAGCAGCCTCCCAGTACCTGAAGGGGCTCCAGGAAGGCTGGGGAGGGACTTTGGCCAAGGGCCGGGAGTGACAGAACAAGGGGTGATGACTTTAAACTGGAAGAGGGGAGACTGAGATGAGATATGAGGAAAAAAATATTTTTTTCCTCATATTCCTTCACTGTGAGGGTGGTGAGACACTGGAACAGGTTGCCCAGAGAAGCTGTGGCTGCTCCTCCCTGGAAGTGTTGAAGGCCAGGTTGGATGAGGTTTTGAGCAACCTGGTCTAGTGGAAGGTGTCCCTGCTGATGGCAGGGGGGTTGGAACTGGATGAGCTTTGAGGTCCCTTCCAACCCAAACCAATCTATGATTCCATGATAAAAGGTCTGGAGACCAAGTCTTATGAGGAGAGGCTGAGGGAACTGGGATTGTTTAGTCTGGAGAAAAGGAAGCTGAGGGGAGACCTTATTGCTCTCTACAATTACCTGAAAGCAGGTTGCAGTGAGGTGGATATTGGTCTCTTCTCTGAAGTAACTAGTGATAAGACGAGAGGAAATGGTCTCAAGTTATGCCAGAGGAGGTTTAGATTGGATATTAGGAAAAACCTCTTGACTGAAAGGTGGTCAAGCGTGGGAAAAGGCTTCCCAGGGAAGTGGTGGAGTCACCATCCTTGGAAGTGTTAAAAAAACATGCGGACATGGCACATCAGGACATGGTTTAGTGGGAATGGTGGTGTTGGGTTGACAGTTGGACCTGATGATCTTAGAGGTCTTTTCCAACCTTAATCTCTCATACAAGGAGAGGCCCAGAGAAGAGAAGGCTCAGGTGGATCTCATCAATGTGTACAAATACTTGATGAGATGGAGTAAAGGCAGATCCAGACTCTTCCCAGTGGAGTCTGGTAGCAGAATAAGAAACAGTGGCTATGAATTGCAGCAAATTCCATTTAAACATAAGAAAATAGAATTTCACTGTGAGGGTGGTCAAGCAGTGGACTAGTTAACTCAGTAAGGTTATAGATTCCCCCATTCTTCGAGATATTCAATCCCAACTGTACACAGTCCTGAGCAACCTGCTTTCTCTGACTCCACTCTGAGCAAGGGGATGGGTGAGATGATCTCCAGAATATCCAGCCTTAGCTGGTCGGTGACACTGTGAATAGGAAATTTATGGAGAACCTCAAGGAGATTCAAGAACAGAGGAGGACTAAATGTTCTGTGGTTAAATTTATCCACAATAATTAAATGCACTAGCATGGTTCTTTAACAGAAAATTGGCTGTCAGAGCTCTTGCCAGGACTCACCAGTTCCCGATTCCTGGTGCATTTCCAGTAAATGTACTTGTATGAGGACCTATATCTTCAGGTTTGATAACAGGCACCTTTGATTTGCAGCTGCTAAAATGCCAGCGTCCTCTGTGCTTTTTGATTGCCTCTGCTTTCTATTACACATTCTGGCATCAGAGCAGCAGAAAGGTTGCTGGAAAAAAAAGTACCATAAAAACCTGTAAATAGCCCGATATATGGGGCTGTATTCCTGATAGCATATCAGTGATCCGTTGCTGTTACCACATCAGTAGGAAATGGAAACTACTACCTTGGCTCTTGATCACCAATCACTGAGACAGAGTACATGGGATTGAATTTGGCTCAATGTAATACAAAATGCATGAGACACATGAAAACTAAAGAGTTTGTCCAAGAAAACCAGCCTCGGTTAACTCATTATATCTTCTATCAATTAAGTGTTTGCTGGGACAAGTGTTCACTAAATTATACTGTTATACTTGGATTAAAGAAACAAATGTTATATTTTCTATGCAATTTCAATTAAAATGCACATCCAAACTACCAAAGATTGACTTTTTCAAACACAGTTTTCATTTTTAGTGGCACTTAGAGCTGTTAAAGACTATTGAAAACTCTGCCATCTCCCTTGATCAATCATTTTCTTTCAGTTTGAGAAAGAAAAACTTAAAAGATTTTACTTACTGTAACTCTCTGGGTTCTAGATTCATGGACTGGGTTCCTACCATGTGCATCTTGCAGGAGGGGAGCTTGAACACATCAGTCTTCACTTTGATCCTTTGTATTTACCCAGGAATCATAGACTCATAGAATGGTTAGGGTTGAAAAGGACCTTAAAGATCATCTAGTTCCAACTCCCCTGCCAGCAGCAGGGACACCTTCTACTAGAGCCTGTTCTGCAGGACTGAAGTTCTTAGATATGTTCCCATTCATTTCATGTTGTACTCAGATGGATAACACCCCATCGGTATTTCTTGTATTTTTACTCTTAGTTTACTTTGCTTTGTCCCTGCAACAGGAGAAAAGTTCAGCTGTAAGTCTAAGAAAGTGTCAAAAATAAATATCAGAAATCTTATGATGAGCTACATACAGGTTAAATAAATCTGTATGCCATCCATACCTATGTCCAGCATTTGGATAGTGTCCTGGCTGGACACCAACAATCCAGAAAAGCTAAAGAAATTGCAAATCAAGAGTTTGCAGCAACATCTCCTTTCTTGAATGCTGTTCTCCATTTGGAACCAATTCTTTCTCTCTATAGCAGAAAAGTCAAGAGTCAAGTTTTAGCTCGTGTGTAACCTCATTGTCACCTCTGATTGTCAGCATATTCACATTTGAAACCTGGGTACAGCCATATTGGATAGCGTAGAGTGATTTTCTTCCCTTGTTCAGAGTTAGGCAGGTGGAAATATAGAGACTGTACACAGCCTTTTGATGGTTTTCTTGAGACTGGGCACAGTATATGAAAAGATGAACGTATATTCTGCTAAATTCATAAATATCTTCATAGAAAGACTTCAAGTGGTGCATTACCAGCTGTAGTGGTAGCCCACACCATTTGGTTTGGTCATGCCTAAGCCAACAATCCAACCTTGCCTCCTTTACTATCCCCAGCAATTACCTCCTCATTTTAAGTCAACCGTTTCATGCTATTTTCACTTCTTTTACAGTTTCACTGCAATTGTTCTCTCATTGCCCAACCCTCTATTTAATTTAAATTCTTCTGTAGATTTGTAGTCTTCTGACCCCTGATTTCCATGCACTGCTCAGCTTGTACCTCCCACATTGCACCTGGTAGTGTCTGGTGAGAATGCAAGACCTTTGGCAAAAGCAGGATAAAGCGTGGAAGACAAAACACAGCAATGCTCTAGGGAGGTCTAAGTGATGAGGTTTCCAGGCTGTGCTTCCCATTACATAAATAACAGCTATGTGTTAGTATAAAGAAGAGAGCCTAGAAGTTGGCCATAACATGATGCATGGCCAGATACTGGCCACATGAACTGACTGCACTCAAGTACTCAGTTTCTGGGGAAGGCTAGGCAAGGATTAGCTGCCTGACCCAGTCACTTTAAACCATGCAAACCCATCTTTGTTAGATCAGAGATAGAATTTTGTATTGGTCTATTGGTCTAAAAAAACCCCACCAAAAAACAGAAGGAAAAAACAAAAGAGGAAAAGGTAGTGGAGACGCCTTAAAATGAGGTGATAGAAAATATCTTCTGATGGCTCTCACTAACTTTCAGTTTTATTAGATTGATCGTAAGCTCAACAAATATGGTCCAAGAACAGTGTGGATCTACAGAAATGTTTCAAATACCTTAAAAAGATTCTGCATTGTGTTTGCAAGTTATCTCTTAGAAGAATCTCTTACATCTCATGCCCTGTATGACCCATATTTATTTTTTTTCCTGAAGATTTCACTATGCTGCAACTGCCTTTGGCTGTGGCATTCCCTGGTTTGTGTGAATACAATAATACAATGAATCTTCTCTGTCTTGTCATAAGGATGCATGAGTCATCCCTTTAAAAAGAAAAAGACAATTGCCATTGACTTATTCCATTGTGCCTTTTGTAACTGTCACCCTACAGTGTAAGAAGATTGGTGTCCTTTTGAACCAAGAACCTGAGCTGAAAAGAGTAATAATGTAGAGGTTTTTTTTTTTTCTGAATTGATAAAAAGCCTTGAAAGAGAAATAAATACTAACAGGAGCCTTTTCAAATGAGAGTTAGCAGAGCATTTAAAGAAAGAATGATTGAAAAAATAAAGTCTAAGAGTAGATGGTAGTTTTTAATAATCATTAATTGTATTTACTAAGGCTACTTCAATGATTGCACCATTTGACCTAAAATTTGAGGTTTGATATATAGTTGGAGGAGACTCACTGTACATAACCAAGGAATAGTGGGGAAAATCCCAGACCTTACTGCAAATATGACAGTGCAAATATTGCCATAGTAAAGAATAGCAAATATATTGCACATATCTTTTCTGTTCATTCACCAGTATTTAATAGAAGGGGAAAATATGGAGATATCTGGGGGTTTGCTGCAATTATGTAAGCTGTAGTTTCATGTTAACAGAAATTTATCATAGTCCTTCAGTTACTCCACATACTTTGGTCTTAAACATTAAGTACTTGTGAATCATTAAACTTCCATCCTGTTCAGTCCTCAATCTACGTTATCTTCTTCAGGACTTTCCAAAGAAAAATTTCCCCTGGCTCTGTGCAATTACATTATAAAAGCTGAGATGTGGTAAGTCAAAAAGCATTGAAGTCTGATCTAGGTTTTGGTTTTTTTTTCCTTTGGGAAGTTTTTAACATGTTCCAAAACAAGAGGCTGTGACAGTAGCTCAGTTTGCCTGTTCACAGCTCCAATTACACCTCAGAAGATCAGTCTTGCTTTCTCCACTATCCTAAGCTTTTAAATGTTGCAATAAAGATACCAAAGGTCTGTTGACTCAGGTGGAGCTCACCTGAGAGCAGCCATTGAAGTCCATTTCCACCTGCCTTGGCCACATTCCAGGGCCAGCCTTGGTCACACACAACCCAGTGCTAAGGATGAAAAAGACACTTTCCAGAGAAATCAAAGCAGAGTTGCCCTGCAACGAGGGCTCTGACAAGGTGTGCTCCATTGCCAACAGCACCTTGCTCTGCCCCTGCTGTGCTCCACCTTGTGTTGCGGTCACCAGAGGTGCAGCAGGAGAGCAGCCCACAGGCAAGCATAGGGCACAGAGCTTCTTCAAGGCACCAACTTCTTCAAAGATGTTTCTAGAAGCTGTCTCCTGATGGCCCAGCAGGTGAGGCTCTCCTGGTATCTCAGTCCAGCATGTATCACCCACAATATTTATTGCTGTTTGGGAAAACAGAAGAAGACTTGCAGTTGGCTGATGGTTGTGAATGGAGTTTGGCTTCTGGAAGCTGCAGTCAGATAGTCGAGACTGATGTCCTATCAGTTTATACAGTGCTTAGTTCTTCTCAGAGCCCGGTGATGACCAGAAATCATGTACAACGCTTACCTGAAGGGGCAAATGGTGCTAGGTCACCTCTGCAAGCCGTATGGCATTGACCCAGCAGAGCTGTGGGTGCCCTACAGAGGAGTCAGAGCTGTTGCAGACAGATATTCCTAGCATGACATCCCTTTTGCCATCCTGCAACTGCCAAGATGTTTGTGCCACACAGTACTCCAGGAAGGCACTTTTACCCCTGATGATGTTCAGTTTTGGTTGCTGCTTGTTGTCTTTTTTTCCCTGCAGCAATGCAAGCAGATCACTTGGCACCTTTTCCTGATGTGCAGCAGAGCTATGGCATTGCCTAAAAAAGTTACCCTGGTTTCATTTGACCTTATTTATCAGCAAAGAAAAAAATAAAATAAAGACTCCAAAAAAAATTAGTCATGGGACTTTGAACTTATTTTCCAGATTTACTTTTGGCTGACTGAAGTGCTAGGAGAAGCTGTAGCAATAATTATACCATCACAGGGATAGTGTAATAAAGATTTGTGTGAATTTTACAGAGGTGCCTGGCTTAGGCAGAAATCATAGATGTAAGCTGTTATGATCTCACAGCAGATCTGGATCATAAATAAGAACTTCTTGGATTTTTCCAGAACTCAGGTATGTGATGTTCCTGCATTCCTGCAGGAGAACCCCATATAGAACAACATATTGCTTGGAAAAATTCTGTATTACAAATGATGTTCTTCAAGACAGCAAAACTTTGAGTTTAAATGAAACAGTGTCTTCCTGATTTTGTAATTACATAATTCATATTGGAAATCAGCATTAAGTGAAAATAGCTCAAATAGCTCATTTTTGCAACAAGGTGGACCTCCCTAAAGAACTAGTCACAAAATATTCAGGCATTATGTATGAGAATTCATAGGGAATGGGAATAAAAAGTTTTCTTTTTCAGTCATATGTGATTGTCTAGGGATTTTTAGCTTCATTTGAAACACTTCATCATTCCATGCAATTTTTATTGCATATTGGGGGAAATGGCTTTAAACTGGAAGAGGGTGGGTTTAGATTAGATATTAGGAAGAAATTCTTCACTGTGAGGGTGGTCAGAAACTGGAATAGGTTGCCCAGAGGGTTGCTCCTCCCTGGAAGTGTCCAAGGCCAGGTTGGATGAGGCTTTAAGCAACCTGGTCTAGTGGAAGGTGTCCCTGCTGATGGCAGGGGGGTTGGAACTGGATGAGCTTTAAGGTCCCTTCCAACCCAAACTATTCTATGATTCTATGATCCAAAAATTTATCTCCATCTCATTAAATTGGAAGTTATAGAAAATGTGACTTAGAAGAAGGCTCAGGAGAGTACAACAAGAGTACCTGCACTCAAATATTTGTCCTGCTAGCTCTGATTGCAGCAGAAATAGAAAACATTATAGGGCAGTTTCAACAGTGCTAGCCTTGTCTGCAGGGTAAATATCTGCGTTGCATCACACTGAGGTTTATTGAAGTACTTTTCAGAGGTACGCGGATGGGCTCCTTTACGGGCTATCCCACAGCAAGCACGTTGTGACGTACTCACAAACGCCCCATGGAAAGGAAGGACTCTTGACCTTAACTTCCAACTGAAAAAGTGGTAAACAAACTCCTGTTTGGTGCAAAGCAAGAACTGGCCATCTGGTTTCCCCACAATCCAGGCTGTATTTTTCACTAGCAGAGTCAAGATATCCATCTTGAGAGGAGGAAGCTGATCATCCAGGTATTGTGTTAAGACTGGAGAGCCTAATATTGCAGGTAGCAACCCTCAGCATAGAAAAGACATAGACCTGTTGGAGCAGTTCCAGAGGAGGCCACAAAAATGATCAGGGGGATGGAACAGCCCTGTTATGAAGAAAGCCTGAGAGAGCTGGGGCTGTTCAGCCTGGAAAAGAGTCTCCAGGGAGACCTTCTAGCAGCCTACCAGTACCTGAAGGGGCCTGTAAGAAAGATGAGGACAAATATTTCAGCAGGGCCTGTAGCAATAGGACAAGGGGTAATGGTTTTAAACTGAAAGAGGGGAGATTCAGAGTAGGTATAAGGAAGACATTTTTTACACTGAGATTGGTGAGACACTGGCCCAGGTTGCCCAGAGAGGTGGTAGAAGCCCCAACCCTGGAAACATTCAAGGTCAGGTTGGATGGGGCTCTGAGCAACCTGATCTGGTTGGAGACGTCCCTGCTTACTGCAGGGGGTTGGGCTGGATGACCTTCAAAGGTCCCTTCCAACCCAACCTATTCTGTGATTCTGTGATTTTAATTTGAGGGCTGCAAACTTTCCCTGGTCTTTTGGCTTCCTTCAATGCTGAGTTATTATGTCAAGCCCACCTCTTTTCATGAGGTGAGCCAAACCACAGAAAGCATTTCATGCTTGGATTTTAATCCTGAGTTGTCAATGAAATGACTCAATGCAAGGAAATTACTCAACTCATCAAATTACTCAGCCAATGTGATCAGCTGCAGGTGTTTACCAAGTCTTATATGATCTGGTATGGAATTAGTTTCTTCACTTTATGTTTCAAAAGAAACCCAGCAAGAGTGAAAACAGCAGCTGCCAGGAGCCTGACAGGATTAATAAATGGTGCATGAGAAACTTGGAGTGGGAGCTGAACTCATGTTCTCCTGAATGACAAAAGAGCCCAGTTCTAGGAAAGATGATAGGACCTAGTTACTTTTGATGTCTCAACTTGTTATCTCCAAAACATAAAAAATGAAAAGAAAAAAAAAGGCATTCAAGATCAGATTTAAAGATTAATCAATTTCTTGCCCTTTGATACATCCAGGATCAGGTTTATATAGGTAGAGCTTGCTTATAAACATTTCAGTTTTACTATTAAGAAAACAAAGAACAAACAAAAAGCTTAGAGATCACAAAGTTGTCTGGTAAGCTTTCAGACTTGCTTTCCAGACACAGCAGCTACAGGTTGCAGGCAGTTTGGGAAGAGGTGAGTTCCATGGAGCTGTCCGTGCCCTGTGCCATCAGACTTCCAACAGAACTTGCTGAAGGAGTGTTTTTATGATGCTCAGATGAAGATAAGTGATGTGAAGTGGGATCATCAAGCATGAGTCAGTAAGCATGTTCCTAATATTTATTGTAGAGCTGCTGGTAATCCAGCAGCAGCATAATTCCTCTCAGAATTAATTTGGCATTTAAAGACACTATGTGTCCAAGGAGGCAGTTTTATTTAAAATCAGGTGTATTCCTATGCTCATCACCAGCTTCTTGAAGCTGTATTGGGCCAGCAACAACAGTCACACTTTCTTGGGCAGATCTTGCCTCTCTCTTGGACCTAATACAACCTTGGTAGCATCTGGAAGAATAATCATAGGCCCTGCACACCACTAGTTCACACTGCAGGTAAACCAGCGGGTTGCTGCGAAGAACCTGGAAGGCCTTGAATGTAAACCGGGCTGCGTGCCTGTAGGGTGAATAATGTGTAGCATAGGTAGGATCTCGAACACACCTAAAAAGAAATTAAAAACAACTTGCATGAATACATATTGCAGTCAGTCATTTACATGCAAAATAACACAAAACATAAAAAATTATTTTTAAACATGATGAAAATGGTTCAGAAGCCTTCAATTAGGAAAAGCAAGATGCCTTTCTTTGGCAGCATTGAGCCATATTTTCCCCTCTCAGTCTGTCATGTGTCCAGATACCCAGTGTCTGTATGTTTTTCTGAAGGTGAATTATCCTTACCCGAGATATGTCACTGTTATCTCTTTGATAGAAACAATCCACAGTGAACTGGCCATAGCCATTTAGTTTATTTGTCATTTTAAGCTCTGTATTTGTTATATTTTGGGTCAATTCATCTCCTTTCCCCCAGTAAGCCCCAAATGCCAATGTTCTTTAGTTAGTTAGAAGCCAACATTAATGTAAATTGTATTCAAGCTATTCCATTAAAAAAACCAAAAATAAACAAAAAAACCCCACGATACAGGAGTTCCAAGGCAGTTCTATCTGTAATTGTCATGCAGAAGAGCTTACCCATTCCTGATTAGATCACGAGTTCCTGTCACAAAATTGTGGGGAGTGGGAGATGCCACACACGTGTCCACAAATAACATCAAGTTTGGATCAGAGCTGTGCAGGTAAGCTTCAAGGAACAAATTCTGGTTGATGGGAACGTAGTATGGTGAATCTTTCACTGGCCGTGAGAAGGATGCAGAATGGTAAAACGTCAGGTCTACATCATATCTGCCATACTGAGTTTCATTGACTTCAAGGTTGGCCTCTACAGCATACATGGCTTGTGCCCATGTGTTCTGAAGCATTTTGCAGTTGATATGCAAGTGAAGATTTATCTTTTTTGGGAATGTAGGAGCAGAAGGGGGTCCTTTAATAAGGTTGGAATAGGTTATTGTATTGTTGTTTCCCTGTTTGACATACAAAATAAAATGTGAAATTAATTTATATAGTTAGGTTTCCTATTATGCATTCTAATCTTTGTTGTATCCTTACAGCAATGTGCACCATAACTGTTTTATTTCCCAGAAAGTCTGTAATGAAGAAATCTGAACCTATCAATGCTTTGAACATTAGATGCCTGAAGGTTCAGGTCCTGTTCAGTATTTAAGATTAAATCTGGCTTAAAACATGATTTGTCATATTTACTGAGAGCTTTGAAACCTTTTTAACCACAGCACGCAGCTTGCGACCTTGAAAATGTCAGGTATTTGCTTCCTTCTACACTTTATTCCTTAGAAGATCAATAAGAGGCTGTAAGGGAATGCTCTGGCAGCAGATGCAGGAAATATGTGTTAATAAACCTTATCCCTCAGAAGAGGCAGCCTATAATCACCAGGACACTCCCAGTCCCTGCAGACCCTGGTATAACTTTCAATTTGTGCTTTTTCTTTTTTTTCCCCCCAAATACAGAATCACAGAATCACAGAATCACAGAATGTCAGGGATTGGAAGGGACCTCGAAAGATCATCTAGTTCAACCCCCCTGCCAGAGCAGGAACACCCAGATGAGATCACACTGGAAGGCGTCCAGGTGGGTCTTGAATGTCTCCAGAGAAGGAGACTCCACACCCTCCCTGGGCAGCCTGTCCCAGGGCTCTGTCACCCTCACTGTAAAGAAGTTCTTTCTCAAATTTAAGCAGAACCTCCTGTGTTCCAGCTTGCACCCATTGCCCCTTGTCCTATCATTGGACATCACTGAGAAGAGCCTGGCCCCATCCTCCTGACACTCACCCTTCATATATTTATGAACATTAATGAGGTCACCCCTCAGCCTCCTCCTCTCCAAGCTGAAGAGCCCCAGCTCCCTCAGCCTTTCCTCATCAGGGAGATGCTCCACTCCCTTAATCACCCTGGTGGCTCTGTGCTGGACTCTCTCCAGCAGCTCCCTGTCCTTCTTGAACTGTGGGGCCCAGAACTGGACACAATATTCCAGATGTGGCCTCACCAGGGCAGAGTAGAGGGGGAGGAGAACCTCTCTTGACCTACTGACCACAGCCCTTCTAATGCACATTCTTCGGTTTGAATTTTTCCACATTCTCACAATATTTGCACATTTTGGTGAAACATTTGGAGTCATACCTCTCTCACTGTGCCGCAGCGAGTGTACGGTATGTCGAATATCACGTACTCCGAGGTGATGTTGGGTTTGCAAGAGGGATCGTTCAAGGTGAGATTCCAAGGCGAGTAGTTGTGTGACTCAAGGTAGTACCTACTCACCACTGCCTTCATGGAGTCTGGCAAACACAGCAGTGCTAGTGGGTGGCAAAGTAAATAAATACGTTAAAAACTCAATTAAGAGACTGAAAAAGGTTGTATTTAAAGAAAAAATACCTTTTGCACAAGTAGCTGATGTTGCAGAAGGAGTTCAGAATCCAAACCCTATAATTGCAACTCTATTAAATGCTACAGATTTAATTCAAAATAACATTAAATAGGTGATTCGTTGAGGCGATACAACAAGATTAACAATCAGTGATTACCAAATAATTGAGAAGCAGGTTTCTGCTTTAAACATGAACTCACTGGTGTTCTGATCTGCTCGGGTGGAATAATAGTTAGCCCGAAACCCTCGGTATGTGTAGCGAGAGTTGCTGTGAAAGCGGACGGTCAGCAGGTTTGAGGAAGATGTGTATGTGCGGAAAGAACCAGAACAAAACCTCCCAAGGAGAGGAGAGGTATGGAGTGGCCCATCATAGACTTCCACATAGTCAGACAGGCATCTGCCACCTTCCATCCTGGGGAGCAAACATGACTATTTAGTTAAATGCTTCAATTTTTTTATATATTATATTTTTTTCTTTTTTTTTTCTTTTTTTAAACTCTGATTAACTGTTTATAACAAAAGAGCACATTTTACTAATATGACTATCAAATCTTGGGACCAGAAATTACAGCCTTCAATTTCTGTCTTATTAGATCCCAAATTCTGTCTTATTGACTAAATAAAAACTAATACCTTTTTCATCTCAGATATACTAAAAGCTTTGAAATCATCCTTGAAATCAAGCAGCTCTCAGCTTAGTAAATCCAAGGTGCTGATCCCACACATCACCTTCCCAAGTAATAAAGTTTTACTTACTGAACATCTCTAAATGTGAGCGTGACACGGAAGTTGTTCTTCACTTCTATTTCCCAAACACAGTTGGCATTGTTTGGGTAATTTTGGGGATAAAATGGACTCTGAAATGTCCCAGATGGAGAGGAAAGCAAGCCGCCACAAGAATAATCTGCAGAGAAAAATATGAGAAGAAAAACATAAAGTATTTAAGGTTGCTTTTAGAATATGTCTATGGAGATTTTATAAGGCTAAAATTTAGAGGCAGTGACTCCTACCAGTTTCAATGGTCTTCCTGTCAGGTTTCTATATCATCTGAATGCAGATTAGGAGATGCTAAGTGCACTGAATAGTTGTTATAATGCTGATCCTCAGTGTCTGCACTGAGGTGTATGAATATTTGTCATAAAACTGCACCACCATTGAGGATGGACCTCTGGAGGTCAGCTCTTCCTTGAAAAAGTCACAGGCTGAGCCTGGTTTACCTCTATTACAATTGTTAATGATCAAAAGGAAGGAAAAAAATGAACAAAATCATTTTGTTTCTGAATAAGAATGTTGACAAATATCCAATTCATAAACATGAAGACCTTATGTCACAGTCAAAAAACTGTATGAAATTGATATAGACCTCAGTTGCAGGCTACTCAAATAATCAAGAATAAGAAATCAAAGAATCAAGATATAAGAAAGTTTTGAAGTAAAATCAAGTCATGGAATTCTGGGATATTTTTCAGTACAAGCTCAAACTACTCCAAGAAAAGAGAAATGTGTAAATAGACATCAACTTTCAAATTACATTCCAAATTAGAAAAAACACACATTTTCTTCTTTTAACCTCAAGAATGAACAGGAGACCTACTGAAATCTAAGAAATTTTCAATTTTTATTTTCAGTTTCTAGCAAACATGAAAAAAAAACATTCTCTCACTAACTGATCTAACATTTACTGTGTGAAAAATTAAACTTTCAAAATCCACACTATCATCAAATGATGTGCTTGACCAAACTGCTGAAATAGGAATTAGGGGAATAACAATATTTACAGAGTGGTTAAAATGATGTTTCCTAAGCACTTGTGAAATTACTGCTTGATTGCAAAGTAGTAAGTGACCACACTGGATGTGGAATCACCTGCACTGCAATTTGGGGATAATTTGAGGCATTGTTCTTTTGGTATTAAAAGAGGAATATGCCCCAAAATGATGAGCAGTAACATTTCTCTCATTGGCCACCAACCACCATGACCCAGCAAATCCTGCACTTGCACACACAGGGCCCCAAAATAAATACATGAACTTTTCCATCTGGGAATCCCACCTTAGATGTTCTGTATATGTTCTGCCTGAAGATCAGGACACACAATTTACTGTCAGGGTGACAGACCAATGGCACAGATTGCCTACAGAGGTGGTAGATTCTCCATCCTTGGAAGGAGCCAAGAGCCATCTGGACACGGTCTTGGGCAGCCAGCTCTAGGTGATCCTGCTTTAGCCAGGGGGTAGGACCAGATGACCTCTGAAGGTCCCTTTCAACATCAGCTACTTTGTGATTCCGTGATGCATAACTGGGGGCAAGAGCTAGTCAGACCCCTCAACCCCTCTGGACCTACCTGACATGTTGGGTGCCAAGCTGGAGTTAGCTGGTGCTGCAAGGAGAGAGCAGGTGGTGAATGAACAGCATTTTGCCTGAGAGGAACATCCTGCTTTGAGTCATCCCTCTGCAAAACGGCTCTCGGGATACTGAAACTCAAGACCTGTAGTCACCACCTGGACACATGGCAGGTCCCTGTGTGGTTACACTTCAAAGCCTTCTCCCTTCATCCCACCAACCCAGAGTGCAGCTCTCTTTCTGCATGTATTATAGCTCCCATTAGCAAGGCCTTGCATGCCAAAGAACCAATTAACGTCTTTGTTAATCATCAGGATGACGGGACAGAGTGGACCCTCAGCAAGTTTGCTGATGACACCAAAGTGGAAGGAGTGGCTGATCCACCAGAGACGCCTGCTGCCATCCAGAGGGACCTCGACAGACTGGAGAAATGGGCCAACAGGCACCTCATGCAGTTCAACAAACAGAAGTGCCAAGTCCTGTTCCTGGGTAAGAACAACCCCAGGCACCAGTAAGCATTGTGGGCTACCTAGTTGGGAAGCAGATCTCCAGAAAAGGCCCTGTGAGTCCTGGTGGACACCAAATTGAGCATGAGCCAGCAATGGTTTAGCAGGAGGGGTTGGACTAGATGACCTCAAGAGGTCTCTTCCAACCTCAGCTATCGTGATTCTGTGATTCAGAGCAGGGGCAGGAGATAACCAGACCCTTAAGGTCCTCCAGGCCCTAGCTGAGGTCAATGACACTGGGGGAGTTGAGCTGAAGCTACCTGGCACTGCAGGCAGAGAGCAGGAGTTGCTCTCACTCCTCAACTGCAAAAAGGACCCCTCAGCTGCAAAAAGGAGTTCACTGCACTGCGTGTGAACTCATTTGCCCTCTTTATTTTGGGGAAACAAGTAGTAACCATGAGCAGGAACATTGGTCTCTGCAGCTGTAGTGAGAGTGCCATGAACAAGCAACATCTCTGTCTGCAATAAAGGTCAGAAAAACCAATGATGGTTCAGCAGCAGCACTGGTGGAGGTGGAAAAAGCCCTGTCCTTGCCCATCAGGCAAAGAAACAGTATTCTAGCAGCAGTCTGGTGGCAGTCCTGTCCAAAAAGATGCCCACAAGCCAAAACACTTGTCAGTGGGACCAGAGGGTCTGGATGCCCACAGGTGTCAGGAGCCATCAGAAGGCCCTTAAGGAAGAGTTTGTTCTTCTGCCCTGGCAAAGAATAAAGGACAACTGTGATCTTACCCATGGTGCTCCTGAAAGTGGGAAATGAATAGTAATGGGCCTGGAAACCTCTGCGGGTGACACTGCTGTCACTGCGAAACAGGATGGTCAGCTGGTGCCCGGATGACTTGAAGACACGATGGTTGTTCCCACAAACAATGCCGAGGAGCAGGCCCCCAGGGAACCCCCCGTCATACACCTCGATCGCGTCGTACTGGCAGCTCTTGCCCTCCAGCCTGCGGAGGAAGAGGAGGGTCTGTCCACCCCACAGGCTGTGCCACCTCCCAGCACAAGTGCTGGCAGGAGCTGCTGGGCTCAAGCAACCCAACCCCATTCCCAGCCTGGCCCCAGCACTCAGGCAGAGGTGGCCAAGGTCCCGTGATGGGGACAGAGCCACCCCTGAGCCCACAGCCAGCTCTGGGCACCCTGCCCACGCCACAGCCACCACCCCGCCGGACTCACTCGACGTCGGAAAACTGGAGCTCCACTCTGCGATCCGGCTCCCTCAGCCGTATCCGCCACAGGCAGTGGGCGTTGTTGGGGTAGGAGCTGGGGTAGCCCGGGCTCTGGACTGAGCCAGACCAACCCTGAAGCAGGCCACCACAAGAGCCAACCCCTGAGGAAAGGAGTAGAGTCCAGTGGTGGGCAGAGAGCTCTTCAAATCTTATTGCCAGAAGCCATCAGAGAAAAGCATGGCCACCAGCAAGGAGGCTCTGCCACAACCCTCCAGAGACCCTCCCCACCTGGGCACCTGGCTGCACCCTGAAGTCTCAACTCTGCATCCCCACAGCCCAGGGCACAGGTTGTGCTTGGCACGGGCAGTAAACCCCATCAGTGGGGCCTGGATGTCCAGCAGGACACACCAGGCAGGAGATAACTAGACCTCTTAACCCCTCCAGACCTAAATGTGGTCAATGACACAGAGTGAGTCAAGCTGGAGCTACCTGGTGCTAAAGAAACTAGCAGATGAGCAAGTTGCATTTTGGCTACGAGGAACAACCTGCTGGGAGGCAACTTCCCAAAAGACAAGCTCTTTCCAGTGGTGCCCAGTGATGGGACAAGGTCAAAAGCTGAAACTATTGAAAGGATGAGGCTGAGAAGACAGGTAAGGCTGAAGAGAAGAGAAGAGAAGAGAAGAGAAGAGAAGAGAAGAGAAGAGAAGAGAAGAGAAGAGAAGAGAAGAGAAGAGAAGAGAAGAGAAGAGAAGAGAAGAGAAGAGAAGAGAAGAGAAGAGAAGAGAAACAGAAAGTCTGAACCCAGCACACTGCGTTAGCCGATGGCTATGAGGCACTGGGATATAGAAGCCCCAAAACACCAAACAGGTAAAACCCAGGGACAGTTTGTAGTGACCATCTCCCAGTGCCACTCATCAGCAGTGTCCCATCTCCCTTCCCCTGTGGTGTGGGAGGGGAGAAGCAGGCAGCTGCCTTCCCATCACCTCCCAGCACGGCATCCTTCACCACTGGCACTTGCTGTGGGGAAGGATGGTGCAGGGATGGAGCATTGGATGTCAGGAAAAATTTCTTCACTGAAAGAGTTCTCAGGCACTGGAATGGGCTACCTAAGGAGGTGGTTGAGTCACCATCCCTGGAGATATTTAAAAGATGAGTAGATGAGGTGCTCAGAGAGATGGTTTAGTAGTGGACAGGTACGGTTGGACTCAATGATCTCAAAGGTCTTTTCCAACCAAACAATTCTATGATATTCTGTGATCTCTCCTGTGAAACAAGGCTGGGAGAGCTGGGACTGTTCAACCTGGAGAAGAGAAGGCTCACAGGGTTCTCATCAACGTGCACAGATAGATACACAAAGGGAAGGTGCACACAGGACAGAGCCATCCTCATTCCAGTGGTACCTAATAGTGGGACAAGTAGCCATGAGCACAGACCGAAACACAGGAGGTTCCCTCTGAACATCAGGAGGCAGTTTTTCACTGTAAGGGCAACTGAGAATTGGCACAATTGCTCACACAGGTGGCAGATTCTCCATCCATGGAGAAAGCCAAGAGCCATCTAGACATGGTTTTGGGCAGCCAGACCCTGCTTTAGCCAGGGGGTAGGACAAGATGACCTCTAGACATCCTTTCCAACTTCAACTATCCTGTGATTCTGTGAATCATAACTAAGGGCAGGAGCTAATCAGATTCCTCAAACCATCTGGACCTACCTGAGGTGAAATACACAGTGGGTGTTGAGCTGGAGCCACCTTGTGCTGCAGGGAGAGAGCAGCAGGTGAGTGAACAGCATTTTGCCTGAGGAACAACCTGCTGGGAGTGATCCCCCTCTAAAAGGGACAATGAAACCCAAACCCCACAACTGGCCTTATAACATGGCAGGACTGAGCAAGACGGATGCAGTACCAACCACCCCAGCACTTGCCCAAGGGCACCACCACTGCAGCACCATAAAGATCAGCATCAGAGCTCTCCCCCAGAAGAAGTGGCTGCTCAGTCCCAAAGGATTCCAAGCAATCCTGCATCTCCCTGAGAGTCAGGGACATTACCCAGGGTCTGTAAGTGTAGCCCACAGTTGGGTCTGGTGCTCTAATGCATACAGAGCACCCCATGGAGAAGAAGGATGGAAACAGAAATCTCTGGTTACCTGTTGGTGGAGGCACCGTTAGTCCCGATTCTGGAAGGAGAAAACCAGAGGGCATGAGGCACTTAGACCCCTTGGATCCCTTTGGAGGACATGTTGTAAGCTCATGGAGAGCTACAGAGGAACCCACGCAGAGGGTGGCTTGGTTCAAACCTATGCCCCTCCTCACACCCTGCTCTGCACAGGAGTGGTTGCCCAAATCCCATCTCCCCTGAGCATGGTCAGCAAGAGCACCCACCATGCTCCCTCTGAAACATGGGCCCCTGCAACATGAACATGGACCCACGACCCTGCAGAGCATGGAGAAAAGGCTGGCCTGTCTTCACCCAGCCTCACACAAACTCCAGGTGGGTTTTCTTCAGGAAAATGTCACCAAAATGTAAAAACCCACCTGAGCATATGACAGAAGCGTCCCCGTGATAACAGTCTGAGATGTCGTAGGGGCAATTCCACAGATAGTCTTCAGAGCCTGTACAATTCACCTCCGTCATCATGTATGGGTACCAGTCATCCGAAGGGAAATAGTGTGTCACACCAAGAGGTGAACCACAGCCAATCTCCCTGCACACAACCTGGGCATCTTGCATGTCCCACAGGTACCCACACACTTTCACCCAGGCTCCAAAATACAACATTTCCACGTTGCCTGCACATCTGTTGGGCCCACCGGTCAACTGCAGCAACAGCTCTTGGAGAGATACAAAACCCTTGGTCAGGCCAGCAGTGCTCTGGTTTCAGGTGATGACCTTTGATGGGAGAACACAGGGTCCCACCTCCTCCCCGGGCACGGCTGCTCCCTGACACCCCACGCCATCCACCCACAGCACAGCTCAGGGCCAGCAGCCCCTTCTCAGGCTCTCACGATGGGGCATGGAGAGGCTGGGGCAGCAGTGGGCAGTGGCCATGAGGAGGACCCTGTCTGTCAGACAGACTCACCATCAGCTATGATTGGAACTGTGGAGGAGAACAAGGAGAAAAGAACACATGGAGAGCAAATACATTAGGACAAATTCCTTGGAAGTCATCATCACACTTTATCCTTTCCCTAGTGAGTCAAGTCAAGTCCCCGGAGAAGGACACAAGCCACAGAAGATGGCTTTCTTCCGAGCCAGGATGTTTGCTGCTGGGGGGGCAGAGCCATCCCCAAAATAACTTTGCTTCCACACACACCCTTGGCTCCAGCATAAAGCAAAACATGAGCTCACATACAAATTTCTTCCTCAAAAATAAATATGATGGTAAAAATATAAAGCTATGACTATCACATAAAGTAAAAATCTGAGAAATTCTACTTACAAGTAGTGGTCTCAGGTGTTGTTGGGGTAGCTGTATCTGCTGTTTCTTCTAAAGAAGAAAAAAAAACATACATGGTATCATATGGAGAGGTCAACAAGGGAAATATAGTTTGAAACTTCCCCAACCACCATTCTAGCCTCTAGCAATTTGTGGCTGCCGAACTTCTGATTCAGGAGATTTCTTTCTGTTTTAGTAGACCTCAGCAGTGTTTTCCTCCATTAATCATCAAATCTCTTTGGGAAACCTGCAGAGCCCAAAGAGTGACAAATGCCCTTGAAGTGAGAACGGTCTCCAAGGTATCTGCTGGTTTCACCTGGTCAGATCAGAAGATGGTCAGTCTGCTTCTTGCATGAGAACAAGCTGTGAACAGCTGTCTCTTCCTCCCTTTCTCTACACTAAGAACAAAAATCTTAACAGAAATGAAGATGACAGAAAACTGAAATGAAGATGATGGGAAACTATCTGGGGAGCTGGTCAGAGCAAGGCCAGTGAGGAAGGGAGGCTGCAGATCCCATTATCTTCATTCATTTTGCACAGCTGCAAACAAAAAGGGGGTCTCCAAAAGCTACCTGTGACACCACATTTAAGCTACTCTAATTCCATTCCTCTTCCAGCACCTCTCATTTCATCCATACCTCACTGCTAAGCCCAGCTGGTGGCATAAACTTTAAATCAGAGAAGAGTTTTCCCTGCTAAGGCTCCTGTACAGGACACTTGGTGGAAAGCCCTCCAGGTGGCACCAACAGATCGGA
This sequence comes from Caprimulgus europaeus, assembly GCA_907165065.1. Next base: position 5,282,543 of record OU015529.1, read on the forward strand.
GGTGTCTCATGGGACAGAGCTCCAGCTGGCTGAGAATCATAGGTTTGGTTGGAACAGACCTTTGAGATCAGAGTCCAACCATACCTGGCCACTGCTAAACCAGATCTCTGAGCACCTCATCTACCTGTCTTTTAAATACCTCCAGGGACAGTGACTCAACCACCTCCCCAGGTGTCCCGTTCCAACACCTAATGACCCTTTCAATGAAGTAATTTTTCCTGATATCCAATCTAAACTTCCCTTGGTACAACTTGAGGCCGTTTCCTCTTGTTCTGTCACTTCATACTTGGGAGAAGAGACACACACCCACCTCTCTACACCCTCCTTTCAGGTAGTTGTAGGGACTGAGAAGGTGTCCCCTCAGCCTCCTTTTCTCCAGGCTCCCTCAACCACAACTCATCACACTTGTTCTCCAGCCCCTTCCCCAGCTCCACTGCACTAAAGGTGATCACCTTCCTAGTGCTTCATCTGACCTAGAGAGTTAGGTTTTCTGAGATAGGGCTTTATGGGGTTACTCAGACCCCATGGACCACCAGCGTATGGACCACCACTCCCCTTCTGCATCAGGGCTGACAACTCCCCAAACATTCTATGGAAATCATAGAATCATAGAATGTGGTGAGTTGGAGAGGACCCACAAGGATCATCCAGTCCAACTCCTGTCCTTGCACAGGACAATCCCAACATTCACCCCATGTGTCTGAGGGCTCTCAGAGAAATGCTTAAAAGAATTTAAAACAGGTGAATTTGGCTGTTTAAAAATTGGTTTCAAAACATAAATGGAGTTGTTTCAGTGTTGTGACTTATTTGAAGAATTGCAGTTGCTGAAACTAAACCGGTTTCTGTGTTACCTTAATCATGGTGTCACTCTACTGCTTTGTAAAAATTGCAGTTTTGAAAAAAAAATGAGCTGATGGGTCTGGTGAGATGAGAGCAAGCACAGCAGAGTGTGGAAAAATGAGGCCATGGGATCAGGCAGCAGCAGCACCAACCCTATAATCAACATGAATAAGAGCATTTCCTGGGGCAGGGAGGTCCTGCTCCGTCTCAGTACAGGGCACTTGAAACCAGCCTGTAAGTTTGTATTAAGTTAAAAATTGTCTGTTCAAACTACGGATAATTTTCCTCTGTGCTCTCAGAAACTCCAGTTCTTGAGGCAGAGGGTGGTGGAGCACTGGCACAGGCTCCCCAGGGAGGTGCTCATGGCACCAAGCCTGACAAGATTCCAGCAGCATTTGGCCAAGGCCCTCAGGGACATGGTGTGAATGTTGGGATTGTCCTGTGCAGGGACAGGAGTTGGACTCCATCATCCTGGTGGGTCCCTTCCAACTCACCACGTTTGATGACTCTATGAGTTCCATAGGTTCCATTTTTCACACAGTGGTACTGTCCTAAGGTTTTAGATTTGTTTAAGCTCTCCATTGCAGCAATGACTTGCATCCTTTCTTGGAGAAGAGTTTCATATACATACAATTATATGCTGCATTTTAAGTGCATGTAGATGATGCCATATAGAGTCTGCACAGGGACATTTCAGCATCTGGGAGCCCAGTCTGAAGGACAGAAAATCCCAGACTATACCAGTAGGTTATCTACATCAGCTACAAATGGACTAGGAAAGTTTCCCAATGCAAGCATTGGCATTGAGAGAATATTTACCAATGCCAACTCTATGTAAAATATATATTTTTATATAACTTTTTAAGTTACCTGTTGTTGGAAGTGCTGGTGTCCAAATTGCAGATGCTGTCATCACAAGCAATAAAAAATAAAAAATAATTAAAAAAAAAGAAGTTGAAAGAGCATTACATGAATTAAGTGATTAATTCTGTGATTCTGTGATTCTGTAAGTAATGTGGGTGGGATCCCCTGGTGACACTGACAAAGGGATGTCTGCTGATTTACAAGAGAGTGGATTTGGTCCAGCTACTGTTGGCAATAAAAATCCTGCTCCATGGACAGCCTGAGAGGTGGGAATATGCCTTCACTGACTAATATCATGTGTGACAAGACCTGTAACATTGGTCCTTAAACACAGTTTCTGTATTTAAAGTGGTTTCTGGATGTAGAGGAAGATCCTAACAGGGAGACCTGCAATTTATTCAATAAGGAACTTTCTGACACATCCCACCCCACTGCTCCTCACTTTTGCAAGGCTTTAAATCTATATTAATTAGATGGTAAGAAAAGGATCAAACTCAGTAATTTCCACCTTAATATCAACACTCCAGTTTAGGTTTTGGTATCACTAAGTGCACCTCAAATATTTATGGAGGGAGTCAATAATAAGAGCAATAAAACCTGAGCTCAGTTATTTCTTTCCATTGTGTACGTGGGTGTGTGGGGGGGACACGGAAAGGGGAAGCAGGCTTTTGCTTTTGGTTCCTTGATTCAAGTCAATATCAGATCTTTACTTTCATCTGAAAGAAGGTGGGATGGAAAGACAGCAGGTATGGCAAACACTTTTGACCTTTTTCCATTCCCCTCTTCTGCACAAAGAATGTGATAGAAGCTACTTAAAAAGAAATGGCTTATTTGTCACAGCACCATGCTGGCACTGCTCAGCCAGGGAAGCCTCACCTGAAAAAGAGGAAAGTGGTTTTTGACCACAGGAAGATCATTTTACCCTGTTTGAAGCATCCTCCCTCCCATCAGTCCCACCACTATTTTATATCGGTCCCCAGAGAGATGGGGGACTGCCTCTGCAACCAAATCAGATTACACTGGGAACAGGAATTAGACTATGGGAAATTAGAATATAAAATTACACTAATTCTGATTATATTCTAACAATTACAGTAATAACAGGAATAGGGACATGTGCCATATTTGTTTTATCTAGGGCACTCTGCTATTACACATCAATGTGTCAGTCATTACAATAAGCTTAATCAAATAAAAAACACATGGTTTAAAGAGCATCTCACACTCTTTAAAATAAACATGCATTTCATCCAGAAAATACAAAGTAGTCTTCAAATTTATTATCCCAATACAAAGATTCAGAAAATTTTATCATTGGCTTTACAGCTTATTAATTTGAATTTCCTTTACTAGCCTCTTTACAAAAAAATGGTGAGAAAAACACCAATTTAAAACCATTGAGCAATTTCAACAGAAGTTTTTGAATTGATGGGTATAATGATTGATTTGCTCAGCTCAGGGGTTTGACATGCCCATGGTTTTCAAAAGAGCTAAGCCACGCAGCTAAATCCTCCTTTACCCTTAAATCTCAACCTTAGCCTGCTGTGAAATATAGCCATGAAGGTGAGCAGAAGTGAGACCCTTTACCTGAATCCACCTGGATTTGAAGACTTATCATGACCATCCAAGACAAGATCATGGTGGCAGCCATCTCCTTGGAGTTCCTGATACAGGAGGGCACCAGAATTTATAGGCAGGGAGGTTATCAGGGTGTAGCTCAGCAGCTTGTTCTGTCCCTTTGGTAAGTCAATACCAAACAGATTCCCTCACTGCTCTCACTTCCCTGACTTCCATTGCTATATGTTTGATTTGTTAACCAACATTTATAGCTTCCTTGTTCTACCAGAAGATGTCTTGCTCAGGGAAGGTAGAGCCCAGAAGTGGTTGCATTAGCTGCTATTTTTCCATCCCGTCCCTCTTTCAGCTGTGAAGTTCTGTTGCTGTCACTAATGTGATGTGTTCTTTTCTTGGGTTTGAGTTGTATCTGAGCCAAAGCTGCTTTTTAAGTCTATGTAGCAGAGCCTTCCTTTTTCTGACTGCAGATGTGGAAGGGTCAAAGCGAGTTGATATACAACCAAGAGGTTTATGGAGACTCTTCTGACTGGTTTGGACTCTCTTGGGGAGACACACCCACCAGCTGCTGGGAGGGCATCGCTCAGAGACAACCATCACATCTCCAGTCCCTTAAAGTTGGTGGAGAGGTACAGCTTCAGGGATTGAGTCAAATATCACACATAACTGACCGTCATGTATTCCTCAAATATGAGTTACACACTAGTGAACTCCCTGGAGGCAGCAGAGTTTGGAACTAGGATGTTGAGTTGCCTTGAATTCCCCAAGACCGCTTTTATGAGTATTTATGTCCCAAAAGATGTCACAAAAACCATGCAGCACAAAGTGAGTACATTCCTCTTTTTCTGTGATCCTCCTGTTCCTCCTTCAACTCGCTCTATCTTCACCAGGGTAGCAAGACTCAGTATGTATAAGCTCTACAAGTCATCTACTGCAAATCTGAAACCACCAAAGTAATCTGACTTCTGTCACAAACTCAAGCCAAAGTTCAGAGGTCATACACTGATCACTGTTCAACTGCACAAACCTTCCCAGAGATCAAGGGTCTAAGTCCAGGCATAGGGCAAATATAGAAAAATAAGGAAAAAATAATCTCAAATTCTCTATTTCTGAAGTTCTTAAGAACTTTAGAGATTCCTTGACACAGTGTTCCCTCTGGGATTTACAACATATTTAAGGTAACAGATAAATAATGGGATCAGATGGAACTCTACAACGTTACAAAGAGAAACTATCTCAGGTCTCATGGTTGGGCTTCAGTGGATGCAAGTGCCCATTGAAGAACCTGTGTTTGTACAGCACTGCTAAATTTAGCAATGTTTGAGCAGCATATAGAACTGCAGAATCACAAAATATTTAGCCCAGGAAGGGCTCCTGGAGGCCATTTGGTCCAACCCCCAATTCAAAGCAGGGTTATCTTCAAAGTTCAACCAAGTGGTTCTTGTTTTCTAGACAAACTATGCAAAAACTAGTAGATAAAAATTTAACATGCTGGTTGTTCCTACTGCTGGTTTGAGATGGGTTTGGAGTCATTACTGATTGGTAAATAGATTACTTCTCAGGAACTCAGAAATGTGTTTCTTGTGCCTCATGAACTATGCAACACAACTGTCCTGGCCCAGAACAGCCAGCACCCAAACTCAACCTGATACAACAGAGGAGTGTCAAAAGAAGATCAAAAGGAGAAAGAAAGCACAAACTCCAGAGTGGGGAAAAAGGGAAGGGAAAAAAAGAAAGGATTGCTTTGTTAGACATGCAAACAGTTGATTGACTCTATAAACATGGGCAGTCATGTTTTTGCAAGCCAGATGGGAGAAGTGGTCACTCAGAGGGACTGAAGGAAGTAAGGGAGGTGGCTTGGCAAACAGGTTGGAGCAGCTTTTGCATACCTGGAGAGATGAAAGGAAAGCAAAACCAGGTGAAAAACATTGAAAACTCAATAAAAGCTGTTAATATTTGAATGGGAAAGGAAAATATATGAGATAACTCCAAAGATTACATCTGAGACAAGCTCAAGGTGGTTGGTCTACTTAGGCTCCAGGAGGTTGCAGTGGCAAACATCACTGCATGGTCATCCTGCTCGAGGATTGTCACTCACTGCATGGAGCTCTGTGTCTTGGTTCCTCTGTCCCTGGATAAAGAGAAAATAAGTGTGTTGGATTGACCTTGGCTGGCTGCAAGACAACCACCCAGTCTCTCTCATTCCTCCACAACAAGCCAGGAGGAGAAAATAAGATGAAAAAGTTCATGGGTAAGGACAAGGAAGTCACTTATTGTCACAGGGAAAACAGACTCAACTTGGAGAGAAATAATTAAATTTATTGCCAATTAAAATAGGTTTGGATAGTGAGAAACAGACAAATTCAAACACCACCACCTCCACTCCCTGTTTTCCCAGACTCAACTTCACTCCTTCATTCAGCGCAGGGGGAACGAGGGGAATGGGGCACTGCAGTAAGTTCGTAGGAGCTTGTCACTGCTGCTCTGTCCTCCTCACTCTTTTCTCCTGCCCCAGTATGGCTCCTTCCCGTGGGCTGCAGTCCTTCAGGATAAACCTGCTCCAATGTGAGCTCTCCATGGCCACAGCTCCCTCAGGAAATGTCCCTTTGCTCCAGAACAGGGCCCTCCATGGGCTGCATGAAAATCTCAGCTCCAGCATCTGGACCATCTCCTCTCCCTCCATCTTCTCTAATCTTGGTGTTCACAGGGCTGTTCCTCACACTTTTTCCTCACCTGAATCCTCATTTCATGTGGCATTTTGCTCTTTCGTAAATATATTTTCCCAGGAGTGCCATCACTTTGGCTCAGCTGTGTCCTGAGGTGAGGCTGTGGCAAAGTTGAGTGGAACACACCAAAGCACCAGAAACACTGGGTCAGAGATCAAGACATTAGTTGGCACATGACGAAACCACTCCAACAGCAGAAGAACATGGACCAGTTAGAACGAGTCCAGAGGAGGCCACGAGGATGATGCCAGGGCTGGAGCAGCTCTGCTGTGAGGACAGGCTGAGAGAGTTGGGGCTGTTCAGCTTGGAGACCTTCTAGCCCATTCTAGACCTGAAGGAAGGCTGGGGAGGGACTTTTTACAAAGGCAGGGAGTGACAGAACAAGATTTATTATTCGCCAGCTCTGCTACTATTGAACTGCTTGCCCATGCCTGGCAGAGGTGTTGAACTGTTGAAGAGAGGGGACTCGGAATTTTCTGGAAAAGGTGCTAGGCAGATGGTAATGAAAGACACGAAACTTGTGTCTAATCTCCATTTTGTGTTCCTGTTGGTTGCCCCTCATCTGCTTCCAGCTCTCCTCCCTCCCCCAGACCTCCACTGACTCCAACCCATCCCAGCTAACAAACGCCAACCTCTTCTTCACACCCAAGTGAGGTTCACAAGCTCATTACCACACCTGAATGCAACAAGGTCTGTTTGCCAAAGGTCTGTATGAGATAACAGAAATCAAACACTTTCACTTTCCAAGGAGGGGACATCTTGCAGAGCAGGAACTGTTTGATCCTTGTTTACTTTCTGGTAATAAACACCTTAACACATTATATCAGAGCACGAGATACTCCTTATATAAACAAACACTCTGCACTCCTTAAATCAACACGCTCAGACCGAGGTGCAGCTCATAAAGACAACTAAAGGCTCAATGGCACAGGAAAAATAAGTGAAAAATATAGTCTTGGAGAATATCCTTGTCATTATGAAGTCTCAATACCCAAGGTTCACATAAAGAGTGATGGCAACTGAGACAATAAAGAGACCTAGAGCAGGGGCTGGGACTGAAGCTTACACACTTCGAAGCAGTCTTCAGCCACTGCTAAAAAGCTGCTCCTTACCCTGCAACTCTTGTGTCTGGCACCATGCAGGCAGAAGCATGGAGACCTCTCCTACCCTGGCCAACTTGTAGACCAGTGTTTAGATTGGTTTTCTGGGGTGAGATGGATGGATTTGACCTCCTCCCACCTTGGACATTTTCTTGCTGAACAGACTAATTCTTCAGCTGATTAAGATGGCAACCACTCATGCTCAGAACGAAAATGGCTTCTACCTTCCCATCAGCCTCATCCAGCCATAGCACACACAGCACTTGTTGAGATCACCCACCTTTTCAGACCTCTTAGACAGATACTAAATGTCTGAGTACCAGTAATCAAGTTTAAGTCCCTCCAAAGTTGGTGGCAACTGATGCCAGCAAGAGATGGGGAAGGGCAGTTCAGCTTCCATCCATCCAAGATCTGCTTTGAATCTTGCCTTAAGCTTATTGAACAAACTTGATCTAATACCTGACAAAACAGTAGAAGCTGAAAAAGTCTTGCAGAAAGAGGATGGGTCTGAAACAATCTTAATGTTTGCTGAACACAATAAAATAATTAGTAGAATGATGCATTAAACCACAATCCCATAAAATTTCACTGAAAAGTAAAAATATTACCATAAACTTAAGGATAACCAGAAGAGTTTGACAGATACCACAGCTTGAAAATTTATGTTTTCTTGCAACCAACGACTCTGAAACCAAAGTTGGTGCTGAAGTTCACAACCTGTCACTCCCAAAAACGACAAAACATTTTGTTTTGCCATTAAATAAGGTTTAACACCGCTTTTACACAAATATTGACAATGTTCCCACGTCGTTTATGCAGTGGGAGAGAAGCTAACAATGTTATATATTATTAACACATACTTTTGCCTGTACAGTTTGGCCAACTTCCTAAACAATCCATCCCACCTAGTTTTGAACCTAGGGCAGCACTTGCATGAATTCAGCTGGGCTGGGCTGGCCACTGCTAGTTCTAAATGTGACTTGTAATTGCATCAGATATTTCTGCCATCCTGACAAAATAAAAGGAGCTCACAACCAGGCAAAAAGTCAAAGCCATTTCTATTAAAAAATGAGAGAGACTGTGCCCATAAAGACATTTAAAAGAAAAAAAGAGGAAACCACAAAAATATGCTTCATGAAGGGAACAACTGTTTGACCAGCACAAATTCATATTGAATTCTGCAGTTGTGGCCTTCTTCATGACTGTAATGTGTTTTCCAAAATACCATGTCATACTTGCCAAGTGTCCTCCAGCTTAGGAGTGCCCAGAGCAATATTTGATGGTAAAATTGACTTCCAACACCAAATGCCAGAAATTCAGACCTTTAAGGTTATACTCTGGGAGTCTCCCACTCAGAGAAGCCCAAGCACTTACCGAAGCCATGACAAACTCCCTGCTCTGAAGGATCAGCCCCTGGCCACTGCTCCAGCCTGGCACCGATGCTCTTGAAGACATCTCCAGCTCTCCTCACCCCTACACTGCCCTTCTACAGGAGGTTTGGGATCAGATTAAGGTATTTTTCTCTGCCTTGGGTTTCTGTGCCACTTCCCATTCCTTTTTCTTCAGAATCACTGCACAGTGTCTGGGAATAATTGTGGGTGGCTTTTGTTTTAAATAAATTTATTCTATTTCTTTGCTGAAGCAGACTCTCCTGGAAGCAAAATTTCCCTGCTGTGGCTGAGGGTTGGCAGGGGTCTGATTCAGAACCAGAAACTCCCCTGAAGCTGATCCAAACTCGATTCCCTGCAGGGCAGCAGAGAATTGCAAACACCATTTAATAAAAAACACCATACAGGCAGCATCTCACAGTAAGGAGGAGCCAGGCAAAACTCAGAGGCAAAATCCTCCCAGAAAACCATGTTTCTTACCAACACCCATCCCTGCCTGACCCTTTGAACAGGATTTTGAGGCCCAAGGGCAAGTCCAGGGTAGTGTCACCCCACCCATTGCACCAGCCATCTGCCCAGTATCATGCTGATCTACTCCAGTTTCAACAACAGGGCACCTTCTCCAAGTTCCCATTCGAGACCTCCCACAGAATGGTTCCAACAATATAAAATGGAAAAAAAAATAAAGTAATAATATCATGTATTTTTGTAAACACAAGGCTGTCCAACTCCTGCAAATCTCACCCCAGACTGTACACCCTCTTACCTTCCTGAGCAAAGCCCACTTCCATAGAAGAACCTCTGTATGCTTGACTTGGACATCAACTCATCTCAGAAACACTGTATTAACCCTTCTGAATTCTTACTGCTTGAGAGAAATGCAGGCAAGGAAAACCAATTTAAGGAAATTAATTTCCATAAAACAAATTTTAATGTAGGCATTTTGCTATCCAGAATCTAACCTCCTCTGAAAGGCTTTATTCTTGTTCAAAAGGTTGATTGTTTTGTTAAGTGTAAATGGTACATTGCTGGAATTGTTTTCCTGTAATGAGTGAAAGCTTCAAGTTTTAGTAGCAGCAGCATAGTTATAATATAACATGCAGAAGTAATTTTGATCAAAGACATTTGCACAGGCAATTATCATATTTGAGCATAATAATTAATGGTTGATTCTAAATAGCAAGATTTACAAATAATAACATGTCATCGATATTTGATGGTTATGTGGGAGTTACATGAAGATTTCCCTACAGTAACATCTGGGTGTCATGACATCTAGATCAAGACAGACAAAATAAAGAACCCTTTCAATTTTATCAATAAAGCTTCTACCACTTGATTTCTGTTTAAGCAAGTGTAGCCCTTCTGTGATAAAGACGTGAAAGGACAGGTCACCTTGTTCAATCTTCAGTTTATCTGATGGCAAACAACTGAGTGGTGTAGCTACAAGGGAAGCTCGTTACCTACTGTGTTGGGTTTGTGAGTGGGGGAAGGGACCACCTTGTGAGAGCAAAAAGCTCCCCTGGCTCCAAGGTGGAGACCGCCCAGCCCAGGCTGGGCCAGTGAGCACTAGAGAAACGCCTCTGCAAATCCATATTGGTGAGGGGAAGGACTGTCCTGAAAAGAAGAAGGTGTGGTACCTGAAGGAGAGACAGTTGACCTAACAAAATATGACCATCAGCCTAAAGAAAGGGCAGATGGACAGAGAGAGCTTCGTTGCCAGAGGGAAAGACAAAAACCCACACCCATTCTATCATATGGAGCAGGAGAAGACAAATGGAATCCCCTGCAGCCCATGGAGATCCAACAGTGGAGCAGAGACCCACGTGTAGGCCGTGGAGGACTCTATGCTGGATCAGAGAAGCTGAGCCTGAGGGCAAGTGTGATGGAATTGTGACCCCGAGAGTCGCTGGCTGCCAGAGCGGGGGTGGATCCCCAGAGTGGGGGGTGAGTCTGCAGCCCGTGGATGTCCCCATGCCGGAGCCAAGAGCTGAGCCCAAAGAGATCCATGATTCCATGGGAAGCTTGCTGTGGAACATCTTGTTCCTGGACTTTCATGCCAGAAAGAGTGGCAGAGGTGAACTGACTGAACCCCCATTCCCTGTCCACTGTGCTGCTGGGGGGGAAAGGTAGAGACATCAGGAGCAAAGTGATTTGAGCTTGGGAATAAGGGAGGGGTGGGGGAAGGTGTTATAAGATGGGGTTGTTATGTCTACTCAGATGAATGGCAGCAAATTAAATTGATTTTCCTTCCCCAAGTTTGAGTCTGTTTTGCCTGTGACCATCACTGGTGAGTGAGCCATCCCTGTCCTTCATCCTATCCCGTGTCCCCTTTGCTGTGTCTCCCATCCCATCTCACTGGATGGGGGGAGTGAATGCAGGACCACATGGTCCCACTGTGGGTCAAACCACCACCCCTACAAACATTTTCTAGCATGGGAGGTTGTGTGCGATGCCCCAACCTGGGAGGGGAACAGCTGAAGGAGAAGTGAGTTGGAGCTACAAGAGGTCAGTTCACTCAGCACAGACAGCCTGCAGAAGTACCCAAGAGCAGATAGACTACCAAAAAAGAAAGCTATGCCACCAGGAAATGTGATATTTGCAGTAATGTGGGCAGTATATTTCTGTACATCTGTCTCAGTGTACTGTATGCAATTTAATACGGAAGCTGTGTAGAACTGTGCAGTAAATGTAGCTTTGATTCTTTGATAATGCTTTACTGCTAAGCTGATGTGAACAATGAGGAAAGAGACACAAAGGCCTCCCTGTTCTCATAAAACCACATAGAAAATAAAGTGTGTGATGTGTGATGCCTTCTCTTGAGAATGGATTAATAATTTACTGAAAGAAATAGCAGTAAATTGTATTATGCCTTCATCAACTTGTTATTACATATTGACACTGCACCAAAACTCCACCACTAAATATTTAATATAAACAAGGTAAGTCTAGTTGGATGGTGCTGGTGATCAGTGGACACAGTGCACTGCAAGCCAGCACTGCAGCTCCGGGAGAGGAAAACCAGGAACCAAAAAAACCCTGTGATAGTTAAACTGAGCTGGCAGCCAAACAAACAGCCACTTGCAGCACCCCCACACACCCTTCCCCCCCACCCAGGAAGAGAATTGGAGGGGGAAAGGTAAGGAGACTTGTAGGTTGAGATAAGAACAATTTAATAATTCGAATAAAAATAAGATAAAAATAATAACAATAAGAGTAATAATGATAACATACATATATATATATATATATATATATATATATATATATATATATATATATATATATATATATAAAAATGAGTGATGAAGAGTACAGTTGCTCACCACCCGCTGGTAATGATCCCAGAGGAGCAAAAAGGAACCCCAAACCCGAAATTCCAATCCTGGAAAAGTGAGCCTGAGTGATTCCTTAGAGAACCCCCCCCTTTCCAGTCAGCCCTGGTTAATACACTAAACATGGCATAATATGATCTGGAGTACCTCATTGGCACATCCAACTGTCCATTCTGGGTTTTACTCACTACTGCACTTTTCTTCTCACCCTCCTTCCAGCCCTCTCTCCTTGCAAACTGCCCCAGCACAGTGTCCTTGTAGTTGTCAACATTGTTCTCATAATAATCCTCACTGAAACCAAAACACAGCACTTGCTAGCTACTGAGAAGGAAATTAACCCTGTCCTAGCAAAAACCAGGACACAAACCCTCACAGACTGAAGCCAGAGTTAAAAAATAAATGTTATCCTATTGTGCTGGTTTCACTCCTTTGGCTGCAGCCAAACACAGTCGCTCTCTCACTCTCCCCACCCCAGGGAACAGGAGAGAGAATTGGAAGGAAAAGGGTAAGGAGACTCGTGGGTTGAGATAAAAACCATTTAATAATTGAAATAAAATAAAACTTAAAATAATGATGACGATACTAGTAATAATTAAGTATGCAAATGAGTGATGCAATTGCTCACCACCCGTCGACCAATGCCCAGCCTGTCCCCAGCCAGTGATCCCAAAGCAGAGACAGCCCTGAAACCAAAATCACAATCCTTGAAGAATGAGCCCAAGTGATCCCTGAGAGAATCCCCAGCTTTCTGGTCAGCCCTGGTGACCATGACATGACATGGTATGGAATATCTCATTGGCAGAGCCACATGACAATTTGGGGTTTGGCTAATTACTTCACCTCCCCTCTCCCAGTCCTTTGCACTTGCAAAGTAGCAAAACATTAAGTCCTTGGACTTCCAGCAGCAGCTAATAACATCAGCACGTTATCAACATTCTTCTCATAACAAATCCCACCCTGAAACCAAAACCCAGCTGTTCTAGCTGCTAAGAAGAAAATTGACACAATCCTAGCAAAACCAGGACACCTGTATAAAATCACTCCACTGCTAACCACAGATAAATGAATTTTCAGCCTCTCCTGGGTTGCCAGAAGGTGCAGTTGGACCATTGCATGTGGTGTCACTTTAACTATATGGCTTCTAGTGATGCCCTTTGGCAAAGCTGGGCACTTCAAGAAGGATTTGAGTCAATAGGAAAGGGCCCAGTAATAATGAAGACAGGTAAAAGGTGACCTGAGATAAAAAGAGATTAAAATAATTGCTGAGGACAATTGTCCTCTGTTTTAGGAGGAAAAAAAGCCCAAAGGAGAGATATGATAGCAGTCTTCAAATATACAATAAGTTGCTGAAAAAAGGAAGCAGGCAACGTGATGTCCATGCCTACAGCAGATGGGTTAAGTAGTAAAGCTTCTCAGCAACAACCTGAAAGATTATTCAGTATCAGAAAAAAACCCCCCAATTTTACAGCTGATGGGGATCAGCAAACTGATGGAAACTGATGGGATTGATTCAAGTGCAAACGACTGGAGGGTGCCCAGGAGGTGCAGCCCTGTATGCTGTTGAGATATGAGTGTGGTTGCAGGAACAACCCTCATGACTTGTCAGGCAACAGCCCTGAAGTTGTTCTGCTGTACACACCAAGGTGACACACAGCTCCAAATGAGATGGGATGGGAAGGTCTTTCAAGCTGCTCCCACTTCCCACCTGGAGTTGTGACAGAGCAGAGCTGTAACATCCAGCACTTCTAGCAACAAATGAAACGACGCTGTGAACATCTGTGGTGTGGGATTTGATTTGATTTACTCTGTTCCTCCAGGACAGAAACAGTGTTTATAGCATTACAGAATGTTGTGAGTTGGAAGGGATCCACAAGGATCATCGAGTCCAACTCTTGAGCAGAGAGATTCAGCAGGCTAGAATTTAATTTAAAAAATAATAATAAAGATTACTCTGTTCTTCAGGCAATAAAGCACTTGAGCAGAGGAAGCCCCTGTGCACAGTGGCAGGGTTTGCACCAGCTCTCAGTGCTTGCAGAAGCTGTTGCACAGGCTGGAACCGATCCTGACAGAGCTCTTCCTGCTGCACAGTGCTTCTCCCTCTCCTCTTGGGAAGTGGTTTTTCATTAAACAAACTAAAAAACCACTTTGCTGATGATAAATAAAAGCAAAACTATAGATTGTAAGAAAGAAGTAAGATGCTTGTCACAGCTTTGGTATAGTATTATAGAATCATAGAACAGTTTGGGTTGGAAGGGACCTTAAAGCTCATCCAGTTCCAACCCCCCTGCCAGCAGCAGGGACACCTTCCACTAGACCAGGTTGCTCAAAGCCTCATCCAACCTGGCCGAGAACACTTCCAGGGAGGAGCAGCCACAGCTTCTCTGGCCAACCTGGGCCAGTGTCTCACCACCCTCACAGCAAAGAATTTCTTCCTCATATCTCATCTAAACCTCCCCTCTTCCAATTTAAAGCCATTTCCCCTTGTTCTGTCATTAACTGCCCTTATGGAAAGTCCCTCCCCAGCTTTCTTGGAGCTCCTTCAGGTACTGGAAGGCCGCTATAAGATCTCCCTGGAGCCTTCTCTTCTCCAGGCTGAGCAGCCCCAACTCTCTCAGCCTGTCCTCACAGCAGAGGTGCTCCAGCCCTTGGATCATCCTCGTGGCCTCCTCTGGACTGGCTCCAGTAGCTCCATGTCCTTCTGCTGTTGGTGGCCCCAGCACTGGAGGCAGCACTGCAGGTGGGGACTCAGGAGAGTGGAGCAGAGGGGCAGAATCTCCTCCCTGGCCCTGCTGCCCACGCTGCTCTGGGTGCAGCCCAGGACACGGTTATCAGCCTCTGGGCTGCCAGCGCACGGTGCCGGCTCATGTTGAGCTTCTCATCCACCACCACCCCCAAGTCCTTCTCTTCAGAGCTGGTCTCAAGCCACTCATCTTCCAGCATTGATCAGATCCCCTCTCAGTCTTCTCTTCTCCAGGCTAAACAGACCTGCCTCTCTCAGCTTCTCCTCATGGGATGGTTTCACTTGGCTGCAGCCAAACACGGCTGCTCCTCACTCTGCCCACCGCCAGGGAACAGGGGAGGGAATTGGAGGGGTAAGGGTAGGGAGACTCATGGGCTGAGATAAAAACAATTTAATAATTGAAATAATAGAAAAAATAAAACAATAGTGATAACAGTAATAATAGAATATGGAGTGGCACCCACACCAACCGATGCCCAGCCTGTCCCCAGCCAGCAATCCCAGAGCAGGGACAGTCCCCACACCAAAATAACAACCCCAGAAGTGTGTGCTCAAGTGATCCCCAAGAGAGTCCCAAGCTTTCTGGTCAACCCTCATTAATATACTGACCATGACATGACATGCTATGGAATATCTCATTGGCACATCCAAATGCCAGTTTTGGGTTTTTCCAATTACCACGCTGCCCTCTCCCAGTCCTTTGCACTTGCAGACCAGCAAAACACAAAGTTCTTGGACTTCCAACAGCAACTAACGACATCAGTACTTTATCAACATTCTTCTCATAACAAATCCCATCCTGAAACCAAAGCACAGCTGTTCTAGCTACTAAGAAGAAAATTAACTCTGTCCTAGCAAAACCAGGACACCTCATAAGAGAGATGCTCCAGTCCTCTCACAGAATCATGGTTAGGGTTGGAAAGGACCTTAAAGATCATCTAGTTCCAACCCCCCATCATCTTCACAGCCCTCCACTGGACTTTCTCCAGTAGTTCTTGGTCTTTCTTGAACTGAGGAGCCCAGAACTGGACACAGTACTCCAGATGTGGCCTCACTAGGGCACAGAAGAGAGGAAGGAGAACTTCCTTCGACCTGCTGGCCACACTCTTCTCAAGGCACCTCAGGATACCACTGGCCACCCTGGCCATGAGGGCACATTGCAGGACTTCTGGGGGCTTTGGGAAAGAGGGGCAGCCAGGCAGAGACAGCAAGACCCCACAGCTACTGGAGCGACACAGCCTAAATCACAGCTTTCTGCGTCAGTAACACCTCACACCTCTAATTTCCTCTGCAGAGCGGTGATCTGCACCATTAGCTCCATTTCAGCTGAAAGGAGACAAGAAATGCAGCAACCTGGTGTGTCATCTGCCCCAAAAACTCCACAGGGGCAAGCAGGATGATGCAAAACTTCACTTTTTGGGCAAATGCCATCAGCTGGAAAGGGTCTGTGTTTGCAAGGTTACCTTGGAGTTCAAAAAAAGATGAGATGAGAAGATGAATTAGTCCCAAGTAATGGTGCTTCAACTCTGCTCGCTATAGGGCTTCAAATGAAAGCACAGAAAAATGCAGAGTGCAGGATCAGACCCATTGCTACAATAAACCTGTTTGGTTTAGTAGCAGTTAAAAGGATAAACCTAAGAAAAAAGCAGTGAAAGTGAATTAAAATGATGAACAGAATGGAGGAAGAGAAGGGAGAATGGTCTGGTTTTATTAGTAAGATGGACCAACTGCTTTAACTATTCATGGAAGGTAAGTTTATGTATTTGTACATGAATCTTTGAAGAGAAAATATTTTCTGTACTTAAAAAAAAATAATAATAATTAACTGATGTGGTTTTCCATTTTTCCATCTCAATCTGCTTTGAAAAAAATTCTATTTATCAGAGCCATTCATAGGGAGTTGCTGCATGGAAGAGAGAAACCATTTGAGCCAGGTCTGCACTGTGAGTCCAGTGACAACAGGGACAGATAAGCCAAGCAGTGGCCATGGCACAGTGCCCCAAGCCCAGACTGCTGGGACACAGTCCATTTCCCTCAGATATTCACATCAAAAACTTGCTGAAAAAAAAAATCACTGTGCTCTCTGCACAAACACTCAACAGAAAAGGAATGACTAGAACAAATATTTAACTTTCCTCTCCAGCACGTTATGCAGTATTTCCAAGCTACTAACGTTAATTCTTTACCAAATTCAGTAAGTTTGACTCCCAGGCTTTAGCTCTGACTCATTTTCTCTCTAATCAACTCCTAATTACTATCCACTTCCTCAGTTTAAGGGGACAGATACTGCAGCACCATGACAACTAAACAAAACTATGAAAACTGGGGGAAAACTTCCCAGAAAAAGCAGATTAAATGGCTGAGCTGCTCCAGTAGCTTTTCCCCTCACTGGCCCTGTCCAGTCAGTTGAATCACATGCACAATGGTTTTAGCAGTAATTTTGTGCAACAAATAACACTTTAAAAATCAAGATATTGTACATTCAGAGAGTTAACAGTGCCAAAAGGCTAAAGTGGGTTAATTCCTGGGGCCCAGCAGTTCCAGTCCTGGCTCCCAGCATCTTGCACAGGAGGATGGAGTTTGGGGGTTGAGAGGAACAAGAGATGGTGTGTCAGACAGCTGGACACCCAGTGGAGGATGTACAGACGTACAGGGCACACTAAGGATGGAAAGTCAGCACAGCTTTCTGCTACACACTTCTGTACAGGTGAGAATCATAGAAACGTTTGGTTGGAAAAGACCTTTGGGATCACTGAGTCCGACTGTACCTGTCCACCTCTAAACCAGATCTCTGAATCATAGAACGGTTTGGGTTGGAAGGGACCTTAAAGCTCATCCAGTTCCAACCCCCCTGCCAGCAGCAGGGACACCTTCCACTAGACCAGGTTGCTCAAAGCCTCATCCAACCTGGCCGAGAACACTTCCAGGGAGGAGCAGCCACAGCTTCTCTGGCCAACCTGGGCCAGTGTCTGACCACCCTCACAGGAAAGAATTTCTTCCTGATATCTCATCTAAACCTCCCCTCTTCCACTTTAAAGCCATTTCCCCTTGTTCTATCATTAACTGCCCTTATGAAAAGTCCCTCCCCAGCTTCCTTGTAGCCCCTTCAGGTACGGGGAGGCCACTAAAAGGTCTCCCTGGAGCCTTCTCTTCTCCAGGCTGAACAGCCCCAACTCTCCCAGCCTGTCCTCACAGCAGAGCTGCTCCAGCCCTTGCATCGTCCTCGTGGCCTCCTCTGGACTGGCTCCAGTAGCTCCGTGTCCTTCTGCTGTTGGAGGCTCCAGACTGGAGGCAGCACTGCAGTTGGGGTCTCAGGAGAGTGGAGCAGAGGGGCAGAATCCCCTCCCTCGACCTGCTGCCCACGCTGCTCTGGGTGCAGCCCAAATGCTGATGCCCTTCACATTATGAGTAAGGCTACCAATCCCTTCACCTTCAGACAACTTTATCTGATGCTGGTTGAATTTTGGAGTCCAGGTTTGAGGTTGCCAGGTTGAAGACTGCATCCTAAAGTCAAGGCTACAGCAAGATGAGAGAGACCTCCTGCCATCACTTCTCTGCCTCCCTCCTCCCCATCTCTTAAGGACATTTCTGCCACTCAGCACAAAGCAAGCCTCACAACAGCTCACTGACATTTAACTTCAAAGTCTGTCTTAACACCAGGCCAGGGTGTAATTTTGGTTTCCTTTTGCTGACAGTCATCAGCAGCGCTAGTGGGGAGGGAGCTGGAGTAAAGGATGCCAAGTCACATCCTTATTTTCTGTCTGGAAGAGGAAACTGTGTGAAATAATCTGGGAATTTAGGAACAGTAGGAATAATCTCAAATATAACTCAATTAAGGAGATCCCTGAAACCTCCAATGAACATTTCTTTATGAAGAAATGTTTTTATATTTGTATTTTCAATGAAAAGAACTCCTGCAGTGACCCACCATCACATGCAAATAAATACTCTGGACTGGAAACTATCAACTTCTCAATCACCACTAATGCTCCTGGATATTTGCAACTGCAGTTTTAAACACCTATACAGTATTTTTCTGATCTATAAAAACATGTATATAATATAATCTAATGCCCTAATTAGATGCCTCTCTCACTGTAATTTGGAAAGACATAGTTTTAAAAACATCCTCAACTTCTTTAAGATAAATACAAAGTAGTTACAGGGAAGGAGGAGGGAAAAAAAAAAGAAATAAAATAACCCAGTCCTCTGATATTGAAACCAGAGGATCCTCCTGCTTGGCACATAAGCCACAGAAACCAGACAATTGTTAGTCATGATCATTTCTTTTACAGTTTGAGACATCTCCCTCATGGAATAAGTGAACCAGCTTTTCAAAACTACCTCCAAGCACAGCCACACGTAGCCATCTACTCGGCATCACACACACAGCAACTCCAGTTTCCACTCCAGACATTCCAAACCACTGAAAATCAAAGCTAGAATGTCCAATTTCCCTGATTTAACATCCAACACTTGCTACAATTTCCAGGAAACTGGTATTTGTGTCAAAGCTATTCTGTGCAGAGGGTTTTCAGTTGCACTTTGGAAAGAACTGTGTGTTGAAGCAACAAAGAATAAAAACCATTCCAAATCTATAACCCAATAATACACCAAAAATACATGCTAATTGATAGTATTAAAGACAAACTTTGCTTCTATGACTCTGCTTATCAGTAAACTTATTTAAAATACTTAAAAAAACATTTAGAGAAAATTTTGATTGTAAGAAACCATCTGGGTAGCTGCAAAGATGGTTGGGCACTAGAAAAGCAAATTCTAAACCTTTTTCGGGATGTGCATGTGGTTCTGGATATCTCATGCAAAAAAATTAAGTATAAATTTTTTGAAAAAGATAAATCAGAAAACCACTTTCAAATAAGTGATGGAAACTGACTGGCTGCAGTAAGAGACCATCTCACATCCCACTAGATGGAGCTACGGGCTAGAAATCCGGTCAAATAATGTCACTAATCCCAGTGGCGCAGAAAAAACCATTTACAGGAGCCAAGTTCATTTGCTGCTTTCCTATTGCACACGCAAACAGGAGCCCTTGTCCTGTGGCATTTATGCCTCACAGCAGAATCCACATAAAGCACAGGCAGAAAGATGTGCTGTGTTAGGAATCTAACTGGTAAATCCAAAGTAGCTAGCTAGAAACAAAGCAAAAAAAATATTAACAGGTTTGCTTATTAAGAGACCACAACAACAAATAGGAACAATGAGAATCAATTAGCTCTGTAAATTATGCAACTACTTGTTTTGAAATAAAAAGGTAGATTTAAAAAAAAAAACTTCTGTTTTAAACAAAATTTCCTGGCTTTGGGACTCTAGCTTAATTTTTGCTAGTTGGGTTAGGTGAAGAAATGGAGAAGGTACGTTAGGATTTCCTAATTAATTTTTGCCAAGAGCTTTATGTCACCACACCACGTGCTACACAGGGCATGGATGGTCTGCAAAATATAACAGCACTTTAACAAGAAGCTGAAACACTAACCAACATCAATCAGACGAACTTGCAGTGCAAATATACTACAAAGCAACTCGGCAGGATCATTCTACTTGGCGTCTTTCATGCCAGGAAGTATTGCAGACCTTCAGTGCTTGGCACCGTAATATCTTGGCAGATTGTCAGACACGTGTGATTTATCACAGTGACGGAACAAGTCAATCAGTGATGAGGTGTTCACTCATGTCAAGTGTCAATGCACTGTGTATCTGTGTAAATTTACAGTGATACAGGTGAGTAAGGGCAGGCACTGGCTCCTGGGAATACAGAAGCTCCCCAAACTGGGATAAGCTGGCCAAAACAGAACTGAAATACAGCTGATGGGAGAAGAAGGGTTGTCAGGGATCCAGGTCTAGAGGATTTCTTGCTGTAATTGTGAGGAATACAGCCCTTTCTTTAAGCATCATAAAGTGCCAGCTACCCAGTTGAAGAGTTTTACTAAGAAGCGGTTTCCAAAGGTGCAGCATGTTTAGGAATGACAGTCACCAAAACTTGTCCATAGCCCTTGGATTTATTCTCTGAGATACATGTTTCAACAGAGGAAAGGAAAAGCTGCTTAGTCTATTGTTTACCCATGAGTAATTACACTGTAATTAATTTTACTTGATTGTTCTTCACAGCAAGACAATCCCATTTACTAACCAAGCTTCGAGGGCATCCATAAATCTATGCATAAAGACTAGTCTCCATGTTAGAGGAATGCCCACCATCCTAGTCAAAACCAGGTCCTATCACACACACACCAGCACCTGGAGATGGTGAATAAAACAACCTGTTTGAAAGAGCTAAAGGCCAGAT
Source organism: Caprimulgus europaeus (assembly GCA_907165065.1). The sequence continues at coordinate 5,303,415 of OU015529.1, forward strand.
CTACAATAGTTACAAACATCCTAATATCTGAATTAGAACGGTATAGGATCTGTGAGCCACAATATGACAAGTTCTGTGGTGGGCAAACAGACTTCTGGCACTGATGAAGCTGTAATGAAAACAATAAGGAAAATGTATTAACATCTGGAAGACAGGCACTCTGCCACAGCTAACATGACAAATTCGAGCCAGTCATGCTCAGAAAAGCAGATGCACAAGAGGACAACTACCAGCACATACTGGGAAGTGTTTCAGTTTATGGTGACAAAGAGGCGACCATCAGGACATCATTTCAGGCAGATGTGCTGTTCAAAACAAACCACTCTGTAAGGGGAATGAAAATGAATCACTCACAAGGAAGTACTGTTGAATTCTTTTAATAACACTAGGAAAATATCATAGTATTAAAATCCTGCACGGGATCCTCAAAGGGTTATTTTGGTTGGGATTTGTGTTTATAAACCAAACTCTTTTTTTTTTTCCCAATTGTGTTTTCTTTTAAAGCAACTACTCCTTTACAATGGTATTTCCAGTTAAAACACAGCTAACCTATAAATACCTGAATACCACAACACACATTGTGTGTGTGGGTTTTGTTTAAATCTTAGCGGAAATAATGGCAAATCTATTCAACATGGGGAAGCAAATGTCGATGTGTTAAGCGGGGAACGTAACAGCCAGTAAAGAATACATTGCATACATAATACAGAAGGAAAAAAAAAATATTATCATCTGGAGTATGTGAAATTACACTGATTTTGCACCTTAAACCTATTAGAAGTTACTCTGTTGGCCAATACTAATCCACTGAAAAGCAGAATGTTGGTCAGAAGTCTAACGTTTCCTGTACCAGCACAGAGAGAATATAAGCAGTCCAACGCTGTTTAAAAGTAAACATGAAATCCAGCTCATGTTTCTGGTTAGGGATCAATTTCTTCAGGAACTACTGTTAACATAACGTCTTCGTTGCCCCTGCGTACAACCATGTTCAAGGTACTGTCCTTCTTAATAATGTCACTGACATCACTGGCTGAACTGATCGACTGTCCATTGATGCTTATAATCACATCGTTGTCCTTCAGGCCACCACTGAAAATACAAAGCAGCAATGTGTTATTAGAATTGCCATTTTATTGGCTTTACTGTTTAAAAACAAACAAACCAAAAGATTGCTGGATTTTTCCTTTTGTCCCACCCAATGTTGCAGGCATACAAAAAGCAATCAGAATTGATGAAGCGGTTAAAGATTAAAATACAAAGCAGAAACTTCAGAAAGTGGATGGAGGCACAAGTTTTATGAATCCCACAGTGTCTTTAAAGGAATTCACTACTGCAAACAGTGCAGTAATTCTGCAATGAGGATGCCAGATGCTGATTCAGTAGAAGAGATAGAGGCGGATTTTTCTTTTAAAATAACTGCAGCAAGGCACTGATTTTAGAGGGGAAATTTTCCAAGCTTTTACTCACATATCCATAGCAAAGCAGTCTGAGCAGCACTGTGTGTTAACATGTGAGGAATTTCAGTCCCAGATCCCTGCTTATTGGCAGCCACTTCACCTTACCTTTGTCTTTTACACTTAAGCAGAATAACACAGGCAGCGACCTAGCCCAGTCATCAAAAATGCACGTGTGCCCATCCCCTTGCCTGCCTGCCCATAGCCCCCTGAATCCCTTCTCCTGACCTCAGTGCCATGTGCAAACCAAAACCGAAACCTTCTCAACTCAAAGCAAGATGGGGCAGAACCGGAGCCGGCCACACCAGGCTCCCCTTCCCCAGGGCTCTCCCTGAGCTGCTGGGACTGAGAAAGGGGGTGGTGAGGGATACCATCGACCACAACGTCTTGTCTGGTCTTGCACAACGAGCTGGCTCCAAGTTATGGAAATATTAACCAAGTAACCAGATCAGACATGATTCAGCCCTTCAGCATAATCCTTCTTCACAAAACCACAAAGCAGTCATCAACCTCTTCCGCCCGCAGAAGACGCCTTACGTGAGTGTCTCCTGCAAGCAGGATGCCTTGGCCAACACTTGCAACCAATCTGGTTGCCTACCGAAGGCATGGCTTAAAACATTTTCATGGCAGAAACCATTCCAGGTTATCTTGGTCTCTCATGCAGCCTCTCCTCTCAGCTCACACCCAGGACAGGTTGCTGCAGAACTGCTCTGTTCTGATCCCCTACCCAGCTGGTCTACACAACACACATCAGAGAGGAAACCCAGAGGCAAGGGGACCAGGAACTGGGGAGACAGAGCAATCATGGGCTGCATTTTAATTGCCAGGCCAGCCTTTGGATGAAGCATCCTGATTTGAGTTTGCCTTCAAGTTATGAGGCTACAGTGCCTCACATTTCTTCCACCTCCCTAATGTCCTTCTCCTACTCTCTGCTGACCATTACCTGTACTCCTACAATGATTTTTCTGCACCTTCAGACTGGATCTGAGTGTCAAGGCAGCAAAAGTTCAGTCCCACACTGGAGCAGTCACATTACTCCTACACTAACTGCAGTTTAATTTCACATTACAGATACACAAGAACTATCCACACAAAGCAGCAGTAATTTAGAAAGCAAGACAGACACCTAACACCATATGACCTGCAGTGGCATCCAAACTAAGAGATAGTAGGTGCCTGCTCCAAGCAGCTTGCTGCCTACGTGCCCCTTTGCTGCTACATACACCTCTTTCTTGCCACAAAGATTTACTCTTCTCTTAAATGATCTCTAGTTCAGAAAATGAATAAAGTTCCTATTTCCTACTCTGCGTTACTGAGTGGCTTTGTATTAACCAAACTCTGAAGGCAAAGTGTCTCCAGCAAGAGCCAGTCAGACCTGTGCCGGTGACCACAGACAAGATGTTGAACTTCAGCCCAGCATCTCATGAAGTGTGGTACCAACCAGCAGGTGAGGTTCTGAGCAAATACTAAATAATACAAAGAAAAAGATCAGTTGGTCAAAAACAAAAGCTCTTCCCAGTAACGTGACTCCTGACAAAGCTCTTGCATGGAAAAGCATCTCCTGCCAACAGAGGATTTCACCCTGGTGGGTTTGCCCAACACTGAGCTGCTTGGGCTGAGATAGACACAAGGTGAACACACAGCTTCTCCCTTGCCCTCCTTCAGGAGTGACCACCAGGAGCATGCACAAGTGAACATCTTTATTCAGCACTGGCATCGGTACAACAGATGTCTTGGAAGTAATGGCTGAGAAAAAAAGCAAACTGCATTTTCAGGCCCACTGAATCCTTGCCCTTTGGCTGGGAACGCTGACAGGACTTTTCTGCAATACCCTGATGCATTTGCAATATTGCCCATCAGGGACTGGACTGAAACCACAAACTGGTTTCCAGTAGACAACCTAATCGCTATCAGATGGTCGTAATTTTCTTAATTTAGCACCATCAAGATAGCCAGTGAAGTAGGGAACATTCTCCATCACTACCCCCTGAAGTCAGTGGTTTTGAGAAAAAAAATAGTTCAACTTACGCTTCAGCTGGTGTTTCTGGAATTACTTCAATAACATAGGCCCCAGAGACAACATCAGGAAAGTCTTTATGGCGATCCTTCAGCTCTCTAGCTTTGCTGGAAAATGAAGAAATAGCAAAAAAAAAATGTTTTGACAAGATGAGAAAAAAAAAATCACTAATTTTTACTTAGGTAACTCAGCATACGCTACCTGAGGTATTTGACACATGTTGATGTGACACTTCACAATTTGTTTTAATAACCCTTAAAAGTATTTCAAGAATTGTTATATCTTTTGCATGCATACTGCTTTTTAATTCATATTTCTGGTAAAGACAAACATTTCAACAGATACAGAGATCTGGCTTAAAACATTTCAAAACTTAGTGATAACTTTAGAACTAGTAGATCCTGAACACCTGAAAAAAAAAAGCCTTTTCAGTTTCCAATGCTTTGTTACACCTTTGATCCTGCACATGAGAAAACTTCTGGTTATTTCTACAGGATGCAGGATCACCTGCTCATGAGTCTTTTCTGGTTTGAGTATGAATAAGCAAGTCCACATAAAAGCTTCATTTTATATTAAGTGAATTGCTTAATGAAAATAATTTTAAAGAAAGGGCAATAGCAGCCTTCCAATACCTGAAGGGGGCCTACAGGAAAGCTGGGGAAGGACTTTTCACAAGGGCAGTTAATGACAGGACAAGGGGGAATGGCTTTAAGCTGATAGAGGGTAGGTTTAGATTGGATATTAGACAGAAATTCTTCACTGTGAGGGTGGTCAGGCACAGGCCCAGGTTGCCCAGAGAAGCTGTGGCTGCTCCTCCCTGGAAGTGTTCAAGGCCAGGTTGGATGAGGCTTTGAGCAACCTGGTCTAGGGGAAGGTGTCCCTGCTCATGGCAGGGGGGTTGGAGCTAGATGATCATTAAGGTCCCTTCCAACCCAAACCAGTCCATGACTCTATGATTCTATGAATATGCACGTGGCTGCTGTAATTCTTGAAAACATGTTGTCCTGTTTTCTCCTTGACCCACATGACAGCACGGGACAGATGGTACCAACAGTAACAGAGCCCCAGCACAAATTAACAATCAGTAGGTATTGCCTTCTGTGGCATTAAGGAAAAGAAAGAGCCAGGGAGTTGTTTAAAAACTAGCTCATACAAGAGTCTACAGGAAAGTTAAAGAAAAAGGCAGCAAAAATCAGTTGCAAGTTGTCACCAGCACCTTTGGAAGCACACAGTGCTGGTTCACCCTCCTGTTTTTTTCTGTAGATCATGAGCTTGATCCAAACACACACAGTGACCACACCTGGGAAAGGTGAGGAACCACCACTTTTGCTTACCTAGGAGTTAGGGACATCATTCGGATGCCGATGTATTTCTTTTTGGTTATAGCTTTTCCTACAAAAAAGAAAACAGGCCTTGATCAATTGCTCTTACCAAAAGAGACCCAAAGGCTGTTGACTTTCTGGTTTACCACTATTTTCATGTTTTTCTCTGTCAAAGCAGAGAAGCACAGTACCTTTAGCTTGCCTGTCATGCGATTCCGTTAGGAACTTCTTGATTTTATCTGATGGGATAGCAAACGAGATCCCTGCTGTAACTTTTAATGTGTTAATTCCTATGACCTCACCATCCTGGAGAAATAAAAAATTGTTATTAGCAAAGGTGAAACATCTTAAAGAGAAATGCATTATTTCTTCCATGCAATCACAAAGACAAATCCCCACAACACACTTTGTAGCCAGTTTTCAATTTTCTAAACCGTTTCTTGAAGTCTAATTTTTTGAGCCTATTGATAAAAAACTATTCTACAGTTTTGGAAAACTGATGGGATTATTCATCTTGCCAGTAGCAGAAGAAAGATCAGAACTGGGCAGCTCTCCTCCTTGCAGCAGACGAGCAGCATGTTCTACAGCCAGTTTTGGTCTGTTTATTTCAGCAAGCACCTCACGAAGCATGGTGCCGACCAGTTCTGAGCACAGATTGCATAATAATCCAAAGAAAAATGACAGTTCATCAAAATCAAAAGCTTTTCCCAGTAACATGACTTCAAGAGAGAGTTTCAGATTAAACATCTCTGCTGTCACTTGATAAGCCAAGCACTTCTGATATCTCAGCAGCTTCCTTCCCTGATCTATCCCAGATAAAAACAATCCAACTACAATTTTTCAAATGGAGGTTACTGGTGCTGAAATTGTACTGAGAGTCAAGTGAAAAAAAAAAAAATTGCCAAATCTCCAAGGCAGAAATTCTGAGTAGCTCTTTCTTCTCTTTGAGGACCACCGCCTCTCCTCCGTTCAACTCTGCGTGCCCCCATCTGAGAGCTCCCACACAGCAGCGGGGTTTGGCAATCTGCTTCAGTTGTTCTCTCCTGGGCTTACCCACAGCTGCTGCAAGGTCTGACTGTGTTCTACAGCATCAACAAATAAGCCCTAATATCCTGACAGATGTGTGGGTTTTTCTACCCCTTCGGTGTGATTCCAAATAAACGGGCAGCGATGTTTGTGAACCGTTAAATTCAGTTTCAGTATGCAGAAAATATTGCTGGCTGCATGGTACACAGGGAGGGCAAACACCTCAACTTTAAAATGTGCTTTTTACTTTTTGCAAGCCATGGGCAAAAAAAAATTGGGCATTACACTTGCTCCAAACTATGCAAACCATAAACACCTTAAATATTGAAATCCAAGTGTATCTTGTGATTTGCCAACACAAACACAGACAAGTGATTAGTAAGAACCATGTGAACTTTGTGTCGTCAGTCAGACATTGAAAGCTCTGAATCACATTTCTGGTGTGAGGTTTTGTTTGTTTGTTGGTTTGGGTGGTGGTTTTTGTTTTTTTTTAAACTAAAATTAATAAGCTTGACACTAAACAAACTTAAAGAAAACTCTTACCAGATTTACTAGCGGTCCACCGGAGTTTCCATACTGAAAATAAGCATATGGCAAGAACATGTTTTAATATCTACCACTTAATTCATGGCAAGCAAAACATAAAAGAAATTTCTGAAATATTTCTGTAGTAATTTTTTCACTGCCTATTATAGATGTGCAATAGAACAGTCTTAACATCCAAACCCATTAACTACACTTAACACCACCCCTTTTAGCTGAGCTTTGCACAGGCTTAGTCCTTCTTCTCTTGCCAGAGCAAGTTAAGAAAGCCAAGGTTTTTCTTTTGTTTTAATAGTACCACACTAGTAACTTAGAAGATTTTAGGGCAGATCTGGGAGCTGTTAGCAAAGATTTCTTACAAGGCCAACAGTAGAAGTAGAAAAACTATTGTTTTGCCTTAATGCAGAAACAAACTTGAATCCTAAGCTTGGCTTCTTTTTAGAAAACATAATGGATTTTGAAAAGATATTTATTCACCAGGGAATATTGCCTCCTCCCTTGTAATTTGTAAGAATTTTGAAGTGAAGGCAGATATTGTGCTCGGTGTGGTTCCTTGGGGGAGTTTTAAATAACAATCAAGTGCTGCTGCGCCACAGATGTCTGTATTGACATGGATAAAAGGAAAGCGCGCTCTGCTCACTGTTCTCAAGAATTGTATCACTGGTGAGATTTTCAAAGCAACTATTTAAGAAATTTAAGAGCAGAAAGGGAGGAGGTTCAGAGCAGGACCTACATTGATGATGGCATCTGTCTGAATATAGTCCATATCGGAGTTACGGAGCCCCAGCTCCTTCCCTCCACGCTGAGTGGTGCTAACGATCCCCGTAGTCACGGTGTTTTGAAGGGAAAATGGACTTCCAATGGCAACCACAAATTCTCCTGGCCTCAAGTCTGCAGACTGACCGAGCAGAAGGACTGGCAATTTACCCTACAAATAAAAATAGAATTAAAAAAAGAAAAAAAGAAACAAGAAAAATGCAAATGTTAAGACACTACTACACCAGTAGAACAAATTCTACAGAAACACGAATACACTCATAGAGCAGAGGAAAAGAGAGGCTTTTATCCCTTGAGGATTTTGCTTGCTCCATTTTCTTTGAATATTTCATGTGGCTTCATGTACAGAAACACCTCAATGAGCTTCTGCTCTAAAGAGTGGGCTCTGCAGACTGCAGGAGTGCTTTTTCCACAACACGTACCCATTAAATCAAAAACAATTAAAAGACCAAAGGAATACTTAGGCTCTGCTGTACAAAGCAGACATCTGATGATACTAAGCATGAGTTGTTTCCAACAGCTTCTTGAAATAATTAGCCAACAGCTGCTGAAGCAAAAATACTAAAGAGTAATGAAAGGAAGAGCCAAGTGTATCAAACATGCATATGTACAGTTAAAAGCATTTTATATTCTCATGAGACACCAGCTAATGTTTCATCTTTCTTTTTTTTCAGCTGAGTATCTCTTGGAAATAATAAAATTGCTGCCTACATACACTGATGTCTTCTGAAGATGTTAAGATTTAAAGACTCTATGGGATTTTTCTGTTATGACAGTATATTTTCCTTTCAAGATCTTATCTCTAAACATATTAACTATCATGTTATTGAAGACATTCCCACTAAGACACAAAACATCCTTAAAATCCAGCATCAAGAGAGATCACTGCAATTTACAGCAATTAAAAACAAAAACAACAAAAAAAAAAGGGAGGGAAGGTTGAACCCACAGCCTCTTGCCAATGCAATGGATCAACCAAGCATGGTTTCTCCAAGACATGTGTTATCTGCACAGGAACTGAGCTGGCTGGATAACAGATGATTCAAACTGGACCAATAACCCCTCCACAGCAACCAGAAAACAGCTGGCAAGTTCTTAAGGCCTCCTACTCATCAAATAATTAAGCAGAGCATTCTGAAACAGATTATATTTCAAATAAACACTCTGTCTTTATTTATCACCTGCCTGTAAAATACACATCCAGCTCCACTTCTCCTTTGCAGTCTTAGAAATCAGTCTTTAGCCTTTCAGTGACGTCACACATTTTTTACTCCTTCCATGTTTAATCTGTTGTCCAAATGATCCTGACCCTCCCCAAGTATTTAACTACTGATTTAATCACGTTACTAGACTGTTTCTATTTGCCTCAATGGACCTGGACATGTATAAATCTTGACTTAAGGATTTGCAGGATTAGGAGGTTACTGAACCCAAAATCAAAACAAAAGTCTGAAGGGATGTATCTTTTGCTTGGCAAATCTCACTTTAACATAGCTTTCCTCCAAGCTTGCCCAACTTCAAAATTCTTTCTTTTGCTGAACAAACCAGCCCCAAAAGGAAAAAGGCATGAGTATAAACTTTCATAACAGATTAATTTAAACCAATTTCCATGGACATTCCAGTAACATAGCCATTTAATTAAAAAACAGATTACCTTCAAGGTATTCTTGAGCTGTGTACCTAAAATGGAGGTACAAATTGTCTTAATACTTCTTCTTGTAATTAATTCCTTCTGGAAAACTTGTAAAGGTGCCTTTTTTACCCTATACCTGTTCCAGAGCACACAGATTTATGTGCTTATACTAGATAGGATCATAAAGTTATACACTGTGTGCTCATGGAGCAAAGAAAGAAGGCAATATTTAGTAAGCCCTGTTTATTTGTACAGGTTCCCAAGTTAGTGATAATTTTGTTCCAGGAGTTAATAGAAGGTAAATCATTACTAAATTGTATTAAAAATGAAAATATTATGTGGTTAAATTGGAAATCAAGGGCTAGCTCTTTAGAGGTCTTTTGTCACCAGCAGTTTGAAAGCCTGTATTGATTAGTCAACCTTAGGGACAAAAATCCACTACCAAAAACTAACCCAAATTCCATTTACTTTGTATTTTTCACCTATAGTTTCATTTCCAATGTCTTAGGAGATACACAATGTCTGTGAAGTCGAAAGTAAAAAATGAATGGCATCAATCATCACTATATGCTGCTGCAAATACAGAAGTTGTGATTTTAATATTTAACAAGCCTGGTCCTGTGTATCCTTTGTAATAATTCCACCAGCAAAATTTTACTCAGATGAACAGATTGTTTCAATAAAAGTCATTGCCAAATCCCAGACAGGATAAGATGCTCTATGGAAACTTATCCTTTAGTCTCCAGACAGCAAGAAAATAATTAACCAACTGCTTGTTAAACAGAATCAGTTGGAAGAGCAATAGAGGAGGCAATACAGTAAGGAAGAAAACTTTCCCTTTCTAATTATCTTTCAGAGGAAAGCTTTCACAACCAGCCATGCCCTGCTATTCAATAAGAATTATCCATGGTCCCTACCAGTGCCACACCCACAGATAAACCCAACCAAGGCTGTGGCTGAATTCTGGGATGGATTCCACAGTGACACCCAGCTTCTCCTTCGTGTTTGCAGCGCGGCAGACGAGCAGCAACATCCTGAGGCAACAGTGCTGAGCAGTTGATCATCTCAGAGCACAGCCCTGACTCCAAGGGACCTCTCCAGTACAGCGGGGAAGAGGCAGCTACAATGAGCTGTGCTGGGAAGCACGCAGTGCATGCAACACAAACAGCCCCATATGGGTATTGTTTGGAGCACCCTGGCCCTTCCTTCTCTCGCCAGATGCTATTCAGCTTACGTAGCACGTGTTTTCAAGATGTCGTTGGTCAAGAAGAGCATCTTTTTTTGGCACTGCTTTTCCTTATTTTGAAAAAAAAAAAAAAATCCTCCAAAAAGAACATAAAAAGGGGTTTTTGTTTGTATCCCAGTGCACTGAAAACGGATACTTTCTAGAGAAAGAGGACATTTATCAGTAAATAAAACATAGACAAGCAAAAGAAAACAGAAATCTTTTTTTTTTTTCCTATTAATAAACAAAAAATAAAATAAAAAAGACTGGTGGTGTACGAAGTTAAAGATTTATACAATGTTCCTGAGTTATAAAAACAGTCACAAAGCCAAAAATCGCATTTGGCAGCAGAGAGAAAATACATGAACAATCTCTGACTAATACAATTCCTTTGGATTGTGCTGAGTTTTCAAGCCTGTGCCTATACTAGCTAGGCTTCAGTTCAAAGTCTAACGCTGTATGGATTGGCTGTGGGTCATCCCTGTGATTCAACACGCCTTCTGGAAAGAGTTTGGCTAACCTTGCCTGTGCTAGGAACAAAAATCAACTGCAAAAATCGCCTTCCTCTGCACATATTATGAAACACAGCTTTGGAAAACGCGTTCTCTGTTCCTTATAATTTTGCAGCGTGGTGCAGAGCACACTAATGACACTGCATGTAAATACTCTTAGCAGTGTCTCTACAGGTAAATGCCATAAAGAATTGGTTGTGATGAATATATGCATTGTAGTGGCTTTAAATGTGGGGTTTTCTCTCTCAAAAAAAAAAAAAAGCTTAAAAATAACATTGCCACAACATTCAGAACTAAACTTGCCATTATTAAAAAACTCTGAGTATTTATTTCAAATGTAGAGGTGGTTTGGAAGTAAAGTCAGTATAAAGCTGATCAAAATGCCTGGGCCTCAAGGGATTGAGTGGGAAGCATGTCCTGCAGTTCACAAGAGCAGTGGTGTAGCCAGAATCGTATTAGAACATCCTCCCTGTGCCCTCACACCCTTCCACTGCAAGGTCTTGCCTAGGATGTGAAGGCAGTCCTTGTAAACCAAGTTTAAGTGCTTGGGTCTAAGACCCTTAATGACTATACTTAATAAACAGGCACCCTTTAATCTTTACATAACACCTGATGGTCACCAGGATGACGTTACCTCCTGTTACCACTCGTGATTCTCTTGGGTTAACTATAGATTTGCCACAACAGTTAATTAAAATCCCAGGCAAACAAGAGTGCCTTGCAGCACAATGAACAGGCAGCCAGAAACTCTTAGCACCTAACCCCAGCTTTCCCAGTGACTCACTGCATGACCTTGGGCAACACATAACTGTCTTTTCTTTCCCTCCTCCCTCCATTTTTCATTTGATGAAGCCTCGGGGTGCTGCTGAGATCCGTGTTTACTTAATAAAACAAATCTGCAAGCAGGCATTCTGCAAGTACACAGAAATAGGACTAAACATGCAAAACCATAAGTGGCACATGACTCACTGTTTACACCCAGCCAGAGAAGGAGCTGTTAATTAGTGTTAATATTTTAAGCCTTTCTCATCCCAAAGGGCTTTAGACATTTTTATACATGGATTTGACTCAAACCCCGGATAAACATAACTCCCACGAAATGGAGAGCTGCACAACACCACAAGAAATGGCTTCATCCAAGGATAAGAGAAGATTATCCTGTGGATGGCATGCAGGAGGTTGGTATGGGAAAGTCTAGAAGGACAATATCATCATCCAGGAGCCAGATGTTCACCTGAGGCACATTAGCAACCTAACTTGAGTCAGGTAAGGTTAAGTGGAGCCTTAAAAAAATCAACTCTGAAACTCAAAGAAAAGGCTGCACATAACCTGTGCCACAGAGGAATAAAAACCAAGAGACAGCCATCCATAACCAGTAAGCACTTCAGTTGGAACTGCTTCATCCATGAAATAAGTGAATCTGTCTCTGTGTCAGCACAGAAAGTGAGTAAATCCCTTCTCTGCTCTGTAATCCCCTTCGTTTGTGGAAGGCAGATCATGAATTTGCAGGAAGCAGTTCAATAAACTGACAAAAAGGAGACAAATATTCTGAGTTCATTTAGTGTTAAGTAGTGATAGATTGCCTTCTTGCTTTTTATTTTTAGGTGGAAAAGAAACAGATACTTGTATGGTACGCTAATTCAGCTGTAAGTAACTCTGGCAAAACACTTAACTTCCCTGGGAATTGCATTTCTCTTCTCATTAATGAAACTATTTAACTTTCAGAATACGTTATGGCAAAATAAAAACACAGGCCATAAGCATATAAGAATGTAGAGTATCATCTACAATCTAGAAACTGCTTGACAAAAGGCCAAAGAAAATGAAAAACCCAAGCTAAATGCATTACAAGGCTGCAAAAGTATTTCATCTATAGTTAGAAAAACAAAACTGAATCTCCTTATCTAAATATGGAGCATGGGAAGCTTGCAGAAAAAAAATAAAAAAGGATGAAGCGCTGTTTTGCTCTGTTACCAGGATTTCAATTACCTGGCAAGATGTTGCTGTTCTCCCTTAAAATAAAATAAAATAAAATAAAATAAAATAAAATAAAATAAAATAAAATAAAATAAAATAAAATAAAATAAAATAAAATAAAATAAAATAAAATAAAATAAAATAAAATAAAATAAAACACCCTGGGTGCTGGCAGACCCACCCTGGAGGGGTGTGAGCATTTCGTTGTGCAGAGAGCTGGACCAGCACATTGTCCCCACAGTGAGGGCTGCTAGGAGCTGAAGGTGGCAGGAAACCACTGCTGTTTAAACTGAGGAGTAAACAGGAGTTAACATGCAAGTTTTTTTACAAGCTATTTCATTTCTACAGGTCCTGAAGACTTCTGGAACCAATATGTGGGCTTCCTCGGGCTCTCGAGAGGAAGCAATGTAATATCCAGAGACAGATTTCAAAGTAAAATAGCATTTTAGAAAAGCCACTTACATCTGGTATTCAAGTAGTTTGGTTTTTCAAAATGTGGGCTATTAAAATATTGATACATAAACAGGAAAGTTTGCTTTCCTGCTTCCTCCAGTTTGTACACACAGGGCAGGAGGGGGGAATGTAAATCCCCTCTGACCACAGAGACACAGACACAGCATTGCCTCACGAAACCACCAAAGGAACCAGGGCAGAAAGCCTTGTTGATGTAAAAGTGTCAGACTAAGTGGTTATTAGTAAGATGCAGGAAAAACCTGAAGCAAAAGGGCTGAATACCACTGCAAATTAGAGTTCAGTCACAAACCCACTACTGCTGTACCATGCAGGTGCCAAGTCCTGCCTGGGATACCAAAGCCACTAACTGGTCACATTGAGGAACAAAAACCTTCAGACCCTGGCGTGTCTTCCATGACATAGCTGCTATTTCAGAGTCGGTGGCAAGTGTCTCATGGCTGGTTTTTAAGTGTGTAGGAAGAAGTTACAGGTCAAAATAAAGCCATTCACCGTGCTCTCCCCTTCTGTATTCGCTGCCAAACCACGGGCACCTGCCACAGAGATCATTTCTGCAGGCAGAGTCCAACTTCCAGGGGTGAAAGGGATCTCCAGGCAAAAGCCACCTCCTCCTTCCACTACTTCTGGCTTCCAGCTTCCATTTGGGTGAGGGCACTGGGCTCTTTTAGCCTGCAATTAACCTTGACATTGTCCATTAACCCATCCTAATTTTTTTTTCCTCCTCCTGGTGTTTACAGTTTTCAGCAGCTGTATCAAATATTCTTGTTTAACAGGTAGTTAAGTGTCTTGAGATTAATTTCATAATCAAGCTCTGCCAGCTCAAAAAGCATCTGCTTGCTTTGCAGTGTTGGGCTGTATTTTGGATGGATTTCAGGCTCACTGCACTATTACACATGCCACATAGCATTAATTATTTCACCAGCCTCTGCCTATACTGCTAAAGTCCAATTTTTTCTAGAGGAGTTTTATACATTTTGTATGTTCATATCCAATTTGTCCACAACTGTGCTGTTTTCTTTCTAGTATTGCTCTCCTTAAAGCTGTTTGCATTTGAAAGGGTAGTTATATTGCATTCACCTTTACCACACTTTACTCCAATCTTACTTCCTACTTTCAACACTTCAACAAACTGTTATGTCTCACTACAGACACAAGAAATACAGCTCCTGTCTTTTATAGACTGTAAAAATAAGTGTATTTTAGGATGAGAAGAACAACTCCAAGCTTTCTGTGTCTCATTGACTGCAAAATGGTTTTCAATGGAGAAGAATTTAATCAGGGAAACAGTTCATCCTTACTGGTGCCCAGATTTTATCACCCTCTTTTGTCTCCTGTTGCACTTAGCAAAGCCAAATTACTTCTAGTAATGTCTTTGGCCAGATGTTCACACCTTAAAGAAAAACAGCATGCAAGCTGCTGCAAATCTTAACAGTTTTAGGAATACTGGCTGACAGTCTAAACTCATACTTCAAGCCTAGCTCTGTTCTTTACCACAGAGGCATTCTTCATCCTTCAGATCCTGCCTTAACATGCCACACAAAAACAGAAGAAAAAACCCCATTTCTGCATCTTTGATGTCACCTTCAAATAATTTATTCAAAAGGAAGAACTTCACCTCTTACTTCAGAAAAATTCTTAGGGATGGTTTTTATGCCATATCCAGATTTTTAAAGGGTTATTTGTACCATCACATTGACTTCTTTAGTCATCAAATACATTTCAACTTTGACAAATTATTACCTCTGTGATTTTTAAAAAGTATTTTATGAATCTGAATGATTGCAAGGCATTACAGTACAAAAAGGAAATCCCAAACATTGAACTTGAATGGATATATAAAAATGTCCCATGAAAGTTTAGTCTGAAAATCAATTTTGCAGTTGACTGTATTTCCATTTTAACTTTTTTGGTGAACACTTAAAATTTTGTGTTTCTAATTCTCCAAGTGCAAAGCATCATCTGTCCAGGGAACAGAGGTGCCTCGGGTCTCACCTTGGATTGGGATTTCCCAGCACCAAGTCACTAGAGCTAGCTGGAAACAGGGTCTCCCATTCCAGGAAAAAAAACAAAACAAAACAAATAAGATATACAAGAAGTTTTCCCAAAGTCTTCTCAAAATTATCCTGAGATTAAACAGGCAGGGGCTGGGGGGAATGACACACAAGGTACTGGGTTGTAAAACTGATAGGACTCTTACTGAGGGTGTGTCAGACCTAAGTTCATATCCATATTCTATCTAATTTAGAACAGAAAATGTGAAATTTCATCTCCTGCTACCCAGAGGGATGTGCCAAGCTGACATCATGTGAGGAAGACAGCGGGGGCCTGCTCACCTCTTTCTGCAAGAGCTCAGCCTCCAGGTACTGCGACACTTCCCAAAGTTTCACTAAACTCAACCCTTTTTCTCACAGAATATTAACAGATCAATCCTTCCCCTCTCCATCCCCCAAAAGAAAAATGTAGCTGATTGGGCTCTAGATAGCTCTAAAACAGAAAAGGGTTCCTGCCTAAAATAATTTGCAAATATATATATATATATTAACTAGGTTGCAATGCTCATAATCTGAAGCACGTTGGCCAGCTTCAGAAGTCAATACATCAGGCCAAAGACACATCCTTACACCTTGGAGTTAATAAATTGTACACAGACAATTATGAATTTTTGAATAATTGTTTTTAAGATGATAAAAGCTGCTGCATGTTAGATCAAAAATCACATATTCTTTCCTACTCCACAGCTGAACAATATAAGAGGATAATAACCTGGAATGATAAAACACTTGCAAACAACCAGCTGATGTGCAAAACAGGGTCACAACTACATTAAAAAATTAAACTGATGGAAGATGATGATGACAACAATCATTTAATTACACAGCAGTAATTTTTTTAAAAAAAAGAGTATCTGCAGTCTTGCAAGTCATAACTAGAATTGCCAATTCCAGTCCTACTTAGCAGTGGTTTCCACTACAGGCAACTCATCTGGCTGCATTCTCTTTTTTCCAAGCTGCTTCCAGTCTTCCAGGTTCTCCCTTCCTGCAAGCAGCTTACCAGGGAAATTTTGGAGCCGTTTCTTTAGGGTATCAAATAACAGCAAACTCTGTCTGCACTCTTCTTAAGTCCTCAGAACGAACTGTTGCATCAGTTCAATGTCTCCTCTCTTTGATTCACCAGCTTCTCCTCTCTGAAGCTCACCCTCCTATTGCTTGATGTCCTCTCCTTCTCACCACCATTTTCTGCTCTACTTTCCCCACCACATTGTGCTTGCAGTTTTAAACCACTTTTCCAGCTGCCCTTCACTCTCTGTCATATCCTACTCAGCCTAATGCTGCCAGTTCTCATCTTGAGGATCCTTCCCTTTGCTTTGTTACTGCAGATCTGCTTTTGCTTATTTTAATATAAACATGAGAAAATTAGTGATGGGTAAATGTCTAAATAGGTTACCTCAGGAAAACGGCAGAAAAAACGAACATGACAAAAAACATTTGTGGTATTGTTAAAGTTTTCTGCCATGTTGCTGTTAAGAAGCTTTTAAATAACAAATAAGAGAGCTTTCAAATGACAAAGGTGGCAAGGGAGCAGCAGGAGTGTCTTGGGTCATCCAAGAGTTCTGTATTAGACGTTTGGTTTAGTCATGAATTCTGGCACAAACACTTTTGACCTCACTGGGGAATAGGTCTGAACTAAAACAACACTGCAAGATCTACACATTTTTGAGTCATGTGTTTCGAATGAAACGTTCTTGCCTGTTAAATTTGGAGGTCATTTGCTAAAAGTCCAAACAAGGGAAACCAATATGAGCAGCACCTCAAGCAATCACATGCATCTAATTGCATCTACATTACATAGTATTTCGACACACTATTCCACTTGCACTACATTGCTGAGGTGTGCAGAACTGCATGACAGCTTTTCTGCTGTTGCAGGAGGCAGAATAATGCTGACAGCTGCGTGTTTGATATGGAGAAAGACTATGGATGGGAAGTTGCAATCCCATTTGTTCAGAAAACCACTTGCAGTGTAAGAGTATCTTTCCAACCTGGCTTTTATTTGCATCTTCAAGATGCTTCCTAAGATATTTTCCATTTTAGTATGTACATCACTGTGGTACATCCCTTCAGAGGGACAAATGCATCCTCTAAAAGCAATTTGTGACTTCAGTATAGGCACCTAAGAAAACCTAAAACACCCCTCTACCAACCACAAGGGAACACTCTCATTTCTTCTCAGAGGGGGAGTTATATCAGCCTATGCATGTGCAAACCAGCCAGCAAACTATGTTGTTGTTTTTTATTTTGAGGATGCATACCAAAGTGCTAAATACTTGCTTGCATTACACTGAGAGGTGATAAAATTAACCACTGCCAACCACAGACTTGGCTTTTAAAAACATGTATCCACCTAGCTCAAATATTCTCTATAACTCAGACCACTAAACTACCAGCCTTTCCTTCAAACATGAAAATTAGCAAGTTTTTGGGAAGGAGGATACTAAATTAAGAGGAATAAATTATGTCTTGCTTTAACAACTCACCTGAGAATCTATTTTAATTAGTGCAATGTCAGCTTTTTCATCAACATCTTTAATTTTAGCTTCATACGTTTCACCGTTCTTCAGCTCCACCTTCACCCGGTTTTTGTTGGTGACAACATGAGCGTTTGTCACTATCAGTCCATCTTCTGAGACAATGAACCCTGAACCACTGGCAACAGGAATCTCCCTCTTCGAATAAGGGAGTCTAAAAGACATGGGAAATAAACATTTATTGCTGAAAAAAGTTGAAAGATCACAAATTACTCTAAATAACACACAGTCAAAAGAGTCTGGTGGGTTTTAATGCTTTAGGATATATCATTAACAAGAAAATGCACATGCATTAGTTTAACTATTTTTTGTTTTGCCAGAACTCCTAAATTATATTTAATTCTTAAGCATGACAAATATTTATCATCTCAAAAAACCTCCTTGCTATTACATAACACCAATCAACATTTCTGGCACACGCTGGCAGCTGTTTTCAAGCATAGAAAAATCAAAACCGGGCATCTTGTTTACTTGCGAAATAATTCGATGTGAACCACAGCAGGAGCGATCTTCTCCACCACATCTGCAATAAAGTTGTACTTGTGCCGCAGGCTGTTAGGATGTTCTTGGCCTGAAATAGAAACAGAAAACATGTCATGAGTTCTTCAAGTGACAGGAGAAAGGTTATTGCTAAACACCTGAATTAAAAAAAGATCCAACTGGATATCTTTCCCCTCCTTAAAAATCATCTGCAGCACAGCCCTTGTCCCCAGATTTCCCTTCTGGCTCTTTGCACAGAAAAGGCAGCAGGTCTCAGCATTAGGACAAAGGGATCCATGAAACCTCCTTGTTTCAATTGCATGTAACTGGGCCATGGGGCAACAGATCTGCTGCTCCAAGTGTGGCCGCAGCACTGGGCCAGCCCCTGGTCCAGCACATCCCACCATGGATGGCTCCTGGGGATGAGACGCTGGAGGAGTGTAGGGTTCAGTCCATGTCTGCACTGCCCCACTCTTCCCTTCGTGAAAGGTACCTTGTACTTAGATGCCTCCATTACTGCTCTCACCTCTTTTCTTTTCTGGAAGGTCTATTTAGCTTGTATGGTCCTCTCAGATTAAACAAATGGACTCTGTTCCTCTGACAAAATATGCCTGCTTAGTGGAACAGGTTGTCCAGAGAGGTGGTAGAAGCCCCGTCCCTGGAAACATTCAAGGTCAGGTTGGACAAGGCTCTGAGCAACCTGGTCTGGTTGAAGATGTCCCTGCTCACTGCAGGGGGTTGGACTGGATGACCTTTAAAGGTCCCTTCAACCCAAACCACTCTGTGATGCTATGAGTTTTGATGTTTCATGCTGTTGCATTTGTAAAATGCTGATGACAACAAGGTCCTAAACCCAGTTTAAGCCTACAGCAGCTGCTGTGAAGGTTTAACTTGGGTATGAGGCTTGTGCTGCCTCTGCCACCAGTGTCCCCACACAGCTTGAACCACCAGCCTCTGCCTGGAATATAAACATGAATGCCCATTACCACACAACCATACTCAGGGCATCCTTTCCACTGCAATCACCTGTGATCCATTAACTCCACAGAGAAGTGGATCCCACGTACTTTGGAGTTACTGAGCCACCCTCAAGGCTGTAAAATAGATACACAGAGGAAAACAATGGGACCACAAAGCTCTGCATTCCTGGGCGGTGCTGTAACACAAAAGCTCATGGTCACCGAGTATTCAAGAGAGGTCAGTGGGATTTTCAAAAGCAACTGGATATGGAACACCCATTGTGGCCAAAAGAAAAACCTGTCTGCACCACCAAATGGCAAAAAATATCTGAAAAAACCTCACAACTCTGACACAGCTTCCCCTTCTCGAGTAGTTCAGGGGCAAAACTTATTTTTTTTAAATTGGGAGCAATTAAGCAATTGGAAGAGCCCAAAGAGTTATCTTGTATTTCCCTAGAGGCAAGAGACACCCTTTGTTTTCATTAGTCTCCCCATTTTATCTGATGCATCCACCTCACATTATAAAGGCACAAGCCGACCCAGTAATTGACTTTCAGGTGAGTATTAAGGTGCTGTGCTGCTCCCATCCACCCTGGCCATTTGGCCTCTAAATCCATCCAGAGATTAAAGCAGTAAGCAGCTTGGGGATGCTGTAAGTGCCTGTGATGGTGTAACAGGATGATTTATTTGCAGAGCTGCAGAAGGAGAGACAGGACTATCCTATAAAATCATCCCAATGCCGATACCTGAATGACCTTGACTATTTGAAAACGAGACTGGAAAAATATGCAAATTTTTAAGTACATCCCAGAGGCAAAAATGCACAGCAGGAGATTCAGAAGAATGATTTGGGAAGAAAACGTTGCTACTTTCAATAGTAACCAGATCCTGGTTTGATTTAGGGGTCAGCAATGGGTTTCAGATGACTTACCAACGCCAACTAGCCTACACTGCCCTCATGAGAGGGATAGATGCTCAACCCAAACACTATCTGATCACTCAGGAACAGGTTTTTTTTCCCCATTTATACCCTGTGAAGCATCTTAAGGGTTTTTAAATGCAATCTGTCATGAACAGCAGGCGCAGCAGTAACCACATAATCCGCTCTGCAGTTTCAGATCACAGTTCAGAGCCGTTAATCTGCTTTACGAAGCAGGAATGCTGATCAGGAAACTGTCTCCCCACCTCCTCTTTTCCTCAAAAGTATTCTGTGCTTTGTCTGACTTACACAGAAGATGTTTTCCTTGGACTTTTACACTAGAAAGGTATAAGGGCTTGCTGATTGACCAATATTAATTTTACCAAAGGATTTATGTTCTCTTTATTAGAAATATCCAGTATTAAATGAACCATGTCACTGCTATAAAGCTGACAGCTATAATGGGAGTGCTTTGGAAAACTGGTAGGAGAATGAGAACTGCAGTTTGGAAGTACTCACAGTGAATAGGAGCTTTTGGAAGCACTCACATTAAACAGGAGCTTTAATACATTATCAGATTGGATTAATGTGATGTTGGGATAAAATGCCACAGGGCACTGCTGTATCCATCAATATGCTTTTTGATCACTGCTTATAAAACCATTTTGTTTCAGTTACAATGCTGTAGACATTCAAAGGTCACATCCTGCCCTTGGAAAAGAGCTCCCACGGCTGAGGGAACTGCACAGGAAACGTGGAGCTTTTTTTAACACCTCTGATCTTTTTTGCATTTAGCTATTCAAGAAGAAGAGAAAGGATGGCCAAGCTGTACATGGTGAGACTGCTAATACTTCACCTCAGGCAGAGGCTACAAACACCAAGATTTCAGGAGAGACAGTATTTTGTGTCTAACCCGCCTCCTTGCACGGTCCCAAACTGAGCTGCACAGTTAAAAGGTCAAAATTTCATTCTCCTGAAAAAGTTAGATAATAAATACTGATTCATGGCATACTGACCTAAAAAGCTTCCAACAGCTTGCCACGCCTGCCTATTGCTTATGTATTAGGAATTCTTGCATTGTGTAACACAGTTTTGCAACAGCTCTTGAACAATTGCCCATTTGAATGGAAAACACACCTTTTTAAAAAGCAAATAAACAAAAGTCAAAGCACCATTCAGATGAATTCATTCATGAAAACTAAAAAAAAAGAAAAAAAAGAAAAAGAAAAAAGGAAAAAAAAAGAAAAAAGAAAAAAAGAAAAAAGAAAAAAGAAAAAAAGAAAAAAGAAAAAAGAAAAAAGGAAAAAGAAAAAAGGAAAAAGGAAAAAGGAAAGAGGAAAAAGAAAAGAAAAAAGAAAAGAAAAAAGAAAAAAGAAAAGAAAAAAGAAAAGAAAAAAAAAAAGAAAAAAAAAAAAAAAAAAAAAAAAAAAAAAAAAAAAGAAAAGGAAAGGAAAGAAAAAGAAAAGAAAAAAGAAAAGAAAAAAGAAAGGAAAAAAGAAAGGAAAAAAGAAAGGAAAAAAGAAAGGAAAAAAGAAAGGAAAAAAGAAAGGAAAAAAGAAAGGAAAAAAGAAAGGAAAAAAGAAAGGAAAAAAGAAAGGAAAAAAGAAAGGAAAAAAGAAAGGAAAAAAGAAAGGAAAAAAGAAAGGAAAAAGAAAGGAAAAAGAAGGAAAAAAGAAAGGAAAAAAGAAAGGAAAAAAGAAAGGAAAAAAGAAAGGAAAAAAGAAAGGAAAAAAGAAAGGAAAAAAAAAAAAAAAAAGAAAAAAAAAAAAAAAGAAAAAAAAAAAAAAAAAAAAAAAAAAAAAAATAAAAGAAAAAAGAAAGAAAAAAGAAAAAAAGAAAAAAATAAGGAAAAAAAATTCCTGTCAACTATTCTTTACTATCATGTGACAGCATAAAAGCTGAGGCTATAGTAAAAGTATTAGTATGTTGAAAATTTCATCTATCACTGAGAAAAAGTATCATGGGGGAAAAAAATTGAGACCAAACTGGACACATGTGCACTCAAACATCTGCCCATTACGTACACACTTAATGCTCACCATAGCTAATGGCTCTTTGGGATTACTGAGCAATGCACGTGGGAGCTGAGAGGTGCACTTATCTTTCCTATAAACAACCACCACCATGTAAAACTTTATCTTTGATTTCAATTTTATTTTAGTTTGAATCACCAGCAGGCACAGGCTACTATGTGGAAGCCTAAATTGCTATAAAAACATCAATAATACAAACCCAATATGAGCAGATGTTCCTCAACCACCGTAAAGTAGTTTCCAGCCACTGTAGAAGACAGCAGTGAAATTCAGAACTTCTCAGGAGATACTTTCCTCTTCTAACAAACATATTTTCCAGCTGTACTGATAGGTCAGGGTCTTAGTAGAAAATATAGTTTTAAGAGTGGAATGGGCATCATGCAACATCCTCCAAGTTTTCAGGTCTAAGGGTTGGAGACTCTACAGTAGTTCAGTGGACTGTGCTTAACTATCAAGTAGCAGAAAAGCAATAGCTTTCAGATTTGATGGATGATTTGGTTTTGATTATTTAACCCCCACTGCCTGGGTGTTCTCACACCAATACTGAACCACAACGTTGATCCTAACAGGTGCCCCACAAGTGGGTCGCCAGCTCTCTAATTCCATACTTCAATTGGTCCCCCAAAATGTCGTTTTCTCAGTTAAAAACTGCTTCTTTGGTATAACCAGTGCTGAATTCATGAGAATAAGGCTTCCCCAATTTTCTGGCCTTTTTCTTTTTTCTTTAAACCACACCCTTCTGGAGCTTTGTTCTTAGTAGAGGTTTTTCATTGGTTTTTTTTTGTTTTGTGTTTGGGGTTGGAGGTTTTTGTGTTTTGGGGGGGGTTTTTTGTTTGTTATGGTTTTTTAAATCATTGAGAGGTGGGCTTGAATAAAGCTCTAGTTCCTAAATACCTTCAGGTTTTGATGTTCAGATCTTTGCAGACTCTTCCTCTTTCTGTTTATATGCTGAGATTATTGTGTTTTGTAATGTTTTCATTGAACTATTGCATAATGTCCTAAATGCCCATGAGCATGGTTAAGAAACCTTTATTAATGACATTATAAAGATGATTGTTGTGAATTCAGGTAATGATAGAAAAACTGACTTAAAAAACCCACATAAATATATGGTTACAGCACGAAAAATTCCCAAGGCAACTAATTCTTCAAGGACTTCAAAGGTGTGCTGGCTGTCAGCCCTCAAACAAAAAGAGAAGATCTCTGCCACCTGACATGAACAGGGCTAATGTCAGTAAACAAAATGCTAGGAGGCAAGACAGAATACCAAACCATGGAAAAAAAAGCACACCTGGAACTGAAATAACTTGGTTTCATAAAGATGAGCCAAAAAGCATATTAAGATCTAGGTTCTGATTAGGTCATTACTCAAAGTGGCATTGATGCTTACAATTTATACATGCTGGTAATATTTTCAGCTAAGATGCTTTAGAGAGAGAAATCTCATGAAAGGAACCTCAGCCCTTCAGTTGCCAAAACTGTATCTGCTGTTCTGGAAGGTCTTCTCTCAGCATAGGTCTGCCTCACATGAGAGCAGCTCTTCACACAAAGCTTTAGGCACATCTCAGTCAAAAATGGATCTTTTTCCCATCCAGTTTTGCTGTGTTTTCCCCCTTTCTGCTCTCAGCCATCAGGACCAGCTCTGCTCCCCATTCTCCTCTGCTTCCCAACGGCATCCAGAGCAGCCAACCTGTGCTAAGGCAGCCCCAACACTCCCATGACTCCTCTGCACTGTCTCAAGCTAGAACCAACACAATTATCTCATTCAGTGAGACTTTCTATCTTAGATACAGGGAGGGGGAAAAAAGGCACACCCCAGTAAACACCAGCAAGTCTGTCCCTCCCACCCTCACTTGTGTGACCACACCAGATAGCCTCATCTCCTAAGTCAAAAAGTTGAGATTCAGTCTGGAATTGAGCCTTTGAATTCTTTAAACAGCAAGAAACTCATTTTTGTTAAGATTAAAAAAACAAAACAAAACAAAACAAACTTCCCATGAAACAGTAATCATCCAAGACCACTGGATTTGTAAGTTTATAACTGTTAAAGAGGATGTTCATATGCAAACTGCAGGGAGGGTGGAGCACCATCTCCAGGTTATCGTCATTAAAGATGCTTCATCTTGGAAAAGTGCCATGTTCCTGTCCTTCCAGGGGAGCCAAGTTAAAATATCCTCTGTTAACCAAGTTAAAATAACCTTTTAAAATATCCAAGTTAAAACAGCCTATTCACACTGCTCACGCAGCAGCACGCTCAGCTGGAAGGGCTGTTCCACCCCAGCCCCATCCATCACACCCAGTGTTACCATCTCAACTGGTGGGGTCCACGGTCTGCTAACATCAGGCTGGTGCCAGCAGAAGCAAATAGGGCTCAGATCCAGGGATCTATGGTTAATTTATCTTTTCCTGTTAACTCCATACTGATCAGAAGTGTGTCTAGGAAATCCTTGCCCGGTAACACAGAGTATGAGCAGAGCCACCACAACCTGCTGAAGTTTATGGGCTAACTAAACATATCAAGCTACCCAGGTCGCTGAAAATAGATGATTACGTCCCCCTGTACTCGCTGCTTGCTTCATGTGATATTCAGATACACAATCCCAGGTGCACTAGGGTCTGAAAGAACAGCTTGGGTTTGGGTTTCTCTGCAGAAGAAAACCAGAAGGACTTCAGCACTCACGAAACTCCTGGGCTGGCAGAACCGGTGACCACTAAGACAAACCACAAGACCGTAAAGTTTTACTTGGAGAACTTCCACCCTCCCAAATAAAACTCTGGCCACTGGTGTTTGTCCAAACTCCCATTCATGTCATATAGGCAAACGTTAAAACCTCTGATGCTACTATGGAAACAAAACCTGCAGCGAATGTGCTGAGCTCAGGCTGAAAAGGGTGATATCTGCAAGCTCCGCTGGAGAGACACGAGGAAAAAGTGATGTATGGGAATCTGCTGCCATGCTTTTAAAAAAAAAATACATAAAACTAACTACAAGCCTAAATATTCCACTTCCTATTCAGGGATAAATTGTGTCATACACCAAAAAAGGTTATTATGCAATGAAATCACTAAGAAAATAAGAAACAACATTCTACGCATTGTAGACAATTTGCTTCAGCACAACTTGCAGAGCAGTGGAGGGAATTTTGAGAGGTCTAAACCACAGCACCTTGCTAATAAAACTACTATGACATCAGTTATTTTTTCCCTGTGTAATTCAAGGAGAAACTAAAGACGCTTCATAGATTTCTGAGAATAAAATCTGTATCACTGTGACATCCCTAAAAACAAAAATATTTTCGTAGCGCTAAATAATGGAGAGATTTCAAGCATTTTATTCTACCAAATAGTAAATGGCACAAATCTGGTATTCACTTAAAATATTTCCTGCAGCAAGAACCACTGCAAGATTAAAGTGAAGATTTAAAGTAAAATTGCTTTTTGGCTTGAATGCAAACTTACAAAGGGAAAATAAAGTCCATTTTCATCATAATAATATTTATGATGATCAATTCCTTCTTGGCAACCTTTAACAAGGACTCTTGTCACATGCAGAGATCTTGCCAGTAACAGCTTTGAAAATTTATATTATTTTCCCTGCTAATCCAAAAGCCTGAAGCCATCAATTTTAATCACTGCTTTTAAACAAACAAAAAACCCCAACCTGCCAAGCTAAACAAAACAGGGAACCTAAACAAAGTTCGTAGAACAAAACAGCTGTCAAATTAATAACACAAAACAGTTTTCAGACCAGTGTGTGGTCGCTCATATAACACAGCACGCTTGAGTACAAAGATGGAGATGAATAAATTGTATGTTTTCATTTACATTCTCAAGGAGAAAAGCTGATTTGATTGATTTTGAGGGAAAAGGGTGTGAAAGAACAGACAAAACCCACCAAGCAGCAGCACAGGCTGCGATGCACTGGATCACTCGGTCTCTGCATGCACACTATTCCCAAATTATTTCACAAATTAATGTTTAACATGATAAGATAATGTTTAACATGATTAAGAGTTATTGAAAATGGAAATGCATGAATAGGTAAAAGCAGATATTGGTAACACATGAATGACCAGGCTATGTGAAAAGAATGACATATACATAGTTCCTCTGCATTGATAAAATAAAAAAGCAACAACAACAAAGTATTTGAAGATAATTAAATTGTAAAGCACAGAGTCTTCAGAAAACTCAAGTCCAAGCTTTTTGGTCCAGCTTCTTTCTCAGTATGAAACAGACCTCTTCAGCATCCAGTCCCAATATAATTCAGGGTTTTCTTGCCACTGAAAACATTCAATGTCCTCAGGCAGCGTGCCTGCAGCTTTCTTGTAGCAAGTTCCTATATAACTTCAGATTTAAACTTAAATTTCTAGCCAAACAGGAATTTTTCCCACCACTTGTCTACAAGGTAAATGAACTAACTACAGTTAGTATCTTCTAACTAGATAGCATCTATGAATCAGCTATAGAGTCTCTTCTGTTGCAACCCAGCTACTGAATTGCTAGATAGACGTGAAATGGTTGGAACCTTCTGCAGAAGGACTGAACACCCAGGATGTGTGTGCCTTGGTCTAAGCTGTGTTACTCTGTCTCTATGCAACTTGTGAAAAGTAATTTGAATTCTCAGTGTATAAGAATTGTCTTTAAAATGGGCATAACCCCTGTTTTATCTCACGGGAATAGTCTCAGGCTTTAGCCACCCCTGAAGAACCTCACAGGGAGAAAGTATGTATATAAAAACCTCTCAGAAATGCCAGAAATTATTCTATAAACCAAGTGTACTGGCTGCCCCTGCAGAAAGTCTCACAATTATAGCAGCAGCGAGCAAAAGCAATGGACTCTCAAGCTGATGAGGCTCAAAAGCAGTTCAGCGTAAGCAGGGAGGGCAGGAACCCAGAGCAGAGCGACAGCTCCATCTAACACAACAGGAAACTGCGATTCCTTCTGTAAACAGCAGCGGTGAGGTGGGAGGAAACCCAACTTCTGCATAAACAGCCAGGCTGGAGCCCCAGGCTGGAGGAACGCAGCCCTGCGAGGAGGAACACGCTGTTCCAGGAGCAGCATTGCCATATTAATACAATGCCGAGCCCGGGCTCATCGGAGGAGATGACAAACGAATCGCAAGCCAGCAGCCCGATGACAAAGACACACGGCTGCGGGTGGCCACGCCAGCACTGCTCCCCAGGCACGCAGTGCCCGAGGATGAGGAGGGAAGGCAGGGTGCAGGCAGATGCTCAGACACACGCATAAAAAAAGGTGAAGAGCAATTCAGGACGAGGGGAAGGAGTGCTGAGCTCGAAAATGTCATGAACAGTAGCCCTGTTTGAACTGGAAACTTTAAGAAATGTAAGTCAGGTAGTTATGGAAAAGAGTCTGCCTGATTTCCTGCAGACAGATGAAAAGAATATTTCAGGCAACAGGTTAAAGCAGACGTGGTATTCTCTTCTTTGCAGAAGGCTGAAAATATAACAGATGAGTCAGGAATAATTTCTCCTCTCCTTTTTCCAGCTCTACTCCGTTTATGTCCCTTCCAACTCAGGTCATCACCCGGTTCTACCTCCCAGCTCTACTCATGGCAGGCAGAGAACCAGCAAAACATCCCCCAAATGCCTGTTAGGTAACAACAATGCAGTGATTCCTATATCCTACATGTAACCAACAGCTGCCTGATCTCGAAAATTCCTCTTTATGTTACAAAAACATGAAGACTGCAGCTTAAGTATGCGAGAAACTCTCACGTTGAATCTTTACAAGAAACCTCTGCTGAAGAGAGACTTAGTTTCAACTTCCAGGAACCCTGGTATGAAGACACCAGGGAATAAGAACAAGTTCTTGTTTTCATGCTTTTAAAATACTTTTTTCTCTAATGAGAAACCTAAAAAAAGCCTCCTAAGATGCAAGTCTAAAAAAAGCCTCCTAAGATGCAAGCCTCAAAAAAGCCTCCTAAGATGCCGCTTCTCTGCAGCTGGAGAAGGACATTGATTCCACCACTTTGCTGTGGCAGGACTTCCAGTGACACAGAGATGATACACAGAAGGATCAAATCTATAGAAGAAGCCTCTAAACAGTAATAAAACACACACCTCTCCTACTCTGGGGCTTGGTAATTGTACAATACAGAAACTCAGCATAATTATACTGCAAAAGCCACAGTACCTACACATTGAACAGATCCCTCAGTCTCTCTCAGTATTTTCCACACAGTAAGAATGACTCTTAGGAACATTCAGATTTGTTTTAATGTAGACACCAGAAATCAAGGAGTGTTTGGGAAATGACACTGGATTTACACAGACAGTCTTTCTGCCGTCCTATTTGGAGCACTACAGAAAGGAGGTGGCACTGCCACTGGTGAGCCAGGCACCGTCACGCAGCGCCCTGCTCCACTGCATGTAGTTTCTCCTTAGAGGTTAAAAGAACTCTCTTGGATATATGTATTTTTATGATACTTAGAGTTCTAATTATTATATTTGCTGCTCCTCTATCAACATTAACTACTTACATAGTGGCTTTTTTATCAGCAAATCTATTCAGCTTTATTTTATGGATCATCTGAATATTTTTTGTATTTTATTTATAAGCGGTCTCTGCTTGCCCACTTTTACTGTCTGAATATAAAAGAAAACAAGGGTGAGCCAAGCTTCACCTTTATAGCTAGAGGTCTACATACAGATCTCTGACACAGAATGGGCAGACATACCAAACAGTGCATATGTTGTCCTGGAAAAAGAAATGAATCACCCCTTTAGCACCTCAAATGTTGAAGATTGCAGGGGGGTTGGAGGTGGGATGTTGGGAGGGAAGAGTGTTGCTTGGGTTCCTCTTCCTTACTCCTGCTCAGTCCACTTACTTCTTTCCTTCTCCAAAATGACTTTCTGCAGATGCAGATTGACAGATCATCGATGCTGTTTGCAGAACGAAGCCAAAACTGTACTCTGCAAGTTTAAGAAATCAAGTAATGGAAAAGAAAAGTAATGGAAAGTGGAGCGGCAATGCTGGCAAGGGGCAGAAAAATGAGCAGGGACTCATAAAAGCTCCATTTGCTCTCAGCTCTGCTACTGACTGACCTTGAGCAAAGCTCTTCATCTTCCCCTGCCCTAGATTCACTGTCTGTAAAATGGGGTAACGACATCAGCCTCTGGAAATACATTGTGAGCTTCTCCTAATGCTCTGCTACGTAAACTATGCCAAATTTAAGACCACTGGATAACTTCTATGCATGGTTACTAGATTTAATAAGCATTCTTTTATCCACCAGTTGTTTGTCAATAAAAATGTGCAAATCCAATGGCTCCCAGAAACATCAAGTGGTTTTTCATTCCAACCACCACAGCTCTGTCTGATCAATATTTCTAGTACTAAGTCTGCAAAATTGTTGATAGGAGCTCTTGATAGCGTATCCCTCGCTCCCATCTCACCAAAAAGAGGCTTTACAAGAGCAGGGGAAATGGAAAGGCTGAGAAAGCCTGATAAGAATTTGATGGGGAAAAAAAGGACAGACACAAGAATGTGGTTTGATTAACTAGTTAACACAAAAAAATGTACAGGGTACCTATAGCACAGCGATGCCACGACACTCAGCGCAGCCCCAGCACTGGTGCCGTTGCTCACACCAATGGGACCAGTTACCATCCTGGTGCCAGCCTGCAGAGGTAGTGTGTGATAAAAGCAGAGGCTAACGGATCTATTTGCACCTTTTTTTTCTAATTATTATTTTTTTGCAGTGTGCCTACGCATGCACACATTTTTGTCTCCAGAAACAAGCTGCTGACAGAGCACTCGCAACAAATTGCACAACCCAGCTGGCTCCCAGCCTTGTGCTTTGCCTTATCAGTGCACCAGGGTATCTGATATTAACCCAGAAATTCAAGAGTTACCCTGTCTGTCTGCCTAATTCATCTCCAGTCACTAAAATGTGGTAACCAAGATCTTCTCAATTCACTAACTTTAAAATAAAATAACTAGTCACCTCTGTCCTGTCTTACAAGTTTAAGATATGTCTCCTGTTACCTACAGATACGAGGTCAACATCTTCAGTTTGTATAAGATCAATGCATTATTTTATAGCCCTTCAATATTTGGGAGTTAAGACTTACTTTTCAGTTATATTCTTCTTTTTGAGGCAGGTGAACCAATTTGGGAATCACAACAACCTGTATCCAGAAGGCAAAATAAAATCTGTCTTTTTTAATACATCCTGAACACAGTCTCCAAAATAAGACTAGATATTCACTTGGACCCAGTTACAAACACTGTGGGCCTCGCTGCCAAATCCAGCCAGGGATCCTAGAGGCCCCAGCAGTTTATGGGAGTGAGGACTGACTTTATTTACAACAAAAGTTAAGTTCCACAGTACCCCAGTTTCTATTTCTAACGTCGCTTTCTTTCACTCCAAGCACACGTAAATTCACATTTGAAAAATATTTTCCAGCTTCTCCTATTTCTTGGACAGCAGATTCTTTCCTTTAACTGCTCAGGACACGCTGCCCCCATCATATCCAAACTCTATTTAATAACACTCCTGCTGCTTACTCATGCCTTTAAGTACTCCTGTCCAGTCCACAGGTACCTTTAAATTTCAAAGCCCAGAAGATGAAAGAATTGAATCTTTCCTTGTTCCAAATCTGTATTTACCGACCTGACTGTTTGAAGTCTAGAGACTACAGAATTACTGCTGGCTCCCGAGGAAGGACATCTAGATGTGGAGAAGGGAAAAGGTGAGCTTCTTCAGACAAACCACTTCTTACAGTTCCCTCCTCTCAGAGCTGAATACTTGGCTTTGGAAAAGCTTTTTAATCCCACACTTGGGAATTCTTCTGGAAATATGTTGCTATTTATTTCCACTGCCTTCAGCTGCCTCTTCCCTCCTCCCTCTCCTTCTCCTGCTGCAAAAAAGAGACTGAGGAAAATCAGAAGATAATGACTTTCAGACCACCCAAACACAATAACTGAGGGAGATGAAGGCAGCTAAAGAAAATGAAAGGCACTGGAGCGCTTATTTGAGCATCCAGTTCCCTCACACCAGGTCTTCCCAGGTCATTTTTAATAGACTCGACACGTGCCAAGGAACCTGCACAGCTCTCACCATCTCTTCGGCACGCTAACCACGCTGTGCCTGTTATTATCTTCTGCAGAACAGCCAAAAGCCGAGTTCATAACAACAATATCAACTTTCTTCTTGATAAATATCTGGCTTAGTTCCTGACCTTCCCAGATTTCTCAGCTGAATTTCTCTTCCTGCTCTGATTATTCATTCCAGCAAGGCTTAGCACTGCCAGCCCATCAGCCCTATCCAAACTACAGGCAAAAGAATTCAGGCAGGTCCATCCACTGCTCTTCCCCATCCTCTACTGCATCAATCTCATTCTCAGGCCATTTTTAAAGGACTCAATTAATGACAAATGGTTTATTGACCGCAGAGGTCCTTTTCTTCTGCCAGATAATCACAGAGAGTCACTCAGATGCAGTTTAGCCTGGAACATTTCAAAATACAAACTCAGCCACTTTACAAGAAACTGGATTTGAGTGATGGATTTTTTTTTCTCCCCCACCATCTCTAGAACTATGAAATGATAATGTGATGAAGAGAAATAACAAAGCCTGTATCTGTTACTGATACACACCCCTGCTTTAGGGGTAAATTCCTGCTTAATCTAAACCAGAAGAGCTCACATCAAATGCCAGGTAAGACCATGGTGTGAGCACACCTATGACAGCAAAGTGTGAACCACCTGCGATGGATGCTAGTGTGCTGAGAACTGCTGAGGGTACTGAGATATCACATGAGACATAGTAAGCCTAACAAAAATATGAAAATATAAAAATTTGGTTCAAAAAGGGACAGAGTCAAGTTTTGAATTGAGAGCATCCACCAATAACTTTCCTCTCACTCTGGTTAAAGGTGAAAGGACAAATCCAGGTTGGTTTGTCTTTTACAGTGTGAAGAGCACATGGAGAGAAGGACACTCTCCTAAAATGCCTGCCAGCATTTGCCAGGAGAAGCGAGGAGGGGAAGGAAGACTGGTTTAAGCTGTGTGTTGAACATCCCAAGCCTTCTTCCCTTGGTCAGCAGGAGGGATTTTAAGAATACCAAAAGCATATTTGCAGAAGAAAAAAGAAAACATCCTCCCAGCATGTTCAACCTCATCACAGAGAATATTGAGGTCTCGTTGCACTGACCTCACTCCCGGGTGTGGGATGCTCTTGACACAGCCATGGTTTCTGTTCAGAGGACGTTCACCTTCTGTCTACACCTTTGTATTTTCATTGGTACCAACCCAGACCACGCTGCACCAGCATGTGCTCTGCAGGTCTGAACATCCTCTACCAACATCTCATATCCTTCATGGAAACTGAAGTTTTCTATTGTGAAAGCTGCTGCAGAAATGGTTTGCTGGTCCTGCAAGGGCTGTCTGCCAGCGGTTCTGATGGCACAAGCAGGGCTTGGACTCCATGATTTTAAAGGTCCTTTCCAATCTAGGCAATTCTGTGATCTGCCTAGGGCACCCTGGGGAGGCACCCAGCACCAGCGGGACAGGCACCACTGGTTACACTGCCCGTGGCCACACTGCAGGAGAGGAGAGCTGGGAAGAAGGGTGTGGGGCTGGGAAGGGAGCAGCATCCCAGACAGGGACACAGCACTAATGAAAGGGTCGAGCAGCCACCGTGCAGCATGTCACCCTGCACATCACCCACCCCACCTGCCTTCAGCTAAGTGAGCCCAGGCAGGGCTCGCTTCAGCCCTGCTCTCATCTCGTGGCTGCACTAAGCTTAACTTCAGCTTTCCCCTCTCCTGGGGCTGCTCCTGGGGTTTCTCCAGCCAGAGCCCTTGTTTTGCCCTTTCTGTGGGTCTGGTTCTCTGAGCGAGCTGATCCTGCTCCCCACAGCACATCCCCACGGTGCAGGAGACCTGCTCAGCACCTCGGTGCCACAGGGCTGCACACTCCCACCAGTGTTTAGGGCTGAGGACAGAACAAGCTCTGAGGCTTGTGAATTTTTTCTTGAGCTTTTCAAGACTCAGGATTCCCATTTTGCACAGGAAAACATCCACCTTGCACACACAGACCCAGAGAAACCTTCCCCTGCCTCTCCCACATCCTCTCATAAACACACCCGGTATTTGAACAGATGCACTGAGAATCACTGAAGGGCAAAAGCAGCACCAGGAGTGAACTGCAGTAGATGAAAATTGAAAAAAAAACCCAAACAAAACAAAAAACCCCAAAATTTTGCTTTATTTTATGCAATACACACAATATTATATGTGACCAGCTACTAAAGTGATGTGAAACTCAACAACAACAACAAAAAGTGCTTTCCAAACACTTCCTCTACATCCCCATTCCCTCATTTCCCTAGGTCATTGCACTGTATTCACCCCATTATTTATATAGATATGTTACTACGAAAGCATAAAAACACTTGACCAAAGATAACTCCATCTCTAGGCAGCAAAAACTAACTCAAAATAGAATTAAAAATTAACAACTCTAAGGAGTCACCTATTAGGCTTTTCAAACAGTGGTTCAATCCTCCTCCACGGAACAGCACTTTACTATCTACTCTTATTTATTTATTTATTTATTTATTTTAGGTTCTTTACATATGAAAAAAGCTTTGCTTGCAGCAATGTTTGCTCTGGACTAGGGATAAACCACATGCTACTGGTCAGCTTCTCTAGCACCTTCCTTTTGTCTCTCATGATACAGAAAATAAGCATCGCTCCAACCAGAGATACAACAGGGCAAAATGATTGTCTGGACCTACACATGATGTGTCTCCTGCAGTGGAGTTTTCCTATATGAGATCTATATGCAGCCTATGCATTTTCTGTACGACCTACCAGAGGCTCTCCAGCTCAAACAGAGCCTGAATTCTGCAAAAGTTCAGCAGAAAAGACTAAGAAAACAATATTGGTTTCATGAATTGAGAATAAAAAAAAATCCCAAGGCATTATATTATACTGGAGATGAGGAAACTGTAGCGTGAAAGCTTTAATTGTCTCCAAGGTCAGTAAATGCCAGCAATGTTCCACGGAGCACAACACAGCGTTGAAACCCAGGGGAAAATCAGCGGCACAAGAAGTGGATTGTATGAATACAAAAGTTGTGAGGCTGATCTGAATGCAGCCTTAATATTTTGCTCAAGCTGAACATACAGTCACTGTACGTGACTATTCATGACTACACATGACTATTCTTCTGCTGGAGAAATGATGGCTAAATAGAGAAACAGATATGTTTTTAAAGAAAGAAGTGTGGAAATGATCCAACTGATACCAAAAGAATCAATCCTCAGTGAAACAGGACTGATTTATTAAAAGGTGACTAGTGCTTCAGAAATAAAGGTTTAATTCATGATAATTTGTATGTATTACCCCCTAAACGTGGCTTAGAATGAATACACAGACTTAGCTTACAAGGTTTAAGCCAACCTGTATTAGGGGCTGCACCTTATAAAGATCATCCCCTCTTTATCCCCCAGCATGGTTTTGCTCTGCTGTGTCACATCCTGCAACTCCTCATTCCTACAAGACTAAACACTTCACCAGGCTAGTTCAGTCCAACAACTCCATCTGCAGAGCCAGTTTCATAACCCATCAAATCTCTCTTTATATGGTTTACAAATCATTAGCATCCAGCCTGCAGCTCTGAGTGCTCGAGTTGACTAAAATGAACAGCAAAAAAATAATGCTGAGGGAAAAATATTACTATTTACATTGGTACTTCTTGATGGCCACTCCCATCCTCTTTTGGATGAGAAAAAAAAACAACCAAGCAAACTAAAGTCAGCTTAACACACTGTTTGGTTAGGAGCATCCTCTTCTGTAGCAAATCTATGATTAATAATTATCAGAGCGCATCTACCGACCCGGCCACGCCGCATTCATTCCCTGCAAGAAGATTTTAACAGCTTCTACATTCTTGGCTTTATTTCCCAGGGCATTTATTTGGGACAAAGCGCCTGGATGTCAGTGCACTCAAGTGTATTTCTCCAAACTTTGTTGAAACTGCACAGTTGGACTCAGCCCCTCATCCGTACCAGCAATCCTGGAGTTTTGCAACCAGTTTCCCCCAGTTTTGAGCCCAGAATCACTTCTCTGGGGAGGAGGGAAGGGGGAGGGAGGAGATGGTTTGTAAAATCGTAGAGGTTGGAAAAGAACTTTAAAATCATCAAGTCCAACCATAAACCAAACACTGTCATTTCCACCTCTAAACTATGTCCCTGAGCACTTTGTTTACCCATCTTTTAAATCCCACCAAGGATGGTGATTCCACCACCTCCTGGGCAGCCTGCTCCAATGTCTGACTACCCTTTTGGTGAAAAAGCTTTTCCTCACGTCCAATCTAAACCTCCCCTGGTGCAACTTAGTTTTGAAGTCGGATACAGGGCTCTTTTTCCCCTGACACTTGGCAGACAAAGCCAAACACCACATTCTTGCTCTAGTTTCTCACTGAACTCGAACGCCAAGCCTGAGCCAAGGCCAGCCCTTTTCTTTGCTCCTCTCCCCAGGATGCCAGACGCCAGCCGGGGCAGGACGGCAGCCGGAGCTGCAGAGCTCCTCACAGAATAAGTTTGGTTGGAAAAGACCTTTAAAGACCATTGAGTCCAACTATAAACCAAACACCACCAATTCCACCACTAAACCATGACCCTGAGCACCTCATCTACACGTTTTTTTAAATCCCACCAGGGATGGGGACTCCACCACCTCCCTGGGCAGCCTGTTCAATGTCTGACAACCCTTTCAGTGAAGTTTTCCCTCATATCCGATCTAAACCTCCCCTGGCACAACTTGAGGTCGTTTCATCTTGTCCTGTCACTTCTTACTTGGGAGAAGAGACCGATCCCCACCTCTCAGCACCCTCCTTTCAGGGAGCTGGAGAGAGCGAGAGGTCTCCCCTCCGCCTCCTTTTCTCCAGGGAAAAACAGGATCCCCCGGCTCTGGAAGGGCTGCAGCGGGGGCAGCAGCAGAGCCCGGAGCTGAGGGAGGGAGGGCCAGCCTAGGGGCTCCTGACCCCGGCGGAGGGCACAGAGGGTGCCCAGGCCGCCCCTCCGCGCCCGCCCGGCCAGGGTCTCTCCCCGCGGGCGCTGCCCTTACCCTGCCCGCAGGCTCCGCGCTGGATGGCGATGACGGGCGGCTGGCGGAGGCGCTCGGCGCGGCGGCTGGCGGCCCGCAGCTGGCAGGGGCTGGCGTAGGTAACGGCATCGCTGCCGCAGACGGGCTCGTTGCTGGTACACTGGCAGCGCCCGGCGCCCGCCCGCTTGCGCACGGTGGCCGAGGCGGGGACGCCGCTGCCGGGCGGCACCACGCACTGCAGCCCCTCACCGCAGGGCGGCCCGCCGCCGCCGCAGGCCTCGCCCTCCTCCGCCCCGCAGACTCGGCAGCAGCCGCAGGCGTCCAGCACGGGGCCACCGGGGCAGGCGGAGGGTAGCGGCGGGCATCGCGATCGGTCGCAGCGCTCCGGGCAGACGGGCGACGGAGCGGCGGCGGTGAGGGCGGCGGGCAGCAGCGCGGCCAGCAGCAGGAGCCAGCCCCACAGCGGCATCGCGGCGGCGGAGGGGAGAGGGGAAGTGCGGGGCGGTGAGCGCGGAGCGGCGGGCGGGCGGGCGGCTTTAAGCGACGGGGCGGGGAGGCGGTGCGGCCCGGGAGGGCGGCGGGGCGGGGCGGCGGGCACGGCCATCCCGGACTGTAACACCCGCCCCGGGCCGTCACACACCCACCGGGGCCATAACACCCGCCCCGGATCGTCACACAGCCACCGGGGCCGTAACACCCGCCCCGGATCGTCACACACCCACCGGGGCCGTAACACCCGCCCCGGATCGTCACACACCCACCGGGGCCGTAACACTGGCCCCGGGCCGTCACACAGCCACCGGGACCGTAACACCCGCCGCGATGTCCGGGACCCCGCTCGAACAAAACCCGAGAACAGCGCCAGTCCGAAGCCACAGTCTCCACGGGATGATGGATCACACAGAATCGCCTCGGTTGGAAAAGACCTTTAAGCTCATCGAGTCCAACCATGAACCCAACACTGACAGGTCCCCAACTAACCCATGTCCCTCAGCACTGTGTCTGCACGACTCTTCAAGCCCTCCAGGGATGGGGACTCCACCACTGCCCTGGGCAACCCCTTCCCATGCCTCAGAACCCTTTCATCCCCCTGAGAGGATCCGTACAGAGGCAGGAGTGCAATAAACCAGGGAGACAGTCTGCTCCCTGTGACAGGAACAGCGACAAGGCAGGCTGGGGTTACACTCTACCTGGAGGTTTCACTGATTCCACTTGAAGAAGCTCTTCTAGGAGTTTGCAGCCTGAATGAAATGTTCGTGAATGTGCAGAATTCTATGACACACTGCCTGGAGCTGATTTTATAATTTTCAGAATTATACTGAAAAAACATCACAACACAAAGCTGGTGGAAAAACTATTTTGAGTTCCATAAAATTGACGACCAAATCTTTTTCCAAATGGGCAACTAAAACTAGAATTCTGAAAAGCATCTCTACCTCAGTGACACCAGCTGGACTTTAAGCCAGTCCTGTGCACATTGTGTGCCAGAGATTAGATCAGATCATCACAGCTGGGGATGTTACAGCCCCCCCTCCCACCACCAACCCCCCCAGGAGAACCAGAAACCAACAAGGGGTGGAGCTGAACACTTCCCAGTTTAAGGAATTACGGGAAAGGCAATCTAAAGTAAGCATTGGGAAATTTTCCATCTGATAAGAAGATGGGTGAAGAGCAGATGAGTAGGGTAAGGCCACCAGCCCATCCCCTGGTAGAAAGGGTAAAGTGATGCATGGAAATGTGTGCAACTGCCAGGCATCCCACCGGGAATGCCAGGAACTCCTGCCTGTGGGACCTGGGAGATTGCCAGCTCCGGGAAGGGACAGCCAGTCCTGAAAGGTTCTGGGAAGCAGGGGAAGGTGGCTCCTGCTCTGCCCCCAGCTCCACCTGAGATTCTCAGAGCCTCAGGGTGAGGTGGATACTAGTAATTAGCAAAAGGTTAATCAACCAAAAGGAAAAAAAAAAAAAGTACTCTTCCATCATCCCACAAGCCGGGTGATCCAATTTATCTGGCAGCTGTGCAACCTACAGACAGAGGCCTCTCCACCATACACTGAGTGTACACAAGGTGCTTTGAAAGGCAGTTTAATTACACACAAGCACCTTCCGAGGGAAAAGACACCATTTCCAAAGCTAGCAGGGAAAGGGATAACAAGAACTAATAGCTGGAAATTGAGCACAGCCAATTTTTTAATTATGATCCAATTAAACTTCTGAACAGCCTACCAATCTGTAATTATTTAAGTGTATCTTTATCAGAGCTCGACAACCAAATGAACTTTACAAACCATTAGGCATGATGAAATGCTGCTAACTGTTGGCCCAGCTGCGACTACAAAATTGAGGATGCCAGCAATGACATTAATACAGAAGAATGCAAAGTCTTCTTTTCCCCACAAAAAGTGGAATGATCTTTAACAACCAGCCACCTGAGCAGGTGGTTGCAGCATCCAAAGTGTCAGAAATCCAACCTGATTGTTCCAGGGAACATGATAAAATCTTATCAATCTATCAAACTGTGAGCACTAAACCACAAATGTGCAAAACTTACTTAACTGCTTGGTTAGTACCTGAAGGTGGGAAAGCACACAGACTCCAACATTCCCAACAAGAGCTCCAACACAGCTCCTTACATCTGCTGCTTGCCAAGAACTTCTATGCTGTGCAAGAAAAGAGATTTCAGGAGAATTATTTGATTTCTGAAGTGAGCAGTGTAGTAATCTGGAACAATTCACAGCAAAACTTCCTTAGTATTAAAATCATTACAGTGTTAAAAAGTCGAAGAAAAAGTTTGAAAATATTTACAAGTTTAAAAAAAATTAATGTATGCATATATATAAACTTATGTATAATATGAATAGATATTGGGGTAAATTGTTTCCAAATTATTAAATGTTTATCCATTACTTATTGGCTACTTCTAATAAGCTTCAGGGTTGGGTTTGATTTCCCCCCCCCCCCCTTTACTTTGAAATAAAGGCAAGTCTTTAAGGAAAGATGAACTGGTTTTACTATTAAAGTATAAGAAATACAGGTTCAGAAAAGCTCATAAGCTCCTCTCTGGAAGCTGGAGCAAAATATTCAAAGCCCAAGAGTTGAGTTACTGTGAGATTTAGTCCTACCCCACCCAAACAGGGAATCTGCTTGTGTCTCATTGCCTTTGTCAGGTAACTTACAGTGTCTGTTTGAAGCCGCTGGAACCTTATCTCTGGAGACAGGCAAACATTACATGCGGTGGGAAAACTCCTTGTTCAGTCATCCTGTCTCCGTGGATGTTTGTGTCCTTTTTAGTTTGGTATCCTTTGATATTGGTCATTCTAGGGAGCAAAGGCATGAACAGAGGCTCAAAACACATGAACGAAAGCCCTGTTGGCAGAAACCCACTTGAAATAGTTATAATTCAGTCAGCCAATACCCTAATTCAAAACCTAAATAAAGCAAAAGCATCCTTGCCTCAAGAAATGAGTCATTAATCAATGAATGTATAAAGTGTTTATTTAACTGTTCAGCTGATGAAGTTTGCAAATCTTAAGCTAAATATTTAGCTACTTCAAGAACTACTGCAAGTTTATAGCGTTCTCACACAAAAGTCTGAAACATCAGTTGAATATATTCATCTTTTCAGTGATGTACAATTCTTTTGCACAACTCACACTATCAACTTCAAACTCTCTGGCAGACTCCTAAAGATACTCCTATAATACACTAGCCAATACTTTTTTTTTAATAAATTGCACAGAAAAGGGAAGTACATTTGTTGATAGACAGTCAAGGATTAAACATAAAAGTAAATAAACAAAATCCATCCCAAGGTCTTATGTGAAAACAATTAGTTAGCAGTTCACTTCTAAATAAGTGGGTATTGAAGACTTTCTGGTGGTTTTTGTTTGTTAAACCAGGTAAGGGTGTGAATCTTAATCCAAGTGTTTAAATAGATATTTTCTTATATTATGAATTTTATAGGTTTCATAAGGGTGCACACACAACTGAAAACAAACATCTCACTTTCCAGAATAACTGAGATAAGTCTTTAGAGGTTTAATAACTCAGTTTACTGACAAATGTATTTGTTAATGACCCACCTAAGTGTAGAGGTGCCCTATTTGGACTAGATGATCTTTTGAGGTCCCTTCCAATCCCTAATATTCTGTGATTCTGTGATTATCATTTCTGCCCCATCATATAACATTTTCCCACAGAACATCTATGGAAGCCAGCAGACATTTATCAATACTCAGAGAGACCAAAGATATGGTCTGAAAAATACTTACACTTGACATCTCCTACTTTCCAAATAGATTGATGATAGGAAGCTCCACCACATGCACAAATTCTTCTGAAGGTAGGAAAGGTTTGCCCCAACATTCAGCCTCAGCCCTGCTCTCCACAGAGGTCAGGACAGGAGAGCTCAGCCTTTCTGCAACATGACAGAATGCTTTATATACCCCTTACAAAAGGAAGTTTTTCTGGATGCCCACAGATGCTGCCACGTTGCCCAAGAGGTACCATTTCCTGCCTTTGAAATCTCAGTGTTGGAAAGCAGCGAGGAGGGAGGGAGAGAAGCCGGCAGCGCTTGCCGCACGATTCTTGCGCTGCTACTGCACATGGAGGCCAAGGAGGTGTCCAGAAGCAAGTAAAGGATGAAAAGAAGAAGACACTTGGCAGGAGAGAAAGGAGTTAACTTTATACTCTGGGCCTAGAAGGATCCTGGACAGAAAAAAGGCTGGAAGAAGTTTGAGATGGCCAGAATGCCTCAATTCTGAGCAGATTTACAGAGCTTGGATTCTGCAGAAAGCCTTTCTAGGTTTATGATGACTGCATTATCATTTTGCTTCATTCATTAATGGCTTTCTCCCAGATTTTCTGTGGGGAAAAAATTATGCTGTCCTGCATGCTTTTGGCCAGGATGCAACACCCCTACCCTCACCCCCCAAAAAACCCCAGGACTTCTCTACTTTGTAGGACTTCTCTATTTTGTTTAAAAAATATTTAAAAAATAAATTTAATATATAGAACATATCTTAAAAACCCCACCAAAGCACAATGTTTTTTAAAAAAACATGTTGGATTCATTGCTACATACAGAAAAAAATGCCATTACTTCGAAAGAGAATGGCTGCAAACCAGGGAATTTCGAATTACATATTCTTTTCCAGCTGTGAATTCAGCCCTGCTGCTTGACAAGCATAGCTGTTGGTGTGAGATACAAAATCAGTGATGATCAGGGTGTCTTCTATAAAGCCTGGCAGAAAACCAAGTGACCTGTCCCAAGAAATAATGGCTCATCTGAACAAACTAAATATGGATTTGTGTATGGGTGGTTCTTGATGTTAGAGGGCAATCCTACAACTAGGAGCACAAGTATTAATTTAATCTTAATTTATAGAAAACAAATGGGCTGCTATAAAAACATGTCATTGACACCCACCTATGGAGGACAGACATTACTTAGTGATGTGCTCTGTTATCATTAGGAAAATGGAGGCAATAGGAATGCAACAGAGGGACTTAAACTCTTAAAAGATGTGTTCACTATACATATTGATATGCAAAATTACAGTGCCAACAGTCATTTTAAATGCAAATTCCTAATTACAGCGTCAAAGGCACCACTTTGAAGGACAATATTCAACTACTACTACACCATTACACAGTACCTTTACAAGTGAGTACCAGCTGCTTTTTCTCAGAGAGGTTGCACAGAAAATTTGAAGTGAAAAGCCAAGGCAGACATGTGGGACATGATTCAGTTACAGAGTAGGACTCACACTTGTTTTTTTCCAGAGAGTAGCCTTCATCACTTCAATGGATATCTCCCAAGTACTTTAGCAGCTTACTGGCTTGGAGAGAGCATCAAATAGTTATATGGGTTGTACTCCAAAATACAGATGAATATCAAGATATTAAATAAAACTGATAAAAGGTAAAACTATACATAGCACACAGGGCTTCAATTTTTTTATTACATTTTAACTTTTAGACTGAAAATGCTCTGTCCAAATTTCCCCTTCTTTCATTTCTTCTTTCTCTTCCACCTCAAATAAATAATAAAGAATCTGGCTAAGAACAGTAATATTTCTGTCCTACATCTCCAGAGTGCACATTTTGATGTGCTCACTGATTTCTCCATCCATTATAATATAGACTTCCTATAAAGCTTTAAAAAATTGGCCTTTGAGTATTAACATTTCCTACTAATATAGCTATTTTTATGATAGGAAACACTCTGTGATGCCATATCCACTTTTAACTCATTTCTAGATAGAATTTTGAGTTCTGAACCTAACTCAATATATAACTGCAAAACTTCCAAGTCAGAAAAGCCAAAAAGTAAAATTATTAAAATGAAAACTCAGTTAGTAATGAGAAAGAATGAAGTTTCCAACTGGTTAGGCACCCCCCTCCAATCTGTAGCCCAGATTACTCTGGTCTATCTCCAAACTTGTACTTTGGGTCGCATTACTTTGCCTACCAAAAGCAGCAGAGATGTTCCCTTTCCAGTCCAGTAGTTGAAGAACTCGGACAAGACATTTTAAAGGTCCTTCTGACCAGCTGCATCG
Organism: Caprimulgus europaeus; assembly: GCA_907165065.1. Next base: position 5,345,985 of record OU015529.1, read on the forward strand.
TTCTGGATAACTGGTTTCCCAGGTAATTTCCAGAGTAATTATGTACATGCCTGGAAAAATTCACTATCATAAGATGTCACAGTTAAACTGGAAATTGAAAACTCATTAACTGCAGTAATTGAAGCTCAACTAGCTCAGCTCAAGAGCTTTTTGTACAGAAGTTACTGCCTCACGCTGCTAGATGCACACATCTTTCCATCAATAATTCATGCTTTGAGCATGCACATTTTATACAAACATCTAACACAGATTTGCTTTTAATTCAAAAAAGGCAACTCTTACCAGACTGAGTTTCTAGCTCTTAGCAATAAGTTTCTCTTGTACTGGTTTATTGCAGGAAAACACCAGTTCATCATCATTGGGTCAACCCACCACAGATGTATTTCATTAGTGCTGCAGTTTGAGCTTTTCTACTTCGTAGTATGAAAAAGTGGATTCTCCAAAGTGTCAGTTCTTCAATTGCTACTTTTTCAACTATTTTTTGCTATCCTCTGATTGCCATCTTTCCAATGTCAGCAGCATCACGAGAAGCCTCACACTTTCATTATTCATTGGACAAGTTAACAGTATTCACTGATAGAACAAGAGGAAATGTCTCTAAACTGGAAGAGGGGAGGTTTAGATGAGATATTAGGAAGAAATTCTTTGCTGTGAGGGTGGTGAGACACTGGCCCAGGTTGCCCAAGGAAGCTGTGGCTGCTCCTCCCTGGAAGTGTTGAAGGCCAGGTTGGATGAGGCTTTGAGCAACCTGGTCTAGTGGAAGGTGTCCCTGCTGCTGGCAGGGGGGTTGGGACTGGATGATATTTAAGGTCCCTTCCACCTCAAATCAGTCTGTGATTCTATAACATCATAGCTTCCTCAGGAGTAAACTCTTCATCATAAACAAGAGCAGCAGGGAGAAAGGGCAATTTTGTTTTGTTGCCAACTCATCTGCTACCATTGCTATTCAAAGCTTACAAGGCAAGAGTTTAAAAAACCAACCAAACAACCCAAAAACCAAACCAAAAGCCAACCAACTCTAAGTAGTCCAGTGACTTAACAACTGCAGTTTCTAGATGGATTTTTAAGATTCAGAAATATACTTCAAAACTAACTGCCCAATGCAGATCATTCTTGCAGCCAGAGCATGACCTCTAGGTGGTGCTGACATTCTGCTATTCCATGAATCAAGTCCTATGCCAGTTTATTAAACTATAATCTGGACAATTCCCCTTTGACAGTTACCTTCAGGCACGTGGATTGCAAGCTTAGCAGTTACATTTCTGCAAATTTCTTCCTGTAATACGGTGGTTTTAAATCTATAACCATAAAGAACAATTCAATTCCCTCTTCAGTAAAGGGGCTGCAGCAAGTACGTGGCAAATGAAAACGTGCAGGACGGCACGTAGTAAGTCAGAGCATCCAAGTGCTTTCACAGTTCAGGGCTCAATGGGCTCTGTAAGATTTTTATGGAAATAATTAGAAGATAAAATGTTGAAAGCTAAACTGCAGAGATGCATGTGATAAAAGAGATGAACTAGAAATAGTATTTTCAGCTCCTTTAAATAAGTTTGAGTTGCAGCCTGTAATTGCATTTTATTCTGACATTTATTACTAGGAAGAATAAACTGTATTGCTGCACGTGGATTAGTATCTAACTGGGTATACTGGGCCTTCCTGGAACATCAATTCCATACTGCTGCAATTAAGCTGCTTTTGCAGCTTAGTGATGTTATGATAACACTGAAAATGTCTAATTTAAATAGAGATGGGCTACCACAGGTACAATTATATCCATATTTCATGCCAGCTCTGCTCTGTGGTGCAACAGAAAACAGAAAGCTTCCAGAGACTCTAGAAGTTGTACCTCATAGAGTAAAAGGTTTGGGGCACTAGCACACACATTTTGATACTGGTGTAACTGAGTACATACCTGGAGTAATTGACAGTCATAAGATGTCACAGTCAAACTGGAATTGGAGTAAACCAATAAAGTATGTTAATTACTGCTCTTGATCTGTAGCTTGCCCACTGTTGAGACAGACCGATGAACTGTGCCACTTGGAAAGGAAAAATGGACTTGAGAAATGCAGTCACTCAAGGGTGATGATGCTGTACTGTACAGTGTGAGGTGCTTCCAGATGTCATGTAGGTGCTGTTATTTCAGGAATTATGTTATTTGAGAGAAAACCTTTGTTAAATAACAGTATAAAGCCAGAAAAAAATGTGTGTTACGTTTTGTTCTCCTCTTGGGTTTTTTTGTGTTTGTTTTTTCCCCCCCCCCACCTTTCACAGCCCAAGTGTTTCCAAGTGATTAACCTGACATTACTATGCATCATCTCTTCCCTTCCATTGATTAAAAAGAAACCTGATCAACTTCCCTTGCATAACCTGTAAAAATTCCACAGAAGAAACCGAGAACAGTAAAAGAAAACCAGCTCATTCTGTTCAATTTCTTTCTTAGGCTACACAACTTGATCAGATTTGAAGAATTAAAAAGACATTCTAGCTGGATAAAATACAATCTGACCTCTTATATGCTAAAAAGGAACAGATATTGTTGTGATAAAATATTTAACACGGTGCAAGGAAACTCAGACAGATGTTAAGTTACCCAAACTGATTTATTGACAATTTAAATGTGACATATTTACAGCACTGTTTCTAAAATAATTTAACAATTTTCATAGATTTATAAAAGTACTGATAAATAGGAGACCCTGACAATTACCAACCACAAATATTTTCCCTATGCTACCGAACTACAATAGTAGTTCTTTTCTTTTATCTTTTTTTTTCTTCTTTTTTCCTCTTTTTATAAGTCCCATAATGGAGCTGCTTTACCTCCACCCAATGTTGTAAAATTGCCAATACCAAAATATAATAAAATGAACATGCAGTGTGAAAGCTGTACCAGAGAAGTGATTTCAGATGTTAGATTACAGTAAAAATATTTCAATGCAAAGTGTCTTCCACACAGAATGTACTTGTGAAAAAATAAGCTTTTAAAGAACTATTGTTTTATCTTTATAGAAGTTAAAACCTACAATACTAGTTCAGACATTTACAGTAACTTCCAATTCTGTGCTAGTTTTCACATATATTTAAGAGTCAAACAAAACCAGTAATTTACAAACACCACTGCCTTAAGACAGTGGTTAGTTAGCTTATGGATAAAAAAAACCAAAAAACAAAATGAAGGTGCTGATATAATTTAAAGTTTTGAAATTAAGATTCTATTTCATTCTTATATGACACCAATTATTCCATCCTTGGATCAACAAACTGTGGTAAAGCCATCCAGATCTCTCAAGCAGGAAGCCAGTTTGGAAGTTGGAGAGAAGATGGACTTGTGTGATATGTATCTTAGGTTCCAGTAGACAAAAATAAAATAAAAAGTATCACAAAGCTGGACAATCTGAATCACAATAAGCAGCAGCACGAGATATTTGTGGGGTCTTGATTAAAGCAAACATTTTTTCAACAACAATGAAAAGTACACACAATCTAATCCAATACTTGAAATGTAAAGGTTCTTTTCATTTGCATCACTGAAGCCCCATAACACAGTGTACACAAAGAACAAATACTCTTTTTTTTTTAATTAAAAAAACCCATATATTGCACAGCTAGTAGGTGCAATACCAGAACACTGGTATCCCTAGCATAACTTTTCTATTTTAAATAGCTGTTTCCAACTATGCTATTCAGAACAACTCCAAGCCAACATTCAAAACCATTAAGAATGGTTTGTGTACATACCTAATCCAAAAGTGTTTCAACAATGTGAGAAAAACCACAGGCACTTAAGATTATTAGTGCACCAAAAAGTTATAGGCCACAATTGCATGACTATGAACAGGTCGGTACCAATAACGACAAAACCAAACGAGGAGATCTTCCACTGATGAAATCTAGAAACAAGAACTGTTCACAAAGCACAGATAAGAAAACCATTCTCAAAACAGTCATCAAACTAGATGTTTAAGTAAAATAATTGCTGCCAAGCCTAATGTAACACAATATAAACCCTACTTCAAAAGATCTAAAGTGTCCAAATTCAAAAGTCCAATTTTTCTTCTCCCCCCACTCCAAAACACCATTACATGCAGTCCATTAAAATCCAAATGTGCAAAAAGTTAGAACCCACCTTTAGGAGTGCATCAAAAATAGGCTGACTATTCAAAATATTATTTTAGTGGAAATTTTACAGCACCATAATTAGAATTCCAAGGGAGTACAGAATTCTTGTTCTGATAACAAACCAGTTGACACTGTTGATCCTAAAGAACAGAAGAAACATTTTTGTGCATTTCCTGGTATCTGCAAGTCATGGAGAGAAACAACTCTCATCTATGCCTAAAAATCTTACTCTAGTTCAAAACAACATTAAGTAATCACATTTGTTGGCAATAAGATCTCCACAGTATAGCATTAACTGTAAATTTAATATAATTGCCGGATTAGGAATGAAAAGTTGCTGGTACCTTGCTTACTTGCAGAAGTACTTTTTTTGTTTCTGTCTTTTATTTTTATTTTTCTTTTAAATTGTGCAGTTTTGGCCCCTCCCTAGTAAGTGATTTACTATTAGGCTTTGTGAAAAAGCATAAGGTTCATTTCTGACCCTCAGCTGAAAGGCAATATACAAACACATTATATATACACACATGTGTGCACAGAAACACACACATACATATATATATATAAAAATCAGTGTTCCGGTTTTGTTTTTTTGTTGTTCTCATTTCCTATCATTTTCTTTGGTTAAAAGTCCAAGCAAGGAAATTAGAGGACCGAACAAATGGATCATTCTCCAAACGCTTCCATCACTACACGTCGCTAACTGGAAGGCTTGCATCATCCAGATCCACAAGGCCAGGATCCTGTTCCTGAGTGCCATTCTTATTTTCGGGTTCCAACAGGCCCCGTTCAGTCACTTTGGAAGCTGATTCTCTTGGAGTGACAACCTGGATCTTGTAGCTCCCTGGCTTGGCCTTGGTAAAAGATTCGTGAAATCCTCGCTTCTCCAAGGCAGGGTGTTTGGTGTGAGGGTTTGGGACCAGAGGGCTGCCGTGAGCGGCTGTGGAATGTGAGGTGGTTGAGACTGGGACGGCAGAACGGAGAGCATGGTTGGGTTCGGAAGAAGACTCGGTATGCTCCTGGAAAAGAAGAGCACGTGTCAGATGAAGTCACTGACATCTTGTGGGAAAGATGCAGTTTCAGATTTTAATCTTAGGAAAAAAAAAAAGACAGAAAATACACAAAGCGAAGCATCGGCCGCAGCAGCAGCAGGAGGCAGGTGCTTTCTCAAGGCAGTGCACTATTAAATGTGAGCTTACAGCAGTATGTGACAGCAACGTCAGTGTCTTCGTTTGAAGAAATTAAATTTCTCAAATCAAGCTCAGCAGCTCTTTAGAATTATAGTCCAGCAAATTGAGGCTTCTCGTTTCACTAAGATGCTAAGTAACCTTTTGAAGATACACACTTCAAAGGCCATTGAAAGTGACATCTTTCCAAGAGAAAAATGTATTCCAACATATTTATATACATCAGGCACTCATATCCTAATTCCTGATGTAATACACATTGTACTGTTCCCTCTTCTTGGGGTACCAATCTCCCCAATTTGGTCCAGGGACCAAACAAAAACAGCAATTATTTTTTGCTATCAAGACTGTATAATGATTTCCAAAGTTAACGGACCTAGAACAGAATCCAATCTTCAAGATATTCCTTTTAATTATAGAGTTATTTTCTTGCATTTATTATTGTTAACAGCCACTCTGTTGGCCTCTACATAACTATTAGACTGATAATGTGAAAATAATCCTCCACCATTTACTTACTGATAGAAACCAGTTCTCAGACTCCCTAGGAAGGATTTAGATGTCTAAAGCATAGGCACAAAGTGCCATTTTAGATGTCCCAGGATATCCTGCCTGACCTACAGCTGTAGAACAAAAAATTCCTCAGATTCTGCATCATATCTATCAGTTCCATAAGGATGTCTGAAATACTGAGGGATATCCACAATAGTGCTGGACACAGCGTTAAATATGATCAGGATTACGTGTGATGATGCAGGGAACACTTCACTGCGCATGCATTAGGAGCTGCAGCTGCTGCCACTTCTGCCATCACCACTGTTAGTGCATCAGCTACAGAAATCTGCAAACCCATGTGCATCCACAAGTCACATTTCAAGCACATTTGTTAGCAAAAAAACCCCAAACATCATAGATGTGTGTCCAAGATGCAAATATACATCCTAAATCAAATACTTATTTTTTCATAGCAGTTTTGCAAGGTTCTTTTAGAATGCTATGACATGAATTCACAAATTTAATCATAATGGATTTGGCCAAATACTATTACATTTTCTTTTTATAAATTAACTAGTATTATTGGGTGAAGGAGCTGTGCAATTTTTTTTGGACTTCAGTTTTTTGTTCAATTTCAGTGGCATATTTCACATCATTTACATTGCCATATTTCATACCTGGCTTGATACTCCACTTTAAGAAATACATTTGCTTTAGAAGAACAGATAATTCCATGATTTACATACTACTACTTAATAATTTTAGTTCAACAAATAGGACAAAAGGGATATTAGGACAAGATCTCTCCAATAAACTTGTTGCTAAATTGAACTGAAGGATACTCAGATTTTACTACCCACACTGACTGTAATTTCACAGTTAGGAGACTACACTGCTGTATTATTCCTAAGGTGGACGGCTTTGAACAGTGTACCAATTATACATTATAATGCTTCTATGTTTGAACTAATAATTTCATGCAGAGACTTATAAGCCATGCAAATCAGGCTACAACATTATCTTTCCAATTACTAGAGTTACAACGTGCATTTTTTTGTGTGCACGCATCTGTATTAGTTCGTGGGTAGCTTAAGTTTAATTTTGCTTTTGCGTAGTTTCAAAAAATGTAAAGTAAAATGGAAATATGAACTCTCATGCAAATTAATTTTAATATTTTCCTTTTAAAATGACATCACATAACTTATGTTTAAATATACAGTATGCTTTGAAGTACATTTTGCCATTTTTAATTTCCAATTATTTTAAAAGTAACAAAAAACCAGTGCAAACCTGTAAGTGAATGATTTATGAGTTAGTTTTCAGTAGTGGTAATGACAACAGGTAGCATTATTTTTAGGTTTTTTTTAATAGTGCAAATTAGTCTCTAGTCCTAGCCCTCTGTTAAGAAGGCAAGTTTACATGAGAGCCCACATACGTGCTGCATTCACCAGTTCTTGATGTATACCTCTGTATACAAGGATTCGACAGCCTTCTGGCCTGCCGCATCTGGAACACAGTGCAAAGCTAAGATTAGAGTAACCTACACTTGGGGAAAGAAGAGAAGAGATGGAAAAAGAAAGAAATGTTGCAGACAGTAATAGCTAGATTGCTCAGTTAGCCCCACAAAAATAAAAAAGCATACACAAAGAAAAGTTATCTGCATATTTTCATTCCCCCAAAAAGAAACAGAATTTATGAGAGGAAGTTTTATTTAAAGAGCGTGAAGCAGCTCCCTGCTGCAAAAAAAATAATTGAGAGTTTAGACTGAGTTAACAGAAACAAAATACCAATGCAAATGTGTGATCAAAAGCCAGATTTAAATTATTAGATTTCAGATTATGGGGGTAATGATATATTCAGCTTATTACAAAACATCCCATAGCCAGAAAGTGAAACCATAGCTTGCAATATCTGAACTGGAAAGTATTCCACTGTTCCATCTGGAGATACTTGGAGACACTGTGACACTGCAGCAACCTTCACTCTTCACAACCTGAAGTAATTGGTACTGAACATTTAATACAGTGCAAACACAAGTATGTATGAAAGGTTGGCACCCACGTGGCTTCATAAATATTCAGACTTGTCACAGTGCCTCAGTTCAGGAATGCTCGATGGTGTTCACACTACGTCTCCAACAGCAAAAACTAATTCCTGCGAGCAGAGATCTCTTGGAGAAGTTACTTTAAATGTGAATCTGTATCTGCATATACAATAAACTATCAACAACAGAGAACGACAATTTAGTACTGAGAGCTGTTATAAACAAATTAGAATATTGTAATCTGATTGCAAAATTCAGCAATTAGCAGAAACGCCTCGCAGGAATTAGAAAGTTTCAATTTTACTTCCAAACTAGTAGCAGCATAGTGACCAAGATCACACAGAACTCGGGAGAAAGTTTCTAGGTTAGCACTTGCATTATCTACATGTTCAAGACAATACAACACACCAAGTTACATACAGGTAAGACTAAGAGAAGTGCTCAATTAAAAACACAAAATATTTTATGCCAGTCTGTATGAAAGATCATGCAAAGATGCCACATTACTACAGTACAGGATAGAGGACAGGAGAAAGGAAAAAAAACAACTAGAACTTTATGTGCACAAGTGAACATCAACTAATCACATTTTCTCTGAGGTTCAGAATAACATACAGAAGCTGCTGATCTTCCAGGTCCCCGCTGTGCTACAATGGCCCCAGAAATTGCTTTTATCCAACTGTGCATGTCTTCTGGACTGTCGGCCTGGATCAAACAACATGCATTATATTTAACATGATCAACTCTCAGGTTTCCCACTGACATGACCATCTGCATTAAAATGACAGCCTTACCCTGCTTTAGTGATTTTAAGCCATGGGGACTTCTTCACCCAGACACTTCTTAAAATCTTACCTTGCATTTACCATTATATGTATATAGTTACATAAAATAATAAGCACGAAACAAGTATTTTTATACTATTTGCATTGTCTAGAAACACATTTTTACTTTCAGCAAACAACAACAACAACAAAATTAAAGCACCCACAGAAATTCTTAGAGGAGATCTGCTGACCCCTCTTAGCAGACTTTGGTCAATGACATAACTTCTGTACTTTTCAGTCACTGTTGCACTGTACTTCTACAAGGTATGATCTAGTGGAAGGTGTCCCTGCTGATGGCAGGGGGGTTGGAACTGGATGAGCTTTAAGGTCCCTTCCAACCCAGACCAGTCTGGGATTCTATGATTTACTGAAAAGTACTCTGAAGAGTTACAAAAAAAATCAGTGTCTGTTGGGGGTTACCTATACAGATACTTAGAACAACAATCCAAGTATGTGATTTCTATTATATCCAAGCACTTGGAAGGTGACATGGCAAAGATGCACTGAATAAAGTGCATATGGACACATACTACCAAGTAGGAACTGAAATCTAAGTGCTGCTGTGCTTTAGTAGATATTTTAACACGGCACCTAACTGAGAACTCAAATAACTATACATAAAAATTCAGTACTTCAAAATAAAAGATTTAAAATACTGAACTGAGCCTACAGAATCTGAAGATCTGAACGCCAACAAAATCACATTAGGATTTATTGTTGATTGCTTTAATACACTACCAACATAACACCTGCTGTGGAATGTTTCTTATATACATCCTTCTGAAACATAATGAAGATCATATTTCCTCTGAAAATGATGGCATAGTTAAACACAACTTAAAAAGCAAAGCAGCACTGCTTCTTTGCTTTGACCACAGCAGTCTCCTGGCTCTACCCAAAGTTTAAAAAATAAATTACCTGTACATAAAAGGTTCGAGAAGTTGTTACAATTTCAAAGAGATTGTCTCTCATCATTATATCGCTGCAAATGAAACACAATAACACTTCAACAGCAAGAACAACTTTCTGTTTTAAGAAGACTCTAGGATGTGCAGAGAACCAGAACATTTGTTGTTTAAAGACCTTTGCATTTCTTTATCACTCTACTGTTAGTTTTTTGGTAAATAACAAGTAGCAAAAGAAAACCAGCGTCTCTTACTCATTTTATTCCTAAGACATTTTAATTTATCAGTGGCCTGCGTGCTGCTATACATATTTTTAATTGGAACATTCTAACCTATTTCATGTTAAGTTTAAAAATATTTTTTGTTCCAAGCAAATTCCTGTAAAGTTTCACACTTATATTTTGTTAAGTGTTCACAAGGTATTAGTTTGAAGCAGTAGCTTGTTAAAAAAAACCAAACCCCTACTACAAAGGCAATTAACTCCTTAGCAGATTGTTGTTTGGTGGGAGGGAAATGGCAGAACAAAGAGGGTTCTCATCTAAATGCAGACATTTAACATAAGGTAATGTCCTCTAAAGGTTTAGAGATTAGATAAGCAGAATAGAGGCTCCTAAAATTGCTGCCTCGAATCAGACAGCACCCATGCATCTCTAACTCATGACTGCATGATACTCTACTCCTTTGTTCCACCCTTGTCCACTGCATTTACATTCAACTGAATGTTACAAGTCTGAAACACACTAACACAGAACCCTCAAAACCAGTCTTATGCACAAAACTACTTGCTGTCCTGTAAGCAGAGAGCATCACACATGCACACATCAACTGAAGTCATTAAAAGTTCTCCACTGTCTCCAGTGAGCAGTCTAGCCATGACATCCCACGTAACATGGGCATCAGTGCTGCTCTCCTCACCTTTGTTTGCATTCCTGAACTTTATGGACCTCCTTAAGTGGTATAACCCTGAGAGGTTCCTTTTCCTGGAGGGCGAAAAAAAAAGAGCAAAAATATTTCAGTAGAGTATATCTAATGACTAGAATATAGTCAGAAAGTCAGTTGACAGCAGCAGACTTACATAAATGAGACTTTTAAAGTATGCAAAAGGTGATGTCATCCAAAATTTAATGTGCTTTTCTAAGTATTACACCAACCATGCCACTTGCAATGAAGAGGAGGCAAAATCAAGAAGTAAAAAAACCCCAAAAATATTCAGTCACCTGACCATAATGGAGACAGCCACCCCTCTCCCCTGCCCCTAACCAGATCAGAAAGTTGAATCTGGCCTCAAGCAGCTTATTTCAGTAAAACTGTGATTATATTCATTCACTGTGAAAGGCTACAGTAGAAGATGCTTTGTTAATGGTACTGCATGACATGGCTTTAAACATTAATTGTATCCTATATGCAATATAATTAGAAATAATACAAAGAAATCCATCGTATCAAAACCTGTACAAGAGCAAGTTCTCTTAAAGCATACAAAAATTCTGTTACCCTAACAAAAATAAGTGTTACAATTCTGTCAAAGTTTCACACAACAGGAAAAAAAGAGAGAACATTCAAACAGAAATACTTTCAGTCTTGCCATGACAATGTAATATCATACGTGCTATTATCTTCCTGTGGTTGTTGCAGTAAAACACAAACAAACAACTTATTTTACCTCCTCATGTGTTTTCTTTAAACAGTGTTACAATGGACTACTTCAGTGGCTTCAGCTTATAGACAAAACAAAAGCTGACAGCTCTGGAATGACTACTTTCTCTACAATTTCTATTACACACACTTAAGAGATTTATGTTGATATAGCAAACAGCAAATGTGACCTAAATATAACCATCCTCAAATGTCAGTTTTCCTTAGATCACTCATCTCTATAGCAGATCAAATTTAAAACTTTAAAACTCAATGTTTTCAGTTATTTTACCCCTCTTCCCTCCCCCTCTCTGCTCTTCCTCAGTTCGCTCATTCATTACAACAGTGTTTTCAAAGTAACACATCAAATGTGAACTGCAAGATCATCCCTGGAACACAGAGCCCTGTGTAGGGAAGACCTCAGCTCAGAAATTATCAGTTTCCGAGCCTGATATTGCCTGTATTCCACTACACTCCACCTGAAGACTGACATGGGCTCCTTCAGACTGAAAAGAGGAGAGCATTAAGGGGGGTAAGAGAGGATGGACATGACTTAGTGTCATCAGACATTTCTACCAGCTTTTTAGTATACACTCTCACAGCACAACTCTTCACTAAGTCACAATTTACTTGTGAACAGTCTGCACTCACATTCTACTTTAAAATAGAGGGTTTGTTACAGGCAACATGGCAGCACTGTGTTATGCTGACGGTTTAACAAAGATGATGCAAGAACAAACTCTGCTAATGTTGTATACTCCCTCATTAAAAGAAAAGCGAAAGTTCTCTTCAAAAACAGCCTGAAATTTGGCTTCTTGAGATTCTGCATCTTACAGTTGGCCTGCAAACTCAATTTTCCTTGACTTATAAAACTCTACAACTCAGACTTTATCCCTCATGTACAGATGTTCCCCTGTTTACTAAGTGTGGGATTCCTTTTTGGGAGAAACAGCCCATCTCCAGTACCAGCCACTTCATTTTTAAATGGAGCCTGAAGGCACTTAACATTTGGTCAGAATTGGCCAAAAGGTTCAAGAGCAATGAGTGGGGAAGAAAGATCATGAAATCAAAACAAACTCTTAAGTGTTCCATCTGAACAGCAGAGCTCTTTGCCTGTCTTGCTTGGCTGCCCTGGTGAAAGAAGTGTTGGGGGAAAGATCCCATCATCTGTATGATAACACATCCTGCAACCCTAACTTCAAATTAAGAGTTGCAAGAGGACAGTTTTGCCTCTCCACACAATGCTCAGCTGTTTCACAAACACAATTACATGGGAGTACAAAGTGCCATAAGATACTAATACAAAAATGAGGGTGATTGTAGAATAAGTCCTGTTACTCTTCTCCAGTGTCCTACTGGAAGGTTCCCAAACAGAAGACTGAAGTCTGACTTAACAGCCACCCTATCAATTTTTTGTTCTTCCTGATGGAGAAAAGTTCTTATAGTACAGACCTAAGAGTTGCACAATCAGCACAGCACATTTTTCAAATACAAATCTATTTCTTTAGATTTTTCAGGCAACTATCACTGGAAAACAACACACACTTGGAAACTTACCAGTTCAGACTTGAAATATCCTATTGTGTTTTCATCTAATTGAAAGTATCTTCTCTTCCAGTTCTTCATCTGTTAAAGGAAAATAAGTAAATATTCATATATTTTCTATTTAAAATACAAATATACCTACATGTAATATAGTATTCATATAATTATATTTATAATTCCAGTCTATATTTCTACTATCTGACATTGTAGAATATCTATTTCTTTATAATTATTCATCTCTATTTATAATTTTTATATATTACATACTTTTATTTCTGTGTTGTGTATATATACGTAGTGTCCTCAAAATAATTCTGCAAGACTGCTAAATTTATTTTTAAAGCTGAAAAAAATAAAAATTCTGCAAGCTACTATCTTCTATCATAAGCATTTTTCAACAATCTCCACCAAAACTGCAGCAGCTCAGCAGCACAAATACCCCATAAGAAATGTTAAAAGACAGTACATTAAAGGTTTTGAGTTTATTTTTAAGTAAAAAAGGCACATTACAAAAAAAAAAAGCTTCCTAATCCAAGATAAATTGAGTCTGAGACTCAGGAAGCATGCTCATCTTGCCTAATCTAAACTATCTGTTCCTTCTTTTAGGAAGGCAGCATGTGAATAGTTCCCCTGGTACTCATCAGGCAGACAACTTGTACAATTCTTCCTCTGAACTGAGAAATTTGCTTTTTCTAAGCATTTTAGTGATTGAAAAATCACGCAGATATTAATTGAGATGCTTCTAATAAGCGAAATAAGGAACTCTACAGAGCTGTAGAACAGAATTCCTAGTTGCATGCACCAACCATAATGTGAAAGTCTGTGCACACACTTCCTCTCCCAAACATCTCCAACAACTTAACACTGAAGAAAGTCATGAAAATAACTAACACAGACATAAATTCCATGCTACTAGGAAGTAATTTTTATCTTTAGTTATCCTTAATATTGTCAGTAGTGCTAAAGTTACTGGTAATTATGTCTTTTTTTTTTAATCATATACTTGATAAGTACAACTACCAACTTAGGATTTGTTCTCAATTAATGAAACCCATTGATCACAAATACTTACCACTGCTCCTTGTTTTACACAGTAGCCAGCTTTGATAATAGCATTATCTGGGGGATGCTTCGCAGTAAAGTAAGGAAGGTGACTTTGTGACCGTTTCAAATAATTCCTATCACTCCCTTCACTCCCCTCACTGATTTCTTCTTTCTAGAAAAAAGCAGGAAAGTTCAGAATACTCTCAGTTTTTTCTAAAGGTCAAAGAATAACAATATTACTTGTAACAGAAAACAATTGCATCATCCCACGCTCATAAATCCCATTTCCAATTTGTTTGAGAGGATCAAATACTTCAACTGATTCCTAGAGACAACTAATGAGACTCTCCAAGGGCTCTGGGTGAATACCTGTAAGCTCCATTTAGAAACTACACAAAGAAAGTGCTGAATATTCTCAAACAATACTGACAGACACTCAGTGAAGAATGTCACAGTCTTGTACAATTTCTTACTCTCCCTACAGTCTTGTATAATTCTCTGTACTCTTGTATAAAGGGAATAACATCCTCAAAACAAAAAAACCCCACCAGTATCAATAAAAGGTGTGCATCAAAGTGTAATTCCTCTGAGCAAGGTGAGAGGCTGACAGCTATATTGTGCTACATAACCTATTCTCACCTGTCAAACAACAAAGATTCCCCTATCAAACAGGACCTCCCTTGTCTGAAGAGTATTACCTGGGTAGGGGTAATGATAGGAACACCACCAACAATTTCTGTCCTGTAAGACACTTGTTTCTTTCCACCTGGGCTTTCAGCTTGACGATTTGCATTATCCATTTGACACAGAGGATCAGACTGCTTTGGTACCTGAAAGCAGAATATGATAATTAACATTAAAAGTTTTATGAAGACCTAAAAAAAAAAAAAAAAGCCCTAATCATTATTCAAGCATTTTTAATTTGTCTCCATCAGGATTTAACAAATATCATCTGATTGTAAAAGGTTAGAAATAGCTTGTTGTAATGGTTACACTTTCATTCTCAGAAGAAAACTGGTGCCAATAAAGACATTTCACCAGATGTCTTGAAATCTAAAAATCAATTCCCAGCTCTGCCACAAGAGCTACACTTGATCTTCAGGAAGCACTGCTAATTTGTGGAAGAACTGGTTTGTTGTTATTTTTCACTTCCTTTCAGTTTTAGTAATCAGTGCCTTAACTGGAGATGCCCCACTGCCTGCAGAGCCAGCACAGCGAGACCACAAACACAGGGCCACGGTACTGAGACGTTTGTCAAAGAGGATACCTGACCAGTATGACACTGGCACTCACATTCCAAAGCTTGTCATGGAGACTGTGTGTACTGCCTCCATTAATCCTACACATATTGCTAAATTCTGTCCAAAATCAGCCTAACTACCTAATTCTCACTATCATTAACTACTAGACAATTCTCTCAAATGTGGAACTAAATCAAACCACCACAGCAATTTAATTTCCCCAAGAAGTGTCTTGTTCTAAAATGTTTACTCATATTTCTGAGTTAGTGCAAGAAGTAAACATGTGTCACCTAAGAAAGGCACTAACAATTGGCTACCCAAGACATTTTCAATTATAATCTCCTTTCACCCCTAATATTGATATAGTAAATTTGAACTGACTTCAACAAGAAGAGATCAGGAGTCTCACATCAAAATATCCTAACCAGTAACCTACTGGGTATTTCCACAGGACATACAAATTACTTCAGAAAGGAATTGCAAATCATCTTTACACAGTGAGTTACCATGCAAGACTGTGGCACCTTCAAAACTTGAAATTGATCTAGATAAAAAACAAAGCTACTTCATAGTCTGCTGTGATTCAAGTTCCTATGCCCAGTACTGCTTATTTTACAACAAAACAGCCTGCAAAGAAGCACAAACAGTCCTGAGAGCACAAATGCCAGCCTGGGACAGCTTCCTCCCGGCCAAGTGAATGTGGCACTCAGCAGCTTGCTCAGCGGTGGCGCTGGGCTCATTCTCTCACTGTCACCATCCCTTTTAGCCTCACACTGCTCAGCTTCACTAGCACAGGTAAAGGGTGACTCCATTCACAGCCAAGTCCATC
Source organism: Caprimulgus europaeus (assembly GCA_907165065.1). Next base: position 5,361,856 of record OU015529.1, read on the forward strand.
ACTGAAGGATAAGACACTCTCCTAGTGCCCACGGATCATGGGCCCCAGCATTTCAAGGGGCTTGGCAGCCACAGCTTGATGGGTAAGTGCTTCAGCCATCAAAAACACTACTTAAAATGTTACAGACCAACATCAACAACCACCTTCTCATCTGAAAGCATCTTCAAAGAGTACTCAAACAGGTACACAATGTGCTGGACAGCAAAGGTTCATAGTTATTCTGAAGTGATCAGCATTCAGAGTACTAAAAAACGCAACCAATCCTGGAGGATTACAATCTACAACAAGTAATGCTCACATGAAAATTAACAATTGAATGATCTTAATTATTTGATTAAATAATTGGCCATTCCTCTGAACAGATTAACAGTTCAAAGGCTTGTTCCTTCAAAGACAAAATTAGTAATGGTTTCACCAGTCATTTACAATGCAAGTTAAATATATGATAAACAGCTTTCAGACTGAATTCTAATTTGATGCAAGCAATTATTTATTCACTATTTCTTGAACTGAAAACAATACAAGCCTGCTTGTGGTGTGTTCTCCTTACAAAAAACCCAAGTGAGAAGGCACAAGCCTGCTTGTGGTGTGTTCTCCTTACAAAAAACCCAAGTGAGAAGGCTTTGTGTTTCTGGTTGTTTGGTTTGTTGTTTTTATTTATTTATTTTTAGTAGTAGTAGTAGTAATATTTTTATAACTCCAAAGAAAGGGCTACATTAAAACAATGCAAACAACTCATGGAAATATCCTTAGATAACCTAAAAAATGAGAAAGTTATTGTCATCAAATACAAATACGCACATCCATGCTCAGAACCCCTTCTCTGCAAGTGTATGCTCTCAAATCAGTTCATGTCCTCACTTCCCTGAAACTGGAGGGAAAACAAAACAGTAACTTCTGCCTCCTGAAAAAACTGAGGTAACATGTGGGTTTTTCCTTCATGTGATAACAAGCTGTCCTGGTACAAACTAGAAAAGTAATTTAACACTTATCAGAAGAATGCATTAATATTTCCTTGACTGTATATCAGCTGAAATCAGGAGAGAGCCTTTGGAACATGGTTTGCTGATTATTTCAGAGGTACTTTAAGAAATACAAACTTTTGACACCAGGCAAATGTATGTGATCTTTTCATTGCTTGCAAGTGTCTTCTGGATATTGCAATTAATATGAAATGTGTATGGTGCATTTTAAATTATTAGAAACTCATATGCTGCAATGAAAAAGATAAGCACATTTTTGTCCAATTTCCAAAGCAAAAATATAAAATACACTCAAGGTTAGGGGGAGTTCTGTACAGTTTCTCCAAGTCTTGGAAAGTCAAGCCAAGACTTGTTTGTAGAGGAAAAAGAAAAAAAAAAGACTACTCTAGCATAAAAACTGGAGGCAAAAGTTATGTTTAAGCACCTTAAGACAGTCACCATTGAAAGCACTGCTAAATATCGACTAAACCACTTACTGTGATTTTGGTAGCTTTGTTCAGAACATTCACCCATTCAACTAGGTCCTGCTGATCATTGGCTTGTAGAAAGTATTTTCTCATCCCTGCATTCATAACTGTTAAAAACCATTATAAAAAAGTTAACACCGAAATTTAACAGCAAACTTAACACCATCATAAAAAGACTTGTTTTCAGGTGGAAAATCCAGAAGCATTTAAGTGCTCTGTTGTATTTCTTTTCAGAAAGTCATCTTAAGATACATACATCCACTTGAAAGGCTTGTTTTACTCTAAAAACATCTATTTTTTTTAAAGCTCTTCACTTAAATGGCATCATACACCATTTGTTAAATGATTTTAATTACATAAAAATAAAGCCTTGAATTTTATCAGAATTTTCTACAGCTCCACTTCCCTTTTCTCAATTTCCCTAAGCAATTGAGCTTTATACTTGGGGACTTGTACAATTTCTCCTTTCAACCCCCTGACCAGTATTTATTATCCTTTGCAACAAAATTATTAGCATGACTAAGATCACCGAGTTTTGGCTTTTTGCTTGGTTTTGTTTGTTTGTTTTGTGTGTTGTTTTTTTTAATTTGTGGAAAAATCAGTATTGATTACTAAGTATATGATGCTCAGGACAAAATAACTTTAATTAAACCACAACATTAAAACTTTACTTTAGTGACTTGGCAGAGCAAGCATATTTTTACTAAGTTTATGTATCTACCTGGCAACACCTAGCATATCATTATCCAAAAAAGACCAACATATTTCTGTGTAACAGTAAAAAAAGTCATGGCTAATTTTCTCTCAAACTATCCTGAAATTAGTTTTAAGGTGAACAGTGACTAAATATAACCTTCACAGAACTTTGAAGGAATGCAGCTAAAGTCTGAATGGATTTCACTGCTCTACCTATAACACAACAGTTCCTCAGGTCATCGCTAACAGCAAATACATGCCAGAAACAGATACTTTATACTCTGTCATCTTTCTCCCCAAAGTGGATAGTTTGCTTTATTAGATGCAAATATAAATTGAAAATACAGAACTGTTATAATGAGTTGAGTGAAACAACAATTCCTGGTATTTAATTAAAAAGACAAATGTAAACTTGTCCTCTAAAAAGTATCAAAAATTATTTAATAAATCAGAAATATTAAAAGTTTTCAGACAGCCTCTTGGACTGTTAAGGCTGTTTAGAGCTGGTCCATCGACAAGAGCAACTTTACAAGTGATGAAGACAAACACCTCTGCAGAGGCATGTACAGAAGAATCTGTAGATGGCACTGAACTGACACGCTAGGTACTAGGCTTGAATCCCTGAAGCCTCACACACCAGGGTGATTTACCAAGTGTTTCAGGAGCTGCAGCCCAGAGACTGCACAACTGTGGTGGAGCTGCCTTCTCTGGGCCTGCACCACACTGCACGTGGTAAAGGACATCTTAGCTAATTGTCATAAAATCTTCAGGCATATTCAGTACCTTCCTCTGAGCTAAAACTCCCAAGTGAACGCAGCCATAAAGAATGGTTATTCATAAACAGAGCAGGGGCTCATTCCAGTCTCTACACCTACTTTTGTGAATGCCAGTTGCCTGTCAAAAAATTCTGTAATGATGTTAAATTCTGGACAAATTACATATAAGAAAAATCTAAAAGGAGACCAAAAGGGGCTTTTAGGATTATCTAAAGCTTTACTCAAGTTTAAATAAGTTTAACTATCAATAAACCTAAAAGGTACCCCAAGCAAATTTTGTTCTTCAGTGTAGCAATAGAGGCTGAAATTTAACATAAGAGCATTGCTGACAACATTTTTAGATAAATTAAATCAACTATTTTATCAGTAATACAGATTAAAGTAGTTAAATTACTTGTCTTCATAGCTGACAGGCATGTCACGTTTCTGAAAACACCCATAGTGTTTCCTTAGCTTATTAATGTCTCAAAAATTTCAAACATCTGAAAAACAGCTCTCACCTATCCCTCCTTAAGCTGCAATACAAAAAGCCACAAAAACACCTTATGAAGAAGCAAACATTTCCCTCATACTAAAGAAGAAACAGTGAATACAAGCAATTTTTTTAAAAAAACACACTACCAGCTGTACCTAGTAACAGAAATGCAGAACATTATCTTTGTTTCAAATTTCTGAAGGATGTACCTGATGCACAAGCTGTGTGCAAGAACTTACCAAAACAGAATTCTGCCTTTGGCCTTAGCTTAGTTGCATCGCTAACCTAGGAGAGAAATTAAGATTATAAGTATCACTGTGCATACAAAATATACATCAGGTATCACAATATTTTTTTCTCTTTCAAGTGGCTAAATTTAAAGATTAGCAGCATAGCAAGCTTGTTCAGTATAAAGGATGCAAGTATAACAAAAAATACTATATAAAATTCAGTTCAAGATGTGCAACCTATGGTAAGGAGACTGCTCAAGCCACATGTTCCTATTCCCTAAATTTAAAGATTAATTACCAGACCAATGTAGAAATCTGAAAACAAAACACTTCTACTTATATTTTGAAGTTCTACATCTCAGCTGAACTAAAAATTAAAGGACATTTCCTACTGTCAAGGACATTAGCTGCATTTTGGTTTATTAACATAAAAAGAATAAGAGTCACTTTTCTTTAGGAGTGTCTGAAGTGTTCCAGTGTTGGGGGGAGCCCAAGGAGGTGTCCTGTTTTGAGAGGCATTGCCATTCTCACATGGAAGAGCACTTCTATCAAGGGAGAAGGCAAAGCAGGCTCTCACATCAAAACCTTTTTTTTTCAGTCAGAAAGAAAAAACATGTACTTGGTAACTAGAACCATGGCAAGCTGGACAGAGCCTCTGCAGAGGAGGCACACTCGACCTGCCTTCAACAGTGCAGACAGGTACAATGGCACAGGTGACCACCCCTGCTCCCATCAGAAGTGAGATTATAAGATTTCAGATTTCTTAGGATGACAACTGTGAGGTTTGGGGCAAAGAAAGCATAGAAGGAAGAAACCATGAAGAACAAAAGCAGGTCTCCACAGACACTTCTGTACTTAATATATAACCAGCATCAACGATACCTTGTACAAGAATTAAAAAAAAAAATAAATAAGGGAGGTAGGAAGCTGCAGTATGACAACAAGAAAAACAAAGCAGAGATGAGAAATGAGCAGAAAAACAAGAGAAGGTCATGTGTTCTTCTCCAATTATTTGTTAATGCAGCATCTGCTACAAACTTAACCATGGAGACAGTTTTCTTTCAGACATATTTGGCAGTGAGTGTATGCAGAGGGCAATGAACAAAGTCTTTTCTAGAAATTTCTCTGTTCTGTCTATTAAAGATCCCTCTTACTTACAAACTATCACACCCAAAGACTTATCTTTCACTTCATAAACAGCCTGTCTTTTCTCCAACACTAACTGGAGTTCAAATACTGATAAAGAACTGACACATACTGTTCAGAAATAACAATACCCTGCAGCACAAAGAGCTGCCATTCGAAATCACAAACCTAGACAGCATGGTAATCAGTCTGTTCTTATTTTAACCTGATACTACTGAAGAGTTTGTAACACTTCTCTAAAATTCAGGAGTAGTACATGAGCAAAAAGCTTCCCATGTGCTACATAAGATGGACTTAAAATTGTCTGAAGTTGAAGCCTTCAGAAGCAGCCCTTGGTAGTTATCATGGAAATTTAGCAGCAAGTTTCTTACATATCACCTTACCTTTGAAATATAGGTGAGTTTAATGACTCCAACAGGTGGAGATCCAGAGGGAAGATTCTGAAACAAATCATAAGTTAAAATGAAACTAGTTTATTCTCATAACATAGTCAATGTTTAGTCATGAAAAGCAAATAATTCCACAAACAAAAAGAAAATCCTATGTGTTTTTCTAGACAATACATAATGTATGTTGGAAACAGGATCTAAACTACTTGTTTATTATACACACATCTGTTAATCAACTAAAAACAGAAAGACTGCTAGAAACAATACAAATAGTAATTGTTTCAGAGGTTTATGTATTTTACTAGAGGAAAAAGGATTCTTGCAGGTCTGCATCCAGGAAATCCGGAAAGAATACTTTTTCCTTAACAGATGTTGGAGTTTTATGTATTTTGACCAGGGCAGGCGGAAGGGACAAGAAGTGACATTCATCCATTATGTCAGATACTTCAAAGGCCATGTCACGTACTTGCTAAAACAGATTGAAAAATCAGTCTCACCATTTAATATTAAAGTTATTGCAGGGAAAGACCATGATAATTCCTAAAGTTGTAGTTAAGCCTAAATAGATTTACAGTCCAAAAAGGAGCTGTCCATTGTTTTTACATCCTTGCTTGACACACTAATCTTAACATTTACATTACTATTCACAGTCAGCCAGTAGCCTAGAAAATAATTGTGCATCACAAAACATAGTTAACTCTTTTATTAACCCTTTCTGATTAAACTGTCTTCCTAATTTTGTGCCTTTAAACAGATCATTGTTTTCCATGTCCTTTTTTGCCATTACAGTTTTTACTTTCAAAATGACCATTTAGGTTACAGTATCATTCTTCCCACTACAGGCCTCCCAGGAGGCCTTAAGGATGGTACTGCATCTGCTCCCTGATCCTTTCTCCAGACAGATTGCTCTTTGTTATTCCATAGTGTCTTATAAACTTCCACATTGCAAAGAGGAGCACAATGCTACTCACAGAGTCAGAAAGACAGGCAATTAAATGGTTTATGCTCTGTTCATATTTCAAAGGTAAAAAGGTGTTACCATAGACTGCTAACACTGAAATTAAAAAAAAAGTCTTCTCATTCTGCCCAAATAAATAATTTAAAGTTTTATTTTATCAGAATGGTTTTGATCCCAGCATACACCAGTTTTATAGTCTTTATATTAGGATAATAATGTATGGTTAATGGTGGACATTATTTCTTTGAACAGCTGAACTGATTTTCACAGATACAAACACAGCACTTCCATCAGCAACAAAGGGCCCAGTTCTGCACACACCACAGACTCGTCCTTTATGAAGAGTTTCATCACTTCAAGGATTAAGAATGGTGTCCACAGAGCAGATCTATAAAAACTCTGTTGTTCTTCAAAATTAAAGCAGTGGAAGAAAATCAAGAAGCTTCAACTTCCTCTTGCAAGGCACCCTTTCATTTGTACAGGAATGGTAACATTGGAGGAAAAAAAAAAAAGCTAAGAAAGCCTAAAGTGAAAACTCTAACAGGTGTGTGCTGCAAATATCATGAGTCTTAAAACTGCTGAAGAATGGCAATTTCTATAGCATTTCAAGTTTTTGCCCTGGATACATCACAGCAGAAACTGAAGAAAAGAACTGCTTCATATAAGTCATTGAGATCAAATGTTTGAAGTATTTCATTTTCAGAAATGATTTCTTTTTTTCTCTTCAGTAAGAACTTCTGAACGCTTCAGTCACAAGTCACATTCATTAAACTATACATCAATTAATTTGTTGTTGTTGTTGTTCATTCCTTTGAACATCAGACTTCTACTGCATTTTGCTGTGGTCTTCCTGGCAGAATGGTGCACAAATATTCTGGCAGACAGCTGTCAGCTGACCTAGATCCTGCGCTCTGTCCTAAACCCTCAGCAATTATCTGTTCTCTCCTATGCTAGAAAACATTGATGCATGTACATTGTAAAAGCAGCTTTTATAGCAAGGATTCTGTCCATCATGATGGATACAAGCTTTCCTCATTCACATACTATTCAGGCTGTACTGAAATTGCAAACATCATTAGAAATTGCTTTTCAATGACTGATTCTCCTGAGGTGAAGTAATATGAAACTAACTGACCCATGCAATGCAAGGACACAGCTAACCACAGAAGGTTGAAGATGAATTAAAAGACCTGTGTAGTGAAATTAGTATGTGATTTGGCTCATCTGGTTATATTATACAGCACTACCTATTGCTTGTGAGAAGCTGCAATGCTCACTCAAGGCGCTTAAAATAAATACAGCACATCATGACTCAATACTAATGAGTGATTTATGTGTGGGATCAAATTCAGATCCCCCTATGATCCCTAAATGTCCTGTTGATACTTAACATTCTGTATGTTGGCAATTCACTGATGTTCAAGTTGTTTTTAATGTTTTACTATTAAGTGTAATTGGTAAATTTCAAATAGAAATAGGAACTATATTTTTTTCTTTAAAAGACTGCCCATATTAGCAAAGAAGAAACACTGATCTACAATTATTTCACTTATGTAACTATTTTTTTTTCCCCTAGCTAACACTAAACCCCATTTTTCTTAACTAAATTTGTCAACAAAATCTGAAAGAGTGGAAATTGATAAAGCCAGATAACTATTGCCAAGAACATCTCACCTGTGGGTTATCCATGTACCACACCAGACTGTCTTCTCTCGTGTCCAGGATGAAGTACCGCCGCAGGAATTTCCCACTATTCTCATTTTCTTCAATGTCTAGGAAACCACAAATGCGATTCTGACGATCCACATAAGGCATTTCTGACCCTGAACATCACACTGCAGAACAAAAAGCACACAAGTTAAGCAAAGTTCCTCGTTACTAATTTTATGACTGTTATGTGCCCACCCATGACATTTTCAGCAGTTTCTACACAAAAATAAATGAAGAGTAACCATTTCCCCCAGATTAGCTCTGAATTTTTAAATAGGTCTTTCTTACTTCTTTGATATCTAATACCCTAAGTGCAAAGATACAAGTGCTAAATGGTAGGTGAGCATCAAGACTAGCTTTTACAAAATCACTAAAGAATTATCAAAGATTCTCCTTCACAACTTGCACAAAGCTGAGGTAACTCTAGGTTACACTTCCTTCTTTGATATTGCCTTTCATGGTCAAGAAAGGATCTTTGTCAGCAGCTCTACTGTCCAATGTGATTTTGCATATTTTGCTTAAGTGAATTTAACAAAAAGGCTTTTAGAAACATTGTTCACATTTTCCTTTTCTCCTACAAAAAGGACTTCATGTCTAAATGTCTGAGAACAAACATCTTTCATTTTTATTCATTAAATAGTCCAAATGAAGTCCTGTGTGCAGCAACAAGAGATGTGAACTGAAATCCTCAATATCCATGTGGCACTAAGTTTGAGGGTGATAGGCTTTTTAATTTTTTTTATTTTTCCCCTCTTCCTTTTTTTGTTTTGCTTTAAAAAAATAATTAAATAAAGATCTGTACTGCTGACCACCTATTCCTACTTTGCCTGCTTCACCTTTTATGGCTCTGTCTTACTGCAGGCTATTGCATCATTTTTTTTTTTGCTTCCTTTTATTTTATGGGACAGTCATTTTACCTTAAGAGTCAGCTTTGCAAGACCAAAGATAAATTTGCATCCTTATCTAAAAATGGCTGTAAACCAACATTTAAATAAGATCAAAACCAGGTCGATGCCAATCTTTCCCAGAGGAGAAAAGAAACAATTCAGTCCTCTTTACGTTTTGTTATGAAACTCCAAAATAGGACATAGCCCAAAACATTAATATGACACACAGAGGGTTTAAGCACTTCACACTTTTCATAACATCTTCCAGCTTTCACTGTGTAATATGGAAGTTTCTTTTTAGTATTTCTTGAAATTGTTTACCTTTACTGTTTCCTTGCTTAAAGTTATTTAATTTAAATAGTTATAAACACACACAGAGGCAAATGCCTGATAACTATTTGTAACTAGATATTGATACACCACAGTAAAGCCTGATATATGGTTCAGCACATTTTAAAGCATTTATTTTAGGGAATGAGACATACAAGTAAGTGTATATTTATTTTGGAGGATCAGATATACAAATATACAGACCCATGCTCATATTTACAGCTGTCCTTTTATATGACTAATTAGAATACTAGTCAGTTTTTTCTTCAACCACTTTCAGAAAGATATTGTAAAAAACTATTATCATTATTTTCATACCATATTAGAAGAATTTCTAGTAAACAGTTTAAAACAATTTAATTCAATCTGTAAAATAATTAATCTTTTTGTGCCCAACACCAACCTAATCTGGTGCTGACTCAAGTTGGGTATGCTAAGTCTGGCACCAGATCTAAAACTCAATTCAGCGGTACTTGCAAAGTTGAAGAAGCTGCAGTATCACAGTGGTAACAGACTATTAAAAATGTTAGTGTTGGGTTGTTTGTTTTTTTAAAAATATATTTAAAATATATATTTATTTAATATATATTAAATCCTAAAATTATATGCATTTTTGTGATAACAAAGTTAACACACTTTAGTTTGAGTTGCAAGACATTTTCTACAGGGACATTAAGTGGGTATAAGCCTTGCATTAAGTGCTTGACTGATTTGTTCTTGTTTCCACCTCTGAAAGGTAAAAGGTAAAAAGGAGGTAAAATACCTCCATATTTAAGGTAAGGTTTAAAACTTCAAAGGCATAGGTTTGCTCTTCAATACAGTAACCCAATTTAAGATGGTAATCTAAAAATCTTATTAGCGTGCTCCTCAATTTAAACAGCACAGATCTAAGACAAGTTTTGTAAGTAACAGCACAAACACACACTGGAGCACTCAGAAGACAATGTCATCATGCACCTTCATCAGGAATTCACACACCAGCTCTTGGGATCACTTTACACTGAAGCAACATCTCACTACAAACACATCTGTGCCTGGGGGCAAGCGTGAGGGCAGCTGTCCTCTAAATTATATCTTAAAGCAGGCAGAACTTGGCATCACACATTGCTTTCATTCAAATGAATTAAAAAAATGTGTCATTTACCAGTATTGTCCTCAACTGTGCCCAGTGGTCCCTCAATAAACTATACAGCACCTCTGGGACACAATTTCAGCTTCGTATCAACATTTTATAAAGCCCAAAAAAAGCCTTCTGCCTAAAAGAAAAAAAAAAAGCAAATATTGGTGGCTGGTTTCCTGTTTGAGTAGGCTTCAGCTGCATTCTCTGCAAATGTGGAGAAAATGAAACAATGAAAACTTGGTTTTGAAAAAAGATACAAATTGATTAAGAATTCTGGAATAAAATCTACTGAATATTAAAGTATCTTTCAAAAAAACTTTATGAAAAATGAAAGGAAGATACTCAGTGCTCCATTACAGCATACAATTAGCTAAAGCTTAATTACTCCAATACTTGACTTTTTTTTTCCAAGGCAAAAGATAAAATTCAGAAGCTTTCTCTTAGCTGTCAATAAATCAATTTTCACAGAAAAAACGCCCTAAATTCATACAGATTTTCTATTTCAAAGTACTACTAGCTCATTCCTAGCCTATAAAATAATACTACTTGCAGTTCCTTTGTCCTCTGATGAAAATACAGGATAAACTATCATTAATTTAAAAACTTAAGTTTTATAGCTGCTGGTTTATTCAGATTAGTTTGAAATTCCTCACAGGATTACGACAGCTCCCCGACTGATGCTCTTAAAGAATAAGAGATTAAAAACCTCCTAACTTCATTATACAATTGAAATCAGACATGAAATCATGCAGTTGTTTTCCATTTTTAGAAGTCTGCTTCCATCACATTATACCTTGGCAAGACTCCACTGTAAATTAATACCAATTCAATTCAGCTTTCACTAACGAACCACAATTTGTAGTGCACATTAAAAAAAAAAATAAAAAAATCAATTTGTGCCTTTCTGCCAGTTACTAAAACAACTGAACACACATGACAAAGCCACCACTACGACACCCTTCCTGACCAAAAAAGCTACAACGATGGAATTGCCACATTACCTCTAAGGATTCATACAAGGAATAGCAGAACTTCAACATTAATCCTTCAGTGGAGGAAATCTGGCTAGAAGACCACCAGCCTAACAACTCACTAGAAATTCAACTTAAAATTGTGTTCACAATATGGATCCTGTTTTACACAGATAATTTCATTAAAAATAAATCCTATTTCAGGTGATTACAAAAATAAATCTCCTAGTCTGTGTATGTTTTACAGCTCACACTACATGCACACTTGGCTGTTTTCTGCAGTAGAATCTGTGTAATAACTCTTCTGCCTACTATAATATTAGAATCTAATATTATAAAAAGACTATGAGTTCTCAAGAGAGAAAACCTGAAGGCATCAAACCTATAACAGATCACATATAATTTCATTTTATTTTGCCTTCCCTCCTCGGAGTGGGGTGGGGCAGGGGAGGGAGGAGACATGGGTGAATGACACAGTGCTACTTCAGAAAAAATATCCCTGTGGCCCATTTCCTCTTGGTTCTTGTCATCATCCACCAGAACCTACATATGTTTGAAAACCCATCTTGTGGTGTATATTGACACTCGTGTGAAGACTCAGAAAACTTTCAGCTCCTTAAAATTCCTTCTTGGAGGGTTGTGTTACAATCCAAACAGGAGGTCTCACTTGTTTTTGAAGTCTTACATCCCTCTTTCCAGCAGCAGTGTACTAATTTAAGTAGGAACATACCTCATCAGCCCAGCTTCTCCGAGATTCCTCCTCTCATTGCTTTTTTCCCCCTCTGGGGTATACCATATACCCACATTCCTCAACATTTCTATCACAAACTGAAGGCTGCCTGGCCTCCTGGGCACCACTATAAATAAAAATCACAGATCACCTTCTCCCAGTCTGTGACTGTAAACGCATGACTGCACAACCAGGACCTGCAGAGACACAACCATCTCGTTTTCACCATTTAGAGCAGGCTGCTCCAAGTCTCCTACATTCATTTCTATTTTCATTTCACACCAGCACCTGTTCTTGAGTTCACCTCCTTTACATTTTGGTTGCAGCTTCTGTATCTTCAAGTACAAAGCCTGCACACTATTAAAGTGGCACGCAAGGTAACATTTCTGTGGCCTAATCCCTCCTGTGACAGCTGATGCTCAGTTTCCACAAGGCATAAACCACGGACCGCTGGCTTACTAGAGAAAGTGGAACTTGGTATGAATAGAAAGACCATGCAATAGGCTTTGCACTACCCACGTGAAAGCTTGATTTAAAAAAATACAGCAAGATGAGCACTGCTCCTTTTAGCTTTATTTTACATGTGTTTTCCTCAAGCTTTGTGTATAATTTTTGCTGTCTTTTTTTTTTTTCTAAATTTAGACTAACACTTCTAGCTCCTGCTCTATTAGTATATGGACATTTTGAACTTTAGATTTAACGTACCAGAGGAGATGACTTTAGGGTTCTTTTTCTATTAGCTAAGAAGATAAGAAACATACATTACTACTTACTCATCTCTAGGCAATGATGAACATTCATAAAGCTGCACTTCATCAATTTAAAACGATGCCATGAGTCATGCCCACCCCTCCTCCTCCTCAGCCCCCTCTTTAAGCTCTACTATTGACACCGACCCCATGGCCACAAAGGGAGGGTAAGCAGCATCCCCAGTAATCTCCAGTCTTTCCTCCAGTTCCAAGGACAGATTAATTATTGAGTGCTCTTGGCTTTTGCCTAGGCAATTACTATCAGCTTCCTGCTGTAAATCAGTTACTCTCCAGTTGGTCATCTCTTTTACTGGCCATTTACTGGCTCCCAGGGGTAGGGGATGAGCTCAGACTGTCCTGCTCATACCTGGAAGAACACGGCAGTGAAAGCTTTCCTTCCTACATCCATCCAGGGCAACAAAGAGTACAGGGGTGAAAACACCCAACCCTGAGATAACCAGCTCAGAACAGCCTCTGAAAACGAGTCACATAAATCTTCCAACACAGTTGTTTAAACTTCTTTATTTTCAACCCCTTGGAGAGCTTCCAGTAGAGGCGGAACAGCGTAAAGGTAATTTAAGCTGAGAGACAACGTCTCAGATCATCTTTCACAAATCCCTTAAAGCCACGATTTTCTAAGTACCCAAAACATGACAGAAAAACACTAATCCAGGAGCTGGAGAGATGATCTGGGTACAGTTCTGATGACAAGATAATTTAGGATTGACTGTTTTAAAATGACATGCTGAGCTTTTCTATTTCCCAAAGATCCTTCAATGAATCATTTTGTTCTGAGGAGCACAACAGACCTTGTATGCTTCTGTTAAACAGAGAAGACACAACATAGTTTCATATGCTACAAGCACATCAGTTGGTGACATTTTAAGTACATTTACAAATGAGAAATGGAAGTCTCCAGGATACGCTGATCCCTAAATTCAGATTTCTTCTCTGAAGTGGTCAAGAAGAAGGAAAAAAGTAGCTGCAAAAGGCCAGTATTCATTTAGAATTAATAAGTATAAGAAGTTAATCTTCAAAATTAAAAAACCTGAAATAAATAGCAGTAGCATTGACCTCTCCTATCCCTGATCAAGCTATGAGGCATATCAAACAATTCATCCCTCCCCCAGTACTGATCCAACTTCCAACCAGGCCACAATATAGAAGAATCATCATTTGCACTGATGAATCATCTAACAAACCCAGCAGTCTTATCTTGTACTTAAGTCTTACTCAGTCATCACCCTGTCTTCAAAATGCATCTGATCTGCTGTTTTCCAGGAAGACTCGTTAAATCAGGGTAAACCAACTATTCCCTTCTTTTCCAGAGTACTTCAGCAAGTCAAAGGACTACAATTTTATTCCATACTATCTACTATTTAAATGTTACAGTATTAATCCCAGGTGCTTTCAATATCCACACATAACCAACATTTATTAAAATATATATTTTACAACAGAAATGTGCCAGAGCACACAATCTGATATACCTTCCTTCAGTTCAGATTGAATCCAGCAAACCTTGCAGCCCCCCAAGACCACTGGTATGATAATATGCCAATAAGAAACAGTCGGCTCAAAGCAAAATGAGATACAAACTGAGATGAAGTTAATCACAAAACAGGCAGGTAATTAATGCACACAGACCACCTCCTCCCTCTGTACTGTGCTGGCAGTTAAGGTTTTTCACAGCCATTTCGATCTGCCTCCCAACTCCAGATCCATGAAAGCCACAACCATTCACCACGGGATGAAAGACACCAATCCACTCCTAAACTCTTTATCTTGATGCTAAACTGTAGCAATGTTACCTGAGCTCAGGTTAAAGTTGCAGCATGCTTTAGGGGAAGACTGGAGTTCTAAGGAAAGTGTTCTGAAGTTACCTGAATCCACCATCCCCTGGCCTATTTCCAATACTGATCTACAAGTTCCATGATGGAACAGACTGGTACTGTAAGTGATGCTTCATGCTTTTAATTTCATAGAATCATTGAATGTTGTGAGTGGGAAGAGACCCACCAGGATGATGGAGTCCAACTCCTGTCCCTGCACAGGACAATCCCAACATTCACACCATGTGTCTGAGGGCCTTGGCCAGATGCTGCTGGAATCTTGTCAGGCTTGGTGCCATGAGCACCTCCCTGGGGAGCCTGTGCCAGTGCTCCACCACCCTCTGCCTCAAGAACCTTTTCCCAACTACTTTCTTCTATTTTAAGGTATTTGCAACAGCAGCCAAAGACTTTAGGACATGACAAAATGCACTGCACAGGATGCAAAATTCCTCTTTGTCACTGATCTCTTAACACAGCCAAAACACCTACTAATGGTTTTGGCCAAGCTAAAACAAGTACTTTAATTGTCCCTCTGAATGCACGGAGCTAACACAAATAAAAGGAAACATCCTGTGCAACGAGGCCGTTATAAGACACTCTTGAAATTTATCTATTAATAACTTAGGAGTGATGACTAGCCTAGAAAGCAATAAAGTAAAATAACAAAAGTTAAAAGACAGTGAAAGAATCTCTTCAATAACACTAAGTTTTTACAGCAGTCAGTAGAGTTTTCACCACTTCACATTAAGTCTGGGTAATACAGTTATTCAAAATGAGATATAACCAGAGATGAGTACCATAGAGGAAAAAATATAGTTCCACTAATTCACTTTGACTTATCTCAGACAACCCTCCAAACAAATGTTTAAAAGCTTATTAATTTCTGTTACAGACTAGTTAAAATGCTTAATAATGCAGGTTCAGAGTTGATTTATTATTTACAATTAATTTAAATCTTATTATGGGCCTTTTCAAAATTTTAAATGTGCTATATGCAAAACTCCAAACATGACAAATTAGGTCCTTGCTCTTGAAAATGCTGACGTGCATTAGTCTGTAGAAATTGTTCCATTCATGACAACTAAACCAAATTAAAAATTAAGCAGGGAATAAACATATTACTTATTAGGATTACTTGTTATTATTAGTTATTCATTACTAAAACATATGTTTAATTTAAATTACTAGTAACTGTTTCATCTAGGCCAACCACTCTGAGAACTCAGGTACTGCAGCCTTCCCCCAAGAAGGGAACAAATGGACTTTCCTAAGAAATTCTGCCCCTCTACTCAAAAACACTGTTAGCTATTTCAAATTCAACCCAAACTTGTCTTCTACCCTGAAAGGGCAAGACTCTCAAAAGCATCCCAATGACTTTGAAGCAATAAGACTATCGTCATCAAACTACAAATCCTGGTGAAGCTTATTTGACTTGAGGAAATTCAACACACAAAAAAAAGGTGAGGTGGTTAAAATAAATAAAAAACAAAAAAAGTTTGCCATTTCTGAGCCAGTGTTGCTAATTTCACTCTGAATCCTGGGTACAAACTCACCAGCACAAACACACACAGACCTTCTTCCTGTGAAGTATGCAAAAAAAATCAAAAGGCCATCTGGTTAGGAAATGAACAAGTTGAAAATATCTTCCCCAGTTTTCACAGAGTACTCTTACATAGCTAAAGAAATAGCAGCACGTACATAAGAATGTGTCACATTACTTTTGAAAGTACTACTTAAAAAAAAAAATAAATTATCTTCCCTAGTAGCACCAAAATGTTTTGCTGAAAACATTGGGTAGAAGCCAAACAGAGGAAAATTTAGAGAGCGTTGCAGTAGTAAAAAATTACCTTTTACATATAGATCCAAAGGCAAATATCAAATTTAAATGCAAGAATATCCTACTCGGACTAATTCCATTAAACTGTACATATTTAAGACACTCTCAAGCCAGCTCTGACCAGCTGAATACCTGCAAACTGTCATTTCACATTACAGCATATTACAGGCCACCTGAACACAAGTTTAAGACAATATTTAACATTTTTTTCTACAGTGAGCTCAGAACAAAGCAAGCAAGCTTGTAACCAACCATGGAGTCTAACAAGGACTGTAAATAACTGATTTTTCAGTTAAAGTATCAAATAATGAAAATAACACCAGCAGATGAATATTTGGTTCGACCTTTTTTAAAAATGTAAAAGGATTTAATAAAATCAAAGCACACAAAGCAAGTAACTTAGTATCAAATTTGATTTTATGGATCTAATTTAGCAAATTCAATACAGAATAGAAAAATGCAATGGTTCATCTACATGAATGCTTTAGGAAGGAAAAATTGTTGCCATGAATATTTTACCTCACTGTTATTTTAATACTGTGGGACGTTATCATCCAGACCACGTTCAGTTCATTGCATAAGCCACTGTGTGGGCCAAAATTCCTGCTACTGTGAGGACTAGATGTCTCCTCCAGGATCTAGCTGAGTTCTCAATCGTGTCAGTACTACACGAGGATTCACAGCCATTAGGACTAACCCCAGAGCTCCTCAGTAAGCACAGGTTTAGCCAGAGTTCTTTAGGAAGAATAAGGCTTTGTCTGTCTCATGTAAGTGAACCAATACTCATTTACAGAACATATGCCAGCTCCTGTTTATCACAGCGGGAGGAGAAAATTACATCAAATCAAATGGCAAAGTTTTCAGGTCATTACCTTCCCCTTCTTCCTTATACTTGTTCAATAAAGGAAATAAAATCCTACTCTGGCATATTTCATAAAAATCTCACCTGATAAAATATCTAATATTTTATATTAAAGTTTATCCACTATGATAGGATTTGTAGCACAGTGCCAGCACACTAACACTTCACTTGAAGCACGTTTTTTACTATAACTTCTCACAGAATTCATTTCCAGCAGCCTTCCTCCTTGGAAGCAAGCCTCGAGCCCAAGGAATTGTCCTCATGTCAGGCACAGCCCACATCTGGTTGCTGCCCTTCTTCCTTACCTGCCTTCTCATTTGTGCAATGACACAAATACCAGTTTACTTCCCAGCTGCTGTTCTGCACTGACACTGGTGTTTCTGAAAGCGTAAATTACGATGCATTAATTACAGAGAACAAAGCTCCACCTATGGAGTAATCCCAATACTACCAGGAAGTGATCAGGCTCCTGGCAGTTTGCAGGATTGCTGCCTGACCTATACACAGCCAGACAGAAATACTCCACAGGAATCACAAGTCCTGTGTATGTGCAACAACATGCCTGGAAATCCTGAACTTACCATGGCTATGCAACAGACTGGTTTTCCTCCAAGAAGGGAACAAATGGATTTCCCTAAGAAATTCTATTCCTCCACTCAAAAATCAAGGCACCAGCACAAATTAACAAGACAGTATAAATAAATTACAGCACCTATGGTGAACTTGATTTAAGGAAAAAAAAAAAAAAGTTAATAAGAAAAAATATAACCAGAGCCTCAAGTCCTGACTAAGCAGGAACACTTCTGAAGCAAGAACATCCTTCAAGCACCGCTACCTAACTGCAGCACGACTGTACATACAGGCACTGAGTCTCCTAGCTAGATATAACTTGCCAGATGAATTATTCCTACAGCCTAGGTTTCCATTTGTTATTACAAGCCTCCCTAAAGAGTTAACCAATATATTTAACAACATCTTTTGAAGTGCAGTTTTAAGAGGACTGCTCAGTCTTACAACAAACCCGACATGTAACTGTTTTAGTGCTTAACAGAAGAACATTTAATTAAGTCACAAGTCTGAACAAGTTCAAACACATTTTCTTGGACATGGGATGTAAATGTGGTGGGTACCAAAGCACCCATGGAGAGCATACACATCAAAACAATTATATATTAAACCAATGAATTTATCACCTATCTGTCTGTAGAGAGAGACTAGAGACTGCTCCTGGAAGCTTTGAATCTCAACAACAAAAACACATTTGCAAAGCTTGATAATTGCTGTCTGGTCTACATTTTCAGTTTATAGCAAAGACAATACCATCTTATATTTCCACCAGAAGGATTTGGGATTTAAAATACCATGAAAAGTAAATCAGACTGAATTTAAGAGATTCTGCCTATCATGCCAGCAGAACAAAGGAACAAAATTGATAGCTAAAATATTTGGATGTAATGGTTAGCTAGAATTAAAAGCGCTTTCCAAAGACGAGAACCTCTGACAGAGGAACAGAGACAGCTGTGCTACCATTCCCTGTGTGGCAGAATCACAATAGAAAAGATTTGCCTGGTTCATTCAGGTATTTTAAGCATTGTTTGTATACTTTGTTAAACAAGCAAAGCAAGCAGTGCTCCTTCAAGTTCCAAGGACATGCTTTCTCCATTTTCAATTGATTCAAGAAATTTCCATTCAAAACTCCCCCCCCCCCATTATCTTTCTGATTTTACTTCTTCTGCCTGAAGCTTACCCCTAGCTTTTAACTTGGACAGTCTCTTCACCTTCTCTGTCCAAGCACAGTCCAGCTACATGCCCACCCATGACTACCACACCTGAACACATCAACACCTGACTGACATACCCTTATAACAGTTCTGCAACGTGGAGAGCTGCTACTGCTCTGCAGTTTCAGTATGAGAACAGAGGGACAGAGAAGCAGCTTGTCCCAGGCCACACAGGAAGCTTTTGGCAACACAGTGAGCTGAACCTGTTTCCCAAGTCCCAGAGCAGCAACCTCACCATCGAACCACCTTTCTTCTACATAAAATACCCGAAACTATTCAGATTTTCAAGGCAAAGGCATATGTTCAAACCTGAAAACTGTTTAAACTGTTGAATGCCACAAACGTCTACCAGACCTGCAACTCTTTACTCGTGCAGATAACATCTGTTAAAAGTAAGTGGCTCATGTAGTTCTGCACCAGAAAGCTTAATAAGTTCCTTCTCCAAGATTAAAGAAACACCTACACATTCTAGACGCTTCTGCAAGTCCCTGGAGGAAGAAAATGCTGCTTAGTGCTGAGACAATGAACCAAGCTTCCTTCCTCAACAGCAACAAACCCTGCTGCTTTACCTAGCACTAACAGGAAAGTGTTATTTATAAAATTGAGCCATATACGAATACACATCTAAATATTTCTCAAAGCTAGGCTACAGCATCTCTCAAGATGACCTTAGACTTAACAAATTTTCAAAGTCCTAATTTGAGAGATCAGTGGAAGAGTAGAAAAAATTTTGAAACAGCTCAGCCACATCTTCCATTCCAATTCATTTTGGTCATCCTGTGTAACTTCAAAACCTGAACTTGCACCATACTAGTTACTCAGAACTCTTCCAGCAGGCAATTTTTTTAAAGCAGCTACATTATTTCCCTGTGTCAGATGAGATCACTAGAATTGTGATATTTATGTTCCTTTTATCATTTTATAAAGCATTGACAGCAATGCTTCTAGCTATGGCCTGCTGCATTTAGGCTCAAAAACAAAAGAATTCATGCACTGACTCTTGTATTTCTTGTATCATTTGTTTCCTGGTGACATCTACAGCACTTGCTCCACTTTGTAAAAATGTTTTATGATAAAGCCAGTTACCTAAATTCCTATATTTTGGCACTGAAATAAGTTACTATCCTGTATTTTCATGCAATTATACAACTGCACAAAGGTTTACTTGGCTCCAAAGGCCAGTAAGTATTTTCTAAGAATGTTTAAATTGTTCATAATTATCAGGGACAAAAAAAAAAACCAAACAACACCATCTTGCAAGACATTGTTTAGACAAATCCTGAGGTACAGCTGGGTACAAGGAAGCGCACACCACAGCATGCAAAGAAACTTCTCACTTCTAACGCGCGCTCGCGCCCCAGTGCTGCTGCTGTGCTGAGCTGTGAAGGAACTACATTTATTGTGATAACTGTCAGCTTAAATAACCAGGAACATGTACTAATAAAGACATCAATGGAATTCTAAATCTACTAAAATAGATTAAGGATCTTGCAGGCCTGGCAGTTTGGGTTATGTCCAACACTACATTGGGGACTGTATTACAAGTAAAGATCTGTTCACATTTCAGTAATGTCCTCAAGTTCTTTCTAATCTGTTACAGTCAATTAAAACTGCCTTTTGCACTTCCTCTCTTCTACATTACCTCTCTGACAGATGCTCAGCCTTCATTATTTCTGTTGATACAGCTCCCTTGCTTTCTGAAATAAGCCACAGCTACCTGGAAAAACCAAGGCCCTTCCCTGCATGCAGGTCTTGTCCTTATACACGCGCCTTCCTTACTCCCCATGCGCGTGTCTGTCTTCTGTCACTGCTCCCTCACTGAGGAAGAATCAAAACAGAGGGAGAGGAGGAAAAGCATTAAGATACTTCCTATTTTCTCCATACACTGATTCCTCCTTGTCTGTTCTCTATTTTATACGAAAGCAGCTGCTCCTCTGAAACATTTAAAAGACTGCACTATACCTGTCAGTGACTCCCTGTGCCTCTTTCTCTTTACTTCTGCCCTTGAAATGCGTAGCTATGCACGGAACATCAGGCCAAACGTAGTTATAAAACACAGAAATAGCTTAAGAAAATTGATTTCATCTTGACAATTTACTAATATGAAATTAAATTTTCTACACTAACAAAATTGCAATGTTTAACAACCAGAAAAAGAACACAAGAGAGTCAAACAAAGTTTTACTTTTTATGCAAAGCTGTCTCCAGCAGCCTAGTACTCAGTGATCGAGGATACACAGAAACTCCATGTATTATTTCTTGAATTATCACTTTCTGCAGCATCAGTGCTTATTTATCCCTGAATTAAAAGGCTCTCCTCCAAATATCAACCAGGGTAAGAATATCTCTCTACTATGGTAGATTTCAGCCCACTTTTAACACGTGCTTATGTGACAAAGAGGAAAACAGCACTTCTGTTCTTCTCTACCTTTCAAACCTGGCAGTTTTATGTACTGTTACTTGTGTGACTCTCTCAAGTAAAAATAACAACCAGAAGTAGAAAACAAGACTGCAGGGACCTAAAAGGCAAGTCCACTGTTCCAAATCCGCTGTTAAGACGTACCAGAACGCAGCGAGTGTCCTGTGACCTCATCCAATGTGGAAAGCCTCATGAAAACAAGGGATAAAACTTGAAGAAGTCTTCCTATATGTAACTGGATGTAAAGAGCTTCTCAAGGACTACTGAATTTGCCTTAAAGCTGTACTTGTAACTCAGTTGTGAAATAAACTGATACAAGACTCCATCGTACTTCTTTCAAATCAAAAGTATTAAAAACCTCATCCTTAAAGAGTATAGTAAATTCATTAGGACAGAGTAACTCATCATAGAGCAACCAGCCAAAGTTGCCATGCACAGCTCCATCTCAGCAAAGACTGTGTTTGTGCTGCATCATAATGAACACAGCCCAAGCATAAAAAGGAAGTGGACAAATCAAAGAAAAAAAACAATGAAACAACGAAGAACCAACAAACCCTACTGGCTTCAACAGGGAGAAGCTATTCCCAGCATCTTATAGGCCCAAACTGTATGATCAAATATGGCTCTGTCTTCCAGTGTCACATATGGGATTGAATAACGGGAAGAGAACAGAAAATCTTTACAGACATTATGGCCTCGTTTAGTAAAGTAAGCAATTTGTTAGAAGGCAACAAAAAGGCTGATGTCATTCAGCTTACTATATGCAGGGTTGTCTAGTAATCTCTTTAAAAGTACTATGCTTTTATAAGAAGGTGAAACATATAGAGATTTTTTTTTAGATTGTTAAGAGCTAAAAGTAATTTTCCCTCTCCACTTTATTCAGATAAGCAACACCATTTTGCTCATGCCTAATTTATAATGCTCATAATGCTCAGTCTAACAAATTAACAGCTGCTTCCCCATTTGAAGATAAACTGTTCTTTTTGCTTGTTTATAAACTAACATAACACATTGATTAGGGAAAAATAGACATTTCTTTTTTAAAAAAGGCCTGTTCCCCAAAGAGAAACTGCTGTCCTGTCCTCATTATATTACTTTGCAGATGTTTTATGCAAGTATATAACGCCTTTTATGAAGGTCATGCATTAGTTACACCTAAAGGAATTGCAAAATGCATCCCATATTTAAGTCTGTGTTAAGTTTGTAGCACGTCAAATGCCTATCAGGAACTTATCACGTGCTAAAAACTGCAAATATGACAGCATTAGTTATAACTTAACATTTATTTATAGTCAAAAGATATCCATTTAGAGACACTTTGCCTCAGTAAATAACCAGTCCAGGTGACAACTGAGCGAGAAGACAGCTCAGAGGTGCAGGTTTGCATTGCCAGCACAGGCAGCAGCTTTCCAAAATAGCCAGGGCCTTTGAAAGCTAAAAACAAACCCGCCAGTGAATGGTAGCTGTCCCAGACGCACTCAGCTCTCCTCCGAGCTGCAGCCAGAGATTTCAATACCAAAGGCGAGGGGAGCAGGGCCAGGCCCAGCCTGGCAGCCGAGCAGGCGGCTGCTCCGGGAGCCCACACCCTCCCGGGCACCATCACTGCCCAGATAAGATCGCCCCTTCCCATCATGCCCAAAAACCGGAGTTGAGGAGAAGAGGGAAGAAGAAAATAAAAATGACGGGTAATGAGATCATCCTCTTACCTCTGGGGATGTGACAGAACCTGGACTGCTCAACAGGGCAATTCTGCCACCGGCTCCTATACCCGGCCCCCGAGGGACAGCACCGGCACAGCCCCCAGCCCCAGCACAGCCCCTGAGGGGCAGGAAGCACCGGCAGAGCCCCCAGCCCCGGCACAGCCCCCGAGGAGCTGAAAGCACCGGCACAGCCTCCAGCCCCAGCACAGCTCCTGAGGGGCGGGAAGCACCGGCAGAGCCCCCAGCCCCGGAACAGCCCCCAGGAGCTGGAAGCACCGGCACAGCCCCCAGCCCCAGCACAGCGCCCAGCCCCGGCACAGCCCCCGAGGAGCTGGAAGCACCGGCAGAGACCCCAGCCCCGACAGAGACCCCAGCCCCGACAGAGACCCCGGGCCAAGGCGGCTGCGAGGGAAAAGCGAAAGGCAGGAAAGAGGAGAGGGAGGTGGGGAGGGAAAGGCACGAAACGGTTACGATCGAGGAGCTACACAAAGTCAGAGGCGTCGAGGGAAGAAGTGCCCTGCCCGGTCACACACCGGGCAAGCACGGAAGGAAGAACATCAATCAGACGCCTGCCCCGCCGGGCCGCCCCGCCGCCTCAACTCCCCCCCGGCCCCGCCTCAGCGCCCCCGCCGCGGCACTTACTGGAGCCCAGGGCAGTCCGGGAGCTCCCGTGAGGAGAGCCGGGCCGCGCGGGGACTCGCTGCCTCCTGCCGCGCTCCCTTCCCGGCCCGGCTCGGCGGGCGGCTCTTTCCCTTCCCGCTTCCCCTGCTCCCTCCGAAGGAACTTCACCGTCTTCCCCAACACCGAGCGCGGCCACAGCGCCGAGGCCCCCGCCCGGCCGTGCGCATGCGCCGCGGTACCACCGCCTCCCGGGCGGCAGCGGGCGGGACGGCGCCACGGGGCCTTCTGGGACTTGTAGTGCGGCTGCGGGGGAGGTGGCGGCGACGGGCGCGCTCCGGCGCAATGCCTGACGGGAGCTGTAGTTCTCCGGCAGCCGGGCCGGGCGCTGCCCGCGCTGCTGAGGCGGAACCCGCCATAGCCGGGGGAAGGCACCCGCCCTCAGCCGGTGCATGGATTAAAGTGACGCTGCCGACAGGAATTTCCTGCAGCTGTGGTTTTTTTTTGAACGTGCAATTACTTTGATTTTAATATTAAATTTAATGGAGAGAGATCCGCAAAAAAGGAATTAAGAGTTTGGACATAGGGAGGCTCTTCCCCAGCACCTCCCCTCACAAGAGGCTCGTCAGCTCACATGCTGTCTCAAAGCCGTCGGTCACTGTAGTTCTACTGGGGAAGAGCAATTTCCAGTAAAGATATTTAACAAATTTTAATGCGAATTATAATCTAAGCATATGATAGAATGAATGATAGAATTATAGAATCGTGGAATCATAGTGGTGGGAAAAGACCTTTAAGATCATCGAGTCCAACCATAAACCAAACACTACCAATTCCACCTCTAAACCAGGTCCCTGAGCACCGTCTACCTGTCTTTTAAATCCCACCAGGGATGGTGACTCCACCACCTCCTGGGCAGCCCCTTCCAATGTCTGACGACCAAAGTTTTTCCCTATATCCAACCTAAACCTCCCCTGGCACATGATAGAATGGGTTGGTTTGGGAGAGCCTTAAAGATCATCAAACTCAAACCCCCTTCCATGAGCAGGGACACCTTCCACTATATTATATTTACACTAAAATGCTTAATGTTTTCCAAAATAGTAATAGAGATTTTTATTCTTTTTTCCCCCCAGCTTAAAGCAGTGAAATCTCTAAAAATAGAAATCATTTGAACTCAGCCATTGCACATAAATACATCTTTGTTTCGAGCTGGCATTTAACAACCGTACTTCACAGTGAAACAAAAGCTGTAATCAGAGCACAACAATAAAGGCTGAAGTCAGCCGCAAACAATGCCGTACCATTCCCATGGCAACTTTTTCCTATCCAACCCTGGCTAGGTCACACACTCTGCAGCTGCACCAGCCAGAAGCTTTTCCATCTGGACTCCATTCACAATTATTCATACATTTTTTTTGATGATTTTCACTTAACAGTGTTTTACTCGAGTTAATGTAAGACAATTAACAGTAGCCGGCACCGCGTCCTTCCCCCGCTTAGGTCCCACGTTCACATTTCTCAGGCTGACAGAACTATCATGACTGTGGTAGCTCATTAAATGACTGCAGGATGTGGCCTGCCATTGCACCCTGCTTTGCAAAAACGATATGCCCTTTTTGCAATCAAAAGGCCATATAATCAAAAGCTGTTTCATAACGCACATGCAGAAGGTGGCAGAATGAAAACCGTGGCAGTCTAGAGTCAGATATGCCGTAACTTTCAAATACTTTGTGATAATAGGACTCAGGAAAGGAAAAAAAAAAAAGATTATTACATTTAAAATTGAGTATTATGCTGGGATAGAAAACCTCACATTGTAGTTTACCATATTTTCCACCATGGAAGAGTTCTGCAGCTTTCCTTTTGAGATGGCCTAATTCTTCCATGTTTGCTATTTAGTGAGGAGAAAATCATGTATATAAAGAACAATCTTTGCTTAAGCTGAGGTACAAACTTTTTAGAATAGCCAAATTCTGTTAGTTGCGCTGTTTATAAAAGTATATTCACAAAATATGCACGTGGGGAACCAAAAGATGAAGACAGCAGCCACTGACCAGTGTGAGATGGAGAAATCAGCTGCCACTGACACCCATCCCTCTGTACCCAACGCATGTCTCTGCCCATCTCCTCTCCCCAGACATGCAGACTTCTGAATGCTTTTAAAATTGGCTGCAAAACCTCTGTCTTTTATTCCTGTATCATTGAAGAAGTAATATTCTGTGGCTAATTGATATCAATACTGAAATATCATTAATTTTACACACGGTGCAGGTGAACCCAACAGGATGAGTCTCCACACTAAACCATTTAAATACCAATCTTTGATGCCCAAAATCACCTTATGTGTATAGAAACATGAATATAATGCCTCTATTTAAAGCAAAACTTCCCTTGGGTAGAAGGCTGCTCATAGTTCTAGTGTTATGATATTATACTGGTACACAGGCTAGTTAAAGCTCAGCTGAGCTCACTGACTTCGAAGCAATTTACTATTTTCAGCGTTCCTTTCTGTCAAGTGTGTAAATGTAACAACTGAAAGGAATTGTGGTGACAAACAGATAAACTTCAGATCTGAAGTGATTAAATCACGTGAGCACTTCCTGATTTTTCTGCAATACAAAGTAGATGTGCCAAGATGACAAAGGACAGAATCTATTTTTTACCTACCCTGCAATTTTTAGACATTTTCAAGAATAAAGTCTGCACTGGCTTATGGCCCATGCAATGCCACTGACTTCAATTTAGAAATTGGCTAAGAGCCCAGTATATTCCAGCAGAACTATGACACAGGCACTTACTTCCTCTCCAGTTGTCTCTATTCATAGTTTTCAAAATCTGGCAGGTATTCCCACAACAGTCTTCATGCCTGGGAAAAAATATTGGCAGGCCTCTTTTGTACCCATCCGTCACTCAGGAGCTGCTCGTCATTCTCATAATTGAAACGGGTGAGAGGGTTTGGACATCAGTTCCTACTGGGATTCCATCACTTGAAATACAGTCAATAACAAATAACATTTCTTGGGTGACCTACAGCAATATGCACCTTTAAGAACAAGTGTTTATTTTGCAAGGTATGGAAACTCCTGGTAGAACGTATATGAATAGCAGTAATACCAAGAGGAATAATAGGTATCTCTCTATATATGTATATACAGATATAAATAAGCATATAGTATATCTACCTTATGTATATAAATACATATGTTGCATGTCTTGGCAATGAAGCAGAAATATTCAACAATTCGAGAATATCCCAATTCTTAATTTTTATAGTTGTATTTTCTTAATGGATAATTTTATCCAGCAGAGGAAGTTCAGGAACTTTATACATATGCAGAAATAAAGAACTGTGAACAAAACCTCACTTCATTGCTCTAAAGAGATTAATTCTGCCTTAGTCAAAACGGTTTTGTTAAAACTAACAGTTATGTTACAGTGGAAAACAGGAAAAAGCCTGGCCAGTGAATTACTAAGTGTAGAGCAGAATGCTCTCACTATATTCTTTTTTTATGGGTTCAATATTGCAAATTCCATCCACAGGCAGTATGCCTCCTGTGCACTATTTTAAGAGGGGTGTTACTGAACAAAATGGCACCACTTTTCTTAGAGGCTATGATCAAGAGAAGTCATTACTCTGCTGACACCTTCAGTGTTAGCAACCAAGGAAAGCTCTTCAGTCATTAAACTTTATCCCAGAGGATGAATGACTGAGTTTTCTGCATGAAACGTGATTAATTAGGTAATATTTATTACCTGCTTATATTATTTACCATAATGTAGAGACAGACAAAAGTTCTCCAAGGTTCCTGTCAGTATGACCTGGGAAGAACCACCCTTCATGCCTCAGGGTTGCCAGTCGCTGTGACTACAAACACATGAGCAGGATGGACCCTAAGAAAAAAGGTTGTCTTCCCCACCTTGGCACTACAGCCTTGTTCACCTCCAGTTAAGGACAGTTGCTGAAGGTGGAGAAGATAACAACACTGATCCCCAAGCTATCACTAGCTAACGGGTAGTGATGAAAAACATCCTCTCCATCCCTGCAGGTAAAACACTGGAGGAGATTTCCCTACAGCAAAACTGTGTGTGTGTGATGGGCCCCTCAAGGGCAATGCAGACAAACCTCTTCCCTCCTTGCCTCTCGGTGGGAGGAAGGGAGCAGAAGCATTAAAACCCCTGCACGTATAAGCAGAGAGTCTAATTCAAAAGCTGCTTTAAAGCTTATTTACAATATGTGTTTTAAAGCCTCTAAGTAAGAGACAAAACTTCATCTCTTCTGATGAAATTATGTTGACAGGGCTCGGAAATTTAATCTCACATGGAGGTTGAATTAATTAAGCCTCCACTGCCAGGGACTGGGTCTCATTATTCATTTGATCGTGAGGTAGAAAAGCACTCTGATGTAACTGCTGTGGATAAGTACTGATCCACAGTGATGAATTAATTCCTCAGCCTTTTGAATTAAGTACTCTGTTTACCTGAACATCATATTTAAACACTTGGAGTTCATTAGCACTAGGAGTTTAATATTCTTATGTTGCAGAAGTTTTCCTCATCCCTATGTGCATAGCATTATACTAAAATACATATGATGATTCTTTGATTTCTATCAAGTGAATCTCTTATTTTCTTCCATCATTTTTAGATACAAACTTTATTACTGAAAAACAAAAAGCCCTTTTTTTCTCCTTTATTCTATTGTAGCCCAAAGCCATTCCACATTAAAAAAAATGTGAATTGTCTTTAAAATAGAGTATTTCTGCAATAAAAAGTTTGAAATGTTTTCTGCAGTTGAGGACTGATCTCTTTCATTTCAAGGCTTAAAAGATGAGAGCTTAATCTTCTCCAGAAAAGGGCGTATTCTGCACTGAAATATATGCAACTGCCCCGGGGGCTTTCAGCTCTCATGGTTGTTGCAGTCACTCACTCTGCTCAGGATGGTGCTTTGCTCCTGTCTGTCGCTGGGCTCAGCAGTGGCATACCCTAGAGAAAGCCAGCAGGCAATGCTTCGATGGTCTTGGGGTAACGATAGAAGGTCAGGAACACGTGAGTTTGCTTTCTGGCAGTGTCACAGATGTGATACTGTGCCTCCAGCAGATATTCAATGAGATATACTATTTTATTTATTTATTTTTTCACCCTGCACTATATTACAGAGGTAGTTTACATTTATATTAGATAGTATAGTGTGGAGCAAAACAGATGGTTGAAGCTGCTCTCATTTGTATTTTTACCTGGAGCCATAACATTATACTTTGCTTTAACAACTCAGAGTCTCAGAGTGACAATCTTTCACAGTCCATGATGGGTGAAGTAAGAAAGCTTTTATTCAGTAGCAAGATCCCCAAGTATGCTGCAATGTCCTGCCCTCAGCACACCTTTCTGACGTAGCTGTGGCTAATATTTCCCGTGCTGAGGAATCACTCTGTGATGGCACTTTGGGTTTCTCCATCCAGCCGTATCAGGCAGCAGGTCGAGGTGGTGTGCCAGACAGCGACAGTCCTACTGCTGGTGCCGCCAGTCCTCAACTTCTCTTGTCAGGACCCACTTATGGATGTGCTCCTCCAGCGTGGAACAGCTCCCACTGGGATGTCCACAGAAGTGGCAGAGCCTTAGACCAAGGTCTAAGCACACGCCGTGATTCATTCAGCTGAAATGTGATCATAAGGCCCCACCTGCAGTGCTGTGTCCAGTTCTGGAGCCCCCAAAACGAGGAAGACAGGGACCTGTTAGAATGAGTCCAGAGGAGGCCACAAGGATGATGCGAGGGCTGGAGCAGCTCTGCTGTGAGGACAGGCTGAGAGAGTTGGGGCTGTTCAGCCTGGAGAAGAGAAGGCTCTGGGGAGACCTTCTAGCAGCCTCCCAGTACCTGAAGGGGATACAAGAAAGCTGGGGAGGGACTTTTCATAAGGGCAGGGAGTGACAGAACAAGGGGTGATGGCTTTAAACTGGAAGAGGGGAGGTTTAGATGAGGTATTAGGAAGAAATTCTTTACTGTGAGGGTGGTGAGACCCTGGCCCAGGTTGGCCAGAGAAGCTGTGGCTGCTCCTCCCTGGAAGTGTTCAAGGCCAGGTTGGATGAGGCTTTGAGCAACCTGGTCTAGTGGAAGGTGTCCCTGCTGATGGCAGGGGGGTTGGAACTGGATGAGTTTTAAGGTCCCTTCCAACCCAAACCAGTCTGTGATTCTATGAGTCTATGGTTGTGTGTCCACAGAGCCTAATCCTGCCCCAGTCTGTGCCAGTAAGGGACATGGAGCTCAGCCTGAGGAGCAACTCTCTAGCAGGGCTGGGTCCTGCTTTCAGGGCAGCTGGAGGGGAGCCACCCTCTGACACCCCTGGGGCTGGACTGGGCATATGGGTCATCTCTGCACCCACGTTAGCCCTGCTCAGGAAGCAGCAAGAAAGGCTGGTCTGTCTTCTCACACCAGGGCAGGTCAAAGCACTGCAGGAACTGTTCTCTTTTGGGAGCAAAACTCAGCGTTGCCTTCAGCACGGAGGATGCGGCTCTTTCTGGTTCAAGGTTGATGTGCCAGCTTCATAAGCCTTAAGGATATCTGCTCAAAACACGTTTTACTTTGTCAAAGCAAAGACCTTTCTTGTTTTCTGAATAGTCAGGGAACAATTTGCAGGGCTGGGAAGTAACTGATATTGGTAACTATTAAAAATGTACAAGAATTGAAGTGTATGGAGACCCTGGTTAACAACTAACATTGTAACTTTTAAGCTCATAAAATCAAATTAAAGAAGCAATTATTAAAGGTTTATTGAAAGATAAGGGTTTCTCTGTAAATTCCACCATATTGCATTACACAACCTCACATAGGCAACAAAAATAACAACTCTGTGCCTACATTTAAAAAGGAAAACAGAAGCATTGGTTACCATTGCAGAGTATCCAGTAGGAATGCAAAAATCTCTGAATGTTCAGATTTTGAAAATGTGAAATTCTGAGGTTCTGGTGATATTCTCAAATTCCAGCTTTTTATTCTATTGGAGCCCCCTTCCCAAGTTCCTTGAGTGCTGTTTTAAATCTCCTTTGGAAATAATATTTTGTAATGTCTTGGGTTGGTTACTGAGCAGAACTGAGCTCACTTCAGCCCTAATCACTCCTGTAACTTCCTTGGGTGAAATGCCTGTCATCCTTCTTGGACAACCCCCATTTCTCCTACCTCATTGTATCTGAGGAGCTCCCAGAGTCTTCCAGCATGATTTGCTTTTTATACCTCCCTTTGTGTCATCCTGCAAACTCTGCTGCCTTCAGTAATACCCCTTTATTTACATTGGAGGAAAGATTAAAATTGACCAGTGGGATTAAAGCAGCTAGAAATTTGGTCCTGAACTTGACCAAATTTCAGTGTTTGTAACTTCCATCTGCTCTAATTTTTAATACAGGAAGCCAAAGTCTTTGCACATTGTGCACATTATGCAATGGGTTACTGATGTAAACTGATTGGGAATATTTTGTCATCAAAAGCTGCCCAGCTCAGGTCTTACCAATTTAAAATACTTGTGTCTTTATCCCATTCTCTCTGGGATTTACACTTTTACTGAAGTCAGTGCAAGAATAAGGCTATTTTAGTATGTTCTGATGGTCATGGGTGCAGTTAAGACACTGTCTGTAAAATCCCCTGTTGCCAGCAATACCCATCCACCACCCTGAACTGGTAACTGCTGGTGGGGGAGAGACCTGGAGCTGGATCCAGCTCCAGCCTCGCCCAGGTGGGCAATGGGGTTTTGCAGTCCCTGTGCCTGGACACAGCGAGTACCCACCACAGGGCACAGAGGCAATCAAGGCCTCTCCTTCTTGACCCCCAACGATGCTTTAGGAGATAATCTTTCTCTGGAACCCTTCTTCTAAGCCCTATTGTCATCAACGAGTACACCCAGGGTTGAACACAGATGAAATTGAACCGCCGCTGAAAATTATTTAACCAACAATGCACCCAGCACCACTCCAGATATTGCTGCAGCTTGTCTGGCTTTTCAGCATTTCCTTTCTCTCCACAGATTTTCCACTCTTGCTAAAACCAGCTCCACTGGTTATGGCAATAGCTTCAAGGGGTTGTGTAAACACCAGCCTTGCCAGGTCATCTGCACCTCTGCTCAGCCGGTGGCAATGAGGGCGTCTCTGCTCCCTGCAATCTGTTATCCTAAAGCAGACAGATGTTGACAGCTGTTCTCATGCCGAATGCCACCTTTGCTGTCAAGCTACCATGTTCATCCAGCCATAGTTTCTCTAAGTTAGCCAGGTGGCTTTATATTTCAAAGGTAGAGACCCTATTTCCATGGTAAATGGATTGGATTTTTGTTTCTCCTGATATCTTGACTGGTACCATTTCCAGAAGGTGCTTTGGCTGCTCCGTGACATTTTAGGATTTTTTATTATTATTCTGTAGACAGCTGGGCTATGAAATGCATCAATCTTTTTTTTTAATGACTGAGTGCAATTGTGATATCAATGATGAAAAAATGACTGGTTCTGTCAATCCTGTTTTGTCTTGGGAAAGAAAAGAAAAAACAAAACCAGAAATTACTTATCATTTGGATCATTTGGGAGACTCATCGCACCCTAGAAACATTTAAAAGCAACTGTAACGGCACGGGCCATGTGTCTGACTGGGGAGGACTTAACTACTATGAAAATACCTTTGTAAGATGTTAAATAATGAACCACTAACACAAGGATGAATTAAGATTAGAAAGGAGTAAGGTAGAGCTGAGGCAAGGGGAAAAGATAAAATAAATATTTGATGGCAATTAAGATGCATTTTTTTTCTTTTTACAGAGATTAATTGAGTTCTAGGTTTGTTAAAAGCACCTTTCAGTTTTGTTAAGAGCTTCGTTCAGTTTTGTTAAAAGCAATAAGAACCCAACAGAAGTCTCTTAGGGTCCTGTTTTGAATTAATTATTAACCAGCAAGAGTAATCAAAGTCATCAAATAAATTTGTCTCTCTCCATTAAAAGCACAGCAGCGTGGTTCTCAATGGCAGACCCTGGCCAGATCTGACATTTCTAAGGGAAAAAAAAAAGGTGGGCAAAATAGAGCAGCTGGTTTTTGTGGCACATGCTGGGAGCGAGCAGAGGTGAACCTATGCTGGGGGGCAGCCCCTGAGCCACGCTGGGGCTCAAACCTGCCCCTTAGGGAACAGCCCCGCGGGGTTGCTTTATGTACTGGCAGGAAACGGCACACATCTACCAACCTCCCAGCCCGTAAATTGTTGTACAGTTTGGGGCTGGTGGATAAAGAAGTGTCCCATTCACTCAACAGCAAACAGTTCCCTTGTTTGGAGTTATACTGGGGTTGTTTAGCTTGGAGAAAAGGAGGCTGAGGGGAGACCTTCTGGCTCTGTCCAAGTCCCTGAAAGGAGGGTGGAGAGAGGTGGGGGTGGGTCTGTTCAACCAAGGAACAAGGGACAGGACAAGAGGAAATGGCCTCAAGTTGCACCAAGGGCAGTTGAGATGGGATGTGAGGAAGAATTTCTTTGCTGAGAGGGTTCTGGGGCATTGGAAGGGGTTGCCCAGGGCAGTGGTGGAGTCCCCATCCCTGGAGGGGTTGAAGAGTCGTGTAGACACAGTGCTGAGGGACTTGGGTTAGTCGGGGACTTGTCAGTGTTGGGTTAATGGTTGGACTCGATGATCTTAAAGGCCTTTTCCAATCGAGGCGATTCTGTGATTCTTTTTGAGAAATCACCCACTACTGCTGCTGGGAACTGGGGAATTTCAGCATTGCTTCTCCTGGGTGAAGGCTGGGAGCTTGGTATGGAGCTGGCTCTTTGATCTGCGGCAGTGTTGGTACTCACAGCGATGGGCACCAGTCTGGACCAGTGCCTGTCCACTGGGGAAGCAACCTCCTCCTTTGAGGTCAGGGAGCTGTCTGAGCATCAACCGCCCCTGGCTCCTGTGCCCTTAATTTCAGTTGTTTAAATGGAGAGACTGCTGTGAATGCTATAAAACTGCAGTTTACAGAGAAATCAAGGACCAGCGGGCTGTGATAGGAAGCCAATTTAGTCCACAAAATGCCAGAGCCACGATAAGGAAGAACAAAGGACAAAAGGAAAAAAGGCAGAAATCATGGCTAACAATTATATGACTAACCCACTCACTCCTCTGCAACGATTAAAGATTAAACTCCCACAAGCTAAGTAAACAAACAAAAAAAATACCCTCTGAATTCCCCCAAGGCTTTGTCTTTGGAGCAAGGTCTGAACTTGAGGGATGAGTGAAGCCACATCCTTCGCTGAGCTCCCCTCTGCCCTGGAGGGGTGTCTGTAATGGGGGTGTCTGTAATGGGGGTGTCTGTAACAAGGGTGAATGTAATGGGGGTGTCTGTAATGGGGGTGTCTGTAACAAGGGTGCCTGTAACAAGGGTGAATGTAATGGGGGTGTCTGTAACGAGGGTGTGTGTAATGGGGGTGTCTGTAATGGGGGTGTCTGTAACAAGGGTGTCTGTAATAAGGGTGTCTGTAACAAGGGTGAATGTAATGGGGGTGTCTGTAATGGAGGTGTCTCTGGCCAGGCTGGCCTCAGCTTGGGGTGCTGAGCACACTGTATATATAGCTCTCACACCATCCCTATAGATGCAGCAGGGTGTCAGAGGCTCTGTCCTTCTGCAGAGCAAGGAGCTTCCCCTTTTCTACATGGCTTCTAGCCCAAAGAGGCAAAATGGTATCTCTTTTTTTTTTTCTACAAAGGAGTAATTTGAGTTTACCTCTCTTTAGCTATTATAACCCCACTAGCTTGTCCTCCTTTGCCTTCATTTTATTCACCAGGCACATGCATGTTGCCTATAGCCTGAAATTTGGCTTTTGCTACTTACCAACTCCTCTGTTTGCCAGCACAACTTTAATTATCCTGACTAACTTCAAAAAGCAAAGAGATTGAAAATCATCCCAGATTACAAAGCAAGGAACTGAATTTACTTTTACAGAGTGGCCTTGCCAAAAAAAAAAGAAAGAAAAAAGACCACAAAAGTGGTTTTCTCTCTCCTAGGTAGACTCAACCACCACTTTATCAAAGAAAGGAACGGAGCAGCCGCCTTCCCACGCGGCTCCTGTCCCGGCTCCAGCTCTCATCCCCGCACAAACCCAGCTTCCCTCGGGAATGCAGCACAAGCACGCACAGGCATGCCAGAGCGAGCAACATGCAAACAAATCTTCCTTTCCAGGGTCCCACAATGCTCTTGCTTAACGAAAAGCTCAGCTTTCCACCTCCACTTTGGTCTGCCGCCGCTGTTTGTGTTGCAGGCTGTAAATGGGGTCAGCAGCAGTTGCTGAGATTGTGATTTGAGTTTTTTTTTTCCTGTGGACAGCAGTGAGTCACTGCAAGGAGGGCAGGAGATGGATTATGGGCAGGGAAGGCTCTGAGGTGGTGTTATCCCAGAGGCAGGTGTCTGGGGGCAGCTGGAAAAAGGGGATTGAAAGTCCCCAGGTGCTGGCAATGAAGACTGTACCACTGGAGCATCTCCACTGCTGTCTCAGCAGTGGTCAGGTGCTCGGGAAAGTCTGGGACCATGGTGAGACACTGTGAAAGAGCTATGATATGAATCCAAGTCACCACTTTTAGGCATGTAGAGTAAGGAAACAGAGGTGCCCTGGCAGCACGATTGTTCACAAATACCCTGACTTTGTTAAATCGCCACAATAAGTCCGGATGCACAAAAAGTCAGACACACAAAAAGGATTTCTTGCAAAATTTGAAGAGCCCACTCCTGAAGCTCACATCTGAACAGCATCACTTGGAAGGGAACAAGGCATCCGAAATCAAAGTTAGAAGTATGCTATCATAAATGTTTATTTCCTCAAGGCTGTGACCAATCCCATGTGGCACTTACAGTCTGTGCCTGGTTGATATAAACAGGGCTGTAGCATAATGGGACTATTCCTCAGCAGAACTAAAGATAAGGCAATTGCAACTGGCCGAGTTATCATGTATAATAAGTTAATTCAGCCACATGAAAGGCTACCTTAAAATATCTATATTTTTTTTTAATGTTTGCAATAAGCTATGTGCCTGTTTGCAGCTGGGGAATATGAATCAGTGAACGAGAAGTGGTGTATTAACAAATTAATGAACAAATGTGTGTGCAAATAACAGCGGTGGATTGAGGACTTAGGTTTAAGGAGTAAAAATGTTGAGCTCTAAGGGAGTTAGAAGGGTAAACAGGGGAAGAGTAAATGGAAAGGGTAAAATAAGAGAGGGAAGGAAGAGAACAGGGAGAAGTAAGAAGAGAGAAGAGAAGAGAAGAGAAGAGAAGAGAAGAGAAGAGAAGAGAAGAGAAGAGAAGAGAAGAGAAGAGAAGAGAAGAGAAGAGAAGAGAAGAGAAGAGAAGGGAAGGGAAGGGAAGGGAAGGGAAGGGAAGGGAAGGGAAGGGAAGGGAAGGGAAGGGAAGGGAAGGGAAGGGAAGGGAAGGGAAGGGAAGGGAAGGGAAGGGAAGGGAAGGGAAGGGAAGGGAAGGGAAGGGAAGGGAAGGGAAGGGAAGGGAAGGGAAGGGAAGGGAAGGGAAGGGAAGGGAAGGGAAGGGAAGGGAAGGGAAGGGAAGGGAAGGGAAGGGAAGGGAAGGGAAGGGAAGGGAAGGGAAGGGAAGGGAAGGGAAGGGAAGGGAAGGGAAGGGAAGGGAAGGGAAGGGAAGGGAAGGGAAGGGAAGGGAAGGGAAGGGAAGGAAAGGAATTATGGAGCAGACATAAAAACAGAGGAGATTACCAGGAAGAAAACAAAACCAAATGGAGACTGGGTTGTCCCCTTTCAGATGGTGAAATGATAAAACCTCACTGGAACCTAAAGCAGTCACTTCAGTTCAGCTCCTCTGGAAAGCCTGGTAAAACCAACACGATGTACCCAGAGATACGGAAAATGGCGAGCACCCCTGCTGTGTAATCTGTTTTCTTTCATTTGATGGAGGTCACGGCTTTGATATTTTCCACCAGACTGGCCCGATTTGGGTGTCAGGCTGTTTGTTTACAAATAGAGAACTGTCTCCCACATCTGTCTGCTTTCTTCTAGCAGCTACCTCATGTTTCTTACAACTTCCCCCCCTTGCCCATGGACCTTTCTTGGAAGGTTAGTTTAGTTTGTGTTCGTTAAAGCACCCTTTAGCTGAACTCATTTAACACAACACCAAAGTGACAAAATTGCAACGGGTGAAAGCTGTCTTAGCCCTTATGTAATGTTTTGCTAATTTTAACAGACAGGTTGAGTGGTAGGAACCGGTGGGGATGCTGAGGAGCCATGAAGATTACATAGTCTGATATGTCTGGAAATGTCTAAATTTCTAGAAATACAGATGAAATCATAACGAGATCACAGTGCAGCTGTGCAGAGAAGAGGGAACTCTTTTTTTTCACTTCCATCATCAGGCTAAAATTAGTCCAACACCAGTTGGAGAAGTGATGTGGTCGCTTGTGAAATGGCCACAAGCTGGGGCTGGGTGTTAACGAGTCCCTTGGAGCAGCTCCTGGCTCATCCCCCTGTGCATCCCACAGCAGGATCAACCTGCAGCTCACCTTCTGGGGCATCTCTTGGGGATACCTGGTGCCACTGCAGGAAACAAAATTAATTTGGGAAATACATGGAAACCACAAGGTCAAAGCCTTGAGTCGAAATTTGGAGAAGAAACAAGTTGTTCTCTGCGTGACCAAGTAATCAAGCTTACAGACTTGTGTGTGACCCTAATTCCCACTGGCTGCAGGGCTCTCAGCTCCTTCCCATGTCCTCCTGGCCATCCCCCAGGGTGGGCTGGGGCTGTGGGCAGCTGCCCAGGGGCAGGACTGAAGCCAAGGACCACGTGTCCTCTCTGACAGCATTCCGACACACGTCTCTCCTCCCTACCCCTGCCAATTTTTATCACGTGGGCAGGGATGTCATTATCTTCAGGATTTCTTAGGCTCTTGCAAGTTTGATTTTAATTAGCCAACAGGTTCTGAATTCTGACAAAATGTATTTTAGCCTTAATTCTGCTTTAAAATTGGAGTCTGTGTAAGAACACATGAAAAATCATGTGTGTGAACTTGGGAGCTTACTATCTAGACGATTTATTTACCAGTGGTTATCCCTAAATATTTTACATTTCCTACAATATTGTCAATGTTATAGTTGTACGACTAATTGAACAGAGGTTTTATTGAACACTTTCTTTATTTATCTCTAGGAACACTTTGAATACTCAGCCAACTATTAACTGTTAAAGCTTTTACAGAAACAATTGCCTAAAATTTCCTTTCAAAATTTAGTGATTTAGTGCAAGCACACTGCCGTTTTTTTAGCAAGCAAAAAATAAACTTTATGCCGTAGAAATGAGCACACGGTCTTTGACAGACTGTTTTCTTGACCTCAGAATTACTATGAAACATGTATTTTGAATACTGAGAATCTTGAGATTAAATGTATTTACAGGAATGAAAGCCTGACCAGAATGATAAATGAATCAGGCTTAATCAGAAATAAACAGTGACCTATTCATAGCTGTTTCAAAAAGGCAAGAATTTTGCAGATGTTGTTTGGTCAAGTTATATAAAAAGACAGTTTATAACGAGCAGAATGTGTGTGCTAAACTCAAGGGAAGTCTTCACAGACACATGTTTTTCCCATAGCTACGTGACTTTATTCCCCTGTGGCGTGGCTTCATTTTGATACATGCTCCTTTTCATCTCTGACCATTGCACCATCCCCTTGATGGTGGGATTGTTGGAAACAACAGTGAGAACTTGAAGAGACATGGGAAACTGAAGTTTAGCCTCAAATCCCCTAAGACATCCCAATCCATATTCACAGGAGGGATGCCCAGTGCCAAGAAAAACCTGCCTCAGGAACCTGCGCGATGGCCGGCGTGGGGGTGATTGCTACACCACCCAGATTTTGGGCAAGGTCAAATGTTATTCTGACATATCCATCCGTGCCCCCATGGTGCCTGCTCCCTGTCTGTGGGAAACACTGGCTCAGAAGGCGGCTCTGGCTCCCATGGGCAAGGCTTTGCCTGTCTGGAAATGAAATTTTGTGATCTCTGTGTCTGGAGTCCAGCAGGAGTCAAGAGCTCGTCTAGAGCTGGAACCCATTTTTTTCCCATCTCAAGTGATGGGAGAGTCAGGCAAAGGGCTGCAGTTCAACCAGCAGTGGAGCTGGGCTAGAGCCAAGATGAGCTTTTAAAGTGCTTATGGATTGACACTGATTTTGATTTGAAAACTCTTAATTATAGAGCATCTGCACTGAAGCCCAGAACACCAGAACCTGTTCACTGGCTTGAAGCCCAACACATGCTCCATTAAACCACATTTCATTTATTCTCAATAAATAATTGGTATCCTTTATGGCACCATATTATATCTCAGGTAGTGTTTCTGCTGTTATTAAAGTAGAAGAAGAGGGGAAAGAGAT
This sequence comes from Caprimulgus europaeus, assembly GCA_907165065.1. The sequence goes on from OU015529.1 coordinate 5,400,890, forward strand.
TGATAACTGATGTTTCATGAGCTGAAAGGCAGAATTAATCATAACCCAGGTACAGGATGGCACTGCCGAGCAGTTCTGGCCTGAGCCCGCCTCTCTGTATATCAGTGTTGCACAATATTTCAACTGTAACACAGAAAATTTGGAATAGAGTTAGAATATACACCCAAAGTGTGGATCTAATGGCATTAAACAAGATCCCTTGCTCTGAAACAGGCTGCGTTTCATTCTCTCTGGGGTCGGCAGGGTTGCATGGGTGGCTGCAGAAGTAGTCAGGGACTGGAGGCTGCCAAGAGTCATGCACTAAAATTAAAAAAGTGTAGAAGTGGGGTAGGAGGAAGGGACATAGGCTGGGGGGTCAGAGAGGGCACAGAGCAGCATGTAGATTCATAAGGATTTACTAAAACGGTTGCACAAGTGATCTAGATCAGGCTTATTATTATTTTTTTGGTTAGAGCCCACTCAAAAAATATTATTTAATCAAAAAGAAATTAGAAAACACGTGGAACTGCAGGAAAGCTGAGATTTAAGTACCCCCAAACTTTCTCTTCCTATAACCTAGAGCCAGGTTTTGTCATCCAAGCCTGTGCCATAATACAGAGGAAAATGCCGATTTTCAGCAAGAACCTGTGGGTAATGGAAAGGGACTGTTGATTGAATTTACCCTTCAGATGAGTGTGACATCAGGAGAAGCTGCAGTTGCTTATTTTCACTCTGTGACAAACATGATTAGTGGGCTCAACTGATTGCTCCTGCTTCACCTGACTGATTGCTCCTGCTTCACCAACCCCACCAGGTGCTAAAATCCATTCTTCAAGTGAAGAAACACTGCGACTGACTGACTCAAGGAGGTGGAAGAAGACAAGCATGTGTTGCATGGCTTGGAATGGATGGTGGCTGTCCTTCAGCATCTACACCCAAACCTAGGTCCATATTGGAGGAATTGATCTAATTTATTAGTAATTTAAAATTCTAAGATGAGTCTTGGCCAAGTATTTAGTTTGGAAAATAGCTGCAATCTCATTGCTTTGAACTTTTAGCAAAAAGAGAGTTTCTTTTTAAATGAGGAAGGGGTAGCTCTAGGCACTTTGTTTTCCTGCCATGAAGCAGACAGGCTATAATCTATACCTGAAATCTGAGTTTTGCAGGCAAGGTGAAAAGAAACACGTTTGAACTTCTGAGTAACTATTCAAATGTCCTGACATAGATGCACACAGAGGAACCACAGACAATGTCTCTTAAATAACTTCTTGCAAAAGCTACACAAGTGATTCACAGGTCTTCACAGGAACTTGGTATTTTGCTGGGGAGCATAATCTTTTCTAAAACTCTTAATTTTAATAAGCCCTTTCTTGTCTGGTGGTTAGACCACAGGTCTACAAGTCATAACACAGGGGGTACTGTTCCTGCTCTTCGTTAGCCTCGTGTCTCACCTCAAGCAAGACACTTACATCGTTAAATTTCTCTGAACCTTCAGCTCAAAAACTGTAACATACTTGCCCGTCTCTATTGCTCAATTGAAATAACATTTGCAGCGCTCTTTGGGCTGTCAGAGGAGAGACATTATTTATTCGTGTAATTTCTGATTTCACTTACGCCCACGCAACCTGCTTGTTCATGTGGAACAACGTCATTTCTCTGACTTCCTTTCTGTGCAAAGGCTCGGTGTTATCTGCGTTAGGAAGTATGATTAAGGAAAGAAGTATGCTTCTTTTTAAAGGTTTTTTTTTTACATATATCTACTTAGCATGTGCTTTTCCTTTCACAGAACTCATTTTACTTTTTCTAAGCTGAAAACCTTATTCCAGCGAGGTGCGTTCCTGAGGTAACCAAGTAGCATTTTCCATGAGGGCTTGAGTCCATGTGCGACCAACAGTTTCTTTGACGCGCTAAGTGTCTCCTTTTGTCACTAATTTCAGTTAAAACTAAGGGAACTCAAATACTCCAGAATTTAACCTTGGGTAGAACGATTCTCATAGTGGCTGTACATACTCAGCCATCTCTTATAGCAAGTGCTGGCGTTGATGTACAAAGTCTTTTATTGACAGAACCTGTACTTATCAACCCTCTACATAAACATGAGCCTCAAAATGATCTGCAGCTTCCAGAAAAAGTTAGTTAGTTGTCATATGTAGACGTGAGGATCAACAGGCAAAGGCTGAAGAATTAATTCTAGCAAAAAACCACATCAGGAATCAGCTGAATCAACTCTTTAAGCGAACGGCTGGATGTCTGTGTAGGGGTTTGAAGTTCTACGTGCTGACAAGCCCTTGAATTTGCCTACTAATGGCAAAGGCATTATATTTGTCACCAACTGAACAACAGTAATTGGAGACAGCATTTTTGTCATTGACTCAATAGATGTTGCAACTAGCCTGATGTTTCTCTGGTACTTCACATCTACCACCACATTTTAAAGTACATAGACTATGCCTATTTTTTTAATATATATTTTTTATATGTCATATCAGAGTCCAAGCTCTTTTACATGCATTAAACATTTTCTGGCCTCAAATACCACATCAGTTGTTTACACATAGCAAGAATAACTGCAGTAGAGTTCATCCTTTTCCAAATGCCTGTTGCAAGAGGATCATGTCACTCTGGATTTTGGGTGAGCTGATCAGGACTGATCTGTGTCTGACTCTCTGAAGAGAAAGTGAATAAAATTCAAGCAAAAATCTGTAATGCATATGGGAAAACCAACTGCTAAATATTGTTTGTGTCAACTGGTAATTGCGATTTAGTTTGGGAGGTGGTAGCCCCTGGTTGTGTGTGGCTTTTTTGGGGGTATAAAGAGAGATAAAGTTCTCCAAGATGTTTTCAGCAGGAGTTAAAATACTGAATCCCGTGCCAAGGTTTGCACAAGGTGTTTGATTTCCTTACCATTTTTGCTGTTAGTTCAAATTCATGGGATGCTGTAGAGTTTTGACCCAATATCATGGTGTTCTTCAAAACTGCTACATGCAGCTTAAGAGTGTGGATCTGTGAAAAGTTAAGAGATTCCCTCTTTGGGATGGCCATTCTTGCCAGCAATGCTGGGAAACACATTGGAGAGGACCAGGCAAACACTTTCTCTGCTGTCCCAAATGAGAGATGCACATTCCAAAACCAGATACCTGGCCGGTGCTTCCAGTGCTCATACCACACCCAGACTTGGTCCTGCAAATGCAAGTCATTAAATGTTTGGTTAAGAAGGATGATCAATTTTAGTTCAAAACATGATCTCCTCCATGCTGCTTTGGTGTTCATTTCTGAAGGCACCTTTTGAACTACTCCCGTGCCAGCCCAGCCCTCTAAGCACAACGTTTGTCTCGGTGAGGGTTGAGACAGAGCTTGGTAAGCACCAGCAGCTCTGGAAACCCCCGAGCAGCAGCAGGCTGGCAGCACAACTTGTGTGCTGCAAAAAAACCCCCTGTATTCACCACCATCACCAATATTATTTATTAATCAACCCACGGTTTGCTCAGACAGGAAATTGTTACTGACCACTTTAATTTTACTAAACAAATGAAACCACCCCATTACTCATTCAAATCTAATAAACCACAGAACACAGAGGAGGAAGTGAGCGCTTTAAAATGACTTGGAGAAAAGTTCTCACTTTGTTTTACCATTTAATTAAAGCCAGGCTCTTTACAGGAAAGGGAATAATTAAGTGGCAACAACATGTGTATTATGATAATCTTCTCCATCAACATCTCAGCATGCAACTTGCTACTGAAAGCAGAAGGACTTTTAGTGCTGCTCTTTACATTCCCAGAGCATTACCTGCTCCTCAGGAAGAAAAGAATTAGAAAATACATTGAGTGCAAGGATAGATCTCTTCTGTCACGCTCTTTTGGGTGATACAGGGTTAGAAAGGTGATGATGAAATAGATTTCCTGACACTTAACGTCTCCAGACATTCAGAAAGCGACTTCCTGAAGATGGGCCCTGCAGAACACTTGACAATCAATTGTTTTATCAATGCCTCGGCATTTCCTGATCATCAAGTGTCTAAAATATCCACAAAATATCACTGCAGTTTTAATGTTTGCAGTTCTAGCACTGGTTCAATACATGATATGATTTGTATGCGTATGTAAATATTGTCTGCAGTCAGAAGGCAGCGAAAGCATGAACGTACTTGCAGCCCAGCGAGCGATTGCTGTAATTGTTTGCCTTTCTTCTCAACATCAAATTACTGCTTTAAGTGAAGGTAATTTCACAAACAGGCAGAAACCCCATCTTCTCTATGGGAATCCTTACTCCAGTGTAAAAGCTGTATGATGAAGCTTCATGTTTAACTGCTTCTACCTGAAAGAAAAATTCATAAGTGGGAATTATTCCTCTGTGGTGATTTGGCTTCTAAAAGGCTATTAAAGAAGAAAAACACTGATGCCAGATAATCTCAATAATAAGGGCAAATATCACAAAGAAACCAACACTCACCATGTGTTTTGTAGCACTCCAAAGGCTGTGAAGGCTTTTTCAAGTATATACAAGTTTGTTCATGTCTGTACAATGTGTGCTCTTTGGGACTGTTGGTGTTTAGCTCTTTCATGCTCAGGGGGATGGAGAGTATTTGCTGGAAGGTCCTTGCCAACTTGGAGCTGGACTGAAACTGTTCTCACCTCGTTTGCTGGAGACACTTGATCTACTGCAGCCTTAATCCAATGAACATGGGAGCAAAGTCAACAGGAAGATGTATTAATTGCATTGTGTATTAAAGAAGCGTTCATACTCTGTAAAATCTCCTTTCAGTCACCACCAGAATGAAGTGGTATCTGATAAGACAAATAATTTTTGTTTCCATGCATCAGACTCTTGCATGGACAGCGTTATCTGCACAGTGCTGGCTCTTCCCTTCCCCATCACGGATGTGCTGCAAAATGGGACGTGATCTGCCTTGACTTCCCATTCTTCAAAATATTCTCCCTACCACTTTAGTGAGTCTTACTTAATTTGTTTTGCTATTTGGAAGGAGTTACAGATTTGACATCCTAGAAAACAGCTGTCGTTTTTACAGGAAAAAAAAGTATGTGATTCATAATTTTCCAGCAATGTGCACATTACACATGTAGCACATTGGCACCTTCTGAAAAACACCCTAAATCTTGAACCTTATACCATATTGTTTCTGTTTCTCTGCTTTACATACCTGTTCAAACACCACCTCAAACCTCACTGCTCACAAGGATAAAATCTTTGTGGTCTCTCATGCCATCACCATTCCCTGGCTGAAAGGAAAGTGGTGAAAAATCACAAAGAAAATTATTCAAAATGGTGCCATTTTGTAATGGCATTTTCCAGTGGCACAGAGGACTATGAAGATCCAAGGAGATGGAGTATAGGGAGCTGCAGGACAGACCTTTTCACTAAGCCAGAACCTGCAAAAGAAGTTCATAAAGTAATTCTGATTTGGTGTTTAATTTCAATAATCACTTTGTTGTTCCCCCCAGCTCTTTTTTTTTTCTTTCCTTTCCAAAGCAGCATCCTCAGCTTGCTTCATCAGGAGCCATGGGATAAAACACTGTGATGAAACCAGACTGCTGTGACAAGGGTCCTTGCTGTGGTTTGACCCACAGTGGGACCATGCAGTCCTGCATTCACTCCCCCTACCTGGTGAGATGGGATGGGAGACACAACAAGGGGGACATGGGGTAGGATGAGGGACAGGAATGGCTCACTCACCAGTATTGGTCATGGGCAAAACAGACTCAAACTTGAGGAAGGAAAATAAATTTAATTTGTTGTCATTCATCTGAGTAGACAAAACAACCACATCTTACACCACCTTCCCCCACCCCTCCCTTCTTCCCAGGCTCCAATCACTTTGCTCCCCATTTCTCTACCTTCCCCCCCAGTGGCACAAGGTTCAGTCAGGTCACCTCTGCTGCTCTTCCTGGCATGAAAGTCCAGGAGTCATGGATCTCTTTGGGCTCAGCTCTTGGCTCCGGCATGGGGACATCCACAGGCTGCAGACTCATCCCCCACTCTGGGTGTCCACCTCCACTCTGGCTGCGAGCAACTCTCAGGGTCTCAATTCCATCACACTTGCCCTCAGGCTCAGCTTTTCTGATCCAGCATGGAGTCCTCCACGGCCTACACGTGGGTCTCTGCTCCACTGTTGAATCTCCATGGGCTTAGGGAACTTTGTCTTCTCCTGCTCCATACAGTGGAACTGGGTGTGGGTTTTTGTCTTTCCTCTTCCTCCTCTTTCCTCTGGCAACGAAGCTCTCTTTGTCCATCTGTCGTTTGTTTTGGCTGATGTTTGTCACTTGTTCAGGTCAATGGCCTCTCCTCCAGGTACCACACCTTCTTCTTTTCAGGACAGTCCTTCCCCTCATCAATACAGATTTGCAGAGGCCTTTCTCTAGTGCACATTGGCCTTGTGGTGGTCAATGGGTTATGGGGTCTCCACCTTGGAGCCAAGGGAGCTTTTTGCTCTCACAAGGTGGCCCTTCCCCCACTACCAAAAAACACAGTCCTGAAGAAAGTCAGCAAGAAATGTAATGGAAAGGTGTCATGGCCAAGATGACCTTCAACTCCATCTTCCCTCTTGTAATTTTAAAGAGGTGAACTTGCACATGCTGTATAGAGTAGAAAAAACTGATAGATACTTGAAAAAATATGAATAATTAAATACAGTGGGCATTTCATAAGATGCCAGTGAACACACTTGGTCTCAGAAGGAAGAGCTGGATGTTTTGAATAATGCACTCGTCAGAAACCTCCAGAAAGTACAAAAATTATTTATGAAGTGCCTGTAAGGATAACAGCAGTCTATCTACTAAGCTAAAAATGTCTTTCTGTCCTCTACTTTTTAGTGTCATCATTTACTGAGTACCTGATGTCCCAAGGTATGCCACCCAAACTATTTTATACATGCAACAGAGAAGGAGAAGCTTTGCAGTTCAGAGGTTGCTTCTGACACCAATCTTCTGGCCCAAATCTGTCCAGGACTTCAAGGCACTTTGTAAGGATGCAATACAAAAAGCAGCAATCTGAGTTTCAAGGAATAACCTCCAACATTTTCTGTTCTACTAATGAATCTTCCATCCCAGTGCACGGAGATGTCTGGCTAGGACCCCACCAGCTGCGACACTGGAAGAAGTCCATCTCCTCCAAGACCTCCAGCTGCAAAAGTGCCCAGGGACCAGTTTGGCTTCCACATCTGCCTGTTCATCTCCATGCCACCCTAAGGCCCTGTGTTACTACCTGCAGTGTTCTTAAGACAGTGGTATTTCCTGCTCTGAAGCTCTACATTCCTATCACCTCCTCTGAAAGAGTAACTTTGGTGTAAGTAAACAGCAACCTTCAAAGGGAGATTCCACTGCAGAGCCGTTCTACCTGGCTTGCCACATCTCTGGAAGTCCCTGAGCGTGCAGTACCACTGGAGCAGTTTCTCTCCAGTTTTCCCTACAGATCCCCACCCAGTTGTGCTTCCAGTGAAGGGGAACAGGGGAAGCCCTGGCTAGGGCTGATTTCCTTCTGTCCACACTTTTTTGTCAGCCCTGGGCTGCAGGGACTGGGCTGCAGGAGGCTTTAGAAGTTCAACTTCCCTGCGAGAGCTTCCCAGCAGCACAGGTAGCAGGTTTACTAATGAAAAGGAGGTGCAGAGAGGTGGGAGTTGGTCTCTTCTCCCAGGTAACAAGCAATAGAATGAGAGGAAATGGCCTCAAGTTGTGTCAGGGGAGGTTTAGATTGGATATGAGGAAAAACTTCTTCACCAAAAGGGTAAACAAGCATTGAACAGGCTGCCCAGGGAGGTAGTGGAGTCACCATCCCTGCTGGGATTTAAAAGATGGGTAGACAAGGTGCTCAGGGACATGGTTTAGAGGTGGAATTGGTAGTGTTGGGTTTCTGGTTGGACTCAATGATCTTAAAGGTCTTTTCCCACCACTATGATTCTATGATTCTAAAAAAACCTCCTTATACAAGTGCTGGGGGTCCTCTTCCTCTCCCATCGCCTCCCCAGTAGTCATAAGAAGTGATGGTGTAGCCTTGTTAAACAAAAAAAACCCACCAAGCCCCCAACTTTCAGAGCATTTTTAGAACCTTTTCCAGTGTATCTCCTCCTTCATGTTTGCTTGAACAACTGTTTAAACAGTTTATGTTTGCTTAAGCATGAAGATTTATATCCTGGATCAGTAAATAAACCTGTATGCCTTCCTACAGTTACCTCTACCCTGCTTATTGCAAAATAAAACAAGTGAGAAAAAATTACATGTATGGAAAGAAAATTGGTGTCTTTAAGGAAAAAGGTCAGAAATTATAGATCTGGTTTGATGTATGCAACAGACACACAGGCAGTTGTGGCTGCTTAGTTCCAGTACTTTTAGAAGCATCTCTCTAAGCAAAATGATGTCCCAGCAAAAATGTGAGGGTAGATGATAAATATGAATCCAGAAAGTTTGTGGGTTATATTTTACTGAGCTTTGGCTGGAGTTGCTGGATCGAGGAGCTCTGTCTCCTCTGGCTTAGACATTACATAGCAATGCTCATAATTTTTCATCTGTTCTGGAATGTAATTTTGCAATAAATACCGATTCTAACTATGAGGTGCGAAGGAATTTTTTATAAAGAAACTTTTACATTGTCCTCCTGTGTTCAGAGTAGGTCTGAGTTTGGAAGAAAGGTGCTCCCCTGGCCAGGGGAGAGGTACTGATAGGAGCTGCACACCGACCTGGTACTGGCACTTCAAACCCTTCCATCTGAAAAGAGGAGCCAGTAAGGTTTAAATCACAAACACACGATAAAACGCACTTGAAATGAGTCCATGTAAACTAAGGGATTGAAAAACAGCTATGTATCTCTGTCCTATTTCCCTTTCCAGGAAGGAACATCTCTTGGGTAATCTAAAAACAAAACAAAGTAGCAGAAAACTTTACTTAACCTCAAGCTAATTTCCTATCTGGACTAAATTTAGCTGTTTAGATTTTGTTTGGTGTATGAGCCTCCCAACTCACTGACTTTCAGAGGGATGTTTGCCATTTGCCTAAAGCAATTCATGTAGCACTCTGGTTTAAACTGACTGATTTAATTTTGCATCTTAGCATTAATTTTTAACATGAAATGTCAGTGTATTTTTGGAGACAACGGTGCTGGAGTGGCAGCAGGAGTCTGGTAGAGCTGAATTTTGCTCACTGGAAAAGCCCATCCACCCACATTGTGAACAGCTGCTGGGAACTGCCTTGCAGTGACTTCTGCTTCTCAAAGAGCAGGCGAGGGAGAGAGCAAGAGGATAAAAACATTATCATAAAAGCTTCTCCACGCTTATTTTGAAACAGACAGTCGTTAATTCAAGGAAGATCAAGTCAGGGACCAGCCCAAAACACTTAGATTATTTTTCCATGAGTCAAGAGTTATACTCAAAACAAAAAGTAGCCTACAAATACCAAGGCCACGCTGGTGCACTGAGCATTTCCCAGCACTGGTCACTGCTGCCAGCCTTCTGCAGCAGAAAAAAAAATGATCTGACAAATGGTTTGGAAAGTTTTTAAAACTGTATTCATTCCGTCTGTCTCTTGTCTTTCTAAAACCTTTCATTTTAAGGCCAGAAATTATTTGTACTGCTGTCAGCTCAAGGTGTATAAATTGTGGCAGGAACATAGAAGAATAACAAGTACATTTAGAAACTCTCTAAAATGGGGAGCAAATAGTTCTTGTGGATGTAAGGATTTGGGGAAGTTGGAGGCCACAGTGAAGTGCTTGTTCTCATACCTAACTGAGAATCATGTTGCCTTCGTGGTGTGAGTCTTTCCAGGGTAAGGAGATACCAGATTACCAAACTATCACCAAAACTATCCCTGAATAGTGTCTGCTGCTCACCTCGGTCCAGTGACACTGGAGGAAGAAGAAAGGAAGAAAAGAAACAATTTTTAAGCAAGTGAATTTAAAAAACAAAAAAAAAAAGCCACAAATTTTACAAGAAAGAAATAATGCCTATAATAACTGTAAAAGTACTGCTTGAAGTGAAGGTTAGAACAGACACTGTCTTTGCTCCTGGGCAAGTAAAATGATTGAAAGGGAATGACAAATACATTGACAAACAGGCTAGAAAAGGTAATTTCAGGCTATGATCCTACATCACATCCCCCCGGGAGCCCCGGGTCCCCCCTGGCACAGCCCCCTGCCCGGGCTCAGCCCTGCAGCACAGGGAGCTTCAGTGGCTGCTTGGCTTTCCAGCCCAGCATCCTGGGTCTCTGTTTTGTTGCAAACCAGAATCTGAATGCTTGACATGAAATAAAAAGCTTAGTGTGCTTATAAATCCAGTGGCAGAGGCTGCAGCTGTCTTTTGCTGTTGTGCTGGAAGGAGCAGCACACACAGTGCGAGACTGAGCATCCCTCTCTCACCAGATCAGTCTTCTTTCCTTGTTGTTGTTTTTTTTTTTCCTTGTTTGTGGGCAGAAAAAAAAAAGAAATTGCATAAACCATCTTTCTTAACTTGGACCTTTGTTTTCCTCATGAACTAAAAGGAACATTTAAGATTTTGCTATTCACACTAGTGAATCGTAGCAGGGAACGAAAAGAAAGCTCTATGGCGTGTAATCCTGGCTATTTAACCTTCTGTAATCATTATCTTCAGTCCATAGTTGATTCACTTTGATTTTTTTTGTTGGTGTGAGAATGTAGTTCCCTGTCTGATTTACAAACCCATACAACCTCTGATAGATGAATGAGACGGTGCCAGATGCAAACCAGGACTGTAGGTGATTTAAGATTGTTTCCCCTCCTACAGCCATAGCTTCTCTTTTCTCTCTCTGGCATTAACAAATCAACACAATTACAGGCAGGGCAAGAAGAAGCAGCTGGTTACTAGTAGGAAATGAAGTGGTAAATAATTAAAACAACTAGCTCTAGGAAGGAAAAAAGTAAAAAATGGTGTTACTGTAAGAGTTATCTTTTTCATCTGGTGACACCCAAATCTGGCAGAGATCTGTGAAAGCTGATTTTAAGCCAGGACTGGCTTTCAGAGTTAAGTGCAGGTGTTGTCAATGACTTAAAAAAAAAAAAAAAAAGCTATGAATAATACATAACTAAACTTTTGTTGAGTAATTATTAATAGGAAACACACGATTCAAGATACAGAAGTCTCTCAGCTGCCAGAATGTGGTGGAGATCACAGCAACTCTGAAGTTATCAATCCACAGGGCTTAGATGGCACTCAGAAAAAAAAAGGAAACGTATTTTCCCTGCTATTTCCCCAAATAGTTGTGAGTGGAGCAAAACCAACATCCGTAGAAGGCAGCAGAAAAAAGTCTTTGCTTCTGATGCAACTTCCCATATGTTTTCAATCAGAATTTTCCATATGCTGATGCATTTTAAAGCCATGCAAGAGCTCTGATTGCAAAGAATATAGATATATAGAGATATATATTTATGGGTTGGCTGAACACTGCCACTGCCCCAGCTTCTGAAAGCAATGAAGGAGAAAGATTCATCATTGGCTTCTCCGAGTAGCTGTGCATCCGTGGGTCCTGGAAACACAGGTACTGTTTTGCAGAGGGATCATTACAAATGAGAAACGAGCTGGAAGTCCATGGTATCTCCTCCCCCATGTTGTGAAAGGTCACAGTTGGCTGGGCCATATTGTAGCCCAGCTCAGAAAGTGGTAAAGGAACTCAGAAGTTGTTTTTCCCACCACCAAAAAAATAAAATAAATTAAAAAATAAAAGGAAGGAAGGAAGGAAGGAAGGAAGGAAGGAAGGAAGGAAGGAAGGAAGGAAGGAAGGAAGGAAGGAAGGAAGGAAGGAAGGAAGGAAGGAAGGAAGGAAGGAAGAGAGAAAGAGAGAAAGAGAGAAAGAGAGAAAGAGAGAAAGAGAGAAAGAGAGAAAGAGAGAAAGAGAGAAAGAAAGAAAGAAAGAAAGAAAGAAAGAAAGAAAGAAAGAAAGAAAGAAAGAAAGAAAGAAAGAAAGAAAGAAGAACAATTGCACACCACCACTTCCATTTTCTGAAGGGGAAATGGTGATTTGTCTCAGCCATGCTATTGCCTGGGAATTCAGCAACCTTTGGTAATAAAAGAGTTAAACAGCAAGTTCATCTTAACTCTGGAAGAAAACATGTTGTTGGAATTGCTTCTTTCCAGGGTAAATAAGCATTAATGTTTCATAGCACCTTCTCTCTTTGAGGTGCACTGTGTCTCTGGCTTGGCTGGTTTTTATTGAATCCCACCTCAGGTCTCACACAAATAATGTGCCGCACCTGAAAGATGCAACCACGCTGGAAAAATCTCAGCCGAAGAAAAACAAGTAAGAAATGCACTGAAATGCTCTGAAATTCACTCTCCCGAGCAGACTTGAATTCCAAGGCACAAATTAATTACATTATGTGGGCTCGTTCATCCAGTGAGCCATGGTGGAAACCCAGATGATTATCCAGCAAATGGATTTTTTTCATTATGACCTTTTAAAATATTACAACAGCAAGACTGTTGCTGGAAAAGCCCCAGATCTTTCTCTTTTGTTCTGAACCAGCCTCTCCAAACCATGCTGCTACATTTCACTCCAGGTCTCATGTCCAAATGCAAACCCATTCTGTCTCCTCACCATGAAATTCTCTATCACAGCTCTGCTTCTGATGCGTGTTTCCCGTATCTATTTTCTTCAGCCCAGGAGATGCACTCTCATACCTCTAACAGTTGGTAAAGGTACACGTGCTAAAGATGACCCAGTCCCTCTGGAGATCATTGCCTCTCCTCAGATGGTTATCACAGCTAAACATAAGGCACATTCAAACATGTACAAGAAAGACATGGACCTGTTGGAGCAGGTTCAGAAGAGGCCACAAAGGGTTGGAGCACTTCTCCTATGAAGAAAGGCTGAGAGAGTTGGGGTTGTTCAGCCTGGAGAAGAGAAGGTTCCAGGGAGACCTTATTGTGACCTTTCAATACTTGAAAGGGGCCTGTAAGAAAGATGGGGACAGACATTTTAGCAGGGCCTGTAGCAACAGGACAAGGGGTGATGGTTTTAAACCAAGAGGGGAGATTTAGACTGGATATAAGGAAGAAACTGTTTACACTGAGGATGGTGAAACCCTGGCCCACGTTGCCCAGAGAGGTGGTAGAAGCCCCATCCCTGGAAACATTCAAGGTGAGGTTGGACAAGGCTCTGAGCAACCTGATCTGGTTGAAGATGTCCCTGCTCACTGCAGGGTGTTGGACTACATGACCTCTAAAGATCCCTTCCAACCCAAACCCTCCTGTGATTCTATGAAAACACAAAAATGAGTTAAGTGTACCCCAAAGGAGCACTTGTTCAGCCTTAGATCAGACTCACATAAATCAACCCAATGAACAGCAATTCCATGATACTATTTTTTCTTTTTCCTATGTGACACCTGCCTGTTCCCTGGAGAGGATGGACCTTGTCTGGCCATGAATCAGGCTTGTTTAGGAAGAGAGGCTGGGTTCCTGGTAACACCTGGTGGTGCCTTGGATAGTTTGAGTTAATCAATTCCCCACATAGTCACGAGTTATCCATGGTCTACTTTCTGAAGACCTCTGATTCAGAGCTCCAGAGCTGTCAATAACTCATTGTAACTGGGATGAGTTAAAGTTGCATGTCAAATAAATGAAATTCTCCTTACCTCTAAATCCTTTGAAAGAACCCCAAGGCCCAGGCAGCAGCTGAGCAGATAAGGTGGATGCTTCTGATGTTCATTTCCCTCTGTCTTTGTTCCTCAGTGGAGTTGAATCTTCACACCTTAAACTGTTACGAAAGCACATAATTAATAAACATCTGTGATGTTTACTGGGCAAGATTGAGATGAGAACCATCCTAAACCTGAGGGTGACATTAAGTATCATGATTTTGATAAAGGGTTTAAACAGCATATCACAAAATGCAGTAGGCAACAAGAAGAAGACAGAAGATGGAGACACCTCATTTTTGAACACATTTCTGCTCTGCAACGGGGATGTGATGACAATAATGGTTCTTCAGTTATTTATGAAAAGGCTTTATTACAGTGCTGGATTAAGATTGCATAGGAAGTTTTAATGGTGTCATTTCATTGTTTTTGTGGACCTGACTGCCAGCACAGTAGCATTCTTCCCTGTAATGTTCATCCTGCGCTCACAGAGCGTTTGCTTGTAGCCAACTGTTGGCTTTACAAAGAAAACTCTCTGAGAAGTCTGTATTTTTCACTGTATTAACAATGAACAAACCTCAAGCTCGTGGTAGCAATATAGACACTGTTCTACACATTGTTCGTGTTCTGAAAAGGAAGAGGAACAGGGCGGGCTCCTTCAGAAATGAGACTGAAATGCCACCAGATCTCATTTCCTGTGCAGGAGCTTGCGAGAGCTTCAGTCGCTGCAGGCCTACGTGGGGTTTGAGTAGTGTCATGGTTTGTAAGATCTGCTGCATCTTACTGAAATCGCTGATTCAAGATGAAAAAGACTAAAAACGGGCCTGCTTTTAATTAGCAAAAGAGCCCTAACAGCTTGAGCAGATGGAGCTGAGGACAGTCCTTTTGAACGGGGTGTAGAGATCCCCTCACCTCTACTCCTGTTAAAGAGTGGGAATCACAGAATCACAGAATGTCAGGGATTGGAAGGGATCTCGAAAGATCATCCAGTCCAATCCCCCTGCCAGAGCAGGAACACCCAGATGAGATCACACAGGAAGGCATCCAGGTGGGTCTTGAATGTCTCCAGAGAAGGAGACTCCACACCCTCCCTGGGCAGCCTGTCCCAGGGCTCTGTCACCCTCACTGTAAAGAAGTTCCTTCTCAAATTTAAGCGGAACCTCCTGTGTTCCAGCTTACACCCATTGTCCCTTGTCCTATCATTGGACATCACTGTGAAGAGCCTGGCCCCATCCTCCTGACACTCACCCTTCAAATATTTAGAAACATTGATGAGGTCCCCCCTCCGCCTCCTCTTCTCCAAGCTAAAGAGGCCCAGCTCCCTCAGCCTTTCCTCATCAGGGAGATGCTCCACTCCCTTCATCACCTTGGTGGCTCTGTGCTGGACTCTCTCCAGGAGTTCCCTGTCCTTCTTGAACTGTGGGGCCCAGAACTGGACACAATATTCCAGATGTGGCCTCACCAGGGCAGAGTAGAGGGGAAGAAGAACCTCTCTAGACCTACTGACCACAGCCCTTCTAATGCACCCCAGGATGCCATTGGCCTTCCTGGCCACAAGGGCACAGTGCTGGCTCATGGTCATCCTGCTGTCCACCAGGACTCCCAGATCCCTTTCCCCTACATTGCTCTCTAGGAGATCATCTCCCAACCTATACTGG
The DNA here is from genome assembly GCA_907165065.1 of Caprimulgus europaeus. The sequence continues at coordinate 5,416,120 of OU015529.1, forward strand.
AACCTGGGGTTGTTCCTGCCCAGGTGCAACACCCTACACTTGCCCTTATTATATTTCATCAAGTTTTTCCCTGCCCAGCTCTCCAGCCTGTCCAGGTCTCTCTGGATGGCAGTACAGCTCTCTGCTGTGTCAGCCACTCCTCCCAGCTTTGTATCGTCAGGAACCTCAAGACATCTCTGCTGCTTGAACAGCCTCAACGCCTCTGGTAATTAAGAGATCATCCTTGACGTGTCCAATGATGGTCAACAGGCTTCTGGTCTCCTCACCACAAGCAGCACAACATATGCCCAGTTGGACGTCAAACCCTTCTGAAGTAATTGTTTAAAGTAGTGGCAGCCAAGGAGAACTAGGAAAATGTTAGATGCTGTTTGTGTGCTGGTTGCACATGTTGCCATTCAGACTCATTAATCAGATTCCAAAAATGGTGGGATGGCTTAAAAGGGTGGTGGAGGTGGTTGTAAATTAGAGTTTAGGGGCTCTGCTTGTTTAACTCTGACTTTCTGTGATTCGAGGTGTTTTAGAGCGGTACATGCTGATTTAGCTGCTTCCAGGGAGTGGAGCTTTTAAACCCACTCTTCCTCCCAACTCAAAATCATGGCAAGTTGGCAACACTGTGCATATCTTGAGTGGCTTTTATGGGAGAAGAGGTCATTGATAGCTTCTATTTTCCTCCATCTGCTTGCATGGAGCATAGAAAGGCAATCTCATTGCCACTCAATCTTGTCACTATATGGTTGCAAGAATACCAGTAAAATCAGAAATGCCAACTGCATTGTAAAAACTCATCTTCAAATCCAGGACAAAATGGATAATATTCCCTTCAACCAAGAGAAATAATTCTGAACAATATTTTAGTATATGTATATATATATATATACATATACATATATATATATATTTTTTTTTTTTTAAATATATTGTGGTCTTTTCTGGGAAATTAATTTCCTCATCTCCTCTTCCTCCTCCTCCCCTCCCACCTGATGTGTTGGCCACCACAAAAGAGACTTCTTGATCCCAGATGTGTTCCATTTCCTGCAGTAAAAAATTAAAATCATTGCCTTTTTCACAAATATCTGCCAAGGATGGAGATGCACTTCTTAAGAGCTTTCTGCAACTGCTTTAGTTTGAAATGAATAAATCAGGAGGGTTTGACAAGCTAGCCAGCATTTTCTAATTTGTTTCTACTGGCAAAAGTGTCGCAGTGAGTTACATCCAAACAAATTTGGTGGCAGCAACTGCTTTGTAATGACCTAAATGTCTAAACCTAATTTTAGAAAGTGACTTGCAAGGGTTCAAACAAGGCTCTCAGAGCTTGCTCCGGATTTTATTTTCACTCCTTTAAGTGAAAAGCTGATTCATGGTGTTCATGTAGTCGCTGTTGATTTATGGATCCATGGTGGGTTCTTATGTTGAGCAGAGCTGTGACCCATACGCAGTTGTGCATAGAACAAGATCCCTGCATGTTCAGAGAAGCACATCAATGCTCTTTGGGGTGGAGATGTAGGAGGGTCAAGCCCTCAAAGCCACAAATGGTTTAACATACTGAGAGGCAAGCCTGTAGGGAAGGACAACGTGTTTCACTACCCCATCTGACAGTGTTGAAGAAAAAATGGGCAAATCTTGGTGTTTAGCAAACCTTCAGCAGCTGTATGGTCCAAAAAGTCCTGTCTCTGGGCACTCTGTGATTGCCTTTGATCCCAGCACCGACCTTTCCAGGTTCATTGTGAACATCCCCACTACAGGCAATGGTGGTTAGGTCTCACCTCCTTGGCTTCCAGGAGTATTCTGGTGGCTTGGTCTGGGCTCCCTTCAGGGTTTGCCTGTTGTGCTGGATGGAGCTGAGGCCAATAACACTGCTGGGATTGTTTGGCAACTGGAAAAGGTCATAATCCACCTGGAGTTAACACTAAAATACCCTTAAAAATCCTGCTAACAAGAAGGTCTCCACATGTTCCTCCAATTCTTAACCTTTTTGCTGGGGCCTTTCCAATTGTCCCCCATGGAAATGATTTCTGGGGCTCTGCTGGGGGTATTGCATCGGATTTTAGTTGCCAGGTTTTGGTCTGATTTGCTCTTTTATCATCTGGAATTATGTTTTATTCCAAATTTGGGTTTCTGAGCTTTGATGGGTTTTAGTGCCCAGGACTGCTCTTTTTATATGTATCTGTATGATTTTTACACCCAGGCTACATAGATGCTTAAAAAGTGCTTTATTAGGTTGTATCATACATAAATAAAAGATTATAAATGCACAGCCACCATGTTTCTGAGCCATATGAGAAAATACACTCTTGAAAGATATTTTAAATAACTAAGATACCATTCTGGAATAAAATTAATCACATTAATAATCCCGATAAAATATAAAATCAACATCAAAAAGATTTAAGGGGTTATTACTTTGTATGATGTAAATAAAATATTAAAGAGCATATTCAGTGTCTTGAGACACATGTAGCTTTGGCCTTGTGTTTTAAGGAGTTTATTGTATGATTTTCTTTTAAAGTTAGTGGTAAAAACACATCCCAGGTCAAAATAGTAAATAATGAATCACCCACAAATTCAGCTCATTTCCTATCTCTCACTGAAAAAATGTTGATTCCAGGCATGGGAGCAGAACTTTGAGCCAAAGAGTATTTTCTTTATGGTGTGCATGACTCAGAGGAAAGAATGCCCCATGGGGATAGCAGGAGAATAAACTAAATAATAATAATAAAAAGAGTAAATTTGCTTTAAGGAAACAGACAATCAAGTAAAGGGCAAAAGGTCAGCAAAGGCTCTTGACCATTTTTGCATTGCTGCTGTGGTCTTCCTGGTGTCCTCCAGCCCTGAGATGCTGTAGCTCTTCCCTGGGAGCTCCAAGGGAAGGGTGGGTGTCAGAAGGGGCAGCACCCTGGAGAAGAAAGGTGTGGGGTACCATGGGACAGCCTAAGCCCACCAACTGGTTAAAGAACCCCAAATCAGAACTGTGAATTGATGTCACACTGTCTTCCAAGGCCCTGGGAAGAGCTGGTCTCTTCTCAGTGCGTGCCCATAGCTTGTCCCACTGTGGAATGCTGCGAGCTGACCCTGCAAGTTATGTGGCAATGACCTGTGGTGGGTGGGACAGTGCTGAGTCAGCAAATACCCTCTGCTCTGCTCTTTTTTTAATGTCCAATACATTTTTAGTAACTTCATTTAAGCGTCTCTTTTGCATTACTCTTTCCTTACTCACAAATGTGAATAAAAAAGCAGTTTATCCTCCTCCATAAATTGCTTTGCAATCTCTTGATGGGCCTTTAATTATTACAAATCTGACTTTGCCCTCTCTGGGAAGTGTCTCCTCCCTCAGGCAGATTTATTCAGCGGGGTACATCGATATTCCTCAAGCATATTTCACGATGGCTGATTGTGAAATGAAATAGAATTTCAACTCAGCTTTTGGCAGCAATAGCTCATCTGATTTCTCTTTTTTTTTTTCCCCAGAGTGCTAATGGATAATTAATTTCAACAAGCATTGCTATGCACATTTACATAATCATTTATGAGTAATTAAAACCTCTTGCTGTCTGTTCCAGAATCAATATCACGCGGCCAGGAATACAAAACGAGACGATGATGCAACGTGAAAATGTAGGGTAGCTTCTTCCTGCAGGGTAACCACGGGCTTCTTTAATGTCACAGATTTAAAGCTGTGCTCAGGACCAATTAATTTCAGTCTATGAAGACTAAGAAAATTATTGATATTATCTCAGTACAGATCATTACTCTCTCCCACGCATTTTAGGAGCTTTCAAAAAAAAAATGCAATTCAGGTTCCAGCAAGATATAATTTGGGGCCTGAGGGTAATTTCCTGTTCATCACTTTTCCTTCATAAGGATGCTACAGAAAATGGACTGTACAATTATATGCTATGATTGCTAGAAGAAATAAAACAGATTTCTCTGGTTCTCCATGAATGCTTAAAAGGTGAAACAAAAATGTGCACTTTGAAACACTTGTCTAACTTAATTCTTGATGATGTAGGAAAATGCCTGACAAAATTCAAATTTTTAATGCAAAACCAAGCTTGAATTGGAATTTAATTAATTAATTTCCACTCAAATTCACTTCCTTACCTGCTAAAACACAGTAGAGCTCTGTCATGAACTGGAATTATCTGGACAGTTGGATTTGTCCCTTGGAAGATCCACCAAAGAGTTGTCTCAAGTAGGTGAAATTCACAGAGTGTAAATAACCTGCAGGAAGAAAAGATTTGTTAACAACAGATTGGCATAAATTATTTATTCTATATTACCATGTCAGGGAGAGATGAGCCCTAAGCCACTATTTCCAACCATGATATATTTGGAAGCACTAGGAGGGGAGTCATAGACAGGACTTCTACAAATAGTTGGGAAATTGTAAGACTGTATATCCAGAGTGACTTTTGCCCTGGAAGGTGTAATACAGGTCAGCAGTTCTCTTGACACTTGTCTGATGGTCATTTACCCTAGAGGTGCCTGGGTGAGGTCTACACCATCTAAAATTCACTTGCTGTTGGACACAAAGTTCTCCAGCCCTGAGTAGCTTCTTGCAGACCACGGGTGAGAGTCAAGTGCTTTCCTGATCTTGGGTTGTCTTGTTTTCACTTGGCTTCAAGGGTGAAAATTACCTTCTAGAAGACACTGAAAGAGAAAGGAGAGCAAACTTTTCATTTCAGAAAGCACTGTAGTAATGTCACTTGTACCCCCACCTTGGTCCCCATGGCAGCACTGGTAACTCTGTGGCTGCTTTCCTGCATTAGAGCTTATAAAGGGGTAAAATACTTGAGTCTTGAGTCCAGAAGCCTATTTCATAGGATGATAGACTCATAGATTCATAGAACCAATCATTTTGGTTGGAAAAGACCTTTAAGATCATCAAGTCCAACCATAAACCTCACACTGCCAAGTCCACCCCTAAACCATGTCCCTCAGCACCACATCTACAAGTGTTTTAAATACCTCCAGGGATGGTGACTCAAATTTCCTTATCAGAATTATAACTATGACAGATTTCTACTGTAGCTGTGTAACTACTAGAGATGCACTGGCCTTCCTACTTTATTAAATTGTGTTTTCCTTCAATATAAGAAATAATTTCTATTTATGTAGTGGCTGTCTGATCAGTAGAGAGAAGAGTGACAGATGATTTATGCATTAGAAGACAGAGGAAAGCAGTTGGAGTGAGAACTACACCATGACTTGCTGTAGGGCGTGAGGATTTCGGACTGACCAGGGAGCACCAACAGCCTGGAGGAAGAGTGCAGGTTATGGGGATGAGTTTTGGCATCAGAGAGGTACAGGGAACTGAGGAAGAGAGATGAGCTCAGGTTGCAGGAGATGAAATGCTAGGAGCCCTGTAGTCCATATCCAGCACTTACTGGAGAGGCAGAAACCAGGGCACTCATCCGAGCCTGAGCGAGCAGGCGTTCTGAGCAAGTGGTTTAAAACTCAGAAGAAGACAGTTCAAGAAGGACAGGGAGCTGCTTGAGAGAGTCCAGCACAGAGCCACCAAGATGATGAAGGGAGTGGAGCATCTCCCTGATGAGGAAAGGCTGAGGGAGCTGGGCCTCTTTAGCTTGGAGAAGAGGAGGCTGAGGGGGGACCTTATTAATGTTTATAAATATTTGAAGGGTGAGTGTCAGGAGGATGGGGCCAGGCTCTTCTCAGTGATGTCCAGTGATAGGACAAGGGGCAATGGGTGTGAGCTGGAACACAGGAGGTTCCACTTAAGCTTCAGAAGAAACTTTTTACTGTGAGGGTGACAGAGCCCTGGAACAGGCTACCCAGAGAGGTTGTGGAGTCTCCTTCTCTGGAGACATTCAAGACCCACCTGGACGCCTTCCTGTGTGAACTCATCCAGGTGTTCCTGCTCCGACAGGGGGATTGGACTGGGTGATCTTTCGAGGTCCCTTCCAATCCCTGACATGCTGTGATTCTGTGATTCTGTGATTCTGTGATTCTGTGTATCCCTGGCAGAGCATGAAGAAGCCAAGCCTCACCAGAGAAAACCTACGTGTCAAGGAGACTGCTCAAAAGGTGAGTGCCTGTGTGGAGGAGCCCAGTGCCCGCGGGTGTTTGTCGATGACAGCTGTGAAGGAAAAATTACTGATTTTCCAGTGGAAAAGGCGACGTCAGCTTGAGTTACACCAGCAGTGGGAAAAGCAGGCTTTGTAGTGGAGGAACCTGACAGGAACAGCCACGTATTTCTGGTTTTGCGTAACACCTGACATTAAAAATAGGAAAATTTGGTTTGGGAAGGAAAAGCCAATTAGTATAACTGGTAACGAACAGCCTCAGAGTCTGAAAGAAAAGGGAATCTCTGCAGAGGAAGGTGGTGCACAACAGCTGCTGGATCCCCCCACAGATGGTGGGACCTTCTGAATTAAACATCTCTCCTGTGTTTGCCTCTAGTTACAGCAACCTGCATTGGATGCCTTGGTAGAGCACAGGACTGTAGGACCCACCCCCCTAATTACAGACCCACCCCCCTTAATTACAGACCCAACTCCTAATTACAGTGAAGATACGTAGCAGCTGGTAAATGACAAAGGCCAATGAGTAAAGGAGCTGATTTTAACATCAATCTTCACTCAAGTATCACTGAGAGATCAATGAAGATGCTATATCATATTTTTGATAAAGTTTCACAGCCTACTCTTTCAAGTTAATTAGAATTAATGAGAATTTTACATGGATTAGGGGGTGGCTCTTGTTTACCAGAGTGTTGCCTGTGTTTATCTATCAAAAATATTTTCATTTTACTGACTTTCAGATCCTCATTAGATATTAAAACCAGGAACCTGGAGGGAAAAAGCCCTTCATCACATTTATCCTACATCAGTGTTTGTGATGAGTAGGTTATGGCACTCTCTAATCATTGCTAATTTCCAATAAATTTGAGTTTCTTTCTTATTAGAACAGAATTAACCAGATGGGATTTTATTAGAGAGAAACTACACTTAATATCAAAAAATTGCACCGCAGCTGAAGGTGGAAGAGCTTGAAAACAAAAGCTGGGGAGGTTAAAAATGTCAATATTTGAAAACTTCTTACAAATCTACAGACTGTTTTGTTTTATAAGGGCAGCACCAACAAACCTTCCAGAAAAATCTGCTTTCATGTTTTTCATGCCCATCGTCATTGCTTTGCTGTTTGTTTGTTTTAAAATGCTCCACTCCACTGGTGGCCATGGTATGCTATGTTACAACACAGTCTTTCCAGACATGGAAGAATGTTTATAAATCTGTGGGGAAAGATTTAGCTATCTTTTAAAAAGAAGCTATTTATGTATCTGGGCGTACAAAACTGATGTGGAGTTCAGAGCCTTATCCCATCAGCCTTCCCTCTGCTCTGGGTCACTGTGGTCATGTTTACAGGGTAGACCTGGAACTATTTTTTTTATGGTTGCCCTTGTAGCTGGAAAACATGACCATGAACTTCAGAACCTTCATAAGAAGTAAACTCTTAATGTTGCCACTATCACATGGAGTAGTTGCAGGAGTTTGAAACAGATTTGGATAAAATAGCTAAACAGAAAGAGGTTTTTTATAATTTTTTTTAACTTTTTAAACATTTTTCATCCGTTACACCTGTCTTACATATTGATCTTTGGGTTTGGCCATTTAATGGTGTATTTCCCTGATTCTATTTTATTGCATTGGCATAAAGACAAAGTCATTCTGGCTGAGTGAAAAACTAGAGCATAACTGGTCCAGCCACCATCCTGGTGTCTCTGCAGAAAGCAGAAATTCTGAAAAGGAGCAGGATAAAGCTCACCAGCCAGCACTCACCCCATGGGGAAAGGCTGGGGTATGTTCCCATCTCCTGGTTTTGCTGGGATAGAGTCATAGAATTAATTCTTGGTCAGAAAAGCTGTGTTTTAAGAAGACAGCAGCACCCAATTAGGTGAGAACAGAGCTGATAGGACTCTTTGTTCTAGTTTGTGGCCAGCCATGGCATGTAGGTTTCCATAGAGGTCAAGGTATTTAGTAGTTTAGAGTCAGTCAGGTGCTAAGGCAAGGAGTGAAAGCTGGGGCAGCTGACCCAAGCCAGCCAAGAGCAGTATTCCATACCAGAAACCTCATGCTTACTGTAAACTGGAAAGTTTGCTAGGGACAACCCTCTTCCTCAATGGCCCTCATCCCTGGAAGGTCTCACCCATCATTCAGCTCCCAAGGCCTGCTCTCCCAGTTGTGGCCATCATGTTTTTGTCATCTGAGTAGAACCCTGTGTATTTTATATTAGTATTAGTATTAATACTAGTTATTATTATTTCATTAAATCTATTTTCATTTCAACCCACAGGTCTCTTCTCCTTTTCTCAATTCCCCTGCCCAGGGTTGGGGAGGAGTCATTGAGTGATAGAACAACTGACTATGCAAGACATCCCAGCGCTGCTCCAGCACTCCCCAACTGCATCCCCAGAGAAGTGCCATCCTTTCTGTCCCAGGGGCAGGGAGCTGAGGTGGAAATGAATATTTAGCAGATCTAGTATTTGCACACAGGGAGATCTGGCAAGAGACATGTAATAAAAACAAACCTGCAGGCACCTGCTTTGGGAAACAGGTCTTCTTCTGATTTCACTCTTGCAAGAGTGCTTGCAAGGTCACCCAAGGACAGACAGAAATCATTAGCATCATCCTCCTAAAAAAGTGTGGACACCTACAAATGTATTTTAGGATTATTTTTTGTGTAGAAATGCAACTGATGTAGGGAACAGCTAAGTCCAGCCCGAGTTCATACTGGAGACAAGCTTTGGCCATGCCTGGCTCCTCTCAGATGGTCATTGGTCATCACAAGGGTGAGATGGGTGTTGAGCAGATGGTTATTTTGCAGGATGCAGAAGAAGTGGCCAGAGCATGATGTGTTTAGCAAGAAGCAATACTTTTAAGGACTGTAAAATAATGTCACACCTAAAGTGGGACCTACAGCCAGTCTGACCTGGGGGATGGAGCACGCAAGGCACTAAATATTGGGGCAATTTCCCTAGGCGAGTCTGGCAGAGGAGCTGAGCAAGAATCACTTCAAACCCTCTTCTGAGCTCTGCTGTATTCGCTCGTTAAAGAGCTGGTGGGGAGCTCCAGCCCCGGGGAGGACCTCGATGTGCGAGTCCCGGGTACCATCTGCCGGTGGGCGCGGGGAGTGCTGCTGAGCATCGGCGGTTGGGTGGGAAGGGACCTTTGGAGGTCATCTAGTCCAACCTCTCCCTTCAACTAGACACCTTCCACTAGCTCAGGTTGCTCAGAGCCCCGTTCAGCCTGACCTTGAATGTTTCCAGGGATGGAGCACCTACCACCTCTCTGGGCAACCTGGGCCAGGGTTTCACCACCTTCATAGCAAATATTTCTTCCTCTGCCTCCTGACAGCCTGGGGCTGCAAACTTCACACCTGTTGATAAGCAGAAGTTGAATGAATATAATTTTATCCTCCAGTTGATTTAATCACATATTATTCACACTTATAAAATTCAAACTCCACAGAAAACAAATTAATCAATTGAAAAACTCTCAACCCAGACAGATGTAAATAGATGGGAGAATTATCCAGCATCTTAAATTTGGGTAAAAGCTGTAGTTAAAGATTTCAAACCCAATTTTTGTCAAGGAACATAATACAAAGATGCCTACAGTGATGTTATATGCAAGTCAATGCATGCCAAAGAGTTTCCCCAAGAGCTTGGAGGTGTCTAACAGCAGTTTGAGGGTTCCTGAGCTGGTCCCCAGTTTTATGACCTGGAGCCCTCCCACCCCAAGGAGTGTTCCCAGAACTCAATGGTGTGTCCATCTCACCTGGCCAGCAGCTACAGACATTGCTGGGCAAACTCTGCACTTGATGATGGACTGACACCTGTGATAACACAGAGAAAAAAAATATTTTTAAAGCATACAAAAAGAAATGTCTCTATTTTGTGATCAGAAGTTGAGAGATGTGAGTTGAAAAGGTAACTTTAATAATAGATGAATTGGAGTGAGGTAGTTACTAACAGCTGTTTGCCAATAAAACATTCTCTGGCATTTTCTTTGAGGAAACTTCAAAAGACCTTTCCACGTTAATGGTCTCCAGAATGGGTGTTAAATTTCCTATGATTGTGAGCAAAGCATGGGAAGCTGGATACCCTGAGTGGGAGCCAGATGCCAGGCCAAGCACAGGCAGCAGCTGAGGACCAGTGGAGAAGTGACCAAGCACTCTTGCCAATTGGAAGAAAGAAGCAATTCCTGAGGGAAAAAAAAAATGAGTTTTCAGAAGGAATTTGAAGCTGGGGTGGCAGGAGCATGAAGAAGTGATGGCTCCATTATTTTAGTATATGGAGGAAGAAGAAAAACTGAAAAAATATGGTAGTGATTCTGAAGTGACCAGGGGGAAAGAGAGGAGCTGAGGAGAGGGAAGAGATGCAGAACAAGCTGGAGCTATTGCCTTCCATAATTCTGGGAAAAACAGAGAAAGAGGGAAGAGAAGGTTTTTGAGAAAGTTTGAGCTGGAAGCGAGGTGCTTGTCTGAAGGGTTTCCAAATCCTCAGATGAAAAGTGATTTCAATATTGTATAACTTTGCTTCTAAAAAATAATATTACAGTCCCAGGACTAAATATATGACCCCTTGTAAAAAAAATAATCTGATTTTGATATCATCAGAATTAATATCTTCCATTTAATTTTCATCAGTAGGAAAAGGTAACACATATCCTCTGGTTCTTCATCCAGTTGGGTGGTATCAGTGGGTATCTATATTTGTACAGATATTCCTTGCATTTATAGATATTCCTCCAGAAACACTGATTTCTTTTTACTTGAGCATGAAAGCTCCTCTAATACTGCTCCTGTCTGGAGAACATCAGGCAGCTGTGAAGTAATGTCATGAACCAAAAAGAAGTGATTGCTGATGACACTAATCAGTCAGTTCTCTGTTGCTGTTTGACATCTTGCTCCATCAAAGGAACAAGTCATGGACATGCAAATTAAGTGTGATTTAAGGACACTTAAATATTAACTGAGAGAGGAAATTAAGAAAAAAAACCCTGAGAAATATGAACTGAGGCTGCAGATGAGATTGCAGTGGCTTTGATTCTTAATTTGTAGTGGCCTTGATTCTTAATTTTAAAAATCCCTGCCAGTCATTGTCATTGCTGCCATTATTTTGGATGTGCAAAAATAAGGTTTCAGAACCAGACAACTGAATGAATCAAATAAATACAGATATAGGAAAGAGAGACACTGACAATCTCTGTCTGTAGAAGGAGTTTATCTGGTTGCTGCTGGCCAAGAGGTTTTTGCATTCTGGTAATTCAAGAAAAATACTAAAATTTTAAACCTTTATGTGTTACTTTTAGTTTAAATACCAAACCAAGAGGACTTATTTCATGCCTGTGATCAATATTTGTTCTTATGTGCTGCAGCAAGGTAACAGAGACAATAATTTTTTGCCATTCTCTCACTCTGGAGATGCTGTGGGTGAGGTTCTCCTGCTGAGAGACACAGAAAACAAACCCCTGAAAAGGAAAGAAAAGTCAAATCTGGGCTATGGGTCAAAATGCCATTTGGTCATTGAGGTCACTCCCGTGAGTCAAGAGCAGTACAGAGGTGCTGGTGCAATTCCAGAAGCAGCAGCCTGATGTGCATCTCAGGGGTGACAATGTCCAAACAGTACCACGTGCCTGACAGTGACCAGATTTGCAGCCTCCTGGTTGCGTTGCAGTTGGAAGAACCATGTCAACTCAAATATCATATAGACACTGTTGGTGCTGACTTGGATTTAGCGTGGTTATGTTGAAGAGCATTCCCAGGAAGAAGACAGGCACCTCTTTCCTGGACAGTGGTGCTGTAAAATGGTGAAACTGGTCTTCATCCAGGTGAGAAATTTTGCAGATTAATGATGAGCTGTGCAAAATAGGCTCATTCTCAAACTACTTCAGGCATTACAATAAGCTGAAAGTATGAAGCTCTAGCTGAATCTGACCACTGGATTCAGATCAGGAGTGTTTCCACTGATACCTTCACACTGTAGATCCCCTTCCTTGTAGTGAGATAATTGCTGTAGATAAAGAGAGCTTTGCAATATGCAGATTTTCCTTCTAGTGCTGCTTTTAATTTTTAATAATAATAATAATAATAATAATAATAATAATAATAATCCTCAGCTTTCAGAAACAAGACATTGCAGCCCTACTCTTCAAGACATGAGCTGCTGAGAGGAGCACACATTAGGGCAGGGATTAACTTTTCCTGCCTGCACTATAATTTTGTAGACTGCTTTCATTCTGGGGCTTTACCAATGTAACAGAACTATGCTATATCCTCACATATATAAAACAATCTGCTTCAGCTATCTTGAGAGAACAGCTTGGCTGCAGATTTGGAGCTATTGCTAAGGAACTGGTCCAGTAAAATGTGTTTCAAGGCTGCTGAGCAGCAAATGAATGGTTTGTACAGCTCCTGCTGCCTGCCAGCCCTGTGATGGGGCAGTGAAAACTGGGTATTGCTGCCATCAGTGTCCCTCTGTGGCATTATTTTGTGTGTGTGTGTGCTGTTCCCTTGCCATCAGTGAGATGGTTTGACTTTTTAATGGGTTAACACATTGCTTTGTGTATACTGCTCTCTTTAAAAGCAATTAGACAGCTGGGTGATACCACACCACACGCTCCCGTGAGTCTCTGCTAACCCAGGTGGTTACCTGCAGCTGACTGCAGCATTGGGGTTCCACTGAGATATGCAATTCTAGTTCCAGTAAGTGTATCTGAACTATATTTTAGGGGAAAATAAAAAAATACTACAAAGCAAACAGCTCTTCCTGAGAAGCCTGTTTTCATCTTGTCCCGTCTTGAAGCCCTGATCACAATCACGAAGGGCTGCAGCTTCTGTACCACCCTCCTCCTTCCCAGCCCTATTTCTCCTGGTTTTTATCACAGCCTGGTGTTGAGGATTAGCAAATCAAGCAAGCAGCTGACATTTCTGGAGGTTTTTTATTGTACTCTGTCCTTCTGGAGGTGTGAGAAGCAGGGCTGCTCCCATTTCACTTGAAGATGATGCAGTATAGTAGGCAACAGCGAGTCTTTGACGTGACTTGCAGCCAATATTCCAAGATAAGAGGCATCATGACCCACCACAGCCAAACCTCCCCCACAACCACGCTTAAATGGGCCTTCTCAAACCACAATGAGCTTTATTAGACAAAACACACAGTGTTTCCTTCATCATAGAATCATAAAATCATTAAGGTTGGAAAAGATCTCTAAGATCATCCAGTCCCACTGTCAAACCAACACCACCATGCCCACTAACTCATGTCCCTAATCACCACATCTACCCATCTTTTAAATCCCTCCAGCGATGGGGACTCCACCACTGCCCTGGGCAACCCCTTGCAGTGCCTGAGAACCCTTTCAGCAAAGAAATTCTTCCTCACATCCAATCTCAACTGCCCTGGGCACAACTTGAGGCCATTTCCTCTTGTCCTCTCCCTTGGTCCTTGGTTGAACAGACCCACCCCCACCTCTCTCCACCCTCCTTGCAGGGAGTTGTAGAGAGTGAGAAGGTCTCCCCTCATCCTCCTCTTCTCCAGGCTAAACAACCTCAGTTCCCTCAGCTGCTCCTCATCAGAGTTGTTCTTCAGCCCCTTCACCAGCTTCATTACCCTTCTTTGGACATGTTGCCCTTCATATGGACATCTGTGTTCCTAATGTAAATAAAATAGTCTATGAAAGCTTGTGGAGGTATGGCTTTTACAGGTTGTCCTTCTCTCTCTATGTCTTGTCCCAGCCCTGCTTTAATCCCCATTGAAGTGCTTCAAGACATTAAGCTGCCAGATTTGTTCCCACTTTGGAGGAGTTGTTAGTTTTCTGGTGTGTGACCGCCCTGCTGCAGGAGAGCAGAAGTCCAGTGGCAGCAGACAGAGGTGTAAGGCTGGTGGCAGAGTGAGGCTGGCAGTGGCATTAAATATTTCTGTGTTACTTCTAGTTTAAATGACGTTAGGTCACTTGGTCCACAGTGTCCCATGTTCCCCATCCACTCCAGTTGCTGCCCTGAGAAGCTGAGACTGAGATCAAGCTTTCAGGAGCACGTCTACCAGCAGTGCAAAAAGCTCCAACAGTTTCTGGATTTAACTCAATACATCCAGTGAGGATCCCACAGGAAGCCTGAAACTTCAATAACACTGATAAGGAAAAAAGAAAAACTTGTATTAAAGTCTTGCTACTTGGATCAGGGAAAATAAAGCCTGATTTCCAAGGAATATCTTCTTTCAGGTCACTGTTTCTGACTTGGACCAACATCTTCTGTGATCTTCTGTGATCTTCTGTGTGTGGGCAGAAGGAGCCCTTTGGATGGGGCTTCTGGGTATATAACCTTAGAGAAGAAAAAAGAAAAGAGGAGGAAAGCTTAACTATTGAGAGTTTTCAGACCTGCAGAAGGAGTTATGTACCTAATTCTTCTGTCAGTTTTCTCAGCTGGCCTCAGGAAAGACTCCCACCCACCCCCAAAGCTCCCCTCACCTCTACTTTTAGTCTGTCACGGCTGCAAGAATGTTATCCAAAGCAAAATATATTTGTCTCCAATTTTTCTGTTGTAAATTTCTATTGTTTCTAAGTATTTTTTCTATTTTTACACAAATAGCAAAACCCATCCATGTGTTTTGTTACCTGTCCAGCGTGCCACCCTCTTGTTGGAGGCCACGGTGGTTTGTAGGTCTGAGGAGCTGACCCTGTGTGCCCCAGCCCAGACACCAGACCCTCTGTACTGCCTGGAGATACCACAGTGCCACAGCTGAGGGGCTGAAGACAAGTTTTGTGTTGCCTGAGTGGAAGTACATTGATTAAGTGACACCCTAAAGAGTTTCTCCTGTAAATTATGCCACAAAGCAGTGAAGGTGATTTTACCTCAGAAAGAAAATGGTGAGCACAGCGATGGTTGACAAAAGCTCCATCAATGGGCTCCTCACTTGGCACTGGAGCCTTTTTAAACTTTTCCTGCAGAGCTAGCAGAGTCCAACCCAATTTAAAATGCATCCAAATTCCCAGCAGGAACCGGCAGGAAAACAGGACAGGGCTGACGTCCAGACGGCCAGCTCTGAGAGGGGACCTGGAGCTGAGACAGGGCTGAGACACCTGAGGGTGGGTGTCTGTCTGCAGGCACCTCGCTTCAACCAGGGCAAACTTCCAACAGCATCGCTACACCTCGTCCTAATTTCAGCCCTCGGCTCCAATCCCATTCCCTCTGCCTGGCTGGGGCTTGGGGCCACCTTGACCTCAATTTCCTAGTTATGAAAATACCATCAGTGAAAACGCTTCTGCAGTCACTGAGCAATTATTATTATTATTATTATTATTATTATTATTATTATTATTATTATTATTATTATTATTATTATTATTATTATTATTATTATTATTATTATTATTATTATTATTATTATTTTAAAAATACAGAAAGAACTATTTTAAGAACTATTTTAAGTGCTGTGGCTGACTGCATTTCTCGAGACCAAAGGGACCCGCTGGCCATCTGTCTCCTGGATGGAGAACTGGTCTCTGAGACTGGACACAAAGATCCTGAAGCACACCATGGCTTTGAAATCAGCTCCAAGACAGGGAGGAGTGGTTTATTGGTTGGCTCAGGACACCTTGTCCATGGGTTAGTAATCCTCTCTTCATCCTCCTGATGAGAGCAAGCTGAAAGAGAGGTCACCAGGATTTGCCCCAAATAGCTTGTGTTCACAGTGTGGTCTGGAGCCAAAGTTTGGATAAGCTCAAAAAAGCTTTGGATAAGCCATGTTGAAGTAAAGGTCAGATGAGATCGCCAGACTGCTGATCATTCATCAGCAAATTCTTATTTTCAGTTTCCACAGGAGATTCTGGTTGTTGAGCAGGCAGAAGATGGCTTTTGCAGGGACTGCTTCTCTCTGACGTTAACAGGAGGTGTCACATCAATGTTTCTTTTTTTTTCTCCTACCTGTCATCATCACCAGAAGAGTCTCATCCAGGCCAGCTCTGAAAGCCTTGTTGGCTCGTGCAGTTCCTAACATATCACAGCTGAAATACCAGCAATTGGTGAAACCCGTTGACTGCAAGACCGCCCTCATTTCGAGAGCACTGACCACAAAACCACTCTCATTTCAGGAGCACCACTCCCTGAACACACAGGCACAGGGGTTTTTTTCACACACATATCCATCTTGGGGCTGGGGTTTTGACCCCATGAGCTGGGATTCAGAAGGAAGATCTACTAAATCTAGGAAAAAATATCGACAGAGTGGAGCTGCGTTGGGAAGATGCTTTAGCAGAAGCTCCTCCCTGTCCCAACCCTTGGAGAGAGCAAACCAAGCCAAACCAGGGACAAACCATTCGTTTTCATCTGCTACACAAACATCACAGAATGCAAAGCAGCCTGGTAGATGTCTCCTCTCCATGAGCTCCTCCTATGCTTGATTACAGGAATGCCAACAAACCCGCTGTGGTGCCCCGCGGGCACAGCCCTGGCCGGATGATTTCCCGATGAACATTTTTCCTGGCTCGGTTCCTGCCCTGCTCATGGATTTATTTCATCCTGGTAACTGATTTGCTCTTTCCAGAGTCATATTAATTGAAACTGAATATTTAACAAACCCAGACATGTTGATCCAATACGAGGAGTCATAGCTGGCTGGGAGAACGTGGAAACTGAAGTGATGGGGACTGCCAAATACTCATCAGCACTGTGAATGGTACAGTGCAAAAGAAATGTCCAAAAAGACAGCTTCCAAAAGTAAAGCTTAACCCTTAGAAGGACTAAAGGAGAGGAGAGATGAAGACAAGGGTTGTCACTCACTGCTCGTACCTGCCCACCTACAGCTGGTGGTGGCCGCTTTCACAGATGCAGTGAAACACAGAGGTGAGACCAAAAAAATCCCATTTCATACTGCAAAGGTGTTTATTTCTCTTCTGTGATAAAGAATTGCTTTAAAAATGTGTCTTAACTCGCAGCTCTGCAGCCCCAGCAAGGCTCAATGCTCACAACTGACTGTGATTTAAACAGATCCTGTTCTAAACCCAGCTTTGGAGTTTCTAACACGCCTGCCAGTGGGGCAGGAGGTTATCTCCAGAGCTGGCTTGTGTAGACCTTCACCACTAAGTCTTCATACACTCAGCATATAATAAAATACAGCAAAACCTGTCATGCTGATAAAGACTGGAATTGGTAATCAGCACAGAGTCAGGAGTTTAAAGATTATGTTATTAGAAATTTAATTCCATTGACATATAAATGAGAACTTGAAATTAATAAATACACACTTGGATATTTTCTTTTCATTTGATAAAAGTCCTCCAAAAGCTGCCAAGGGGGATAAGAACAAGTAGCTAAAGGGAGATAAAGAACATCCTCAAGACTGCAAAATCTGTGTCGAGGCTGGGAGAGCACAGAAGCAAAATCCTGCATCAAAAAAATGTGGTTTTGAGCAAAATCAGTCCCTGAGGTGGCTGAAGAGATGCCAGCCAGTCTGTCTGAGCTGCAGGCCAGTTCTGCAGACACTGACCTCTTTGCATTGAACAGCAGAATCTGAGGGGAACTGGCATTGCTTAAAATGCCATCTCAAACCAAGGTGGGTAGGAACCAGTGACTGCATTTGAACAACAGCCTTAAATTTTTTCACCAAATCTCTGCTGATGTTCAAACACCTTCTGCTTTGAGTGTTTAAAGCAAAAAAACTGCAAAACATTTTAGTGAGGATGAAGGGCAGGAAGTCTTCAGAAAATTGAAACAATTCCAAGTGAGAAATTCCCCTTCACCTTTCAAGCATTATCTCATACTTACAAGTCTTTTGAGCTAGCAGCTAAAAGAGTAGTTTTCCAAAGAAATCTTGCCTGCGGGGCTCCACCGGGTTAGTAGAAAAAGTGTGAACGATTTTAGTAATAATGTACTTCACAGAGTGCTGGTGCTAAGTGAGGAGCAGAGGAGGGTTGGCTGGTGACAAACTGCTCAGTATCTCCTCCCACTCTCCTTCCTCTGCTTTAGTTGTGTTCCAGAAAAGTGCATTAGGACCAGGGAAGTCATCCTTCCCCTGTCCTGGGCACTGGTGAGGCTGCACCTTGGGTACTGGGTTCAGTGTTGGATCCTCACTCCAAGAAGGACCTGGAGGTGCTGGAGCGTGTCCAGAGAAGGGCAATGGAGCTGGGGAAGGGTCTGGAGCACAAGTGTGAGGAGTTCCCGGCTGAGGGAACTGGGGGTGTTGAGCCTGGAGAAAAGGAGGCTGAGGGGAGACCTTCTGGCTCTGTCCAAGTCCCTGAAAGGAGGGTGGAGAGAGGTGGGGGTGGGTCTCTTCTCCCAAGTAACAAGGGACAGAACTAGAGGAAATGGCCTCAAGTTGTGCCAAGGGAGGTTCAGGTTGGATATCAGGAAAGATTTCTTCACTGAAGGGTCATCAGGCACTGGAAAGGGCAACCTAGGGAAGTGGTTGAGTCCCCATCCCTGGAGGTATTTAAAAGATGAGCAGATGAGGTGCTTAGAGATGTGGTTTAGTAGTGGACAGGTAGAGTTGGACTTGATGATCACAAAGGTCTTTTCCAACCAAACGATTCTATGATTTTATGATTCTATGATTTCCCGTTTGCCTTGGAAACTTGTCCCTATGGCAACACACAGGACTATCTTGACGCAGACACGCTCGTACTTACACAGCCCCCTCTTCTTGTGACACTTTCTATGGTAACATCCTGAGACTGTCAGAAAGATGATGTCAGATTGCCTGTGTCCAAGATACCACTTCAATGATTGTTTACTGAGAACTTGTTTTTGCAATCTTTCACTTCAGGTTCATAATTTTACAGCTCTTGAACTCTCCATCTTCATATCACAACTGCAATTTTATCTGAAATGTGTTGCCAAATCTATGTTTTTACCTTTATCATCAAAAATCCGTAACCTCAAACGAGATGTTTTTGACAAGACCTCCTTTCCATAAAGCCATGCTGCCAAGTATCACGGGCTGCTTCTGAGGTTCTTGCTGAACTGAATCCCACGTTGGCTTTTCCCTTGTTTTGTTCAGATGCTGACAAACTGTACTTGTATTTATGCCCCCAACACGATGAATTTCTACATTCTTCACACACAGTTACTTGGATTAACACTGTTACCATTTTTTTTCCACTCTGTTGTAAATATGCTACATCTAAGCATGTCATAAATTTACCCATTAAAAATACCCTGAGCAGTTGGCTTTGGATGGTAAGAGGGAGCGTAGTTGTATGCAGGGTGATCACCTTGAGCTCCAAGAATTGCAGTTAGGACTTTTGACTTCAAAAGCATAAAATTCCTCCCCAAGAACAGTCACCAGCCACAGCCAACAGCTCTGGGCTTCGTCCTCAACATCTACAGGGTCCAGACAGGCTGAGACCCTTTGGAGTGATGCTCACACTGAAATCTGTCACAGTTGGGTTTTGGTTGCACACAAAGACATGCACAAGGTACAAGGGTGTTCTTTGGTTTAATCCCCACTGAACAGAGCCACATGGTTAACATTTCACATGAAAAAAGAGGTTAAAAAAAGAAACTCTGGTCTGTGATACCAAGATGTACTTAAAACTTCTTTAATTAAATAGCATAGTCAGTATTAATCTTCTCTGACTGAGGTTTTAAAGCTCACAAGCTTCCAGAATTGCTTGTTCCAAGAACAAGAGACAACTTGGAACCTTGCTCTCACTGCGGGAAAAAACAGGTGAGGATGACTGCTGACACAAATTAAACCATGCACTTGCAGGCATGGTCTTTGAGGAAGTGCAAGTGCAGAGGCTCTCATAGTCTTTGAGAAGACTGGGAAAATAGGGAAAAGCTGTTTGTAGTGCCAAAACTAAGAGGATATAAAGAAATAATGGAAATTATGATTTGGGGCTAGAAGTCCTAGAAGTTATAGTTATGATTGAGAGTTTCTCTCACTTAGAAATCAGAAATATGAATCTTTTGCTTTGAAGATCCTTTCTTGAAGGTGAGAGGGAAGCATTAAACTCAAACCCAGTACTTACCCAACCAATCCACCACATACATCCAGCTATATATATATATATATATATATATATATATATATACACACAGCAGACAAAAGAGGAGTCCTGTCATTTTCAGTCGCAGCTGAATGTGTTTCATTACCAGTTTTTGCTCCTTTTGTCCCAACTGTCTGTCAACATTAAAGAAGACAGACAGAGTACGCCACTGTGCCAGGAATGATTAGACTTCAGAACAACCAAACCAAAGACAATTACTTTCTATTTCACATTTGACTGAGTATAGCTCTGCACAGTCATGGTAATGGAAACTCTAAAATATTTTCTGTATTTTTAATGGAATTTAATAAAAATATTCCTTCTATTTTGTCCAATTTTTTCTATGCTTGTCTTCCTCTTAATGTTTATGCCAAGAACCCTTGTGAAACCCCTCTGATACCATCAATCCATAAATACAGTTTATCATTTCTAGATATATACATGCAGGCACACTCCAGGTTCATAATTAGAGAGGAAAAATGTCAGCTCCATAAAAAGCAAAACACAGCCCGGTATGTGCTGGGTGGCAGAAACAAACGGAGGCGGCGGGAGGCTGGGAGCTGCCTGAAGATCTGAGTCCTGGCTGTGGCCAGAATGACAGATGGTGTTTGTCAAGAGGATGGAGCTTTACCTTCTCATTTTATCATGGAAATATCAGTGAGAAAACTATCAACATTCACTATTTTATCTAACATTTAAGAAATACATCCCACAGAAAAAAAAAAGACAGAATTCCTGCTGGAAAATAAGAGTCCCAGATGCAACTGGAAATCCCAATTAAAAGATACAGTTTTGTTTATCAAGAGACACTGTCAGCCATTGCATGTATTTTATTTTCTCATTAAGGAAATGCACTGAGCATATACAGAGATTACATTCAAAAAAGATTTATCATTACAGAACAATCAGAAAATAAAGATACAATCAACATGTGTTTCCCGCAGCAGAGGAGATTGAAGGAACTGATTCAAGCTGAGAATGAAATGAAAAATACTTAAACCAATTTAAGTGATTGTTACACAGATGAGATATTTCAGTTTAAATTAAAATTCTCAGCCAAGATCTGTTGCATTGTTGTAATCTCTGTCTTCAACAGCTTCATCAGACTTGGGCCAAGCAACTAAGCATAGACCAGAACCGCCTTATCCAAGTCCATCTGAACAACATCCCAGAGAACAGTCCCAGTCTGGAGCCACAATCTGCTGAAAGGATCTGTACAGAGGCAGGAGTGCAATAAACCAGGGAGACAGTCTGCTCCCTGTGACAGGAACAGCGACAAGGCAGGCTGGGGTTACACTCTACCTGGAGGCTTCACTGATTTCACTTGAAGAAGCTCTTCTAGGAGTTTGCAGCCTGAATGAAATGTTTGTGACTGTGCAGAATTCTATGACACACTGCCTGGAGCGGATTGTTCAAAGAATTATACTGAAAAAACATCACAACACAAAGCCAGTGGAAAAAATATTTTGCCCTTTATTTTGTGAGTTCCATAATATTGATGACCAAATCTTTTTTCTGAACAGGCAACTAGAACTCTGAAGAGCATCTATACCTCAATTACACCAGCTGGACTTTAAGCCAGTCCTGTGCATGCTGTGTGCCAGAGATTAGACCAGATCATCACAGCTGGACATTAAAATCTACAAACATCACTGATGTGCTTGTCTGTCCCTTTGAGTTTTGAATCAAAGGAGGTACCACCCTGCTCTCCAGTAGCACAGACCCAAGGCCCTGGCTAGTGTTATCACATCATGCGTTATGTCCCTTCTCCTCTTGCCTAGCTTCAACATAACCACTCCAAAGGACTGTCTGCCTGGTGATGCACAATGCCTTCCATGATGTGGTCCATTCTGGATCATTTACTTGGTAAGACCTCAATGAATAGGATTATTAAAAATGGTGATTTATTTCCTTACATCTCTAAAGATCTCCAAGTAATTTAATTCACTTTGCAAATTGAAAAGGATGTATGAACCACCAGAGATCAACTCAATTGCATCCTTGAAGGGGGAGATACACACTCTTACTCTCACAGGATGAAGACTAGGACAGTGAAGAATTAACTACATAGCTGAAACCATTGAAACCACAAGAATAATTTAGATAAACAAAAATGTTATTACTCATAGTTATGATTTGCCTACAAAACAGGGCTTAACCACTTGTTCTCAAAACCAGCAGTAGAGATAGAACGAGCTGATCTTTGGAGGAAGCTTACCAGTTCAAAACAACTTCCAAGCTTTTTTTTTAATTTTTATTCTTCCAATGTTGTGGCAAGATTCTAAAAGGATCAGGAAAGAGAAAACTGGAAGGCTTTTTTTAGGTAGAAATATATGTAATATAACATACCTCCATGCATTGCTTGCTTAATGATCATAGAATCATGGAATGGTTTGGGTTGGAAGGGACCTGAAAGCTCATCCAGTCCCAACCCCCCTGCCATCAGCAGGGACACCTTCCACTACACCAGGTTGCTCAAAGCCTCAAATCTTCTCTTACCAGTTTTTATTAATATGAAATCATCTTTATTTCAAGTTTTCTGCCTTTGTTCAGTTTGCAAATGTTCTCTGAAAGCCTAATTTCCTTGCTAGAATTTACAGTCATCACTTTATGCTTGAAAATTGTAGCTTGCTTTTGAATGTCTGCCAACGCTAAACAGCATTTGGAAGATATTGGTCCTTTACCCTACTATAAGGCTACTTGCAGCTAAGATTTCTCCTTCTATCTACTATCTAAATTGTAGGAAAATGTTACATATTTGCACAATCAACCCCTCATGACAAACAGGATGAGGGTGGCATTTCTTACATATAGGTCAAGATAAATTTAGCAGATGGAACAATTTTTTACCTGAACATCTGTCAGGTCTGCCTACTGCTCTTTGCCTACTGAGAAGTGTGGTACATGGAGGAAGGTGATTAGGAAATACAATCATCCCTTTCTAAGACGGTGGACTTGTTGCTTCAGGATACTCTTCTTTCCCCTCATGTCAGCCTCAACAACGGGTGCCACAGTAAAGTAAAGATGAGGAGAGAGACGGAGCTTGTGGAGGTGGTGACTCCTGAAGCCAGGCTTTTTTTTGCATTGCAGTTGTTTGAGTAACAGCAGTGAACGCTCACTCCAGGCGCTCTGGATCCATCCTTCCTTGCCCGCTCACAGAAGGACCTGAACGAACAGGACTTCATAACGCCACCTAGAAGAGAGCCACACTGAACCCAAACGGATCTGCAAGTTCATGGTCACCTGCTCCTGTCTGCACCTCCCCAGCATGACCCTCATCATCCCATACTGAGCAACAACAGCAGTTTGGGCCGTTCCTCACATGTAAATGAATACAATTGCACCAGAGTAACTCTAACAAGCTCCTACTTAAATTAAATTGTTAAATAATTGTAATTTATCTTCCATACAACTGATACACCTTAAATATCTCTGAACTTGCTCAAGTGCAGTGCCTCATTAGCTTCTTTGCCTTCCTAATTTCCAGGTAAGTCATTTACATTTTAAAATGAGAGATTTTAGTAAGAAGTAACACTTACCCTTCAGTAAGAAGGGTAATACTTTAAATGCTTTTTTATAACTTGATGTGGATATGGCTCATCATCACAGCACACTGACAAATCATACTGGGGGGTTTTATATCAGAGTGCTGCCCAACCAATAAAATTAGGGATTGAGATTTATTAATAGGGTTCATTTTGACAGAAAACATTTACCTTTCTTTTCCTCCTTAGCTTACTATAGACTCTTCTCTTTCCAACACTGGTGATTTATTTCTATCATTAAAAATTTAATGAGTCTGAACTGTTTGTGACTACTTACTTGCTTGTCCTCTAATGATCGCACATGCATCTGAATGCCCTGGACACTGCTGAGTTCCTTGTCTGTTACAGTCTTCATCACTAGACCCTACACAGGTGTAACACTGTAGTGCTTCACCTGGCATTAAGGAAAAAAAAAATCACTTGTAACAGTAATGTTTAGAGTTTACAAAAAAAATAATTAAAGTATCAGCTACGCAATATTTCTGATTTTGTTTGAAGCACGGGCAAAAAATTGCAATAAGGTTTAAAAAAAATATCTAAAGATTCTGCAAATCCTCTCAATTTTTCTTTTTTTAGAAGTGGTCCAGATATTGATTTTAAAGGTTAAAAAAAAAAAAAAATCAGCCACATATTATTTAGTTGTTACAATTTGCACTTAAAATAACCCAGGAACATCTAATGTTCTGTAATGGCATCCACACCTTCTTGTAACATTTTCAGAGCAGAGCACCCTGTAACAAGTTGGAATATTATGTTTTTCCCTCCTCTGTCATGATATTCAGTCCATGAATGAATACATGTACAATGAAAAAATAGACACATAAAATCTTACTATGATCCACATTTCATTTTCTCCTGAAGTGTCAATTCAGCTGGAAGGCACAACAGTACATCTGAGAGAGTTTTGCTTTTGTTTGAACATTACAACCATAATTTGATTCTCTTTCTTTTCCTGGGTTCATATTACATGGTATTTTCAAAAGCAGGCATGAATTTGCAATACATTTAAAATCCCACACCTCAAACCTGCAGAGCAGAAGGCACACTTGCTGTGCATTTAAATGTTTAGCATATACATTTATCTTTACATTACATAGCAGAGGTGAAATTCTGTGCTGCCAGCCACACACCACAAAAGATTCTGAAACCAAACAAACCCAGGAGAGAAGCTCAGAACAGCAAAGAAACTCAGCCACGCCTCAAGTAGGGACTGAAAAAGAAATTAACAAGGAAAGACAAGGGAGTTGACTTACTTTTGAGTACAAAAAGGGAGCTGACAAGAACCAGGCTGAGGACTGTCCACATCGTGGAGACGCAAGAGATGCACCATGAGCCAAAGAAAAGCAGTTTGTTTGCTAGTAAAGCCTTAATGCTTATTTTACACACCTAATCCTCTGCAGAGGATAACGAGGTGTGCGAGAACGCTACTTATCTAGCTGATTCTGGTTGTACCTCTAATCACACTCATTTCATCTCCACAAACCCTGCAGGTAAACTCTTCCAGCAGCAGGAAGATGAGAAGGTATTCTCCTTTCAGTGAGAGATACACTTAAAACCCACCAGCTTAAAACCCACCAACCCATCATTGCACATCTCGGCTTCCAACTCTGGCGAACCATCTCTTTACATCTGCCCACGGGATTTGCTGGGTCAGGGTCAGAGTATTAAACATTTTGGAGGATTAAGCCTGTGCTTGAGACCTGAGCAGTCCAAATCTAACCTATATTTATAGACAGAGCAAGCTATAGATATAAGTCATATATTCTTGTGACTTGGAGTGCTCCATCAGTGACCCATGAAGGCTTTCTTTGAAGGAATTAATAAGAGCTGCAGGATCTGGTGCTGCACATGAAGAAAGCAAATGAAATACATAAAATAGAGCCATACTTATCTTCAACTTTCAACGAAAAAAATTTATTTACAATAGAGAATTTCATTTAAGTGACATGCATTTTCTTTTTTTTTTTTTTTTTATTTTTAAATTTTATTTTACAAATCAGCAAATGCAGATAAAGTTTACACTCCTTAAGGCAAGAGTCCCCATGCAAGTAATACATGTTTATATTAAATCCAAAAGACATCCAACATGGGAACTCATGTACAAAGGGAAGGCTAGGATCAGCAATTTGTAATTTCTTAGAGAACTTGACAATCTCCCTGATACAGGAACTTTGAGATCAACTTGCTATGAATTATACTATGAAAATGCAAACAATAGCAAGAAATTCTGATAGTCATCTTAGTACTGCATACAATTAAATCAACTTTATTTAGAAAGAAAATACAGTAGTGCATACGAAAAAGTGAAAATATAACCTGTCCACATAAATGTATGGACATCAGTGTGCCAATGGTCATATTGCACTCAATATCAAAGTCCAGAGATTTGGTTAAAAGTTAGCTTTTCCCCATTTTGGCAATCAGTTCATCACAAATCTTTGTTAATTCTTCTATCTCTTTATTCTGGAAAATAAAAGGCAATATTAAGAATTATGAAAAATACTGTTGTATTAAGATGAGTTTTGTTTGGTTTTGGTTTTTTTTTTTAATTATCAAATATTCATGAGAAGTGTGGGACAATTAAGTTTCCTCCAATACTGAGAACAGAGTAGCTATACATATAGGGAGAGATATATAGATATATATGCATATATAGTACAGCTACATATAGTGCATTCAAACAATATGCTTACTTATTCCACACACAGCTCCTCTGACTTCAATAAATAAATGTAGCACTAAAGCAGACAGCTTCACAGCAGCCATTCCTAGCACCCATCATGATGCACGGTGTACATTTGTTTCTAGGCTGCACTTTTATAACATTATTTTCACTCTGTTTTCCAGGGGCTCTAAGCAAGGATGAGTTGGACTATATGGAAAACAAGCTCCTTTGCTGAGCTAGAGAACAAGAGAGAGAGAAAAATAGGGATTTCCTACAGTCACTTTTGTCTGAAGCCCTACAGATGTGTATCTGATCATTTTGGCTGCGTTCACAAGTGGAGGCAGGTAAGCTAGCCTTGGAATGACAGCTACAACTAAAAATGGAAACAAAACCCAAAAGAATTAAAACAAGAAGATCTTAAACCCAAGAAGCAAACCAAGGGCCCTGCCTGGTACACAGGTGCACGCTGAGCTTTGACCGAGTGAATCAGCCCTGAGTGCTGGCCTGGGGCTGAGGTCAAAGCCTGGCAGATGGGTCCTTGTGCCCGAACTGCCCCCTGCACACAGGTGATTTCATCAGGTTTGGGCAACTCTGCTCTCCCTGGGAGCGGGGAGCTGCTGGGCCAGTTGGATGTGAGGAGCAAGACATGTCCTCAGGCAGACCTTGGCAGCAGCCACTCTGGGGAAGTTTCACTCAACCTTGGTCATCCCATTGACTTCTGCACTCAAAGAGCTGAACTGCTGCTTACCTTTTGTTCCAGTGTTCTTTCCAACGCGTCCACTTTCAGCTGCTCTTTGCGAAGGCTGGCCTGATACGCCGCTTGCTCTTGCTGAGCCTTGCCTCTCACTTGTGCAATTTCAGCATTGGCTCTAGAAAAAAACACAGATTTGTGTCATGTCAGGTTCTGCACATGAAAAAACAGCAGATACCAGAAGATGGACTGCATCTTAACAGATGGGTGGTGAGGGCAGGGCTACTTTCTGCATGTCTTTGAAAGTATTCTCAGACTTGTCCCTTCAGACTTTTCATTACTCCCTCTCTTGCTCAGCAGGGGCTGCAAAGTCTTTTCTTGATGTCTGTGTCATTCCCTTCATGCTTCTCTCAGATATCTGTGCTGGGGTCACAACTATCACATAGGTAGAAAGTATTTTATGGCAGTTTCTAAACCTGATCTCCAGTTCTTACAGACTAGACTCATAGCTGGGACAACAGCTGGAAAGCAAATCCAAGTCTTACTTTGTTTTAGGCACTGATGAATTTTGGAAAACATCTCTTGGGTCTACGGGGATGGTAATACGAGTCCTGAATGTAATCCCTAGAAATGCTTAATTGGTCATTACATGGAAGCATAGAAAAAGATAATTAAAAAAAAAATCAACAAGAGCTGCCTCTCTTCAACTGCAATCTGCTATTTGCTCGTTAACAGCAGCTTAAGGAGTTACAATCCACACACATCTGGCATGATATTTTGTGCAACTATTCCTCATTGTCCTCAGCACAAGTTGGGCTGATCCAGCTTAGATAACTGGTGTTACTAGGGAGAGTCTGCCTGACTGATCCTGCACCGAAAGCAGCTGAGCAGCACTTACATCTTCTGTTCTGCTGAGTGACATGGGGGCAATAATGCAGCACAGGGGCAATAGCAAATCTCTGGGGGCAGGAATACTGGCTGCAGGTGCTAATATCTGAGCACAGCCCTCCATAGCTGCATAAACCTAGCTAACAGCTTCTTTCTTGGTCTTGCCTGGAAAATATGTTAAATAAACATGGAGACATTTGATAAACATAGACATTTAAGGTGTATGGTCAGGAGCTGGAAGAAACACCAGCACATTAGAGAAATTCTCAGTTATCAGGAATTGGAAGGGGTTGCCCAGGGCAGTGGTGGAGTCTCCATCCCTGGAGGGATTGAAGAGTCGTGCAGACACAGTGCTGAGGGACATGGGTTAGTTGGGGACTTGTCAGTGTTGGGATCATGGTTGGACTCGATGAGCTTAAAGGGCTTTTCCAGTCGAGGCAACTCTGTGAATACAGCGTGTCACTCCGCCCTCCACCACAGAGCAGCCTGTGCTCTTATACTGAAGGACTAGGTTTGGGATGCAAGGTCCAGCCACAGGAATCCTCCTGCAGCATGAACTCCTGAAAAGAGAAGTGTACAACCAATTACCTGTCCAGTTTTTCCTCAGCATGAATTTTGAGTGCTTGATACCTCTGCTCTTCCTTCTTTACTCGTGACAAATACTCCTGCGCACATTTCTTCAACACTTCTTCATTCTTAAATGAGAAGATTACACTAAATTTAATCCAAGAGGTTGAAGTGTGGGACAAACACCTATTTGCAGGAGCCACATTTAGATATTTTGAGGGTTGCAGTCTGACACCCCCACACAGAGCTCATCTGAAGGAATATTATGCAATGCAAAAAGCTTTACAGTTCTTCTGTTTGCATTTGATACATGGCTGCAACCCTTCACCTGAGGATTATGTTGTCACGTGCTTTAGACACAACCTCTGACCCGAGGAATTCACATCCCAGGTGTTAACAGAATGCTCAGTCCAGAAGCCAGACCTGACACGTGCTCAGGTGAGGTGACATCTACTGAAATCACAGTGTCACAGATGGGAACAAGCTACTCCATGCAAAATCTTCCATCTATTTAAAGCTATTCCAAAATGAAGTCATCAATAAGCATTCATGTCCTTCCCGCTCCCCAGCACACAGCAGTGCAACCCAGTACATCAGATTCCAACTGGAAACCAAGACATGCCTTCTCTTAAGCAGCACTGGGGTACAGGAGAGCCTGCCCAGCTCTGCTCTCCAAAGAAGAGGACCTGAACATGACTCACCTTCCGAAACCCCTCCAATACTTCTTTCATTTTTTCATATCTCCTAAAAAGATCTGCCAGTGATTTCTCCACTGAGTTCAGATCTGCCAAAGCTTGTTCCTTCTCCACTATCAGCTGCTGAACAGTGTGATGGGAGACAGATTTCTCTCTCTGTTCATCCTCTGTTAGAAAGAAGAGAGGGTGGGGAGAAAAAGCAATTTTCAGAAGGGTAATAGTAGTGAGAACACTGATTTCACTATCATCTACAGCTTCTACTACACTGTGCTCTATGTTGTGTATTAGTAAATTTGCAGGATCCAGAAAAGTAATTTTTATATAAAGGCACAATCCTGTTTTGGAAAAAGGTTGCTAAATACAGTGATATTTGAATATTTTGATGTTGGGGAAAAATGTGAATATATCTCTGTCCTGATGATTTCTATCTTAGTTGCTCCCATGAAAAAGGCAGGTGTTGGATTTCCTGTGTTTGCCTGAAGATGCACTAGTTGAAGGAAAGGATATTTATACGTATTACTGGCACTGGCAATAAATTATTTGGCATTGCTTATCTATGCTTGTCATCTCCTGGCATCTTTTCTAATCCTGTACAAACAAGGCACTTTGTTTAATGGCATTCAACTCAAATTCTTCTCTGGGAAAACCAGCATTTTGCAAACTCTCATTCTTAGGATTACTGTAGCAAGTGCCAGAATGGAAATCTAACATTAGACAAGCCTTCCTAAGTTCTAGTCTGCAGAAAATATCTTCCAAGCTTTTCCTGTGTATAGTTAAATTTGAGGCAGGGATGGTGGGAAGAACATCACAGGAATCCAAATCCACATGGAAGAGAACTTTTCAAAGGAATTGACCTAATAATAAATTGGACTTCCCATATAACAGTGGAAGTAAAGGTCTGGCAGTCTTCCAAAATGCTTCATTGTTTGCTTCATATCCTAAAATATGATCCTTGTGTCCATGTTTTAAGAACTACTTGGAATGATACTGAAATGAAAACCAACATAACGGTTTTATATTACCATTTTTTTTTGTCTATGATGGAAATTAAAATCAGGTAAGAAGTTCTCCCACGTAAAAAGCATGGGGCAGTTCACAATCTACAACTTTTCTTTCTGGCCTTTATATTTTGAAATATAAAGAACTAAAGAAGAGTTTATTTTTTTATTTGAATAGAGGTCTTAATCTGAATTAAATATTTCATAGTGCTGGTCAGCTCTGGAATACCAGAGCTGGTCTCTTCAGTTCCCAAATGAAGATATTCCATCCTTTTATACACTTCTTCGCTGGCCTAACTAAACCCAGAGCAGTGATGATGCTACAACGTGTGCCAGCTTGTGTTGGCTGTCCTGTGCTCCTCTGCACATCCCCTGAAAGCATCTCGCTGGGGCAGAGCCTGACCTGAGCTTATTTTGCTCTATGTGATGCACCAGACTGAAAGAACCAGAGAGGCTCTCGGGATCTGCACTGAGTCTGCAGCACTGGAAACTCTAACACCTTTGTTTTATTGGTGAACAAACACCTTTGATATGGCAGAACTGAGAAACCCAGAGCTCAGTAATGCCACATCAGTTTGATAATGTTTAAAAAATAAACATTCTTTTCTATTTTGCCTTCTTAAAGACACTCAGTGATCATCTGTAATGGCCCAATGAATGTATTCTCAAGTAAAATGAGAAAACCATGTGTCATCCTTCCTTTATTTTTCTAAACCTGAGAAGTTGTCACCTTGTGTTCCAGCACAAGATTTGTTTAATCATGCTGGAGATTACACACTGTCTAGGTTAATTCCAAAACACTCACTGGCAGGATCCTGTTCTTTGGCAAAACCTCTGTCATTGCAACTCCAGGCAGGGGAATGGATCCATTTGCATGATCACATAATGGACTTAAATGTATTTATTGTCACAACTGTGCTTTTCCTGAGACTGCTGTCTGTGGCTTTTTAGCAATTTCCTTCTTACTTGTTCAATCTAGAAAGTCAATAGTTCATGACAAACTCCTGCACATCTACTGAACTCTCCCTGTTCCTCCCAGTGCATGGTGGTGCTGCCTCCCTCAGCTGGACCAGCTCCTCAAACTCTCATCCCCAGCCACACTTCAACTTCCACATCAGAATTAGGGGCAAGTGATAACTGATGCTCCCTTTCTCCCCTCCCTTCCACTACAAGCTAGAGGTGTCCATGGACTGGGGAGTGAGCTGAGGCCCTCATTAAACTCCAAGGGGAAATAAGAATTTATACTGGGGAAGGGAGTGACATATAAATATATAATATATATAAATAAATAGGAATTTATATTGGAAGGGAGTGACATATAAATTGAAAAGAGGGAAAGTTTCCAGTGAGCTTTAGGAAAGGGGCATCTGACAATCAGAGATAAGAGTTAAGATCAAGATATATTTAAAACCAAAGCAGTTAGACACTACAGAAAACAGAAACTGGCACCTGGCTGGAGGGGGACTGGAAGATCTAGGAGGTATCTTCCAAAATTATGATTCAGCTTTGATGAAAAAGCTGCTTAGTGGAGCTGTGCTGATAATAGTCTGCCAGTCAAACCTTAGTTAAGCAGTAACAGATACTTATTTCTAAAGATATTTATGAGGTTATGTGATTAAAATATTTTAATTAAATGGCTTCCACGTCTGCAACACACACTGTCCACAGCTCACCACCAACAACAAGAGCAAGTTCAGGACTAACACTATCCAAACTGACAGAATCAGAGCACCACCACAGCAGATCCGCTTTCAGGCTCAGCTCAGTATTACTCACATTACTTAATGGGAATGCAGCAAACAGAGAACAAAAGCAAAAGAAACTAAAAAAAAAAAATGCCAAATGCTGGTGTGAAAGTTGGTGAAAAGCTTTACTTACCAGGCTTGCCTGTTTTGTTTTTGCAAGCAAATAGCAAGAAGCAACAAAAACGGAAGCAAAATAGAAAATCAGGAATTGTTAGGAAAGCAGAAAATATGTAAATGCAACAACCTGTAATGCACAAAGCATAACATCTGTTTGTTCTTTGCAATGAGAATTTTACTGTGTATTTCAACATACAAGTATAAGGGTACATTTTTAACAGGAAAAAACAAACCAAACCAAACCAAAACAACCCAACATTACAAATCCAACAATAAAAAGGAAATCCAAGACAGGGATTTTGGAAGGGAACTGTGGATGGCTGTGATCAAGGTGTGTGTAGGGTGGGGTGCAATGAACATCAGGGTCACACAGGCTCTGGTCCATGGAGCTGTCAGTGCCACGCAGTTGTGAGCTGCAAAATTTGGGCAAAGGGCAGCAAAGCAGCAGCAAAAGCCTGTTCTTTTTTTCTGCCCCATTCCACAATATAAACAAGAATGTGTTAGGGGCTGTGGCAAGTGCAAAAAAGGAAAGGAAAAAAAGTGAAAGCACCAGTAAAAAATACGCAAAGAGACACTGACAGGGATCTATACACCAACAGCTTGCAAGCTCTGTGAAACTAATTGCACCAGCTAAGCTGGGTCATACTGGGTTTTATATGTATATGGCAGCAAATATTAGACCTTCCAAACCCCATGAAATCAAAGGCAATTACTATTTGCAATGCATGTGTTCAGTGCATTTACAGACAAACATGCACAATCAAATACTGTTAATATGGAATATTTTCTATATTCATTATACAGACACATGGCAACCTAAAAAAAACAGCTGAGCAGGACCTACCAACCACACTGAATGTTCATTAAA
Organism: Caprimulgus europaeus; assembly: GCA_907165065.1. The sequence continues at coordinate 5,448,902 of OU015529.1, forward strand.
GGGATTTGTGAAATTGGTTCACTTGTAGTGCCCTCCTAACAGGGCTGTATAAATAGCTCAGAAGGGTTAAATCATAAAGAGCACAGGCATTTCTTTTGTTAAAATGCATATTTTGCTTTAGCAGTAAGGGGTTATTGTGATAATAGCTCAGTGAAGTAGAGGCAAACAGCACACAATCATTTTCCTCCTCAACATGGCATTTGGATGAGTGAACTCCTTTATCAAAAGGGACAGTAATTTATGACAAATGACAGGAGAAAAGTGGGACCATCAGATCAAAAATGTACATTAAATACAGGGAGAAGAAACCTTGCATTTAACGCATTACCATGCTGCAGAATTTGCATACTGCTCTGACTAACACATGCTTTCTGTGGCACTGTTGTTGTTTCAGTTCCTTTCCAAATGGGCAGTAAATTACATTATTTGTAACCACAGCACTTAAACACTTGCCACAGATCATTTGAAGGGCTCTGACTGATACCCTGAATTTGAAGTTTAAAGATCTTTCTATTTCCTGAGCAGTCAATGGCCCAATGCTTTAATTATCCTTGATTTCTATGCAACAAGAGGAAATGGCAATTGTGGAATTTACTATGTATGCCATGGCTGTGCCTTTGTGTTGAGACCCTATTCTATACCTTCTTGTTCCACTGTGGTCTCACAATTTGTGGGGTTTTTTAAAAAATATTTTTCTCAAAAACAGTATTTGAATTTGTTATAAAAAAGAAACTTCTGTTGCTAACTATATGCATATTCTTGGGAAAAAAGGACAAGTCCTGTGTTTGTCCAAAAGGATGGTCAGGTTCAGGGATGAAACCATACCAGAGTATGTTTAGTGTAAACTGAAAGGAATTAAGTTCTTTGCATATTCTGGTCACTCCTATTTTAACACTTCCATGATGAGAAAGACAGATGTTATGTCAGAAGGCAGGCAAATTTGCTCAGTTGTACATACAAAAGGCAACAGAGGCATAACACCACAAAGAATGAAGCCAGGCATATTATTATTATTATATATTATTAATTAAAATATTTTTATTATTTATTATTATCATAACATTTATTAATAGGCCCATTTTTTCCTTCACTTGAAAGGAGGACGGAGTGCCCCCCAACAGCTGAAAAATGCAGGAAGGCAGCAAAAGCACCAGACATTGAACTACTTCCCCCCACTCTCTTTGGGCAAATATAAGCAAATTCACTACAAACGTATGCAAACACAACTCAAGCATTAATTAAAACAAAACCAAAACAAAAAACCAAAAACAATTTAAAATAAACCAAAAATTTAAGGGTCACACAGTACTGACTGTGTATGAGGGGACTGTCAATTTTAAAATGGGCAAAACCATATATGTTGATAGCTGTAATAAAAATCCTCTCCTGTTAAAAAGATGCAGGTATGTCTGCTGTGTTCCTGGCACACTGGACTCTCTGTGACAGTTCTCTCAGGGGAAATAAGAGCAATAATTTATTTTTTTTTTATATATTTTCAATAGCCACAGTGCAAACAGGCTGGAATCAGAAGACTCCCTGCTCCAGATATCATTAACTAGCTTAGCCCTTCTTCCTCCTGCTTCTCACAGCCCACACTTAACTCCAGGACCACTCCTAATGGCTTTTAACAATATTTCACGTGTCTCTGCTGCTTTACTCAAGCTTGTTCAGATGAACTTGGTCCTGCTTTTCTCATCAGCCACTATTTTTCCTGCTCTTCCCAGCAATTTTTGCCATAGAGAACCCACCACCCTCCTCAGACGTTCTCCTGTCAGACAGCTCGAGCTGCAGCCGCACAGGGCAGCACAAGCCACTGGTGCTTTCTATAGCCAGACTGTGTTCAGAAAAGCTTTGGAAGTCTTATGAAGAAGCTTTAAAATCACATCCCAGGGGCCAGACCTCCCGTGCTAAGGAAGCACACGAGTCCTGCAACCTTTGGTTTTGAAATGTTACTGCACATAGCATTCTTCATTTGTGGGGCATGCTGTTAAGAAAGGTATTTTCTAATTATTGTCAGGCAAATCATGTCATAATTTAGACCTTAAAGGAGATCTCTATGACAGTAAATAACTGGGGAGGTGGATTGGCCACTCATAATCTCTCAGCTGGGATTGGAGTTAATCTAGGTTTTGGTCTGACCAATGCACTTAGCACAGATAATCGCTGTTGCTGTAAAGAGCTAAGTTGGGTATCTCCCATTAAACAGTTAGGAGCAGATGACTAAAGGGGTTCTAGGTCATTGAAAGTCTCTCTTGGAGATACCCAGGAATTCTGGGCAAAGCACTGGAAGATGTTTCCTATGGGCCAGTTTGCTCTGATACAGAAGATAAAGCCCTGACCTTTTGGTATTACCTGGACTGCCTCAGGGGCCACTTTCTCTAAAATGAAGCTCCAGCTTTTCCACACAACCTGGCAGCACACCCTGCTGTCCTCAGATGCATTCCCAGTTCCCAGCAGCATCAAACAGATGTAGCTAGCACCAAAATGAAGCCCACAGACATGGTTCTCTTCAACAAATCAGAGTGGAAGACAGCATCTTTCAGAGTAGAAACACCTACCTATCATCTGAGCAATCGTCTTCTCATATTCTGAAACTATTTTCCTGTGAGAGAGAAAAAAAAAAGAAGAGAAGCTTTTGGCAAACTTCCTAATTGCTAATGCTTACTTAGAAAATCACACTATTCAGTAACTGAACTATAATATTTTAAAAGAGATATAGCATCCTGCCACACTTTTATGTGCTCCTTATTACCTGAGTAACAAATAAAATTGACAGTTTAAACATTGCACCTGATTTTTAATCCTCTGTGTAAATCAATGCAGGTAAGGGGATGGAAAAGGGATTGCTTCGAAACAAATTCTGTTATTTGAAACAAACATGTCCAAAGTACATTACCAGCCATGATTTAAATATAAACATAATCACATCAGTCTAATTCAAGAGTCTGATTTTTCTATTACTTTCTCCTCTCTTCTCCACGTTTGTGTTTGCTTATTTTTAACGTAAATGTTAAGTAAAATTATAACTAGTAGCAAGTAAAACTAACAGGAGCATATTTGGCCCTCATCCAAAATACATCCAATCTCCCACTCTCCAAATGCAACTAAATGATCCATTAGCACTTAAGAGAACAAGACCAAAATACTCAATTATGTAGCAAAAAATCCACCGTGTCCTATTTCCCAAATCTACTTTTGAAACAGAGGTGGCAAAAAGGTTACTTTTCAGACTATTTTATTTCATACACTCACGGTAGGCTTTGAGTTTCCTTCTTGAAGAGAGGTTAGCCAAAATAAGCAGATTAAATGTGATTTAGAAAGATGATCCATGCCTTCCCAGAGCCAAATAAAGCTAATGAAATGAGACTAGCTTGATCAGTGCCTTGATTCACGAGCCACGTAGGACTCTATGAAAAACAAAATTACCCCACACTTTATCTGAAGTGGATATTCAAAACAGCTGCCTGGTGTTTGAATACATCTCTTTTGAAGTCTTAGGTCACCTTTGCTTGCTCCATTTTAGAGCACTGTGCTGCAGCTGGTGAGGGTGCTGCAGGGTGAGTGTCAGGAGGATGGGGCCAGGCTCTTCACAGTGATGTCCAATGATAGGACAAGGGGCAATGGGTGTGAGCTGGAACACAGGAGGTTCTGCTTAAACTTGAGAAGGAACTTCTTTACTGTGAGGGTAACAGAGCCCTGGGACAGGCTGCCCAGGGAGGGTGTGGAGTCTCCTTCTCTGGAGACATTCAAGACCCTCCTGGACGCCTTCCTGTGTGATCTCATTTAGGTGTTCCTGCTACAGCAGAGGGGTTGGACTGGATGAGCTTTTGAGGTCCCTTCCAATCCCTGACACTCTGTGATTCTGTGAGGTTAGAGAAAGATGTGGGAAAACCCTGAGACAAAAGTCAGTAAGGAAAGGAGAAACCTGCGGAGCTCCCAGAACACTAATGCAGTCGCTCCTGTACCGCCTGTCTTAAATCTGAATCACCAACAGAGCCCAGAAACCCCTGAGAAGGCCACTTGCCCCAAAGGTCAGCAGTGTCTGCAGAGCATCCAGCAGATCAGGGGCTGTACAGCTGCACAACCCACCGACCTCGCTCAGCCTTCAGGTAGAAACAATTGTCAGGACTGGGGTCAGAGCCCATCTCTGCACAGCTCACCGTGCCCCTCACCGTGCCCCCAGCCACTGCCTCCAATGGGATCTACTCAGATGTTGTTTTCTCTGCTGTCAGTCCTGTTGTTTTAATTGTTTGGTTTTTTTTCTTTTCCTTTTTTTAACCCATAAATGACACTTCTGAGATCAAAGATAGCTGCAAGGATGTTCCCCTAAAAGGAATGGATCGGTTTCGTGCCCAAAGAAGATTACCTCAAAAGCCTGCTGTAAGCAATAAGGATTTTAAAGCCATGTCATATCCTTGTAACACCAGGCACCTTTAGGAAGTTTTATCATCCTAGAAAATGAAACCAAGGACTCAGGGCAACGAACACGACATTAAACAGGGTTACAACACTATGGCACTTCCCAGCCTAGGCTGCACCACAAACATTGGCAGCAAAGGAAAATAACATTATCCAGTTCTTATTTTTACTATTTTAGGCCAGTTCAAGAAGGTACCACCCTATCTGCATTATCCAGCCTCATGAATCATGTGGCAGCTGTTCAACAGAAGTGGATCTGGCAATGGCACACTGATTTTTACAAGGGCAGTTAATGATAGAACAAGGGGAAATGGCTTTAAACTGGAGGAGGGGAGACGGAGATGAGATATCAGGAAGAAATTCTTTCCTGTGAGGCCCAGGTTGCCCAGAGAAGCTGTGGCTGCTCCTCCCTGGAAGTGTTCAAGGCCAGGTTGGATGAGGCTTTGAGCAACCTGGTCTAGTGGAAGGTGTCCCTGCTGATGGCAGGGGGGTTGGAGCTGGATGAGCTTTAAGGTCCCTTCCAACCCAAACCATTCTGTGATTTTGGTAATACTCGATATGCAAAGCAAAGTAGTCAAGTGAAGTCTTGTTCCTGATTTATGTCACAGGTCTCTCTCAGTTGCAGTCACTTTTGGTACTTTAGACATTCAGTCTATTGATTGACTTCCTGCAGTTTAATTAGTCATAAAACCACCAGAATCCAGGGCTACAAAGGATCTCAGAGGTCATCTGCCCAACTTCCCTTACTGAGGCATAATCAACCAGACCTCCAAATAATCATATTTAACTATTTCTTGCCTGCCTCTGGTTTTACCCTTGGATTATGGTATAGCCCACTCTGGTTTAGCACTTCAATAGTTATGACATCATTACAACTTCTTATTTTGGCTACTCTTCTCTGGAGTGGAATTTTCTCCAGTCAGATGTTTTTCTTGAAACTTAGCTGAGCTTGGGATATTCCAGGTAGAGTATGCAGGACTTGGGTAAAGGAGCATTGCTTCTCCTTTTGTGGGAAGTGATGCTTTTGTACTTGCAGCTCTAGATAATCCTTTCACTTCTTGCTTATCATTATGTTGTTTCTAATTACTGCATCTTGAATTTATTACATATGGACTGTTTCAACATTTAATCTTCCAAGAGAAATCTTTTTTTTCTGCACACATGTATATTTTACCATTTTGTGACAATATTAATCAGATTTATTTTTTTTTCACTTGTGTTCTAGGGATGTGCTTGTGGGAAGCTTAGCTTAGATGATGTGTGTTTTTTCCCAATGAAATTTTATTGAGGGTCTAGACACAGAAGCAAATTACTGTGAGGAAGATGAACTTACAGATCTACAGTGTGCCAGCTGCTCTGTGTCACCCTCTGCTCTCTTTTGTTAGGGAATAAGCAGCCTCTTTCAGTGCCTGTTTGCAGTCGGCAGGCGCGTGTGCCCAGGCAGTTTCTGGAGAACAGACCAAGTACTGCACTTGAGCCTGTGCTGAATGCCAAGACATTCCTTACACAGCTCCTGATTTTGTTCATTCCTTGTTTTGCTTCCTCAGTTTGACTGCTTCCAGCAGCTCCTTTCTGTTGTGCCTCATTATGCCTTTGAGAGCTGTGCCAGGGTTTTGTTTCCTTTCCCAAGCAGAGCACCAGAGAGGTGAGAGAACTCAGCTTGGTGCTGGGAGATGGTTTTCTGAAAGAAATAAAGCGACTGCCCTTGCCTTTTGCAGATGCTTCTCTTAAGATGCTTTGGCTCAAAGCCCTGTGCTGCTGCTATTTAAATCTGCCATGTGTGACTCCTGGCATCCATGCCAGCGTTTGCGAGTTCTGCTCCGCAGTTCCCTTTTACCCTGACTCCCTACATATAGTTGTCCTGGATAGAAGCAGGAATTTCATATGCAGCTCATTGGCTTTAGTTTTAAACCACTGAGACATTCAGTTTGGGCAAGAAGCTAGTCAGTCAGGGAGCAGAAACATCACTGCACAATCCACGTGAGAATTCACAGCAGAAACTGGAGGAAATTCTTCCCTTAAGATCTCTCTTATCTCAGGGTTTTGAGGATGTAAATGAGATTAGCTACATCAAAGTCTTCAATGACTATCCTGAAAAGGTTGCCCACCATGTAGAGCTAAAACAAAGTACCAGTTTAGGATCAATCCAAAGCCTGCAGTTAAAAATAACACAACAAATTCAGCTAACCAAAGCACTGGTACAATCAGGGTACTCGGTGCACTATCCACACGCTGAAATGAGTGATTAGTGATTAGTGATAAGTTAATGTCCCACCTCATTTCCATCACTTCCCTTCTGCTTTCTTCATATTTTTCTTTCCACTCAGATACTTCTCTTTCCTTGGCCACAATCTGAAACAAAGAAAGCAAAGGAAAAAAAAAAAATCACACAGTAAAACCAAGTGATTTGTTAAAAAGGAAATTAAATAACTGTCCAATAATTGATTTAATATCAAATTCTAATGAACAGAGGTATAGTTCTCAAGTGCATAACAGGTTCAAATATAAGCATCCCCAGTGATTTCTTTCTTTTTCAGATTGCAAGGTGCAATTAACAAAGCTCAAATGTGAAATCATACTCAAGTTTTGAAAAATTACCTTAAGGAAGCAGATGCAATGTTCTTATTTCGTGTTTCATTCATGATGATAACAAGGACAGTTTTCAAGAAATATTATACTACACTATATTGTGTCTGGATTGACCTGGTGCCAAACCTGAAATAGTTCTGTACGTGGGTTTGAAACATGGTTTGTCCTCTGAGGGGGTTCTACTGCTTCTGCATGTGTATTTAGGGCTGATTGTCCATGAAATTTTATACCCAAAGGACTGTGTTCCTTTGTGCTCCTTTCATTCACACAATCTATCATAAAGTTTTGAATACTCTAACAGCAGATTGTATCCATTTTTTAATTGTTATTATTAGCCATAATTTTATATGTAGCATTGTAAAATACATCATTTTATTCCTATTTCCAGCATCTTACAATTTGTATATAATTATATAGCCATGTGAAGATGCACAGAGTACATTTGAGGTTAAAAACAATGAAGATTTATTTTAATATAATGTCTGCTTTTCACTCATGTCAAAGACAGTAACTCTTACAGTGCATTGTCCTTTGCTTTGGTAGCCTCTAGCGTGGCTTTAGCATGGCTGAGGATGGTTTCAAGAACAGAACAAGTGTTCGCAATATGAATCATTTGGGAGAAAACAGGAAAGAAGAAAACCACAAGGGGCACATATTTCCTTTTCCAAATTCTGAATAAAAATTGCATTACCTCTGCTCTGGCCAGTCGTAGTGCAGAGTCTAAGTCCTGCTGGGCGTAGAGAAGACCTGTGGTGGTTTCAGCATCCGAGGCGCCGATCCGGGAGTACAATGCACTTTTAGAGATGGAAACATCTGCTGGGATAGCAGGTTCTCTCTGTGTGTTTGGTTTTTTTAAATACAAAGAAATGAACAATTAAATACGTGTTTAGCTAATAAGTTTTATGGGTGTAGTGCTAGGCACCAGGGTCCTGAGCTAGGATAAGAATCCTGTGCACTACTCAATTACAACAGCAATAACACTGGCAAGGAACCTTGAATTTAGCAGTCATAAAATAAACATTTAAGATCCCTAGTAAGCACCAAGAAAGCCATATTACCCTTATAGACAGAAAATAAAGGCATTGCTTTGCCACCAATATTTTAAGAGTCCTGTATTAGAAAATTTACTACTTTCCGACACAGAAATTTCATCAAAACATCCACAAGAAATGCTCATTAGCAGAGAAAATGAGAACTGGAGGTAGAGAGCTTGTTAAGGGGAATTCTGCTCCCATAAAAACAGATCAAGAAACCAGAAGCAAGAGGACAGCTCGCTTTCTTAGCTCTGACCTGCCAACATACTGTATCTGTCATAAACGGCTTCACATAAAAAGTGACGCTGCTGCCCCACTGGTATTTAGCATGCAATTAGTAAGTTAATTGAGGTTTTATTTGCAGCTGCCAATTTTGCTTTTATCAGTGATTCAGTTGAATGCAGTGTGTGAAATGAGGAAGAGAGCAAAAAGGAAGTATGGGACACCGAGATGTGTTTGTGATGTCTTGCAAACAACGCCGGATACAAATAATCCAAAACTACAACCAATCCAAACTACAGCACTTTAAAACCAATGAGATTAGGGAAAACAAACAAACCCCTCATTTTTAGACACCATCCATAGGAACCCCCTGAGTGCAGACCTCTCTGCAGCAGACGTACCACCACAGCTCTATGTCCCCATGTACCCTACCTACCCTTTGCATCTTGTGATCAACCAACACTCAATCCCTTCTGAGTTCTGACATCACACCTTATTGGAAAAGCTATATTAAAATTACATACAACACTCAATTGAGATAAAGACAGTACTAGATGTTCTAGATATCACATCTGTAGATGATATGAAGAAACCAATGAAACAATGTTAAAAGATAGGCAAGAAAAAATAATTCCAGCAAGAATAAGCTAAACAGTACTTACAAAACCCCAGACTGCATCTTTATTTATATAAAAGCCTCACTAATTTGTTCCATATTTTTTGTTCATTTTTAAACACAGGAGTCAACTGACTATTACTTCTAGCTTTTATGGAGCAAGCCATCCCTTCTCTTTTTTGCTATATCTAACCAGGAACAGACAAAATAATGACCAACGCCAACATAATTAGGAGGCACAACCTCAAATCCAGCTGATTCTCCTACCTGAGCAAAAAGCATCACAAGGTCTATCAAAATTGCATAGCTGGTATTCTTGAAAGTACCTCCCAATATACAAGAACTATGCAGGAAAAAAGTCCATCTGGGACAAGCTCAGATATTTATATAAATGCATAAATAAAAAAACACATGGTGCTCTCCACAGATCTGAGTAAAGGTAAGACTATAAATAAGATTATTGCTGCCTCAACTCAGTATATTAACTTCAAAAAAATATACTTTAGTTTCTCCTCAAACACAAGGCAAGAAAAACTGAGAGATAAAGAGCCATTAGACCATCAAAGGTACCCTGAAAAGAAAGGCCATCCTGAAGATCAATCTATTGAGCTGTATGTATCGTATTTCAAAAGCCTCCTGCAGCTTAATTTACTGGATCTCATTAAGAGATTGCTGGGAAATATTAATTGTGGCAAAAGAAACACTAATTTCCTTCAGCTCATACAAAAACGTGTCAAAGGAACTGCTAGGATGAGGAAAATTTTTAAGGAAAAAAGAACATTTCAAAGCATTTAATACACATCCATTTTTTTATATAGTGCTCAACACATCCCTAATATAATTATGCTTTCTCTAGTTCTTTCTTGCATTAATTGTACAGAAGAATAGTAACAATGACATGCAAAACAACCTAAAATTTCCTAAAACTATTATAAAAACTCTTAGAGTTTAACCATTGAGTAGAAATACTTGTGGCAGTGGTCTGAGCAGTATTGTCCTAACTCTGGAAACACTTTACACGAGTCATAACCAGGCTGCTGGGTTCTCTCTTTGGCAAAAGGAATCAGTACCAGTCTTTGTGGTTTTACTTCAAAAAACAATTTTATACAGCTCCAAACTGATGCACCATTTAGTAACTGTTATTTGCTGCCTTTAAATATTCCTATCCTGAGAAAATAATATAATCTGACCAATAGGATGATGGTATTACCCAAAATAACTCTGTCAATGCTCTATGTTCAACACCTAATTGCTGAGAAGGTAAGCAATTAAATGGGGTAATAATAATATGCATAGGGATTTGAAGTCACTGAACCTTGCACAGAAAGATTTAGAGTCTGCAGGGGAATTACTACTAAATGTAGGTCACTGCAATCTTAGTGTAAATATTTGAGAGCCTGACACACTTCCTATTCTGTTCCCAGCATCTTTTACAGAAACCAGATATCTGACCAGAAAGGGAATATATCCACATCAATTAACCAGTTGTGGTTATCACGCTTCAAGAAGGTCAAAGTGAAAGAAAATAGAGAAAGGAACTGGAATGAAAACTATTTTTTCTCATACTGTTTAGAGGAATATGTATTTAGCCCTGTTGAAAATTAGCCTGCCCTTTACAAGCAGTCAAATACTGCTTGGGTATGAATCAAATGACCTGCTCTTTTAAATAATTGATGTATGTGCAGACAGGTCAATGAAGGCAAAACAAGACCTATTTGTATTTGCAAATATACTGAAGAGTAAGTAAAATTCAAGCATAAGTTTTCTGCTTGTAAAGTTTTACAAGAAAAAAAAAAGGTATCCTTGTTTGAAGGAAATATTCTTCCTTCACTACCCTGAGAGACCCCCCAGTTGCGATGCACTAATCCCATTTGTGCTGCTGCCTTTCCTTTCAGCTTCTCTCCTTTCCTTGGATCTCGTTTCAACACCCAACTTCACATTCCCTCAGCATCTGTAGTGTGGTGGACACAAATCCTATCAGCTTTCTGTTCAAGTTGCACCTATAAACAGCCACAGGAGATCCTAACAGAGACTGTTTATTAGAGGAGTGTTAATTCATCTCAACGCTGGAAGACAGAAATCTTTGGCAATGTGAAAATAGACAACTAGTCTTGTTGTTGTTGAAGTCTGTGACAAGAAGTTTGGGAGTGGTCAAATACCCTCCCTCTGTCTGCTGCACATCCTTATACTCAGTCCTAGTACTAGCAGAAAATGCTTGTATTTAACCTTTATTTTAGGTGACCTAACTTGCCGTAACAAGTGCTTGTGTCTTTATTTAGCATCCTGCTCTTGTTATCCATCCTGTCTTGCTTTAGCAAATGTGAAATGTAATTATATCACATTAAGAAAAGAACCATGGCCAGCCAACCAGGAGGGAATTCAGCCAGTTAGTATCCAAATTTAACCCACTGCAGTCATCTGGTGGATCCTATTATACTTAATCCAGGCCATCAGTCACTGTAGGTCATGGAGGTTGTCATCATAGGCTAATTTAACATTAGCAACCTCCCACTGAAATAGTGAAGTTACACAAGGACAAGAGCTCTTCCCAGCCTAACACAACACCCACAGTGTTCAGCTAAAAGCATTTCTACGACTGCACCAAGATGGGGTTTTGTGAATGTCAAAATGCAACTGATTCTCTGCCAGAGGGTGGAGTTCTCCTCATTTTTCACAGTACTGCCTTGATTGGAAAAGCCCTTTAAGATCATTGAGTCCAATCATGAACCCAACACTGACCAGTCCCTGACTAACCCATGTCCCTCAGCACTGTGTCTACACGACTCTTCAATCCCTCCAGGGATGGGGACTCCACCACTGCCCTGGGCAACCCCTTCCAATGCCTGAGAACCCTTTCAGCAAATAAATTCTTCCTCACATCCAATCTCAACTGCCCTTGGTACAACTTGAGGCCATTCCCTCTTGTTCTCCTTATTACGTGTTTCATCTCAAGTGTTTCCTGGTGCTGGAGAGCCTGAGTGCTGCGTGTTACAGCAAAGTGCTGGGAAGACAAGGAGGTAGAGAGGATCTAGAGAGGCTCCCACCTCACCCTCTTCTGACACTTGCCACACAGGGCAATGGAGCAAGAGGACAGTCACACACAGGCTAGTACTCACACAGGAAAATAGTATTTATTTTTTCACTCCTTTAATCAGAAGGTTAATCTTGGTTGCTAATGAAGACAACAGCACATTTGTCTTGATTAAATAAATTATAGCCACATACTTTAAATCACCCATAAATCTGCATGGAATGAGTTTACTTCAGTATGTATATGTGCACCATGGAGACAGCTGGGCCATGGCCTCTTTAAGGAAAGCAAAATAAATCAAATATAATAATTATTTTTCATAAAAGTACAGTTAGTCTAAAAAAAATTCTTTAATTTTATGAACTATCTACTTTTTGACTGATCTTTAAAGCACCAAGAAATTTTACCCAACAGCCAGCCCAAGCACTGTTATGGTGCAATGAACTCAAGATGTTATAGCATTGGGCTGACTGGAAAGGTCACTGGAAAGGACATGTCAGAAGCACATTCTCCTCATTTGGAATAAAATGTCTCACTGCAGCAGGACACTGCATCCCACCAGCATCCCATCAGCATCCCATCCAGGTGATGCCACTACCCAAGAAAGCCACTAAACATTTCTGGCTTGACTTTTTTTGTTAAAAGTACCATGAAGAGCACCATAAACTGGCTGTGCAACTGGCTAACCACCAAACTCAGCACATCAGAGCAAGCTTTTCCATCCCATTCCAAACACAGTGAGGGTCTTGAATGTCTCCAGAGAAGGAGACTCCACACCCTCCCTGGGCAGCCTGTCCCAGGGCTCTGCCACCCTCACAGGAAAGAAGTTTCTTCTCAAATTTAAGCGGAACCTCCTGTGTTCCAGCTCACACCCATTGCCCCTTGTCCTATCATTGGACACCACTGTGAAGAGCCTGGCCCCATCCCCCTGACACTCATCCTTCATATATTTATGAACATTAATGAGGTCACCCCTCAGCCTCCTCCTCTCCAAGCTGAAGAGCCCCAGCTCCCTCAGCCTTTCCTCATCAGGGAGATGCTCCACTCCCTTCATCGTCTTGGTGGCTCTGTGCTGGACTCTCTCAAGCAGCTCCCTGTCCTTCTTGAACTGTGGGGCCCAAATTTCTCACTTCTAAACTCTGAGGGTCAAGGTGTCTGATTTTAAGCTGAAAATACCAACAAAAGGCAAAATGTCCCTACAGTCTAAATCTATAGCATCTTTATAAGAAATAGGTTTGATATTGTTTTGCCATCAAACATTTCAGGACAAATCTTGCCATAGGCAAATGACAAATGGCCACCTGGATTGCAGAATCTGTCTCCTGTGAAAGGCACGTGCCTGCTTCTTGCCTTCAAATTTGTCTTAGGTTAATTTGGACGTAGCAGGACTGAGAGTGGAGCAGGTGAGAGCACTGGTGTGTGCAGTACTGCTTGCAGCATGCTCTTTGGTGTCACACCGAGGTGCACGCGGCTTAGCACTGCACTCTGCGAGCCTCGGTTACCTTGTTAAAGAGAAAAAAGCAGCACTCTTGCTTAGTCTGTGCACACTCACACACACATGGCAGGCACCAAGCAGATACCTCAGAGCAGAAAGAAGACAGGGTAATCTGCCTGGCTAACTTCAGTGCTTCTATCCTCATTGCAGCAAACTCTAACTCCTCCTGTCAAGTGTTTGGTTGTGAGCAATCCACAGGAAAAAAAATGGATTAAGAACAGAGCAAAAGTGTTTAACACATTCAAAGATGGAATGTTACATTTTAATGTATAATTCTGACAATTCCTGGGTGACAAACACATCCCATATTCCTTTCATTACTATAACATTGATACAAACCTCCAGTTTTGGTTAATTTTGAGGTAGCTATACAGACAAACAAATTTTATTAGGGGATAAGTATGAACAATGCTTTGGGTAAAATAAATGTTTTCCAAAGCTAAAGCTGTTTTCACAGACTCCTCTCCTTTCATTTTCATTTAATGGGAATTTATGCCAGCTGCTGCTGTCAATTCAACTTTTGGTTTTTTTAAATTTCACTATACACACTCTAAAAAACATGTCCTGACATACAGAACTGATCTGCAGATCAATTTGTTTTTCCTAGAAGAAGCCATGCCAAATTCTACATTAGACAGATTACTAGAAAAATAAAGCCTAATTTTCCTTTCAGCAGAATTAGAGCCCAAATCTCTGAACATGAATCTATGCATTCAGACCTACTGAGGCCAGGTGGCAAGACAACTCTCCACACATCAAGTCCTGGGTTCAAGCTTAAAAGATTTGCCTTATAAATACTTCTGCAAAATATATACATCAGTGGTATAGGATAGCTGAAAGTGCTGATGAAATTTAAGTTTATGTATTATATGAATTAAACTATCTCTGTTCCTTAAGTTCCTGAAAGGTCAAAGTTACTTTGGAAAGAATCAAAGCATTATTTTGCTTCTTTCCCACCTCCCCTCCAAGCCTCCCCCCACCCCTTTCAGATGAGGCAAAGCATTCCTCTAGCTGTGTACAGACAAACTTAAAGAAAAGCAACATTTATATTTCTGCTACAAACCTGAAGTTTCTGAGCAAATACTGGGGGGTTCTTTTCTGCTAAGTCAGGATCTAGATATTCAGGCTGATCACATATTGAGGTTTTCTTAGATATCCTATTGAGAAGAGCATCAGCAGAGACAAAGGAGTCTTCAGGAGATGTCTGAAGGGTAAGTAGGATATAGAATAAGCAACAGAAATCTTGCCCAGGTAGTTCAGGCAGAAAGCAACACACATGTCTGCAAATCTTCAATTCCTGGTGATTTCATGCCCCACTGAAGATTACTTTTGAATACACAATTCAGAGGTGTAACAGACAAACATCAAGAACAATTCTTCCTAATTTAAAAGCTGACTGAACTTTCCAAGACTACCACAGAGTAAGCAATATTAAGGACCTCTAAGGAAATGGCTCTCAAACCATGGACCACAGCCCACTCTCAATACTTCTACAATAGCTTTCAAACAGTTACCATAGGTTTTGTTCATACAATAGCTTATGTTCAGTTCAGGCATCTCTAAGGCAGTCCAAAAGCTTTGAAGAGCACCAGAACTGAGGGGAACCTCAACAAGACTCTTTTTGCAGTCTTTACAAAGTCTTTTGCTGCTTACTGGGGATAGTTTATCCCCACGTCATGCTCACAATTATAACATGATCAGAAGAAATACACAATATGAGGGTGGACAGAATTAGTGACAAAAACAAGACCTCTCATAGCTGAGCACCCAAGACTCCCTGCAGTGAGAAAAGTATTCAAGCTCATAAAAAATATTTTCTGAGACAGTATCAACAGCATCATTAATATAAATTAAGCACATTAATAAGGTGAGCTGCTTCTTATTTTCACTCCTCAGTAAATACATTGTCATATAGCTTAGCTTGCCTAGTGCTGTAGGCATTTTTGAAACAAGTTTGCCTGGAAAACTGGAGGCCTTGAGGGAACCTTCATGAATTTGAGAACCAATGCTCTAATATCTGTATGCAGCACAGGCTGGAAGCAAGGAAGGGCTCACCACTAATTCAAATCCAACCCAGAGAAGCCACTGAAAAAAGTGGCTTAACTGGAAGCTGGAATGAGTTCTAATGATCAAAAACCTGATTTTTTACAGATGGCAACAATACAGTTAACAGTTTATACAAAAATGTGAAAGAGCACCTGTTCTTTACCAACAAAATTTTGAAATTTCACAGTATGTGTGACAGAACAAATCATGTCTCTCTGTTTAAATCAAACACCTTATTTTTTATATGAAATGTTTCTTCAAATACTGGGTTAAAGCACACTGTCAAAAGGCTTGTGTGAGAAAGATAGCACTTCTAAGTATCAACTTTGATTAAGTTATCACAAGAACATATTAAGCTATGGTAAGATTTCAGAAAATTCTTCTGAATTCCATTAGTTCCATCAACCTACCTCCCTCATTTGGGTCCTACCACATGCTGCTACCAAGATGTTTAAGTATTAGGTTGAGTTTTACTCTACTTTGGAGATCCACTTTTGCTACCTCTTATATGACACAAGAAATTTCTGCAAGAAAATGATTCCCAAAATCTTACAATAAATTACTTACTATTTCAATAGCCTCTGGAGTTGTTCCTAGGGTCATGGGCTCCAGGTCTTTCTGCTTTGACTTGTCAGGTGACTGTAAGTGTGCCTCTTGGCTGGCGGCTAGGACTCGGGAAGCTGGATGTTGTATTTTCATTCCAGAGGATTGCTGGGATTCAGGGTCTTCAAAACTTGACCTGGAAAAAGATTGTGTACATGCTTTCAGGGTGGAGCACAAGGCCCTTACAATTCTGCTGCTGGTAACAATCAAGCAAGTCCTCTTCATTACTTTGGTGTGTGTGTATGTATATATATTTATAAACACACACACATTGTTTCAACTCAACTTTGTATGATTATATCTCACAATATTTTGCAATATCCTTTCAAAGCAATGCACTGGAATCACCTAAATAAAGTCAGTTCTATCAGAAATGTTATGCACATTCCTTAAATACTTCTCACTTGCCTTTTCACCCCTTTCTCATTGTGACCTACATCTCTCCCAGCAAACAACTTCTACTAACAAGAACAGATGACCTTAACAAGCAAAATTTTTGGATGTAAATACAACCCCTGAATCCTGTTCTTAGGAACTAAACTCCTTGTTTAGAAAATATATTTAGGAAAGGCCAAGTAAAAAGTTGCAATTAAGAGATGTCTAGATTGACATGAAAATGACCTCAGTATCTGAGAAAGAAAACTGTAAGTAGGAAGCCATTGTCTCATGAAAAACAGATGCCACTGTGACTACTTAGTAAGAATATGAAGCAAAAATATATGTCCTTATTCCTTCCCATTATAAAACTTCTGCATCTTTGCCCTCTATCATATGTGTACACAGATGGGAATCTATTTTTACACAAACAACTCTGCAACACAGAGGCAGAGAGAGGAAAAATTGCCTGTGTATGTGCTATGGTATTAACCCATTTCCCTGACATCCTTTTTCATTGCTGAGTTTGTTTGCAGTGACATACCCTGAGCATGGTGTTGTGGAATCAGACAGTCTGATGGGAGGTGATTTGACTGGGCTCTCCTGCTGTGCATCAAACATTAGGTATAAAGATTGTTTCTTCGGGGTGCTATCATCCTGCTGGCAACAGGAAAAGAAAGACTTGTTAAGCAACTCAACCATTCTCCATTAAAGCTGATTCACATCACTGAAGCCTTAAGTGACCAAATGACTCGACAGACAACTAATAATATAGGACTGCAATACAGTCTGTGCTAACTGACACCCAGATGATCCCTTCAAGGAAGAAAACACTGAAGAACAAAACCTAAACAGTTCACTCTTCTTCTCCTACTTTGGGGTTAATCAGATTTCAGGTCCTGTCAGGCAGGAGGCATCCCTTGACCAAAAGTGTTACTAAAATATTCATTGAAACTTCTCATCAGTTTAAGCATCTGACATATACACTTGATTTTTC
The DNA here is from genome assembly GCA_907165065.1 of Caprimulgus europaeus. The sequence continues at coordinate 5,466,329 of OU015529.1, forward strand.
TAACTTCCCCTGTGGATAAACCCCCATTGGATCTAGTCAAGATATCAAATCCATGAATTAAACAGAAACAAGGAGAAACAACTGATAACGTCCAGTACTGTATTCCACATTTCACATTCAGTCTCTATTCTCTCCTGATTCCCTTCATCTTCCTAAAAGTTTTACTCTCAGTTTCTTAGAGTAGTTCAAGAGCTGGTGTAGACAGCTTTGTACTCTACACTGCTGGAAATACTGATTTGCTTGTAATCTCTTAAAAATAGCTTAAAAATAATAAAATGGAACAAGCTTTACAGGATATAGGACCACAATATTGCACGTGCAATTTACCCCAGTTATGCCAATTTAAAGGAACTGGTTTTGCAAATCTGCTGCAGGCACATTATAATTAATTTAAGGGGTAGTGAGGCTGATGGCATTATCAGGATAGGATATTATGACAAGGGAATGCAAATGCATGGAAATGGGAGTGAGAACTTACAGGCACAGAGGAGCCTATTTTCTCCATATATTCTATTTCGTATGAGTTGCCATATTCCAGTTCTGCAACAGAAACAAAAAAGAGCCATTAAACACATGTCATGAAAGGATTTTTGCAGAAGTAAATGGGATCTCCAATCATTTACAAGATCTGCTCCCATTCTGCTCAATACTTTTCTATGTGATATTAGAATATACAGAGAGAAAGCAGAAGGTGCATTGATTTTCACTGATTTTCAACAGTGAACCTATGACACATTTCATTTGCCTGAAAAATTTCAGCTTTAGCCATTTGCTGAAGATTCTGCCCTAGGGGCCAGAATATTAGGAAAGTTTCAGAGCACAGAAAAATTCCCTCTATCATGTTATCACTGAAAAAACATTGTCCAATAATTGGTAATGCTGATACCAGTCTCCTTTAATGAATGTAAAAACATTTTAAAAGCTCTTGAGAAATGAGTTAATTTCTATTTCTTAATGTTTATCACAAAATTCTTCATTAAGGACTACTGTGGTGTCACTTAAGATAAAAAGACACATAAAATACCTGTATGCTCATTGAACAAGGGGTGAGACAACAGCCCAGCTTAGTGGGCTGTTTTCACATTTTAGTTTCAGAAGAAAAGCCTAAGGCAGGAAGATTTACAAAGAACCCTAAATCTAAACCTAATAAAAATGCAAATCTTTACTGCTTCTCTACTACTAATCTCCCAGTTACTCTGGAGAGAAAAACCAACATTTCTTTCTAATTCATGGTCACCCAGTAGCTGATATAGGGGCAGACAGATAAAACACAGCAAAGTGGAAAAGAGAGCATGCCTTCCTGCATCCAAACAAAAGCAAAGACTTTGTCCAGTGACATATTAATTTAAAAATTAAAAACAGAATTAATTTGTCCTAATGCTGTAATTTACTCTGTTTCCATGAGGTAATTGAATAAACCAATAGTATAATTTAATTTCCATCATAGGTAAGCCCTAATGAATGGCACACTAACATTTACAATATGATAAAAGTATGTGCTAAAATTCCTTGGCAGATTTGAACAGCTTTTGAAAAGCAGGGCTTGTATCAGGAAGATGGTAACCATCATTGAAGTGTTCGTTCTTTAAAATCAAATCAAGCCTAAAGATATTCTCTCATCTGCTTTATCAAAAATAAAAGTTTCAAAGGGTGCAGTGTAAGTTTACAATGCTTAATTTTTTTATTATTTTTATTTTTTTTTTAAATAATAAAAATCACTGTAGAGTGCAAGCACTGTAATTCCACAGGTCTATGTATTTTGTCAAACAACCACAAACTCTCAGTACATGACATGTGGGAGACACTAACAGTAAAATGTCTAAGTGAAGAGAAAGCTGTAATAGCAAATTCTTCACATTTAAATTCCTGGCACTGCATGTTTTTAATGGTAATAGAGACTCAGACAAGTTGGACTCTCCTGGTATCAGGTACAAGCTGCTTCTTAGTGAAAGCAAAACCAAAACTGGAAGGATAAAATTCAAACCACCTCCTGGATGCAGCCTTGCAAGAAAAAGCATGAAATACCAACTAAGAGCATCCAGAGCTGAGTAACTGCCCTTCTGTATTTCATTTATCTCCACACAGCCCAGCGGGGTGCATCACCAATGGTTATGGGGCAGCTTTAGGAGCCCAGAGAGCAATCAAGGAGCGAGCATACAGGAGATGTACCCGCACTGTCCTCTGCTGGCACAGCCAGCAGGGATCTCCCATCTGCCTGCAGGGCTGCTAGCAGCTTTGCAAGGGCAATCCAAACTGACTTTTAGGACAACATGGATTTAACTTCACTAATTTAAAAAAAAAAAAGGCAGAACACAGATGGAAACAATTCAACTAGAAACAAAAGGAAAAACGTGGCATTCTATATAAAGTTTGTTTCATCCCATTGCTCTCAAGTTTCCAGCACAATTAGGCACTATCTCCTCTCCTAGGTATCTCCTCTAACACATCATCTCCCCTCCAAGATCTTAGGCTCTGGTTATCTCTATACATTAAAAATCTACAAATGCCCAGGATATCCCAATAAATAAGATAATTATTTTATTAACCATATGACAGACTTACTAAGTGATGTCCTCCAACTCCTCCCACAAATAGCTGCAAGATTACATCAGAATTTGCTGCTAACAATTACTGCTTATTTCTGGTCTGTGCAACATGAAAGCAGGCAGCAGCAGTGAGGAGCAGCGCATGCCACAGACGAGAGCTGGATGTACCGGCTGACTCAGGAGTTGGGCTGTGTCTGTACCAAAGCCGTGTTAGGTTACAGGATAACAACTCAATACTAGTATCTGGGAAGGGTAAAAATATTCACACTGATAAAATAGCCCTGGAATTATTAAGAAGTTTCTCAATGCTGCAGGAACAAGACTGTCAAGGGAAAAAAAAGTATTATTTTTAAGAGATCTGAAAAGTGGAAACATTGTTGATTTTAATTAGCATGTAATCTGAAACTCTGACTATACCATGCAGTGCACATGAGACAAGACAATTAGCATTTAATTAGGAGCTTTGCTCACTTTCTTCTTCCCACTTTGATAGCTAAAATGATTGCTTAGAGCGTATCTCTCACTATTCTTTTGTTCCATTTCCTTCCATATAATTTGCATTTTCCCAGATTTGGGGAGCTTATTTTCTAAAAAAAAAAATATTTCCTTAATTATTTTTTTTAATACAAATGGAATGAAGGTGATGTCTAAAATTTATAATTTGAGAATAAAGCCAAATGGATTTATCCAGACTGAAATGGTTATCTGTATAGAAGACTCAAAAGATTTCCAAAAAGCCTGGGCTACACAAACATATAAGCACGTGCATATGAACACATGCAGTCCCATCAAAACCACTGTGATTATTTATGCCTTTTAATGTCAAACACATTTGACCTAAAAGCTTAGCAGTTCTTATCTAGGCGAAAACTCCTCAGACCCAGTCTAAAATGGCATAAAGTAGCTTTAATTGTAGATGAGGACATGGGCTGAAAGGTTAGGGAAAAACAAATAAATCCTGATCAAGAAGAAAAAGTTTAAGCCAAGTTAAACTCATACATTCTTCTCACTCACAAAGCTGAAAATCTGCCCTAGGAGCAGATGTTGCAAAGCAGTATTCCCTCTGGTAATTCCAAGGAAGGCCACACACAAATTTTCTAAACTCAATCTCTTCCACATTTCACAGACCTGGGGTGACAGTTTTCTTAACAGAAACTTCCAGCTTTAGCTCAGCACTGCTTATAGGAAGGCATGACAGGAAAAAATTTAGTGAGCTTATCTAGGAGGAAGTTTTATCTGGTGTGTGCATGGTAACCACCTTACCCAGGGAATATCTAAGAAATTTTTATGCACAAAGATACCTGGGTCCTAGGAACCTGGAGGAGAGATGGCATGTTAAGAGTCTTAATGTAATACCCAAACTTTGAGCAGAGCTTTAACTTGGGACCTTCTTCCATTTGGGTTAGAGGAACAGGCTGAGGAAATGAGTAGTTCAGTGACTCTGGATCCAAGAGCACTAACCAAGAACGGTATCAGACCCCCGTCTCCCATCAAGGCACAGAGAGAACAGGCAGCATGGACAGAAGAACAGAGTATGACCACAATTATCCAAACCCTCTCTCAATAAATATAACGTTAGCTGGACACAGACAGTCCATTATAAAGCATACCCTCTGTAGGAGAGCTGAATTTAGTCTCATTAACAAATGTAGACAGATCAGATGGTTGGGGGTAATCCTGTTTGTCCGTGTTCAGGTCCACAGTCATGCAGGTCCATTTCTGACTGGTCACTGAAGATGCCAGTTTCTCCTCATCTGTCGCATGAACCACTGTGGATATGACAGGAGGTGTTTCTGGAGTAGGCAGTGGAGTGGGATCCTGCAGAAAACAAGCACCAATTAATTCCATTATCTTTCATTGACATGTTGAATAGTCAACTCCTTAAATGACCACAGTCATCTTTTTCATCTTGTACTCTTTCCTGCAGCTCTGTATAACATACTTAATGAAAAGTACTTCATTTAGAACCCTACTAGCAGCAAGTTTTCCCAGTAAAACTAAACTCTTTGATGATAAACACTCACATTGCAAAGCTGCCCTGATAACAAGGAAGAAAGAGAATCCAAAGCCATTTAAATGTCAGGCACTTGACATGAGTGGCACACATCACCCACAACTGAAGTCTTTGACTACCAAAACTGACTTTTTAGGCTTCCTTCATGGGAGCAAGCCTTCAGAGGTCTGCAAGGTCATGAACCCTTTCTTCACTTCTGCCAAGCAGCATAAATAAAAGGGTAAGATGGATAACAGGAAGATGAATAGCAGCATGGGAGGAGCTGTGCCACATCAAAGCACTTGGGTCTTTATAGGCAGAACAGCTTTTGTTAACTTCTCTTCCAAGAAAACCACCTGCCAGCAGTTTACAACAAGGAATAAAACCATCCAAACACATGTTCCTGGTAGATCAGACCACTTGTTTTATTTCTATTTCCCTTCTGGCCCACCAGCTTGATGCATTTAGTTTCCTGCATTTTAATCTAAAAATTCCAGGGTGGATAGTTACATCTAGTTTTTTAGACAACTGATTGAAGACATTTATTCATATTGTCACTCCATTGTACCACAGGACTTTCCAAAATACATGCACTAATACTTTATCTGGAATTCCCAGAGCAAATATTAGATCCAATATATATTGTATACATGTTTCTAGAGACCAAAAGATTAATATCTTATGATTATAGCCCAGCATGCTACATTTGAGCACCAATATGCTTATATTCTTTACAAAAGCCTCTCCTATTATTAAATGTACAATTCTACAATTAAGTAAATCCAATTTCTGGGTTTTGCCCCTACAAGAACACAAATTAGATGCATCAAAATAAGGCAACACTTTACCTGAGAGGGAGGATCAGATAGTGGGGATCTTTTTGGTGATTTTTTCACCCTAAATGTATCACTGAAAATAAAGTTAAAACAGTTAATATGGTAATACAAGCAAGAATGGGGTCATTTCACACTAGCAAGAGACAGGCACAGACAATGCAACCTCTGTCAGCCCTTCTGCTTGAAAATCCCATCTATTAGGCAGCAGCACCACGGAGAAACATGCCACAGGCACATATACTTGTCATGCACTTGGAACAGGCCTCAATTCCCCAAAAGCTGAGAAAAGCAGGACTGCCATATTTTTCTTGCCAACTACTGACACATTTACAGAACAGAGTTGCTGCTCGATTGCAATTCAAATCCCTGCTCCACCACAGACATCCTCAGTGGCCTTAAGCAAATTATTTAGCTTCTGTCTGCTCCAGTTTCCCATCTGAAAATTAGGTCTAAAACAGATCTTTAAATGAGAATTAAAGCTGTGATAAACTTGGGCTGTAAGCTCCAATGACCCCATAAATCATTAAGAAAAAAAACTGGTATGCTTTGGGTGGACTACATTAAAACAGTTGAGGCAGAGGCTGTTCCCAAGATGCCAGAACAAAGCTCTATCTTTACAAATGTGCACAACAGATTCCCTCCCTCTTTCAAACAAATACAGCAAGAAATATGGCAATTCTGCTTCCAGTTCCCCTGACAGCTCTGGGAGCACGGACACTGTAGCCCTTCAAAATCCCATACGCTTCAATCAGGCCAAAAAAATGAAGAATAAACATTATGTCTTGGTGTATTAACTATGAATGTTGCCTTTGTGTTTATTCACAATTGGTTAAAAATATTTCTAACCAGGAAATAAACCAATCAACCACCTGTTCTCTTGATGCCTATTGCCAGTTATTCAAACACTAACTAGAAGAGGGAGAAAAATATCATACTAAAACTTGCCAGTAAAGATTTAATGTTTGAACTGAGATGCAGTAGCAAAAATTAATGCCCACCAGCTCACCCCTGATCAATGAATGGTAAGATCAACACTAGAAATTAGAATGGCGGGTTTCAATCGGTAGAGGGTAAATCAATACCATGTCTAAAGGGGAAAATAAATTGGACAGCTGAATATTAGTGTTCAATGGTAGTAATTATCTAGTTATGGTGCTAGAAATAATTAGGATAATGTATTCCTTTAAGAAGGAGAAACACTTTGTGCAGTATTTGTGAAAAACTGATTGTACAATGTTGTTGTACAATGGTAGAAATAAAATGTTCCAATTTTAGCTCAAGGATACAAAATCTATATAGTTTTTAAAAGAGAATCTTCTTTGATAGGCAGATAATGAGGCAATAGATTTCTCAAATTCATCCACAGCAAGGCATCTTACTTAAAATAGCTTTCACATGTGCCAGTGAAGTGAAATAGTTAACAGAAAAGCTTCATGCTGGAGAATAACTGATCATGCTACAAAATAAATGAGTAAAATTAAAAAGCCCATAAATCAAAGCAGAAACTTGCATTGTTAGCTTAGAATTACTTACAACAGAGAACATACAGACATCACATCTTCTACCATCCTAAGACAAATAAGACAAAGAAAAGAGAGACAGACAGAAGGAACTGACAAAAAAGATAAACCTACAAATACTCTGTTAATGTTAATGTGTTAAGGCAATCTGACCATGCACATTTTCTACCTGTATAATCTTAACACCTACTTTTTATTGTGAAATACATGGGGAGGAAAAAAAAATATTCATCAAGTCCTTTAATGTTTTCAAATTCAGTGTTATTCTTTCAGCATGCTTTCATCTTACAAGACACATTTCAAAGCTGAGGCCTCCAAGGTAAGATCCTAGCACCATAGTAAGCATCCTTGCCTTCACTGATGGTAGCCACCTGCTTTCTTTTCAAAATGCAGTATTTGTTATTACATGGGATGTAAAACTGCTCTTGAATGGCAGCTAAGCTAAGAGCACAGTCATGCAAGGTTTCTCCGTGTCTGCTCATTTGTAATGACAGAACAGAAAAAGCTACTTGACCATTTCAAATCATTCACTGAAGTGAAGAAAGAAAATGACACGTCTTTAAATCTCAGCTATTTTGCCTCTCACTGAAACCTAACTTTGTGTTCTGATTGAGCAAATTGGTCACCCCAAAACCAGAAGCAAACTTGCCAAACAATTAAGGCTAAGAAAAGTTTTCATCTACTTATAAGCTTGGCAGCTTCTGCTTGGTTCTTCTTGCCTGCAATGCTCTTGAAAGCTGGCACCTTGCATTTCTGAGAACAGCCCCAGATCATCCAACAGCTTCAAGAGCACTGTCTGTACAAGCCACCTATTTTTATTCATCACTATAAGCAGGCACTCGGGAGGCATCAGCTGCTCTTTGCTCAGTATCATCTGAGCAAGATGATCTATCTCAGAACAGCTCAGCACTTGGGTATACAGAGAATAATTTGCATTGAGCTGACATCTTCTAAAAATCTCATCTCTTCACATGGAGGTTACTGCTGAGACTGCTGCAGATTTCATTCCAGAATAAAACCTGATTATTTTTATTGATTTAACACAGGGAAGACCTAGCACATGGCACAGATTCAAAGAAGTACAGGCTTAGCAATGGCTTCAACTCATGCCTGGCTTCTCCACCTCCCATAAACTAACATAGAAATCTCTGTCTTTCAGTCTAAGGAACACATTTTCAAACTGGTCCACACAGGAGCATTTCTGCACCCCTCAACAGCGCTAATAAAAACTCCTGGCTTTGCAAAATTATCCATTATTTCAGATTTACAAGTCCTGGTCTATTACAGGATCGTTTCCTAATTCAAACAGAAACACCCTCCCTTTCAACACCCTGCAGCTGAAGCATCTTACACTGGCTTCTCTGTCCCCTCCCACCAAGACAGCAGCACCAAGAAGGGTCCTATATCCCATTTCCCTGCCTGGCCAGGGGTTCTCCAGCACTGAACCCCATTGAGGAGTCATGCAGAGGGCCCTGTTTGTGGAGAGGACAGACCAGAGACAGGCAGAGACAAAATAGAGCCACTGCTTCCCCCAGCATCGCCCAACAAGCCTTGGGCTAAATTCTCTTCTAGGAAGCACGGTGGCTCCGGGCTGCACAGTGTGTTAAAAAGCAGATCCTCTTTGTTAAAACCACTAGCAAAAGTGGGTTACAAGGCTGTGGTGAACAGACACATCACACAACACAGTGAAAGCAGTTGGGAATCCCTGCAAACCTCCTGACCCAAGAACCTGTAAGCCCTGCTCCAGGGTAGTTTCTCTTCTTCCACCAGGATAGAGAGAGCCATGAGCTTTGTGACTGTAGGACAGGGCCTCCTTGTGATTGATTTACCCATGGATGCATGTGGTTTAGCAAACTCTTTGTAAACTCATATTGCCCCTAAATTAACAATTTGGAATTGATTCTGATATTCAAAGCAGATGGGTGGACCCAAGAGATTTATACTGGGGGTCTGTCAACTCCACTGCAGCTACTGGAAGACACAAGGAGACTCTGGTTGGCTGGAAATAACAGACTTCAGGATCAGGTGATATTAAAATTCCCATCTCTCCCTCTGTATTTCCTCAGTAAGATTCAAATTGTTCCTCTCTTGCAGTCCGTTGTCTTGTTTTGGACAAAACCAGTTGGGACTGCAGGCTGGGAAACTGTGTCAGCTTAGATGCATCTTAACTCTCACCTTAATTTCCCTGAAATTTCAGGCATACTTCAAAAAGAAGCAACATCAGAACAACTCAAACTCAATTTATACAGTGCTCTATATTTTTCATAAGTCAGAAATGCCCATAAAAAGAAAAAATGGCATAAGCCATGGCAAACTCCACCTCACTCCATACAGGTCATTTTTGTACTGCTTTACATTAACCACTTTATCTTCAAATTATCAGGCTGTTGTAATTTTAAGTCACATTTTTGTTAGTTGAAACATTGAAATTTTAAGAGACATGCAATGAGATACTTCCTTGTAGATCAAGACACAGGCTATCCATTTCAGATAAATTAAATACATACACTTACTGATTACCAACTCAAAATAACCATGTCTGAACAGGTAAGATAGCATGCACACCAGCAAGTTAACCATGGAATCAGTGCAAGTAGCCATCAGAATCATTAACCAAATATCTAAATACAACAAACTAGAGAATTTATCCTGCAATTTTACAGCTGTGTCTAAAAGCTGGATATTTTCCTAACACTTAGCAGTCTAGGAGACTTAAACCCTTCTGCAGAACTGTAAGTTCTTTCACAGAAAGGAAATTTTTCACATTTTTTAGTCTTGTTTTTTAAAAAATATATATTTCAGTACTCTTCTGTTTTGGGTTATTTTCTTTTAAACAGTGTAAGTCACTAGATAAAACCATGTTCCTGCTTTGTGCAACAAGAGATTTGTCACTGCCTTACTATTTCACCTCTCATTCTCAAAACTGATGACTCGCAATAGTCTTTACTGGTGTGAATAATTCAATCAGCTTAAACAGTATCAAATTCCTAAGATGAGGTCAAAGAAAGTTTGGCACAAAATTGATAAAATTTGGACTTGATCAGATTCAAAGCTACACTGAGACCTAAAACTTCAAAAATCCAATTGCCAGTCCAGTGGTTAAATCTGGCTTCATTTAGCCTTGGTTATCCCCTTCAGTCTGGAAACATCAAGCTACTGAGGAAACTGGTTGAGGGAGAACACATACAGAACCCCAGCATGAGTCCAGTTGTGAGGCTACCAACACTCACTGGCATCTTCCTTTCTCTATTCAAATACAAACTGGATGTAACTGTGCTCAGGGGTAGGAACGTGCTGCTCCTAATCTAGAAACATCTGTGCCCTTTAACTTACGTTTTTAGTGGCGTCTTCTTCTTTTTTGCAGGTTTATTCAGGTTGTCTCCTTCAGTTCCATTTGTTTCATTGGCACTGGCTGGTATCTCAAAGGAAGCTGGAGATTTAGAGGGTGAGTTGGCTATCTTAGAAGAAGACTTGAAAGGGTCAATAGAGTCCTCACACATGTCTGGCTCAAAACTGTACGTCTGTTGAGGCAGTTTGGGTGATTCTTGCATTTTTGTACTAGATGAGAATGGGTTAAAATTGGGATCATCCCACTTGTCAATATCAAAAGTGTAAGAGCCTTTTGTGATAGGGATTTCGTTTGGATCAGCGGGTGACTTGGTCGGTGTGGTTGGAGCATTGTCAAGCTTTTCCGCTGACTTTTTAGCCTTTGGCCTCCGTAGTGGCATTTTAGCACCAGGCTTTTTACCTGCTTTTTTGGGAGGAGGAGTACTCTCTTGCTGGTCTTCACTCACCCCTTTTTCTTCAGAATAATCAAACTCCAACCTCACCGCAATGCCTTTGACTGGAGGGTCTTCTTGGCCTCCAGTGTCGGACGGAGTCACCTCCACAGCCTCTGGTGCCGTTGTAAGAGGTAGTGTCTTCTTATTGGCAGGGGGAGAGTTTTGTACTTTGCTGCCTCCAGTGCTAAATGCACTAATCCCTTCAAAACTGTCTGGATCCAAAGGGTAGGATCCTTCAGGCACAGCTGGGGCCTCCTGTTTCTCAGCAGAGAGTTTAGAAGGTTCAGTACATTCAGGCTTTACTGAGTCAGCCTTTGCTTCAGATACTGGTTTATCCTCACCTGTGGCACAAGCTGCTTGGTCAAGGTCAGATGGTTCTTGTGGTGTTTCCTTCACCAGTGGAGCATCCAGAGATTTTTTTGCTGACTGCTTCTTTTTTAAGGAAGCTGGTCTGGATTTCTTTGTTCTCTTAAGGGTACTAGAAGCACTACTTGAACCAGTACTGTACACATCTGCTGCCGGTGCTAATGTCTCACTATTGCCAAGATAAGATACTCCATCAAAATCACTTGCTTGCAAGCTAAGAGATCGAGACAATGTAGATTTAGAAACTGGGACTGAATCAGTAGATTTTCTTCGAACATTCGCTTTGGGATCACAATTCTTTGATTCTGGAGAGCTTGGTCCTAAGGCATGGAGAGAATCAATCAACTCAATGTTATCGAAGTCCAAGTTGTAAGTTCCACTGCTGGCTATTGGCTTGTCCTCATCGAAGACGGTGGAAAAAGAATGGGAAGGGGGACGGAAAGGGCTTTCTTCAACTGCTTCACTGTGTGACACATCAGTGACGGGTACAGTTTCTGAACATAATCCTGTGGGAACAAACACAAAACTCTGTGAATTTGAACCACGTTTTTAAAACTGGAGCTTAATAAATGTTACTGTAGTCTACTATCACTACAAGTACAAAAAATAAAAGTTAAAATCATACAAATGGACTAAGCAATGATTAAAGGACATACACCAGTGATATTTCTAATATCTGAACTAGATTAAGGAAAAAAAATAGTTTTGTTCTCCCCAGAAAAGGATTCAAAGGAAGTAAAACACAAAATATGCATTCACAATAGCCTCTAGAGCATCTCTTCTAAACTAATTATCACTTAGAGGGATGGATATTACCATAACACACTAACTATGCCAAATACCAGAAGAACTGAATATTGAGCATTTTATTACTCCCATTTTCTACTATTATAGAGTTGACAGAATTGTCTCAGAGCTTTTATGCAGCAAATTCCCTGTAAATTAACTGGTGCTTCAGCAATTACATGATCCTAAGTTTTGTTTCCCATGTTCTATTTTTACCAGTTTCCCAGAGGAACAAGGCTTCCTCTCCACAACCCATCAATGCTGCTCCTCTCTCTGTGCCTCAAGCAGTCAATACACTCCACTTTGACCTCGTAATTCCAAGTTTATGATGAGACATAAATCACTGAGAATTTCATACAAAATAAATTATGGTCAAGGTAAGAAAACTAGTCAATTAGAGTGCTGTACAAATATGCTCAGTTGAAAATCTTCCTTAAAAAAGACTGCTAGAAGCTCCCTACAAAATATTTCAAAGAGATTTGTCAAAGTATAGTTCTAACTCACTGATGAAAAAATTTATAGCGAGGATTATATGCTAAAATTATTAAACTGAGCAGTTTTTCATTGTAATTAAGGATTTGCTTATTGAATTAAATCCTAAAAAGATTTCTAGAAGCCTCTTGACTTGGGATATAACAACTATATTGATAAAGTAGAAAAAATATACAGTATATATCTATACAAAAGAAAAGATATGGGTAGGAAAGGATTAAGGTGATGGTCCTTTCTGCCTTCCAGTTCATAAAACTTCATGACTAAAATGTTTCACAAATTCTGAACGTGCTTTGCTCCTGGTGTCATTGTACTTCTCCCTATCTGAATGTAACACAGTCACCTCTGCCCATGTTTTTGTGTCCCAGTCAGGGTATCAGAGACCTGGGAAACCCCTCTCCAGCTCACAGCTCAAGCTGCTCTGAGCTCTCACCGACACGTAATGGTGCAAAAAGCCCCAGTGTTTCACTGAAGCACCTCAGCATTCTTCATGTTGTCAATTTTTTCAATTATGCAAATATAAAGAAAAACAGTCAAGCAAAAATGAATGCTTTTCTCATTTGCAAATGATTGCAGAACATTTTCTACGCATCTTTTTCATTCCAATCTTGACATGTTTTGCAAAGTAATTCCCATTTTCCCCAGCTACATTCATTAATGTTCATAAAAGCAATACAGACAATCAATAATTACTTTTAGTCAGAAGCTATGAATGCATTAAGAACAGAAAAAAAAAAATTTCCTCTGTTGCAAAGGAAATTCTATGCCTGCAAAGAGATTACAAGAATTATTATTTGTGGATAGAGAGGACAGAAAGGATTTCAGGATATTGGACACTCTTCCCAAAGCAGTACCTTAGAGTGGCACCATGTATTTCCAGGGATTGTCAAAGAAGTGACAGCTACAGTTTCACTTTTAACACTGTGGAAATTATATCAATTAAAATAATATTTTAATGTGTTCTTCTGCTACATGAATGTGTGTGGTGTACGTGGCAATACTTCAGGATAGTTTATTTTTCTGCTTCATCTCCACTGGGTTGGGCTTGGTTTTAGCCTGGCTGAGTTAATTAGACTCAATTTGCCAGCTGAGCTGGTGCTTATTTCACTGGGGCTTCTGTTAAGGGGACTCAGAGTGCCATAAAACTCCAATATTAGTCCGATCTGTGCGTTTTACACTGACATGGGAATGGAAGACTCTGAATGGGAACACATTACAATCAACACTGACACAGCTCTAGCATGTCAGCAGAGTACAAATGTAGGTCAGCATGAAATAAAAGGGGGATCTGAACAATAAATCTTTTGCAATTATGCGTTGTTTTCATTCCACTGTGCGCCAAAGGCCTCAACGGGATTGAGGCCCCTTGTTCAAAGTCAGTACAAAACATGCATTAAAATAAAATATAAAATAAAATAAACCAAATCACTGCCCTGCAGGACTTGGACTGTAAATAACAGGCGTGGTAGAGCTGAGGTTAGGGATGCATCACAGCAGCAAAGAGAATATACAAGGCTTTCCAGCTGCTCAAAGCGAAACAGCATGCAAATTTGGTGTGCTCCACATAGTGCTGAGCTTTAATCTTCTTTAACTGCTTATTTCACAACTTCCTCCCAATCAAATCCTTTACTTAGAGTATAAATTTCTGCAGAACGTCACTCGACTCACTACTGTGATATTTTTATTGTTTCTTTATGAAACAATATGTGAAAGTGTCTCCGAAAACACAGCTTTGGGTAGAACTGAAATGCTGCTGTTGGACTCTTCCAGGATCACAACAGAATTGGCTCAGTATTAGTAAGAGCAGAAATGCTGGAGAGGAAGATCTGAGTAGTACTCACTATTGCAAAATAACACAGATTTATGACCACAAATAGATATGAAGACCATTCTTTCCAAACATTAACAGCCTATCCAGAGAGCAGTGCCATTTGTCCTTTTTATATCACAGAATTCAGCAAATCAGTATTACTAATTACAGTATTTTAATAAAATGCAATTTGATCACAAAGGAACATACTACTATGAAAATTAAGGACTTGCTCTAGACAGAGGGCAGCACAAAGTTTTAATAAGGTTTATGTCTTTTATTGGCACTGAGAGTCACTCAAAATTTATACTGGTAAGAGTTGCCCACAGGTAGAAATTAAGTTTTATAAAGCATTCCAGGAACATGAGTGATGGCAGGGAAACTTATTTTGCCATAAAAAAACACCAGGCAATCCCCAAAAAAGACCCTCCCATTTCATTCATTAAAAAAGAAGGTCCAAGATCTCCTTCTTCCACAAGGTAATTTCTCTGAATTCAAAGAATTTTTGCCTGAATCAGGTGTGAAAAACAGAATCAATCCCAAAACCAAAACCAACAAAAGACCCCAAACTCTTTGTATCCAGATGATGAGACCTCTCCATGAGAGCTGCACGATACGTCTAACACTTGGCATTTTCACGTGTCGTCTTCATCTATTATGGCGGAAGCAAAAGTCGCTAGAAAGATATTATAAGACTGTTTGCATTACTAAAGAAAACAAATTTCCGTTGTTAGTATCAACAAAAAGGAACCAGAAAAAAAAATCAGGAAACTTTTCTAGTCAACCACAGATTTTTTTCTTGTATGTTATAAAATACCTAGATTTTGATAGCGCTTCAGATGTAGTAAAGCTTCAGTGTCTCACAAGAACAGAAGGGTATTATAGAATGGTCTGGGTTGGAAGGGACCTTAAAGCTCACCCAGTTCCAACCCCCCTGCCAGCAGCAGGGACACCTTCCACTAGACCAGGTTGCTCAAAGCCTCATCCAACCTGGCCTTGAACACTTCCAGGGAGGAGCAGCCACAGCTTCTCTGGCCAACCTGGGCCAGTGTCTCACCGCCCTCACAGCAAAGAATAATATCTCATCTAAACCACCCTTCTTTCAGCTTAAAGCCATCACCCCTTGTTCTATCTTTCCCTGCCCTTGTAAAAAGTCCCTCCCTAGCCTTCCTGGAGCTCTTCAGGTACTGGAAGGCCACTATGAGATCTCCCTGGAGCCTTATCTTCTCCAGGCTGAACAGCCCCAACTCTCTCAGCCTGTCCTCACAGCAGAGCTGCTCCAGCCCTCGCATCATCCTCGTGGCCTCCTCTGGACTCGCTCTAACAGGTCCATGTCTTTCTTGTGTTGGGGGCTCCAGAACTGGACACAGTACTCCAGGTGGGGTCTCAGGAGAGCAGAGTAGAGGGGGAGAATCCCCTCCCTGGCCCTGCTGCCCACGCTGCTCTGGGTGCAGCCCAGGACACGGTTTTTGGCCTCTGGGCTACCAGCACACGTTGCCAGCTCATGTTGAGCTTCTTGTCAACCACCACCCCAAGTCCTTCTCTCTCTTCAGTGCTGGTTCTCAAGCCACTCATGGCCCAGCTGTATTTATGTTTGGAGTTGCCCCAACCCAGGTGCAGGACCCTGCTCTTGGCCTTGTTGAACTCCATGAGGTTAGCACAAGCCCACCTCTCAAGCCTGTCAAGGTCCTCTGGATGACATCCCATCCCTCCAGTGTGTAGACACATACCTCACTAAACTCAGCCTTTAAATAAACATCCATAAATGGTCCAAACAGTAACAAATCCCATGCACATGCTCCAAACTGTCCCCTGATGAGGATATAAAGTTTTTGCTACACTGCTACCACTGCTTTATTTTGCATATGAAAGGACAGGAGGCATTGGTAGGTTTAGACCAGGACTGGTATTAGGATTTACATCTGAGAGCCCATCTTTTTACAGCCTTGGGAAAGAAATGCAGAAACTCTGGGGCAGCAGTTGCACAAGGAGCTACAGAAGACACCAAAGCAAGGGCAGACTTGGTTCATCTTGCTGCAGCATCACTGTTCCCTTCCTCACCTGTGGAGCTCTCTGTGCTCTGTGCCTTCCCCGCTCTGAGCACTGCGGTACCAGGGGGACAGGATGTGGCACCTCAGGACATCCCCGAGCACAGCGTAGGCAATGAGCTCTCCCAGGATGAGTTCACAAAAAGACACATTTCCAAAAACTTTGGAGGCAACTTCAGATTTGTTTTAACGGTATTTTAAACACGAAAACAAAGTATCTGCACCATCTTACTGAATCTACATCTGAACTATTTCTTTATGAATAATTAAAATATATTAAGGGGTCAGAATACATAAAGTACTTGTAGCTATTTTAAAATATTTTTCCCTTTAAATTACAACAAATTATTCTAGCAGTGGAGCTGTGTTGTGCAATAGGACAGTTGAGCATTTTGTTCTCTGTCTAAAGCATCTCTAAAACAGGGGGGAAACACAACAGGCTGAAAATAGACGGCCTTAACACTGCAGAGCTAGAAATAAAATGAAATGCTATTTTGTAAGGCTTAGAAACAAAATGTAACCAGATCTAATAAAGCAAATGCAGAAAAAAATTAAATTCTAGTTGTTTTCTAGAAAAAAGCAAAGAGAAGCTGTTGGAAAATGCAAACAGCATGCACCCACACACTCCATTCCAATGAAATAACTCAGTAACACTTCTCCTATAGCACATGGGGATTGGAATCACCTAGTAGTAGAAATTTGGAAACATATTTTATTTCGAGTTCCTGCTTGTTACGAGATGCCTTTGAAGTTATGAAATCAACTAGTAGTGCTATTTTTAAAATTACTGTAAAAATATTTTTACCATCTATTCTGAGAGAAAATTTTGGCTATAAACTTTATTTTCAATTTCTCTGTGTCAGACTTCAAGGGGAAAAATATGGAAGAAGGTTTTCCTACCAAAAATTTGGTTTGTTTTTGTCTGGGTCATCATCTCTCTACTGGAAAGCCTGACCTCAATTTCCCTGGCACAAGAAGGACCTGAATATACATCTCCCATATCCTGATCAGAGGGCTGTAATGCATAGAGAGGACTCTAGCTCTCACATCTCCCCTGCGTATATAATCTGAATTCATTAATTAACTGGGAACACGGCAGGGGGGTGGAAGAAATGCCCCCTCCTAGGCAGGAATTCCTGGACAGAAACAGGGGGTATTTGGGAGAAAGGGCTTGGGGCACTTTCTGGTGCTCAGATGGTTGGAACAAGGGACAAAAGGACACTGCTATGAGAAGCTGATGAGACAGGCAACAATAATTAAAAATACTACCAAAGTAATAATATATTTTTTTTAAAGCACCCTCAAAGTCACTTGCCTTGAGAGGATAACCCACGTTCCCCACATAAAAGGTATTTACAGAGGAATGGACGGGCTCATTAGTGATATTTTCTGGGGCTTAGAGGTAGATTCCATACAAGCTCTGCTACTGCTCTTCCTCTCCATTCTCACCCACTGACTGACTCCCCTCCCCTGCTCTGTTCCTGATGGACTGGAGCCATGCAGCAGGTTTTACCCCACCAGGAGCTGGCACAAACCCAAGATGAGTCTAGCCTTATTTCACTTTCATCATATTTATTAAGCTAGTGTTGAAGTCAACCTAATTAAAAACTCTCCTCTTGCCTTTCCAGCAGTGGGGTCCAGCTGTTGCGCTAATGAGATCATACAGCATAACTGCAGCCGTCTGCATAAGGAATTATTGTCAGATGTAGATTAAATAATGCTTTAAAAAAAACTTACTATGCTTCCTCCTTCCACCCAAGCACACACTCCATCACCAACCTCATGTAGAAGACAAAGCCACGCAGCTGGTGAACCAGAAACCCAGCTGGACGTCGCTGCCTCTCCCTGTGTGTGTGCCAGGCTCTCCGGCTGCCCGTATTCCTTACTCCTCTTTTATGGAAACCTATTTATTTAGCTGTATGATACCAACGAGGAACTCTGCTTCAACTGCCCATAACCCTCAAGGAAGGGATTCATTCTCTTTGAGTGCAGGCAACATGCATAGCCTATGAGGTGAGTAAACTACAAGATAACCGTTACTCAAGCGGTTTGTAAAGTACAAAACGTTTAACTGTTCACATTTCTAAGAAGCATGCAAACACCTAAGCTATAGCCTTAGTATTATTAATTTCTTCTAAAAGATTTCCAAAACAAATGAATGCTTTGTGTGGTCCTCCTACATCTGAATTTTTTCTGCATTACACATCTTCCTTCCCTCACATAAATTACTCTGTTGTATAACTGCACTTTGCATAACTTTGGAGCGCTGAACACAGCTCTGTTAGTTTGTGGTAACTTGCCTCCCATGGACAAATCTTATTTGCAAATGAAATGTTTTCATCTCTGCCATCTCATGGCCTTCAACATAGTTCATACTGGCTATGAATGGATATAGTCAGTTTCCTACCTTTCTTCAGAGATATCAGAAAGAAAGGAAGGGGAGATCTGGGATGTAAGGAGACAAGAATCACACGTGCCAGGGAAGGGTTTGAAGATAATCTACTGCAGTAATTAAAAACACACTCCAATCCTGTTTAGCATATGTGTTCTTTTGTTCTCTCAGCACTTATTTTGTAATCACTAGATTGCAAAAGATTAGAAAAAAGAAAGAAGAGGGGGAGTGAGTAATGTTGTTTGCTACAATGAAGAGGGAACTGTAACAGCAGAATGGAAAGAGTAAGGACATCTTTCATTTTTATTTTCTGGAATCAGTTTGTTGAATATCTTTCTAGCTTCTTATAAACTCTTATCATAAATCATTATCTAAAAGAGCATTCCTCAATACATAAGACCCAGAAAAGCATTAGGTGGCTTGAGACTTTTGCAAGACTTATTTGTTACTCCCCCAAAGGTTTAACTCAAAGCTGGACAGCCTTTATAACACACACATCAGCCATGGACATTGCCTTTGCCCACTGCTGAACACACCCACAGTGTTCTACAGTGGGAATGGAAACTTTCAAACACTGCCTGGCAATGCTGTACATCTTTCCAAATGAAATACCGGGAATTTTAGTCTGCTTACAGTAAAATTACCTTCATACAATTCAGCCAAGTGATCAAGATGACTTGACTTTCAGATGGGAAAAAAGACAGCATAATGGGGAATTCACTCTTAAACTGTTGAGCTCTCAACTAACAGCCCCAAAAAAGCTATTTTGGGCTAAGAGTGCTTTTTACTCCCTCATATTCCATTACTAAATTTGGAGAACAAAGAACACTTTTTTAGGGGAAAGCATTTCTTTGTTTCTTTAAATGTGATATTCCCTTTTTAAAGGTTAATTTCCCAGTATGTTCCAATTTTTATATATGTATATTATATCTACATTAACATACACTCCCATGTTCCTCCTACAAAGCTAATATAAATATTTATAGGTTTTTTTAATGGGCCTTTTGCTCACCTTCTGGTTCAGGTGTTAATACATTTGAAATTAACATTTCATTAATTGCATCTGCATCTCATACCTTCTTTTTCTTATCTGACTGTGTCAAGATCCTACAAGAAGAGGGAATGAAGTTTGATTCAAAAGGAAGAAAGGTTTTTCTAGAAAATGCCTCTTTTCTTTACTATTTATCAAATGTTATGGATGGATTCTCCAATACTTCATTCCAGGAGGCAACAGGGTTTTTCCTCCCAGCATGGATAATGCCCAGCATACACTAACTAATCTTCCAGAAGATATTTTATTAGCATCAGTTCCTTGCTTGTGCTTATACAAACACCTCCCTGCAGCTTCACCTTCCTCAGTAACCTGTCCCACTCATTACACGCTCGTTACCTGTATCTTCCAAGGGCAGCTGAGGTTTTATTTCTTGTTCTGCTATGTCTGCTACAACTGCTGCTGCTGCTGCTTCAGGTGGTGGCTGCGGAGGTGAAGGTGGTGCCTTTACCGGTGTGGTGGACTCTGGGGTCTCAAATGCTTCTTCAGAGTCAGAGCTCCTGGGGAAAATCAAATGAGAGACTAGTGAGCAGAGTAGATTCACGTCTGCAGGTCTGCATGGAAATGCAGGGCTTTCTGAGCTGATGGCATCGACCTCAGCTATCAGGCTACCTCTGCTTTTCCCAAAGGAGACTTTACATTGCAGTATGGTTTTCAGAGCAGAATATCATGGCTATGGTCTTCTCCATATGTAAGTCTTTATGTCACTTAAGATTTCTTTGTGTTACAAAAGCAAACACACACTTGGAAATAAATCTGTCCTGCAGATTCTGCTTTCCAGTGTGAAGGTGGCTCGACCACATAAACACCACTACTGATATCTCTGTGTTAGCCTCAGGAACTGTCCTTGGCACAAGTATAGCTAGATCACCTAAAAAAAATTAAATAAAATTATCTTCTCAAGAGAATTTCACAGCTTCATCAAAAACCCCATCTAAAATAGCATTAAATTTCTGTATGTGGTCCTACAGGTGAGAAGCAGACATGGAGACACTTGAGGTGCAGCAAATCTTGTGCATCCTGCTTCTGTGGAAATACTACACTCTGCTTTTAGCAGAATTTTACCATAGCCCTTTTTGAATAGTAAGTGTAAGGTTTGTCACACCAGGTAAGTCAATCCATAAAATGCACCAGAGTCCCAGTATTGTCAATAATCCTTTTCTAGCACCATGTGCTTACAAACACAAAAGCCATAGGGACCACAATGTGTTGGTGCTAGCCCAAGCAAAGGAAAAGCAGCACCCAAAATGGAGCCATCAAAATGAAATGCAAGCTTGAAAGGCAGCAACTGTACAAAATTATGGATAATCTAAACATTAAGTGAAGATCTAAACTGCATAAGAACACATCATTTGCTCTTACAGCACTATGGCCTCAGGAAACTGTCCTTCCAGATCTGAAAACTATAGATCTTATTTGTTCTTAAACCAAACTCAGCTTTAAAAAAATTACTTCTCAAAGCCTTTTTTGGGAGCAAGGAATGCAGTAACAATGGTGTCATATTCAATATACACAGAACATATGTTCAACACACATTCAATAAGCATATCTGTGGGTCAGATGCAGATTTTTACCACTGATCTACAATCAAGTGAATTGAATGTGACAGCTTCCTAAAGGATAGGACTGATTTGCTTATTTCCAGCCATTCTTTGCATGGCTGTAGTCTCCACTGCTCTTCACAGCTGTCCACACCCTGCACGCCAGTGCAGCAGGGACAAAATCTGCCATGAGATGAAAAGTCATTTCATCCCCCACAAGCACTCTACAAGCCATCCTGAATCAAGGACTCCTCTCATTTTGTCCAAGTTAAAAGATAATTCTGAGCTGCCAGATTCTGTTTGGTTCCTCAAAGCTAGTGATTATTTTAAGCAGCCCGATGTCAGAAGAAGTACAAGTACAGGATTTGCATTCGATTACAATTGCCTAAATCTATCACAGCATGAAGCCTTCGGTGAGCTGGGGAAGAAAAGATCCCAATGTGAGCCCTGACAGCTTGAGGAGCACAGCAGACCTGATTCTCCCCGGCTGTCTCCTCAGAATCCCAATGATGAGAGCTCCCACCTCCTCGCTCGGCATCAGGGCACGCTCCACAGCCTGGCACCAACCCCTGTCTCATCACCTCTACTCTTGTGCAAAACAAAAGGAGTTCTAGGAGCTAATAGCTTTGGATGTTTGCATTACTCAGGGATTTCTGGAGATGATTTTTTTTTTCCTCCCCAAACTTGTGTCACTGCCTGGGAAACTGCTCAAAACCAGTGTGCCTGGCTTCTGATTCTATCCCTCGCTGCAGCTCCTCAAAATACCTTCTTTGTGTCGTTGCATAAACCATACTCATTCATCAGGCCACAGAAGAGTCAAATTGGAAGAGGTAGGTTGCAGCATTTTAAATTATATCCCTTCAAAGATACACTATGTTTTAAGTTCAAAATATTTTAAGAACAGCTGCAAACAAAGAGCTTCTGTAAATAAAGCTGCACAATAGGTACTCAACAAAACCATGCTTTCTCTTCCTTCCACAGAGCTGGTTCAAGAAACTTTTAAGTTGATCAAAGAGAAACAGAGTTGTGTGATATTTTTCCAGTAGAGAAATGTTTCTTGTGTCATAAAAATAAACCTAGAAAGTTATAATCTAAATAAACAAAATGAAAGGTAATTAATATATCTCAGACTTTCACATAATTCTTTACTGTATGAATGTTTTACTCTCTTCAATTCAAACTCAAAGCGTTGCTCTGTAATACTGAACAATAATGTTTAGACTCCTTTTTTCCCAAACTGTTTGTATAGCACATGTATCATATGCAGTAAATATACAGACACATGTAAAGTAACTCAAATGGTAAGAATATCTCTATTTTCATGTCCTAATTGTAACTGCTTTGTAAAAACTGGCTTGATGGAGGAGTTCTGTGTCCTCCTACATTAAATGATGGAGAGACTGTGAATGTTTATTTCCCCTTTAAACAAGCTACCTTTGTTTATTTGGTTTCTTCCTTGGATGAGGTGGGCATAAGCATTTGAATTACAGAGAAATAGCTCTTTTGTTTTGTTCACTGCATGAGCTTCCATACTGGAGAACCTCCCAAGCCTATGGACTGACAGCTGTGGTGCCTGAGCTCCAGCACAAGGTTTTGTTTTGCCAATATTTAATAATCCCCAAAAGATTCTGATGCAATACTCTAATTTTCAGCTGCATCCTCCATCAGCACCAGTGCAACCAAGTAAGAATTGTCTTAACCATAATCCAAATGCTGCTGAGTTTGTTATGAGAAGCAATCATGCTGGCAAAATACAGTATTTAACAAAGAAATATAAAGGGAAAAATGTTCTTTGTCATAGCCTGGGATCTGGGAGAGAACATAAAGCCTGGAAGCAAATACCAGGACTATGCTCTAAGGTCTACATTACATATATCCTGGAAAAATTAGATCCTATGTTCAGTTTTCCTTAGTGAAAATATGGATGGTCTCTCCTGCATAGGATATTTTTAAGAACTACAGTCCTACTTTCAAACTGTAAGAAAAGATTTTCCCAGAACAACAGGATTTCCTGTGAAAAGGAAATTACATATTTCAGCCAGTTCTATTCAGAATGTCTTTTCTCTGAGCAATACAGGGAATACAGAGAACAAAAAAAACCAACTCTGCTGTAAAGTTCACGGCGTAAAACAGATCGCCAAACTGTGATACGCCGTGAGAATCGGCACCAAGTCAAAGCTGAGCAAGGAGCAGCCACCACAGACCCAGCTGTGGGCAAGGCTCTCACGAAAGGAAGAGCCCTTGTATTGTCTAGAATATTATTGTGAAGCTCCAGCTCAGGATGAAGCAGGGTGAGATGGGAGACATGGGCTTTAGAGATGGCGAACTCATTCGCTGGCTCCAGCTCCTAACGTTGTAGAGACGGGGTGTGCAAGTGCAGAGGCTGAGTGTGCAGGACTAGTTTGTGGGGCAGTGATGAAGTAAAAGCTAGAGGAAGGAACGTTCATTTGTGCATCTGTTTAGCCAGCTTGGAAATTAGTGAGAGCTTGCCTTTATAATATATGTCATATTTTTCCATCTGTATCCTTTGGGTTTTGTATATAACAAGCAAAAAATGTGTAGATTATAAAAGCTACAAAAAGATTAGGTGATAGTAATAGAGTACAAAACAACTAGAGATATTCTTTCAGTCCATCTCTTTCATCTCCCTTCCTGAAAGAGAGACAGTAAACAGGAAATGTAGCACATACAGATGGGTTGAGGATCAAGGGAGAACCCAAGAACTGCAAGAATCATACTAGACCAGTGCAAATCTGGCAATACTTCACCAGCTTGTGGAGCAGGAGCATTCCCACTCTCACCTGGAATCTTCTGAGGTCTTGCCCAGCCTGTTACATAAATCTTGGGAGGAAATACTGAAGGGAGTCACTAGGGTTGACTTCTCTTCTTCACCTTTGGCCTTGAACAAATCCAGCCTCATATGTTACATTACCTTTTTTTATAAACCACAGACGCTTATAATTTTAAGTCCTCGATTTCAGAATGAAAAATTGCCTTTTTGCCACTGTAGCTGGAAGGCACTCAGTAAACCAGATGAGATTTCTTTGTTCCACTGCCTCTCCTCACTGTTTGCCCTCTTCAGGCACAACAGTGATGGAAGTGACATCATCCCACTTGTCACTTGGAAACTCAATTCATTGAAAAGTAGTTTGCAACAGAAACTTCAACTGCACCAGGAACCCTGCCATCTCTCTCAGGTTCTTTTAATATTTGCACTATAGCAGTGTAACCAATACAAATGTGCACTCTGGTTTTACTTCACAGGAATTACAGGGATGCCTGATACATAAAGGAAACTTAAAAGCAGGGCTTTGACACAAGGAGTGAGGTCAGCAGCATCACTCCCTGTGGAGGGGTACAAGGAAGCAAATCTGGAATGGGTATGTGCTGATGGAGCTCCACAGGCTTTTGTAGAGTTACTTCACTTAAAGTCAAATCTATATAGAAATTTTATTTAGCATATAGCCTGCTTCAGAAAAAAAAAAAAAAAAACCAAACCCACAATCCTAACTGGTTTATGGAGCACTGATCCATTGCTGTGCAATATGGACAGTCTGGAGAGGAAATAAGTGTGTGGTCTTTTGAAGTTCTGAAGCCAGGAGCAGGAGTTGCATTACCAAGAAGCACTGCCTGTGCTGGGGCCAAAGGAGTCAGCTGGGGTTGTGGAATCATAGTAACAACATCAAGACCAGCTTCAGGGGGATCTGCTCCATCAGATCTAAGGTGAACAGCCTCTGTCCATCTGCATTTAAATTTGTATATTTTCTTCCAAACCTTACATTTAGGAAAAAGTATGTTAAATTTGCCTTTTTAGTGGAACTTGTCCCAGATTAATTAATACCTCTCATACCTGTCAGTAGTATCACTGATGGTCAGCTAGCACTCCATAAAGCCATCCTTCTCACAGATACTCAAAAAAACTCTATCCATTGTTCTGTCTCTACGTATCTTTGTTTTATTGACATCAGATCAGAGGTGACAACTTCATTCTTATGGTATATTTGGAAACATGAAATATTGGGAAGAAAAAAGTCAGGTAATCTTACAACATGCACACAACAAAAACAACAAAACCAAACTGTGTTCCATTATCACCCAAGAGTGCTTGGAGGGTAATGAAACAAAAGCAAGGACTGAGTCCAAAGCTTTATCAAGAGCTGTTTACAGATTGCCCTCTAACTGTTGTATGGGGGACATTCATAAACATACAGAGAAATTGAGTGTCTCAGATGATGAGCAGTTCCTACCTGATCAATTCTAACTAGCAACACCATCTGAAGTCTTTTCCTGAGAGGTAGCTGTACTCCCTGAGGGGGACGAGACAGAAATAGATATTTTGCCCTTTTTTCCATGACATCTTCAGATCCACACGTTCTTTACAACTGGTTGCCCAAGTACACCCACCACCTCTAAAACCATCACCCATATAAAACCACACTAGGGTTTTCCACCATCTGTTTCCCCGGGCCTCAAGAATGAAATGACAAGTAGAGTGCACAAGGCACATGGACCTGTTACCAGGAGGACATCACGCAATGCTTGGTGCCTGTACTGAGATTTCTGTGCACCAGAGGTACTAGCAGGGCTCTGAGAGGAACAGGGACTCCAAAGCCATGTGATGGAAGGACCCAAATGAGCAAACACTGCAGTGCTGATACATAAGCACTACCCGTGGCAACACCTAAAGGCAATGCACAGGACCTCCAAAGCATCTATAGCTGTTCTATCACACAGTTAGGACACAAATCTCATGTAAGTATTTACTGAACAATTTATCATACACTGTGAGGGGAATCTAAATCAGGGGGGGGAAAAAAAACAACCCCAAAGCAACCCAAAAAACCACAAAAAAACAACTTCTTACAATGTTCAGTTTAATACTGAAGATTAATTTTGGTTTGCACTCTTGTAAATGCCACTGGGAGATGAGTTGAAAATAAAAAGGAGGAATAAATTCTGTAGTCTCACCTCCATCCATCATTTTCAGAAATGATGTTCATAAAATCTGCATAAAAAATCAGTTCTGGTTTACTGATGAGATCAGAATGAAGGATGCAGGGCTGGCTGTATGCTTCTGAGGTCATTCTCTTTTGCATGTTACTGAAGTAGGCGCACATACTGCACTGGCAAGAGCCACACAGGCTCTTGATTGATTTGAAAAGACACTCAGTAACTTTAAGCTTGAGAGTTTCTGAAGGCAGAGAGGCAAGGCATTCAGAAATGGACATTAATTTCAGTCAAAGTTCTTTCACTGTAAATGGTCTGATTAAACCTTTCCAGATTTCCTGGTGGCATTTTCAATAGTTAAACTGATTTTTCCATATAGTTCTTAAAAAAAAAGAGAAACCAAATAAACAACAACAAAGAACACTGAGGCAGGATGTCTCAGCAGATACCTCTTTCCAGATGAAGATCAATCCTATTCTCAACTCTGCCAGTGAACTGCTGCACATACATGGTCCTGGTCAGTTCACTTCTGCATCCACCTCAAGTCTGCCTTACCCACTCAGGCTGGGACCTCTTAAAGCACAAACAACTTGTTGCTGTGGATGTGTGCAGAGTCCAGATGGGGAAAAAACAACTGCTCGGTACACATGACATTTAAGGGTTTTTTCCTTCTGTTTATATAAAATTAAATATCTGACAATCTCTAATTCATCCTGTAGTAACACTCATTGCAGTTACACAGCTCTGTAATACAGAGATACATACAATCTTTCCTTTTTTTTTTTTTTTCCCCCCTTTTTTTCTCCAGACTCTTACAGATACAGCTCTGGATCATAATTCAAAGTCCTCAAGAGAACCCAAATGGTAATTCTTTTCCTGGAGACCAAGTTACCAATTCAGGCCAGCAGCCATTACCTGACCCAAGGACCTACTCATAAGGACTAAGAATATCCCATAGCTACAATAAAAAATCATTTTTTTTATCCCAGCACTAGGTTAGGATAATAGCAAAGATGTGTCATTTTTGTACAGTATTTGCCTACTCAATGACTTCCAGCTACCACGACATTCCACAGTAATTAGCTTCTTTTAACATGATGATTGTCAGCTATGTTGTCGTTCACCTGCATGTTTTGAATAAGAAACATCCCTACAGATATTAAATTTTAATATTAAATTTGTACAGCAACATATAGAAAACATGGATCTGGTTATTTTAGGTATTAAATATTAATATATAGTGTCTGAATAAGTCTACCTATCAAACCTAGCATCCAAGGATCTGCCAAAGGCATGGTATGAAAAACCAACACATACAAATGGTGATAGGCATAAACCTCACAAACCCTATTTCCTTTCTCTCTAATGCAATACACCATTGAAATGACAGAACATCTCAAAAGAATTCACCAGTACAGATAGCTCTGAAAACATTTTACCCAGAGAAAAGCAAAACCAGTAACTTTAGCCTAGGCTGCCAAATCTCAAGGGTGGGTGACTTTTCAGGGACCATGGAAAGCCATCTGCCTTGCTGCCTCTCTCCCCTCATGGGGAATGTTCTCAGTGCTGAATCTGAGCTTGTATTGAGTCAGGAGCCAGGGGAGGTACAAACATGTCACTTACATGTCACCAGACTCCAAGTGCAAGACAGTTCCTCTAGGGACACATTTCTGACCATTAACTATTAATGGACTCCTCTCATACTGTTGTAAGGGTATTCAGTGACAAGATCCTCTATCCTGTGATTAAATAAATTCATAACAAACCTGTACTGTGAGGGGACAAAGCACAAAACAGGTCACAAGTAGAGGATGCTGAGAGGGAAACAGATCACCAACCTTGTCTTCAGCTCACATCCTGCTCCTATGGGCATGATACCATTGTCCCATCTGGAATATTACAGTAGACGAGGAGGCTACTACTTTGGGGCTGTTCAGCCTGGAAAAGAGAAGGCTCTGGGGAGATCTTCTAGCAGCCTCCCAGTACCTGAAGGGGCTACAAGGAAGGCTGGGGAGGGACTTTTCATAAGGGCTGCTAATGATAGGAAAAGGGGAAATGGCTCTAAACTGGAAGAGGGGAGGTTTAGATGAGATATTAGGAAGAAATTCTTTACTGTGAGGGTGGTGAGACACTGGCCCAGGTTGGCCAGAGAAGCTGTGGCTGCTCCTCCCTGGAAGTGTTCTCGGCCAGGTTGGATGAGGCTTTGAGCAACCTGGTCTAGTGGAAGGTGTCCCTGCTGCTGGCAGGGGGTTTGGAACTGGATGAGCTTTAAGGTCCCTTCCAACCCAAACCATTCTATGTATCCATGATTACTACTGATTTGTGCACAGAAGATGAGAATGAAGCCTTGCAAATAAAATAAAGGAACGTTTGGTATCCCCAAGGTAGCCACAGGAAAACCAGAGTGCATTGGTCTCCAAGGGTCTGCTCAAAGAGATGTAAAATGCCCCAGACTACACCAGAAGTCAGTGGGAATTCACAGCTTTCTGGTGCTGAGTCTGTACTAAGCAAGTACATCACCTTATGGAGGAACACTTTTGTCTGCTATCTGACATGCAGGGCAGATGTAGAGAATATGTGTCATATGTGTACCAGAAAAGGCAATTACACCTCGTGCTACTCACCTGCATTGCAACGTTGGTGCCATATTTTATAGGTTCTATCCTCAAAACAAAACCTTAATTTAATCACAGGACTATTGCAACTTAAACAGTAATGCTGGAGAATAATTTCAGTCTTACTTTATAACACTCATCACTGATGGCCTATAGATCTCTCTTTAAAACTGGATTATGTCTCAATGAAAAACAGGTACAACTCCAGCTTCTTTAATCACAGCAATTTGAAATAATTTTATAGAAGAAATCCCTGAACTGGGATGAAGTTAATTTCCTAGGTACCTTCATTCTTTATCCTGCTATCTTTCTGATGCATTAAAACCCTAATAAAATCAATATTGTAGGACAGAAAAAACATACAGCTTAAAATCTTTTAAAAGGTTTTTGTAAAAGAATATATCCAACCAAAGTTGAGAGGTTTAAATAGGAATTGTGTCTTGCATTCATGGGTTTCTGCAGCAAAAATAATATTCCACAAAATCATCTGCAGTTTCTTCCTCAGCAGAGGAATTCTGCCCAACGTAAGAGCAGGATAAATGTCACGTGTTCATTTTACAGCCTGAGTTACAACGCAGCACAGAAGCATCCTTTGCAGTTCTCACTTAAGAATAAAGCTTTTATCAAATAAATCCCATTCCACTGAAACAACAAAGACCTACTTGAGTGCAATGCAATTACCAAGAGCTCACATTGACACTGATGTCTGCAGAAAACAGGGCAGGCATTTCTCTCCAGAGAAGGATTTTAATATTATTTCAGCATAAATATTCCTACAAGACCCACAGAAAACAGGGCTGCTCAGAAAAATAAGCACTATTACATCAAAGGTGATACTTCCCAGTCCACAAGTGATGTGTCATGACAGGCACGAGGTTTAATTTAGGGACACAAGGGAGGAAGATCATCTTGTATCATGCACAGAAGCAGCCAGAGTCGTTCCCCTGCTCTGGGCAGCTTTCTGCTTCTCCTCCACGCCGTGAGCCCAAGGGTTTAACGTCCTCTGCTGCCCCAGCACATCTCAGCCAGTTCAACTGAAGTGTTAATGATTTACATCAGTGTAAATTTGGTGTGAAAGGGTAAATATGGCTCAGTTACATACTGCTGCCGATGTAACGTCACCGAGAGACTTCACTGCTCTTCTGATAACATTGAACCTCACATGTCAAGTCCTTGGACAACCTAGTGTCTGAGCTGGGATACAAGAATAAAAATAAAATGCTATGGCTTGCATTTTCAAATCAGTCTGTGGGACTTTAGCAGTGGAAAATAATAGCTTGAGTGTTACCCAAACCACATAGGTCAGTCTGGAAACGTGCCTTACAGAACAAATTGCAAAAGAAACTTAAGAATCCCTTAAACATTAATCACTTCCTATAAAAAGATCATTTTTTCCTCATAGGATGATTATATTTAGAGAACAGAATTAGAATGTCAGTGGAGGAGAATTAAAAAGGCATCATCACCTTAAAAATAATGCTGATTTTTGTTTTTTAACCTATTGTATTATAAGCAATCTTCCTACCATAACTGATATGGGAAGAAGGAATTATTTTTTCCTGCTTTTTCTTCTTGTTTATTCAGCAATTTTGAGAGCATTTTGTGCAAAAGCCAAATTCACACTCCCCCAACAAAAGCCATTTCCTGCTTTCACACAGCAACCAGAAAGAAATGTCTCAAGCTGTGGGAAGCCACATCTGAAGGAAAAAATGACTGAGGGATATAACACAGCATACTTACGGCAGCACTTCAAACTACTTAAATCATTTTTCCTAACTGATTAGCAAGAAGTTCCCCATATTGCTTTAAATCATGTTAAATTTTTCCTTTTTATTGCTCTTCCTGAGATCTAACAAAGCATGTTTTTCAATGCTACTGATATAAATGAATAATGAAATGAACCCCTATCCTTTCTGGCCAGCCTGCTTTCCACTGGCTTCAGCCTGAATCAGGAAAACATCTATGTTACAGAAACAGGACCCAGAACTGAAGGATTTTTATTAATCCTTATGTTCTTTTCAGGCAGATGCTTTATTCTCAGAGGAACAACAGGAAAATACCATTTAATTACAGGCACTCATCTTCAGACATCACAACTGCAAATATACTAACACATCCCTAAATCACCAGAGGCTGCTAAATATTCAAACACAAAATCTCCTAACAGATAAGAAGAAACAGTAAAGGTGCAGGATACCTCAATATCCAAGGTATAAAATACTTGCCAAAAATATAGTTATAACCAGTTAATACATAATAATCCCAGTCAGTGCTGTGCTTTGTTCACCCTAATAGGGTAGGGATTGGTATTTGAATCAGTAGTTGATGTTTAAGTATTTAATACTCGTGGCAAATATCTTTCCTCTGCCTTTAGTACCAAGCTCTGAAGTTTTAATCCAGCAAACAACCTTCTATTAACTATCTCCTCAGAAAGCATCCCTGTGCCTGCGCTCACTGCCATACAGCATCATACAATGGCTTTAAGGGTAAACAATCAATAATTCATTGGGAGCCAGAGCCATAGGCTTGAAATTGCTTTGTTTATTGGAACTACCTCTTAAATGCAACAAGGCTTTCCAGAGCCACATCTCTGCTCAGCCACACTGCTCAAAAGCAGGACCTGGGGACAAAACAGCGACTGTGATAATGCAAAGATGAATATATGACACCCACAATCTCTAGGGGACCAGCTTCTCTTTAGAGATAGGGAGATTTCTGAAAATAGTGAGATGTAGAAATAAAAGAGTGTGTTCCTGTAACGCTTATGGTCCTTCCTTTCAAAAAAGAGAAAAGACTACATGGAGGGAGGAGAAGGGAGGCAAAGAGTTCCTTTACTAAAAGGGAAGGAGAGGAGAAAAAGAGTCCCTCTGCCCCTACCCTGCTCCACATTCTGCCTATTTTACCCCTACACAGCCTCTGTAAATCTGTGCAGAGCTTCACACAGATCCTCACTAACCCTTTACTCCTCTACTTCAACATCTGAAGCAGCTGCATGGATAGAAACATGGCCAGGAAACAACTGGAGCAAAGGACAAAAATAAAAAATCTTAACCTCTTCACAACAAAACCTCTGTAATAATTTCATCTCCTGACTCAGGGGTGGGTGTGATCCTTCTGCTGCTGCTCCAGCCCAGTGTATCTCTGTGAGGTTTCTCATTGACTTCAGCTCTACCTCTCCCCTGGGCACACTATGTGCTGCTCCAGCTCTCAGCACAATGAAACTGTCCCTTTTGGAAGGTGCTGTGTGAACGCCCAGCACTGGGAAGTGCTGGCTCAGCACAGCAGCACGCTGGAAAAAGCAATTCCTGGTTTGCAGTGGCACCTCAGCAGCTGGCACCCAGCTGTACTGCCCACAGCTCTGCTACCCCAGGAACAACGGCACTGAACCCTCCCTTCCCAGGCTCCCACTTTGGAAGGGGACAGTCCTGCACTTGGGAAATTAAACAAAAGGATTCAAATTCCTTGCTCATCCTCCCTCTCCTTTAGCAACCAAATCCTTGTCCCAGCACAACACCGGACTCATTTCTAAGGAGAGCAATGAACTGTTATTAACAAGAGCAATAAATGCAAGTTTCTGTGCTGAAGGAATAAGAACTCAAAAGCAGGACCTTCTTTGATACTAAATACCACTAAGGATTCATACACAACCTGGTCTATATTTAGCTCTGGAAGAAAGCTTCTTTTGTTTCAGAAAAAAACCCTATCTTGTAAATTTGAACATTTAAAGCCTTGTTGCATTTAAAAGGTAGTTCCAATAAACAAAATTTTAAGGATCCTGTTTAATCAAAAATCAAGGAAATGGAAAGCCTCAGATTTTCCCAGTTTCCACTGTTCCCCTCAACAGAACCAGGGCCCCCAGATCTTCCACCGAAAAACAAGAGGCTTCCCAAACACCCATCCATCTCCTTCATCCATCCTCACAGCAGAGGGAGAGGAGCTGTAGCAAACAGTACTGTGGGGAAGCAACAAATAAAGTTAATAGAGCTCTACAGTCACCCTCAGGTCTGGCTCAGAGACACCTACAGTTGCTTAAACCAAAATGAAGTTCACATGCTATACATTTAGGCAGTCTACGTGACAAACTTCACCTTGGTTTTTAGAACTAAGGAGGGACCTTACTATCTTGTCTAGTGTCACCATCAATGAGGGCTCTCAGGCCAAAACAGGGTTTAAAAGAAACCTTTGAAACCTCAGACTGTGTTGGAAAAAGGAAACAAATTCAATTTTTTCCCAATAATTTGTATCTCTGGTGCTAATGGGAGTACAAAATACAATAGCCGCAGTCTGCTACTAAATTCAGATGGTTGTTTCAGGGCATTTAAGGATCTGAAGGGAAATGACATATTTTTTCTGTAGATTTTCCATAATAAAAAACTGTTTATTGCAAACACACCCACTTTCCCAAAGAAAATGCAAACCGCATCAAAATTCTAGTTATAATTGAAACTCTGCCTTTTGCTACTGGAAAACCTGCTTACCTAGATTAAATAGGAAGTCTGTTACATAGCGAAATCCTTACAAAGCATCAGAGATGGATAAGGAAATGGTATGTAAGACATCAGCAAATACAAAAACTCTCTATAAGGTGTAAGGTCTTAAAACAAAGGAAATGTGTTTATAATAGACAGAACCACTTTTCTTTGTACTATAATCACGTTAGAGAAACACTGAAAGCACCCAGACTATTACACAGGGCTGAAGAGCATCTTTGATTTCAATATAACAAGCGGTTACTTTGACTGCTGGGTCAAGCAAAGCAAGAAGCAAAAAGAAGACAGAAAAACCATTCTGACTGTAAGTGACAGCCACAATGCATGTGCAGGAATGCCTTTTCATTCATGTTTTTACTTCCTCACATCAGTTTGTATTTCCCAGTTTGCCTGTATGTCAGAATACACAATAGATGACAGCAGCTCCATTACGCATGGCACAGGGCACACCATTATAGGGCACACTATAGAGAGCTTTATAATACACATGTGTTTTCCATATGTGTGGCATGCCTTGCTCATAGAAAGGTGAGTGATTCTGGGGTCTTTTTATTTTGTTTTCAAGTCTAAATGTGACCTGACTACTTTTAGTGACAGATGTAGCAGTTGATGTGATAACCTCTCATATCAAAGGAAGCGCTGTCATTGACTTCAGAGATGAGATCCTTTGGACTCAAATAAGAGAGGCTGGAATAAAAGACAGGAGAGCTTGACAGAAGAATTTGCTTGTTACTTCTAGTCCATTTTCTCTTAAGTAAACCACTCACACATCTTCCAGCAATTCACCCTATTTAGTAGACAAATCCAGTAGTAGACAGAGTATGCTCTACTTATTGATGGGAATGCTTACTAATGACTGTCAATACAAGGAAGGAGACAAATTTATATAGAACACTGACTATAGGCAGAGCTATCTGTCAAAGAACTAACTCAGGCTAAATACCAATTCAGTAACAGAAGTCTCTGCTCCTCCACAGACTCAAATTATTTTCAATATTATATATTTTATATATATCTGTCATGCTTTTCTATGTATTTATTCATTAAGATGACTTTCCTATGTACGAGCATATAAAACGGTGCAACTATTTTACCAGACTAATTTCTTTCAAACTTTTAAGAACCATACAGTGGATTCTTTTATGTTTTGCCCACAGAAAAATACAATACATGGTAGGAAGCAAGGGTTGTGTTTTGTGCATATACACAGATAACTTTTATATATAAATGCATACACACACACAGCTGCCCCCATCTCTTATGCACAAGACCGAGTCAATCCAGTTTAAATTCTTCTGAGTCTTTCCAGCACCAACAGACAAATGAAAAGACCATGTAGCAGAAGAAATATGGAAACACAACACACCAGGGCACCAACATCTTGGCCTGCTACCAATGATCAGTAACATTCAATTTCTTTCTTGGAGCCTGATCCAGCTCCCACTGAAGTCAGTGAACATTTCACCATCAACTTCACCGGGAGCTGGCTCACTCTCCAGTCATTTTCCTCTTGGATTGGCAAGGGATGAAAATGTTAGAGACACAGCATGTAGAGCTCCTGATGGGAGGAAATAACACATGATAGCCCTTGGGCTGATCAAGAAATGGGCACTAAATGTCTATCCTGTTCAGTTGCTGCAAGGACAGGGACCATAATGGAAGAGGAAGGTGTGGTTTGTGCTCAGGAGAAAGGAACTCTTTCCATTGGGGATTAAAAAATAAAACAATTCAGAGATGACAACTGGCTAAGAGCTACCAACATTTCAAAACCTACCATCATTTCCAGTTTTCTAATACTTAAAAAGATAGAAATATTGAAAAGAAAGCCACTGATATATAGGTGATACCACTTGGCAGGTTGAATACTGTTCACAACGTCAGCAGGACAGAACTGGCATCTCAGCGTAGCATGAACAGCAAGTGCACTAGATGTAAGCCTGTGTGCACCCCAGCAAATCCATGCACACTAAACATCATCATACTGTCATTTGGTTTTAGTTCAACCGAGTCCATTCCTATTATCTGACTGAAACGTGCCCTTGATTTCACTAAATCTGTGACCACCAGGGTGCCTGCTGCAATTTCCAAAGCACATGACAGCGCTTATCATGTCAACAGTGAGGTCTGAACCACACCACTTTTATCTGCAGTTAACTTTTACTGTCAAGGGCTTCCCTTGGGTTTCCCTTTTTTTCATTCAAAATTGACTTTTATGTTTTTTTTAAATAAAAGGACAATTGTCTACTGCCAGTGACTGTGTCGCTAACAGTCCACAATGAACAACAGAGTACCCCAGGCTGTCAGGATCAATGCTGGGTTTATTACCAATGCTTTCATCCTGGATGAAACAAATTTACATTAAAATTGGGAATTTAGCATACACATGCAAAAAGAGCATATTTAATCATGCACACACTCTAAAATCTTAACCTAGATCCCTTATCAGCATTGATTCTATCATCAATGTCTTTCAATGAGTTCTGCTAGCATTTAGCAAAGGAGTCCATCATAGGACACTTTGGAGGAACTCCTAAACCAGCAGCTATCCAAGGAATTGTTTGTCTTTTGTACTTTTTTGATGCTAACATAAATCTGTTTCAGTTATGATTTCTGATTTACACCTCTCTAATCTAATAAACTCAGGGCAGCCAAAGGCAACTCTGCTTTCCCTTTGTTAAGAAGCCATCTCCATTAGGCAGTCAGGCTCTGGTGGTGGCTAAAATGATCCCTTCAGGGATGCTGTAACTGCACAGGCAGTTACCCAACTTGCCTGGGACAAGGCCAGATGTTTTTTGCCTCTGAACTATTACTGTCATTAAGGAATTTGCTTGTGTCTGCAAAGCAAGTTAAATGTAACCTCATTAAAAAAAGCATTGATAAAATTCTAGTTATTAGGGTATAAAGTCAAAACCTCAGACTAGAATTGATTACTATGACATCCTACAAGGAGGTTCTTGTTTTGGGAAAACAGGCTCATAATTTCACAAGGATAAAGAAATATCTCCATACTTCTCTTATTTTAAAGAGTATGTAGTTGGAGTGAAAAAAAATGGCATGTTCTCTTTGTGATTTATTTAATACAAGATGAATAATATCTTCACAAACTCTTCCCAAGCACATCAACAATTATTGAATGATGCCTGTACTAAAAGGATATCTTTATTACATTGGGCCTTAAAACATCATATTGAAAGCCCACAGGAATGACTAACTGCAAAAGATTAGTATATTTATATATAAAAGGAGTCACTGAAAAAAAATGACAATGTAATTTACTCATGCACCCCCAAAATATATATATATATACCTTGATCAATTTTTTTTTTCAACAGAAAGAATTCTTAAAAGGCTGTGAAAATTGTAGATAGAAAACCCTGAACCCTGCTTTAGCTACATCTCTTTTATTGCTCAGTCCCTGGATCACTGTTAAAAATCAGCAGCAGTTTGTGCAAATGAAAATATAATTGGCAGTACTATAAATATAATGAGACACCAGTTTATTCCACCATATTATTATATATTCCTGCATACAGGAATGCCAATACTATATAAGATAGAACTACACAGAAAAATATCTTAATTGGTGAAGCTATACATCAAAGGAACAAAGGATGCAGAAATGCTGTTAGGCCTGTATCTTACAAATATAACAAGACAGTATCAAGCAAAGCTATCTGCTGATATACTGGAATATGACAATAGGGAACATATACCTACTCATAAGGCCTATTATAGAGGCAAAACTATCAGTTACTGCTCTGTAATTCCCCATTGACTCTGAAGCACTTATCTCAAACGTACAAATGATGTCTCAACTATAATCAGATCTGCCTTAATAAGCAGACATTACATTAAAAAAAACCCTGAGAGACTTATATGAGGCTAGTTTGTAGACTAGCCCTAGCTGATAAATACCTAAAACTTCCCAAAATGTATGATCAGAAATTAACTTGGTGTTCAGACATGTTAGATAAATGTGATTTATGTAACTGAAATGACAATAGGAGACAAGGCAATTCTTCTAAAATCCACTCAGAGGTAAGGTCCATGCTTTAGCTTTAGTAGTCTGGGGTGGAGGGTTAGGAAGAAGAGACTGTTGGCTAAGTAAACTGATAAATCCTCAACCAATAAATGAC
Source organism: Caprimulgus europaeus (assembly GCA_907165065.1). Next base: position 5,503,680 of record OU015529.1, read on the forward strand.
AAAATCCTATTTACAAATGGGAAATGACTCTGCTGTTTCTGCATGCACATACATATTTGTGCACCTTCATATATAATTTAGCAATGTGAAAGAGTAATAACTTGTTCTGAGCAAGCACTAATTGTTTGCTTTGTCCTCCCTCCCTCCAATGAATCTTTCAGAGTTGGCCTTCAGTGACAAGAGATCTAAGGACACCTTGCTTATGATTCATCAGAGGATATAATACCATGACAGGGATGGATGCTGACAAGGGTGATGTGACCTAAAAAAACAGTATCTGTATGGAGAAAAGCAACAAGAAGCTCTGAAAAAAATAAATAATAATAAAAAAAAAAATCAGTGAAATAAATACAGCTCCATGCTGTGCATTTTAAATAGAAAACACAGAGGTGGTGGGTTTGGGAGGGGGGAAGGAGGTGGGTTTTTGTTTGCTGGAAATGGTCATTGTGTTTGATTGATTATGCATCCAAAACATAAAGAGACAAAACATATGGTACACAGCTATTGCTTGACACAAATGAATCGAGGTGGTCAGCCCAAGCCAGGTGCCTTTATATTAGGAATGCATTATAAAATACAACTCACGATATTCAGCAAAACCTTAACTATGGCTCCAAGCTGAAGACAATTAGCATTAAACAAAGGCCTCAGACACAAGAGTCACTGCACAGGTTAAGTGTAGGAAAGCCGCAGGCCCAACGCTACAGATGAAATAAAAGAGGAGAGCAAAGGGAATCCACACTTACATGGCCTCTGACGGTTCCCGGTTCAGGCTACCTGTCTGTGCCTGCTGCAGAGACTGCGACCCTCCCATCCTCAGCGTGCCCTTGGGTTGAAGTTAGATGTGACCAAGGCCAGGTTCCTCCGTAATTCCACCGGCAAGGAGCCCCGTGAGCTCTGGCTGTGCAGAGGCTGCGATACTGCAGTGCAGATGGAAACAGCTGCTTGCATCAGTGGCAGCACAAGCAGAAACACTTCAGCAGCAGCTTCTCTTCTCTGAACTGTTGCCAGTTATTTTTTTTATTTTTCTTTATTTTTTTTTAGTCCAGATGAACACTATTTACAAAATAAAAATCCCAGCCACTGTGACAGCTAATCATCTGCTAAACATCAGTGGTCCAAGCAGCTACGGTGCAAGCGCCTCTACCACAGGACTATTGGCTATTGAAACTGGCCTCAAAAAAAAAAGAAAAAAAAAAAAAGAAAAAAGAAGAAGAAGAAAAGCAGACCCTCCCTTTAAGCACACATTGTCAGCTACTGTGGCTCCCTAAGGACCTACAGGCAGGACCATTATATTGTGTTGACTCAGCTGATTTGAAATGCAAATGCATGTGTGCACTGGATGCCGTGCATACATTTCCCTCTAATAACAAGCGAGTTGTGCATATCGGGATGATTGCAGAGAGGATTAATAAGCAGAACGGCTGCTTTTATTTCATTTAAACAAATGAGCTCATCCCTCTTCCAAGAATGGAATCTTCCATGAGGAACGTAGAGAGAATATCATGAGCAGCCAAGGTAAACAAGCCAATGTGGGAGCCGACCCTTCCCAGCGCAGCTCCATCCCACCCAGCGCTGCACTTAACCGTTTTGCTTCTGCCTCCACAGACCCCCGTGCTGGAGCATGAGGTGGAGAGCCATGGGGATGCTCATCATCTCATCCTGATGTGATTAGCAGTGAGGATTTTTAAACCCAGAAAGTACAAGCCCAAGCAAACAGCATTCCAAACCCTATGAATACACTTATCCTTTTGCCACCATGGAGGTACCAGGGTACTGGGAATTCATGGGCACAACAAGCTGAAAGGGTTGGGCACCATCACTCTCCACATCACCTTCTTTAGCAAATAACAGGTACTCCACATACAAGTTATGTTTCACATCACTAAAGGAGCAAAAAAAATAATTTTTTTAAAAAAATCAAATCAGTGGCACTCTGCCTGTACTAGGAATTAACTCTAGGGACACAAATGGCTTGAAGCTCTGTAACAATTCTGGATACATGACAGGGCAGAGAGGTCCAAAAGATAAATTTTAACAGAAATATTAAAACATACTAACTTCCAAACACCTACCACAGCATGGTTTTCATGTTTCTGTGGAGGCCTCATTAGGCTCACACCTTAAACAGCCTCTGTTTGTTTTTTTTTTATCTGCTTACAAAAAGGGAAATCCAGAAAGGCTTGCTTGCTTTACAGAAATAAGGGTTTCTGTGTACATGTGGAAGGTAAGAAACAAAGATGCTTAGTGAACACAAAAATATTTCCAGAAAATGCCTAAAATTAAATTGTGTTATGAACAACATCAAAATAAATGTGTTTTTTTTTTTTTTTTAACTAAAGGGAAAAGCTAGTGAGCCAGCACTTTACTCAGCCACAAACTACCAAGCAAGTTACAATTTTGGGGTTGTTTCATTTCTGGTGAAAGCTAAACCCTCATTTCTAGTGTCTCATTGCTCAACACTCATCTCAAGTCCCCCAGAGAACCAGCAGCTCGGCCTCACTCGGGGATTGATCTTCAGAACTTCTGGCGCCTGAGCCATGGTTAACCCCCAAGCTCTGCAGCAAAGCCCAGCTCCGATAGTCCCTTGTCAAGGTGGTGGCAGCCCACACCACCACCTCCCAGGGGAAGGGAGAAAGAGCCATTTCCAGTCATCGCTGGACAAGGGATGAGGAACCAGAGTTGTCCCAGGCACCATCATAACTCTACAACTCCTAAAGTAAGAGCTGAAAATACAGGACAGTGTCACTTAGTAGGTTTGCACCTCTTCTGTGCTAGAGAATGCAGGCTGTTTCTATGCCCTTTTACAGCAGTATTTACTTCACCAGATATCTAGCAGGATCAGCATAAAATGCCATGAACTGGACCATTTTGTTAATGACATCAAATCAGCAAAGCCAAATAAAACACAACTCAGCGTGTGAAATTTTAACATAACGTCAGGTATACACTTGTGAGCAGCATTCCCAAGTAAAGCACAGAATAAAGTGTACAAAACCCCCCTGTGTACACTCTGGCAGTAGATTTGAAATGGTTAATAACTCCAGTATTTCCATCCAGTACAGGAAACGAATGGTACCAACCAACAGACTAAAATTACACGGCTGTATTCAGGGAGCTTATTAGGTTGAGGTTACAGCTAAGCTTCAGTTTTGCATGTGGTAGCTGCACTGAACTACAGAGGACTGGTCTTTTGAATATCATATTTGGATTTAATTTGTTACAGAGAAAAGGAAGACACTGAGAAAAAAAAAAAAATTCATTAGAAAGGCAAACACTGTACTGAGAAAGTAAAGCCCTGGCAGGTACCTGGAAGCCAAGAGGGAGAACACAGGCACTGTTTGTCGTGCCAGTGGGGAAAACAGGAATACTGTGGCATCTTCCTAAAAAGTGTCAAGAATGCAATTAAAATGTCTGTGTCAGCTCCCTCACGTTTCACACATACATCTATTAAATAAACAAAGATCCAATTAAAAAAGGCTTGCATTGAATCAAGTTCTGAGGCAGCATGGTCCTTTCAGGAGCTGTTTAGGGGAGTTTTTATCCCATTCCCCAGCTCTTCTATGCAACACACATGTGAGTTCCACTAGAAATCGCAGGACTTGCTACAAGGGCAGGGAGTGATAGAACAAGGGGAAATGGCTTTAATCTGGAAGAGGGGAGATTGAGATGAGATACTAGGAAGAAATTCTTTGCTGTGAGGGTGGTGAGACACTGGAACAGGTTGCCCAAGAGAAGCTGTGGATGCTCCTCCCTGGAAGTGTTCAAGGCCAGGCTGGATGAGGCTTTGAGCAACCTGGTCTAGTGGAAGGTGTCCCTACTGATGGCAGGAAGGTTGGGACTGGATGATCTTTAAGGTCCCTTCCAACCCAGAGCATTCTATGATTCTATGTCTTGGCTCACATGTTCACTGACAGTGTGCAGGATCAAGGTCATCAGCCCTCCGAGCCCAACTACATCTCTGGTCTCTTTGCATGTACTGTCTGGTCTATTGTGAGGGGTGTCACAGACCAGGCATTGCCTCCTTCTCCCCTCTCTGTACTCAGCTCCCTGCATGGCCCAGAGAATCACCTCCAGGACAGCTCCCCACCTCTATGCTGCTCCTGTGGGGACAGGAATTAACTCTTCTCTTTGAAAAACAACCATCCAGGCAGCTCAATTACAGCAATGTGAATCGGAGCACTGCTGAAACAGGAACACGGGCTGCAACACTAGTGAGACCTTGATGGATGCATCAGTTTAGTGTCAATACTTCATTGATTTGCCAGAAGAGAGCTGGCTTGGAGCCCTAGGGAAATGCTTCAGACCAAAAACAAAGGAGCTCAGTCCATTACACCCAAAAGCACCTGCACAAAGAGAAGTTACACACTCGAAAGCAGTGGCAGCTCTGACCAGGTACTAAATCAGTAAGATCCAATGAGAGAAATTAAAATTAGGAAAACAAAATTCAATCAACCTTTACATCCAAATTCCTACTAGTGAGTACTGTTACCTCATAGAGAGAGAACACATTTAATGATTTTAAAACTCCAGGCTGTGATGGTCTTTCAAAAAAAGATGTGCTGTAACCAAGTCTTGGACTTGAAAGTGTTGGTTGACTAAGAGATGCAAGTGTAACAGGGTACACTGCAGTCTCTGGTCAGCATCGTGCCAGAGGCCAGACTGTAGATTTATTTCTGATCTAGCCATAAAATCTGTTACATTACAAGAGCTGTCTGTGGACCAACCCTAGGCTGAGGTTTGGAGATGAGCTGTCATTTTGTTTGTTGCTACATTCACCCAAACCCATGTATTCTTCAAACCACTGTAGATGCTCACAGGATCATGTCACTCATTTCACTTGCACTTCAGTGAGAGGGGACATGTCATTAAGCATCATGCAACTACAACAATAATTTTGCAGAATGGGCTCTGGTTTTCAATGTCTCCATGGAACAGAAGCACAGAATTCTATAGACCTCAAGATAAACATGGAGTAATCATCAGCAATGGAAGATTTTCCCTGCAGTCTGCCCTGATCTGGAAAAAATACCTTGGATGAGAGGGGAGCTCTCCCTCTCCTGCCTGGCCCCAGTCCATCCACTGGGCCTGCCAACAGAAGCATCAGTTTAGTACCAAATTTAGTGCTGGCTTTTAATAATATAAGAATTGTATTGACACTGCAAGTATATTTTGTAAGAACTTCCCTAGAATCTGAAAAACACATAGATGTAGCTAAAATAGAAAAATAAATAAATCCCACTGTGGCTTCAAAGGACTTGGAGATGCCCCAGGCATTTCAGCCTAGGGATGAACAGCCACCTAACAACTTGTGGTGATCCCACTGCTGAAAAAGAGTATTTAAGTATTCAGTACCATCCTTTAAAATGTATCATTTTTTTCTCTCTCCCTGCCTGGTTCATCTATTTAATCAAGAGCCATATTTTAGCCTATACTAAATTAATGTTTTATTGAAACTTGATGTCTGTTGGTTAGATATTTAAGAGCCTATACAGCATTTTAAACATTTGGTCTTACTACATTTCATGTTTACATATAAATTCAGACTTGGGTCACTTGCACTCAATTTGAATTTCTTCCATCAAAAACCAGTGCTGGACAGGACTATGATAAGGTTTACAATATACTAAAATTGATGTTCTGTTTGCTCTTGGCTTCACTGTCCATCATGCTAGGCATTTATGTTAGTTATAAACATGACCACACATACACAGATGGAAACATCAAAGAGCCTACCAAAAAAACCCCCTCCCTCACACAGTTATCCCCCTTGGGAAGGAGAGGGTGAATATTAAGCTGTATCTCCTAGCAGCAATGCATTATTGAGGTACTGTGCAGCAAGGAGCACCATATAAAGCAAATTGCACAGAAGAGAGTGAAACCAAACATCCCAATAACAAAAAAGGGGCTGCTTTTGTATCTTGAAGACTGCTGCCCAAGCTCTGAGGAGCTTCTGTCTACAGAAACCAAATGAAAACAAAAAGATGGGAAAATATTAACAAAGGTCAGATTAGTGCTTAAACATTATTCTACTCAACATTTCTTTTAATATTTAGATGATATTGCCTTGGGATCCCAAAGCCTTGAGTGCAGCCTGGGAAATAAATTTTCACCCCAAGGACCCCCTTATTATTAGGCTGCCAGGTATCAAAGAGCTCATGGCTAAGGGCACCCACAACATCAGACTGCTAAGAAACAGCAACATCTTTCCTAAAAGACTAAAAGGACCAAATTGCTCAAAAAAAAAAATCAAGACTGTTCCTTACAGATGCAGTTGCAAGGTAAAGCAGTGCCTCAGGGAGGCTGGCTGTACTTTTGAGAGGACATTAGCACATAAAAGCACTGACATCTTCTGAAGTGCAGTGCTGACAGCCCTTTTAGGACACTCAAGGCTGGAGACTCCCCTACTCTAAAACCCATGAAGGAGCACCAGCCCTCCCTGACCTTTGCTGATATGCCATCTAAGCACAGGCTCCTCTGCAAAGTCCTTCCCAGAAACACAGGTCTCCCAGGAGCAGCATTGATCCTTGTGTTACAGAGAAGGTCAAGCAGATTGCTTTCAACCACGTGGACACTCAAGGTTTGGAGTTCCCCTTTCTAAAGATTATACAGCAAGCAATTTTACAGGCTTTTAAAGAATTCAAGCATTCTTCATTAGAGGCTGTACAAAAATAAATGGTTCTAGACATGTTACACAAATTTCTGTGCTCCCTTACTCACCATGCATTTTTTCAGCCCTGGCACACCTTGGATTTATTGGAAAAAAAAAATATTTTTTTTTGCTCCTTAGTCCTCCTTCCCTCTCTAAAGTGACCAAGAAAGGATCTATACCCCCCTGTACTCCGCTCTCGTAAGGCCCCACCTGCAGTGCTGCGTCCAGTTCAGGAGCCCCCAACACAAGAGAGACATGGACCAGTTAGAACGAGTCCAGAGGAGGCCACGAGGATGATCCAAGGGCTGGAGCAGCTCTGCTGTGAGGACAGGCTGAGAGAGTTGGGGCTGTTCAGCCTGGAGAAGAGAAGGCTCTGGGGAGACCTTCTAGTGGCCTTCCAGTACCTGAAGGGGCTACAAGAAAGCTGAGAAGGGACTTTTCATAAGGGCAGGGAGTGATAGAACAAGGGGTGATGGCTTTAAACTGGAAGAGGGGAGGTCAGATGAGATATTAGGGTGAAATCCTTTGCTGTGAGGTTGGTCAGACACTGGCCCAGGTTGCCCAGAGAAGCTGTGGCTGCTCCTCCCTGGAAGTGTTCTCGGCCAGGTTGGATGAGGCTTTGAGCAACCTGGTCTAGTGGAAAGTGTCCCTGCTGATGGCAGGGGGGTTGGAACTGGGTGAGCTTTAAGGTCCCTTCCAACCCAGACCATTCTATGATTCTATGATCTTACAATTTCCACTTGCCTTGAGAAGAGTCACTTAAAAGGCCTCCAAGCTGCTGATGCTGCTGGTTGCACACTGCAAGGCATGTGCTAGCCTTCACCTTGGTTCTTCACTTCATCTGTTTAATTCTAAACTTACATTACACCCAGAAATACGCCAGCAGGAATCTTTGTGAGATCACATTGATCTTGCATTTGCTTTTCCAGCCAGGTCATTACATGATCCAGCTGACTGCCTGTACTCCAGCACAGCTGTGGGACAAGGACAGTGGCAGTACTTAATGCTGGTACTGTCACCAAATACTTCAGGAAGCCACAAAGAAGGACAGAAAGCAACCCTAACCCCTTCCATCTCTCTCTCCCCAGTGGTGTGAGCCTAATTTTTAGGGAATAGCCACAGTATTGCGTGTGAATAGACCACCATTTAAAATCAAAAATACTATTTTGAAAGATGAAATCCCAAAGAGAGAACCTATGCAAATGCCACCTCCTGGAGAGCCAGGCAAATTGTCAGAGAAGAATGACATCTTGCTATCAGGTAGAAAGAGCAGTGGAAAAAAATCAGATTTACTTCTTTCTCTCCCTTAGGTTTATGGGGCAACTTTGTGCTGAAACTGAAGAGGAAGTATGAAAAGTTACCTGAAATATACAAGAAATTTATCTCATTTTGGTTTACTGGCAAAACCAGTGAAGTGTTAACATAAATTGTAACACCTATGCTTTAGCAGTGCCTAATAAATAGGCATTTAGTGCAGTTCATGGCCACAGGATAATTAAGATATGACTATAGTCTATAACTAGCAATTTAAAGGCACATTCATCATCAGCCTTCAAAGATCCAGTTATCCCTAATTTAATCCCACTCCATTACAAATAAAACAGAAATTCAGCTCTAAAATAAGGATAATAGAGCTTCAGATTGAAACTACAATCTTGGTGTTGTTTTGGGGATTTTTTGTAGCTGTTTATTTCTTCTTTTTTTTTTTTAATGGGCTTAGAGTGGGGTATTGATTTATGGTTACAGAGTGTAAGTGAAATCTGAGCAGAAAATAATTAGAAAGTGTTGAATCAGGGGGATATTTTTCAATATTCTCTTCAAGAAAAAAATAAAAGCAATTCACTCAATTGCCTCTGTACAATACCTGGCATAACACAGCCCTATCCATGTTACCATGATTGAAAATAATACATGACAAAATAATATGAGGAGATACTAGGTGTAAAGCTTCACAGATTTAACTTACTCCTATAGATGAAATACTTTAATAAACACATTGCTTGCTCCACCTCTTATCTAGATCAACATGGTGTGAGTGCTTTATTTGCATTGATACGTTGTTAGTTCATTAAAAAACTCACTATCTCATAATTTTAAGCCTGATAGAATATTTCCAGTTGACAAGTCAATGAAAAGTAGGATGACCAGCGATGATGCACCCAGGATGGACACTGCACCTCACAGGAAACAAACACTAGAATGGGCCTCAAAAAAAAAAAAAATCCAAAACTAAAACAAAACAAAACCACCACCAAAAAAAAAAAAAACAAAAAAAAAAAACAAAAGTGCCCCCCACCCCCATTGATCACTGTTTGGTTGCTCAGGTCACTGCTTAATCTAAATTGCAAGTGAGATTAATGGCATTAAGAGTTATGAATAACCAAGATGCCTGCTTAGTTATTGGAATGTCCTGCATGGAAAACCCACTGCAAAGATAACAAAAGGGGCCTCTGCAGGCTGCTATTCAGGGTGCCAGGGAGGCTACAGGCTTTCAGGGGTCGGCGGTGAATTACGAGCAGTAACGTGAGAACTAAACCCACCAGCAGAGGCCACGTACAAGAGCGGTTTATGAAATTCAGCAGCCACACAAACAGGTTTCCGAGCGCTGAGCACACCCTCAAGTGTGGGAGCCTCCACGGTGCCCGTGAGGAGGTTTCACCAAAGGGACAAGGGGACCTGCCCACCATGCAGATCTACAGAGGAGACCTTTGCTAAGGCTCCGGGGCAGCCAGATCCCTGCGGAAAGCTCTTTGTCCCACATCATGTCCTACAGCCTCGGTCCTGTCGCTTGCTCCTTTGCTTTCCCATAGACACCTCAATTTTGGATTTCATTTGTGTCACGCTACCACTGTATGAACCAGGCCTGAATTCACTGGATCACAAACAAAACTTTTAAACCCCTGTTTTCCAAACTTCTGGCCCAGCTTTCAAACTGAGACCACAAGTGTAACCACACCAAAGGAGGGAGTTTGTTTTACTGCTGAATATGCCTCTGCAGACCACATCCGTGAGCCAAATGCCCAAAGCTCTGTTGACATTTCCATGTACTGGAGTTGCAGAACTGCCACCACAACCATGGGACTGTTTCTTGCTTCCATAATTCTTTTTTAAGCCTTTAAACATCCTGAGGGGTAAGATCCCTAAGACAGCTGGAGCCAGGCTTGTTAGGAAAGGAGCTGCCCAATGCTGGGAGGAGATTGACATTTTTAAGGGCTTTCACACACCTGCCCTCAGCTGACAAGATCAGTGCAAATAACACTCTCCAGGGGCACCTTGTTGCAGGAGATTTCAGGAGGCAGAATCCAAAGGTCTCTTGCCCTCAGGGCCTATGTGAAGAATTAGGTTATGAAAATGCAGGATGAAGAAATCAGACAAGAACAGTATTCCTGCCTGATGCAAGTCTTTGCTGTGACTGGGTGGTCAAATGACAACTTTGTAAAGAATCTAGCTTACAGCTTCAATTTGATTTCAAAAGAATTAACAGAAAATTAGAAAATTAAAGAATTAGGAAGAAATTCTTCACTGTGAGGGTGGTGAGACACTGGCCCAGGTTGCCCAGAGAAGCTGTGGCTGCTTCTCCCTGGAAGTGTTCAAGGCCAGGTTGGATGAGGCTTTGAGCAACCTGGTCTAGTGGAAGGTGTCCCTGCTGCTGGCAGGGGGGTTGGAACTGGATGAGCTTTAATGTCACTTCCAACCCAAACCAGTCTGTGATTCTCTGAAAAGAGGTTTCTTTTTGTTTTTTTAAATACCTAGCATTAAGGTTAGAGTGCCCCAAAAGCACAGGCCATTTTTAAGCATAACACTGATTATCAAGAAACACAAAATACACCTGACTCAGCTTTTTTAACCCATGCATTACCTGCTCTAGGACAAAAGATGATCCCCTGTAAGTCTTCCACCCTCCTGGCAGTGCCAGGCTCCTCTGGTGCCCCTAGAACTGTCACCATTAATGTCACAGTGCCAGGGAACAGCAAGCCAAGCTGGGTGTGTAATCTCTGCCTTGAATCTGTACTGCTACAGTTTTATAGGGTTGATGCAAGATGATTAATGCCGTTCTAAAATTCCTGGTGGATGGATTAATTAGTGTAACAACATATTCATTTTCATGCTGCTGAACCTGTTCTAGCAGCAAGGAAATTACCATATATTGCCTGAGGGAACCTGTAAAGTACACAGTAATAACAAGCAAACAGAGGGCTACCATCGCCCTTTTGTCCACTGCCACATACAGAGAGAAGCTTTACAACACACACAAGTAATTGCTCTCTTTGAGCATAAATGTGCAGGCAGAATGCACCCCAGAGAGCTCACATTCTGAGCAGAGATATGGTTAGAAAACCAGTGAAATTTCCCACTTCTCTCAAGCATCTGTTAATGCTCTGGCTTTTAAAAATGCAGTTACTGGAAGCTATTTGTCAAATTGCCACTGTTTTATGGAAGCTGTCCTCTGCCAGCACACAACATGGGGGTCCCCAGGCACCGTGCCCATCACACACAGGACCATCTTCCCTCCAGTCATGGGTTCATCTACAGAATCCTGCAGGATCTATTTCCTCATCTGGGGACCCCACCATACCAGTCCTACAATCAGCTACAAGAAATTGCACTTAGTTCACAACATTTTTGGCTTGAAACACAGCAGACATCCCAGGATTTGATGCTATTACTCAGTAATAGGCTGAAGAGATCTACACTGAGCAACACAAAGCACCCTTCTGCCTGGGGCAGAGCAGTTCTGAACACATCACACAGGAGAGACAATCTCTTAAAAACCTGGAATGGGGAAAATGAAGAGCAGGACTGTGGCTCATTCATGTCCATTTGTTACAGACTTGGCTGATTACATGGAAGGTATCTGGTTTTTATGTTGTGCTTCAGAAGATGGTGAATGCTTTTTGGGATATCAACCACAAAGCCTCCAGAAAAATCCTTGGGTTTTAGGTCTCAAGACCTAAGCAACTTCATTTCAATGCCTTCTTTCTGTTGTATTATTAAAAAACATCACTTCACTTGTGCACCAGACAGTCCAGACACACATTAGAGGTATGCTACCATCCAGTTCATATAGTACACATTAAAAAAAAAACAAAAACCAAAATCAAAAATCCCCAAAGCCCACATTTTGGAAACAAGAAGGCCTTGAGATTGCATTTACATCCCTCACTTGTCTTTCTCATCTCTTCCTTGCTCAGTGCACTTGTAAATTTAATGGAATGACTCATCCCTTTCAATAGGGTTAAATTCACTCAAGGAAAAGAGCCACATGTCTTTGAATCCTATTTAATCCCTCCTTGGTTTTCATTACATCATTCAAAGCAATTCAGTTTAGGATTATCAGTATTAGTCATAAACAAAGGCAATACATGATTTTTATTTACTTTTTTTTTTACACCAAGTCTCTCCAAAAGTGGGCAAAAGGAGAAAACTTGTTTTCAACACGTGATCAAGCAAATAAAACCCAGAAGTCATAACGCTTATCCTGTTTTTCTGTGTGACACCAATAATTCAGCTTTGCTTCCTCCCAGGGAAGCATTATGAAATCACCTTTTGGAAACCAACAAGGCAGAAAGCAGAGCTTTCTGTCAAGACTGTTGTGACTTTTTGCTTTCAGAGAGAAAGATTTGTTGCCACGCTTCCAATTGGTTCCAGGCTCATCTCACGAAAATTGGGTAAGACAGAAATGTGTGTTTAATTTCAGAGATCAGCAGAAGTTCCCAATCCATCCAGAGTCTCTCAAAATGATCCATCTCCTGTCTGTTTTAGCATCTGAAAGAAAACTGACCCAATATCTGACAACAAGGAGGACCCACCTCTCCAATCACACCAGCCACACTTACATCACAGGGGTGGCTTTTAAAGCAAGTAGAGGCTACAGGTGAGGACATGCACAAGGACACCATTTGCTTTTTTGCTCTACAGAATGGATTATATCCATCTCTTTTCCTCACAGGACAATCAGAGGGATGGATCAGCTCTTCAGAGCCTTTCCAGCTCTGTCCATAGGGTTTCCCTACAGGACAAGTTGCACTCATTAGCAATATTTCAGCACTTCTCCCAAATTATGAAGTGTCTGTGACACAGTTCATTATGTGACCATCATCATCACAGAGGAGACTGAAATGCCTCAAGGAGCCATTGTGCAGAAAATGGCAGAAGTTTAGCACCTTGCAGTCCAGGCAGTTGCCATAAATGTGACAGAATGAAACATAACCCAATTTGCACGCTATTATTTTCCATGGCTGATTTGACTTCATACACATGAAACACATAAAAATGTAAGATAGTCCAAGAAATATTTACATAAGGGGCTGATTATAACTGTGAAGAGCTATTTGGACAGTAATATATTTACTTTTCAAGAGGATGCATTATCTTTCATGCCACAGATATCTCTAATTCTCACCTCTGTAGGTGTCTTAATTCCCATTAATATCTGTGAAAGTCTGTGTTCATGGTACAAAAAGAACAAACATGCAATTCAGCTTTAGAGAAAGAAGGCTCTGGGTGCTAACACTGCTTTTCTCAAGGCCTGAAGGATGCTTGCCAGTATACATTTTGGTTACTGACAACCTAGGATGGATTTTGATTCTGCATTAAACAGTTCTACTAATATTACTTAATTACACCATTGTTTACCCCATCCAAGAGATTCTTATGCATACATGGATATTTACATTATTAAACACGCTACATCATTATCAAAACCAAGCAGAAACTTCAGAGGCACAAGCCAATCTAAATATGTGAGCAGAGCAGCTCTGCTTGTCTGCAGAGTTCTAAAATTATTTCTCATATCTTTGATGCTGAATTCTAGTGAAAAATAATAAAAAACCCCAACCAAACACCATGTGTTTTGGTGGTTTCAATTTGGATTTGTAAACAATAGTCATCTGTGACTTTCACAGAATGTGAAACTCAGTCCAGGGTATCCATAAAGTTCAAACAATTTTGGATGATTCTCTGGGAAGAGCCAACATTTTGGGGTGAATATTTTCTAACCTACAACCTCACCTGACCATTTCTCTCCATTTTTAGAGAATGACTATGGTATTTACTCTTCATTTAGAAAATTCTCTCCAGATTACAGGACTTGCATACTGATGCAAACCACACCTTTGAGCACTTCTGCTCCTCACCAGCTATCCACAGGTTAAAGAGTGCAGGTCCAGTACAGCATCACAGAGGAACATTACACAGAAGACTTGGCCTAACTGTGGTACAGCAAGCACATACACTAGAGGTGAGGACACCATTTTCTCATCAAAATAATTAGAACTTTAGAACAAATATTTAACCAACGTTTCCTAGACACTTTCCTGTGGATGGTTTTTTGAATGAATAGCACTTGCAGACAGCTGTTCATTCACTGTCCCACAGCAGAACATGCCTATGCAGAACATGTCTATTGTGTCCATTTTAATTCATGATTCAGAGTATCCTCCTACTGATAGCAGCATCTTTTGACATTTCTGAACAGAGCTTTAATGGAATTGCTGTATTTCCCGTGGTGTCTCTTGCCTTGCATTGTACTTGTCACAAGCTGCCAGCCTGCTTTTGTAGGGTGGAGAACACTGTTCTCCAGGGAGTGCCCATTTATTATTCTCAGCTGTGCTGTGACCTTTTCCATTAATAGATGTCACAAGAAGAGCATGCCTTTATTGCCCAGCCACAACAGCATACTGCTTAATCACCCACAAGACAGGTGTCATGTGAAGCTCTGACATGAATATCCAAGTATGTGTCTTTTCTTGACTAGATTTGAGATGGGAGGACTCAGTTTGGGAGTTTTCCAAACAAAAATCCCCTAGGCCATCTATCAAACACTATGGAACCAATAAATGTAAATCTGAAGGAGAGAAACATTTAACTTTGAAATCAAGATAATTCAACATTTCTTCAGCAAGAAGAAAAACCAAGCTGGACTCCTTCCTTCAGTACTGACAGCTACAACACAAACCAGTAGTGTGGGGTGGGGAAGATGTTGGCAACATCTGAAGGGGAATAAGCAGAACAGTCCTCTTGAATTTGATCTTGCACAGTTTCACAAAAAAAAACCCCAAGCAAAACACCAAAAACCACCACCACCAACAAAAACAAAAAAAATCAAACCAAAACAAAATTTGAACTTCAAGAAGGGGAAATATTTGGAAAAAAACACTAGTAATTCATTAAATTAAAAACAGTAGGAAAGAGCAGCATAGTGATAACCAGTGTAGTCCAAGCTCCCTCTTCTGGCCTTTTGCAGTAAATATACTGCAGCAAGCAGGTCTTGATTGAGCATTTGGTCTCAAAATCGAGCAAGAGTGTGTTCATATAACTGAGACAAAACAACTGTTGAAGTTATTCAGCCTCTTTCACACTACTTATGTTTTCTTAAGGAAAGGATGTACAGACATCAGAGCCACCAAGATGATGAAGGGAGTGGAGCATCTCCCTGGTGAGGAAAGGCTGAGGGAGCTGGGGCTCTTCAGCTTGGAGGAGGCTGAGGGGTGACCACATTAATGTTTATAAATATGTTAAGGGCAAACGTCAGGGGGATGGAGCCAGGCTCTTCACAGAGGTGTCCAATGGTAGGACAAGGGGCAATGGGTGTGAGCTGGAACACAGGAGGTTCCACTTAAACTTGAGAAGAAACTTCTTTACAGTGGAGTCTCCTTCTCTGGAAACATTCAAGACCCACCTGGATGCCTTCCTGTGTGATCTCATCCAGGTGTTCCTGCTTGGACAGGGGGGTTGGACTGGATGAGCTTTCGAGGTCCCTTCCAATCCCTGACATTCTGTGATTCTGTGACATGGGAATTGATTTTAAAGTATGAAATAACATTGCACAATACCTCTCTTTTTCCCTTGTGAAACCTTCAGTTTCTTGAGCAGGCAGTTCTACACCATCACCAGGGGCCGCAGCCACAGTTGCATCCCCAGAAATAAGGTTATCAACTTCTTTGCAGCGATCAGACTTGGAAGTGCTGCAAAACAATTATAAAACATAAGCTGACATATTTCAGAAGTGCCCATGAAGCTTCAGTAAAATGTCCTTAAAAGGTGAACTTTGAGAGGATCTAAACATTGTTCCCTCCCCGGTACCATCCCTCTCCCACTCCCACAAATTACTTCTTCCTACAAAGCCTATTTCACTTCATTTCTTGGATGACCACACAGTCAGTAATGTTGTAAAGTTTTGACAGCTCTTATAGACAATAACATTAACTGCCAAAGAAAAATGCAACTGTGTATCAAATTAGTAAAATAAATAAATCACTTATGACTACTTTGCAGTTGTCACACAGCCCTTTCTCCTCAGTGTACAATACAAACATTCAATTAAGTGACTTAAATGACTTTCAGAAAAAACTAAAACATGGGACTAAAAAATTCTTTTACTTTAAAAGCTCTCCCTAAACTAAAAGCAAAATAATCCCTGAACTCATGACATGAATGTTAAGATTACAGGACTAATATCGCTTTGGTTGTTAATTCACACAGGTCTCTCTGCTCAGCAAAACCCCGTAAGACCCAAGCTCAGAAGCAGGACAGCCATGTAATAATGATTTCCAGAGCACTTAAATACAGATTGGAAAGACCAAGTTTCTTTACAGTGAAGGAAGGTGCTGCAGGATGCTACAGGGAGGTGTGACCACTCCTGGTCCCTGCAGAAAAGGAGCTCTTGCACACAGACACCAACCATAGCACAGGAGAAAACAGCCACCTGCCCACGTCCCTGGCAAGCAGGGGAGGGTATCATAGAATCATAGAATGGTTTGGGTTGAAAAGGACCTTAAAGATCATCCAATTCCAACCCCACGTGCTGCAGACAGGGCCACCAACCACCAGATCAGGCTGCCCAGGTCCCCATCCAACCTGGCCCTGAATGCTTCCAGGGATGGGGCATCCACAGCTTCTCTGGGCAACCTGTGCCAGTGCCTCACCATCCTCTGGGTGAAAAATTTCCTCCTAATATCCAACCTAAATCTCCTCTCTCTCAGTTTAAAACCATTTCCCCTTGTCCTGTCACTATCTTCCCATAGACAGAGTAGGCTTGCTGTTCCCTCTCCTCAAGGCAGACCAGAGCAGAACTCGCTTCTACAGCTCCATTTCCCTTCTGCTTTCTTAAGCAAAACCCAAATTAGAAAATCAGGTTTTTTTCTAGCTTTTGACAGCAGCACAAATAAAACACTTCTCTCCTGAGCCTCCTCACGCTCTTTAAGAGTGTAAATCACCCATGTACGCAAAAGATCACCCCACAAGAAGTTCACTTGCATTGTCCCTCACCGTAAACAGACTGGTAACCATACTACTCCCCCTCTCTTGACCACACTCATTAAGCTAATGACAGAAAATGAGCTAAATAACCAATGACTTCATGTCTCAAAAGCAGGAGCAGCGTACGGTCTTGTCACGCCACGTTGTCCTTTACAGAGCACCTCTGACATACCAGAGGGACACAGATGTCCTGGGGTAGCAGTCACACACAACAGCTTCCCATCATGCCAGCTCCCACTTCCAGCAATCCAGACACAAAGGGTTTGAGGAAATACTGGTGGAACCAGGCCTTGGCTGAAAAGTGGGTTTTTAGGTTTCCGGAACTAAATATGAACAGCTATTTATCTTAGCCATTCCCTATAAAATTTCCACTCCCCTTCCCCCCAGTAATTACACTGTAATTGCAGAAGGTAGATTAAATTGTGTTACTGAATAAGAGTTGGTAAAGTTCAGGGATAGATTGTTCCTTTCTTTAGGAATATGTATATAAACAGTGGACAAACTGAAATCACATCTCTAACTCACAGGAGCATGAGAACAGTTATTCCTCAAAGCACTTATCCATTAAATAAGATCACAAAACCTCTTTCTGAGCGTGGTTTGCCTTGATTAGCTCATATCCATGACGTTGCTTTGTGCCATATGGGATAGCTACTCATTTATTCTAAGAAATTATCTCTGCTTTATGTACTCCCTTCTTTCCTTCCTTCCTCCCTTTCCTCAGTCTATCCAAAATGGTCTGACACTGACTTCCTAAATTTTCCAACACATCAAATTAAATTAATGAATCATAATTAAAAAGCAAGCTGTTTCCTTCTTCAGACAAAGGACTTTTTCCTTTGCTAAAAATGTCTCTGTCCTAATATAGTACTAGCATCGAATATATACAGAGGCAATGTGACTATATAGGGTCACACGAAGATTAGAGAAAGTAAGATTTTTAAAGCAAAAATGTGAACTGCTAAAAATAAGCCAATGCTGAACATCTGTTTGGAGAGTAAACAAAGAATTGCAAAACCCAAACAATTCACAAGAGGGCTCAGCCAAGCAAGAATACCAAACACACATCAATTTATGGACCTTATGTTATGCACACAGAAAAATGTCCCAGTTAATTGCTTACAGGAGCACCTGTTCCCCTCTCCCCCACACCCTTTGCACAGGCCCCACCACCCATCTGCAGCCTCCAGCTTTTCCCTTTAATTCTTTCCATATAAAAGGAAATAATTTTCAGAAATACACTTTGACTAAAATCACTCCTAATGCCCTCTGCAAAGCTAAACTAGCTGTCAAAATACAGGCATTTTTAGAAGAGCTCTGCTCCCTAAAAAAAGCACAAGGCTTACTTTTTATGAGCTGTATGTGTTAAAAATCACAAATAATCATCTTTCCAAGCTCCATCTAAACCATCAAATACTGGATTCCTCTAAAGGCCATGCCTGCCAAGCATCAGCTGCACAAGTGTAAAGAGGATGGCGATGCAGCTGGTGCTTGTATTTTCTCTGACATCTTGCACCAACACCAGTACCAGCAGGTACCCAGCTGTGTGCTGTGGGAGGGGGGACTGCAGGACAGGGTACCACACAGGTACCTCTTCACACCTCTTCCCCACTCCTGTCACTCTGACAAGGGGTCCATAGTACCAAGGAGTGTTGAGCAAGGCTGTGAAGAGTAGGTTGCAAGGATAATCACACCAGGTCTGGGGTTAATATTGCCACATGATAATTCTGGCAGCATTCAGCTTGGGTTGCAGGTAGAATTGTAGTGCTACTGGTTACTACCCATCACTAGATGGGCATTGCCTGCAGATGGGTGCTACCTACTGGTGGCATAATAAGCTCACAAGAGACAAGGCAGAAGCAGAGCAGCTCAGAAACAGTAAGGACTGCACACACTGAGGCAGGGTAGCACAGCAACCCTGTCCAAAGCACAGACTGTGTCTGCTCTGAACTCTCCAGCCTAAATCTGCATCGACTCAACTACATGTATCAACTCATGGCATCAACTCATGGGACTTCTATCTGCTCAGACATGAAGTGGGTACATTAAAACCTCTGCTTCTCCACAGCTCTTAACTAAAACAAGGTTCATCATTAAACTTATTTTCCAATTAGTAATATTCAAATGGCTGTAATGAGGATGCTACCAAAAGGGCCAAACCTTCCCAGTGCACAATAAGCTACACAGTGGCCAGTCTTCATTCTGTAGAGTCGAGCTGATTAGAAAACATTTTTCAAACTCCATCTTTTTTTATTTTTAAGTAATTCTCAAAAGTGATTTTCTGACCTTCTGCATATGCAGATGTCCCTGGGTATTCCTGCCTGCTTGTGCTGCTAAGACTGAGGAGCACACCTTGAGAGCATCACAGCTCCCCAGGCTGTGAACTATGCGACTGGGAAAGGTTCATCTGCAGACAAAGCAACACAGCTTTCACTGCATCCAGCATCACCTATCACAAATTCCCTTAAGACCATTTAATGTGCCCTTGGCATAACAGGAGCAGGGAGAGAGGCTGATGCAGGGGAGCACAACATTTACCAATTCCAACTCAGGTTTACAACAGCTCTCATTCCTAGAATTCATGACAGAGCTGTGACAGCTCTGTCTGGTCTGGACTAAACATCGTGCTGCAACTCCTCAACCTCAGCTGGAGATGAAACACAAGAGCAGCAGCTTTCCTTAGCACGTGGAAGGGACCAGATTGGGTTGCCCTGCCTGTTACCTATGGCCTGACCTTAAAGACAACTCCTGCAGCAAATGCTTTCCAAGCTGACCTTTCTTCCTGGGCATTTGGAGGTTTTCTCACCCATAACACAGGCAGCAAGTTGCATGGAACAGATCAACACTGCTCAGAAATGTTTGACACCTCTAGCCACGGAGTCCAGCTAAGCTGTGGCCTTGTACAGCCAGGGCATTAATCTGCTTTCTCTGCCTTGTCAGTCCAGACACTTCCCATGTAAAACAGAAATCCTGTTGCAGAGCTCTGCACCTGCAGCATGAAGAGAATGTGTCTAGCCAACATTTCTCCTAGTGCAACGTGTACTGGCAAATCAGAGTGAACTTGGCCTTTCAGTTTCAGTGCTGAACAAAAATGCCTGGCAGAACAGCCAGTGAACTTTTCACCTAATTCTTTTCAGGGTGCTCCTCTCTAGACACAGTAAATAAAATCTACTTACTGAGCAGATGATACCATAATTGTCCCTGATCAATATGTTATTAGCAGGGGAGGGGAGGCAGACAGTCATCCTCAAGAAGCAAAACAAAGATAGAGTTTCTGGACTGGACAGATGGAGGGACAACCTGATCTCTTCTTATGCACTGCCATCTGGAAGACATTTAGCACAAACTGACCCCTACCTTATAGGCACCATTATTTTTCCCTGTCAAAGTGCATACCATCTGTATTATATGACAACCCTGATGGGGGAATACAGAGAAACAAAAGGAACTTATTTAGTAAATAACTAAGTATATCCAGGGAAAAACACTTCATAATTGTACTTTACTGCAGACAGACTGGAATAGCATCATGCCATCTAGTAGCCCTGGTAGCATGTCAGTAGTACAGAGGTATAAATAGCAGGCATCGACACAGAGACATCGCATGTGTGTGCATTAGAGAATTTTTTTGGAGCCATATAAAAAAGTAGTGGTACCATATTTCTACATAAAATGTCAAAAAAGCAGTGGCTTTAACACAATTGTCTGTGTCCAGTTCTGGGCTCCTCAGTTCCAGAGGGACAGGGATGTTCTAGAGAGAGTCCAGCCAAGGCTCACAAAGATGAGGAGGGGCTTGGAGCATCTGCCCTACGTGGAGAGGCTGAGAGAGCTGGGACTGTTCAGTCTGGAGAAGAGCAGCCTGAGAGGGGATCTGATCAATGTCTATAAATATCTGAAATGTGGGGGCCAAATGGATGGGGCCGGGCTCTTTTTGGTGGTGGCTGGTGACAGGACAAGGGGCAATGGGCACAAACTGGAACACCAGAAGTTCCAGAGAAACTGAAGGAAAAACTTCTTTCCTGTGAGGGTGCCAGAGCCCTGGGACAGGCTGCCCAGAGAGGGTGTGGAGTCTCCATCTCTGGAGATGTCCAAACCCACCTGGACACTTTCCTGTGCAACCTGGTGTAGGGAACCTGCTTTGGCAGGGGGGTTGGACTGGATGATCTCCTGAGGTCCCTTCCAGCCCCTACAATGCTGTGTGATTCTCTGTGTGATCTTACTCATATAGTCAAGAACCTGCTCCACATCACAGGTGAAAAGAAGATGAGGGATAAGGCAAAGACATGAAACAACAAATATCACTGAAACTCTTGCCTTGGATGAGAAAAGCCCAGTCCTGCTATTACTGATCCTCACTGTGAGCATAATCCCACACATTTTCAGAGTACTACTTTCATTTGCTACTAACACTATGTTGTGATTAAATTAACCCTGAGCAAACCACAGAGAAGCCAGCAGTGTTTGTTACTGCTGGAAGAGAGTTGTGCCATGCCTGTTTCAGACAGGAGCTAAAGCAGGGGTCCAGCTGCACTGATATTAACCCCTCTTCTGCCAATCAACTGCATCTGTGGGTGGGCACATGTGGGAGCTACTGTATTTCTACTGCCAGGACACCAGGGAACACCTCTGCAAGGCTCACAGAGAAGCTGGCAAGCAACAACAGCCTGGACAGGAAAGACAGGTGCAAGGAGAACAGGTTGGCTTCTATCTCTAAAGCCAAACAAGGATGCAAAATAAAGGAGTAAAAAAAAAAAAAAACCAAACCAGTGTTGAGAAGAGGTAATGTGTGCAGCTCTTTATAAATAAATAAATCAATTTAAACCAATAAACATATGGGAACTACTCAGCTGCTCACAGTATATTTCTCTCTCAACTTCTTCCATTTCAGGAGCTGAAAAACTACTTACTAACACGCTGAATACCCCTGCTTTGGAACTTTTTAACACTGAACTCTTGCAAAAATCCTTGCACCTCCCTGAAGGGCAGGATATGGAAACAAGAGCCAGATCCTGTGGCTCCTGCATGTGCCCTCACCCCTACTGGGCTCATCCTCCCTGTATGGGCTAACTACAGCTCAGCACCAGCACTCAGCCTACGCAACTGGGATGATGCAAGGAACCCCAAAACTAACTTCTAGATATTAACAGTAAAAATATTTTAAAGACAGAAGTTATGAAGTAAATCAAGGGCAGGTAGTGATAGAACAAGGGGAAATGGCTTTGAAGTGGAAAAGGTGAGATTTAGATTAGATATTAGGAAGAAATTCTTCATTGTAAGGGTGGTGAGACAGTGGCCCAGGTTGCCCAGAGAAGCTGTGGCTGCTCCTCCCTGGAATTGTTCAAGGCCAGGTTGGATGAGGCTTTGAGCAACCTGGTCTGGTGGAAGGTGTCCCTGCTGATGGCAGGGGGGTAGGAACTGGATGAGCCCTTCCAATCCAAACCATTCTGTGATTCTATGATCAAAAGAAAAGGTATAATTAACTCAAAATTCCAGATCCAGATGCGATGCACACAGTGTGAATTCACAAGGTTTACAAGAAGCAGTAAATCAAACCACTTTAAGACTGCTCTTCCTAAATATTTCCTAAGGCAACATTTAATCACAGACAGCTTGTGTGCCTTTTTCCCTACAACCAGCAAACTATCACCCCAACGGCAACAGTGTCTTCTACTTCAGACTGTAATCCAGAGACCATATATAAATCTTCCTGTCACTTTTGGTGTTAGTCTTTTTTCATCCCTCCACATTCAGAAAATAGCTCATTGCTCCACCTCAATTACTGCTCACTCTTTTCTAACTGCCTTGCTGCTATGGCCAACAATCCATTAGCAAGAAAAAAACTGAATCCACAAAAACCCATCAGTAACCCAATTACATTTGTCAAAAAACAAAGAAACACAACTCTGAGTAAAAACTTACAAGAACTGGAAGAAATCCACATCATTAGCTTCCCACTGTAAGCTTCTCTAGATCATCTTACTCCAACTGCAGGAAAAAGTTTGTTTCTCACAGATTCACTAAGCCAGCATTAGTGACTAACCAGCTTGGGGACTGATGGAAGACCAGTAAAGGCTAAACAGAAAAGTCACCCAGTTTTTAAGGTGGATTGAGCAAAGAACACAAGCTCCTTTCCACCTTATATAGCATATTATTGCTACTTCAGCTAACTAATTTAATGCCAGCTTAAGTATATTGTGCATATTTACACTCCACTGAATTCACAGTGATTGAAGGGTAAACACACCCTACCAGGCTTCCTCTGCTGTTGGCAGTTAAGACAAGTTCATATACCCAGAGATCCTGACAACTCAACTGCCACCAGTATAAATAAAGCAAGTTTCCCTTCTCAGTGCGAGTGAAAGCAGACAAAAAGCTCAGTGTCCAACAGAGATGAGATACCTGAATGCTTTATAATCAGCAGTACACTGTTAAGGAACTTCTCAAGAAAATTCCCAAAGGATCAGTTACCTTGTACTAATAAAAACAAAAAAAATATAAGCACCTATAAAAATATATGGCATATATTGCACCTTCACATGGCATAACCCTCCTATGTACCAATCTCAGGGGAAGGTAAACAGCACCTTCCTTTGAGGGTTTTGAGAGAGGGAGATTTAAATTCTGCTACAGATTCCACTGACAGATGCTCCACTGACTTACAGACAGACTCAGCAAAGCCATCAGCAACTGGCCATACCAGACATATATCCATCCAAAAAGAGCGATAGCAATTTCATAGCCAGCGCTGACCTTCGTGGTCCTCCACCCACCCACACCAGTAAGCAGCTTGCAGCTGCCTTCCCCCCCTCCAGCTGCAAGGGCTCTGTACAATACCTTGCTGCAGTCAGCTCAGCAGCATCCACGGGCTCAACGTTTCCATACGCCGCAGAAACAGCTAAGGGTTGCTCAGAAGGATCAAGGGGAGAAGCCAACTGTATATCATCACCTGGCCCAGGAGGGCTGCAGAGAGAAAAAGACATGGAAAAAAAACAGCCTTAGAGGTCTGAGTTATTGCAGAACTATTGTCATTTGGCTGTCTGAACCCCTGGATTTCAGCATGTATATGCTCACTCGTGTTGGGGAACACAGTGAAAGTTGGAGTTCTTAATATAAGTTGCCTTTGTGCACAGCTCTTTTCCCTCTGGCCTGAAGTCACTGGATTTTTGTCTGTGTTACAACAGCACGAGTAACGAGATAGTACAATCCAACAGCAAATTAACCCCCTATTGATTATGATTTTTAAAAGCAAATAAGAAAATGAGCTACTGCTTGAAGAAGAGAAATGGCAGGACTTCCTTGCTCAGAAATCACATAGCACTTGAGTCTGGATGCTACAGAGCTGCGTGGGGGCTCATCCATGGGAGCAGAGAGTCAAAGATGTCCCAGGTGTTCTCTGGTTTAACCACACCTGAGGGCTCAGCTGTTGTAGGAAGCTTTGAGCTAAGATGTTTACAAGTTCTGAAGTCCTCTAGCTTATCAAAGGAGCAGTTTTCACCCATTGCTAAGAGTTGCATATACTTATAGCACAAACTGAGTACCTGCTTTGCCTTAAAATGAGCGTTCAGAAAGGAGACCTTGACAACAGGACAGTACATCTCCTTTCTTATATACATAAGGAGCAAAACACAGATGGGCAGGTCTTGTTGTGGCTACTAACAGAGCACTAAGAGTCTTTCCTATGAACATATAGAAAGTACAGCACAAGCCAAAAGCACCATTGAAGCTGTTGTACTGGTGTGCCTCAGTTTGGTGAGGAGCAAACTCACGTCTGCTGCACCACAAGCCCCCAGACAGCGATTTTCATACAGTCTCTACAGAAAAAGTAACTTGAAACTCGGTGATGTTGAAGCTGCTCATTCCTGAGCCACCCTGCTCTGTTCAGGCACAAACAATGAAGTTATCCAAAAGCTGCTCAAACTAGTTCCACAACTGACATTCCTGGGCATCACAACCACCTTCGCCTCACAGGCACCAGCCACCAGGTCCCTGCTGTAAGGCCTCTGCAGCGACCGGCCTTATAAGACAATTTGTTCCAAGATTTGACCTCTGTTAAAAGGCTATGAGTTTTTTCCATTCCATTGCCTAAATTCTGGGTCAAATCTGGAAGAGGATCTACTTAAAATTGCTTCCAAATTCTACTTATAACAAGCATGACTGAAATACTTTTCAAAGGAAAATACCTCACAGTTTAACAAGCAGTTGCTTACTAACAGCTGCAGCGAGCACACTAAATTCAGCCCAAAGACCAAGGGGTTCACTCTGTTACTAGTGTGCCACAAGCAAAAGATTTGTTCATCCAGTGTCATTAGGTCCATAATTTCACTTTTAAGACCTTTACTTACCCTTGAAAAGAGATTTTCCAAGTCACTCTTAGAAGGCAGGTACACAAATAACAAGTTTCAGACAAAGCTTGACCCGTAGTAATCATTAAATATCAATAAATAAGAAAGAACTGCATAAGCCTATATAATTTATTTTGTTTAAACACAGGAGGCCTGACCTCTATGTATGAACCTTTTGAATCAAGGCAGGAAATATATTTAAAATATGCAAAAAAAAAGCACAGCTTTATACATGTGGACACAGAGAGAAGCAGAGTTGGCTCCTTGGCACCAACCCCACAACCACAGCAAGGGCTACGTTGCTCTCCTCCTGACATCAGTGAGATGCAAACCTTAAAACTCCAGTTTCATCCTAAAGTTTTAAAGTGTTTTGACATTGGTGCTGGAGACAGAAGGCAGCTATGGGTCTTGGCATTTTCTCCCTGTCCATGTTTTTCCAATCAGGAGAGCTGGATGGGGCTCCCTTTAAAGAGTCAACAACAGCTCCAAGTTTACTCCAAGGGAAACCAATAAGCATTTCAAACCCTGCTATCTCCTAGTCCCAAACATTTGGTTGCTTTTAATGAGATAAGGGTAAGATTTATAGGTCCTGTTCTTATTCCAGAAACCTCTGGAAAATGGCACCAACCACCACCAGGCAGGGTTGAGCTCTCAGCACTCTCATCTCTCGCCATCTCATTTTCTTCAAGAAACAAGATGTTGCTCACTGGGTAGAGCAAAGCTGAGAGACAAAATCCTCTAGATTTCATACTTGGTTTTTTAAAAACTTGGACCAAAGACTCAGTTATTGAGCCTCAGTTTACACATGCATAAGGAAAAACATTAATTCATTGCAAAAAAAAATGTTGAGAGGATTTACTGTTTCTGAGAATTTCTTACTCTACAATTCTTTGCAAGAGAAAGATCTAGTGGCATCTATTTTAGTTCAGATTCATTCATTCAAACACCTTGTACCTCCTAAAATTTCTTACATTTTATTAAGTAATACCTTCATAATATTAATTCTTATCATCTCTTCTCTATTTTGTAGTTTATCTTGTATATTGGCCATATTCATTAAAATAAACTTCATATGCAGAAAATTCAACAATAAACTGCTATGCACCTTTGCTACTTCTCTTCTCTAGAAGTATTTTCATGATTATTGGGACTCCTGTCAGTATAATTCAGCAGAGTAGGAGGTAAGAAGCTATTTCTGAGATTAGAAATCAACATCACTGGTATCAGAAACTGAAACTAATCTTGTTCAGCAAACAGCTCAGGACTACTGCACGAGCTACCAGCACAGGATTAAAACCAAACCAACCCCTGTGTTTTTTTCACCCTGTACTACACTTGTGAGGTAATTTAAGATTGATTTAAATATTAATAGATTTTTTGGGAAAATATGAGATTCTAAGATTGAAGTGGAAAGTCTGGCTTTATTTCCCAATGAACTAAGGGACATCCATACAACCAAATCCTGTCCCCACAGGGCAAGGCCATATACCAGCAATAGCTTTAAAAGCTCAGACACAGCAAGGACTGGGGGTCACCAGTTGCTTTTACTGGTCCCTACACATCACAGATATAACCAAGGCTTTACTTTTACCAGCTGCACACACACTCACAGTCAAAAGTTCAAGTTTGGGGAAATATGCTGCCTTTTGTAAACCCAACAAAGACTTGCTTATGCATTTAAATATGTGATTTTGGAAAAGTCTTTCAAATTCCTGCTGCATTCTGAAGGAGAAACTATGCCTCAAGTGCCTCTCATCAGCACTTTGTATTTACACTGCAGGATGTTCTGCACGCCTCAGCCAGGATGAGTCCTGCTGAGCTGGGCGCTGTACAAACACAGTAATGAAGGTATCCAAGAGATGGACTGGCATGCCTTAATTAACTAAAATCACTCCCATTCAAGGGACAGATGAGTTTGATGTTCAGTTCTGCACACAGCAGCATTTCCACTGTTTTTTTCCATAAAAAGACACTACCACCAAGATACTGGAACTGTCTCCTGGGGTATACTCTAGTGTTTCAGATATACAGATATTCAATTATATTTTATACATACATAGTGTCTCTAGTGTCTCTGATATACATGTTGTTCCTCTGAGCTGGACTTGAGCAATCAGCAGAACAGTCTGGATGCTGGGTGACCCTGCTCAGCACCCAAGGAGAGCCAGCCCAGCCCAGCTTGGGCATCACCCGAGTCACACCGGTCCCCAAGGAAGGGGACTGCCATCATCCTGGCTGAGCAACAGGAACCACCTTCAAAGGCTGTTCCCAGAGACCCAAAGGCTGTGGGGTGCCTGCAGTCCATGGGGAATGTGTGACTGCCCGGCTCTGGGCACAGAGCTGTGCTTCCAGCAATGCTGGAGTCCCTTCTCCTGCTGCAAATTCCCATACTGTTAAAGTAAGAAAGGGAAATAAACATAGAAACTGGATTCTGGAGAAATTAAAGTACCTTTTTAAAAAAGATTTCCAAAAGCAACACCCCACCTATGAAAAGCAACCCCAGAAATGCAGCTGGCAGGTCCTGCAGGTAGCTCCAAGTCACCCAGCGGAGCGGGATGATGGAGCTATCGCTGTCAGGCGAGCCACGCACGTGACGGTGGAGGGTAATTCTCAGAAGCGATATTTTTCTGGCAGTGCTTGTGGAAATCCTGACAAGATAGTGAAGTTATCTTGGCAGGGGATGGTGTTTAGTCACACATTACCTGAGGGCCTGGACTTCCTCTCTCACCCAAGCCTTCTTGCTGAGAAGTCCCCTAGTTTTTTTTAGCACAGATATCCAGATTGATCACTGATGTGACTAGTCATAGCCATAAAATAGAAAAAAAGATATATATTTTTTTTCCTGAGTATTCTACATTACTGTGGTCACATTAAAACCTACAAGTTATGGTGAGTTATTACATTAGACAAACACAATTATTTTAGATTAAAAGACTTCAGGGGACTGAAACACGCTTTTCAGTACTACATTACTTCCTTCACGAGCTAAAAGAGGGACAACAGAAAGCCACATAAAAGTGTCCAAAGCATAAACCACGCGTGCACAGGATGAATAAGCATATTTGCTGTACTAACTGTCAACCATTATAAAAAGCCCATAACGTCACCACTGTGCAGCATTTAGTGCCTCTGAAGAGCTCTCAGTCACGTCCTGATGTCATTCCTGCAGAATTTAAAAGTTTCCAAACTCCAGCTCGTAAACCTTGAACCAGAAGTTTCTCAGCGCGATCAAACCCCCCCCCCCCCCCCCCCCCGCCCTTTCCCCTCACAAAAGCCTCCTCACCCGCTGACACTCCGGCTTGAGCAGAAAACCCAACCGCAAACCATGGCAGGAGCCACAAAAACCATCTGGTCTCTTTCTTGGAGGCAAGGAGAGTTAATTCTCCGCCAGCGCTGTGTGAGCAGGAAGGGATTTCACTCGGGAGAAGGGTTACTTTTTAAAAAGTTGTTGAAATAGAAAAAAAAGGAGGAAAAAAAGAATAAAGTGCAAGACTTGAGAGAGGAAAAAGCAGCAGTAAACAACAACTAGCTTTTAATTTCTGATACAAACCGTAACCGCACATTGCTTTTGTTATTTCCTTAGTTAACTTTCCCCCTCACAAGTGTCTACTTACCAAGGCCAGGAAATAATCACCAGCTTCTCTATTCTCAGTCATCTTCGCTTCCAACACAACAACCAGCAACAACCTCTCAGCTGAACACCAATTCTTCCCATTTCCACCATCCCGCTCCGGGAAAAGAAGCGACAACGGTTGTTTAAAACTCCACGTTTAAATCCGATCTTAAGAGTTTGAGTGAGGGCAGGATCTTACAAAAGGCCGAGGAGTAAAAGCCTGGAATTGCTTTTCGGAGGCTCCTCCCATGAGGCTCCCCGAGGAAAGGCCATAGCGACCGTTTGCCGCGCCCCGCGTCCTCCCCCGACGGGGATCGGATGCCTCCGGGGTGGCCACCCCGGAGGCATCCGATCCCCGTCGGGGGAGGACGCGGGGCGATCCCCGGTACTGGATCACTTGCAGCAAGAAATAGACACACACACACATACATACAAAACCCAAAGCTGCAGAGCAGTAGTTCCCACGTGGGTTTTGTTCTTTTTTTTTTTTCTCCTCTTGGTTTCGCAATGGAATTTCTTCCAGTATTCTTTTTTTTATTATTATTCTTATAATATATATATTTTTGGAGGAGTTTCCATCTGCTGCACTTGGTGGGGGGGATACAAACAGATTGAAATAAGCATGTCTGAAATACTTAAAAGCGTACACAAATAGCTCCTGATATATTTTATAAACCGCTTCAGATGAACCTTGCTTAATTGACAGCATTTACCAACTTTTAACAGTTTTAGGATTGGGGAAAATAGTGTTTGGCCCAACTTGAAAAAGAATTTTTTAAAAAAGTTTCAAGGTGCAAGAAGAATTTTGAACAACTTCCACTGTAACTTTATTTGATTATAGCTGTAAATCTAAACCAAACCTTTTAATTTCTACTCTAATTCTTGTGTTAAATTCCAACTCCTAAAGTCACATAGATATTCTTGTAGCTTTCTTTACCTATATGAAAACTGAGCAGTTTTAATTAGTTGCATGCCCTGATTAATCTCTTCAGTTTCCTATGGGTTTATTACAACACAAAACAATAGCTTCACAGGTAACTAAGCCTTTGCATTAAGATACACTAAATTGCATATACAAGCTGCCAGCACCCAAGGAATTAATTGAGTCTCTACCCAGGGAAATCATTATCATGTTTATAACATGTCAGACAATAACTAGAGACTAAATGTCTGTAATATCTATCCCACAGCAAGACAGTTGGTAGATTCATTGCTTACCCACTGCCCAATCGAGATATTTCAGATAAAATGCTGGGGCTACAGGCTCAATTTAGCTGACTTAGTTTCCCAGATGACTCCACGTGCACTTGGCCCAAACTCTGGACATTCAGCTGTGGTGCCAGTTACACCTGCTTGGGTGACAAAACTAACATTTCATCTTCTTCAGAATATGCCCAGCTCTTAGCAGGACTGTGCATCTCCTTTTAATGTTAGGGTGCAGTAATGATACCAGGTGGACCTCTCAAAGCATCAATTCAGAACTGAGCATCAGGTGGAACAGGTTATTAATTTTATTTTTTTTTAAAGGTTTGGTTTGTTGTTTTGTTTTGGGGGGTTGTTTTTTGGTTGGTTGGTTTGGTTTCTTTTCTCTTGAACTGTTTCTCCTTTTTGATTTTCTATGAGCAAAAGAGAGGGAGCAGATTTTTGCCCAGGTAAATTTTGTGTTAGAGGAGAACATTCATATCTAGTCTGAAAGCAGATGACAGGGATTTGCCTTTCTCACTGCTGCTTTTAACAATTCAGACACCTGTACAGGAAACAGAAGAATATACCAAATAAGCCCCGGAGACCAAATCTGTAATGGGCAAAAATGCTGAAAAACACATAAACTACCACCATCACCTGTGCTGCAAGGTATGGCTTATCAAGGGGCAAACACCATGCACAATACACAGAGAATTCACTTAGTTGCATCTCTGGGAGCCAGTAGCATCCATTCTGACAGCAAGAATTCAGATCAAGCTGAGAGTTAAAGTTTCTGGGGAGAGCAGCTCTCTCATATCCTGCCACCCAAGCAGGCGTGCAAAAGGTTACTGTGATTTCTGATACAGGTACAAGCATTTAGCCACCCTCTCATTTTGGGGGGAACTAAACTCTTTTGTCCTCTGGAAACGATTGCACAAATAACTTCTGCAGGTACAACATCCTTGAGGGGGAGGGAAACCCTGGAGAGAATAATATTCATTAAAATAATTTTTTATTTTCTTTGCAAGCAGCACTTCAGTCTGGCACAAAGCCGTGGACACAGACTAGCTACATTCCTGCTAAAAACCCCCAAATTTAGTATTTTTAGAATGAAATGGTAATTTTGCTCAAATAATATGCCTCCCCCTATTTATTCATAGCCTCTTGTTATCCAAAACCCTTTCACCTACTGCTAAGCAATCTCAACCCACCTTTGTCACAAAAATATTTCTGCTTTCCTCCCAGTGCCCTCTGCTACTTAAACATAGGAAACCTGATAGGCAGTAACTCCAGGAACACCGTGCTAAGGCCTGCATGATTATCTGATTTTCCTGTGAGAATTAATTGACCTGCATTAATAGAAGGCTCAGGGGGAGGAGAGAGGAAACAAGTTAAAAAGCAACAGGAAAACAAGAGATAAGCAAGCTCGCAGCAAGGCTGGGGAGACAATTACAGGACAGGGGCTGACTCTCCGGCTGCAGCCTGCAGTGACACGCTGTCTGGCTCAGGCTGGGAGCCCGCACATCAAAGAGCCGCAAAGTAAAGCATTGCAAAAGATTTCTCCGGAGGGTTGGAGCTGGATACGAGCAGTGAGCATGCTGATGAGAGGGACTCTGCGGCAAGAGACATCCTGCAGGATGGCCTCGCTGGAGCCTGGGCCCTTCCCTAGCTCCCAGGGAACGGTTAGCATCAAGGAAGGGCTAGAAGGCATCAGGACAGCTTATACTGGGGGGGAAATGTTGGGTTTTTTAATGTAGACCCCAAAAGTTTTTAAAGAACACCAGTAATTTGCATTTGGGTAAAAGACTTTATCTTTGCTAGATCCTCACTTTGTTTCTTTCCTACATATGTATATGGAATCACTGACTGGTTTGGGTTGGAAGGGACCTTAAAGCTCAACCAGTCCCAACCCCCCTGCCAGCAGCAGGGACACCTTCCACTAGACCAGGTTGCTCAAAGCCTCATCCAACCTGGCCTTCAACACTTCCAGGGAGGAGCAGCCACAGCTTCTCTGGGCAACCTGGGCCAGTGTCTCACCACCCTCACACCAAAGACTTTCTTCCTCAGATCTCATCTCAGTCTCCCCTCTTCCATTTTAAAGCCATTTCCCCTTGTTCTGTCACTCCCTGCTTTTGTAAAAAGACCCTCCCCAGCTTTCTTGTAGGCCCCTGTAATGTCCATGGAAGCAACATTTACCAAGCTATATGAGAGAAGTTAGGTCACAGGCTTAGGGAAGGAAGAGACCTTTAAAGAAGTAATCACCTTTTTAGCTTGGCAGTGCTAAGCAGTTCATGGCACAGGTACAATAAACTTCCTGTGGTGACACTATAGTTACCTGACATTACCTAGGCACATGGTGCTGGAAGGCAGAGCATATATATACACATATATATATATATGCATATAGACTTCACCCCAGCTTCCACATCCCACACTGCTTCTAACTGCAGGACCAACACATGAGTGTTCTCCACAGGCATGCAACATTTTTACTGTACACTCAGGAAGATGAAAAACTGAATTACAGAAAAATTAAAGGTACTTAAGTTCAGGACCTCCAGAAGTGCTGGATTCCAGGACACTGGTTTAGGTTGTGTTTTCAGAAGTCTGGACTATGACTTGAGAAGTGTCATCAGAGATGCCGTTGTTCAGGCTGTGCTCCATGATCAGGGTGCTTTCAGACTGCAGGTGGACACCTGGTGAAAGTTTCTGATGGACACTGTACTCATAGTGGTGACCCACTCTGCCCAGCTCCTGTGAACTTGATCTGAGGGTTTTTCCCATAAAACACATCACTTTTGCCAAACCAAAGCACATGGGTGGGGTGGGAAATGAGTCAACCCCCTCAAAACCTATGAAATTGGCTTGGAAAGAATGGTACACTAAATAAATGCAAAAAACCCCCAAAACCCACCACAAAAACAAAACCCCTAGTTTTTCTTGCAAATTTGCATTTTTTTGAGAATACAGGATAAACTCAGACGAGATTGTAAAATTTTTCCCTACAAGCATGAAAACAAAACTCTTTTCCTCCAACTCTTTAAACTGAGGTTATCACTAGTCTATAAACAAATAGAAATACTACAATATTTGTGATAAACTTACAAAAAAAGCTGGCAAAACAGCAAAGCCAATGTTTGTTCTGAACAGCAAGGCTGCATCATGAGACCAATCTTGAAGAAAACGTGTCTATGCCATTTTTAATTGTTCTTTGTGAAAGCTTAGTGCCCACTTTTAAGGCCACTTGCCACAAAGAAAACCATATAAATACACTTCAGTTTGTTTAAAAGGAAAGAGGAGTTTTCTCTTTTGCATTTCCTAATCAGAGGTTCGTAGTCATGCACTCTGCAAAACCACAGACCCAATGAGCTGCAGAGCAGCCTGGCTGGGATATCCAAGCCACTTCTGTAACAAACACCTGAACTTTGTATTTCCACTACTTTCCACATACAAATTGCCCACAAACCATCATTTGTGGTTGTTGAAAATTAAGTTGTGCAATTCCCAGAAATTTTTATTGGCAAGGCTTTGGGATGGCCGCCCCTCTTTAAATTCCCAGACATTTACCTTAGCCTTTTAGCCTTCTGCTTTGAGGGAAAAAAGAAAGAAGGGGGGAAAAAAGAAAGAGGGGGGGAAAAAAGAAAGAGGGGGGGAAAAAAGAAAGAGGGGGGGAAAAAAGAAAGAGGGGGGGAAAAAAGAAAGAGGGGGGGAAAAAAGAAAGAGGGGGGGAAAAAAGAAAGAGGGGGGGAAAAAAGAAAGAGGGGGGGAAAAAAGAAAGAGGGGGGGAAAAAAGAAAGAGGGGGGGAAAAAAGAAAGAGGGGGGGAAAAAAGAAAGAGGGGGGGAAAAAAGAAAGAGGGGGGGAAAAAAGAAAGAGGGGGGGAAAAAAGAAAGAGGGGGGGAAAAAAGAAAGAGGGGGGGAAAAAAGAAAGAGGGGGGGAAAAAAGAAAGAGGGGGGGAAAAAAGAAAGAGGGGGGGAAAAAAGAAAGAGGGGGGGAAGAAAAAGAAGGGGGGAAGAAAAAGAAGGGGAGAAAAAAAAGAAGGGGGGAAAAAAAAAGAAGGGGGGAAAAAAAAAGAAGGGGGGAAAAAAAAAAGAGGAAAGTTTGAAGTTAGCCATTACATTTTGGAGGATCTAAGTGATGGGAAACTGCCATTTTGAAAAATTTCCAAAAAAACTAAGATTGGTTTTTAGAAAACCCTAGGCTAGACTCAAGGCCTTGCAGGGTCTACTAATGACTTCTCTAGGAAGCCAAGGGGGTTTTTTTTGGAGCTTCAACCAGAATAATAAGATCTGAAGAACACTGCATGGTTTCATGTTCCACCACAACACTCAAAAAAAAAGAGAAGATGTGGGAAATCATGGAGACTTTTAAATATTGATCAAAACTAACTCTATCTTTTGACTCATTTAATGAAGAAGGGGAGATGGGAGTTTTAAGTGTGCATTTATTCTCATGTTAGTTAAATCTTTTTCCTTAGTTGTTAGAAATGCACACATGCTTTTTGCTTTCATTCCAGGAAACAAATCCAATCTTCTCTATCTGCTACAGTTATTCTTAGCTAGCTTTGATAGTTCTATCAGCTAGGAGAGCATAACAATGTTATCATGCTAACAAATTCCAAAGATTTTACATAAGCTCTTGAGTGCCTTTAAAAAAAAAAAAGGCTTTATTGATTACACTGTTTGTTTTCACTAGCCAAAGGAGTTAAGAAAAATAGGATGAAAAAGAATAAAAAAGCACTTGGATGATTTTCAGTTTCATGAAGCAAATGCTCTGTGCTTTTCAGAGCATCGTTTACCAAGAGAAGTCAAACTTTGCAAGTTTGAGGCTGGAAAACACCAGGTAGTTCAAGCCAACAAATCATTTAAATCCTACTTGCCTACATACAGCCTATTTTCCTAATTTGATTTTTTATCAAATGATACAACTAGACATCCCCCTTATTTAAGCAAGACAGGATAGCTGGGAGTATAGCGCTGGTACGATGGGCTGGGTGAAAAAGGATCACAGGACTGCACAGCATTCTCCCTGGCTGATCTGTTAGAGGCTCAGGGCCAAATTCTTTGCTGATATCACTCCACTGGAGCAGAGATTTTGGCCCAACATCTACTGACTTTAAAGGGTAGGCTGCAGCCGTAGCCTTTTCTCACACACAGCTGTCTTAAAAGGAATGTACCAGGAGGTAAAGAAAGTATAATAGTGAAATTTAAATTGGAAACAACCTTGCAGAGTCTTAGGAAACTTTTGGACCCCTGGTTATTTTACTGAGGACTATGGATGAATGGGGCAGGTACTGCAGAGGGAGAGCAGGGAAGAGGAAGGGTTAAGCCTGGGTGAACAAAGAAGAGTTAATCAGGAAATGCTCTGTCTCAGAGGAGATCCTGAGCACCTTTGAGCTGGGAGAACAAGATTAACATAACATAGTGGGGCTGGTTCTTGACAACAGCACAGCAAGGTGGCACTCAGCATTTCAGAGGGACTTTGGAATCCAGAACAATTAAGCTTTTGATTGGAGCAATTAACATTTCTACACTTACTGCAATTTGAGATGCAGAGCTTCTTCTAGGTCAGGGACTCTACTACTAGAATTAACCTGTCAAGGTGAGTGTAGATGAACTGGCCCAAACAGATCCATGTAACAATTTCTGACTTTTCCAGAGTACCCAGATATTAAGGAATAGCAATATCTAAATAAGCCTCACCTGCTGTCAGCAACATATGTCTGAGCTTCCATATACCTGGACCAATACTGAGCCAAGACAGGCTGCAAGGACATCAACATAAAAAACAGCAGGAGGAAAAACAGAAAGCAAAGGATGAGGCAAGTACTACGGAGTTCTGGCTCTTCAGACATGTCTCCAGAGTGCTCTGTTGAGAAGCACTAGTTCAATGCAAGCATGCCAAGATGCAGAAAAACTGGAAAGAAGCCACATCCAGGTCATGGAGAATATGCCTGTGTCTGTAATTGCTGTTCTCAGAGCTGCCCTCACCCGGGTTCAAAGCTGGGGCCAGCCCTACTTTGCATTCTCTATTAGAAACAGGGACAGTGGAACCAGCTCCATGGAAGCCAGTTTTGCAAGAAGCCAGAAGATACAGAGTTGGAATAGAGAAAATATGGGGAACTGTAGGATTTCCAAAACACTTTTGAGAAAATAGGCAGCTTACAGAATCACAGAATGTCAGGGATTGGAAGGGACCTCAAAAGATCATCCAGTCCAATCCCCCTGCCAGAGCAGGAACACCTAGATGAGATCACACAGGAAGGCGTCCAGGTGGGTCTTGAATGTCTCCAGAGAAGGAGACTCCGCAACCTCCCTGGGCAGCCTGTCCCAGGGCTCTGGCACCCTCACTGTAAAGAAGTTCCTTCTCAAGTTTAAGTGGAACCTCCTGTGTTCCAGCTTGCACCCATTGCCCCTTGTCCTATCATTAGACACCTTGGAAGAAGGCAGGCTGAAAAATACAACTAGGGAAAGCTAATCAGAAAAATAAAAATAATAATTGGAAAGTAATTTTTAACTTAATGAGAAAAGAAGAGAAAAATTGGTGCTAAACTGCCTGTCCAGATATTGGACAAAGTATTACAGTGTCCATGCTGGATTGCTTTAGCAAATGCCTGTATTTCATTGAATAATTGTAATTTCTTAAGAAACATAGAAGCAGTGAAAAAAGCAGCTCATGTATCATCCATCCATGTCAATACCTACCATATGAATATGTGGCTAAGGTTCTCAAGAGTGTTACAGAATGTTTTCAATACAGCAAGGAGTACCAGTAATTTGTCAGGACCAGAGATATTTTTTACTTCTATGCTTTTGTGTAGCAGAGGCATACATAAATAAAATTTAAAAAAATAACCAGCATGGTATCACATACCTAGTTTTCCATTGCTATGTGCTTTGATTACAAGAGGCACACTATCATATCAGTATTTTATAAATACTTTACACTCACTTAGATGCTGCCTAAAACAGAGGTCAGCTTGGTCAATGGCATCCATTAGACTAGATAGCAAAATTCCCTTTCACTCCTCAGAAAGCAACGTGAGATCTCCATTGGGTACAAATGAACTTAATTTTACTCTTCCACAAAGAGAAAAATACCAAAATTAAATATCACAGACTTCACACAGAAAAAATTCCCCCAAAACTCCACATCTGGTTAATTTAATTAAGGACTGTGGGCTGAGAAGCTTGAATCTTCAAAAGCACAACAGTTGCACCTACTGAGGATAACAAGGAGAGACAGAGAGCCTGATTAACTTTCTGCATTTCATTTATAAGTAAATCACCTTCAGCTATTTTCCCCTTTGTTTTGTGATCCTGAGATGCTGCACACCTGAATTAATTTTTAAGTTAAAAAAACAGGGAAATAAAGCAAGTTGCATAATCACTGTTTTGATAAGTTTTCTTTTCATTCCAAACTCTGATTTTCAAATGGTAATGACACAAAGCCTTGGTCCTCAAAACCCACTTGACTGATCTGAAAAGCAGTTCTACATTCCATACCTCCTCCAGCAAGGCTTAAAATATTTAACACTGTATTTGTTATGCAAACAAAAAAAGATCAAGTCAGTATTTACTGAGGAATGAACATTCTTTTCAGACTTATTGAACTTGCCAATTTTTGATGGCAAGAACAAAGCATGAAGCTAATCCAAAAGTATGTCTTGACCAACTTTAGAGATCTTGTCTGACCTATGTATAGGACATAAAGAATGTTTTTTGAGTAGCTTTGCTGATGCCAACTGCTGCAATGGACTTCCCATTTAAGAATACTGTTTAGATTTGTAAGTGATGTGAATCAAGGCAACAGAACTCTCCCCTCTCTAAAAACCAATCACAGCCATAGGAGAGTGCCTAGAACATGGTGCCATAGCTGGGGAAGGGCCCTCCCAGTGGAGTTCCTTGCAGTGCCAGAAACTCTTAGGAAACACTTGTCCCCAAAGCAGCACAGTGCCACAGCCTCCTCACCCTTTACACCTAGTTTTATGTGCTGCTCCTATAGTGAGGAGCAGGTTGAGGTGCAGCCAGCAAGGAAAGTTCAGGCAGCACAGAGAATGAATGAACACCTGCATGAGTACAGCTATGGAAGCACTGCATCTTATCTACTGATTTGCATAGAGAGGCTGGAACAAGGATTGCTTCTGCAGCAGAAGCCCCAGCAGTCAACTCAATATGCAGTAGCCCCAGAAGCTCTGGGAACGCCAAGCCTGCACAATGACCCCCAGCATTCAAGGCAGGTGAAGGTGCTGGGTGTATTGCTTGGCACTGCAGCAAGCACAGCAAACCAGTTCTGCTGAGGGGTGCAGAGAACCTCACCTCTCTGCAAAATGAGTGTCACTGCTTGCAGCACGCTCACAGCTGCTTGTGCTCCTCCCTCACTAGCACACCCAGCCCTGAGCTGAGTCTGTGAGCATCTCCACAACCCTGGAATGCCCAAAGGCCTCTTAACAAGATAAGCATTTTGCCAAACCAAGAAATCAGCAAATGATGCAATTTATTCTCTGTACCTTACAGATGCACATCTGGGAATTACTTCTTGGTCTGCACTTCAAAAAGCTCTCTTAGCACTTTTTCCAAGTGACAATACAGCTTGCACATACCAGTCAACAGAATTATGGGAAGAAGTCAGACAACTCCATGCCACTTCTAAACATTCCTAAAATTTTGCCATAATTTCCAATTTTGTCCCATGTTCTGCTCAACATCTGCCAGACCCCATGTTGCACAAGAGCGTTTCAGTGGCATAAGGTATAAGGACTTCTTCTCTCTCTCCATAAAAGAATGAAGTATGGGTGTAGACATTACAAAAGGAGGAAAAAACCCTCTCAACTCTTGTTCCTCCTTTCCAAGGAAAACTCAAACAGGAAAATGGAGCAGCCAGACATCCAATAGTAAGTGGGAAGGTTGACATTTTGATGCCAAGACATGGCCATCATGAACACAGGTTTTCAGTCACAGACTTGGTAGGTAGATGATAGAAATGTCCAAACCATGAAAGAAAGGGTTATTTTTTGACTCCTTTTCAGTGCTGGCAGTTAGGTTTGCCAAAATCCAACCCTTCCCTAATTCTGCTAATAGCACAGATGAACTTCCACAAGGAACTGGGACTTATGCTTCACCCACAGCCTCCTTTCCAAAAATAATTGTCCTTTTTTACTGAAGATTGGAAGGAAAGCTACTTATGTCTTGCTATTGCCTTCAAACACAAAGGCTCTTCTTATCTGCTGACCACGAAAGGAGGTGGGGGAAGAGTCACTGCAGACAGTCCTTGGATTTACTGTTCATCACAAGAGCACCCTCCTACCCAGTGCCATAGCCAGGAAGGAAAGAAATTCCTCTAGTTCCTCTGCAGGAAGAAATCCTGACAAGGATTTAAGAGCCAGACCAGGCAACTTTGCGCCGTCACTACAGTTCAGTGGGGTTTCAACATAAGAGACCTGGTAAGAGATAGACTCATACAGAAATCAGTGGAGATGGGAGAAAACAAGGCTGAAATAATTCACAACATGCCATTTCCTTCTCCTAAATATAATATACTTCTTACTACTATTTATTTATTTTGAGGACAGGGGAGGATTCTTTCTCCCTGGAGTTCTTTCCATCAGGCCCAGATCCCCACAGTCAGCCCTTAGAAATGGGGACCTGATTTTTGCATGGTTATAGTAGTTTGTCCTCTTTAAGGATTAGAGGGCAATAAACAACTGGAAACCACTCTGCAACAACTGGAATACACCGAGAATAAAATGCAGCTTGAAATTTAATGGTGCTAAACCAGTTTTAAGCTCAGAGGATAAGTGTGCTGGTCAGTGCCTTGGACTCACTGACAAGAGCAGCTGGCTCAACTAGTGCTTTATTCTTTTTTGTATTATAAATGTATTATAAATGCATATTTCTCTAAGAAAGGAGCCTGATCAAAAGCAGAGACCCCTCTCTACGTCTGAGAATCCCCAGTGTTTAAGTTTCCAAGGCTGCAATCCTGTCCAGCTCTGCAGGCAGTGTCTCCCACGTGTGTGTGTGCACACTGGGCATGCGTGTGACACCACTTACAGCTGCACTCCAAAAGTAGCAGCTGCCTGTTGATACAAACCCTCACACTGGAAAAAACAGGTGATAATAAATTCTTAAAGCATATGCAAGTATTAAGCAACTACTCCATGAATTGCCAGCAGCTGTTTCAAGAACCCTGCCCTGCTTGCCACAGGTATTTAGTTAAAGTATGATACCCACCCTGATATAAAACACATGTGTAGACATATACATGTACTGCCCCGTGGTGCCTTAAGGCTTCTGAACCAGGCCATGCCAGCAATTTGTTTGGTAATTTCAAAGCTACCCACTGTGAAACTTCCCATCACATAAGGGAAAACAAAAAGAAAGGAGCTAGAAAGAAATAACAGAGTCTAATTTCCTTGTCATTTTATAGAGAGATCCTTAAAGAAAATCATAGCTGTTCAGATTTCTGACACTTCTAATATTCTTCTAATGTACATTTTGCTCACAGAATTAGGTCATATTCAGTCTCAGACTCACAATAGGACAAACTCCCCCACATTTTCACAACAGAAACACTTCAAGTATTTTCACTTACTATATAGTTTTATATATCTTTGAACCTTTAAGGAATGTGGCACTGAAACATTTTGCCTCCTTATTCAGTTAATATGATTTTTTGGTAATAGCCAGAAAGATTCCATCTCTGCAGAACATTCACTGATGTAGTCTGAAATAGCTCAGCTTTTCACTGTACCCTTCTGCTCTGCTGTCAGCTCTTGCCTTAGCAGTTAGAGCCATAGCTGCCTCCTCCGGTACGGGAAGGAGCGGGAGGGCGTGCAAGAAAGTTGCTGAGGTTACAAAGGGAGCAGTGATGTGACTAGATA
The DNA here is from genome assembly GCA_907165065.1 of Caprimulgus europaeus. The sequence goes on from OU015529.1 coordinate 5,544,611, forward strand.
AAGGCAAAGCACCTGCCCTAAGATCATAATTCTTCTGAATGAACTGCACATTAAACTGAGAATTTAGACAGCAAAGTTGAAACTCTCAAATAAAAAAAAAAACCCTTAAATTTATTAAAGTTACTGCTGGGTTTGGAAAATAGAAAAAAAAATAATTAAAAAACCCCAAATCAATTCCAACAACTCTTAAGCTCCACAAATCCCAGCTAGGAAGAATTCACATTTGAAACAACTCCATGTCCTTAGAAACACTGAATAACACAGTGATCAAAGGCACTGTCAATACAATTACGTTATATGGGAGGATAAGAGGGAGGCCTGGACAACTAACAGCATGAGTAATTGGGCTGTACTGTAGGCTTGTTTTTATATAGTGTAATCCACCATGTGAATCCTGCAGGTCTCATCTAACTGGGTCACCAAAACTTAGGCAAAACCTCAATAACTTAAGGCCAGGAAGTGCTATTTGTTTACCTAACTTTAGGCTACAAGATGTGAACACACCACAGAGGTAAGAGCAAGAATCTGGATCAGCAGACAGAACAGCTAACAATTGTGTTCCTCAGCTTTTAGGACCACTCTGCCCTTAAAAATTATTTAATTTTTTTTCCACATAGTCCACATTTAGAAGCAACAGATATTTAATAGAAATTTAAGAGCAGAGTAAGTGCCGTGTCCTCCCAAACCGCCCAGACAACGGGTATCCGCCTTGAAAATCGTATCCGTATCAAGCCCCAGGGTCCTGACAACCATTTCACACAGTAATTTAAAGTAAATACCTTTCTGTAGGTAATCCTGCCACAGCCATGTCTTGAAGTTCATTGATGTCAAGGTTCTTAGGCTCGGTTAATGCAGGTGGTGATAGCTTGCTTTTGCCATCCTGAAGTGAGCTTTCGTGTTCTGAATTCATCTTGCTCGGCTGATTTTCAGCAGCAGTGGGATCTGTACACACAGAATGTTCACCCTGCTCCATCACAGGAATGGGTAGAGAGTGATTTTTGTACAGGTCTGTCTCCTGCTCTTCAGTGCTTGTGTTTATAGCTAAGTCACCTTCACCAGTGACTAACATCCTGGCAGTACCTGTTTCAGGGGTGTCTCCAGCTTTTTCGTTACCTGTCTTTGCTGCACTCACTGTTTCACTGTTCTCTTCTACATCTCCCTCAGTCATATTGCCAGATTCTAATTTAGAGTCAGTTTGCAAGCAATCATCCTGGCTTACTTCGTTTTTTAAGTAATCTATTAACCCACGCATGGTCACTTCCTTTTCTTGCTGCGCACCGTGTGAATTTTCCAGGGTTTCCAAGCATTTTCTATTTACTGGATCATCCTGTATCACCTGCATGTCATTCTGAGATTTAACATCATGCATAAAATCACTGCAAAGGTGTGCATCCTGCCTTTCCCCAGGTAACACATTAAAATTGTCTGTCAATTTTTCATGATTGTAAGATCCTCCCGGGACAAGTGTTGAAGCTGCCATGTCAGAGATGCTCTTGGCAATGTCTGGATCACTGTACTCACTTTTCTCCTGTTCATTTGGCTTAGGATCCTGGCACTGTTCAGCAGGAAGACTTAAATCCTCTTCAGATGAAACGGGTTCTGCCTTACACTCTGTAATTAAGTTATTTCCCTCTGTGGTAGCAGCATCTTTTAGGTCCCTCTTCTGTACGTCGCCTGGAGAGTTAACAGCTACAGCAGGTTGTTGCTTACTGTCAGAATATGCAGGGAAGTTCTCAGCTGCTGCCCCATCAAATGAAGCAGGTCCTTGCTTCTTTATCTCTAAGCTTATTAGTGATTCAGGATCAGCACCACTAGTGCACCCGCCTTCCTCTCCCTCCATCTCCCTGCTCTCTGGGTGCTCAGTGGTTTTGCTTGGCTTTTGCAGATTTTCCAGAGTGCATTCAGCAGGTGTAGTGCCATCCAACCTAGGGACCACTTCTAAACAGCTACCTGCCTGCCTATTTTTCCCAGTGTCCTGGAGACTTGCCGGTGGCAGCTCTGCCACTGTGTTTTCTTGTTGCAGAGATTTGCTTTTGGCAGCTTTGCAGGAAGTCTCAGCAGCTAAAGACAACTCTTGCCCCTCTGCTTCTGAGGTGCCCTCAGGAGCTCCTTTGCTCGCCTTGTTTGATTCTGAAAAGTTCTCAGCACCACATAGTTCTGCTGTATCCTTGGCCACTGGACTCTGCTTGAAGCCTGCATGGTTTTCAGAGGAAAGTTGGGGTAGCTCAGCACTCAGTGTGCTGTGGACAGTTTTTTTAAATATCTGGCTGATATGCTCCCTAAAGTCTGGGAGGCTGGAGCCAATGTCCAGAGAGCTGCAAGTCAGAGCCTCATGCTCCCTTCCAGAGTTCTCTGCAGACTGCTCAGAAATACTTATCTCTGCCCTGGTTATGTTATTATTCTCTTTTGAAAGCTCTTCCATTTTTTCTGAATTCCCAGGTTTCTCTAAGATCTTACTGTACTTGTCATCTATGCAGATACTGGTTGCAATTTCCTCATTACAGCCTTCTTGTTTACCAACAGATGAAAGGCTCAGCAGCTTCCCTTCTAGAGCAGGGAGTGTGAACAGAGACTCTGCTGAACTGTCACTTTGCTGTTCTTTGAAGTTTACTTCACTCTTGGTTTCTTTGGATTTAATTGCAGATATCTCTTTCTTCAGCTTCTCAGAATTGAACTGTGATAAGTTTCCAGTACTCTGCCCAACATTTAAAGTCTCTGGCAGGGCTAAACCTTTATCTCCATCACCCTGAAAGCTTTGGTCTGGAACACCTTGTTTATGAACACACATACTCCCTGCAGAGCCATTTTCTGAAATTGCTGTTTTACCTGTGCTTACCCCAGGTGAAGGACCTAAGTGCACAGACACCTGAGAACCTGCAGCAACCTGTAAATTAGAGTTACCTTCTGAGGTGTTTTGGCATGCTACAACTTCCAGCTCATTATTTAGTACTTCCCCCCCAGGACTCTTGTTTGTACTGTTTCCAGGTTGCTGGCTAGGATGGCTGAGTGCAGAGGTCACTGCAGAGAGGGCTGTAAGATTTGCTTGACAATAAGCAGGCTCCTCTGGTGTCTTTGGGATGCAGCTGGATTTATATGACTTATCCATGGGAATTACTTCTCCATGTGCCTGGGGTGGTGAAGGAGATCTTTGCACCCTTGGCCTTTTCTCACTTTCCATGTTGTGTGTTTCTGTGACCGAAGCACTGTCCTCACAATTTATCTCCGTGTTTCCATCTTTCCAGACGACTTCCCCATCAGCAGTCAGACCTTCCATCTTTTGCAAGTTTTTTGCCATTAATGGCATTTTTTCCTGAGTTTCTGGATGAGATATTTGAGTATCATTTTTCTCAGAATTATCCCAACTATGTGCTATTTCTGTATCACTTGGCAAAGCCTGCGATATGTTAGTGGCACTTGCTGGATTCTGTGTCCCTGGAAGAGTGTTTATAGCAGCAGCACGGCTTTCCCCAGTGTTATCCTTCATCCTGCACACACTGCCTGGCTGTTCATTCTTGTCAGATTCCTCAGAATACATATCAGTGTGACGTGCTGCCTCATGCTGCCTAGCTGAGATCAAAGAATTATTATCCTGCTCGGGCTTGTTGGAGTTGTGCTTATTGCAGCAGTTTTCTTCTGCCTCGAGATCAGTTTTGTTTTGCTCGTTGCAATCTTGCAAATTAAGTGTGGTCACACCAGAAACACTTTGCCCACGTTTGCTGCTGCACATATCCTCTGACACCAGGACACTGCTTTTATCCTTGTCCTTTTCTTTTGCTGTGTCAGAGTCGCATTGTATCGGTGCTGGACCCAGCACAGAAGATTCTTTATTGAGGTGGTTTGAAATGTCTAAAGGTATTTCTGGTACGTTGCTGTGATTTTTTAAGTCCAATGGCAGTTCAGCTTTTAGAGCCTTTTCTTTGTGTTCCTGATCCTCAGCATCAGTTGTCAGACTGCTTTGCTGTTTCTGCTGTTCAGGTCCTGTATTTGAAATGCAGTCACTGTCACCAACAACAGACACTGCCTTCTCCATTTGCTCTGCTTGGGAAAGAGCAGTTGGAACATCTGCATTTTCCTGCAATCCTCTGAAACTGCACTCCAGGGTTTCCAAAGAGCTGCACGTGTCACTCTCAGAGGGGTAGTTGTTTTCACTGACGTGGCTGTCACCCCCTTCCTCTATGTGAACTTGCTGAGGACTTAGTCCTGAAGTACTGACCACATCTTGGGAGGTTTCTGAACAAGCCATCTGTATATTTCTGTGACTTTCTGCAGCCACTTGCTCCAGCTGAGCTTGCATCAGCACATCAGATTTCCATTCACTTTTCAGTGCCAAATCTTTCTCCTCCACAGAACTTTTCACCGCAGTTTGGTGCTTCTCCTGTTGAATATCCTCATTTTCTTTACCATCCATGGCCCTGCTTTGTGCAGCTGCAGGTCCTTGCTCTGGATTGCTGTAAGGCACTTCAGTGATGCGACTGATCTGTTCTTTGGTTTCTGAAACCCACGAGGCCTCCTCGGTTTGTACAGCCACAAAATCCATAGTCCCTGCCAACTCTTTTAAGCCCTGGAGCTCGAGTTTTGATTTGGACATTTTTGCACTTTCTACTGACTCGCTAGAGCTCTCAGGCTTCTCTTGACTCTCACTTTTACATGCAGATTCCAACACAGTTTCTCTAGCAAAAGCCTTTTCCCAGGACTCATCCTGCTTACTCTGCTTAATATTATTGTTCTCAGAGTGGAGGAGCGGTGAACTGTGTGCACCAGCTAAACAAACCTTTTCAGTCCCGTTACAGTCTGGCTGGTCTGAAGTTTTGTCTTCTGCTTCAGTGTTAAAGCAATCAAAACTCAGTGGGCATGCTTCCCTTGGAAACTGTGGTGAAGCCACGAGTTTATTCTCCAGCTCATCTGTGGCAGCTGTTTTCTCTTTACTCATTTGATGTTCAGGTTTACAACCAAGAGAGTGTGAATTGTCTTCGGGTGATTTCAAGTTACTGTCTAAATTCAGAAGCTTTCCCCCAGCTTCTTCCCTTAAATCACCTGTTGAAGGCTTTTCACAAAGACTGAATGCTTGGGGACTGTGTCCCACCTGGCTGTCTTCTGTGTCCTGGTGGTGGCTACTAACAGAGTTCAATAACCTTTCTGCCCCACTTGACTCCTCAGGTAATTCACTGATTTCTGTCACTTGTGCCTCCTCTGTCCTGATTTTGGTTTTATCTCCTGTTAGACTTGCCTCAGTTTCTTTTTGATTCAGCTCTGTGGATCTGCTCAGAGAAGTACTTCCTGCATGTTTTTCCAATAATAATCTTTTATCTACCAGGGAATTTTCCTTGGTGGGATTGATCATGTTTTCTGTTTCTGAAAGTGTGGTGCTTTCTCTAGACACATCATCAGCTTCTATAATTTCATTGCTACTAGCTTCATCTTTTGGGCTTTCAGTTGTGACAGCTAATTTTTGTTCTTCCTCTTGCTTAAATGATAAAGGCACACTGAAATGCTCAGCACTAAAAGGCTCCTCATCCTTTTGAAGCTGTCTTTGAAAAACAGGTTCATTTTTCTCAGAGGCTGTTTTCACTGCTTCACTCCTCATTGGATCTTGAGAGTCATTTCCAGGCATGTATTCCCTCGAAGGCTCTTCAGGCTTTGGTACCAGGGAAAGATTTGGAGGGTTAGAAGGCAACTCTGACATTAAAGTACAGGCTTCTAATTGCTCCCCTTTGCTTCCAGATAGAGCTGGATTTGCCTCATTCCCTTTAGCTGGTGTTACAGCCCCCATCTGTAGATTACAGACTTCACTGATCTCAGTGAAGCCCTGAGCATTCACAATTGCTTCAAATTTTTCACTGTCTGAGCCTCCTGTTACTGGATAATTTAGGATTAAGGTTTCCTTTTTCATTAGCAGACCCTCTCCACCATCTGTGTTCTGTCTACCTTGCTGCATTACACTCTGTGCCTGACCTACTTCCAAAACTCCTCGCTCCTGTGTGGCCTCCTGAGCAGTAAAATAATCTCCTGCTTTTTTACCCTGGGGAATCATGCTGACATGTGGTTCCCTCATGCCACCCAGCTGTTCACTCTGCCAGAGCAATCCCGATTCACTCAAGCCCATTTGTGTGACTCCTTGCAGTGCTGTAGTTGCCTCAGGAGGGCTGGCCTCCAGGCTGGAGTTGCTGGGCTCATTCTCATTGTTTTCCATAGAAGTAGCAGCATTGGGGCCTCTGTCCACAGGTTTGGCACTTGTTGTTCCCTCGTCTTTGTCATTCACTGGAGCTGGTGATGGCACTGCCTCACTGTAATTTGAGGTTGGTAACTTGTCATTGCTTGTAACATCGACTCTGACACGTTCTTCAGCACACTCTGCAAAAGGCATCAAGATTGGTAGGATATTCTCTCTTGCTTCTGCAGCCTGCTTTAAGAAATTGGAGTCTGTTTGTCCTCCTTGCTCTTGCAAGATAGTGTTCTGTCCTGTCACCTCAGAAGACACCAGGCTTGAATTTGGATTGGATACATCTTCAGCATTGTAGCTACTGATGCCTTCATTACTGACACTGTCAACAATGGAAATGTTTATTTGTTTCATGTCAATAAAGCAGCAAAAGAAGAAGAAACACATGAAGCAAAGAATAAAACTACTTTGTGCCATTGGTGTTTCAAAGCCATGCAGTGCATGCACTGAGAAGCTGATAATCTGCATTCAGGAGCTAAACCATCAGTCACACCTCACAGTGATTTAAATGCTCGTTACTCTGGAAAATAAGCCTTACCTGAGAGCCACCATGCTCCTGGCATGCATTTTAACCACTCCAGAATCTTAATTAATTGTGAGGAGAGGGGACACACATCTGAGACTAAGGCAGCAACATGGGAAAACATGACAAAAATACTGGAAAAAAAGCCACCAGTACCTCAAAGAAAGGTTTTTAGTTTCTGCTTCTATGAGACTACTGTGCACAAAGCTAAATGTTGTGCAACCCACAGCAACTGCTGTTATCTGGCTATACTTTTATTGTGCAGCAGAAGATAAAGAAGGGGCCATCTGTTGAATGTTTTCTCCAACTAACAAGCACAGTCGATTCTCACCAAAAGGTCCAAGGTCTCACCCTGCCCAGTGATGTGACCATCCAATAATACACACCCTATGAGGTCATTTTATTGCAGTGGTTTATTTCAGTGCATATAATAATCTATAACTGTTTATATGATCTCTCTCCCCACCCTTTAAAGATAAGACAGACTAAATGGAAGCAGAGATGATGTGGGTGCACTAAGTGCAGAGAAGGAGAAATTATTTTAAATATTTTTCATGTGCACTGCTTAGACCTCAGTTTCCATAGCTAGGTTTGTAGGTGATGGAATAGGTTAACCTTCTCTCCCTCACCTCCCTTGGGAAGCCTGGGCATATTTTCATTGCCTTAGGGACCATGGAGTGAAAGATAATTCAAAACTAAACGTGGAATTGTACCTAGGAGCAAGTGGCATCATTTACTTAACATGAAATAATAAATCTCCCTCCTCCCCGCTCCCATCCAAAGCAACAGCAGGATGACCATGAGCCAGCGCTGTGCCCTTGTGGCCAGGAAGGCCAGTGGCATCCTGGGGTGCATTAGAAGGGCTGTGGTTAGTAGGTCGAGAGAGGTTCTCCTTCCCCTCTACTCTGCCCTGGTGAGGCCACATCTGGAATATTGTGTCCAGTTCTGGGCCCCACAGTTCAAGAAGGACAGGGAACTGCTTGAGAGAGTCCAGCACAGAGCCACCAAGATGATGAAGGGAGTGGAGCATCTCCCTTATGAGGAAAGGCTGAGGGAGCTGGGCCTCTTTAGCTTGGAAAAGAGGAGGCTGAGGGGGGACCTGATTAATGTCTATAAATATTTGAAGGGTGAGTGTCAGGAGGATGGAGCCAGGCTCTTCACAGTGATGTCCAGTGATAGGACAAGGGGCAATGGGTGTGAGCTGGAACACAGGAGGTTCTGCTTAATCTTGAGAAGAAACTTCTTTACAGTGAGGGTGACAGAGCCCTGGGACAGGCTGCCCAGGGAGGGTGTGGAGTCTCCTTCTCTGGAGACATTCAAGACCCACCTGGACACCGTCCTGTGTGAACTCATCTAGGTGTTCCTGCTCTGGCAGGGGGTTGGACTGGATGATCTTTTGAGGTCCCTTCCAATCCCTGGCATTCTGTGATGATACACAGACAACATGTCAAATGCCTGGAGGTCAGTGTGATGGCACTGCACTCCAGTTCCACAGCTGCATGGAGTTCCTTCACGGTGAGCCCATCACTGGAGCTTTGCCACAGCCGAGCTGTAACAGGCTACCTTTCAGAAATGCAAAGTGCCCTACAGACTGGAGCTCTGCAAGCTGCCTGGAACACCTCCTGTGAGGCTGAGCACAGATTGGATTTTAAGGAATCCCCAGAAATCTGAGAAGCCTCTCTGCCCAAGTTTCACACACAAAATACTTGACTGAAAAGTGAGTCAGTGACCAGCCCTCAGGTCCCTGAAGTTTAGGGCTGTGTTTAGACAAACACTGCCCTCCAGTAACTGCCCAGGCATTACTGAAGCCCCACACTCTTGGGCTGTGCTACAGTACACAAAATGCACTTCCAGGTAGGGTTAAAACTGAGGGCTGCCCAATGCAGCAATTTTTTAATTTTTATTTTTATTTTTTTGAGGGCTACATATAAAACTGACTCTGAGCCTGTCTTAGACCCTAAAAACCTTTTTCAAAGTTATTACGATGGAAAATGAACTAGTCTTTAAAGAGCTATTAAAATTTACCTATATTTAGGCTAAGCCTCAAATTTAAGGCAAAATATCTATGCTATACAATTAATTTATGGTTTTATGCTATACAATTAATTTCTAGCTTCACTAACTTTCAGTAATGCTTGGCATCAGCTTGTACACTTAATTTATAACACTAGTACATTTTATTTAAACTTTTAAAGTTATTTTGCCCAAGGTTTTTTTTTTTCCTAGCACACTGAAAACATCTGTCCATATAAAACTGACTGACACCGAGAGCACCATAAGTGGCAATGCAATATCTGGTATTTGTGGGATCACTGACAACATGGGGCATGATGGGGCATGAAGAAACAACAAGGAGATAGCAGGGGGCTTTCCCTAAGGAAGGAATAGACTTTATCATTTGACTTTAATTTTGCACTCAGGGACCCTTAATTAGAAGAGGAAGGGCAAAACCCACAACATTGAATTGAGGAGGGGATGGAAAAGGGGGAGTAAATTGCCATTCCAGCTTTTTGTTTGTGTTGCAGGTTTATCTTCTGACTGATTAAATGCTCCTGTCAGAGATATGATGCTCAGTGGAAGATGAAATGTGGGTGCAGGTTGGTGTGGGGGGGATGAAGCCCTCTAACCTCTGTGAAACTGAGTGTTGGAAAAAGTAGAAAACACCACCCACAATTACAGCTTCTCCTTATCACTTATCTCTAACCTCTGATATTTTACTCATTGTTAATCCCATTTGTCAACTGAGTGTAAGAAGCATGGTAATAAATCTAGGACTGAAACACTGGTAATGCCATCCAGACCACACATCATCATAGATTTGCATTTCACAGGTTTCAGCTGACTGAAATTTCTCCAAGATCTTTACATCAATGACTACTTTGTTACATTAGACTTCTACTTGCAGCTATTAAATGTGAAACAGTTTCAAATACATCTGAAGTGGTTTTCTTGAATACAATTGCTACTGCCGTGCTGGTAGCAACTTTGTGAAGTTACAGTAGTGAACCTGCAAATTAGCAGGCAGTTTATAATCCTATGAACTAAGCTGTTCAACATTATTAATCAACTGGAACAATTTTTCTGGTGTTTAATAGGGCTGAAAACTTGTTCATTTTACTCAGAAGTAGATGAAAGAATTGGGACAACTTTGTAAGTAATGCAAGCTAAATAGAATTGAAATGGCAGTGCTGGCACATGCTGTGACAGCAACTTAAACTATCACTTTTAGAAGGAAGCAGTACACATTTATCATCTGTGCTACTTCAGCTTGTTCCATGTTTTATTCAGGACATAACAGAGAATTGAAAGGTTCGAGTTTCCAGTCATAATAAGATATGTCCAGATTGACCTGTTTGGATATCTCCATTTATTTTTCTTCTTCTGATGTAGGTAACCAGGAAAATATCTTCCTTTTCATTTTTTTTTTGTAATCTTGCTTTTCTGTCTGCAAGACACTGCTGGGGTTAGACAAACATCTGTTGGGAATGACTTAAGCACAGTTGATCCTGCTTTAGGGCAGAAGGATGGACCAGATGAGCTCTTAAGGTCACACCTAGTCCCATTATCTTCCACTCTTTTAAAAGGGAATAACACTACAGGGAAACTATACCACATGCTGAAGATAATTCCCTTGAGTAAAACCCAATCTACATGAAAATGTATTAGGAATCAATAATTACCTGCAGGGAGCATGTATTTTCAGACAACTCATTCAATATGATCAACATAAAGCTATGACCCTCAAAGCTGGGGTTTTGTAAATACAGGAATGTGTATTTACAATTTACAAAATAAAATGTGTTCTCTTTTGTGGTTACTTGATCTCTTTTGTTTGTAATCTGAACTAGCTTGATATTATTAAGGGAAAACATCATACTGTAGGGTAATATTTAAAACAAAACATGCAAATGACAAAGCACAAAAGAACATTAATGTTCCTCATAGCTCGTGTAGAGCTTAGGGCAGAAAGTCATTTTGCTAGGAATAATCACTGCACATAATTGATGATATGTTAAAAAAAAAGTGTTGTCATGCAAAGAGCTAGGTGCATATGTAACTTGAAATATGCAATTGCCTCACTGCACTCACGAGTTATCAAAGGGAACTTTTCCCTGGTCTTAGAAGTTAAGCACACAGTTAAGGACTTGCAAGTTCAAGGCCTTAAAATATTGACCATACAAATGCTATCCTTCCACTTACAACAACAAATAACACCTAATTAAATCTTTATCTAAAGTGTTTATTTAGCATAAATAATTACAGAGAAATAGCTTGTTTGGAAGCACATTGCAAATTTACCAATTAATTTTTAACACCTGTAGTTAACCTCTTCCACCTTCAGAATATATTGTGGCAAATTCAAATTATCCTGGAACAATTGAAGAGTCCTGCCCAGTTACTAAGATATTTATGAGGACAGCACTGCCTGGTTTGTGTTTAGGGTGTGAAGCTATAAAAGATGTTAAGAAATCAATGATTTATGCTGCATCTATCCAAGTTCTGGATTAAGATCCATACCCAATCTACCACCCATTAACACGTGAAGTTACAACTTGCATTACTGTGGATGGCAAAGCAGAGTAAAGACGAGGGGACAGAAGATAAACCTAGTAGCAGCTAGACAAAATCTCTCTGATGTTTACTGAGGGGAGTGTGGAAAGGTGGGGGGTAGAGATGCCCAGAGATGTTAAACCTACTTGTTAAACAACAAGAAATTATAATCCAACAACAGAAAACTGTAGATAATTTTAAATTTCCTTTTCTTACTCCTTTGCTTTCCTTCTAAAACAGGAAAGCAAAGGAGTAAGAATTAGTTGTTGAAAGGACAAGCAGCCTTTCCAACCCAGTCACACTCAGGAGGGAAAAACACCAAGTGCTGAAGCCTATGAAACCCAGAGGTCACAGAGGGTTGCTATCCACACTGATGTAACTCAGAGCCTGAGTGATTATATTCCCAGGAGTATAAGAGGCTGAAATCTGAGGATGAATTTAGAAAGCACTGAAGGGGACAAGTGCCAGCTCTGCAACCATGACACACATATAGCTGCTTCTCAAATGTTTCTGTTCTGTTTCCCCTGACACATGAGAGATCAGCATCTACATTTTGAGTTCACACATTTGGACGTGCTGTACTGGAGGATTTGAGTGAACTTAAAGAATCTTGCACTTTAACCTGTCCATAAGAGATATTGAGAGTTAATTAGGAACATGGAAATTATTAAAAAAAAAAGTCAAGAGTTTTAGAGACAGAGCAAGTCACTATTTGAACTTTTCAGTGAAAAAAAAACCCCACATGAGAAATCCATCACTAAAGGGCTGCTAACAGCAGCCAACTTCCCCCACCCTCCCTGTATATCTAAGCTTTCAGGAAAAAGTGAAGCAGGAATAATGATCTATACGACCCTACTGGGACCTGTCCTCCCCTTCTCCCCCTCCACCTCCAATCACTCTTCACCTCCTTGTTCCATGCACAGTATAAAACCCAGGGCCTGCACTATTTTAAGTATGACCAAACTAAATTATTCTAACATTTAAAAAGTAAGCTGTACTACTGCTGGAGCAAGCAAACATGGCCAGATCTTCAGTTCCAGTTCCACAACTGGCTTCTGGTCTCTATCCAAGTTATCCAGAGCATCAGCAGGAAGCATGGCATCAAATGGATTGTCCCACAGGATGTGTGGCAGCTTCAGCTTGTCATTCTGCAGTGGCTCTGTGGGTCCCACAGGACCTGAGTGCAGAACTCGAGGTGGGAGAGCAGCCAAGTTCATCCACAAAGTGCTTATTCCCCTGAACTACTTCTAGGTGTGTGTGCCTTTTAAATTGTTGTATCTGCTTCTTCCTAAACCTGCTGGAAAAAAAGGTTTCTCTGCCTCTTCTGTCCAGCTAAGGATTCCTCAGGCATTTTCCTCTGTGTGTGCACCAGGAGAAAGGCCTGGTTACACCTCATGCAGATACCAGTACAACACCCGAGGCTTGCTAACTATTCTAGGTCTTCAGCATTTTTATTTCACACAGAAAGCCTACAGATTAATTGATGACAATGTTACTTTTCAGAGTATTTCAAATTAAAGAGCCACAGATTTTTTGAATTCCAAAATATAAAAATTTAAAAGTGACTGAAACAATTTCTGAGAATTTGTGGAGGATGGAAGAAAGCCACTGAGAAGACTGGGAAAAAAGCAAACATGGAATTTTTCCACACAGAGATGCAGTGGTAGGTCATACACTTTTAATACTCTTAAGAGGTCATACACTCTTAAGAGTTCACCTCAGGGTGGAAAAGATGCGATCAAAGTAGCACAGAGGAGCGAGTTAAAAATAAACAGCCTGGAATTTGAAACTTCAAAGATTTTCTGTTTATTGTCTTCGTTTCTATTTTGGCAGTATATGACTTAGAAGCCACCCAAAACAGGCATGTGCCAGCAGTTTCAGGAGTAAGGCTAAATAAAAAGTGATTGCCCGAGTTCCTGCCTGTCTAATATGTTTCCTGAAATGAGAGTCTTATGAATCCCTTCAAGCTGACTCATCCACGCAACATTCATCTCACAGGAGTCCTGATTTCACATGCTGAAATGTAAAGCTCTTTTATTTAGCCAGCTAGAATATGTCTAAGTGTTCTTGGTACTGACATTTTGAAAAGGAATCCCATTTTTGAGCAACACACTTAAAAAAAAAGGGTAATTGGTCACAGCACAATATGGAAATACCTATACTAATATTTAAAAAAAAAAAAAGAAAAAAGAAAAAAGAAAAAAAGAAAAAAGCAAGACTGCACTTGCTGCAGCCAAACCACAAATATTTAAAACTCAAGCTAAAAGACCCCACCCCACAGTCTCTGTTACTACTGCTGGCCCTTTCTAACACCAGTTTGGACAGCTTAATGTGCTGGGTGTGTGACAGCATAGCCTTGTGTTAATCAGCTGTATTAAATCCATTGTTTCAGACCACATCAGTGTGTAACTACTCACTTCTCCTGCTAACACAGCCTCCCAACAGGCCACGTGTAAGAACTGCTGATGCAAACCACCACACACTGCACCTCAGCTCCAGTGTTTGTTATTTTTATGTTCATGCTCAGTGCTCCTCCACCTCATTGATTATAGCCGCAGCCTCAACTTGTGCCTCCACTAAAATGCAGACTCAGAGAGAAAGTCTTCTGGCCCATTTCCTTGTTGGACAACTTCTGGTTGCAGATCAGACTCTGTTAACCAGTTATCTCTACCATCACCACAGTAGGAATAAGAGAGATACTTGCTACTTGGAGATTAGAAAATCAATCCTTTGAAAACCTGCTGTTGTGGGTCCTACAGCATGCTAAAGCACCAGTGTGAAAAATAGCAGGTTTTGAAAAAGAATAGCATGGACATAATAATTTGAGGGTTAAATTCTGCTCTGTCCCAGTACCCCAAAGTCAGCAAAACAAATCAAAGAACTGAACTTGCCTATAAGTTTTGCAACACATTTAGTACATTTCTGCATTCTCAAGGGAGACTCCACCAGTAAGACAAGCCATTCCTTGTGTTAAAAGCCATGGTGAGGTCTTCAGCCAAGACCTTGTAGCTTTGTTTCCCACCAAGGCCACCTTTGATGGCAGGACTGCCCAACCTTGCCCACAGGATGAAGATACAAAGGTCCATCCATATGAAGATGTGAGACTGATGAGAAACTCTACAAGTCTCAGGTCAATTATTCAGGTGATGAGGCTCTGAGAAGTTTATCATGTTCCTCCAGCACCAACAGTGATACAGGTCTGTCTACAGGCTGGATTAAGTGGTTTCCCATAACTGAGTGACTAGAGAAACTTGAAGCTGGCACTTTCTTCTTCATACCATCAAAAATGCCCCAAAATTTTTCTCTCTCTTTTTTCCTAGCTGTGCCTAATGGTTTTCCCCATATGATTGGGTGAGAGAGACAAAATGATGCTGCATGGATAAATACAGCTTCATTCCTGGTTGCTTGAAATTATTTTGCCATCTACTTTTTTTTTTTTCTTGGAGACAGAATCTGAGGAGGATATTGCTGAGCAGTGTAAAACAAACTGCCTTCCCCCAAAGTTCCCTCCTCAATTTTATATATTTTGAATTTTAAAAATTTTAAAATAAACTTTGCATGATCATCTAGTCCAACTGCCTGACCACTTCAGGGCTGGCCAAAAGTTAAAGCAAGTTATGGGCATTGCCTGAATGCCTTTTAAACACTGTCAGGCTTGGGGCATTGACCACCTCTGTAGGAAGCCTGTTCCAGTGTTTGACCACCGTCTCAGTAAAGAAATGCTTAATCTTAATAATTTCTTAGATAAAAGGGGAGAAGAAGAGTTTATTGTCTGGGATAGCATTAACTTAACAGCATTTGAAGTATTTTACTTGACTACTGTTTGTCCTTGTTTTTAATCTCTCAAGTTTACATCTTTCAAAGGCAGTGGCAATCAGAAATGGTAGCCAGGGATGGTGGAAACAGAAAAAGGAGAAGGATGCAGCAAGTCTTTCTACAGTGAATTCTCCAATCTTAAAGAAAATTATTGAAAACACTTAAAAAGGAGTCCACAGCCTAAAAATCCTACACATTTATCAGCAAGTTACTGCTACTCCTGCTAAGTTGCATTGATCATTCTATCCCAGGTAACACTGATGATCTGAAAGCATTCAGCCCCACATTAAAATCATTCTGGTAATAGATAATTTCTTCATTGCAGCAGACAAAAACCCTAGCAGCATGAGAAAATTCAAGTATTCAAGGAAGAAGTATTAATGCTTTAGACAAAATATCTCCTTTGAGATATTTAATAAAATCCAGATTATGTTACCTTCTGCCATCTTTGATAGCACTGAAGAATACCAAGTAGTCCTATTTATTTAATCAGGTGAATTTTAAGACATTTAGAAGAGTGCAATGCTAATAAGTATTCACTGGGTTGATTCTTTTTAGTAGGATTGTTACACAGAGCTGAGCACAGCATTTTGCAGTTGTTTACATCTTCCTTCACAACCATGTGTGACTACAGGAGACTCTTCAATGTGTCTCTGTCTCAGATGAGTTTATTAGTACGAGCAAAAAGCATAGAAGTTTAGGTCAAGGGTTACTCTAACAGCTGGAGTCTTGTTTATAGTTATGCAATAAGGCAAGAAAGCCAGTTTGGTCAACAGTAAGTAGCCTTGTTTTGTCAGGTTATTTTGAAGACTTCATCATCATAATCGGTCAGGATGATCAATTTTGAAAATTAATGACACAAGAACAGAAACTAAATTAATATCCCCAAGTTATCAACAGCAGCAAGGCTTCAATTCTATTCACTGGAAGAAACTTCATTTCTTACCTTGTAGAGCCTGGAATTGATGAGGATATGCTCTCCACTAGTTGCACAGCAGCAGGAAGATGATCTGAGATGTCCTGACCTCCAGATCCTTCTATGCTGTTTTCCTGAGGGCTCCTATTTAAGCCATGCTCATTACCAGGAGGTTGGCCTAATTCTGAATCTTGTGGAGTGCTCTAGAATGAAAAAAAGAACAATTTAAATAGGTACTGCTATTTTGGAGAATACATGAGCTTAAGAAGTTTTGTTCTGCCCATTGTTGGACAACTTCTGTGGTAGGTTTCACTACTTCAGTGGAAAGTGCAGGTTCCAAAGCCAAGCCATTTTATTATTATTATTTTTTTTCTAATGAAGGAAAAACAGAAGGAAGTGGTAGAGCCAAAAATAAATACTAGGAAAAGAAGAAGGAGAAAAGAATGTAATAATTGTTCTAAAGCAGCCAGGGTTACTGACCCAAGGAGGGTATCATCTTCTCTTTTTCCAAGCCTGGCAAATGCTTCCTTGCTAAGCAAGGTTAAAATGAGAAAGGATGGGGACAGGCTAGAAACTTTGACACTCAGAATATTAACAGTATCTTCAAAGTCAAGTTAGAGATACAGCCAATGACAATCAATTCCAACACTTGAATCCAAGTCCAGATTCTTTCCTTTCCACTTCAACAGAGCCCAGAACGCCCCCAAACTGAACCAAAGGGCCTGATTTTCACAACACTGCCTTTCCATAATAATAGC
The DNA here is from genome assembly GCA_907165065.1 of Caprimulgus europaeus. The sequence goes on from OU015529.1 coordinate 5,561,395, forward strand.
TACAGGAAACACTGCAGTTTCTGTAGTAACAGCTACAGAAATGCTATTCCATAAATGTGGCAATGCTGCATCACCTCTCCTCAAAGGTAAATATTTACCCAGGATCTTCATCCATGGAGACATGCCTTTACATGAGTGGGGTTTTTTGTTTTGTTTCTATTGCAAGCTATTGTTTTTGCTCCAGGCAAGAAGAGATTCCTGTGCAAGTGCCAGGGCTCTGACAAGGTGAGCCTGCAAATCCCTGGGGTTCTACAACACCCCATGGGACTGCTTACAACAGGTAGTGGCACCTTCCTCCTGAATTTTTTTGTGGTTTTTTTTTTTGTTTGTTTGGGGTTTTTTTAGCAGAAGCATCTTTAGAAGGCAAAGAAGAGCTAGCAAGAGCTGCTTCAGACAATAGCTGAGGATGTTCTTCAAACATAACAAAAGAACTGGAGAGAAACAATTAGGTGTAAAGCAAAAATGATGTCTGAATAAAGGAGCTCCATTTCAAATCCTCTAGCACATCAAGAAATAATGAAAGAGAAGGAAAATTGCTTTATCAGATCACCTTTGACACACAGTCACTGTTGTTTTAATTCTTAACTGTAATTGTAAAAAGCCTAAGGCACATTTAAGGTAAAGGCACATAAATACATGTACTGACACCAGGAGAACCACTTCAGAATAATGCCACAGCTGAAAAGCACAGTGCAGAATTACAGCTAATCTCTTGAGTTTTCTTACTCTCAGTTTTTAGGTTTATTTTGTTCCAGAAGTACTCAGTAAATTGCAGAAAGCTATTGTTTACAAAAATTACACTTCTCTGTGTGAACATGGTCTGCTCTCACACAACCAAAGGCTTCTTGTGATCAGAGGCAGGAATGAGAGACACCCAATGGACAAGAAAAGCTTCTGTCATGAGCAATTGAAAAGGTCAGGGCATACTGCACATATAAAAAGACTTCCTTTAGACATAAGGCAAATTTGATTAACTCTCATATCCTCTGCCTTTCCCTGGAGGAACCTCTTCACTACAGCTTTGTTTGCCCAAGTCTCCTTTATCACACCGCTTTCCGCTGGGAGAGGCCAAGGGCTCTTGGTTTCATGATTATTAAGCACTTACCCAGCATGTGATGACATTTGGCATTTGGAATATTTATTTAAGTATATATGTTGGCCTCAAAACCACAGTATACGGCAAAAAAATACTAGAAGATCAAGATTTACACATGGAAATTTGCTTCTTTCAGCCAGAAAAAAAATGCAAAATTAGAGCTTAGTTATCTTCCAGGGCTCTGTTCTGCTTTTGGTGCTATGTTTTGGGCATCCTTGCTTTTGTTTGCATGAGAAACTTGGCATGGAGAATCTATTTCAGCATGCATACATGTGTGCAGAGAGAAAGAAGTATAAAAAAATCCAACAAATCCAATCCCACAATATTTAGTTATCAGGACAAAAACCCAGTCAACCAAAACAGTGACTTCTGGGGCCATATGTGACCATGCTGGAACATATCCATGGCCCAGTGGTCACTCACTGTCCCCACACCCCAGAGTCTATTCCACTTGCTAGTTAGCACTTACAAAACGCAGCAAGCCAAGGTGGGGGTATTTATATCTTGGCAGAAGAGGAATTTCTTCAGCTAGATGGGTCCAACCCCATGGAGAGTCAGTCTTCAGAGCACACACAAGCAAGGCAGTGGGTTGGTAAAACTCATAACAAGCCATGCGAGGCAGCCACGATGCCACGCTCTTGGTCAGCGTGTCATGTCTTACTGCAAGAGGTAGAGTTGGCTTGGGCTAGGAGGTGGGCCACAAACAAATGTCTCACAGTAGCAACCAAATGAAGAATAATTTTCAGGCCACTTGCAGAGAAAAATGACCTTTTTTCCTTTCCCAGCAGGGCAGGGAAGCTGGGGAGAACCACACGAACAACCCCAAGAAGTTAGGTCCATTTACAAATTTGTCCAGATGCCTCCAGCAGTTGGTAAGAGTAGTGAGAACTACATCTTTATTTTTCCTACTTTCTACTACCACCATCTCAAATTTTCTTTTTATTTGGGGACAGAATAATTTTGGTAGAAGTTTGCTGGATTTTATTTTTATTATTCATCTCCATAATTCACAAGTTAATTACATAATATAGATATTTATGTGCCTGCTATAGCTGAACACCTCATCTCAACAAAACTAGGATGTTTCCATATTAAACACAGAGAAGGGACCATACCCCAGTGATTTTATCAGCTGTTACATGAGTCAGGTGCCCCCATATGTTTGGGGGCATGTGGGCTGGTTATTTTTTTGTTTGTTTTCTGTTTAGGTTGATTTTTTTGTTTGTTTCTAAATCATTTTGTGCTTTCAGGGATCTAATATTTCAGAAGTTATAGTTCATCTCCCAGCTATCCCTAAGCAACTGTCATTGGCCATAGAAAAAAACCTGACTCTTGTTCTCCCAGTTCCAAAAATGACCCAATTTAAGATATATTAAAACAATCTTTGCAACACAGCTCCTGTTTCTTTGTTTCTTTCCAGGTTGTCAGGTGTTTGAATGATCAAAAAGCAAAGGTGTCCTCTCACCTAGCCAGGCAAGAGCACTCATGGCCAGGAAAGTGTCTTCAAAAGAAGCTCAAAGGAGGATTTTCACAATAATCTAAAAAAAAATCTTAGTGTAGATATTTAAATATAAAAGGAACTACTAATATTCCAAGATTCCAAATCTTTATATATTGGTCTTCTAAATTTAATTTATTAATTTAATCATCACAAAAGAACATGCTCTGTGAAACTATGCCAGCTGGCAGAAAAGCAGAATTCAATTTCTCTATCAAGTTTCTCAAATTTAAGCTAGTTATGCAAATCAGGTGCTGAACCAGCTTTCCAGAGCCTGCTTTTTTATTTTTAATTAACATCTGTGAAAACAATTAGAAATACTACGATTTGTTCAAAAGTATCATCAGAAAGCTGCTGTTAAATAAATTACTTCTGAGGTTTCAACACATACAGACTCTGAAGTGATTTACTACAGAAGGTTGCAGTTAAGTTTATTAATTTCAAGTGGAGCAGACTCCTTTTTATAACCTCAGAATCCTTTTTCAGGAAGTTATTTAATTGAAAGACTTAAAGAATTAATTATATTAAAATCAGAATACAGAGGTTCTCAGCAGTTTAGGATAATTAAAAAACAAACCAAGTTTGTCACAGAGAGTATACAAACAACAGAAGGAAAACTAAATAGCCAGTATTTTTTTTCCTTTAAGCCAGCATACTATTTAAATGATTAAAATTGATTCTGCTGAAATATGAAATGTAATTTACATTAAACCTTTCTACAAGCACTGGACTCTGAAAGAACACAAAGTAAATCTACAGGATCACTTGATTTTCCTTAGGACTTTGAAGAGGATCTTAAAAGTAAAAAAAAAAAAAAAAAAATTTAAAAAGGAAGGAAAAAAAGAAGAAAGAAAGAGAACTCCATTAACACTGTAGCCAAAAGGATTATGTGCACTGCTGTACTCTGGCTAGAGTTATCATACCAGAGAGAAATTCCTTTAGTGCTACATGGGAGCCTCTTCACGGCTCAGCTCCCAAAACACTGACTCTGACCTCCTGGTTCAAAGCCACAGCATCAGGCATGACCACAGCCTCGTGTGTCTCAACAAGCCACCAGCCTCCTGAGCACAAAACAGGTCTGCTTTTAAAGCCTAGAATTCACACTCAAACCCCTCCAAATTGGTGAGCTTCCTTTGGTTCCCCTTTCCTCTTTCTTTCAATAAAAGTCGTTTCCTTTTCCATCTGCCCCCTGCAGCATTCCTCCATGAAACACAGAGCCTTTTATAGCAGTTGCTGGAACATGCCACAGCTCTGACTAGCTGAAAGTAATCTGTGAACAGTTACATTAAATTTCCATCCCTACTAACTCCCTCTGGTTATTGATGGGGCAGCTGGAATAAGCCTTTACAAGTCTCAATCAATAAACCAGAACTTACCTTTTATTTTTCTCCATGCCTTCCATGATAAGTTAGGGGGTTTTAATATTTTTTATTTTTAAACTCTGCTTGCTAGAAGTGTTGGTGGTTCACTCCCAGCCACCACCTCCTCCATGGGGATGGGGATTGGGCAGAGTGGTGGAGGTGAACCCCAGGACGCAGAGCAAAGGTTGACCTTGCAGCACCTGGGCTGTGATTTCAGGGTCAATGGCCAAGCTGACCACATCAGGAGGATGAACACATGGTCCTTGTTAGGGACACTCAGCCAAATGCCTCACACATGTGTGGCTGAGCAGGCTGCCATCAAGCAGAAGAACATGCACATGGTGCTCCTCAGAAAGGTTTCACTTCAATGCTTTGCAGGAATTTCATTGCAGGACTGGCTGCAGGGAAAGGGAGTGAAAAATTGTTCATCCCAGCCTTAATCAATAGGCTGTGCCTCGTTATTTTTATTGTACTTCAGCATTAAATCCATCCCTTCAAAATGGACCTGAGACATTAGGAAAAGGCTTGCTGCAATTCTTAAAGCAATCAAGTTAGCCGTTCCTGAATGAGTCTGCCTGATACCCACTAGAAATCAATATCAATGAAATATGAATAACCTAGTTTATGACAGAAAAGCAGAAAAAAGTACAGTTTACAAGGTTACATTTATCTAAAACCAGAATTGCACAGGTCACTTGGTTGGCAAATCATACATTTAAAAGGGCTGTTGCAATTTTTTAAGGCAGAGTAGGTTTTAGGAGCTACTTTTTTTCTCTTCTGGCTTTTTTTTCCTCCTTGCTGTTCTGCAGGTACAGTAACTGAGTAGCAAATTAGATTTTTCAGCCTTTATATCCTCAGAGAATAATTGTTTCTCCATTGTTTGGAGAAGTGGTACTAAAATAGATAAAAATTAGATAATGAGTGGATATTGCTTTAACAACCAGAACTTTTCAATCAAATCCACAAACGCTGGTCAGCAAAACTACTGATCATGGGACAGTAAGAAATTGGTACCTGCTGTATTGGGCCACGCTTGAACTCCATGTGACAGTTAAGATTTACACTAAAACTTAGTTTTGTCACATAACAAGGGAGCTAAATTCTGATTTTAATGAACAACTTGTTCAGAAATCTGCATTATTCAGTGCCTGCCCTTTGTTGAGAGTGGCTGGAGTACAGCAGTTAGAGAGGGGGGTGACCATCATGACCACTTCTTGTTTTTTGCCTTAACACTTAATTAGTTAGATGAAATTATGACATGATCTGATGCAATCTCTTTCCTTTAGGGAGATTCCATATAGAACTTTGCAATTACAGCAGATTATTTTTTTTAATCTGTAATGGTGTAATTTGCCATTGCTTCTGGCTTGGTTTATTTGTCTCTTGCAGGACTAGAATTTTAAGTTCATGCCTCTTCTAATTAAAATCCTCAAAGGGAAAGGAATGCAAAAATTGGCATTTGGTGGAAGTCTCATTTAATTTCCTTCTTACAAACACGAGAAGCAAAGCAAAGTGTGAGACTGTAACAACAGCATTTGAAAAATTCTGGTTACAAAGTTCTATTCTAAGTACCAACAACCTTTTCTTAGAGAAGGTTTTTCTCCTGAGAAATACCTACTGAAACGACTCTGGCTGCTAACATCAAAATAAACACTGGTGTGTGTGTCTGTGTATATATATATATGTTTATACATATATACACAAATACTATATATTTGCATCTAGTCACCATCTTATCCTTGGTTTAGCTCTCTTCACAGAATACACAACTTCCTCTCCACTACACCAAGAGCAATTCAAACCTTCAGGCTTCATTGTCCTTATTTATGACCCTTCCAATCCACTGAGGGCACTAAACTGTTTATCTTCAGATCCTTGTAATGTCAACATAAATGTCTTCTCAACAACTTGCTATGTTTGAGCCTTGGTCTCTTTGAACCTACGTAGCATGAGTCTGTGCTGGGCCAAATGAAGCACAGCTATAGAATTGGCTTCACGGTTCTTGTTGACCTCATCTTTCCATCAGTCTATGTGATCACAGAATCACAGAATCACAGAATGTCAGGGATTGGAAGGGACCTCGAAAGCTCATCCAGTCCAATCCCCCTGCCGGAGCAGGAACACCTGGATGAGATCACACAGGAAGGTGTCCAGGTGGGTCTTGAATGTCTCCAGAGAAGGAGACTCCACAACCTCCCTGGGCAGCCTGTTCCAGTGCTCTGTCACCCTCACTGTAAAGAAGTTCTTTCTCAGGCAAAGGAAAATTCATAGTTATCCTTCTAACTCCACTAGTCTTGCTGCAGCTTCTTCTTTTCCTTTGTCCCTTTCCTGACAGCTGGATAAAGGCCTGGTGAGTGTATAGGTTATTCTCCGAAGGATGGCAGGTGTATGAGATACAGAAGGAGAGAGAGTGAATAAAATTGATGATCTTGGGAAAGAAATCTTCATCACCTAAGTTGCAATTTTCAGTCAATATAATTTTAGCTAAAGTGGCTTTCTGATGAGGGGTTCTTCTTAGCAGCCTAACTATAAAACACTTTAAAAGATGCTGTTATACGGGGAAAGTAATCTCCAAGCTGAGTTCTAAACTCTGTTGTCCTCCCCAGCCAATAGCATTTGCTTGTCTGGTAATTTCTAACTAGCCATAGCTGTGGAAAATGTAGGTCCAACATTTTCACACTATTTCTAAATGGAGAAATGTAGTAAATAATTATAGAGGTTCTTTATATATCTAAAGTATTTTTCCTTTTCATCTATTCCCATAAATATTAATTTTCCATTAGAAATGGTGGTGGCTTTACAGATGTGGAGAAAGCTTTAACCATTAATTCAGAATAGAAGGAATAGTCTTCCAACTTCCATCTCACTATGCTTTCAAATTAACAACTCCATCACAACTTTGAATCTTTATTCTTCTTTCATCCTCCCTCCTTCATTCACAGGGAAGATGAGAACAACTATAATTATTCATTGCAGTGACAAGTGTCCCAGAATTTGCTGCATTGGCATAAATGGATGTATAATTCCCTAAAAACAGACCATATTCTTTTTGTGTAAACTCAAACAAATACTTGGCATTACTCACTATAGAATATTGGACCAGTAGTAATTATCATTGGGAGTAAGTATTAATGAATATGGTGATTAGAGTTATGCTAGAACCATGTGAGCATTGGTAACGGGCATGGTGGCCTGCAGCCAACTGCCATCGACACCCTGCTGTGGGCAAATGTTGACTGAGAGGATGTGGAACAGTTCTGCTGTCCCGTGCACTCCTGATGTGCAATGGATGAATTGGAAGGAAAAATGAAAGAAAATAGTAATTTAGAGAGTAAAAGTGGTGAATGACGTGGACACAACAAACTCAAAGAAAAGCAGAGGGTGACAGCTATAAAATGCTATGGGCAAAATTATTATGCAGAAAATAGGGAATGTATTTTTGTTCCCAAATGAATATAAACAATGGGATGTATACAGATGTTACTGCACTATTCAAAAAGTATGTAAACACACAGTATGAGCACCAGAGCTCAGAGGAATTTGCCCAGTTATCATCTGTGGGAATGGAGACTGAAGGCTGGGAAGCTGCTAATGTGCCTAGTGCGTTCTCTGCTGATCCCCATAATACTGGGATCTGAAAGAAGAACCAGGATGATTAACTGCATCCATAATTTTGCATAGGCATGAGGAAATAAGGAGAGAGTAACAATGCAAAATATTAACTGCAGAATGTACAGCAGATTTGTTCATTACAATTAAATGGAGAAACTCTAGCAAGAACACAGCATGACCCTTCAGAGAAACAAACAGACTCTTCAGAAGTTATGGCCCCTCTGGCGAGTATGCATGTGTTGCTTATCTTACATATTTCACAGTAGAAAACAATCAAGAACAATAAAGATAATCACATGTTAAAATTTAGGTTTAAAGAGGAATGGACAATGACATAGATGTGGAAGAACCAGCTTTGTTTGGCTCTTTACTTATTCAGAAAACAAAGAAGAAGAAAGGATAAAGCAAAATACATAGAAATAGCTTCTGTGGTAACTGACTTTGCAATTCCCTCTTCAACTGTGAGGCAAAATACATGCTGCTAGAATTTCCATTCAGCAGCAGTTTTCACCTTCAAAGAGCTTTACAATTACTTGGTAACTTTGACTTTTCTGTAATCATGAGAAAGGCTGTGAAAGATGACAGCTTTCCTCTTCAGAACTCTGAGTGACAAGAATTAAAAACCTGAGTTAAAAGCATTACATATTAGAAAATCCAGCCTGTTTGAGCTTTAGAAAATTTTGTGCTTGTGTTTTCAATGATAGAGAACATCTTCTGTTTTTTACATCCTCCACCCACCCATTTAAAATAAAAACAAAGATGTCCTGGTTATAGCATAATTCTAATAGATGAGAGACCATGATAAAAAAACAGTCATGAAAGTCAATAGCAATCCTGTACCGTTCAGTCACTTTGAGAGCTGGTCCCTGAGTTAACTGCACAAACCTCTGGAGCAGCAGGGACAAGGCCAGGCTGCAGAGCTGGTACACTGGGCTCACGCTCCTTCACACAGACCACATGCCCCACACTGCCAACCTTTTTAGACAGCAAATTTGTTGGTCCTACTCAGCTTGGTTTCATTTGTAAGCATGGCTTTATTAGCTGGCATCTGAACCAAGGCTATCAAGAAGTCTAGGGCTGAGGAAGTGCATAGATACACCAGTCTGTATGAAACCATGAGCCTTTGCTTTTTATTATGGCCATGTAGATGATTTTTGAACACTTGGCTGTCCAGAAAAGTCAAGGAAAAGCCTGAGGACAGACAGTGCCATTGCTCCATACTACCCAGTGCATTTAGATGGATGAAGAAACATGTGTCTAATGGGCAGCACAGTGGTTGAGACCTTCTACAGTTCCATAAACTGTGGTACTTTTTGTAGGTTCCCATAAAAGAACACCTCCTTTACTTCCCCTGTATCTTCCCTGCTAAAGGCTGGATCTCAAGGGTCAAACTAAATCAAAATGCCTGTTCTTCTAGATTGCTTCTTTTTCAATTTAAACACGTTTCTCTTTAGGTGGAGTTTTCCTTTTCAAGGAAAATGCATCTTAAAAATCAAAGAATCATAGAATGGTTTGGGTTGGAAGGGACCTTAAAGATCATCCAGTTCCAACCTCCCTGCCAGCAGCAGGGACACCTTCCACTAGACCAGCTTGCTCAAAGCCTCATCCAGCCTGGCCTTCAACACTTCCAGGGAGGAGCAGCCACAGCTTCTCTGGGCAACCTGGGCCAGTGTCTCACCACCCTCACACCAAAGAATTTCTTCCTTATATCTAATCTCAATCTCCCCTCTTCCAGTTTAAAGCCATCACCCCTTGTTCTGTCACTCCCTGCCCTTGTCCAAAGTCCCTCCCCAGTCTTTCTGGAGCCCCTTCAGGTACTGGAAGGCCACTGGAAGTTCTCCCCAGAGCCTTCTCTTCTCCAGGCTGAACAGCCCCAACTCTCTCAGCCTGTCCTCACAGCAGAGCTGCTCCAGCCCTCGCATCATCCTCGTGGCCTCCTCTGGACCTGTTCTAAGTTGTTCTAAATCGTTATATTTAGTTCAGCATAAGCCAAACAAGCCACTGACAGAGACCCTTGTTTGGAAGTGAGCTTTGCCATTCCAATAGGGCAGGGAACAAACCTAAAATCTCTCAGCAGTTTGGGCTTTGTGTACTGTTACAGAAAAACAGAACATGGTTACTATAGGTAAAATCACTTTGTTAAATACACTGCTGGCTCCAGCCTCGTTTTATCTATTTATCATCTTTGCTCATTTCTACTAAATTTAGATTATATTTTCCTCAGAGGCTGGCCTTTACCAGATGGATTAGCTATTTACTTTTTCTCTAAGTGCCTACTACATTCTTCATAGTAGCACATTTATTCCACAGATCTTCCCTCTTATTAAATGAATTCTAAACTTAGCACAGGCTCTCCCATCTTTAATGCAAACCATGTGTACGGCTTCCAAATGACTCAGCTGAGAGCTAGAGCTGGGCAATGGTGTTCTCTGATAAATACATAAACAAGAACAACTCCTGTCAATTGGTACAGAGCAGAAGAACAACACCCACTGAGCTATTTTAATGGTGTTAGAGTTGGAAGGAAAGGCAGCATGCAAAAGGGGTTGAATACAGGCTGTTTCTCTAAAGCATAGATTGCTACCAAAGAAAAAAGTTAAAAGAAACCAGATTTTATTTTACAACTTGCTGAAAACTTCAGTGTAGCTGCCTTGCAAATTTGCAGTCGGTGTCAAAAAAAAACCCAAAAGGCAGAAGCAGATGCATAAGAAACAGAACAGCCAAGCCTGATGCTAACATTTTGAAATGCAAACCATGCAAACCAGTTTCATCATCCACTACCTGCTGTGCTCCTTGGCTCGGTGGTATAAGGATGACTTTATTTGCACTGGGAATTTCTGACTGAAAATGAACATATTTAAACATTTCAGTGGCTGTGTGAATGTTGACTATGCATTAAGTGACACTTTTTCAATAGCTGTTCAGTAGTTTAAGTGGCTTCTAAGATTTTATTACTGCTTCTTGTTATTTCTCTGTTAATAGTGACTTTTAAAGTATTTGGATTTCTAGCATTTATTTTATTTTGCTTTGGGTTATTGGGTTGCTTATTTTTTTTTTGGGGGGGGAGGGGTTGTTTTGTTTTGCCTCTTTATAGTCTGAAAAGGATACCAGAAGCTTACTTCCTTATTAGAAAACAAGAGCTTTTTATTACATTTCTTAATAAATTCAGTAACTTTTAAGTAAAATCTTCTCAGACTCAGAAGGACTTCTAAAGAAATATATTTGACTTCCAAAAACTTCCTAAGTGAAAGTTGTACACAATGGAGAAGACATTCTCATTACTTAGGTATAGCAATTAACACATTCCCCTCTTCCCAACCCCTGAAAAAAGTTGGGATCAAATCTTGGGTTAACAATACAACTTGGCCAGAACAACCAAGAATTATAGAAGATTTTTCTTCTAAAAAATTCTTTATTAAAAAATCTGCATTACTTGTAACACTGAGTTCCTTGAGAGGATCCACTTAGCAATGCAGATCTGCTGAGACCTGAAGTGGAAGCAAAATTAACTCTAATGCATTTTTTCATCTACCATGGAAGAAGAGATCATGAAATATGTCCTGGTATTTTAACTGTTGAAATTAATGAATTACAGCTTTTCTTCAAACTTATATCATCATAGTAACTTCTAATTGTACACCACTAGCCATAGCATAAGTGTTCCCTTCATTTTAAGAGTTTAAAAATAAATCACCAAACACCAATACACATTAACAACACACCCTTCTAGACTGGGTGTAAATTCCTGGATCAGCACATAAATATTGCAAGGTCACTTCTGAACAAGGAGAAGCTCTGAGGGCACCATAGGTCTCTCCCCACCCTGCCCATGGCCCAGGACCCCATTTCAGCTCCCCCAAGGATGTCATCCCTTGCAATGCCATAGGATGTTGCTCTCCTGCTCCATCACAGTCCTGCCCTGCCTGGCCATTGGCCTCTCTGACCCATGGGCTGGTATCCTGGACCCATCTTGGCCTGTCCCTTTCTCCAGGGACGTGTGGGATGCCCAGGGCTGGGGCTGCCCCTGGCTGCTCCCCAGCAGCTCTGCTCTCAAGCTGGAGAGGTGAGATGAGCCAGCCCTGTCACCCCCGTGGGGATCTCCACAGCTCCCATCCCCCAGGGAGCAATCACCCACACAGTGCCCTGATGCTGTGTAGCAATGTCACTGTTAAAGACAAAAAACAAACAAAAAGTTGCCTTAAATTACCTTTAATGACACTTAAATAGGAGTGTATCTGGGAGCAGAAGATAAATGTGTGGTAAGCAGCCCATGAAACCAATTTCTGTAAGGTTTGCTCTAGGCTAGTATGGAAGGGAAATGCAATTGCACCGTCACACTCACCTGATTTTCTGCACTACTGTTCTCATTGCCCATTTTGATGCTGATGTCCTGTATCACACAGCAATTACCACACTGGAAGAAAAGAAAAAGCTCTAAGTTTTCCATTAAAAAAAAACAACAAAAACCCCTGGAAATTTTGGAGGAATGTCACCTCAGTCACTCTATCAGCTGCCTCTCCTGACATTCAGCCTTAAAACGATTTAAAGACATAAATCAGGGGAAGAGAACTCCTAATGCTTTTATTTCGTAATGTCTCTCTGCTGTCTCTCCTACACTGGCTCCACTTATGCTGAAAGACACGCCCTGAAACTCAGCTTTGTTAGTCTGTTTCTGGCTTATCCCACATCATTTGAGCAGAAAAGCATTTTTCTTGCCAAAGTTATTTTGGATGGACAGCCCATATGAAAATCTTATGTGCATTCGAAACACTTGTATGTCTCTGAGATCCTGGACTGAGCCGCGTGTTCACGTTGTCAGAACCACAACGTTAAACCTGTTACTGCTACAGAAGCAATTTTCCATATACCAATCCAGCTTTAAAAAAGAGTAAATGGATTTTTTATCCTCATCACTGTAGCTGTACTTGGCTTTTCTTAGACATTATTCTGCTTATAATGTTATGATCTAAACACATTTTCTTTACACAACACATTTTCTTTACACTTACCAGGATCTGCCTGCCTTAATTACTATTGGTTTTCTACTAGTTCAACACTAATTATTTAATTTCAAAAAAATTCCTCAGAGCATTAGAACTGTAACCAGCAGCTTTGGAATTAATGTCTCCCCAGGCATTATTAATTTCTGTATTTTTTTGAAACTGATACTCAATAGTAAAAGTACATAATCATAGAATGATGGATAGTTAATAGAGGTTCACTTATAGACATTTACTTCTTGTTCTAGGCAATTTATTTTGGAGCTCAGGAATTTAAATTCACTGTATTTATTGTATTACTGGATAGGTGAAAATTACACCCTCTCTTCATTTTTGTTTTCCCAAAGAATGTGAGATTGGTCTGCTGCATATGTCAAGAAAAACTCCATTATAGTCAAGCTGTAAAAGAAAGATCACACTTTGTTAGCCAAGGAAACCATATAAGCTTTTAAGGAATGTTATTACTTATTACTACAGTACACTTTTTTAAACTTGAAAGATTATTTTTCTTCACAGGAGGCTTGGAAAGAGAGAGAGAAGTTCAGTATTGTGCTTTTAAGCTATGCTCTGTTTAAACTTGAGTGTCTTTGGGGGATATATTAATGCTTAAACTTGCTCCTGTTGAAATTCCTGGGGCCAGGATTGCACTTTTTGTGATTAATTAGCAACACTAGGTTTTATCTGCTGAGATTACTGCCAAATCCTCTACTGTTTTAAAACAGTGCTGAACTAAATTAAAGATTGTATGTAATATTTTCAAACTCACTATTCCCCGAGTATGAAGTAGTGTGCACACACACAAATCTTTTCAGGCCCAGCTTATTAAAATTTTCCAAGACAATAGGTTGATTATAATATTTTAAGTATATATTGATATAACAAAATATTCTCACACTGTAGAGCAGCTAACTAAGGTTTAAATGCACAGGAGAGAAATAATAACTTCACTATAGGAATATGTTTCCCTCACCAGCCAGCACATTGCCCTAGCAGTGAATATACTGGCATTTCTGTGCCACTGATCTAACGAGCTTTTATCTTCCCAGCTCTTTTTCTGTTTCCACAGATGAAATGTGAAAATATCAGGAAAATTAAGGCTTTCAAAACTATCCCCTCACAAGCACTTGTAGTAATAACATAAGCTGGGGAATGAATGAAACTCTAAAAGTCGCCATGGAGTTGTTTGGTTAACTGGAATGGGGTCTTACACATCAGTTGTGGAAAATGCAAATTTTGCTTATCAAGTTCTTAAATAGATTAGCCAGTGTATGACATAGTGTTACTCTATTTATTTTAAATTCACTTCAGTGCACAATATACTCCCAATGCTTCTGCACCAGTTCAGCAATACTGACTGTTAAGAACAGCAACTGCTAATAGAGGCCAAATTTGTAATATTCAGTTGAAAGAAAAAATACTTTATTTTCAGGTTTTTTATTAAAATGTATGGGAATCAAAGTAGAAAATTCCAAAAGCACAGAAAAAGTGCTAGCTGTAACAAATCTCAACTAACATCATTTCACACTGTCTACTTACCCTTTTCTTACCCTAGAGTATGAAATGTCACAATTGTCACACAATTCTCACATTACCATCTGCTTAATAATGAAAGTAAATGTCATAAATAGGGAATAAAGTCATTATAGATTCTGCAATAATGAGAGTAGTGATAATAATAGCGCATTAATTACATTACAGAGTAACTAAGATACTTTTTCAGATTACAATGTTATTGTAATCCCTTTTACATACATTATTTCTAAAACAGTTTCTCAGTGCACAAGCATTATTTAGGTTGCAAACTACAAGCACAAACTACAATTCATATGTATAGAATTTCAAATAAACATTAAAAACATGCTAAAAATCCATTCATTAAATAAGCATAGCTTAACCAAAAGATAATCTTTCTCATCTTTCTCTACTATCTTTTACAATTTACATGTCATTATTAAAATTATTTTAACACTCCATATCTCAGAAATTGCTCACTAGTACCAAATTGGTCTGATCAGCTCATAGAGGCTTTTGTACTTGTACAGTAAAACTGCTTTCCTGAAAGCAAGAGAGAGAATGTTTAACTTTACACTTACATTCAAGGTTTAATCTGGCAGCTTTGGATCCACTGACACTTTCAGAGCGTATCTTCAAACCATTCCTTCCATCTTCACCTCACAAGTTTTCACCTTATTTTCCTCCTACTTCTCCTCAGACTGACATGAAATGTAGGCTTTCTTTCAGGGACCCACCTTCATAACCTGCTCAACAACCAACTTGCCTCCACCCCAGGCGAAAAAGAAAACAAGTTATACTTCCTCCACTCGGGCCTCCCCCTGCTCCTGGGAGACTGCTAGGGCTCTGCAGATCATAAATTGAGTCGTAATGATGTTTTTCACAAAAGCAACCCCAGAGAAAATAGATTTGAGTTAAAACATATTTCACTTCCAGTGTTTCTTGGCTTATGGTATGAGCAGCGCTTCTGGCACTACAAAAACTGTTGAGTGAAACAGTATCAACAATACATTGATGTTAGGCACATGATTTCAAGGGAAAAATAATATTGGAGGAAATATCTATTCAGCATTTTGTTTCCAAGATTGTTTATGTGTTTCTCATTCATTTTCTCATATTACTCTTGAAAGCTTTCAGATATACCTGCTAACAAATGCTGATGTTCCTGTTCAGCTTACCCTGAAATCATTTCCCATTTAACCATCCTGAAGGGTGGAGACGTGACAAAAACCCTTTGAAATGTGATGTTGCAAGAAGTACTGGTTTATGGACGAGTTAATTGTTATTATTAATGCTCATTGTCCGTTCCAGAAATGCTTCCACAAAGGGGTGCTCAGAAAGACAGCTGATAACAAAAGGGTATTTATCATTAGTGGCAACTCCAAGTGATTAACAAGTTTTTGTAAACACCAGTGGTGCTCATTGGTGCCACACAGCAAAGGAATTGTCACCTGTTGGTTTACTGCACCTGCTAGGCAGCATTACTGACTCCAGCATGGAAAACTCATATCTGACATGAGTAAGAGGCAGGATTTCATAGGGTAGCTGTATGCTGTCTGCTGGCTTTCCTGTCTGTGGTTGCTTCCTGTTCCACAAAGTCTTGGTCTACACACATGTGGCTTGAAAACATCAGGCATGTGAAGAGCTGGAATGAAGAGTTGCAAGGTCAGGGACTACATGAGCAACCCTGCCTTTTGAACCTTTTTTTTTTTATTTATTAAATTGATGATAGAGCAATCCAAGCCTCCAGCATCATTATACCACCTTGAGCCACTGTTACTGATCAAAGAAGAAATCCACAGATCAGAAATAAACTACTTGTATTCCCTGAGAGTTTTAAGGTTAGGAAGTAAAGTACATATGAGTGGGTTTGGTGGTGTGTGTTTAATACAGTATGACAAATAAATCTGTGCTATATGCCTAAAAGAGTTCAAGATGGAAAAGTCAAGATCTATAGTGAAGGTCAAAAATGAAAAGATATGCAAGTGGCTGTCATATCTCCTTTTCTCTGGTCTCCTCAAACTACTTCAGAATCCAGGAAAGCTGGAGTTTGTAAAATCAAAGTTTTAGTGTGCTCTTCCTTAGAAAACAAAATAAAGCCATTGTAAAATTCATTGCCTATAGACAACAAATTAAGCAACGTTTTTGTTTAGGCTCTCTACCATAAATTTAAGAACAAGGATCCTGTGGGAGCTCAGGAAAACACAAGCCTGGTAATATATCCTCACTTATGCTAGCCACATTATTTCCTCATAGACAGAAACTGAACTCATCTTTGGTGCTATTCCATTTCTAAAGCTAAGGCCAGAAAATGACACAAAGTGAAAGTGAAGAAGCTGCCTTGCAAAACAATTGTCTGGCACAAACTTTGGGGAAAATCACCTTCTAGTAGCTGATTATGATTTCTGATTACATATTTTTATCAACACATATGCAAAGGAGAATCCTGCTGTTTGGCTAAACTTGGGTAAGGTTTGTAAAGCCATGTAGACAACTTCACTACTGCCAGAACCACAAGTCATGTGAAATGAGGGGAGCGACACACATATGCTAACAGACAGCAACCAGAACATCTGACAACACTGACACTATATCTTTGGGTTGGTTATCTGACCCATTCTCATGTCTAAATACACTCAGGTCCTATCCCAACTATCCCAAGCAACACTTACTCACTGCAAGTTGTTCCCACCTATGCAGGTTTGCATAAACCACTAACTGTGAGAGCATTCCTCACCCCCTGATGTCTCAATTTATTCTTTTTGAATTTATGATATAACTGGTGGGAGAAGATGTACTCACATCGGGCTGCTTTACTGTTATTTGCTGGAATTCCCCCGTGGTTCCTTATCCACGCTTCATGCTCATCCAAGAAGATTGCCTTTTCTTGATCAAAAGAGGATCTAACCCAGGAGGACTGGAAGATTCAAACGAGGGGAAAACACAGCTCAGACTTAAAGGTAAGCTATGCAGTGGGTTAATGAGTTAGGCATTTCAGAAAAATCCAAGCAATTTGTCATGACTGATCAAATTTAATCCTAGTATATACAGTATTTGTTATACTTACCAACCACACGCTACTGGGATGCATTAGCTTCTTATATATTGAATACATGCTACCTCAGGTATTTATATAAAACAATTTAGTTCGAGCTCATTTTACTTTAGGATATAAATACTGCCAAAATAAGACAAAATGTTTTTATATTCCTTTCTTCCACATGATTGATACTACACATAAAGCACTGCAAAGCTCCGATCATACCGTTACGCACCAGCTATTCTCGTAGGTAAGAGAAGAAATGGCAGAGTTCAGGATTTTACTCTTCTCTGATCTTGATGTAACTAATGCAAAATCATTCTTAGTTTCTCCATATTAGAATAATATCTGAAGAGATTTGCAAAAACAACCCATGATAGTCCTTTCACCTTTGCTTTCTCACAGATTCTAATAGAGCAACTATCCAAAATCTGGGAGGGAAAACATAATCCTATAATGAGAATTAGTAAACAGGAATTATTTAAAAATGCACAACTTGATGGGAAAGATGTTGCTTAGCAACATCAGCAGCTGGATCCGCTGTAAAATCCTGATGCTGCTTGGCAACAAAAAGCTGAGCTGGTCTTTTGTGAGAGTTGTGAAATGGTTTTTTGCTGCCCTTCCCCTCAAGATAACCAGGAATTGCCTTTGGGACTGGATCACTGAATATAGGGTAGTACTGAGGATTTAAAGGACAGTGAATGAGACAGGTCTTTGATGCAGCCCAGCCTTGGGCTGATTTGCTCCACTTAATATAAAAGTACAAAAGAAAAGTAATGGGGACACTGTATCTGCTATGAAAAGACAAAATAATTTTTTTAAAAAACAGATTAAGAAAGTTAAAACCTATTCTTCCCATCTCTTGATAATTTTTAATCAGTAGAACAACTTGACCTGGAATTTTTTGCTAATTTTCAATCAGTATAATAAGATGGTCTGGAAAAATCCAATCTACGGCAAAAGGGCATATTTCCACCTCTTCAAGGCACTCCTGCACCAGGGAGGTGGGTGCACCATGGAGATCTAACTGGGGCACCACTCACAGGTCAGGCTGTGAAAATCCCAGTGTTCAGGGAGGAAGTGAAAGGGACTCATTTTGCTATGGTGTGAAACCTAGAAAAAAACCACTGTGATCCAAAAGTGTTTTGACTTCTGAGGAGATTCACCCTCTTGATATAGCTCAGGTATTTGGAAAAGTTTTATTCATGCTCACAGTAATGAAGCACTTAGATATGGCAGTGGTAACAGCTAAAGAAAATGTGAATGCCTTATTATGCATAGTACCATTAGAAGAGATTTTAGAAGGTAGTGAGGGACATCAAGTGACTGCAAGACTTTACCTCCTGTTTTAGTCTCTGTACAGACAGTCCCTCCTTCCTCCATCAGATCTTTTAAGTCTACGCATTCATAGAATCATAGAATGGTTTGGGTTGGAAGGGACCTTAAAGATCATCCAGTTCCAACCCTCCTGCCATCAGCAGGGACACCTTCCACTAGACCAGGTTGCTCAAAGCCTCATCCAACCTGGCCTTCAACACTTCCAGGGAGGAGCAGCCACAGCTTCTCTGGCCAACCTGGGACAGTGTCTCACCACCCTCACAGAAAGTAATTTCTTCCTAATACCTAATCTAAATCTCCTCTCTTCCAGTTTAAAGCCATTTCCCCTTGTTCTATCATTAGCAGCCCTTATAAAAAGTCCCTCCCCAGCTTTCTTGCAGGTCCCCTTCAGGTACTGGGAGGCTGCTAGAAGGTCTCCCCAGAGCTTTCTCTTCTCCAGGCTGAACAGCCCCAACTCTCTCAGCCTGTCCTCATAGGAGAGATACATTCATAGCACAAAAAGTGTAGGAGAAGACACACCTTTCTTTGGAGATGAATTGATTTGTGCAAGGTAAAAAAAACAAACATCAAGTGGCAGAACTAGGATGTCAGAACAGGCCTCCTCAGCAAGCTCCAGTTTGCCAAACTGTGCTGGAATTTGAGTTAATACCATTCAACCCTCCACCAGGAGGTACCTTTCCTAAAAAACCACAGAGGTGTTAACTAATCTTATCTGGGAATATTTTCCCAGCTTAAAAAAAGGAAGTTTGTCATTTCAGCTTTTAATGGAACTTTCATAATACTATATTATTTCATGTAATATTAAATAAAAGTCATTCTGGAAATCTTAGGTATGATTCTGTTGCCTAAAAGAGACATCTAGTGTCACACTGGACACCTCAGGGTATCCTGCTTGTCCCTTAACTGCCTCTCGGGAAGACGTGGGACTCAGATAAGTTCTGGGTTTTATTTGTCAGCCCCATGAGGATGTCATGGCCACCTGAGGGTGTCTAAAATGGTGCTCAGTGCCAACATCTGTGAATCTGAATAATCTCTCTTGTTCACTGAGCATTAAATGTTTTGAGCACATGTTTATTCCTTTTTCTTTGCACTGATTTCAGATTTCAAAGTAATGCAGAGGACTTAGTCTTTAAAAGTGATGCCAAATGTATTTCACAGAATACATATGATCCAAAAAATAACATCCAAGGATTGGAGCGTTTCTCTTTCCAAACCACATTTATACCAGCAGTTTTTCACCAGATTCCATATGCAGCACTTAAGTTAGTGGGAAGGCTGTTGATCCAGATGAAACACAGAGTTCTGTGTGGTGGCACACACTCTCTCTCTGTCCACATGCAGAGTCTGGCTATGGAGAGCTGGATAAAAGCTTCATATTTAGGTTCCTAATGCTACAACCAGCTATCAGGGCTTGGGAGCTATAGAGGAGGCTGACCTACATAGCTCACCTGGTCAATCTGTGCCTATCATTCTGCAGGACTGCAAATGATTTCCTTATTATTACTGTCTGCCTTTTATAAACAGCTGATTATGATTTATGAAAAATATCTTGCCCATACTTGCATTATGAGACATATATGACTGTATAATTCAGGTTGATAGCCAACTTGGAAGGGTGCATGTGTGTTTTCACACTCTAAATGCACACTCACTCACTCAAAATGAAGGATCCCTGCTCCTAAACCTCAAAGATAGGGCAATAATAATACTACTCTGACTTGGGGCAAGCGGTGGGAGGTCTGTGGTGAAGGGTGGCCTTTCAGAACCTGCTGGTTCTCTGCTCCCAGAGCTGGTCTGCCTGCTGTGGTGTCCTGTCACAGCACTGGGGATGGTGGGACATGACTCAGAGAGATAAAAATCCATGTTCTGTTGAGGTGGAAAAGGAGACATAAGCAAGGTGGGGACTGTTTGGTTTAACACATCTCTAGAGGCACATACAAAGTATGGGAAGAATGCACCACAAGATGAATTACTTCTTGCCTCTTTTCAAGTTCTTTCTCCTTCCAACTCTTTTCCTCGCTGTCCCCCTGTTTACCTGTTTCTTCTGTCCATGCATTCTCATTTTTCTCCTCCCTTTGGCCAAGAGGCTTGGTGGAAATACGAGAGAGTGTGAAGAGTTGCCATGTCTGGTTCTCTGCGAGCTGAGGAGAATGGCAGAGAAAAGGTGGGGTGTAAAGCTGCTCAGAAGGTAAGAGATTTCTTCCTTCTTCTTCTCCTTTAGCTGAGGAGACTGAACCAGCTGTCAGGAACTGTCTCTCCCTAATTGTGGACGGCAGCAGTATTTCATCTCCTGCTTTCTTGGCCCGAGGTGTGTGTTGACATGTCAGAGTTGGCAGGTTGCAGCTGCTTTCTGGGCTTCGTGCTAACACACCCTTCATGCCCACACAAATATCACAGGAGAGGAGGACTCGTTCTTGGGCTTCTAGAAAGCTTCCAACACTCAGAGATTGTCCTTGGGCTGAGGGGTGGACACTTATTGATTTTTTGTGCTGGCCCAGCACAGATCCATAATCATGTATACACATATATGCATACACATACACATATGTACATATTATATATTAAGCATATATAAATGCATATATCCTATACAGGTTATGTCCTTCATCCTCAGTTAGAGACCATTTAGCCTGAAGCTGTTTTTCATAATCTCATAACAGTTGTTTGATCACTGGGTGAGAATGAATTAGATTATAAACTCACCTACTGAATATTTAGCAGTGAACAACATTCTCACTCCAGATGTGCTGTGTGTTATCGATAGTGAGAGCAGGCTATGGAAATAAGTCTCTCAGGAGACTTGCACCTCAAGACAAGTTGTTAATAGCCAGACCAGGTTTAGGTTTCAGACTCTAGTCCAAGCAAGTATACTAGATCTTTGCAGGACTAACTCTGGGAACTGAGTCACTGAAATAATTTTGTAGTCTAGACAGAGTTCATAAAGCCATGAATCCTTGTTTACAGAGGTGCTGAGGTGAGCTGAAAAAAAAATATTTACTTTGAAATGAAACTTGTCACCTTTCTTCAATCTTCTGCACCTTGAAAACAGTTATATTAAGTAAGCACAACACTTACATTCTCATACTGTAAGTATTTAGGTAGGAATACTTCTGGAATACTGATTTACAAAGCAGGATAACACTGCTGACAATTTACAGAAACAGAAACTGAGGCACAGAGGGCTTGAGTCATTAGGTCATTAATATATCGTGTAATCCTGGACTAAGCAGGAAACTAGGGCTAGTGTTCAGCCCTCGGAATATCAGTACAGAATGAAGATGATTATTGATTTGATTTGGCATTGCTGTTCTAAAAGAATAGGTTATATTTTACATGGAATATGTACTGGATCAGGGACTTTTGTCAAGGATATTACACTGATTTAGCCCTGCACAAAAAGACCCCATCACATTTCAAGGCTAATCAGGACCAAAATACTTCCTTAGGCTTATTTTAAGGGCCAGCCAAGAACATTTTTGTGCACAGTAACATCACAGAGGAATTAATAAAGATATCATAAAGAAGGAAAAAAAAATACTAAGGCTAAAATAATTTTTACATTTTTTTAAAGGATAATAATTGAATAATAATAAGAATGCTTCCTTACTGTCATTACCATTGTTTCATCAGTGTTATAATGTTTAAAATTAACACAACAAATGAATACTTAAAGATGAATATGAATGTCAATTATAAACCTATTTTCCCTCTTGACTCCTTTGATTCAATTAAGCAGGCATGCAAAACAAGATTGAGAAATCAGTTAAAGACAGTCCCCAAAGTTTTTATCATGATCTGGTGACAATGACTGGTGCCTACACTGAATTTCCTACTCTCATTTGGAGCTCTTGAGGTTTTCTGTTGTGATAGTGGCTTTTTAAAAAGATGATCTAATGCCATGTTGGTGGGAAGTGGTCCTAGTCATCCATGGTGGTTGGTGGAGATCAAGTTAACTAAGCTGCTGTTACAGATGGCACAAGCCTTCATCCTTTTGACAGACAAACCTAATCAGCTTCTCCTAGCAACAGATTCAAATTCATATAACATTGCCTTGCCTAGCTAGGCCTACACTATTTATATTCATGTCATCATTTCCCACTAATATAAACAATATACAGTTTCAGAAGTTCACTCTTCATTTACAGGTGTATTTTTTCATTGGCATTTCTTCATCAGTGAATATGTTAGTCACAGGATTTACAGTACTATAACTCAATCTCAGTTTTGATTTGGGGAAGGTTCCCTGGAGACCAGGCTCACAAAATAATTGTCATTATACATAATTAGGTACTATATTTGCATTTTTAAGCAGAGATTTTAATACTGAATGAAGATTTGGGAAGAAAACCTTCAGCAATCATCTGCAAATGGCTGCAATATTGGCTTTGGCCATTACAACAGACGAAGCTTGACAGATGAACAGATGAAATATGATTTTGCAGTTGGTTTTTATTTATCTACTATTTATCCATTTGTCTACTGTCATTGTGCTGTTCTTTTCACCCTTATCAAAATAACAAAAGGTAATAAAGTGAATGGATATAAGCCACGCTGCCCTAGTTCTCCAGCTGTACCTATAATATCTATGACCTTAGCACACCGTGCTGGCACTGCAATCCAGTGACTCGGTTCACACCTGGATATTTTCACTCATAAGTAAAAATGGTAATTCTTTGGGGTGCAAAAATGCCAAGAGTCAGCACTGATATCTTAGATTATGGTAGAAGGCCAGTGCAAAGGAAAAAGTAGCACTCAGTAGCTTGACAGATTTTTTTGAGGTTTCATCTTTCAGATAGAAATGTTTATGCAAGCCTTACGACTCTTTCTTTTGGACACTAAAGATCCAAGTGCCTTTTTGTGCTGCATATCCTTGACTTTTGGCTAAAATGCCTTTTTTTGTCAGAATCTGATGCTATATGCAAGTTCACAGATGGCACTTATGTCTCCCAGTTACATCAATTGTTTTAAATCATCACAAAGCACTTTGAGATATTTGTAAATGGAAAAATATAAAACTTCTGCTCTTAACATGAAACCATCACAGAATGTAGGGAACTGAACATCAGTTACTAGTACCCAAAAAGTGGATACTAACCATATTTCAATTCAATGAATGAGCACAAAATAAGTTCTACAATTGTTTGTCCAGTTTAAAGTTCATGTATGATTGGAGTTTATACAGTATCACCTTCTGCAATTAAAGGGCTAAAGTGAATCAAGAGTGGTAACTTCTTTTATCCAGATGTGATTTTTTTTGTTGTATGAGCAAATTAAGGGTTACTTGGTGAAGTCCTGTACATCTAGAAAAGAATAATGTTCCTCTCTGAAAAGTGTAATAGCCTATAGGTTGAGTCAAACCTCTTTGATTTGATTCAGGTATAAGAACAGAACTGGCCATAGAAAAATATGATGAGTCTGTAGGATATGTTAATGCAAAAGGCTGAAGTGCAATTTCCAAAACTCTTGAAATCTTTTTTACCAATAGAAATGTTTTAATAGGGGCATGGTTTGAATATTGGTTTTGGTCTGGCAAGTCTTCATACAGGGACTAAATATTGCATATATGACAATTAAGAAATGTTAAGGCTAGTTTATTAGACTGCAATAATATCTCCATGTTCAATGCTCCTGACACATCACCTTTTGATTTGAGCAGTGCAATGAGTTAAAAGTCTACCAGAATAACTGAAAAAACCCCAACTTTATGTAGACCATGAATTTAAACCTCCTTCTCCTTTGCATCATGCAGGGATTTTCATACGGGTTCAATAAAACTGTGCAATGTTCCAAATCTGTGGGTAAAATCAGCTCTTTCTCATAAAGAAAGTGGTTAAATATAATTTTCAGTTTACAGTTGGAAGTGGCATGGAAACTGTGAGTAATAGACAAGAGTAACAAGTAGGCATGCAACTTATTCCAAGAGTTAATCCTAATTACTGTAGTTTCAATCGTATCAATATGCTGCATATATAATGCACAGACACATACAGAAATACAAAACCAAAATCTCTATAGTTCAATGAAAAGCTTTTTTGTGAGGATGAAAAATAGGTCAACAGCTCACATTATACTAGGATAACAGCAACAACAGTGAAAGTGAGCTATGTATAATACATCACACACACATCCCTCTCAAGTGTTGGAGAATTCACAGCCTATACCATGCTAAAACCAAAATGGAGCACATTAAAATCTAGACATGTAAGGTCCAAAACTGCAGATTTATTATGCTGTGCTGTAAAAATCAGGATTTTGATACTCATTAACTGCTTTTTGGTATTTTTTATCCCTTCCCTTACTGCAGCAGTCTTCATGCTTCTGGCTTCAACTACGAGTTGCTCACGATGGCAGTGTGTTAACATCAAAAACTGCTTTTGCTGCAGAAAATCTAGATACATCTTCTCTGCCTCTTTTAGAGGGTGAGTGAAAACCAGACTTGGAACCTTAAGTGCACAGAAGTGGTGCTGTTTGGCTGGTACTTCATAGAATCATAGAAAATAGGGCTGAGGGACATATCCCTCCTCTATTTTAGTGTATATCTCCACAAAACAGTTACACTTTTTCCAGGTCTGCTGGAGGAAGCACGTTTTGGGAATGGGAGAAAATGTTCATATTTCCCAGAGAGTCCCTTTGAAAATATATGCTATTTTGTCTAATTTGATAAATTTCTCAGTCAGATCTGTTCTGCAGAAACAGCCACAGTGTTAGTTCACTAACAAAGTTTCCTGTCTTCACTCATTGTCTCTAAGGAGAATATCTTGTCCTGCTTTCTTACTCACAATTATACTGGTTCTGTTTCCCTCTAAAATATTTCTGTTGCAAATGTGGCAACCATTCATATATAAAAAAATTAGTATGCTATCTATCACATTATGTCTTAATAGCAAGAAAGAGTGTTTACACTATGCACCCATTCAGCTTGCCATGAATCAGCAAATCTTTTCTGATTACTTATATTCAGAAAACCAGATTTTATCTAGATAAGAAAATAAATCACTCTTACCTTTTATTTATGTACAGTCCTATAAAATTCCCAGCAGCCCACTACTGTTTTACACAAGAAGCAAACAAACATATCCTAATCCATTTGCAAGGACTTAGAGCTGGCTGAGTCCTGGGTTTGATCATGAACCAAGAGTGCTAGCTGGATCATATGCTTGCTCTGAAACTAGAGAAGTAATTGAGTCTGTCAAGTCCTAACTAGCATTTTATGACAAATTTAATTTGGCAAGAATACATAGTTCAGTATTTTGTCAAACTTGCTGAGGCTTGTATATTCTGTATATGTATCTTGACCAGCTGATATATTTTCATAGTATCCTGCATTCAAGAGCTTCTAATGAAAACATACAAAAATTAAAGCAAACTTTGTTTCACCATGTGATTTTTAGAAGTAAAAAGGATTATGTCAAGAAACATAAAAACTATAATCTGTGATGGCTCTACTCTATACTGTCTGTCAGCAGTGCAACTCTTGCAACCATTAGCTGCTAAAATTGAATGTAGAATCAACTGAATTTAAGCTATTCATTTAGCTTTAAGCCCAGATCATAGATGTAGGGTAGAATTCTACTCTTTTCAGGCTTGTTATGGACTTAAGTGGCTTCTATAGACATTGTTCCACTGGCATCAGAAAACACAAAAGCTGATCTGAAAGTCTTCTGCAGTCTGAGTAGTGGTTCCTACCTCCCCCAGAATGAAGGCCTATCCTTCCAGAAAAAGTCAGTGGAGTATGAAAGCTTGGTTTGATTTCCCTCACTAAAAGAAGCGGCAGAGCAGTGGTTAAAAGCTGCCCGGTGTTACAAGTCAATCATTCTCTGATACTGCCATAAAGTCACTCTCTAATCCTGCCATTCTCTCACACTGCCATAAAAGATGATAGAGGCAAGAAAATTTAAAGAAAGCTTTGAGTGATAAGAAAGGAATATCCTCAATATTGTTCAAAAACACCTGCCTCCCATCCAGCTAAATGGAAGTTGCCAATGAAGACAGAGACCCTACCACAGCCTACAGGAAATTTCATGACCTGAACCTTCACTGAGATGTCTCCCCCCTCAGCCCCCCTCTGCTGCCTACTCTGGAAGCTCTCCAAACTTGCTTCTATTTCTATTTCTATCCTGCTTGGTTTGTATCAAGCCCCACAAAATAACTAATAAACCATTTACAGTGTAAATTTTTTTTTGTATAGGGGGAAACATTCTGCAGGCATACCTGTGAGTAAGAAGCATAACACTGGAACCAGGGGCATTTTATTGTGTTTCTTTTTTGCTACAAGCTGTTTGACTGGCTTTGAAGCGTTTGCCTTTTTAACTAGCCCCATAAATACGTGTCCATGGGACAATCCAAGCACATCCAGTCATTGACAACTTGCATTACTGATAAAATAACCAAGCTATAATATAACAGATCATCTTAGATCCACTTTTTCCAAGATGAGGTTACTTTCCACAGCTTGCCCTGGGATTGTCAAAACACTTGATGAAAAATACTGACTAGATAATTCTGGAGCATGTGCAGAATGATTACTAATCTCCCTAAACCAGAGTATCCAAACCTGTCATTGTCACAGATCTCTGTTTTAAGGATGGAAAAATACATGGATATAGATGTAGATGCAGATGTAGATGCAGATGGAAGGTTACAGCAAACCAAGCCAATGAGGATTAGAACTTCCATCCATATCTGATTTTTCTGGACAACTATCAGCCCTTTGCCTCCTTTGCAAAATCCCTTTAAAATAAGATCTGTGGTTATATGCATTAGCGTCTACTTAATTAATCTTTGAATCTATAATTAAAACGTTTTGACATGAAGGGATGGAAATTTTTTCTTAACTCTTCCACATACAGCAGGTTTCTAAACCAGCTCTTGGGCTGTGCAAAGGGAAAAATGTCTACTCCTCGGTAATTAGCAGCTAGATCCTGAATAGCTTAATCATGAGAAACAAATTCAAGCTATAAGCACTCTATTTGTTGGATAAGATCAGATTTTGTAGGAAATACCAACTTTATAACACAGATAGAAGCATGTCTGCCATTGTCATCCTGTGTCTGTCAATATGACTGTTAGTTTTTGCCTGAAGATAAACATCTCTTTTTAAGGGCAGTTACTTAAAAATAGTTTCCAAAACATACAAAACATACCAAAACACTGTGGTAATACAAACCAGTCCATTAAAAAAATCCAGAAATAATTGAAGGGGACATGGTAGTACATGTTGACAACATAATTCAATATAAAGTCATCAGTGTTCAAAATAATAACATAATCAAACTCTTGCTAATCTCAAACTAGTGAACTATTATTTTAATCTGATTAGTTCCCCTAATGGGAAAGGCTCAAAGTGACTTCCAACTACCTGAAGATCTAGAAAAGGTTTGGGTCACCAGAGGCAATATTCTACTTACAGATGTTTGGCGTTGTGTTTTACAGCCTGAAGCAAACTTTACTACACATGAAAGGGCAAAACACCACAGTCAGTTCTCACTGAAGAACATTGTGAAACATCTGCATAACGTTTCTAGTGAGTAGCCAGCTAATTTTATCTCTGAAATTCTGCATGAGAAACACACATTCTTGTTGTTACATGGCAACTTAAAATCAACAAGCAATCCTTTCTGAAACAAATCCTTAGAACTCTTTCTGAAAAAATAACAACCGTGGAAGAGAGCCATATCTAAAAACTCCAGCATTTGCAAATAGCTATTACAGTCTGTAATGCTGTAACATGTTTTTTAAAACAGCTATTTTAGGACATGCACACAGTGATCAGTCTCTTGGTCTCAGAAAGATACTGACTAAACAGACATCATCCTGTAGACTACTTCACAGGCTATGTGGATAGTAAAACAAGTTAAACAAGAGATCATGAAACTATAGAACCTCAAAGGAGCCACTGTTTTTTTTCTGGTAAGGAGAAAAGCTTCTTTTACTTATAAGACACTCCCTTTGCCTTTTTGTGATGTCTAAAACATAATTAATAAACTGTTCTGAGTCTAGACATTTTTAAATTTAAAGAACTAATTAAAAATTACTTACCCAATTTTCCTCTAGACTAAAAATGAAAATGTACCACTCTGTCCCTGATTTTTATAACCTTCTGCACTCCTTCACTCCTAGCTGGTGTATGGATCCCCTTTCTCCCTGGATCACATGAAAGCGTTCTATTAATGTGAATTGGCTTATGTTTGAGAACACTATGCTGGACAGCTATGAAGTGTAAGGAATCTGACCCAGGGAGCTGTAGGGCTATGACACATCAGTTCTTCACAGGAATTCTCAGTTGCTGGATGAGAATAACATGAGATAGGTCCTGTACACTGCGTGCAGTCTGCTGTCATCGTTGTTAGTATGCAGTCTGCTGTCATTTTCGTTAGTATACTGTTTGCTTAAGGCACTGAGACAAGTTCCATGACACACCAATGTAACTGGAATTTTACCCTCTGCCTGTTCACTCCAGGACTATAACTACTAAGCATCAGGCTGTCTCTGTCACCTAATTTAGTAATCTAAGCTTGGGAAAATTAATCAGTTTAGCATGTGACAAACATATATAACCACAGCATGGCTAAAAGTGATATCTGCCTTAAGAAAACCATTGCAAGTCAGCACTGCTCTGCATATTTCACGAGGAATGCCTTGCTGGAGTTCAGAATAAACATTCAAAGTCTGGGAATGCTAACAGATTACCTGGCAGGAAGGAGAGAAGGAAAAAGCAGAAGTCTCCTGCCACTGTTCCATTCTTCATCCCTTTGCCTGTGTTCAGTCTTCTCTTGCCCACACAGTCAGAAAAGAGGGAAAGCAGTTTCTCTCTTCTCAAAATGGGTAAGATGGATCTTTCAGCCCACTTATTTGAATGTAGTGGTTGAAGTTAGAGCATCACATCTGTGAGCCTTTCAGGAAAAAAAAAAACAACCAGGCCACTTCAGTACAGAGTTGTCTTAACCATAAACCCCCAAAGCACGTGTCACTGGAATAGGAAACCCACACCAATCACAGAAATGAATTTTAAGTAGAGCATGTTTTCAGTTACATGGTACTTTTGGAAAATCTTCCCTTGGAATACATTATTTCAGACAGGAAAACATTATTTCTTTCAAAATGGGTTATGAGTTACAGGCCTTTAAACATATGCAATAAAAATATATTCACATCAGCACAAGATATGAAGAAATGATTTTTGTGACGGGATTAAGCCTATACAGAAGTGCTGAGGTTTAGCTCAGTTGTTTGCATGGTGTTGGCAATGGCAATAACTGGCAAAAACTTCTAGACATTGCTATAAAGAAAAGGGAAACCCTATGAATTTTCTATGGATACAGAAATTATTGGCATATTAGAATTTCAATGTCCAAAACACTGCCATGCAGTTGTGGAAAATATGGGCACAACTCTACAGAGCATTAATTGGCTTTTTCTTTTGCAAAAATCTGACATTGTTCTGCAGTTGCTTTTAATTCCTTTGTTTCTCCATTAGAAATGTACGGGATGGACCACCAAGGCAGCAGCTCTCTGGCTATTCTCCACTCTCTGGCATAATTGATGTGTGTATATATTTCCTGCTCCTTCTTGCAAAGATTTTTTTATTATTATTATTTTCCTAAACTAAATTGCTGTTTGATGGCAGGAAAAAAGTGGAAGGTTTTGAGCATTTTAGTCTCTGTCAGCATGACTTCCACATGTTGTCATAGCAACCTTGTGTCAATCTTTCACTTAATGAAACCTTCCAAGTCATTAAAAAGAAAGAGTTCCTGGTGCCAATGAGGGTTTGATCCTATCTTAGTTTTTTTCTCTGATATCCCACCAGATTGGGCTCCCAAATTTTTTCAGAGTTCTATTAATAATTGTTCTTTCATATTCCTCTGAAAATACCTTCTTACACTTGTACAATGTATACTGTGATTTGATGGGCTGTAATCTAACCCATTCCACTGAAAGAGTATCTGGTGCCAGATTTTTCCCTCCTACGGGGTTATCTGTATATATGGAAATAAAAGCTTCTGCAAGAACCAAGTATATGAGCTGACACTTCTACATTGCTAAAACAGTTTTTTAAAGTTAGCTGCACTCATTAAAAGAAATTCCCTTAACCATGTTTGCTTGCAGAGCTGGCAGCTGATCAGCAAGTATCTCAAATATGTTGTTTCTAATGTTCTCGATCAGTCAGGTCCCATTTCAGATTACCAGGACTGTCTTTACCTCAGGAACAGCCATCAATGGGCAACAGGTCATGTGTGGCAATGTTCTTGGACAATTAATTTCTTGCTTTATCTCTTCATCTTGAATAGCAGCATTTATTTTGGTATATTCAAGAGAAATGCAAAAAGTTTACGCTTTAAAATCATATGCGACACTCCTGGTGAGTGACTAAACTGTCTCATTTAAAACTATGTCTTTTTCCATGAAGGCCTAGGAACATCTGCTAGCAGATTAGGGATCTTCACACCAAGAGATCTATCTTCTAGAACTGGACAAATTATTAAATTTGGTACTAAATAAAATGGTGGTAGAGCCACAGGTTATTGGACCTAGATGAGCACCAGCATGCTGGGCAGGTCCTGAGCTATCTGAGATGCACAGTCACATCACCAGTAATCCACTTCTCAGCACCATGACAAACATTACTTATTTCTGTGTGTTAATGACAATGGAGACTGCCTATTGCTTGCTGAAATGCAGCATCCATATGAGCTGCTGGGTGTCATGGCATATAAAAAGTATGCAGCATTAGAATTAGAATTCAGTTGGAGATCCTCTGCTAAATGCCAGAAACTTTATGTACATTTCTGTACTCTGAGAGGAGGCAAAAGAGGGAATGGTGACATCTGTACACGGTGAAGAGATTCTTTGCTGTGAGGGTGGTGAGATGCTGGCCCAGGTTGCCCAGAGAAGCTGTGGCTGCTCCTCCCTGGAAGTGTTCTCGGCCAGGTTGGATGAGGCTTTGAGCAACCTGGTCTAGTGGAAGGTGTCCCTGCTGATGGCAGAGGGGTTGGAACTGGATGAGCTTTAAGGTCCCTTCCAACCCAAACCAGTCTGTGATTCTATGAAACTCTGCTAATAAATTAGAAATATTTATTTTGTAGTTCCTCTATGAGAGTCTTCTAATTTCTATGAGAATAAGGTCTTGCATGTATGCATGCATGAGAATTGAATGGAGGGAGGTCAGATTAAGAAATAGTTTTGGTGACTCACAGGGAGGATAAAGTCCACATACTTTAAGGGCACATGTGGTAGTTTCTTAATATCCCCCTATATTTTTCTGAAGCTGTGTGTGTGAGTCAGCTTACAGAAGGCAATGGCGTTATTTTGGATGGTGAAGTCTGGGACATGAAAGGCAACATTGCACGTCTTGTAAATTAATTTTCAGATAAATAATGTAATTCTGAAACAGAGTTAGTGGCACAGGAGGCAGAATCTGCTAGTTGCACGATGCCACTCTGGCTTCCAGCTGTTAAATTGTGTTTGAAAATCAGCTTACTATATGGTCTGCTCATGTTTTCCTAAGAAAATAATTGTCAGTGGGATGCCGTGAGCCAAGAACCTAGACTTCTTTGTAGATCTAAGGCAGGCCTGCAGATGGTATGTGCCTACCTGCATGGAGGATAATCAGTGCTGGCACAATGGCTCTGTGTCACCCCCCAGTCATGAGACAGCACACTGAGGGTTGTGCTGGCTGACACCTCCACCCCTGAAATTCTGTCCTGCAAAAAGATGCAGTTGCACCTTCAACCTTGGTGCTCCCAGATTCAGTTTCTCCAGATGACCCAGGATGACACGATACTTGGTGATGCCGTCTGAAACTGCCAGTCTGCTCTCTGCAGCAAGGAGATGGAACAGGAATTAGGAGTCCTGACTGCACTCACCTCTGTCTCACCCATAGCTTCACCGTGTGTGCTGTGACAGTCTGGTCCTCACAATGAGCTTCAGTGGGCTTTTCCTCTCATTCCTACCACTGCCCAGTGACATGTGTAGCTGCAGTCAAAGAGGTTTTTGTGATGAAACTGAAAACTGAATTCAGATTAAACTTCATATGTGGAGTTGTCTTATTTCACATATAAATATAAGCTACTGTAGGAAAGTGACAGTAGTTGTTGAAATCCTTTAACAGTGCACAACACTCTTGTTAAAAGTGAATTTATATCCTGCATGGCATTTGTTGTACTATTGTGCTTTTAGGTGTTTAATTTTTGGTTAATGTGAGTCGCCTCTTTAAGAAAACTTTTTTCTACTTTGCTGTGTACTTGAGACAAAGAGCAGTCTGTGGGATATTTTGCTCTTGTACCCAACGAGCAAAAGGCTCTGCTTGTCTAAGCACCAAGAAAGGTCAAACAGAGATTTCAAGAAAGCAAGCATCATCTTCAGAAACACGAGATTAGTGTTTGTATGAGACTGGATACAGCAGGATTTCCTCAGCAAGGTGTTGAACCTTTCACCTCAGATTGAACCTTTGACAACTTTGCCTCCCACCCTGCTCAGCATTTTGCACTTTGTACTGTATTACAACAGTCTTTGGAGTATGGAATATTTCTTATTACGTGTCTGTGTACTGCACTGCACAGTGAGCTCCAGCCCTGTTTGGATCCTCTCTTCAGACTGTCTGTGTTAGGGTACAAAAGCATATTACTCATCAAGAATTTGCAACGCAAATCTGACAGCACTCTACTAGTCACACAAAGTATAAGAACAGAAAATTGTTCAATAGCCCAAACTGTACTGAAAATTGAAATATTTCACACATATATTTTGACAGATAGCTCAGGTAGTTGCAGTCTGTAGTCCAGCAGGATTGATTTGGGGAAGAGAAGGTAGATCCACAACTGTATACTGCATCAGTCTGATCTATGAAGATGTTTCAGAATGCCTGCTAAAAATACTTCAGTAAAACCTCACAATAATTAGAGCAGCACAATAGTATTAATCACATAATGAAATCCCAAGTGTTATGTATTTATATGTTGCAGGATTAATTTAAACCTCGAAATTAAGCAGAGAAAGCTACAAACAAATTCCTAGATTCCTCACAATGAAAAGGTATGATTTTTAAAAAGTGATTAGGAAAGCTCCTAGAAATCAACTGCACTAATTAATGTACTATATTGATACTCTGATGATACAAAGCTGGGAGGAGTGGCTGACACACCAGAAGGCTGTGCTGCCATCCAGAGAGACCTGGACAGGTTGGAGAGCTGGGCGGGGAAAAACTTGATGAAATATCATAAGGGCAAGTGTAGGGTGCTGCACCTGGGCAGGAACAACCCCAGGTTCCAGTATAGGTTGGGAAATGATCTCCTAGAGAGCAGTGTAGGGGAAAGGGATCTGGGAGTCCTGGTGGACAGCAGGATGACCATGAGCCAGCACTGTGCCCTTGTGGCCAGGAAGGCCAATGGCATCCTGGGGTGCATTAGAAGGGGTGTAGTCAGTAGGTCAAGAGAGGTTCTTCTTCCCCTCTACTCTGCCCTGGTGAGGCCACATCTGGAATATTGTGTCCAGTTCTGGGTCCCACAGTTCAAGAAGGACAGGGAGCTGCTTGAGAGAGTCCAGCACAGAGCCACCAAGATGATGAAGGGAGTGGAGCACCTCCCTGATGAGGAAAGGCTGAGGGAGCTGGGCCTCTTTAGCTTGGGGAATGATGAGCTTGGGTTGCCCTCATTAATGTTTATAAATATATGAAGGGTGAGTGTCAGGTGGATGGGGCCAGGCTCTTCTCAGTGATGTCCAATGATAGGACAAGGGGCAATGGGTGTGAGCTGGAACACAGGAGGTTCTGCTTAAACTTGAGAAGAAACTTCTTTACTGTGAGGGTAACAGAGCACTGGAACAGGCTGCCCAGGGAGGTTGTGGAGTCTCCTTCTCTGGAGACATTCAAGACCCACCTGGACGCCTTCCTGTGTGATCTCATCTGGGTGTTCTTGCTCCAGCAGGGGGATTGGACTGGATGATCTTTTGAGGTCCCTTCCAATCCCTGACATTCTGTGATATTCTAATAATGTAATATAATAAAACTCTTATATTGATAATTTGGAATTATATCAAATGGCATCTGTTGCCTTTGAAACAATGTATTTGGTTAAAATCATCCTGTGAGATAGCTTTGTTGGAGTCAATGGATTCACATAAGAAATTCATTTTGATGGGCAACATTTGGATTAGAGCTTGCACAAGCTCGTAAAAAGTTTCATGTTAATTGTACAAACCTGCAGTTCAGTTGTGCATTTAGATTTTGCTTCAAGTTTCACAAGTATGCGAAGTTCTCAGGAGAACCCAACACACCTCTGAATTAATGCTCAACTGTATTATGAATGCTTAAGCAAATTCGGAGTTGACTAAAATGCACTATGAAGAAAAAAAGATTGTGTTTTGGGAATTCAGGGGGATGAAAAACCCTGTTATTGCATGTGTCCTTGTCAAGAAATTGGGATTCATAAATGCAAGTAACAACGTTTTTGTTTTTAATGATCTGCTTTCTTAATAAAATCAATTTTATTTTGTTAAAATTAGAAAATACTTCATCCCAATGCCTTTTCTGTAATACACTGTATTTCATCCTGTAACAATCAGATTCCCAAATCTGAAAATCTCCTATAATGCTAGTGTTCATTATATCCAGAATGACTTCTTTTTCTAACTTGTTATAGGAATATACATCAACAGTGAAAGAAGACTCAGGAGATGTAGGCTTGCAGTAAGAATCCTGTGTAATAGAACTTACTTTAGAACCAATACAAAATTGGACTTAAATCATCCAAATGACAAAGAAGCTATTTCTTTTTGTCTCTCTGGCTGCTTCACCAGACAATTTCCAGCCTACTGAAACCCTCAAGAAGTCACTGGGGAAGTGTGAAGGTTCTGAACTCTTGCTGCCTGCTTCACAACTTCTTGAGATTGTAAAAACTCCCTGGTCACTATGTTTGAACACTACGTAATAGGCTGAAGCAGAGAGCATAGGCATCACTGTGACATTCTGAACTCCAACATTAAGGGGAGTTCCACGCTGTAACCAGGAAAGCAGGAATTAAGCCTTTAGCATATATGGCCATTTAAAATTTCTTACAGATTACAGCAACTTGATATACATCCAGGGACCTGGACAGGCTTCAGAAGTGGGCCCATGAGAACCTAATGAGGTTCAATAAGGCCAAGGACAAGGTTGTGCACTTGGGTCGGGGCACCCCCAAGTACAAATACAGGCTGGGCGATGAGTGACTTGAGGCGAGCTCTGAAGAGAAAGACTTGGGAGTGATGGTGGACGAGAAGCTCAACATGAGCCGGCAACGGGCTCTCACAGCCCAGAGGCCAATAACCGTGTCCTGGGCTGCATCAAGAGAAGTGTGGTCAGCAGGTCGGGGGAGAGGATTCTGCCCCTCTGCTCCACTCTCGTAAGACCCCACCTGCAGTGCGGCCTCCAGTGCTGGGGACACCAACAGAAGAAAGACATGGACCAGTTAGAACAAGTCCAGAGGAGGCCACGAGGATGATGCCAGGGCTGGAGCAGCTCTGCTGTGAGGACAGGCTGAGAGAGTTGGGGCTGTTCAGCCTGGAGAAGAGAAGGCTCCAGGGAGACCTTAGAGCGGTGTCCCCATACCTGAAGGGGCTACAAGAAAGCTGGGGAGGGACTTTTCATAAGGGCAGGGAGTGACAGAACAAGGGGAAATGGCTTTAAGCTGAAAGAGGGGAGGCTTAGGTGAGATATTAAGAAGAAATTCTTTGCTGTGAGGGTGGTGAGACCCTGGCCCAGGTTGCCCAGAGAAGCTGTGGCTGCTCCTCCCTGGAAGTGTTCAAGGCCAGGCTGGGTGAGGCTTTGAGCAACGTGGTCTAGTGGAAGGTGTCCCTGCTGACGGCAGCAGGGTTGGAACTGGGTGAGCTTTAAGGTCCCTTCCAAACCAAACCATTCTATGATTCTATGTGTATGGACTTGGAGAAGAACGCATGGAGGGCCGCCCTGCTGAAAAGGACTTGGGGGTGCTGGTGGATGAGAAGCTTGACATGAGCCAGCAGCATGGGATTGCAGCCTGGAAGGTCAACTGTGTCCTGGGCTGTGTCAAAAGAGGGGTGGGCAGCAGGGCAAGGGAAGGGATTGTCTCCCTGTACCCTGTCCTGGTGAGGCCCCATCTGGAGGATGGCATCCAGGCCTGGAGCCCCCAACACAAGAAAGATGTGGAGCTGTTGGAGCAGGGCCAGAGGACAGCCAGGAAGATGATCCGAGGGCTGGAGCACCTCTCTGCTGGAGAAAATTTGAGGGAGCTGGGCTTGTTTGGCTTGGAGAAGAGAAGGCTCTGGGGAGATCACTGTGGCCTTCCAGTACCTGAAGGGAGCTTATAAACAGGAGGGAGAGTGACTTTTGCCATGGGCAGAGAGTGATAGGACAAGGGGAAATGGTTTTAAACTAAGAGAGAGGAGATTTAGGTCGGATATTAGGAGGATGTTTTTCACCCAGAGGGTGGAAAGACACTGGCCTGTGTTGCCCAGAGAAGCTGTGGATGCTCCATCTCTGGAGGGATTCAAGGCCAGGTTGGATGGGGCCCTGGACAGCCTGATCTAGTGGTTGGCAACCCTGTCCACAGCATATGGGGTTGGAACTGGATGATCTTTAAGGTCCTTTGCAACCCAAACCATTCTATGATCCTATTATATTATATTATCACATATCCTTTTAACACTCTTTTCATCAGAATCTTGTGCAAACTCTATCCTCACAACTGAAATAGATTGCTAGCAATTGTTTTATCTGATGTGATAACATAAAGCAAAAAACCACTGCGAAGAATTCTTATAGTAGGATCATCAGGACATCAGAAACAATCTCTTCTCACACTCCCTAAACTACTGATATTTTTATAATAGTTCTACTACTTGTGATGAACTATGAGAAAATAAGGTCAGTGAGGGACACCGCTTGGTCCACAGCTCCAAATGAGAAGCCAGATCTACCACTACACTAATGACACTGGCACTGGGGAGGGAATAGAAAGAGAGGAGAAACTACATATTAAAGAAAATTTTTTTAGACTGTAATATAAAATACTCCTCATGAAATGACAATTTGAATGTTGCTGAATTTTCCAGACTTGTTCTGCTTGGTTGTGGATAAATTCAAAATACTGAAGATACATGGCTTCCTGGTACATTAATAATACATATTCCTCCCATTTAACTCAGCTTTAACCTTGTTGCTTTTCTGTATAAACAACGCCACCAGTCATGATTAAGTAATTTCGGCATCTAGTCCACTTCAAAGTATACGTTTGTTATTTTATTAGGCAGAGCACAGACCTTTGCTTAGTGCTTAATTTATTTATAATATGGAAATATACACATTAGAGATGCTCAGGCAAATAGATCATCCCTCTGTCTCTCATTTTCACCTCTTCTGCTTCTCAGATGTTAGAGGAGGTTAAAAGCAGGTGAAAGATTAGTTCCCATCAGGTTCATCATTATACTTCCTTAATAAAGGTTAAAATTCTAGGAC
Source organism: Caprimulgus europaeus (assembly GCA_907165065.1). The sequence continues at coordinate 5,599,317 of OU015529.1, forward strand.
TTTTCTGCCCAATTTTTGAAAAGCAGTTCCAAGCAGAACACTTCTTTAATCCCAGAGGTGAAAGTCCCGCCTGGGACGGAGGCGAGCGGGTCTTCCGGGGACTCAGTCGAAATGACTTCGGCGGCATTTGATTTTGGAAGGAGCCAAGGACGGTGCCTGCCAGGCTCGGCACCGGCGGGCGGCTGCGAACGGCGGGCGGTCCGGCTGCTGCGTTCCAGCCCCGTGAGGAGGCCGCCGTTACCCCAGGGAGGTGCCGTTACTCCTGCGAGAGGCCATTACCCGCCCGCCCTGAGGGAGCCCCGCCGCCCACGGGAGCCGCCTGCCACCGCCCGGCTGGGAACTTCCCGCCTCCCGCCCCGGCAGCAGTCTTGGCCCGGCCCCCTCCTCCCGGGTTTGACCCTCACGGGCCGCCGTCGCGACCGGTAACGGCGTCCCTGCGGCCTTGGCGCCTTCCGGCGGAGCCGGGCTGCCCGGGCGGCGGCTGGTGCAGGCCCGCGGCGCAGCGCAGCGATGTCGGAGGCGAGCGGAAGCAGCGATTCCTCCTCATCACGGAGGTCGAGCGGGGAGCGTGGCCGCCTCTCGCTGCCGTCCACTTCGCGGAACGGCGCCGTGCCCCAGCACAGGCAGCAGCCGCTGTCGAGCCGTCTGCGCCCCCCGGTCCCCGGGGAAGAGGGAGAGGAGCCGGAGGCGGCGGGGGAGAAGGCCAGGCGGCCGGAGAGCGCCGAGGCCGCCAGTGACGAGCGCAGCAGGAGGATCATCCGGAACCAGTACCGGGAGCTCATCTACAGCGTCCAGCGTAAGTCCGGGGTGCGGCTCCCTCAGGGACGGCCCTGCCCAGGGGGTGTCGGGGGGGAAACTCCGGCCTGTGCCCGGCCCCGGGGCGGCTGCGCCTGTTCCCCGGCCGGGCCGCCCCTCTGTCCCAGAGGGTTGGGGGCTGTGAGCGGGTACTGAAGCCTTTAATTTGCATTTATGGTGCTCGAGCTTTAAATTGAAGCTGCAGGTACTAATGTCTGCCTGGCCTGGAAAGTTGTTGTTAGGCTTTCCACAAAGTGCTGTGGGATTTTTAGCATCTCTCTAGACGGATGTGTCAGTACATCTCCCCTGTATGTTTCCAGTGTGCTGTTTTTCTCCTGAAAGCATAACAAAGGTTGTTTGGGTAAGCACTGCCCAATTTAGCAATATGTGGTGTTGGTTGTTTTCTGCATGCTTGCTAAATTTGTAAGCTTGTGTTGCAAGAGGATACAACACAGTTTATGGATGATTCAGTCTGTGTTTACGACAGTTATCTATAACTGTGTTTAACATGGCAAATCGCCAAGTATTTTGAGTGGTTTGTTTGTTTCTGTCATGAAAATCCTTAATAACACATGGGTAAGGTGAATAACATAGAGAAAATAATGGTATCTGGTAGCTGCTCTGACAGGGATATAGATATTTTGCTGGAACCAAGAGGAATCTGGGCTCTCCAAGCATGGATTCAGCCACATAAATCATTTTTCCTTTTAAGTAAATGGGAAATTATTAATTCAAACGGAATTAATGCTTAAGCATTTATAAAAATGCAGCTTATATGATTTTGCAATTAATGTACTATAAATATATTCTGTGTTTTTGTTTGTATGATGGGCTGTGAACCAGCTGGTTTTGATTAAGGTGTGAGTATGTATTTCTTGATGCTTTTATATTTAAGTAACATAGGATTTCCTTTCTGTCCTTTCCCCCCAGAAAATCGTGAGGATATGCTGAGTTCAAAAAGCAACAGACTGACAGAAGCTTTGGAAGAAGCCAATAAATTGTTTAGTGGAGGTAAAACAAGTTCTGCGGTCCTTATTAGAGGTGTTTGCTTGACAGTTGGCCAGGTATGAGATGATGATGCCTTTTAAACAAAAAAGGACAAGAGAATGAAGTTGAGATCCAAGTACTTTATCAGAATTATTAAAGTATAACTTGAAATAGATATGTGTAGTTGAAGAGGAATTGCTTGAATAAGTTGGTATGAGAAAATAACTCTCATTACTTTATTGTTTATTTGCACTTACAAATACTCCTTGCTTTATCTTGACTCTGTAGAGCAATATATGTAAGCAGTACATAGAAAAGATAACTAGTGCAGAGGGGTTCATTTCACTTGGAGGAATAGAAAATGTCAATGAAAAATGCATTTTATTCTTTAAGATAATGTGTTATTTTTCCATGCTTGCTTTTGTCAGTGTCACCCTCTCTTTTTCTTTCTCTCTTTTTAAATGCAAATATTGTTATAAGGATTGTGTAAGTAACTGTATCAGAAGTCATTGCAATAAAATTATTTACAAAGTCCTATACCCAGGATAGTCTGTATGCTGAATTTTATTATTATATTTTTGACAATTTCATATTATTAACATAAAATCTTTTCTGTAACAGTTTCCTGTGCACGAGAGGCTGTGCTGGATGCCCAATTTCTTGTCTTAGCATCAAACCTAGGAAAGGAGAAGGCCAATGAGTTGCACTCTCAGATGACATCATTTGATTCACTAGTATTTGCAGAAGACTTGGTAAGTTCTAGACTCTGAATTTGCCAGCAATTTTGCTAGAAGTTTGCATATTTGTTACAGAATCATAAAATCAAAGCCTTGGATTGTCAAGCAGTATGTGACAGTTCTGATGGAATTTAGCACTTTTCCTGTCAATTTCTTTGGTTAACTTTCTGGTTACTGTTGTTAATGGTTTTAAACTATGTAATTAAGCATTTCTGATTTGCATAGGGGAAAATCTAAGCTAAAATGCAGACTTCCCCCCCATTGTTGCATTGCTGCTACTTTATCACAGTTCAGTTAGTTTGTGCTCTTCAGCTGGCCTTGTGCACTTTCTTTGTACTGATTGTTTTGTGATTTCCTAGTAGTTGAGTAGTTTCTTTATCCTGTCCACTGCTTTATATGGTTTTGGATGGAGTTCTGAAGGCTCTGTGTCACTGACATGAAGTGGGACTTTGGATTACTTGCATGCTTTTAGACTTGACACGTTTGTCTCTTTGTCCTGTGACTGGGTGGAAGAGTCAGTTCAGAGTAGCTTTGAAACAGACTTTTTTTTTTTCCCCCTGAAAATTTTCTCTTATGTTACAGTAGATTAGTAAGGATTCTGAGTCTTTGGTCAAGTCTAGAGCTCTGCAGTATACAAAGCCATCAAGTTCAATTATTTTATTTAAGTTTTTCCTGGGGAAGTCTGGATTGGTGGATGCAAGGTTGAGCCAAACAAGTTGGTTTATTACCTGAGGAACTAGGCTTCCTGGAGGTGTGTGGTGTTCAGAAACTGTGAGACATCTTAGTTTTATAGTGCAGTTGGAGTAATGCTTTGCTACTTTGAATAGTACTGAAATTCTAGGAATATAGGCAGTTTTATTTACCTGTGGCTCTTTTTCATTGCTTGCTGATGCTTGTTGAACACAACAAGTCTGAATGTGGGTGTTTTTCTGGTTTTGGTATCTTTAGGAAAACTGAGGTTCTTAGGCAGTGATACTAAATATTAATCTAGCAGGACCAACACCTTTATACAGTATTTCACCATTAATGTGTCTACTGATCTTCCTTAAAGTGAATTTTCATTGCAGCTTTTTTCTTTTGTAGCTCACCTTCATGGGTATAAATCGCATAGAAGTAGAAGACAATGATAGTGATTCTGAGGGCATTCCAGGTGGCTATTTGCCTAGTAATGCCTGGCATAAACTGGGAGAAGAAACAGAAAAGTACTTCAGAAGAGCACCTTCTTTTCACTATATGTAAGTTTATTTAAGGAAATAGTATATACTGCTGCACAAGCTAATGGCCTTAATTGATTCTTACCTTTAATGCCCTGGGCTTGAGTAGAGTTTAATCTCAGGTCACAGAATGTCAACAAGAACTTCTGTGGGGTCTCTGTTCTTAATGGTACAGTGAACTCCTTGTCTCCAAAATATTTCATAATATTTCTCTCTTTTATTTGGATTTGGCTTGAATACAAAAGAATATCACTTGTATCTGGTAGAGATAGCGAGGTATTCTTGATTTACCTGTTTCAGACCAGACCCAGTAGAAGTGATCCTCTTTCCCTTAAAAGCTGGCTCTTCCCTCATCTTTCTCTCCCTGTACAAGCTGCAGCCAGAATAAGGAATAGAGGAACCTTTTTTCTTCCCTTTCCCAGACAGTTATGGAAGGTCAGTCCATCAGGATCTATGTCTTTTACCTGGTGATTTTATTATCACAGAGAGACTGACAGTTCTTGTAAGTCTGTGTTAATGATTTGTCTTTTAGAATCTTGCCCTCTGACTTCAGAAGAAATCTGATTACTGGCAAGTGGCCTTATGTTGACTCAGCATCATCTCTCTTTGTGCATAGACAACCCATTTAGTAAGAGCCTTTTTAGCTGCTGTCAAATGACCCTTAGTCACCTGGCTTATGGACAACACTCCAGTTTAAATCTCTTATAAAGTTGGCCTACAGTTGCAGGATCTAGTTCAATTAAATGATCAAGAATAGAGCTGATAGAATATTACTCAGTTGTCTGTGCTTTTGCACTTGTTCCACTCCCCAGTATCACTGTAATTGTAAGAAAGTTGCTGAATATAATAACTTGATCACACAATATCTGCTATTTAATGTTGGATAGCTAACTGAGATGTTTCAAACTTGTGTTTGCATTTTCAAGCTGTACGCTCTAAGCAATAAATATGTTTTCCAATCATGTTTATAATCTTAAGACAAAACTGCAAGACTCTTTCTCATTAGTTGCATTTTGACATCTTAAGTGATGATGGGCTTCTTTTGATGGAGAGTGAGTGAATATTAGCAAAGTGTTGATTTTAAATAAGGAAGTGTAGTCCTTAGTTTAGGAGAAGAACTATTTATTTGTAACTCCATCTATACTTATCTGATGCCAGAGGTTGTTTTTTTCTGTGGTCAATGTGTGACTTCTGAAATTGAAGAGTCACAGCTCAACCAAGATAGGGAAAATGGGTGCTGCAGTATTTTTGGGTACCTGCTGAATTGAATCTCAATTCACACTCTCTCCTTTAGGCATCTAACTTGGTGGAGATTCAAGGCAACCAAAGTTAGGAGCCTAAGTTCCTTATATAGTCAATGGAGAGAGGTAAGCACTTCAAGAAAGTGCCTAAATCTAGCACGTGTATTACACTCATGTTGTTTAGTGAGAAACCTTGGACCTCTTAGTGTACTGAATGTGCCATTGATTGACTATATTTTCAAGATTTGTGTTTGTTTTTTCTTTTTTTTAAAAAGAAAAGCTTACTGCAAACCTGAACTTAGAGAAACTATAAACAATAGATGAAAAAGATAAATATTGTATGGAGAGAGTCTTCAGGCAGAAAAGTTTGTCATAAATTCAAATGGAGATATTGGAGGATATGAACCATATACTCGGTTTCATTTCTTAACTAGTTTTAAGAAAAGTAGGTTTAAAGTTTTCAGTAAAAAAATTAAAAGAAATAATTGCATCACATTTTATACATCCTGTGATAATTCTGGTATGAGGCTGCCAATGTATATTGGGAACAGCTTCTGGGAATGGTTGTTCACAGAAATCTGGAAATGTGAGGAGTCTTTATTTTTAGATATCAGTCATTACTTTGCACTTTTGTCTGGTCAGCTGCTCAGTAATATAGATTTCTTAGCATACAAAGTAAAACATTTCCATATATATGTTCTTTTTATTTTGGGTAGGTTGGGATCTTTCAAGTCTGATCCTCCTGTACCTAAGCAACGGATCGAGAGGCAGAAAAAGGCTACAGGAGGAGAAGAGAAACGGGCAATGCCTGCTCAGGTTTGTGATGTGTTACCTTTATTGACTATTTGTTATGGCATAGTTATTACTTTTAAATCTCTCTGTTCATGTTTTGGGTTTTGCAGTTATCAACTGGATAGTACTAAAGGATTTGGACTTAATTATTAGGTTTCTTGACTTGTTTTGTGTGAACTGCAGTATTTCATTGCGTGGAAGGAAATAGGATGTACAGACTGATTGCAAGGTCAGAAATAGGACTTGCAGACTGATTTTTTTTCAAGTTCAAATTAGCTTCTTTGCTCTGTTGCTTATTGCTCTGAAATTAAACAAAGTGTAGCTTTACATGAGTGTATTTTCAGCTTTTATTTAGGAAGTGTTTAATTGTGTGGTATTTGCACAGAAACATGGTTAACAGCAGCAAAATTAGCTCACTTGACCACTCTTTTCCCTGCTTTCTGTCTCTCTATTCTTTCTGTCTTACTCTGACAGAAAGGCAAAAGCCTGAGAATAGTTATTTGAAACTTTGAAAAAATAAACCATGTTGTTACGGGGATCCTCTGGCTGATAATGCCAGTACATAGTGGCAAAATATTGAATGTATCTTGAAATACAGCCTACTTCATGATAATCCAAATTGTGATAGAAATTATTCTGATACAGTTTGTACTGGGAAGAAGAGGAGATGGAGAGTTTGAGAGAGTTGCTTCGAGAAGTGAGTGACTGCTCTTGGTGCTTAGGTAAATACTGATAATCAGCATACGTGTTAATCTGTGTTAGATACATGGTTATGTGTGAAGGTTTCTGTAGCTTTATTGCAAGGTGGTCAAAGGGAAAATGGTGGTTAACAGGAACAGCAAACAGGTTACTGAAGATTACTTGCAAAGTGGATTTGGTACTCTGCTGATGACAGTACTTGAAGGACAATTTGGAGTGCCCTGCTTTACAGATAATGAACAAATCTGTAAAATCACAATAATCATGTCTTTTGATCATGTCAAGCTTCATGCCATGACATTTCTTCCAGATAAACATAGGTGCCTTTTCCGAAAAATAGTTAAAGATCTTAATGAAGTGCCCTTCTGTGCTTATAAATAAACTTCTTTGGTCAACTCACAGACCATGTACTACTAGGGGTAACCCAGTTCCACAGAACCATTGGAAAGTAAGAGCAGACCTGTAAATAGGCTCAAAGCAAACAAACTGTGGCCTTTCAGTTTGCTAGTGTAAAATGGGAATTAATTCCTAAAGCACTTTGTAAGTTGTCTCATGTTTGCACAGGTGTGTCTGTAACTGTGCATTTATGGTGTAGAGAGAAAAAAATACCTTTCATGTTAAGTGTTCATAAAAGGCTCTTTTCATTTCTTGTTTTACAACATATTTGAGGTGAAACTATGCTTCTTTTTTTCCAGTTAAAAAAAATGGAGGAGTCTCATCAGGAAGCTACAGAAAAAGAAGTCGAGAGGATTTTGGGATTATTGCAAACTCATTTTAAAAATGATCGTAAGTATGATTCAGTTAAGCTTTTAAAGCATTAATTTGAGAAAATGAATACACTTGTGGTAGTTTGGGTAAAACCAGGACAACACTCAACTTAGAATATAGAACTAACCTACAGAAACAAAATTAGGTGGAGTTTGCAAGTAGAAATCTTTATGTTGAAGGGTATATACTGACTGTGTATTTTTTATGAACATTATAATTGGTGGTTTTTTGATTGCACAGTAAATTTAAATCTTACCCTCTCCCTCTTATTAGAGCATGACATTTTTAGAGGCAATTAAATAGTCACTGTGTACCTGTATGCATGTGGCTAAAGATGGAATAAAATCATATTCTCTAGAAACTTTCTTTCTGCAGGCAACTGGGAGTTCAGCATTGTAACTAAATTGATTAAATTGGCATTCATTTAGCTTTTAAAAGGAGTACTGACTTTCTTAAGTTTGTGTTTACATATCTGTTTGTTTTTTTTTCTTTTAACAAACCCATTTTTGCATCTCTAGCTGATACACCTATTTCCTTCTTTGATCTTGTGATTGATCCAAACTCTTTTGCACGCACTGTGGAAAACATCTTTCATGTGTCCTTCATTATAAGGGTAAGACATGACAAGTTCTTGAAATCTTATTTATCTAAAATATGATTTGTTGTTTTTATGGCTTTAATATTGACAGATTAGGATTTAAATATTAGGAATGCTAATTAGTTTTCTATAGACAGTCTATGATATTGTGGTAACTGAACAAAAAACAGAAAACAGAGTTCACAGACTAATTTTTTATTAGATTTTTGTTTTTTGTTTTCCAACAAAGCAATAATGAAATTTTTGCTGTCAATACACTCTTCAAAAAGTGATTGTAGCTCACATTATAATAGATTATAGAAGTTATTGAGGTTGTAGGAAAGTATGTCAGTGTGGTGTTTTATGTTCTTTTAGAATCTGTAGGTGTGTGCTTCAAACTGATCTTTGTTTGTCTAATAAATAAAATTAATTTGGGAAAAGAAAAAATTACAAAGGTATTTTGACTAAATTTGGGTTTATACTGAACAGTGATGTGATTATGAAGTGTTAACTCAAATATATTTAATTAATAATAATGTTTTTTAATACATTTTTTATAATCCAACAGTTACCAGCTGTCTTGTATCAGCCCATTCTTTGTGAATAAGTGTTATATTTAGGTTATTTTTCTTATTTGGTTTGCCAATTACGATTTTTTTATCCATATATGTACCTGTTTATGGTTATGTAATATATTAATTAAAAATATGAAATCTCACTGCTTTATCCTAATTTCTAAAACTTTAAATCCTATGGTCTTTTAGGATGGCTTAGCAAGATTAAAGCTGGATGACGATAAATTGCCAATAATAGGTAAAATCTAGTTTTAAAATACTATACTTGTTTTTTTCTGTTACAACATTGAAAAGTAGCTGCATCTTAGGTGTTTACAAAGTTTTAGGTACGTTTTCAGCTGCAAGAGTAGAGATTCGGGGATGTGCAGTGAATGTAATTGAATGCATGGAGAGATTTATGAGTGACTGAAAAGATGGAGTCTCTTTAAATATCAAAATGTGTTAAAAGGCCATTTATATGACTTAATTCTCTTAATAGAAGTAAAAGTTCATTACCTTTCCTTTTAAGTGATATTTTCACTAATAAGTATATGAACGTTGTTATGTTTTGCTGAGAAAAGATTTTTGTGTGCAAGAAATCTCCTTTGTCTGTCCAAGTTGGGAAGTGCTCCAACTTCAAAACAGTTGGAAATGCCATGCTACATATGAGGTCTCTGGCTTTCATTCCCACAGTTTATCAGTGGGATTAAGGCTTTGGTGGGATTTCATAAAGGGTTACATACTTAGGTCCTTCTGGGGCTCTGAGAAATGTTAATTTCTAAATTTTTAGGAGTTAAGAGTAAATAAATTTCTTAAGCATATGGTACAGGCTATTGATAGAGAGTAGCTTAGTGGAGTATGTGTAACTGATTTGCTTTTTGTGAAGCTTTTGTGTTCCTGGAGGAAACTGACTTTACAAGTGTAAAGACTATGAAAATACTGTATTTTGAACAGAGCCTTTAAAAGATAACAAGGGAAAGGAGGATGACCATAGCACTGGAGCGCGGAACCAGGCTGTCATCTCTCTGAGCCATCAAGAATGGAAGGTATAATAGAGAGCACTTGATGCTTTTGATTTATTTTTGGTTTCTCAAGTGTAAGAATGCATCTGAGAGCTGTGCTGTTATGTACTCTGATGAGGATAGGTGTTCCTATGTATTTTATCACTACATTTCATTTTATGGATTCCAGAAAAATCACAAATCAAATGAATGCTGTTAAAGAAAACTCAGAATTGGGATAGCAATTTCATATTTGGTCCTTGAAGCCTGGTCAGTTTAACTACTTTTAAGTTGTGCAATGACTTGACTTCTCTGTTTTATTTGAGGGCTGCATTAGTATGGAATCTATTCCTTCCCTTGTATATGATACTTGCTTTTAGGGGGGAAATTCTCTACACACTTTCCTCACTGATTGCTCCTTGTAATAAATCTTAGGCAAAAAGTAGTTTTTAGCACGTAAAACTCTTCTGAAACTAAGTAATTTGAAATAGTATGTTAGTATGAGAAACTTTATTACTTACTTAGTGGTAACTGCAATTAAATTGAAATAGTTAAGTCTTGTAACTTACATACTCTTGTTTTCTCTAACCAGGAGATCGTAGAAACATATGAAATAACAGAACCCATGATTAGCCCTCCCTATAATAGAAATGAAGATGAAATGGAGATAGCTTAATTCTTCAGGTAAGTTCTTTTCATAAATCTCCCTAAATAAGGATATAGTGCATGAGTTCCTTCTGCACGTGGAAGAACTGCAGGGAAACTACTTGTGACTTGTAAACATAAAAAACTATAAGCAGGGTAACTGTATAACATCTGGAACATTTCTATGTTCTTGATTTCTTCATGGAACAAAATGTTCTCTAGTCTTCTATGCAGTACTTAACTGAAAAAAACCCCTTTATTTTTACATTTGATGGTCAGTTAAGTGATATACTTGATTTAATTTTTGGAACTTTAGACTCAGAATGCAATGCTGTGAAGAATCATAGCTTAGTTTTTATACTTTTTTTTTTTTTTTAGCCTACTCACAGCTTATAAGTTTATAATAGAGTAGTCTGAAAAAGGGCTTAAGGAAGCAGGGAAAGGGAAGACAATCTGATTCCTTCTAAAATCCTTTAAACAATAGGCTTAAATTCTTTTATTGTCACAGTTGTTTGGTAAGTTCCAAATCTTTAATGCATATTGTCTTATTGTTTCCTCTTTTTTTTTTCTTTCCCCCTAGGTGCCTTAAAGAAAATATTTTAAAATGTTTCCTTCAGAAAGATTTTATATGTATATATTGTAAAATTAAATTTATTTTTATTGGAAAATCTCAACACTTTATATAAGCTGTCTTGGTTATCCCTGTCACAGGGTGGTTACGATATACTTTCTATTTATTGTGGCTTTGTTTACTACTTTATATAAAGTTTACAGAGACTTAGAAACTTTCATAAAAAGGAAATGCTACCCCCTTCTTTTGTCCCTTGTCTCTTGCCAATAGCAGCCTGCAAGTGAAATTTACATGGTTAACCATCTCTGTGATAATCTGGTTATCTAGATGATCTTGAGTGCCAGGAGAAATTGGTACTGTCTTTCTGTTCTTACTCTTCTGGAAATGAAGGTTTGAGTTTGGAAATTTGGTCTCAATTACAGATAAATTTTCCTCCTTCCTTTCTCTTTTCCCAAGTCCATCATGACTATTTGGTTTTGTAACTTGGGCAGGACAGTATTTTTTTCAAAATAAATGAAGTGTAGCCCCTTCTCCTGACAGTGCTCCTCAGCGGACCGCTGTCTCTGGAGGTTTTAGGGTTTCTTCCTTCCTTTTCTCCTCAGTCAGGGTTTCTGACGGAGCAGCTGAGGCAGTACCGAGCGATCTGTGCTGCTACTAGCACCGCTGGCAGAGCCAGTTTCTGGGGGTGGCAAGATGTGTCAGGCTATGAGGGGGATGAGAAAACAGCGTTCGATCATCTTTGCTCATCTACAACAACACCGAAAGCTGTGTGTTCGTGCAAAGCCAGCAGACCGGGGGAAGCCGGGGCACGGCCTGCACCGCGGAAGGCGGCAACCTCCACCCGCTCCGGCCCGGCGGGGCGCGGCGGGGCGCTGCGGGGCAGGGCTGCTGCGGCGAGCGGGGCCGCCGGGAGCCATGGCTGCCAGCGTGATGGAGTACAAGGGCTTGAAGGCGGGCTACCGCTGCGGCTACTGCGCCTCGGAGCGGGGGAAAGTCTCCGCCGGTAAGCGGGAGGAGGCGGGACGGGCCGGGGCAGCCCGGGCTCCTGTGGTGGGAGCCGTGCACGGGGGTGAGGGGAGCGCCCGCCCTCACTAAAGATGGCGGAGCTTGGCGGGGCGTGCGGGGAAGCTGCCGCAGCTGCCCGCGGTTACGATGGCGGGGTCGCCGTTTCCTGTGGGCGCTGCCCGTAGCAAAGATGGCGGTTGCGGCGGCTGTTTCCGGGTGTCCCGGGGAGCCGTGTGGGGCGGCGGGCAGGGCGCTGTCCTGAGCCGGGAAGGGCCAGCGGGTCACCGGGGGAGATGGCGGCGGCCGGCACCTCTCCGAGTATCGTCGAGTACTTCGGCGGAGAGGATGGCTACCGCTGCGGCTACTGCAAGAACGAGACCGGCAACTTCTCGCACGGTGCGGCCCGAGGGCAGGGCGGGCTGTGAGGGCAGCTGTGAGCGGGCCGGGCCGCCCCGGTGCTGCCGGCGAAGGGGGCGGCTGGAGGTTATGGGGCTGAGGGTGAAAGCGGCGGGTAAAGGCAGCTGCCCTTCCCTCCGGAACGTGCCCGGAGCCCTTACCCGGGGCTAGCGGGGCCGGGCCGGGCAGCACGGGCCTCCCGGGGCAGCCTGCGAGGGGACCCGGCGGAGCCCGCCCCGGCAGCGCTCCCCGGGCTGGGGCGGGTGCTGCCGCCCTGGAGAAGCCGGCGGTTAAAGCGAGACAGGGTCAGTGTGGGGCCGGGGCCGCCAGAGGCCACGGGCTCACCGGGAAAGCTGTCCTGATGGTCTGGTTTGGTAGGAGTGCTTCTCCGGTCTGGGGGCAAACCAGAAAATAACAGGAAAGCTTTGTAAAGGGTGAGATGTTTTAATTACTGCTGTGATAATACGTGCACCCTCGCTAAGGGTGTAGTTAGGACCTCACCCAAAGTGTTCTCTGGGTGCAGATTTAGTGCTCAGGTGCATCTGCCCAGCCTGACCCTCCGGCAACAATCCGGCTGAACCCACAGGCAGGGACGAGTCTGCCTGGCAAGCTCCCCGGCTCTGGAGCTGAGCCTGGGTGAGTTTCACTTGGGCCAGTGCAATGGGAAGTGGAGTGCATTCTCCTTCTCTGGTGAGGAGGTGACAGCCCTGGGGCTCTGCTGGGCTCAGTGGCCACCTGGGCAGTTGTTCTCCGAGGAGTCCATGGGAATGGTCTCGGTCAGCTTCAGCACCTCTCAGAAGAGTTCATAGAATCATAGGATGGTTTGGGTTGGAAGGGACCTTAAAACTCATCCAGTTCCAACCCCACTGCCGTCAGCAGGGACACCTTCCACTAGACCAGGCTGCTCAAAGCCTCATCCAACCTGGCCTTGAACACTTCCAGGGAGGAGCAGCCACAGCTTCTCTGGGCAAACCGGGCCAGCATCTCACCACCCTCACAGTAAAGAATTTCACCCTAATATCTCATCTAAACCTCCCCTCTTTTAGTTTAAAGTCATTTCCCCTTGTTCTATCACTCCCTGCCCTTGTCAGAAGTCCCTCCCCAGCTTTCTTGTAGCCCCTTCAGGTACTGGGAGGCTGCTATAAGATCTCCTTTGGAGCCTTCTCTTCTCCAGGCTGAACAGCCCCAACTCTCTCAGCCTGTCCTCACAGCAGAGCTGCTCCAGCCCTCGCATCATCCTCGTGGCCTCCTCTGGACTTGTTCTAACAGGTCCCTGTCTCTCTTGTGTTGGTGGCCCCAGTGCTGGAGGCAGCACTGCAGGTGGGGTCTCAGGAGAGCGGAGCAGAGGGGCAGAATCCCCTCCCTGGCCCTGCTGCCCACGCTGCTCTGGGTGCAGCCCAGGACACGGTTATTGGCCTCTGGGCTGTGAGCGCACGTTGCCGGCTCATGTTGAGCTTCTCATCCACCATCACTCCCAAGTCCTTCTCTTCAGAGCTTGCCTCAAGCCACTCATCGCCCAGTCTGTATTTGTGCTTGGGATTGCGTCCCAGTGTTTCTGATTCATTTAACAAAATTAAGAAGTATTTTTATGTCATTTTCTTGGTGTATCTCTAGGAAAGATAGAAAGTGGAGAGGTAAACTTTTAAACATATATAGTCAGAGCAATATGGTCAATTTCATCCCAAGATTTGGTGGTTGGACTAGATGACCTTCAGAGGTCCCTTCCAACCTCAACCTTTCTGTGATTCTGTGTGATTCTGTGATTTATGTTTTGGGTTTTTTTGGTTTTGTTTTGGGTTTTTTTTTCTTACACTTAACGTGGGTATTCAAATCACTAATTTATGAGATTTATGAATATGCCAAATCCTTGAACGACATCTATTCAAGAGTCATCATTAGCTGCTGAGATTTACAGTAATATTTCTGTAGAACTTGTTATATTTAAATGTTTTAAAGCATAATTGTGATCAGTTAAGTGTATTACTGTATTATTTATTTTAGGCATGTGGGCACATTCGATGACAGTTCAAGATTACCAGGATCTCATAGATAGAGGATGGCGAAGGTAAATTTAAAATGAAAATACAAAGCTCTGTTATTAGTTTAGATTAAATTTAGAATACAGATTTAAAATTTAGGTCTGTGAAAAAGAGTTAATTGTTTTCCATAAGTAACGGAAATAGAAGTATTTGTCCAATGCTCTCTGACTTTTTGTAACATGACACTGTTGAACAGGAAAATAATGGGTTATTTTACAAGGATATTATTTCAGTATAGCAACAAAAAGCTGAAGAACTTACTTCTTGACTTTTGTTACTCTTCATGTCATATTTTGATATTATTTTGACAAAAATATTTGGTCTTGCATTTATTTTGTAGCATAAGCAACAAAAATCACTGCATCTTTATTTTTATTTTTGTTTTTAGAAGTGGAAAATATGTCTACAAACCTATCATGAATCAAACGTGTTGTCCTCAATACACAATAAGGTAAGAAGCTCAAAATATACTACTCTAAGTGATTCTCTCCTGCTTCAAATATGTTCAACCATTTGTGTTTACTGCTCTAAATACAGAATACTTGCAATTTTATCTATTTTTCATGATACTTTGAATACTAAATATATATATATACTGGGTATTATTTAATTATTGGATTTGTGGACAGGCACATCAGTGGCTCAGTGATGTTTTCTTTAAGCAATCTGCTAAGTGCATACCCTTGCCTTTTGCTTCTGAGTTGCAATCCAAAGCAAGAGGCCTGGGATTGCTCTCTGATTGCAGGTGACCCAGTATGTCTGTATCCCACAAACACTGTTTTAGTAGCCCTGATAACAGAGGCTGTCAGCTGAATAGGTGTCAATAATTGTAGGTAATGCTTTTCTGGTCATATTATCAATGGTGTATCTGGAAGATGGATAAGTGAAAAATTCTAGTGTATTAGCCTCCTAGGAAAGCTTTTTTTAATACAGTGCTTGAGGTCAGCTTGGCATGTTTTAGTTATTATAGTCATATACACACAAAACACACCATAAAGAATGTTATTATGTAGTATGAGGCAATATAATTTAATTAACTCAAAAATGTTAATAAAATATTTGACCACTTAATAGGGGGAAATATAAGAAATAATTAGAAAACATATATACAGTGCAACTTTTTAAAGTGGTTCCTTAACATTTTTTTTCTGAAATAATCTTTCACAGAAGAAATGGTCATTTTTTTTTTTTTTTTTCTTTTCAAGATGCCAAGCTTTGCGTTTTCAGACCTCCAAATCTCACAAGAAAGTTCTGAAGAAAATGCTGAAATTTCTTTCCAAAGGAGATGTTTCAAAAGCAGTGAGCGAAGGTAAGAAATTCTTAGGGTTTGAAAATCCAGACTAATGTTTGAAAGGAGAATCAGGTACCTGCTGGAGTGATGGAATGGTTAATACTTTGATTTTTGTATATAGACCCATCTGCAAAGGTCTGGCTAGATTGTGTCTTTACAGTATGTTTTGAATCAAAAGCAGCATGTAGCCTGGAGACCAAACTGTGCAGCTGACTTGCTCTGTTGAAGAATGTTTCTTTTACTTTTAGCAAACACCATCTTATTTAATTTTTCATCTCTGGGCACATGTTTACTTTTTAGCTGGGTGCCATAGAGGATTAGACCCTGGTTTTACCTCTGTCATAAAAGTGATAACCTGGAGAGGACTAAGCAGGACAATGGGTGGCAGAGAAAAGGAAGAGCAAGCAGAGAAAGGAGAGTTTTTCTTCCAGGTTGCACCCCATTTATCCAACACCAAAACCAGCTATTCTCAGTTGTGCTGAAACTTGTTGTCTTGATTCTGAATCATTATAATTTGCCTCGTGTGTGTGTGTTAGGTTTTTAGGATTTTTTTGTTTGTTTGTTTGTGTGTTTGAAGTCATGGCATGAAATTATTTGTCCCATTTTAGTGGAGAAATGAGATTTAGTGTTCTCATAAATGAGTTGGTGCTACTAATTCAGGGTTATAAAGGAAGCTTTCTGTTTCCAGGCTGTTGCAAACAGTCACTTTTATCTGTTGGAGAACTGTTTTAAAATTGGAAAGAAGTTAATTTACTATTAGTGTTAATTGTGCAGAGGGTGAGCTGTGGTTATACAGAGAGAAATTAACTAATTCAGGTTTTAATTATTTACAGAAGAGCCCATGGATTCCCATATAGAAGATGTGGTCACGTGTGATTTTGCATACAAAAGTGAATCTCATATCAGTCAGTCTGAACTGACTCCCTTGAGCGTGGATCACACAGAGAGGGTGGAAAATGAAGATGACACAGGAGAAACAAAAGAAGATGTGAAGGAGCAGAAGGTGGAAACGAGTTCTCTTCAGATACAGGCAGATAAAGACACACCAATCCCTGGAGGACCATCACATTCGGCTAAAACTGTTCATGCACCACCTAAGCCAGGTAGTCAAATTTCTGGTAGTACTTGGAATATATTACCATGATTTTGCATGTTGTTATCTTAGTATGTAAGTGTATATGTAGGTACTAATATATATAGTAAATCCATTATTATTTCTTTTTATTCACTATACTCTTGCCAGTACATGGAATTACAGTGTATAAATTGAGAGGTGCTGTGTGTTACTTGTTCTCTTAGTTTTTCCTGAAAGTTGCACTGATTTTCATTATTTTTTTAAGTTTAGTTATTGAGAATACATATTTAGAGCTGATAGTTTTCTGTAAGCTATTTAGATTGTGGTCAAATAAGTCAAGGTGATAGAATCTCGTCAAACACTGGGACCAGTTTCCAGTTTGGGATACTCTTGTGTGCAGACTAAGATGTACATCCAGCTTTCCCTTTCTTCTGTGGGATGTGATGACTCCTGCTTTGTATAAGTTGAGGTAAGGTTGTGCAAGATAAAGAGCTGGGTACAGCTCTGGCTGGTGCTGCAGATGTGCTCGTTACTGAGTTAAGGGGTTTTTACATTTCTTCATTTCTGCAGGTCATCCTGTTGTTACACAAATTGTTTTGCTTACACCCCTGTGAATAACTTGTTTAAGACTTTATTTTTTATACTTTCATAGATTATTTGCCACAGACCTAACTGGTATTGGAAATAGTTGTATTGTTATTTTGTATGCCTAAAGAAAATTGTATAGCTTTCTGCTGTTTGGTTTTGGTTTTTGTTTTTTATTTTTAAAGGTTCAGATTCTTCTGCTTCTCTATAAAGAATGACATTTTCTAGTTGAGCTTTTTTATCTGTTTGGAAGCTTGCCTTGTTTTAGCTTTTTGTCAAATTTTAGATTAGAAAAGCAGCATCACTAGAGGATGTGAAATTATGAAAAACTGTAGTAATTTTGCCTTTTTTTTTTTTTTTTTCTTGCTGTGAACTTAATGTTACATTTCTTTAAGGAAATACAGTAAGTATGTAGAAAAAATAAGGCAGTCTCCCTCGTTTTTCTTTCTGATTAGTTTATACAATACTACAGTTCTTAAGTGCCAAAAATCGAAGGTAAATGCTTATTAATTTCTAGAGCTTTATGTGAAATGACATAGAATATTGGTGACCTTTTTATTATAATACTGATTTTAACATTGTAGTCACTTTTTACATTGTGAAAGTTACCCCTCAGTCAAGGTTTTGCATCTTAACTGTAAAGTTTTCTGCAATGCTGCCTTTGGGCTGAATTTGAACATGAAATCTTTACCCTAAGGAAGGATCATCTCGTTGTCAGTCATCTGACTGTAACCTTTTTCATGGGATAGCTGTTATGGTACCCCTTGCTGTGCCATGAGAGATTGGAATCTACATCTGCTTGCAGTGGTGTTGAGCTCTTCCTGTAGCTTGTTGTGACAGGGAAGACCATATGTCACAGCAGGTGGGTGATCCTCTCGTGGTGTGATCATGCAGAGGAGTCCTTGAGTCCCCAAGGACCAAAGAAATGCTGGGAACGACTGCTGCCAGGACATGGCCACAGAACGCTGTGTGTTACCTCTCCTACAGCTTCTCTTGTGTCCTGGTTGCTTTCCTGTGGGACATGGGTGATTCCTGGAAGGAAGATGGTGAGAGGTGGGTGGATTATTGCTAGAATAATTCATTGACCAACAGCCTGCACTGGAAAAAAAGGTAGAATTGCTGCCAGGCCCTTTGTGGCCCAAAGGCTGCAGATGAGGTGCTTTGTCTTACAGATCATGTTTCCAGGTTTGCAAAGCATCTACAATGGCACTTCAGGAAAAAACTCTTTATTTTTCTGGACAATCTGAATTGCAATTAGCCAATACATGGCTAGAAATGTTCATTAAAATCCTAGTGAAGAGTGGATACTTTAGAGTTTCTGCATGTGTTGAGACATCCTACTTATTCTTAATTGCACTCACCTATTTTATGTTGTGCCAGTATTTATGAGAACTTCAAAGTACTTTTTCCTTCACAAAGATTTTTTGTCTCCTTGTATAGGTTGGTTAATTTCAAGTATAATAATGTTCCTTTGTCCTTAATGAACACTCATTCCAAATTTCACCAGCTTAACAAGGAATTTTGCACCTAAACAAAAGGGAAAGTTTCCAGAAACTCTTGATCAGAAAACCAGCAGTGCTGCCTAGAAGCAGTGCTGTTACACGTTCCTGGAAAATGTATCCAGAATTTTTAAGACTTTGTTTTATGTTTTGATTTTATAAAAACCAATCAAAACTTTTATAACCCTCATATAGTTCATAGTTTTATAAAACTTTTATTTGTTGTGCAAATTTTCAAAACCCTCTTGTTTTTTTAAATAATTAATGAAAAACTTTCTGGGTTATGTAAACCTTATTTTGGAAGCAAACTAAGTGGACGTTGACAGCAGATGGCAGTCTTGGGTAAAGATTGTGAGTGTAAACCTGCCATTGTTTTGAAAAGGGTGAGGTGTAGTCTTCAGTTCTGTGAAGAATAACATTGGGTAAAGCTTTAAACACTGGAAATGCAGATGAAGAAAGCTTGAAACATTGTACTCTGTTTCAGAAAAGGAGAGCTTACTTTTATAGCAGAGAAATACTCATTAGTGTACTTCTTTCTTGCTGAAGGTTTTAAGTGAAATATAAAAGTGATTAATAAATACATCAGAAACCTTATTTAATTTTTTTTTTATGGTAGGTGATGTCACAGGTCAAATTTAGTTTAAAATTTTCCAGGTAGAAAGATGTTTAGTTTTCATCCTGGAAAATGTAGACATACTCTGCAATAAGATTCTTTAATTGCATTTTTATTCCTTTATAAACAAAACAGATCTTTGTCCTATAGGAATAATGAGCTGTTTCTGCACAGTTTCAGGTAGAAAAGGTTTGCTTATGTCTGTATGCACATTCATTGTTTTAAGTTTTTCTTGCTAACCTACAGAAGATAGGAGACATGAAACAGATCCCAATACAGATGAAGTGCTCATTCTTCAAATGGATCATGAGTATTTAAAATAATCTCTTCCTCTGACTTGTTTACCCATGGGCAGGTCACATAGTATCTGTAGTTTCCTCATAATTGTCCTTTTCTGGTGAATAATTTTAGCTGTATGGATGAAACAAACACGCAGAAACCTTAGCTGAGAGGTAAGAACACTCAATCATAAGATCTGCTGGTGCAGTTGTAGGATGTCTGAAGGGTGCTAAAGTGATATGAGCTCCTTTTCTAAGTCCCTGAGATGCTCTCATGGAGTCTATGTGGAGAAGCCAGACTAGGACTTTTCTGAGTGAGCCATGAAGAGCTTGCTACTAACTTGCCCCAGGAGTACACTTATAAACTCTCTAAATTCAGTATGGTATGCAGGTTAAAAAGAATGGTTTACAGCCGTGCTGATATTTAAAAGCTTATCCCAATATAAAGCATTTTGGCAATTTCTGTGATTTATAGAATCATCGAATGTTGTGAGCTGGAAGGGACCCACCAGGATGATGGAGTCCAACTCCTGTCCCTGCACAGGACAATCCCAACATTCACACCATGTCCCTGAGGGCCTTGGCCAAATGCTGCTGGGATCTTGTCAGGCTTGGTGCCATGAGCACCTCCCTGGGGAGCCTGTGCCAGTGCTCCACCACCCTCTGCCTCACGAACCCTTTCCTCACGGCCAACCTAAACTTGCCCTGCCACATCTTCCTGCCCTTTCCCCTGGTCCTGTCATTGGTCACCAGAGAGAAGAGAAGAATTTATCTATTGGTAAAGAAAAATTCAGGCAGTAGCTCTAAGGGCTGCAATTCTTTGCAGGTGAAGCGACTCTAAACACATCAGTGAGCTTTCAGAGTATCAGTGCTCTCACCATTTCCAGTTTGTAGAACAATACCACTGTTCCTGTTATCTGTGGGAAGGTTTGAAGTGGGTAGAGGGCAAGAAAGATGTCAATTCTGGCTAATAAGTTACTGGTAAGAAGGAGAAGGAGGAAGAGGAAAGAATTGTTTTCACAGGAGTTCTGGAAAGAACAATTTCCATGTAAATTCCAGGCCTTTAAGAGAGTAAAGTGGGATAAGCCATAGTTAAGTCTGAGTTTGGATTCTCCTTTACTTCTTATAAATATTAACAGAGGTGGAAATGTATCTTCTTCCTAACGCTTCAAATGAGAGCCTCTCACTGTCCAGGGCACTTTCCCATCTGAAAAGGAAAGACTTTCAAAAGTTGCCGGTGTGTCTTTTGCCAACACATGGATTTCAGGAGGAAGCTAATGGTGTAAAAGACTTCTTGAGCAGTTTGTCATAATATTTGTGACAGTTATGGTTCTGTGCAAGATATATTTCCCTATATGAGAGTAATTTTTTCCACTCTTCCCCTCTTTTTGAAATTTTCAATATTATGGCTCTTTTTTGGCCTCCATCTCATCTAGCGCTGCCCTACAAAGTAATGAAAACATGTAGAATTAGAATTACTGTTAGATTCCAGTCTAATTAATAATATCTAATTCCAATTAGAGTTGGAATAGCCAACAATGATGTACAAATTTTAGGCAGAACTGAGAGTGTTGGGAAAAAAGTTTCTTGTTTTTCTAATTTTTTTAAAATTTGAATTTATAGATTTACAGTCAGTATCAATTAAAATCATCCTGTCTAGAGAAATTACTACTTGCAAGTATATTGCTTTTTGGTAGCCATCCTTTCAGTGCATTTAGTGGGTAGCATGTGGACCAACTGTCTTTTTTTAATTTTATTTTATTTTTAATTGAAGAAAATTCTGTTTTTGTTTTTTTTTTTTTAGTACTGGCATTCTCATTTATTGACTTTTTATCTTATATTAGTGTCCTAAGTGTAAAATTAATCTGGCCCCTTCATTGAAGTAATTTAGACCACTTGAATTTTTATTTGTGTGCATCTTTGAATTTGTGTTGCTTTAAAACTAAGTTTTTTGCATTACTACATAGTGTTTTCCATGCTGACACATTTGATTTCTAGGTTTGACTTCTCTTTTAAGTGGTAACATTTCAAAAATGGGATGTTATGAACAGCTGATCTGTTAAAGGTAGAAGTAAATTGATAAAAGTGAATCAATTAGTAAAAATATACAATCTGAATATAATTTTAAGCACAGATGGAAGCTTGTGTGGCCTTTTACCCTTTCTTTCACATGACATTAGTGGTGTTGGCAATATTTCTGTATCCTGTGTAAGGATTCCAGTTGACAAAAAAAATAAATGTGATTTTTTTTGGTGTGTCTGTCTTCTACAGGAGTCTGTTGTGTAGCCACCTGCATTTCTAAAGCAGTAGAACAATTCTCTATGAATTTGCCTGTGAGGTTTTGTCATTTTGGTGTTTTATTGTTTTCTTTTCAGAATTTGAAGCTGATCCTGTAGCTGTCTGGATATAGTACATCATCATACCCTATATTAAACAGGAGCTTTTCTTTGTTTCTGAGAGAGGGATGTGGTGTTATGATTTATGGACAGACTTTTCAGCCTTTTTTTTTTTTTACAGGCAGGAAATCTTTTCATTTTAATTTTTAAATATAACTTTGGCTCTGGGATGGAATTGTGGTCAAGGTGTTTCCACAGTGAAGTGCTGCATTAAATAGCTGTAGAGGAAAAATCATTGCACCTTAGCTTGGCATCAGATGGTGTTGGTAGTTGTAAGCATGAAAGACCATGTTATGTGTTCAGATCACAGTCTGTGATTAACAGTGGTGATTTTAACCTTTTCTTTTCAGTGATTATGTAAAAACTGCTTGTTTGTTGCAAAATGTGGTGTTTCATTCTTTGCCTGTGCCCTTGTAGGGAAAGGGGCTGATCTGAGCAAACCACCGTGTCGGAAAGCAAAAGACATCCGGAAAGAAAGAAAACTGCAGAAGCTCCTCCGGAACCAGGTGTGCACGTTTGAAGGCTCTCAACTTCCAACAGGAGATGAAGTTTTCCTCTCACAAAACTCTAAATCTAAAACAAACCAACCTAAAACCATTGAAGACTTCATTTTTGTCTCTTTACCTGATGATGCACCACACAAATTAGAGGTAATGTCTTGTTCACTGTTGTTGGAGGCAAATTAAGGAGAAATCTAGTTCTGTGTTTACTCTCTGTGTCTTTATGGAGTGGTTATAGTTTAGATCTTGGAATAGATGTGTACTGGTGTGTACATGGTGCAGCTGAGCTCTGTGTAACCACGAGAGGGTACTCTTGCACTTGCAGTCAGTAGTAGCAGAGACCAGTACAGCTACCAAAATAACTTGTAAATTGATTTCATACACTGTGACTTGAAAATGCAAGACTTGGAATTAACCAAGTGTTGAATGATGAGAGACATTCAATATTTAGTTCTACAGTGTATAAATACTTAAGCTATCTGTACTAATGAACCTTGACAAGAAAGCAGTAACTGTTCATAAAATTAAACAGATAAGAAGATAGCTGCTCTTTGTAAACATCATTGATATGTGCTGATGTCTTTGGAAACTGTAAAAGTGATGGTAGAAAACTTTGTTTAATATAGTGGTTGCCATTCAATCTATTAGTAATATGGAGACAGTCATCTGGAAGACTTTTGGGCTTCCTAACCCATAAACTATTTTTTTAATTATTATTTTTTTAAATTCTCTGGAAGCTGGAAAACTATCTCAATATCAGTATTTTCCTGAAGTTACTGTTATTGATGGTATTAGAAGTTAAATTTTTAATACTCTTTTGGTAATTATTCAGAGAGGTAGTGATGACTTAAAAGATTCACCCTGAATAACTGATGAGGAGCTGTGAAATTGATCCCTCTCACTAGTTCCTCCAGAATTTGTGATAAGTTGTGTAACAGAAGTATGATGGCTTTGTCTGAACATCTTTATTGAGAAGATGCAGAGAGAATTGAAAGGAGTATAGTTCCAGCAGTGTTTTCCCAGAATGTGGGTTTTGGTTTTTTGGGTGGTTTTTTTGGTAGCTCAGAACCAAAGCTATTTGTGAAAATAGAACCAGACTGAAAATTAAGTGGGCTTTTTTGAAATAAACATGTCCGTAAAAATGCTTGAAAAGAAATGCTCTCTTCCTCACATGTTAACATTCTTTTGGTTGGGAACCCATCATTTTTACTAAGAACAATTTCTAATTTATAGGTTTTTAAAAAAAACCCATTTGTTTTATTTTTGTGTATGTAAAGGTGATGGTGGGGAAGACAGATAACTTCCTATTACAATTAACTCATAATTGAATATGGAAACATTGTTTTGTCTTCTTCTTTCAATTTGAAAAATATCAAGAACTCCCCTTGGGATTATTGTGAAAAAACATAGTATTTATCTAAAGAGCACAGATCTGAGTCTTCCAAATGCATGAGTCCTTCAGGTATTTTTCAGTATAGTGTGAAACTACAAGAGAAGATTTTAAACAGTATACAAAAACTCTTTGAAATGTCAATCTGCATACCATTTGTTGGTATTATTTCCTGAAAACTATTTGTGTAGTTCTTCTGCAGGCATTTTAGTCAATTTGCAAATTTAAAAACTTATAAGTTATTCAGTGTAAATATAAAAGCCTTTGATAGCCTAAATTGAGCTGAGGAATTGGAGGGCTGTTGGCTTATACTGATTAAATTGTCAGGGCCTTTGTTCAGGAAGTAAAAATTTCTCTCTGTTGTGATGTTTGTATATGTATAAATATACAGTTATTGCATGATATTTTAATAATAAATGTGTTTAACTTCTTCTGAAGGTGAGGGTGGTGAGATCATCTCCACCAAGTTCACAGTTCAAAGCCACATTTCAGGAGTCTTACCAGGTCTATAAACGTTACCAGATGGTTATTCACAAGGACCCACCTGATAAACCAACTATAAATCAGGTCAGAAGGCCAAATGAATTTTATACAAAGCTCAGCTTCCCCTCCATTTCACGTGTCTTGTTTCTAGGAGAAACAAATGTGGATTTTATATCCATTGTATACTCAGGAGCATGTAAAATACTGTATCAAATAAAATCAACTTCCTGAAAGTGCAAACTCTTTTGATACCTCTTTGTGAGTGCCACAAATATTGCTTCTTAACTGCAGATAGAAAAGTTAAGGAAGTTACATGGGGATGCTGTTGAGTAGGAGATGGAGAGGATGAGACTTTTGGAGATAGATATTGTGGGCCTTATAGATACAAACCTCATAAGAACTAAAACCAGCTGGACACTTACCCCGATAATTAGTCTCGTTGGCTTTGGTTTGAATGCTTCCATAAGGAAGAACAAGCATGATCAGGGCCAGCATGTGAGTGAAGAATTTATCACATGTACAAATTGTTGGTTTAAGGTTCACAGAAGTTTTATAAACCTCTTTATTTTCCAGTTTAAGCCCTTCAGGAAGTAGTCAGTGCACTCCCTCTAAATTACACATCATTACTGCTTCTTGTAATGATCAGGCAGTGCATCATAGTCAGACATATTACCTCTCTAATACTCTAAATTAAAAATCAGGAACTTGGAGAAAAAGTATATGTAGCAAGGATATGTAATTGCTAAACTGGGGCAATGAGTGATGTGCCACTAAAAATAATGTATTTAAAAAGTCCTTCAGACTATACAATGACAATAAGATTTGTGGTTGATTTGTTAGATAACTTGGCCAAAAAACCTGGTTGAATAAACTGATACTTTGAGGTGTTCTAGTATTATACAATTTTTATTCTTTAATGAAAGTATCAACAGTCAGTTTAAGCTTAGTGTTAGTTGTTAGTGTTAGACTTTGGCCTTGTTGGAGGATTTTCTTGTTATGTTTAATGCAGAAAACTGACTTCAGAGGCTTTGAAGTGGCTAGGAGGAGATCTTTCACTAGCCTTACCTTCAGAAGCACATTATCTGATTATCTGCACTCAAAATACTATGCTTGTATTTTCCTTGCTCTGAAGGTGAGGTTAGTACCTGTCTCCTTTGAGGACCCCCAGTTCAAATCATCCTTCAACCAGTCAGCCACTTTATTTGCCAAGTATCAGATGGCTATACACAAGGATACACCTTCTGACTGTGGCGAAAATGAGGTACAGTTCACTGCATGCACCTTTCTGAAAACTTACTTTTTTAAAGTGCACAGCTAAATGATGGGAAATAGTGTCTCTTGGAGTGATTCTAAATGTTAAAATATCAGAGCTTCCATTTGGGAGGGAAAGCATTGTGGTTTTTAGCAACCTTCTGTTGCAGGCTCTAGCCCAGTGCAAACTGAATTGAAGAGAGAGGGATTATGCGCTATCATAACTAAAAAAACAATGTTAGTAATGAGTTGAGTAGAGCTGCTGTTTGTACATGGTTTGTAAAGAGGTCTGGGACTGAGACTTCCACTGCAAATGGTATGAAGTGCTTTTTTGATGGCAAAAGCATCTTCTGCTTTAAAGCTGTTTGGTACCTTTTTCACACTTCTTAATTTTTTGTTGTCTCATTAATTTAACAGGTGGAGGATTTAAAAATCTCAGTTTGGTTCACATTTCACTGCTAAGCACACCTCTCAACTAGAACTCACCTTTGCAGTAGAAATAGTGCAGAAATATTCCCACCAGCTGATTGTCTGAGATTCACTGACAATACCTTGCATATGAATAAAGCCTGCTTTTAAAGTGGTGTTTACAGGATGATAATTCTAATCTAATAAGTAAAGAAAAAAAGTATTTGTGGAGTTCTAAACAAGCAGCAATTCTCTGTTTCTCTGGCAGGTGGCACAACGTTTTCATTAGCAGAATTAATAAAACTGCTACCTCAGATCTGTCATTTCTATTTACTGGGAATGTAAGACTTCAGTATTGATCAACTATCTAGTCAGACTTCTCTGTTCTTGAGAGCAAGGCTTGCAGGAGTGATACCTAGCAGGCTGTGGCTCCTTTCCAGGTGGAATAATAAAACCACATAATCATTTTTGGCTTTAGTTCAAAAGAGTGTAAGGAGAGCTTTTTTGTGAGATCTCTGTAACGCTACTGTGGAAAGCCATAAAATTTATTCCACTTTGTTTTGTAAAATATTAGGACTCATAACAGTAAGTAGTAGTTTCTGCCCTTTTTATAATTACTGTCATAAATTGGGTTAATTATAATAAGGTAAAAATTGGAAATGTGCCAAGAAAGATTGAGCTATTGAGTAATTTTGTATTAAGTGTTACCTGGCCTGATGAGGGACTCGATTTTTTCTGCCACAATGAATGTATTTAGAATCACAGACTGGTCTGGGTTGGAAGGGACCTTAAAGCTCATCCAGTTCCAACCCCCCTGCCAGCAGCAGGGACACCTTCCACTAGACCACGTTGCTCAAAGCCTCATCCGACCTGGCCTTGAACACTTCCAGGGAGGAGCAGCCACAGCTTCTGTGGGCAACCTGGGCCAGTGTCTCACCACCCTCACAGCAAAGACTTCCTAATATCCCATCTAAACCTCCCCTCTTCCAGTTTAAAGCCATTTCCCCTTGCTCTGTCATTAACTACCCTTATGAAAAGTCCCTTCCCAAAGCCCTAATGCTTAGATATACCATATATGCCACCATGCTTTTGCTCTGAATCTTATTGCTGCAGGAAGGATGCAAAGGACTTAATGTAATTCCTTATTCTTTGTTTAAAATTATGGATTTTTTTTAATACAGTCATGACATTGTGAAGAATCAAGAGCAAAATCCCAGTGGCTGCTGGCAGTTCAGTTCTGAATAGCAGTTAGCTCTCAGTTCCTCTAACTCCTGTTTGGGTCAGCGTGCGTGGTTTGGTGTAGGCTTGGGTTTAATCACCCATGGAACTTTTTTAGCTTAGAGGAGGAAACCTTGTAAAGATGCATTAAGGATAGTTCAGGTTTTTGCCACCCTGAAATGTAAAATCTATTATGGAAGTTCCTGTTGGATAGGAAGGAAGTGAATTTCCATTCATATTGCTAATTAATGGATTTTTATCCTTCTCTTTTTCCTTGTTACTTGCCACAGGTGTTTCCCTGCTCTGCCTTTATCTTCTCTCTCTGACATCATTTGTGCAGGCTTAGCATAATATTCCAAGGGAGACATAAGACCTTCTCTGAAGCTTCTAGTAAATGTAAAAACCTTAATGCTGATGGCTTTTAATTTAGGTTCTTCTTTAGCAGCACTAGTAAATAATCTCGTGTGTTCATGTGACTATCTGGCTAAGAAGGTATTTCTGTTCACAGCTACTAGGCACTAAAGCTCTGTCACTTCAATCAAAAGCATTTTCTATTTAATCCCTGCAGGAAATAAACTGAAGAATACTTTACACAAAATGTATTTTGATGTAGATTGGAAGCAGTTTTAATTTTTTTTTTCTTTTTTTTTTATACTGAATTTGTGTGCGAGGAGAATTACCTGAGTCATTTTTAAGAACAGAAGATACCAAGGAGGGTAAAACTGATCCAAGTTACTGAGAGGAAGGTTATTTGCAAGACCTCAAACTTTTTCTTCCTTTATTTTAGACTTTTTAATATATCATACAGACATTATGGAGCCATGTAGTTCTTTAAGTAGAGGTAGAATGAAATTCTGTCCTGTACACAGGGCTTTTTATCAGGGTAGTAACAAGTCTGCTTTGGGCTTTAAACTGGCAAACATCCAGGAATTCTTTTGCTCCAAAAATTAAATTTAGCTTTTAATCTGTGCAAGCTAATATGTCTGTGTATGGTGGGTGAACCTCTTTTTCAGGGGGAATCCTGTACACTTTTGTCTCTGGAAAGTTTCTAGTTTAGGAAAAGTATTTAATTTTCTATTTGTCTGAACACTTGATATTTAGAAACCTACCTATACTTAAATTCAGAATCCAACAAAAATTCTTTTGTGACATATTAACAACTTCTTTTTGGAATATATTCTTTGCTAGTTGACATTACAATCTACTGTCTGCCTATTTTAGCTATTAGACTAGTTTAATATCAACCTTATTACATTAAAAGGCAATTTTAGGAATAGATTGAGAACTTTGGTCATTGTTTGAAAATGACACAAATGCAGGAAGTTATAAACCAGTTCACAATGTTAACAAAAGGTATGTGAACCAGGAAGCTGATTACTGCTTGGTGAGTGAGAAATAAGGCCCTCTTTTTGCACCTATGCAATGTCTGTACATCTTTTCATCATGATTTGATGTGAAAAAGAGAGATAGGTAATTTCCAGCACAGGGAATCCGTGGAATACTTGACACCAAAGATTACTTTGAACTTCTGGATGTTCTCTGCTTAGTGCCACTTTGAGACCAGTGATAAGTGGTGTTTCAGTGTCTGTCATGACAGTGGATTTTTTTGACTTTTGCCTTTTTCTTCTTACTTTTTCCTCTCTTTCTTCTGCATCTCTAATGGAGACTGCAGTAGCACTAGTAATAGTGTGTGCTTAGTAAAAATAATTTATTTTGTGATTTTGCTGGGGAGAGTCCTGAGGTGGATTTTGGTGATACAGAACTGATTCCTGACTGGTACAGTGGCTTTTGTTTGTGCCAGTAAAAAGCAAGGTGGGAGTTTCATAGTGGAATAAACTTTTTCCAAGTCCCAGAGTTGGTGTTGCCTCTGCAGTGATGAAACTTGCCTTTTCTACTGAAGCATCATCACAATCTTCAGTGCTGCTCTCATGGGTAAGGTATATTTGCTATCTGCTAAATAAGGTATTCTAGGAACAATTTTGAGTATTTCCTTGCTTCTGGGGTTAGAACCAGTTTGGCTTGCAAGTGAAAGTTTTTCAGATCTGTTTTTATCTTGACATAAAAGCTACAATTGTTTTCTGCATTGATTTTTAAACTGTTGTTTATCCTCCTTTCTCTTAGTTTGTTTGGTATAAATTGAATTTACCTTGGAAATCTTCTCAACCCTCTCAAAAACCTTTGGTCAGTTGCTATAAGATTTCAGCTTGAGAAATGACCTGGTTGTCTCTGCTTCAGCGTGCAGTCAAGTACTGCTGTTACGCAAATCTGTTGGCACCTAAGACTCTTTATGTCAGCATGTTTTTATTGAATTGAATTGATGTCCTGAGGAAAAACATAGCAAATGATTTTCTAATTAAAAGTTGCTTCATAATACTTGCTCTTAAATAGTGCTGTGGAAGAACCCATTTTTTTCAGTTTTTCTCTGTGGGAACATAAAACCTGATTATGGTGCTGAGTAAATGCATAATCATCTGCTTTTTTAGAAACATATGTACCGTTATCTTAAAAAGAGTTGTTGGAAAAAATCAGAGGAATTAGGAGGAATCTCAACAGATTAAGTGGTAAAATATAAATAGCTTCTGGATGAGGTAAGATACAGTCATGGAAAATAGGTGCATTGCTGCTGGTTGGACAGGTTTATCCAAGGCTGCTCCTGAATTAGCCAAGTCTCTGAACTGTTTGGTTTTTTGGAAGCTGTGAAAATGTGTGTTTTCACAAGGGAGGAATCTGTTCTAGTGTTGGTAACGTTCTATGTATTTCTTCTGCCTGTTTATGGCAGTTCTGTACATGGACCTTTTTCTCAGGTCCAGGACAGTACTTCCCCCATGCTGTTCCCAGTATTCTTTTTCTGAAGTGGTGGAAGACTATAATCCTGTTTAGTAAGTGGATCTGTGTTTATAACATACAAAAAGCCACTAATGTAATCAATTGCAAGGATTTATTTATCATATCTACAAGTTACTTGTTTGTCATTTTTTTCTGCCTAGTTGATGGTTATTTGTCAAATGGGTCAAGCTATAAGGAAAAAAAAAATGAAAGCATTAAAGCTTGGAAAAACTGAAAAGGGGAGACTTATAATGAACAGAGGTAGGCTGAGCATATTTTGATTGAGCAAGTGTTGTTTCCCTGTGTTATCAGTGAAAGATCGGTTGGAACACAAGTTAGAGAGCTGATCAGCAGATCAAGAGGATCATAATTTTGCAAACAAATTGTATGAATGGCAGTTTGTCCAGCTTTTTACTTTATTTGTCATAAGAAATCTAATAATTCATAATATAGCTGTGTCATAATTCATGCATGGAGGAATGGAAAATACAGTTTGGAATCTGGTTGTTTTTTTTTTTTTAATTTAGCATTTTGTTATATTTCTGGGAGAAAATGTGTAGATTAATGTATAGAAGGATGATCACAGAATAAAACAGAAGAGTGAACTTTTTGTGTCTTGTATAATCCCAAGAGGCAGAAATACTTTGATAATTGAACCAAGTGCTGGTGCCAGACAGTGCTGGTGGAGGTGACTTTCTCTACAGATGTACCACAGACTGTTACTCTGGTTTTACTTCAAGAAACAGAGGAGAACATGGAAGTGACCAGGTAGTACTTTATGCTTTAGCTTTGTAAAATTAACAGTCCAAAGGTCTGAAACCAAGGTAGAAACACGGCAGAAAGAAACAAGATAGAAACAATAACTAGATCTGAGGGGATAAGCTGGCTCTTCAGGTGAGAACATTTGATTTAAGGGAGCTTAGTAATAGATCTGACTTGTCTCCTGCTTTGCTAAGAGCAATCCATATTTGCAAATGATTTAACTCTTGCTCAACAGCAAAAATACCTGTGTTTCTGTGTAAGAAATTCAGGGAGGGCTTTGTGGAATACAAATCATCAGGAAGGTGCTATGACTCAACTCTAGCTCAGCTTCAGGGTGATTAACAAAGTTATGTGGAAATACATATGTATATATACATATATATATATATATATATATATATATATATATATAAATGTTTCAGAACATTTTGCCACATTTTATGTTTCATATGAAGTGTCAAAATGTATTTCTTGCTATTTAAATGATAGATACAGATGTGGTACTGTGTAGCTCTGGAAGCAAAGATTTTAAATAAAAAGAATACAGTGAAAACATTTCTTCTTGGCCCTTTAATTCCAAGAAGGAAATGTTTTGATCCCGATGATGTAATAAATGGCTAATTTGGGGAGAATAGTGGCTATGTCTATCAGTTCTTAATGGAGTATAATCTCACTAGAGGCATTATGACCCAATGTTCTCTTTTTTAAAATGCTTCTTGAAGTCAGTTATAGAAGCTGTCAGCATACTGTATACACACACACATATATATGTATTTAAAAGTCCTCAGCTAGTTTAGTTTGTTAGCTATATTCAGTTCTCATGCTAAAAAAAAATCAGTGTCTGTCGTTCCAAACTGAGTTTTACATATAAGTATGTTACGTGAAAATAAGCATTTTTTTTCTTCCTGCCTCTTCTGTAGTGAATTTAATGATTGATCTGGGTGGTTTAAAACACTAGTACAATACACCTAGTCTGTTGATGGGATTTTGAGGCTATAAGTCTTTTTACAGTAGTCTTTGTCTTTAAGAAACAGGGCTGAGGTGTAACTGAAACAAGCTATGTGTCAGCTACACAAGTTAGAAAACATTTCCATAAAAGATCATAAAAATTCTACAGTAGTTTCCAGAAAGAGCCAGAGTGAACAGTTTATTGCTGTTTAGACCTTCTGAAGCAAAGTTTTATTTAACTTTTCATGAGTGTTTTATAATGACAAACTTGTAGAAAAACAGTATGTGTTTCAGTTCCCTCTGCAAAGCTAGCTGGACACTCTCTTTGCTTTGTGCTTAACTAAATATTTGTCTTGGAAGAAAAGAATTTCACAACACACAAAAGATACACTGTTTGAAAAGGTGCAAAAGATTACTGAAATAGGTATAGTGGATTTTTATTTTTTTTTCTTCTTTCCCAGTTTTTATTTTTAATTGCCTCCCAGAAATCCACTTGAACTAATAGAGAAAACTGAGTGAGTAGTCTGGGAAATGCCAAGGAGCACGTTCCGATCAATCCCAAAGCTGCTATCAGCAGCCAGTTGCAATCTTTTAGGTCTCTCTGACCTAGTTTCCTCCTTTTTTTTTTTAATCTTCTAAGTGAGACAATGCTAAAAAAAATAAGAAAAAAAATCAATAGCCTTTGTGGTTATTTTTAACCTGCCTTGCTTCTGCAATGCTCTTGAATTAGTTCTTTTATTGTTCTGGACTAACCTGACTGGCTCACGAAGGTGGGCTGCTGCTGCTGCGGCGGAACGGCTCGCTGCAGTGAATTTGTGTTTCACATCTCTGATACTGCTGACTTACAGACTTAAAGTAGTGCTTCTCCATCAGCCTGATTCCTTCTGTTTACTTCTGCAGCCCTCGTGACAATACTGTTGTGAGTTCATGAATTTTACTCTTGAAATGCTTCTAAAAGCCAAAGAATTTAGGCATCTGGACAATTAAATAATTTGTCCATGGTCATATCAATTGAGATACTTTTTGCATCACAGTTTACATTGTTCTTCCTGATTTAGACACTAACTTTTCTATGTAAATCCATAAAAAATAATAAAAAACCCCCAACCTACTCTGAGTGACGAATCTCTCTTATTTTGAGAGTAATTTTCTTCTGAGCAGACAAAGCTGCAGTGACTTTTCTCATGGAGGGAACTGAAGTTGTAATTCTGAAATGTATGTTCTGTCCCATCAACAAACTTAAGGAAAACACTTCTTTACTGTGAGGGTGCCAGAGCCCTGGGACAGGCTGCCCAGAGAGGGTGTGGAGTCTCCATCTCTGGAGATGTTCAAACCCACCTGGACACTTTCCTGTGCAACCAGGTGTAGGGAACCTGCTTTGGCAGGGGGGTTGGACTGGATGATCTCCTGAGGTCCCTTCCAACCCCACCATTCTGGGATTCTGTAATTCTATTTCATTCTATTTATTATAACTATTTCATTAATCCGATTCTTGTACTGAAAACTACATTTGAGATCTGTATTTAAACTTTAAATCCTCTCCTTATGTACTATGGTTTGAAGGCTTTTTCTTCACCTTTGGGTCTGTGGATATGTTTGAAACTATATTTTGTTAGCATTCTTGTATTTTATTTATAAATCACTGTTGTAAGTGCTAAGTAGAGCCAGCCCACAAATAAATCTCTGATTCCTCTGCTAACTTAGCTTAAGCATGTTGCCCACTTTAAGGATAGCAGGATAGCTTGGCACCATCTTTCTGTGTAAACATGCTACGTGTTGTCCCATTTTGCCCATTTTTACAGACAGTTACCAAATTTTGTTCATTTTCCAGCTTAATTTCAATCTCTTTTCCTAGCAAGTTTATTTCTTTTTTTTTTTTTAGATGATTCATTTAATAGCTTCTTGCCTTACTGCAATTTTGACTTATTTTTTATTGTTTATTTTTTTATTTTTTATGCCACAGCTTTCTGATTAACATTGATTCTAGTCTGTTTTGGCTAGAGAAGATTATTTCAATTAAAATATGGCAGCCCAATGCACAAAATAAATCTTAACACATTTCCTAGGACAAAGTGTGATTATGACTACTACAGACCAAGTTCTTTAAAAAATAAACTGCCTTAGAAACAGTTGTTGTTGATGAACAAGAAGTTAATATTTGAGAGCTAAAAGCTATTTATTCTGAACTTGTAAGAAGTGCCCATGTCTTGGAAGTAATAGAGCTGAAAAAGGGGATGTCACTGCTGTCTGTGGTGGTGGCAGGGTGCCCTACACGGTCATGCAGGGTTTGCAGGGAGCCAAGAGGAGCTGGATAAAGTAGGAAAAGAATCTGACCTCGAAAGTAGCTTCTAGAGAAGAAAACCCCAGTTTTAGCTCTTTGTTTCTCTGATTCCTAATTGCACTACCTGAGGAGGAAAAATTCTTTATAAGGTGAATATATAGGGAAGATGCCAGGAGCCCTGTAGAAGGAATGCCATCTTTTCATGGCTGATTTCTCTAAGATTTCTTTGGACACTTCTAGTTTGCAAGGTGGGGAAGCATCTGTTATGTTGGCCTTGGAAACAGGGAACGGGAGAGAGAATAAACTTGCTTGATACACATGAAGGTGTGTCCTGGTTTTTAGCTGAGACAGAGCTGGTTTCTTTTTCAGCAGTTAGAATAGTGCTGTGTTTTGCTTTCAGCCTGGGACTTGTTATGAGGGAGACACTGAGAACATCCCTGGCACTGAAGGGCTTTGTGTTTGTCCGTCTGCAAGTGCAAGATCTCAGGGGGCTGTGAGGAATATTGCAATGGATCAGCTCCATGGGCATTGGGCTCTGCCAAGGGGCTGTTCCATCTCCTGTCCCCCATGGGCAGGAGATCCATGAGGGGCTCTTCCTCTCTGGCTCTCTCTGGCTCTGGCTCGGGCTCTGGCTCTCCCGGGATTGCGGTTTCGGGTCGGGATTGTCGCTGCTCCAGGATCGTTCTCTGGGAACGGGCCGGGCTGGGTCGGCGGGTGGTGAGCAATGGCACTGGGTATCGCTCATTTGTATATTTTACTACTATTATTATCATAATTACTATTTTACTATCAGTATTATTTTAATTTTTATTTTATTTCCATGATTAAACTGTTCTCATTTCACCCTACCAGTCTCCTTCCCCTTGACCCCAATCCTCTCCCCTATCCTCTGGAGGTAGGGGGGCACTGGTGAATGGCTGTGTTGGCTGCTGGCCAAGGGCAGCCCAGTGAAACTATCACAAGGTGATACACTGGAG
Source organism: Caprimulgus europaeus (assembly GCA_907165065.1). The sequence continues at coordinate 5,634,119 of OU015529.1, forward strand.
CTGTGGGTTGTATGACCTATCTACTGTATGGAAACTCAAAACATTTTTTTTTTATTTTATTATAAGCCTGGCACCTTTATGAAAAACAAAACAAAAAAGCCAACCAACACCCTTGGTTTATTTTAATCCCATTCAGAGATTGATTTTTTTGTTTGTTTTAAAAAAAGCCTTTATCCATTCCTCCCCCCTTCTTTACTCAAAGGACAAGGGCAAATACTCAGTTTTCCTTGACAGCGAACTGCAAATATGAGCAAACTCTCACACTGTCAAAGGGAAAATTATAAATGAATGCCTTTCTATGATGCCTACACACTGAAGATCTCAGATAGTTTTACAGTTACTGATGATGACAGCTCAAAGCTGTTTTTTCCTCAGGAGGCTGTGATGTCATTGTGTGACATCACTAACCCTAGCTTTCAGAAAGTTACTGAGCTACCAGGTGAAACCCTTTCTGGTTTAGCATCCAAAGCATCTGAGTATCTTCCCCCACTTGAAAAAGGCAGCAGGTGTTAGCACTCTAGTTTTATTACACCTTTTTAAAGCTGTGCATGTGCTTTTACTCCAGGAAGTAGCTCTTGGTTGAACCAAACTGTCCTTTTATTTTTCTGCCTTTTTCCCCCCTTTGATTTAATTCTCAGTGATGTGTTTCTCTCTTTTAGTTTTATTAATTATGTAAAACTTAATTCCCGTTGTTCTTTTGGTTCTTTCTGGCACTTGTAATTAGTTTACACCATAGTAAAAATGTTGTGGATTTCATATATATGTTATATAGTTTTTAAAAGACTAAAGTTTATAGAATTCAGTTTGAAATTAAAATTAGAAAAGCATGACTTTGTGAAAGGAAGTTTAATTGTGCTTGTGTGACAGATTGAGTTGTTTTACGTGCCACACTAGCTTTTGGCTGTATTTCTTTTAGGGTTTATTGACTCATTTTTGAATTGTGTTCATAATAATTTTGTGGTATTAAATGAGTTTGTCAATTTAGAAACTGAATCTTGCATTTACTTCAGTTTAAATAAATGTATAGACTAGGTATATTCCTAGGTTATGATGAAAGTGCTGTGGATTTGGGTGTGGGAGGGGAGAGTAAGAGTTGAGAAGATAACAGCAGAGGTCAATGGATCTAAAATATTTACTAAATTTTCTAGCTCTTTGTGTCAATTAAATTCTTCCTTAAAAAAAAAAATTGGGTTTTTGGGTAATTGTTTCTTAAATGACTTCTGGGGAAGATTCTCCATCTTCTGAAGAGTTCTAGGACTTGATTAAGAAAATTATTGAACCTGAGAACTTTAGCAAATGTCTACAGGTGAAATAATATGTAACTGGCAATGTTTTTTTGCCATAAGACTGTGATACAGATTCAAGTGCAGTTAAGAATTTTTTCTAGCCAGCAGTACAGGTAGTGGGAGCAGTACAGGTAGTGGGAGCAGTACAGGTAGTTGGAGCAGTACAGGTAGTTGGAGCAGTACAGGTAGTTGCAGCAGTACAGGTAGTTGTAGCAGTACAGACTCCCTAGCAAGGAGCAGTTGTGCTCAGGTACATTTCAGAAGTGCCCCCTCACCCTCAAAACCCAGGGATTGTACAGCAGGGTCTGGAGAATTGATAAAACTATTTGAAAAGTGTCGTTGGCTCAGTTTTCTCACCCATAGGGTTTAACTTGTGCTATAAAGCTAAAGTTACAGATTAAGAACTCTTGGGGGTCTTCTGACATGAAAATTACTAACACATGGCTTATTTTTTCTGCACATTCTAAAACCACTAGCTGTAAGGACTGATGGAGCACAGTGTAGGAATTTGTAACTCTCTGTTCTTTTTTTATGGGAACATAACTCAATAATTCAAATTCTGAATTACTTTTATTTTTCTCTTTATTATTTTGGGTTTTTTTTCCTCTTGTTCTCTCTCCCTATCCACCAAATTAAAAAGAATCTGAATTAAGTTATCGCAGTCATTCGTTTTTCCAAACTCTGGGTAATTTAGAATGTTAGTGACTAGATCTGAAATGATTAATTATGGGAAATGCACAATCTCCTGTCTTCACCAGCACCTTATAAAAATTCAATGTTCTTCCATAAAGTCTGTGTCCAAAGGTTTGGACTGTAGATCAGCTGTTGCTATGTGTTTGAGGGGAAAAGTCTGAAATATGACTTCTGCAAAGTCTTGATTCTTGTAGCCTTCACAGATGATCTTTCGTAGAGACTCAGAGGTTAAGGTTATGTTCACTTTGAGCTACAATGGTCCAGTTAATGTTTGCAGATTGATAAATATATCTATCAGAAGCTGTGCTGTGTTTTTATTTCTAAAATCTGCTTTACACCACCTTCTGAAGAAAAAAGAAAGTTGTAATTGCTTAGGCTGTGTATGGAAGGCTGTCCTAAGTCAGCAATTTACAATATTGGCATTTTTTAATTGTTGCCTTCCTTAATTTCCTCTCTTTCCCTGGGAAAAATGGGTAACTGACAAGTAATCAACCTGATTTTTTATATTCCCTTTTAAATAGAATAATCTTCTCTAATCTCAGAAATTCATGGAACTCTTGACAACATCTTTACAACAGTCATTTTTTTGCAGGTGTTCATATATATATTCTGTTTATCAAGCTTTTAATTAGAAGTTCCTCTTTACTATTACTTTGCAATTTGGGAACAGCTGACTGGTTAAATCATCCAGCTATTTAAAGATGGGGAATTAAATCATGTAACATGTACTAGGTTTTTAACAAAGGAATGTTTTGGGATTAAATACATACCAGAAATTTGTAACATGTTTAGTGTGGAATCCACTAATAAGGAAGTATTGGTATCAAATAAGTCAATGATGATAAATAATGAACTATTGCATTTTATTACTCTTAAAATCTTGAACAAGCTTCAGATCATTAAAACCTTAACTTTTTAATTGATTATCTGCAGCATCATTTTGTATTGAGTAAAGAATCTAGATGTGAAAATGCTTGCACTTTCAGGAAGTTAATTTTGGTTTTTGTTTTTTTTCTTTTCTTCTTCCTTTTCTTTAGACTTAAAATGGGCTTGCTTATGATTTTGAATGTTAATAGACTTAATCAATTTATATTAAGAGATGTGAGGGCCCTAACCCCTTTGCTTTAGTGATGGGGCAGGTATCAATGGAATGGTGGGAAAAGACTCCCTGATGCAGGCAGTCACAGAGAAGAGTAATGTGTCATTTAAAATAAAGGACACCAGAAACAAGCCTGTATTGCAAGGTGATAATTCTGGCCCATCACATTTAAAAAATCTTATTCTGTTTTATAAAAGGGAAGCACTTGGAGTAGTTAATCATTCTATCTATTTGTACTTCTAAACAAAATAGAATGTGGGAGTTTGTTGATGGAAATTTTATTTTAACTCTTAAAATTCGATTGTGTTTTTCAAAGACATTGTTTTGAAGGAGTGTATTTGACTGTTAATGTCTCCTGAAGTACTGCTAATATTTTTCTTCTTTTTCTGCTTTGCATATTTGGACTGTCTTCTTGGTCACATATTTCTGATGAATCTACCCCGCTGCAGTTCACACGGTTCCTCTGTGATTCTCCTCTGGAGGTAGGAATTCATTCTGGATGCAAGTTTTGAAATGAATGTATTCTTTCCTCTCCACCCTGTGAACAGCAAACCATTATGGTAGAGGTGGTGTAGAGGGTGTCACAGTATTTTTACCATCACTGACTGGTGAGGAAAATAGCACTGTGTTTTCAAAGCAGTCTGAGGATGCCTTTGCTGGATAATAAGCTACCACTGAATTTCATGTCACTGCATTAAAAGACAGTAGCAGAAAGTGCTGTGTCTTTTCTGTTCTTTATTTATTTCTATGAAATAAAAGAATATATTACTAAATAACTTGCTATACTTGTATTTGTATACAATCTTGAGTTAAAAGCTTAGGAGAGATGCCTTAGCTTCATTTCAAGTACGTGAACTGCTGTGGATTTCTTGCACTGTGTGTCTTGTTAGTCTTAAAGAGTTAAGTACTGTGTGACTGTAATGAAATTGTCAGGTTATAGTAATTATGCTGGTAATTTGATATGTCGCAGTTTGAATGAATCCATGTGTGGAGAGTTTGTTGCTTTTCTCTGCTGAGCCCACTGGCCTTTACATTCCTGAAAGCTGAAGAGTAATAGAACTCATTAGACTTTATAGGAAAAGGGCTTTTATCACCTCGTCAACTCAAGCAGCAGACTGCCATTATATTCTTAATTTTGTATGGCTACGTAGATGTTGATGCACACTTCCCTGCCAGGTTTATACCAGTATTGTTTCTTACAGACACTTTTTATTGACGTTTCCAAGCTTGAATTAAATTTTGTGTGGCACCACTACAGATGTCTTCAATTAGGTGAAGTTAAATAAAAGGGGTTGTATATCAGAGGCCAAGGGATTCTTGAAATTCTTTATTCTGAAGCAATGGCCACAAGCAAATCTAGTAGTGTGTAGTCTGTTTACTCTTTTGAACAAAAATAATTTAAAGTAAAATTTAAACCTTACATGATTTCAATTTGTAATTTTTTTTTAGAATTTTTAATATTGTTATTAGTTGCAAATAGTTTGAACACCAAAACTCTTCCTGTCGTCTTTATTTCCTCATTTTGTTATTCTGTTTAGTTTCTGTTTTGGCTATGGGCTCTGGCACAAAAAATGAATGGTTTAAAAACAGATACAGTATGTGGTAGCAGAAAACTTGTCAGTTTTCTAGCAGGAAAGAGGATAATGTATAGAGAACTGTTTGCTTTGGTTTTCTTCATCCTTTCATTTTAGAAACTACATTTAAACATTTGCCATTTTACCACTTCCTGTGTGTGAACATGACCTTGTTTGGAGAGGTGTGGTCATAATGGTTCAGTGCAGGAGGGCTGCATGGAGGGGTCTGAACCAAAATCCAAGTGTGGTCTGGTACCAAAGCAAGAGTGTTGGTGGAGGAAGGGCACAGGGAAAATCCCAACTGCTCAGGGTGGGATGCTGGGTTGTGGTGTTCAGGGAGTCAGGGGCTGTTCTGGGCCAGTGGTGGTTATCAACATCATTAATGGTCATCTCTGTGTTTGTCCTTCCTGGGTTGTGCCATGTTGTCTTGATAACAACAGCTGGGAGGAGCCTCAGTACTCAGATGTGCCGTGGCATTATGTAGTTGAATTATTTCTTTGTTTTGTTTTTTTGTTTGTTTTGTTTTCACATCCTTCTATAATTGCTCTTCAGTCATTTTCACCAATGTTAAACATTAAATTAATGATGTCATAGAACTGCTCTGAAAAGCATAATTTTGAATGAATTACTAATTTATGCCCATTCATTAAGATGTTTAATAGCAATATCCTTTTCTCCATGCATTTGTGTTCTATGCATTTATGAACATTGGAGATTTCCTCTGCCTTTTTAATCACTTGGTGTTATAGGATCTCAGCTCTTCTTCAACCATCCTGAATACTTTAAAATTAACTCAGTTTGCTGCAATATTGTTCAGTCTTCAGTGATTCACAAACCAGTATGGAGAACAGAATAGGTCCAGCATGATGGAAAGTGAGCTGCTTTCCAGTATATAAATGATCTTTTGTTCTCACTTTGTTTGCTTTAATCTGTCTTGAGATACTTTTGAATCCTAAAGAACTGAAAGGGGTTTATGAGTATAGATCTTTGCTCTTCAAAAAGCCCATCAGCTTCTGCTTCACTTTTTTTTTTTTTTTATTAATGTCTATTAATTTTTAGGAGACGTAATAACAAGTGATACAGTCACAGGTCTGTAATTCCCTGGATCACCTTCTGTAGAATGTCATATTTTAGTTACAGTTGATGCACTGCTCAGAGCTAAATCAAAACTCATTTCATTTACAGATCTTGACAAATTGCTTTTTTTTTTTTTCTCTTTCTTTTCTTACAGTCATGTAGACATCACCATCATGGCTATAGTTAAAGTCTCTTTCTATTGAAATCTCTTGTACCTTCACAGCTTCACTAATCTTTTTAGCATTTTAATCTTACCATCACTGTCCTGTTTAAATAGTTGACACTATACCTCAAATACTGTACTTTTCCAATAAATTAACAGAAGTTAACTCTGTAGATCATAGAATGGTTTGTGCTGGAAGGGACCTTAAAGATCATCCAGCTCCAACCCCCCTGCCATCAGCAGGGACACCTTCCACTACACCAGGTTGCTCAAAGCCTCATCCAACCTGGCCTTGAACACTTCCAGGGAGGAGCAGCCACAGCTTCTCTGGGCAACCTGGGCCAGTGTCTCACCACCCTCACAGCAAAGAATTTCTTCCTCACATCTCATCTAAACCTCACCTCTTCCAGTTTAAAGCCATTTCCCCTTGATCTGTCACTCCCTGCCCTTGTAAAAAGTCCCTCCCCAGATTTCTTGTAGCCCCTTCAGGTATGGGGACGCTGCTCTAAGGTCTCCCCGGAGCCTTCTCTTCTCCAGGCTGAACAGCCCCAACTCTCTCAGCCTGTCCTCACAGCAGAGCTGCTCCTGCCCTTACATCATCCTCGTGGCCTCCCCTGGACTCGTTCTAACAGGTCCGTGTCTGTCTTGTGTTGATAGCTTCAGAACTGGAGGCAGCACTGCAGGTGGGGTCTCAGGAGAGCGGAGCAGAGGGGCAGAATCCCCTCCCTGGCCCTGCTGGCCACGCTGCTCTGGGTGCAGCCCAGGACACGGTTATTGGCCTCTGGGCTGTGAGCGCCCGTTGCTGGCTCACATTGAATTTCTCATTTACCACTACTCCCAAGTCCTTCTCTTCACAGCTGGCCTAAAGCCACTCATTGCCCAGCCTATATTTGTAATGTCCTACATTTGGTGCAGTGGGTTGATTTACCTTGTTTTGATACAGAACCACAGAATTGTTCAGGTTGGAAGGAACCTCTTGAGATCTAGGACTAGGCTTAGACTAGGAACCTCTAGACTAGGAACCTCCTGCTTGAGCAGGGTCTGCCAGAGCAGGTTGACCAGAACCACAGATTTTGGTGGATGAAGGATGAAGACTCCACAGGTTCTCTGGCCAGCGTGTGCCATTGTTTGTGACAAATCTGTTTCCTTATGTCAAATTGAATTTCATCTGTTTTAATTTGCACACATTGCCTTTTGTCCTGTCAGTGGTAACTACTGAGAAGAATCTGGCTTCTGTATCTTCTTTCCCTCCCATTAGGTGTTTCTACATACTGATAAAACCTCCCCCCACGTCATCTGTTCTCGAGGCTGAAGAGTCTCAGCTTTCTCAAGCTCTTCTTATACCTCAGATGCTTGAGCCCCTTAATCATCTTTAAGGCCGTGTGGGCTTCCCTCAGTGAAGTCTGTACTTGTGCTGTGGAGCCCAGCACTGGACCCAGCACTGCTGATGCCACCTCACCAGTGCTGTGCAGAGAGGAAAGCTCATCATCCTTGACCTGCTGGCATCATGCTGCCTGGTGCAGCCCAAGATGCTGTTGGCTTTTTTTGCTGTGAAGGTGCATTGCTGGCTTTGTAAAATGCAAATGTGCAGTGGTACCTCTCTGCTGACACAGCCTGTATTTGTAGGATGCTTTCACAGCATCTCCACTAATCCCTAATGAAAGGAGGACGTCGTAGTGAAAAGGAAATATGTTGCTAACTAAGAGATAGAAATCTACCATATGGTAAGTTGTGTGTGTACCTTTGGGAAAGAAGCTGCTGGAATTAATCACTTCACTTCTTTAACAAATAATTTCCACTGGAGTGTAGAAGTCAAGGGTTTCCTGGCTTTTTTTTTTTTTCCTTTGTGTAAGTGATAGCATGGATTTCATATCTTCCTCCTCCTTCAATCCACAGCAGAGGGTAAAATGGAAAAGTTCCAGATAGGAAATATCATGAAAACTTCCAGAAAAAAAATAATCATGCAGTTAGTATGGTCAGGACCCATTTTTGGTAGGTGAGTATGCAGTGCCTTCTGCAGTTGAACACTGGTCTGGCATGAGGGTTAATAAGAGCAATTTCCATAGTAATAATAATACTAATAAAGTAGTAAAACATCTCTTAAAAGTAAAGAGAAAGACCATTGTGCTTTGAAGAAAATGGAGTGCTCTCACTATCATTGAAGTTCAATTATAAGCAATTATTACATTGAGGAGTACTAATTGGGGCAATATGTCATACCAGTTGCTATTAAATATTTAAATTTTAATAATGTGTTATAAAATCTGAGCAATCAAATGTGTTCACAGAATCATTAGCTTGCAGAATATGAAGACAGGTAGAATTAACATGTGATGGAATATATTATATTTTTCTCTGTATTACAGTCTAAACATAGGAGAGAAAATTATTTGGTTTAATTTTTGTCCTGGATTTAGTTCTAATTTTTTTTTTTTTGATTGTTTCAATATCATGAGATTATAATAATTCATTGTATTGAAGTTTGAATATAAATTGTTAATTTTAAGTAAGTTAATCCCTCTGGACTGATTCCAGGGCTAGTGTGTATTATTTTGGGTAGATAAAGTGAGCCTTCCCTGGTGGGGCTTGCTCACCTGATGTCACTGGTATATTTTACATCACCTTTGACAAACAGGGTCCCAGGTGGACATGGCAGTAGTGTGAAATAAACCCGCTTCAGGAAAATATTCCACGTTTTAGACCTGTTTCATGTCAAATTGCCTGGATGGTGCATGAGGAATCAAGTTAAAGGAGCCAAGTATTCATTGAGAATTGGAGAAAACATAATACTTACAAGCATTACAAAGGATTACATTGTGTGAAAACTTTTCAAGGTGGAGGAAAACGTTACTCTCTTTAAAAATGTTCCTTGCTTAATGTAATGGAAATCCTTGAACGCTTTGCCTGAGATCAGTGCTGTGCTTGTGATGTTTGTTACAGAACATAGCCTCCTTTATGCTCATGACATTTTGTTGTAATTGCATTACAGAAATAACTGTAGTTTATACTTTACTAGAAATTCTTAACTGATGCTAAAACTTCAGATTGCAGAGGTCTGGTGGCTGAACCCATGCAATGGCATTTGGAGGTTTGGTCACACACAGACACAGCAGTCATTTAACTTCAGGCCTTGCTTTGAGGGAAAATCTTTTCCATGTTGGCTTAGATGATCTTTAATGTTCATTAAATCGATGATCTTTAATGTTCATTAAATCTTGGATGATGAGTTTTTGACAAAGAAAGAAAATCTGTTTTAACTGAATCTCAAGCAAGTCTGTGTTGTATTACCAATCACATTTCCCCTTGGCTTGCAGGAGATATTTTTCTGTCACCAGCTGCACCTTGGTAGCTGAGAGGAGAACTTAACCTGTGCTGAGAAATCCTTACAAGAACATCTTACTTGACTCTGTCCCAGCTTAAAAGTTTGACTCCTGACCATGTGATTTCATTTGGCTCTACTGAAAAGTTGAGGATATTGTATGAAACTGTAACTGTTGAATAAGTAGACTTTACCTGAATGAGAAGAAACCCATTTTAATACGCTAGTATCTGAGTCTAATATCCTCGTGTGCTGCAGATTGAGCTCACAAATGTTTGATCATTTCACTTTCTGAGTATCTGCAGCTCCATATCTAGTTTTATGCTATATAACCATATAAAAAGGCAAACATTTTATTATGTGCCCTTTATTTTGGGGCTTACTGGGTGGGTAAGTCAGTTTAAATGATTTTTTTTGTTCACGTGATGGATTTCTTTTGACACATGTGGTACCAATTAGAATAACTTCTCCTGCCCATCGTCTCTTCAGTCTGCGCTACTGTATCAAAATACTTTATTAAACCCACCTTCTCTTGTTGTAATGCAAAACAGTTGGTAATAGTAGGCAATATTGTCAGATTTATTGAGTGAGAAGCAGCTTTCTGAAGATCTGGCAATGCAGTGAAAAACATGACTAGATGGATAATTAAGTTGAGCACAGTGGAATTCAGGATTAAAGGAAACGATGTGGGAGAATATGGCATGCCAAAGTTGGTTGTGTAACACAGTTTAAATTAGGAGATAATTTTCTTCTTAATTTGAAGCATCAGTTTCTGGCTCTAGGTGCTTTACCCCATCCGGAGACTTACTTCACTGCATATCCAAGACCACAGCACACAAGAATAGTGAGTTCCTTAGTGTTTTTGCAGAAGATACTCTGATGTGGGCTGACAAAGAAGCTCCACAGATTCTGTTGCAACACAGAGTTACAGGTTCTTGAATAAAAGGTGTTTCATAGATCATGAAGAGTGAACCTCACATAAAGAGTAAGCTGTACAGTTCTTTTTATAAATGCTCCTATCAAGCAGCTTTAGTGGTACTTGGGGGTATGGGGGAGAGAACCAGTAAGGTCCTTGCTGTGACAGAAAGTGTTGGAAGAGCCTGGCAGTCACAGCCAGCTTTGGGAAGCACCAGCATAGTGAAATGTAGTGTCTGCATTTCACCTTTCTGCCTTTGGGTTTTGTCTTTTGTTGGAGAGTAAGTAGGTCAAATTAAAAGAGTATCTGCAGAACTTGTTTGTGTGTTATAATGCATTAATAACTCGAATCACGTTGTTTTATCATTTCAGTACTATCAATGCTAGATGGCAAATGCATTCATGTTTGGGATGTGTGATATGTAGAGTTTACTGATCACAAGTGCAGCAAAGGCCACAAATGATACAGTGAACTAACATTATTTTCCCTGTTTCTCACCTTCCTTTTTTGCCTTTTTCTAGCATTATTTCTCATAGTATTTACTTTTGTGTTCAAATTTTTTCTAAAATTGTTTTTCTACTGAAAATCTACTCATCAGACAATTAAACCTTTTGTTTTTGCTTAGGCAGAGAATGCACCAAATGGTCCAGACTGTGGCTATGGTTCTTTCCACCAGCAGTATTGGCTGGATGGGAAGATAATTGCTGTTGGTGTAATTGATATCCTACCCTCCTGCGTGTCCTCTGTCTATCTGTACTACGATCCAGACTATTCTTTCTTATCTCTGGGAGTCTACTCTGCATTACGGTAAGAGGACATTTTTGTTATCTACTTAGATGTAATAGTAAAAATTGATACTTATTCCTAAACTTGAGCTTTTATTTCCAATCTAAACATATACTGGTAATTCTATCTCTAGCAAAGTATGTGTGGTTGGTGGTTTGGGTTTGGTTTTGGTTTTTTTAATTCTCTACAGTTGGTTGCATTCCAAATAAGTTTTTAATTGTCATCTTTGAATAGGGATGTGTCTCTCTAGTTAGCTAAATGCTTTTAAAGATTTAAAAAAAAAAACAACAAAAAATACTCAGAAACAAAATACCTAGTTTTTATTGCCCCTGAAAATAATTTAGTATTGCTTGGTTTCAGCAGGAAAAGCCCCTTTGTTTGAATAGAAATAATTCTTTGACCTTTTTCTTAGCCCAGTCACCAAATGAAATTAATCACTTTTATAGTTTTATGCCCATTGAGATAATAAAAAATAGAGTACCTAAAACTCGGTGCCTTCTGAATTAGGAGTCTCCTGCTGTACTAGCACTAAGTATATTTTTTTCAGGTATGTTAATCTCATTATCTTTGTCTTTAGAAAGCTTGATGGAGAGAGTAATCCTATGAATTTTAAAGCCTTAAATTAACTATCAACCTAGTCTTGGAAAACAGTAGGAATAATGAGTAATGCTTTTCACTGTGAATAAGATTTGTATGCTAAATTGCACATTACTGTTTTTCTTCCATAAGCAATTTTATGATTCCATTATTGTTATAAGGAAAAAAAATAACCTAAATGAGTGGAAATACTTGTGCATCTCAGTTTTTTTTCTTAGCTTTTTGCTTCTCAGTTCACAGACCAGTAAGCTGGTCTCAGACATGTAGTGTTCCCAAGGAGGTTCTCACGAAGCAGCTGGGTTTGAACCTCGTGCCAGACATGTCTATTTTCAAGTTTCCCTAGGTCTGAGAAGATCTGGCAAAAGTCTTTACCTGTTGAGATTTGCACAACACTCTTTCAGGTATAAAAGAAGCGCTAGAATTCTGAGATCCAGCTTTCTTCTTTCTCCAAGGCATCCTGTTGAGAGACATCTTCTCTATAGATGGAATTTCTTACCTATTGCTAAGTGTTTCCCATCAGAGTGGGTAAATATGACATGACTTTTGAAGTATGTAAAGCACAAACACTGTTTTAGGAAACCTCTTTTTATCATAGTTACTTCATATACTTTTGCAATAACTAATAAACTAGGTGCAATTTAATCTAACAGAATTCTAATCACTCATAATCTTTTGATTTCCTAAAAGTAATTTTTTAATTTATTCTCCTTTTGGATGTATTCTTCTCTTTGCAGTGGTGAATTTTGTGATTTATGAATAATCTTTACTTGAGTTGTTCAAATGCATATGTCAAAGGGTTTTTACCACAAAGTTCACTGTTAAGTTGCTGTCATCAGTCTAATGGTTTACTGATGCTGAAATGAGGTGCTGCAATCACTCCTCTCAGTCTCTGCTATATGCTGGGCTTCTAGCAACCAGCAATATATTTAACCAGTTCAATTTACTGAGCAGAAGACTGTTTGCTTTAGCAACTTGGTTAGTGAGTTGAGTTGGCACCAGCTGGTGCCACAGCAAGCCACAATGTGCAGCTGAGAATGGTTTGGGAGTAAGAGAGTGGGATGTCCTCTTCCTCTCTGGTAAGTTCTAAAGTTCAATTTCTTCGAGGAAGTCACCTTTAATAAGAGCTGATAACATTGCCTTCCTGTTGACTCTCCCCACCTTGTTCTAGAATGGTTCTTTATAAAGGAGAAACTGTGGCATCATAGAAGAGTTTAGGTCAGAAGGGACCTCTGGATGTTACCTAGTCCTGTTCCAGCACAAATCAGGGCTAGCTTCAGAGTCATCATGAGCATTAACGTAGCTGTTGCTATAGCACCTCCAGTGATCTGTGTTTAAAAGAGTCTGAATTACAATTTTTCTGAAGCATTCAGTGACACTGATAAAATTAATCAGAATTAACAAATGTAGAAAAAATGGAACTCCTGTGATTTAGAATTGATATTTTTTTCTGTCTGTCAGTCATTTTTGTTAGAAATATTTTATCACATATGCTAGATACTTGAAATTAGACTGATTATTATTTTTTTCCATGCAAGGTGAGCATATGACATAAAATACTAAGTCCTCCTAAGAGTTGTTTTTTAGTATCTGCACATATCACATTACTTTGTGAAATAATAGACTGACCTAATCCATGCTTATGAATTCTTGAAATTATTTTAAATTTCTAGATAATAAATTTAAAACTTTGTCAGTACAACATGAGTACGTGGCTCAACTAGTGAAAAAGCAGCTTATAAATTCTGCAGCGTTTGAGGCAATAAAAATAAGTTCCCAACAATCTTAGAGGGAGCCAAACTTGTTCTTCTTTCAAAAAGGGGGAAAAAAAACTTGAGAGTTAAGGAGGATTTAGGAAGTTGCAAAGGAATCTGATACCTTCAAAGCTGTTGCCAATTTTACTCCGAGGAGGTTGAACTGCATTGCAGTGCTGTCACTTCCACTTCATGCTACTTGGAGGATTTCTGCTGCTGAGTCGCAGAAGGGATGGGATTTGAAGATCATTTGAAATATGTAGGCATGTAAGTGAAGGATGAGGGGAGAAGCAGCTACTTGTGCAATACTGGTCTTACCAAAGGAAAGGTATTCATCAAGAAATATCGAGTGATTCTTATTCTTATTTGCAGGAGAAAAGTTAAACCTTCCCTCTACTACCTAAAATGATGAATTGTAGAAAAGCACAGTATTCATAATCTGTATTTTGTGAGAGGACAAGTACTTGAACTTCTTTTGGAATTGGGTTATGTAGCACTGAAATAGGAAGCCTGAATTTTGTATTGATGAAATGAATAGATGTCTTCCTCACTTGTTGACTACCCTTGCCAAGTGCTAATAGCTGGTATAACTCTTTAGATATGTACCATAACTGAAAGCTTTACAAAAATCTAATTCCAAGTCTGCAGTCCTTTTCTGTAGGAGTTTAGGCAGAATAAATGCAGGTAGATGTGAGTTACGCATTACAGTGAGGCCCGATTACAGTGACATCTGGAATATTGTGTCCAGTTCTGGGCCCCACAGTTCAAGAAGGACAGGGAACTGCTGGAGAGAGTCCAGCACAGAGCCACCAAGATGATGAAGGGAGTGGAGCATCTCCCTGATGAGGAAAGGCTGAGGGAGCTGGGGCTCTTTAGCTTGGAGAAGAGACTGAGGGGGGACCTTATTAATGTTTATAAATATATGAAGGGTGAGTGTGAGGAGGATGGGGCCAGGCTCTTCACAGTGGTGTCCAATGATAGGACAAGGGGCAATGGGTGCAAGCTGGAACACAGGAGGTTCTGCTTAAACTTGAGAAGAAACTTCTTTACAGTGAGGCTGCCCAGGGAGGTTGTGGAGTCTCCTTCTCTGGAGACATTCAAGACCCACCTGGACACCTTCTTGTGTGATCTCATGTAGGTGTTCCTGTTCCAGCAGGGGGGTTGGACTGGATGATCTTTTGAGGTCCCTTCCAATCCCTGACATGCTGTGATTCTGTGTGATTCTGTGGTTGCTGCTCCTGGTTTGAAACAATGGAGTTGGAGTATTCTCTTGCGTTGGATCACAGCACACAGTCCTGGATAGAGGAAAGAGAAGGATGCTTTAGCATCCATCCCCCCAGTAAATCTTTGCCTGGAGTGGGGTTGGCTGAACAGATAAATGAAAGATAGAGCAAGAGCTTGAGTTAAGGGTCCTTACTGAGGATGTATCGCTGGAGCCTGTAGGACATGTGAAGACCCTGGCAGTAGTTCTAAGCAATCTAGCTTTGGGATCACTGGTTCACTTGCACGAAGCTTTGTTGCCTGTGGCGAGACTGCTGCTCCCGCAGCCCAGTTTTTACCTCATTACATTATAGTCTATTTACTTCACTTTCTGTTCACTTTGAGTCCTTTTGTTTTATTAAATCAGAAAGCATAGTCCAACTGGAAAGAGTGTTTCAGAGATTTTGAAATGCAAAGATAATGGCTTTTTTCCTTGTAGTGTTCCAGCTTTTTGTACTGCAGAAAGTTATTTGTTTAATTAGGTCCAAGATAATCTGCATGAGACAGTAAGGTTGTTTAACTTTATGCCATGTCTTAAAGATTATATGTATGAAGTGTGTGTTTGTAGATTTTTTGGGAGTACATAAATCTCACTTCTGGAATCTGTTGTATTTACCTGGATTTTTCAGATATGGAGTAACTTATTACTAGACATTCTCCTCTTGGAATGGTTGTATGTTGATGCAGAGTTATCATGGACCCATCATGGTCTCAGCAAGCTGCATGCAACTGATGTGTTAGGTTTTCAGTGTATTTAAACATCTTCATTGCTAACTTAAGTGATAAAAAGCCACCAGTATTTGTACATGTGTCCTATAGTCATGTGCTCATATCCTCTTACCCCTTTGACACTGAAAGTAAGAACCTGCATCCATCTTTTATCAAATTTGGTACAAATGTGAACAACAAAGTCAAAATTGTATAAAAATGAGTGTTATAGTGGAAACACTGGCAGAATCTTTCTAGTAATACTAATTTCCTTGTGTCAGTAAAATAAAGCAAAGTTATTTTGGAATCCATGGACACATCTCTTTCAGAACAAATGAGAAAATCATACAAACAAACATGGGATAGATGAAAAATACCTTTTGTTGAATAAAGATGGATTTTTTTACATGTAAATTGCTAGAATGCAAATAAGAGAACAAATGAGAGTTATCCTTGAATCTTGTTTTTTAAAAATACTCTGATGTTTTTCTGAGTTACTTTAGCCACTCTGTGTACAATAGCTGGGCCAGATTTCTATAGAATTCCAATGTACATGAATATTAACAGGAAACCTGTTAAATAAAGGCTCTTAGCCACTTTTATTTGAATTTCAAGTCAGTCAATTGGCAGGACAAAGCACAAAAATGAAAGTATTTTTAAGCCTGAGGTGGTATTTTGCATTTTGGTGATTGGTTTGCTTGTTTTTTTTTAAGCATTAATTTTCAGTTGATTGTCTTTGGGTTTCTTTAAGCATTAGTTTTGAGTTTATTATCTTATTTTTTTATTTGATAGAAGCCTAGTCCTTTTAAGAGGTCAAAAGCAAGGTAGCTGTAAAATATTTCAAAACCAAGTGGTAAAATGAATATAAGAATTGTATTCAAAATTAATTAGTCTCTTCTTTCCTTTCACAGGGAAATTGCTTTTACTAGGCAACTCCATGAAAAAGCTCCTGATCTCTGTTTTTATTATATGGGTTTCTACATTCATTCATGCCCTAAAATGAGATACAAGGTAAAGTGTATTTTTCTTATTTCCTTAGTGTACTATTATTCAAAGCATTGACAATGTTCATAGTAATATAATATTTTCTAATTGTCATTTTGGATTTTAATGTAGACTTTATATGGTTAAATTTGAATGTGGGTTACTATTTAACTTGGCTTACATATTTTTTCTAATTTAGCTGCATGTGGTATTTATTACAAGTTGGCTTAGAAGCATTTCACGTGGAGAGGTTTTCAAGGCTGTCAGATAAGTTGGTCATTTGGTTACCTGGCTATCTCATATTTATAGTATATCTTCCAACAGACTAAAATTCTCCATTTTTTAGGTTTGCATATTTATGGGACTGTTGCTTAGTGACTGCAGCCAGTGATAACTTGTCTCCGTGGTCTTGGCTCTACTTGGGTTTTTCCTCTTTGTTTTTGGTTAGAGATAGAGGACTTGCTTTGCTGATGAAACCAGTGAGAAGCTAGGTTAGCAGCAATTTTGAGCCAGGCAGCAGGTTTTTGAGGAAAGCATCAGGAGAATCCACAGAAGGTTTAGAATAACTGATCTGTCACCAAAGCTCCTTTGTAACCCCTGCTGGCTTCAGCTGGGTTTAGACCTGAGTGCTGAAGGGTGTCTTCTCTCCCATGTCTTTTAGATCTTGTGAATGTAGTGTCTTTTCTTTGTAAATGTATCACTGCTTTATGAATATTATGATACAATTGCAGAGTACTGAACATTGATAGAGATTTGCTGAACATTTACACGTAACTAAATACATCTGTTAATAATGTGGAAAGATAGACAGCTTAGGAAATCTAGACTAAAAGGTACAGTTTTTTCTTTTATTTTCTTTTTTTTTTTCCTCAAAGTGTGTTAAAAATCAGCAGTGTTTTCAACTAGGTTTCAAATAGCCAAAAAATTGTGAGGTCCATTGAAGTGATGGTTCTGAAGGAAAAACCATTTCAGCTGTGTTGTGGCCTACAGTACAGGGGACCATGATGATTCAGTCTTCTGAAAACAACACCTAACAAATCCCTCCCTCTCCTTTTGTTAGAAGATTGTCTGTCATTTTGTATTGTTTTGTTTTTCCCCCTCTGTCTCTTTGCCAACTTGAGTTTATCATCTAAATGTACTGGTCAAACAAAGGGAATATTAAGATTGAGGGAAGCAAATGGGTGAGTTGGAAGACAGTGTCTCTGTCATTTAAATAATCTTAAAGGCAGCCACATCAGCAGCTTGAACCATAGGTTCAGATTATTTGCTCTGCTCTTTGGAAATATTTAAAAGTTTGGGATGATTTGTTCACATTGAGACACTGCAGTTTAACATCCCTTGTCTATTCTACAACCTACGTAGTTCAAGACTTGTAAAAAGAATGCATTTAATTTACGAGGGCATTAAGAAAAAAAACCCAACAAATCTGACTATAATGGCAAAAAGCATCCCAGTTCTGAAGGATATAATTGCTAAGAAAGCTGGGGTGCAGCCACTTGTAATAAGTTTTAATAAAACATGAACTTTGTATACATTGATTAAACAAGCTCATACATGAGCCAGTATTGAAGTAGCCAGCAAACTATTAAAATATGAAGATTAAATGCTGTAAAACTGAGAGCTAACCTTGGTAGCCACTATAAATTTGTATTATTCATTATAATGTGGTATCTCTTCTGTTGGACCTGTGCTATTATTTGAAAATAACTGCATCAAGAATATGAGAATCTCATGATGGTTCTAGTTTTCATTCTCAAATAATGGAAACTGAATAAATTGCAGTGAGAGTATTATCATTTTTTGCTGTTGTTTTTCACAAAAACTCCTTTTCTTCCCTTGCTTAGATGTAATGGACTAACTGATGTGGCTGTTATTTGGTAGAATATACATTTTAGTCTTCCAGAAACCTATACATGTCAATTTATTTAGGTAATTAAGTGTGGCCCAGCAGGAGAATTACCAGGGCAGGGGGTGGGGAGAAGAAAAAAGCCTCTACAGATATATTTAGAACACACACAATAACAGGTAGGTAATGCTCTATGTTGGGATAGTAATAATTTAATAAATTAATTGCAAGGGGGTTTATTTGATTTTATATTTCTTTTCCTGTGTATATTTGTTTTAGAAGTAGTCAAATGTAATGCAATTGAAAATCAGGTTGATATTAATTCTGTACTTCCACTTTAGCCTCACTGAAATAGTACATGGGAAACAAATTTTAAAACTCAGCTTTGAAAGGTGTCTGGATAATGCTATTACTCTTGTGAAGTGATTGGTAGTAGTCAAGTAGGGTGAGTAAGTACTGACTTTGTGAATTAGGTAATTTCAGTAACGCCTGGTTGACTCAGAGGCGTTACATGTTGGAGACTTTGCTTTATTCCAGTTTAATAGAGATGTGAGAAGCTCCCTTGCCTTAACGGTATTAGTGCAGATGAGTGACAGGCTGTAGGCAACTGTTGTTAAACTGATGTCAGGTCAGCAAATTAAATGAAGGAAAGAAAAGGAGGAAGCTGAAGAGCTAGCCACTTGTTTTTATCCTCTGCTTGCAATTTTCTTTTCAAATTATTCGTCCTAGGATGTTTAAAAGCGGAGGCTAGGCACAGCATCACTTCTGCTTGAGAGAGTCCAGCACAGAGCCACCAAGGTGATGAAGGGAGTGGAGCATCTCCCTGATGAGGAAAGGCTGAGGGAGCTGGGCCTCTTTAGCTTGGAGAAGAGGAGGCTGAGGGGTGACCTCATTAATGTTTATAAATATCTGAAGGGTGAGTGTCAGGAGGATGGAGCCAGGCTCTTCTCAGTGATGTCCAACGATAGGACAAGGAGCAATTGGTGTAAACTGGAACACAGGAGGTTCTGCTTAAACTTGAGAAGGAACTTCTTTACAGTGAGGATAACAGAGCACTGGGACAGGCTGCCCAGGGAGGGTGTGGAGTCTCCTTCTCTGGAGACATTCAAGGCCCGCCTGGACACCCTCCTGTGTGATCTCATCTAGGTGTTCCTGCTCCGGCAGGGAGGTTGGACTGGATGATCTGTCGAGGTCCCTTCCAATCCCTGGCATTGTGTGATTCTGTGATTCTTTAGATGAGCAGTACCTTCTGAGGAATGCATGCATGCTGTACTTATTTAGAGCGAAGTGACAGGATTTGGAAATCTTTGAAAACTTTCCTTCTTCTAGTCACAGACTGAGCAGTGGAAATGCCAAAGCTGACATTTGTATTTGATTTTTGAAGGGTTGTACTGTACAGCTGCCTGTCCTCCTGCTGATGGAGGAGGAATAGCTGATGAATTGGGATGTATAAGGGACAGTGACTTTCTGATGTTGATTTAAGGAGTTTGACAGTGTTCCACTTTGCATGGAGTAAAGCTTGGTCTTCTGTACAAGAGGTGGTTGGAGTAACTGGGGCTGTGTGTGATGAACGGTTGTACTCGTATTGCAATCCAAGATTGATGCATTAATACTGTGCACATGAAGACATAGCTGGATGTTTTGGTTTTAAATACACATACCTCCTAGATTGGAGGTATAGATGTCCAACAGCAAGCATTAAAGCCTTGTTCTGTGTGGATATTTTCTTGGAATGCAAATTGTAGATATCTCTTCTGGAATCAGTTTTGTGGATGTAAAGTAACAGTCAAACATCAGTTTTTAAAGCATTGGTAATAGGTGATCATATACACCAGTGACTGAGCCATATACAGTAACAGCTGCTCCCTTCTGCATCACATCACCTTGGTTATGTTGTGTGCTCTAAGGAAGTCCAAGGCATTGATAGACTGTTTTGTTGAAGTATTTATTTTTTAATAAGGCTTGTTCTGCTTTTTATGCAGTTCTTCTTAAAATGATACCTGTATTTTTGTCCAGTTAAGTTTCTTTGTGCAGTCACCTTCTGATATGGCCAGAATGTCACACCAGTTGGTCACAGTGCAACTGCACCATGCAGCTCCTGATTGTTTTTGGCCACCACTGAGCAGATCCAGGGCTGAACTGGCAGAGATGATGTTATTGGACCTTTTTATCTAAAGTATTCTGTTTCCACCAATGGTACAATTTAGGACATACACAGTGTGTAGGTTCAGCTGAAGATTGAAGGCCTGAGTGTCCAGGAAGAGGATCCCCAAGTCAGGATTCATGTGGGCTCAGTAACAGAGTTGAAGAATTCTGGATTATCAGTTAGGAAGTTCAATGGTTAATGAGTGTCATCCACCCCATGGATCAGACGTAATTACAGAAATTTTTAACAATAAAACTCCCTTTTGACTCTTTCTGTTCCCTTCCCTTTCCCCTTGTTCCCAAGCAGCTTGCATCTGATTGCAATGTGGTTTTAAAACAGTGGAGTACCAGCGAAATTACTTGAAATGGGGGAAGGGAATATGCCACAATATTAGGCTGGTTTTTTAGTTCTCAACTTCTCTTAGATTTGTTCCCATGTACGAGTTAATATTTATGAACTGGTAAAATAAAATCTCCATTAAATTGAGACAAAAAAATTTCTGTAGTCCTATTAACTATATTATATATGGAAAAATGCTATGAAAAACCCTAAGCAATGGCTTTGTTCCATTTTTTTCTGGGTGGGTTAGGGTAATACAGGATTAAAATGGTTCTCTGAAGAAATTCATGACCTTGTGGTAAAACTTTTCAGGCTGTGTTAGATGTGGTAGCTCTTATGTTGGAAAATAGTCTCCTGGAAAATTTTCCAGGACTCATAAGATGCAAAGTCTTTTTCCTAATGCATTTTGGAGTCTGTGATAAAATTTTAAGTATAAGAAAGTATTTTACTGTAGGATGATGTTGGTCTCAAGCTTGCTTCTCATGTGTTTAAGTACTGGGTCTGTACTCATTAATGCTTTTCAGTTAAAGACATTTGTTTACAAATATGGTTATAGAATTACAGACATAAAAGAGTCACCTTTAGCCAACAGCTGTATCGAAGAGATGCTTGAGAGAACCTTGGATTTTTTTTCCTGTACTGATACTCTGTTTTATCCTGCTTCTTTCCAAGTAAAAAATTTTACTCCATGGCTCTAAATTCACATTTTCCAGTTCCTACTGAACTCCTTGAGACCCTTTCTGTTCTTTCCATTACAGTTCTTTGATACTAATTTTGAGTCTTGTGGTGGGTGACACTAAATAGATGTTGGGTTTGTGGTTCTGGTGTAAATAATAAATGTACTTGCTGTCCTGCATTTGCCATTTAGACCTCTGCTCACCTTAAATCAAGTTCTCCTCTTAAGTTCTTGCATTGGGAAAGGATTATTAGTGAAGTTTTCTACGTGGGTTTCCTTACTTTCAGGCTTTCTGAGGCTTTTTCAATGTCAATATTTGCATGTGAATATTGCAACTGGAGCAATGTGGTTACTTGCTTTGGTCAATCACCTGCTTTCCCTGACGTTGCTCTCCTAAGCCTGTAAATAACCATCAGCCTCCTTGGAAGTGTGCAACAGGTTTAATGTCTTCTTGCTGTGTTATCTCTGTGTACCATTTGAAGACCGTTCTATGATGTGAAGAGGTGTTTTGACTGAAATCTTTATCCAGACTTGTATGCAGGCCAAAGTAAATGGAATTATTTCAAACAGTCTCCTTCAGTATCAAGGCATGGCCAGACTTCAGATAGATGGAATACTAGAAAGGGTTCTGAAATGTCAGAAAAGAAACAAAAGGCTGATTCATCTGTGATTAATCATTCTTAAACTAAATACCTCAGACTGACTGTGGTCGTAAGTGGTGCCCCTGGAATTTTATGGCACTTGAGAGCCAATTTCTTTGACTGTTTTCAGTAATTTCAGCATTGCTCCTCCTGCAGCAGTGAAATGCATCCAGTAGTACCCTGGACTTCCACGTCCATGGGATCCACAAAGGTCTGACCCACCCTTGCCTGTCCTGACTCTTTCACTGTTTCTGACTGTGGAATTGAGTTAACCCTTTCAGTAAGCTTGGATTTGCTTTATAAACTGAAATGTGTGAGGGAAGGAGACTTAATGTGACGTGACTTAACGTGATCTTCTATGGTTTGGGGGGTATAAGCACACACTGTCATGGTTCTGCCACTGAGCAGCAGACAGCTTTGCAAAATGTGTCACTGGTTCCACACAAAAAGAGCTGGCATTTTTATACCTCTGTGCTTGCTGGTTTTATTCATATTTTATTGTGTTGAAGTTGCTACCAGCTGTCAGCCTACTTTTCTCACTGGCATTACTATTTACCTTGATAATGGGAAAAAGATGATAAGCTGAGAGTAGTTTGGAGGACTGGAGTTGCTCTCCTCAAGTCTGTTAGCACTTGTGCTAGTGGCTTTTCCAGGATTAATTTTGTTGGCTTATAGGAATAAATATGCATTCAAATTAGTACAAAACTTTTTTCTTTTTTATAAACAGGTCATAAATAGTCAACTAAATAATCTGAAAAGTCAGTACTTGTTACAGAGTGCCAAGTTGTTGCTTGCAATACCATTTGTTAATAAAGAACTGAAATAACTGGGTTGAAAAAAGATTATCTACTCTAAGAAAGCAATAAAAGTTTTGGCAACGCGGTGGTTTTGAATTTGTTTTTTTTGGCAAGACTATTAAAAACAAACAACAAAATAACAAACAAAGGCAGAAACATAAAATAAGAATAAAGCCCTAAAAATGATGAGTTGCAGAAGTGGGGGGGGAAATCCCTATTTATCTGTATGTCTTGTTAACATTACTTTTACCTGCCTCCCTTCCTCGTTCCTTCCA
Source organism: Caprimulgus europaeus (assembly GCA_907165065.1). The sequence continues at coordinate 5,657,052 of OU015529.1, forward strand.
TTTCTTCACCAGAGTTCCCCACTGGCCAGGATACTCCTCTACATTAGCATCAGCAGCTAAGATTGAACATTCATTTCTTCAGAGCTGTGGACTTGTGCCATGTGTTCCTTCTAATGGTTTGGGTTTGAGGGAAATGAGGGAAAAAGACTACTCTGAGTTATATTGAAGTTTTGCCATTAAAACCCAAAGGGATTTTTAGAAGTCTCTTAAGGTGGCTGACCAAGACTTCCAAAAGTATTTTGGATGATTGACTCAGTGTGCATGTGTTAAATGCTTCTGAAAATCAAGTTGTAACTAGTACAAGAAATCTTTCTCTCTCCACATAAATGTTATTAAGTAAGATTAGGCTTTCTTAGAACTATTAATTTGTTATCCTCTCTATCAGGCTTGGATCAGGTTACGTTATTTTCATGCAGTCTTTAAAATACCCAACACATCCCTCTACAGAAAATCAACCAAATGAAAAACCCCAAAAGAACCAGTTTCCATATAGATTATTTTTGAGGAACGTTTGAAGTAATATATTGTGTCTTTTAAGTAATTACAAATATGAGATGATTTAAATATCAGACTCAAATGTCGATGATTTAATGATTTTGATGATGATAGTATTGATGCTGTTAATGATTTTAGTACCTATCAGTAAAGATTCTTTATTCCAAATACAAGAGGAGTATGTTTGTTCATAAAGGAGGTATGAATTAAGGATTGACAATTCAGATGGTTTGAAAAATATATATATAAATGCAATAGAGATGGTATTAACTCCCTACATATATGCATATCAACAGGGATAAATTCTATACCTTTTACTTGTTACAGGACTTTATTAGCATGGGACAACTTCCCTATAGTGGTTCTTTGATAAATGTGATTGTGTTAATTTGTGTGAGGCTAAAGTAAAATCTAAAATATAACTTTACTTTCATAAAAGCACAAGAATAAGAGGTACAATTTGTTAAATTGTAGCCCAATTCTGTACTGGTGGATGTTTTCAGTTATTAGAGGTATCTTGACTGTTTCTTGTGTCAAAAAGAGCTGCTAAAAAGATTTATTCAGGATCACGTTAATAAACCTGAGGCAAAACATCTTCTGAATGATAATAGCTGGTAGAAATTCATCATGTCTGATTCATGACTCTGCATAGCCGTGAATTCACTCCTGTTGCTGACTTGTACTAAATCTTATTTGAAGGCTTATTTGCGGACTCCGGAGCAACCATTAGCAATTAAAGTGAGAAATGTAAACTGTGAAATATTTAGACAAAAGGGGTGTGGGTTTTGTTTGGTTGGGGTTTGTTTGGGTTTTTTGGGAGGGGGAATAATATATTTCCCAAGTCACATGTCATTAATTTTTCTCATTCGTCTGAAGAATGAGATCACAACTCACGTTTCAGAATTTTCCAATTATACTCCTATAAATCCATTCGTCTTTGCTCCTAAGTGCAAGAATGCATGGAACTGGGTGTATTTTTAAAATTTGTAACAAGAAAATGAATTAATATAGAGCTGCTTTGTCAGCTTCACTTCATTTTTTGTTGATTTAATCATATTTGGGTGATCCTCAACCATTTTAACATTCTTTACTTCTGAATTTTGTCTGTCTACTTGTCTCTTTGTGGCTATTCCCAAAAGTGAGCGAATTTGAATATGTGGAGATGGATATCTTGCAATGCTGTGGTGCAAAAGTGTAAAACATAATTATGAAGATAATGTTGTTCTTCACTTTTCCTAATGTTGTCTCTGTGTGAAGTTGTTCCTAGCTATGTTAGTTTTCAAGTGTTGGGTAAAATAGCAAAGTTCTTGTGTCCTGGAGAAAAATCAGCCCTTGAAATCTGTCACTGAAGTTAAGTCCTTGAAACATTGGTTATTTTTATCTGTGCACCACATTTATTGAGCCTGGCAACGTTTGGAGTATTAGATCTCTCATTTAACTTCAAATTTGATTGCTCTTATTGTATTCTTTCTTATTTTTGCTATTTTGCTGATGATATTAGCTCTAATTGGGCAACATTGTCAAGTGGAATTTCTCTGGCCCGAAAGCCGAGAACTCCTGCTTTTGCTGGCTCTGCCGTATTTCACCTTGTGGTCTTTACAGTAGGAGTTGGCTGACAAGTCAGTTAATCTACACAAGAGATGTTTTTTCTCCAATTTTCCAGGAAAGATTTAATGGTAGATACTTTAATGAGGTCTGGTTTTACTACGACCTCATTAATTTTACAGAGGTATCGCAGTACACTTCTCTGAAGTGTTACATTTAATCTAGATGACAATTAATTATTTTGAATTATTATTTTCTTTGTCTAAGTTTGTTTAGCTGGTGACTGTACTCAGTTTCCAAGTAAAAGTATATTAATGAGGTTCTATTATTTATCCTTAATCATTATATTAAACACAATACTGCTAACAGTTTAGCTTGCAAGAAGTTCAACATCAGTGTTTGAATGGGAACGAGAGTCCCAGACCGCTAAAAGGGGAATGATTTGGAGCCAGGAGGGAATAGTGTCATCAGTAGACTTGCCAAGGACCATGGGGGATTGTGGTCCATCCCCATACTCCAAGGCAGGGTCAGCTATATTTGTGTTAGCTTTTAAGACCCATTGGACATACATGTGCCAAAAGTCTCCTTCTATAAACAAATCACATGTCTAGGTGTGTTGGTTGTTGTGTATCTCTACATGCTTATGCTTTATTAGTCTTCCCATTGATTTTTTTCCTTCATGTTTGACTTTGTTTTCTTCCTAAAGGATTTTTTCTTTTTTTTTTTGCAACACCTTTCTTTCTAAACCTGATGGCTACCATCATATCTGCATTTCTGTCCAAGAGAATGATGTCTAAAATTAGACCTTCTGTCTAAGGCCCTCAAATGCTGACGTCAGCTTCTACCATTTGTTTATATAACATGAGCTATTGCCTTCATTGTACTAAAGACAGTAGACTGTGGAGGCAAGGAGAAAGGGTGGAAAGGATAAAAAAATGGGAATTGTGCAAGTATAAAGTTTTCAGAATGGGCTAAATTGGGACTTGGGCTGAGTTATTTTTAGTGTCAAGGTTTGTGTCTAAGGGACTAGGAAAGTACATGTGTATATGCTCTTGAGTCTCTGCTGTTCATCCTGGTTTAGCTAAGTCTCTGCTAAAGGTTGCATTTTTCTTTCTTTCAGGAGAAAATATTGCATTAAAGGAGATGATAAAACATATCAGATTTTATGGTTGTTCCTTACAGTGCCTGTGGAGATCTTCTGGATGAGTTTTATCTTCCTTATTATAGTAAAGTTAGTGTTGGAAGTGGTGTATCAAAATAAGTACCAAATTAAGAATAAGCAAAACCCAGAGCAGAGATGCGTTATTACTGGGTTGCAGATGATGATAATTAATGATGTTTTCACCCCACCTGCATATCACTAGTAGGGGAGGAACTTACTTTGTGTTATCCTGTGGTAGCCACCAAAGTTATTCAGATGCAAAGAATTTAAAAACAAATCTGCCCTCTCTTTAATAGGTGTTAGAGGTGGTAGTTGAGGTTTCTGGAGCCTGGCAAGCTCTTGGGTGGTGCTGTGTTTTCATGGAGACTATCATGAGGGCACTCGAGCTCTGAGCGATTGCACAGGGCAGGGCCCCGAGCAGAAGGGTCAGTGCAGTGGAGAAGTGAAATATTTTTGTTAGAGCGTCTTTAAAGCTTTTACTTAATCTAATAAAATCAATTCCCAAAGACTTTCAAAGGTTTCCTTACTGAGGAGGACTGGTGAGACCTGGGAGCTTGGCAAACTGTTGTCTTTTGAGCACTAAATGAAAATAAAATCCACAAAAACCCCCTTGCTGTTTCCAGACACTGCCCTGAGGTTTCTGCTTATCCTGTGAGAGAGTTAACCAGTGCTGAAAACTACTTTTAATTGTTTTCAACTGCATAACTGAACTGCTCTAAAAGGAATGCCTGAAAATGTTAATATTTATTGGCTGTGTTAGATGTGTAGGGTAATTTGGGGTTTTTTACTAGAAAGGTTTCAAGGGAGTAGATCATCTTTTTAAATAGAATATTATACTGTTTGCTTCCTTCTCCTTTTTTGCCCGGAATAAAAATGTTTTCACAAATGACCCTGAGCTAGAATGAGAAAAAAAGGGTATGAAAATGACCCCGTTGTCAACTAATTGAAGAAGAATGGGTTTGTGGAGCAAAAGTACACAGGAACCAAATTCTCTATTTGTCCCAGCACAAATGTGCTGTTGTTTTATGAATGGACAGAAGACAAGATGAGCATTTTGTTCCCCTGATTTTATTTATTTATTTAAGATATTGAGGCTAGTGTTCTGAAGGGCTACTTAGTGCTAATATAGTCAGTAAAGTTGACCTATGTTTTATTTTATAATTTTTAAATTTTTTTTTACATTCTTTCCATTTTAGTCTTTACCAGTTGGCATCGTGTGGCTTGCTGTTAATTGTTTTTAATTATCTTCCATTTAGGGGAAAGGAGAGGAAAGCAGAGAGATATTACAGTTTAGTTTGGGAGGGCTTGCTGCTCTTTGCATCCTCCATTGATATCTCACAGCAGCAGTGAAGGACCCTGAGTAAAAAGGCACAGTGCCAGCTGAGAGCCAGAGAGATGGTCCAGAGTCCTTCCTCTGCTCCTCAGTTTGGGCAGTCTGAGGATGCTGTGCAGGGAGAGCAGGTGGGAAAGTCTCCATAGGGAAAAGCTTTGGGGTTGCTCCACCACAATTCCTGCTCAATTAGGTGTGGCATTGAGAAATTATCCAAAGGACAGCCTAAATGATTGCAAAATGGTATTTTGTGTGTTTCTCAGAAATTGTTGTGTGCTTCTAATAAATCTCATTTTATAAGCCCCGACTGAAACTTTATTTCAGAAGATAAATTGGTTTCTTTCTCGGAATTGTGTCTATTTTACTGTTTGTTGCTGGTGTGATGGATTTGTAAGCACAAAGTTACTCTTTGTCAGTGGAGGATGATGAAGAAACTCTGTACGTTGTCTTCTTGATTGTGCTGACTGAATTGTTAGTCCTCAAATGCCTGTAGTGACAGCCCCACCTTCTGCTGAAGCTTTAAGTGGTAGTACATTTACCTCCTTTACTTGCAATGTGAGAAGGTTAGTGTGATGATCCAAGAAAAAAAGATTATAATATTCCTCAAGCCAACACCTATTAAGTTGGAAAACTGCCATAAAAGTATCTAAAATCTCTACTACCTTACAAGCTAAGTTCTGTGTAAGATGGGCTTTTTTTCATCCTCTTTGCCTCTCTGTGGGTTGCATGTCTTTAGAGCAGCAGTGAGCAAGAACGAGTGTGAACCTTCTCCTGAGAGTCTCTTAAAACTGTAGATACTGCTCCTTCCCAGAGATTTATGAACTCTTTCTGGGTTTACAGCCAAATCTTTGGCTTCTGGCTGCCTTAGGTTGCTTGGACAGTGCAACACCAACAAAAAACTTCCTGAAGGGGCAGCTGGAGACCTTCTGCAAGGGTTGGTGGTGGAGTTGGAATGTGCCAGGCTTCTGCCAAACCTTGGCAGTGCAACAGCCTCACAGTGCTGGCCGCAAGCTGCTGTACGTTGATGGCTTTTGATGCCACCAAGGCTGAACAGGAGGCAGAAAAGTTTAGAAACATTTTTGGCCACATGTAGATCTGGATTCAACTATTGTGTCAATATTTACTGGCATATGATGGCAAGCATTCAAGTCTTTATCACACTTTGCTTTCTGTTTTAGAAATATGTTAAAAATGCATGGAAGTGCATGGAACTGCTTTCATGTTCATAATGTGCATGCACATGAATACAACATAGAGATTTACTGATTTTAAAATAAAGCAAGGTGATTGCCTGGCCAATTTTTAACTTACTTTTACTCTGAAAAGCAAGGATTATAAACTGTTAAAATTAAAACCAAGTGCTTGATTTTTATAAGTGCAATTCTATTTTAATACTCTCCTAATCCTATATTTGAGTGTATATTAAATATACCCTTGGATTACCAGGTTTTGGTGTGATCAGGATTTAGCATAGCATATGGTGTAGTTCCTGATTCCACCCCATTTGCCTTTAAACTTGTTTTCTTCTGCAAAGGTGATTATAAAGAAAACAGTTTCTAAACATCTGGCATTAAGAGAAAACTGAAGTGTTGATGTTTCACTCAGAGACTTTGGGGATATATAATGTTAAGCAATATGTTTTCCTAAACATGCAAGGAGATATTTGTGTACCTTTTAATGGGAATAATTTGGATGAAAGCATAATAGTGAATCTGTTCTAACCAACTATGAGAATAGTGTTGGGCATTTTTACAGAGCCACAAGCATGCACGTGTGTGCATTTATATCACAAGTAGGTGCAAAAGCTGCATGCAGAATTACCTCTACAGAATTTGCTACTATAATTTCATTTTACTCAGTTTTGTATAATAAAAACTGACTTACTTGACAAGAATCCCGGTATTATAAGTTTAATATTTTGTTTATCATTAAGGAGACAGAATTCATTAAGATAAGGAGGAGTTTGAAAACAAGTCAATGTCAAAAAAAAACATGTTGAAAGGAAACAATTATTTTGACTATATAATGTCCTCAGACAGTCAGTATTCCCTGCAAAACAGCTTAACAAAAATTCAGTACATGTCTCTCTCCAGCCATATTTTCTGTGTCTTATTCCTACATTTGTTTAGTGTTGCTATATTTGGATTCTTTACCCACTTTCTTGTATTTAGCATCGTCCCAGAGGGACTCGCTCACATTGAAGCTCAGAAACTCTGGGGCTCTCTCTCAATTTAGTATTTCTCTGGCAGCTAATACAGTGGCATTCTGTTTTTCAGTTTGAGTGTTAGGGTGGAGGAGGTGAACAGCAGCTGGTATGGGCTGTGGTGGCCATTCAGGTTCTGCTTTCTGCAGGTGGGGTTTTTGGCTCTTCCAGTAGGTGTTGGCGTGTGCTGTAGGGGAGCCGTGGTGCCTGGCTTCACACATTGAGTCAGAGAATCGCTTGGCTGGAAAAGACCTTTGAGATCATCGAGTCCAACTGTACCTGTCCACTACTAAACCAGGTCTCTGAGCATCTGTCTTTTAAATACCCCCAGGGTATTTAAAAAATTCTTCACTGAAAGGGTTCTCAGGCACTGGAACGGGCTCCCTAGAGCCCGTTCCAGTGCCTGAGAACCCTTTCAGTGAAGAATTTTTTCCTGACATCTAGTCTGAACCTCCCTTGGTGCAACTTGAGGTCATTTCCTCTAGTTCTGTCCCTTGTTACTTGGGAGAAGAGACCCCCCCCCACCTCTCTCCACCCTCCTTTCAGGGAGTTGGACAGAGCCAGAAGGTCTCCCCTCAGCCTCCTTTTCTCCAGGCTCAACACCCCCAGTTCCCTCAGCCAGGAACTCAGCACACTTGTGCTCCAGACCCTTCCCCAGCTCCATTGCCCTTCTCTGGACACGCTCCAGCACCTCCATGTCCTTCCTGTAGTGAGGGGCCCAAAACTGGACACATGTCATCTCTTCTATGGTGACAAAACTCAGCAGTACAGATTTTTGTCTTGTTTTGAGGTTGTTGCAGTGAGATCAATAATGGCTTCGGTTCAGACATGTGGTTTGTGAGCTCCACATGCTGAGATGGTCCCAAGGTGAAATAGGATGGTCTCCTGCTGGGAAGGGACCTCCTGCGAGAGCACAGAGAGCCTTTGTTTACAAATTCTCCTCTCCCAGCAAACAAAGCAAGCTTGTTTAACAAACACTCGACAAACAAAACAGACCTAAAATTAGAATGCTTATTGCATGAATGAAAATTTGCTATGAAAATAAACATTTTTAGGGACCACAGAAGAAAGTTCTTTTAAAGAGCACTTCCTTTGATGGTCCTGAATTTTTATACAGATACTTGTTGATATTTTGTACAGAGAGCTGTTGCTTTACTTGCTGTTAAGGTTTAAGTTCTAACACATGCTTGGAATAATGTGGTAAAGAAAGCTTTTTAAATTTATTTATTCATTTTTTAACCTGCAGATGCAGGGGAAACAAGTGAGTTTAGATTTTGTGGCAGAAGTGTGTTATTCTATCCTGATAATACTGATTGTAGTGACTTAAACACTTGAGACTTATCATTGCTTTATTTTCTCCTTCAGATTTTTAGTCTGAATAACATATTTTTGTATGTGCTAAGAAAGTGTTAACTTAATTTTCACGGTATTATTTAGTTAAGATCATGCAGAAATGAAAGGTTTCTACTAAGCTTTCCTGTGCTGTTTTTTCTATTTTTATCTTTTTTTCCTACAACTTCACTCTTCTCTACTATCCTAAGATCACTGTTAACATCTGTTTGTGTATATGTACCACTATTGTTGAAGTTGTTTCTTCAGTACTGGGTTGTGTATATTCCAGTATTGAATGACTAAGGGTAAATTATTTGTATTTTACTCAATTATTTATTTTTTTTACTGTTGGACTTGAAAAAAACATGTCAAGTGTACCATATATTGATAGAAAGCCTTAAAGTTAAAAATCTTGTACAGTTCTGAATTATCAATTCAGAATATTACTTCTTGTTCTTAGATGTGACAAAGCAAATAGAAGTGGCAATTTTTAAAGTGACATTGTTTTTCTGCATGATTTAGTTGCATGCATACTATAAATGCTATTGAAAATCCCATGTAGCATATCTTAATCTAAAGCCAACATCTCTCATCTGAATTCTTAATTAGGAGTGTATTTCAACTCATGAATATCAGTGTTTACAATTAGAAAAATTGTCAATTAGTCTAGTATTTATTTTATCTTCAAATATTCCACAGACTGAGTCAGTAGCTGAGCATGAAGGTGAAGTATGAAATTATTTATTCAGTATAAAGCTACCATCAGCCCAGACTTTCCTGGGTAGGTCTTATTTTCTTGCCCTCAGAGTTTTGTCTGGATAGATTTTTGGCAAATTCTGTGTGTTTCTGGCTGAGTTTTTGGAAACCCCATTAGAGACAGAAGCAAGAATTTGGGAAAGTCTTGTCCAGAGGTGGTATTCCAGATGGTGGAGTCGTGGGTGTAGGTGGTAATGCAGAGAGAGATCTGATGTGTAAGGCTGAGCAGAAGAAGGGACACTGAGCAAGAAGTGCTCCCTGTGCTCTGAGCAGCCTGGGACCTTGGGGTGGTTGAGTGGGATGAAGGATTGAGTTTTGGAGCTGGGAGGAGATATGGGGCTCCAGGGAAAACTCTTAGAGGAGGGTCTTTGGAGAGATGCTAGCAAAAATGAGAGAGACTTGGATGCTGATAAGCACTTGCTGGGGAATCTGAATCATAGAATGGCTTGGGTTGAAAGGGACCCTAAAGATCATCCAGTTCCAACCACCCTGCATCAGCAGGGACACCTTCCACTAGACCAGGCTGCCCAGGAGCCCATCCAACCAGGCCTTGAATGCTTCCAGGGATTGGACATCCACAGCTTCTCTGGGCAACCTGTGCCAGTGCCTCACCACCCTTGGAGTGGAATATTTCTTCCTAATACCTAACCTAAATCTCCCCTCTCTCAGTTTAAAGCCATTTCCCCTTGTTCCATCACTCTCTGCCCATGTCAAAAGTCACTCTCCCTCCTGTTTCTAAGCTCCCTTCAAGTACTGGAAGGCTGCAGTGAGGTCTCCCCAGAGGCTTCTCTTCTGCAGGCTGAACAAGCCCAGCTCCCTCAGCCTTTCTCCAGCAGAGAGGTGCTCCAGCCCTCGGATCATCTTCCTGGCTCTCCTCTGGACCCACTCCAACAGCTCCACATCTTTCTTGTGTTGAGGGCTGCAGGCTTGGACGCCATCCTCCAGATGGGGCCTCACCAGGGCAGAGCAGAGGGGGACAATCCCCTCCCTCGCCCTGCTGGAGATTGGCACAAGGTCTTGGAGGTAACCACAGAACACAGCAGCTGTAATGGGGAGTTGGTTTTGAAGGTACAGAATGGTCAAAAGGGTTAAAAATGCAGATAAATCAGTGCATGGGCAGAACTACAGGTTTCAGTGCGCCCTGTCCATGCAGTGGTGAGCAGTTTCATCCAGAAACCAAGAATCTGCACTTGGGTTAAGTTGCAAGAGCAATACATGTGTTATGTGTGTATAAAAGAGTAAATTGGAGGCTTCATTGATACCTGGAAAGTAAATACTGTATCTTGCTGTAGAATATACCTGTTTTTTTCCTGTGTCATCCTTTAAAACTATTCAGGGTCTTTATTCCTTTAAAAGATGAGAAAAACCACATCTGAGTTGAAGTGAGTCATATGAGAGAGGGTAGGAGGTTTAGTCCCTATTTTCTTTTAATAATCACAAAGGATTCAAAAGTTTATTTGCATGGATTTATTTTTTGGTACACTATAATCATGGTCAATATTTGGGTTTTTGGGGGGTTTTTTGGGGATTAAAAAAAAACAAAAAACCAAACAAAAATATGCCCATTGCCATCACTCCTATTCCTGTTGTGCTGGTGCTTTAGTTCTGTTGAATGTTAATATTCTGGTTCCTTGTGCAGTTGTACAGAAAAATATTTTCAAACATCCTCACTTTTATTTAAATTCTATCAGTTTAATTTTGTGTTTGAATATTATTTTTTTTCCTTATTAAATAAACATGGTCTGTAGTGTTTTTACTTTGATAACTACACAGTAGAAGCCTCTTTGACAGGGCATTAATTTAGCTTTCCTGTGGAGTATGTCTGCAAGCTGCTTAGATGAATGCTGTTCTTTTAGATATGACTCCAGCTAGTGAGCTATTAAGGAATGTTTAAAGCTATTTGATATCAAAGTGACAATTTTGTGTATGTAAGTGTAAAGCATGAGTATGATATATTAGGTTGTGCATATTTTTCCTGTGATTATTTCACTTGATGTTAAATAGAAGAAAATAAGCTTTAACACTTAATTTCATACATTTAATGTAATGAACTCAAAAAATATTGGTAGTTTATGGCAACTCTTCAAGAGAAAGATATGAGATCCACATGATTGAAACACTCACTTTTCTTTTTTTCCCCCCTTTTGCTTCTCACAGCTGCCAAAATAAACTCCTTTTGAGATAGACCTAAGTCAACATAGTTGGTGTGTCTCTAACGAAGCATTCCTCTTGAGGCCCCTGCTTGGGTTTTATCTTTTTGTCATAGTTGTTTTTTAATCTTTCTTTCCAAGTTTAATGCTAGAATCTCCTGAAGAATTTCTGCAGCAGATTTAAAGTAAACAAGTTCCAGTTCAGCTACCATGATTTTTATTCCCTGCAACCTTTGTTTTTTGAAGTAAAAAGACAAAACTTATTACTTTTTTTTTTCCTGTAATATACTTGATATTTTTTAAGCTGCTGAAACAGTTTGCTAAAATTCAGAGAAGCTAATATTCATCAAATGCATGAGTTTAACTCTTCTTTCTTATGGTTTTCCACTCAAGCTTTCTCAAATTGTGCTACTTTTCTTTAGGATTCTTAAGCAGCTTCTCTATGGGCAAGATGGATACTAGCTTCCAGCTTCAGTATGTCCATGTGGTAGCATCTTTAATTAGCTTGTTCCCAACTGGATGTTTGATGGCAATTTCCAGTAAATGCTAACTGGCTTTATATATTTTATTTAAAATCACAAAATTATGTTTTTTCCTGTAAAATTTTTGAACATATGGCTGTTTTAATTTCATAGGGGATCTCAGTCACTAAATGTGTACAAATGCACCTTGAATTTGAAACATTCTTTAGAATTTCAATCTTGTGTTGGTGTCACTGTTCTGCCACTTTACTGTCACTGATACTAAATATTCGTAAAGGAGAGAGATAAAATGGCAATATTTGAAGCTGTGCAATGTTTTAATGTTCTTGGTGGAGGTTTCTGGAATTCCAGCCTGGAATGTACAGTGTGGTTTTCCTATAAGTACCATCCCATATCAACACCTCTTTCTATTGGTATGCCAAACACAAAGTTTGTGTTGCAACCCTGAAAGCTAAACTTAGTTTCAGTAAGGCTGTGCTGCCATCCAGAGAGACCTGGACAGGCTGGAGAGCTGGGCAGGGAAAAACTTGATGAAATACAATAAGGGCAAGTGTAGGGAATTGCACCTGGGCAGGAACAACCCCAGGTTCCAGTATAGGTTGGGAAATGATCTCCTAGAGAGCAGTGAAGGGGAAAGGGATCTGGGAATCCTGGTGGACAGCAGGATGACCATGAGCCAGCACTGTGCCCCTGTGGCCAGGAAGGCCAATGGCATCCTGGGGTGCATTAGAGGGGCTGTGGTCAGTAGGTCAAGAGAGGTTCTCCTCCCCCTCTACTCTGCCCTGGTGAGGCCACATCTGGAATATTGTGTCCAGTTCTGGGCCCCACAGTTCAAGAAGGACAGGGAGCTGCTTGAGAGAGTCCAGCACAGAGCCACCAAGATGATGAAGGGAGTGGAGCATCTCCCTGATGAGGAAAGGCTGAGGGAGCTGGGCCTCTTTAGCTTGGAGAAGAGGAGACTGAGGGGGGACCTGATTAATGTTTATAAATATTTGAAGGGTGAGTGTCAGGAGGATGGAGCCAGGCTCTTCTCAGTGATGTCCAATGGTAGGACAAGGGGCAATGGGTGTAAGCTGGAACACAGGAGGTTCTGCTTAAATTTGAGAAGAAATTTCTTTACTGTGAGGGTAACAGAGCACTGGGACAGGCTGCCCAGGGAGGTTGTGGAGTCTCCTTCTCTGGAGATATTCCAGACCCATCTGGACGCCTTCCTGTGTGATCTCATCCAGGTGTTCCTGCTCTGGCAGGGGGATTGGACTGGATGATCTTTCGAGGTCCCTTCCAATCCCTGACATGCTGTGATTCTGTGATTCAGTAGTCTGTTTGAATAAGGTGCCATTGTGTATGGCACAGATTAGTAGACATAAGCAAAAATAATAATAATAAAAAGGAAACTTGGGAAATACAAAAAGGCACAATAGATACAACAATAGTTTGATGGTGTAAAAGTGCTTAGAAAACATGCTTAAAAAGTGATTTAATTTTATGTAAATTTTTTTGAGTAGCTACTGAGTTGTAATATTTCTTTGTTTCTCAGTTTCAAGAGTTGCATTCACACTTGTCTGTGTGAATTATTATTTCAGCTTTAGATAAACAATCAGACAGTTTAGAGCAGTTCAGAATCCTTAAAATTGCTGTTTCTGTCCTCAGAAGTCTGGAACTAGGGTTCAATAGCTGTTGTAGGGTAAATAGTGCTCCTTCTTGATCTTGGGGGGACCATTTTGTGATGTTTCGTGCTGTTGTACATACTCCTGGCTCTGAGCAGCCTTGTACTGTCCTTCACAGGTTTTATCTTGTGGTTTATAGTTACCACACGCCATCTCCAAAGTGAAAAGGCAACGTTGAATTCTTTCTATAATTCTCCCAGCTCAAACTTAGCAACAAAAATCATAAAGCAGCATTTTCCAGTGCTTCTATTGTGCAAACTAGGAACACTGAATAAATAGGTTTCATTGAAGAAACAGTGGAAATTTGGGAAGTCGGGCGTGACTGAGATGTGTAGCTGGAGAGGAATCCATGGAGGGTGGAGTGGACACTTGAATTTAGAACAGTTTTCCCCATCTCTCTGCTACCAAAAAGGGCATGAAGTTGGGGTTGTTTTCAGACAGTAGTGTGTAAATTCAGCCTAATAGCATCCACTGTTTAGATTAACCTTACTGAAATCCCGGAAGAGTAAATACAAGAAGTAAAACTTGTTTGTATATATCTATATATTTATCTGTCTATCTTTTTTAGCTAGAAAAAAAAGAGTGAGAACAGGTATGGGATGGGAATAGGCATGTTTGTGTCTTAAGTTCAGAAGTGTTACTGTACACTGGATACCCATTGGCTTGAGTAAATCTCAAAATGGAAAGAATACGAACAGAAAAAATGGGCAAATGCCCCCCTGCAAAAATTATCTTTAAATTACCTTTTCAGAAATATTCATTTAAATATGTTTGTATCTAGTCATCAGGGAGATGTTAAAAGTGTAGTTTTTAGGATGTAATTCCTGAACACACAGATTTTTTTTTTTTTCCCCCTCTTTTGTGCAAGCCTAATCACTGGTTTTATTTCAGATACAGTGGCTTTAATGTGGTGACTTCAGTGGTTTTAGTTGCTTAAAACAAGCAAAGGAAAACTTTCACTTACTGGTCTTAATAAATGAAAAAGAACAAACTCCTGGCAAAAAGTCTTGGAGGAGAGAACAACACTTGAAAGTGGTTGACAGGGTATGCCCAGAGCTGTGTGTTGTCTTTAGCTCTGGACATTTGCATCCCAGGCTGACAAAAGAAAGGTGATGGTGGTGTTAGAGAGGATAATGGGGTCTGTTTGAGTATGGCCATGGACATCGCTATCTAAAGCAGCACTTTGTTGACTTCTTGGATCTTGCTGATGGCACATTTGTGTATTAATGTGCAGCAGTTCATAGCTTGGATCTTGTGGAATAAACATCCACAGCCTCCCTTAGCTCATTAAACTCAGTGAGTGGAGGGAAAGGTAATATTGGCATATAAAAGGAGGAAGAAGAGCAGGACAGAGTTAGAGACTAAAGGGCAAAGGAAAAAAAGACCTTTCCCCATTTTTTCTCTAGCAGTCCATGAGCCTTTCCAGACACTTGTTGGCCATTTCCCAATATCAAAAGCAAGCTACAAAGTGTTAAATATTTCAGATGGTTATTATGGAAGAAGACAAGGTGAAAGCAGCTATTTAGAGTGTACACTGAGTTATGAAGATAGCAGAATCCAAACAATTCAGGAGATTCCTAGGAATAGCATGTGTTGGGAAAACAAATGATAATACTTTCTGAAAGTATTTCAAGGGAGGAGGGGAAGTATTTCTGTGTAAGTGCTTCTGTGCAGACCACCATAGTAAAATAAAGTACTGAAATTTACCTTAAATCAGAGTGAAATTTAAGATAAATATAGTTTAATTCCATTTTTGTAGTGGGTTAAGAGCATGTAGACAGTTAATGGCCCAATAACGATGTGACAGTTCTAGGATATTGAGCATGAATCTTGGCTGTCTTCCTTTTTGTCTTTTACTTGTTATTTTAATCTGTTTTACACTTACCTGAGATATTTTATTTACATGAGAGACACTATGAAAAACTTCTGAAACACTAAAATTTTTTTATATTGGGTGGAGAAGAGCTGAGTATGATTATGCAGTCAATATTTATAGGAAATTGTTTCCTACTAGTTGTAAGATACGTAGGAAACAAGTGCCATAACTATTTTCTCCTAGGAAACAGTCTATCATTAGTTATTTCTGTAAATACTTTGAATTGGGAAATAAACAGAAAGGAGTTGAAAGTTGGCAAATTCTACCATTGCTTTGGTCAATCAGTTTAAAGATTGTGGTGCACATTTAAAAACAAAATAGCAAAAAAGTAATGTCAGAACAAATTAACTGATCTAAATAAATGTTGGTACACTTCTATTTGAATGCAACTTGAAATATTTGTATTTCACTTTTAGGAAATCAAACAATATAGGACAAGGTGAGCATTTGCTCTGCACTTCTGTATTTGATGTGTATCTGAGATATATTAGGAAGCACACTCCAGCTCCATGGCTGGTCTGTAAAATTCCCGTTACACAGGTTTTGTGCAAAAATGTAGCTAAAGAACTAAAAATGGAACTAAAAGAATGAGAATCAGCACAGCTTTTTGAAGAGGAAGGAATATTTCCCTTGCACTTTATATATTTTTCAAAAGTAGTTTGAGTTTGGTGAAGTAGAAACTGAGTTTTGGTGGTTATTCACAACATCTTTTAAGAATTACCAGACATTATTCTTTAATAACAGAAAGGTGGCTAAGGTCTCAAGAATGCAGCTCTTGGATCCTAAAAATGTTGATGGCATAATTAATTCAAAGTTTGCAGTTTGGATAAAATCAGCTTGTTTGATACTGGCACTGGAATACCAAGCAGTCTGTTTGCACATGCAGCTGTGGACTCCACAGTTAAATTACTGAATAGTGAGTTACCCACAAACTATACATTGGCTGATTTAACTCCTTTTTGGTATATACTTTGGTATATATGCTGAATGTTTTTGTTGATAAATCTGCCATCTCTCATGGATAAATAAAGCTGCTTGGTTTATTCTATACCTATTCATCTCAGGATTTTTTTTGTTTAAAAAGATAAAAAAAAAAAGGTGACTATGAGGTAGGAGTGAATTTATGGAGGTTGTTTTGGTTGGGGTATTTTGTTTTGTTTTGTTTTTAAGTCTTCCAAGCCCTTCCCACAGATGGATCCCATGTGAGTGACTTCTGAGGGTTGGAAGCACAAACAGATTCAGATGTTCAGCTCTTTGTCCCCGCCGGCGTTGGCTCACCGCGCGGGCGCAGCGTGGCACGGTCCAACCTCCGTCTGTGAAAACACAGCAGTTAGAGTTCCTTGCAAAGGACTGCAAGGAACTCTCCTGGGGATCGATCAAGTCTATTTCTGTTTATGTAATGAAACCAGGGAGCAAGGGTCTGCTGTATTACTTTGCTGCTGGGATTCCACGGGGTTGTCTTTCAGTGCAAAGACTGAATTTAATAAGCCCGTAGGCTGGGCGCTCTTTCTCGGGCGGCGTTGCCTCGCTCTAATGGATTGCTGTTGATAATTTGGGGTTACTTTGTTTACGTAGTCTAAGAGCTTCTTTTTAAGCAGCTGACTGGAAATGGAGATGAAGGCAGTCTTAATTTACTTTTAATAAAAGATCAATGGGTTTATTGTGAAAAAATAGAATACAGATGTAAACTGTACCTGATAAAAGAATTAAATGTGTGTTTAACCTTCCTATTTTGTTTTTTCAGTGCTACTGGTGCTTGACCTTCTTCAGTGTTCAGACTATTCTCTTTCTTAGTAGTTTTACATTTTAAATTTCACTTAGACTACAAAAACAAACTCTGCTGGTGTTTTTCATCTCAAGTGCTTACCAAATCCCTCGGATTTTACAAAATATTTTAAAAGTAATCTCCAGACTAAAATCTCATTAAAACCTTTGCCCTTCCTGTGGAACAAAAGTTCAGAGAAGTTCTGGTCGATTCTGATTTGGAAACAATAAACCAAAAAATATCATGGTGTGAAGTATTAATTTAGGCTTGGCAGCCTCACTGTAAAATTTATTTCCAGAAGTTTCCAATTAAAATGCAGCATGTCTAACAGTAGAAAGGAAAGCACCTTAAAGGCTCTTTCTTTTATATTATATAGGAGGAAAAATGCCCCAAACATTAGTGAAAATAAAATGACTTGGAGGTATTTTTTATTAAATAAAGTTGCATTTATATTGCAATGAGTTGACTTGGTAGAAGAAGCCTTGTACTCGGGAAATTCTTAGCTATGCTAATTTTCAGTATTGCTTTTTAATCAATCCTTTTCGTAGGTTAGTCAGGTATTTATAAAGATTGCAATTTTTTCTTATTTTTTTTCTTTGTATCTTTATTATACCTTGTGCTTTCCTGCTTCTTGAACAATATAGTTTGGACTTTTTCTCTCAAAGGAAAGAAAGGAAAATTGGAAAGAGGACAGATTGACTCGGATGGTTAAACATATAGGATACCTTCTGTAAGAGGGTGCAGGAAAGAATTTAGGTCCCTTCAGACTGATGGAGGGACTGTGTTTGTCTGTAAAATCATGAGTGGCATGGTGATGAGGCAATGATTGTTCACTGCATTTCTATAATAGAGGTCAGAGTGGCCATCAAGCAGAACTAGAGTTTGCAGACTGAAGTAAATCAAAGCAGTTGTTTAGGATTATTGAATGGCAAAATGCATTATTACTGTAATTATCTGGTTGTGGAAGGATCTGCACTACAAACTGTTGTTGGAGATCAAGAGAGTTTTGGCAGAGTAACAACTATATGCTTATACTGTTCTTTTAGTCTTCACTGAGAATTTTCTATTGACAGCTGTCAGAGATGGGATATTTGACTGCATCATGGATATCTGGCATGGCCTGCAGTGACTCTTATGTTATAGAGGCTCAAAATGTGTTAATATTCTGTTTCTCAACATCCATGACCATTTAAAACGGTAAAAAAAATAAATCTTAGGCAAATGCTTTTTTTTTTAATGTCCAAAACCATTTCAAAATAGCACATTTTACATCTTGTTGGATATTTCTCAACAAAATATAGATGCACAGACAGAAATATATGCAGTTGGTTGGAACTAGATGATCTTTAAGGTCCCTTCCATTCTATGATTCTATGATTAGACAGAGTGCATTTCATCAGGAGGTGATACTGGATTTAAGAAGCTGAAACATAAGACAAGTGCTTAGGGATGGTCTGTAAGATAATAGTTTTTATTTAAAGTCTTGTAGTTAAGTATTCCCAAGATGGTCTGGACAGCATAAACAGCGCTACTGTGCAAGAGCTTTTATATTATGAGATAACAGAAAGCAAAATGTTTTCAGTTATGGAGTTTTACCATAGCCAGAATTACTTCTGAAATGCATGCTAATTTAATCTGAAGCCAAAGAGAAATTATTTTCAAAAACAATTGTGCAAATCTGATGAAGTTCTACTGTGGTAAATAGCTCTTCAGCAGTTCCCTTCAGGAGATCCCCTTTCTATTTTGGATTTATGTTGGGTGTATTCTGCAAATCAGCAATATTAAGAGTAAGAAGGAATGTGAATAACATGCTTAGAGGCAATTTTTTTAGATTATGTAATATTTCTAGCATGAATAATGAAATAAGAACATTTCTCTTGAAGTACAGGTGCTCCTGTACGTGAGGCAGCATCTGGCTGGGTTCTCAGGTTCAGGTTTATTCACAGTCCAGGGGTACGGAGGGGGGCGCGGAAGTGAGGCGGATTCATTGTTTATTTTCATGCTGAGTTTTAAACATTTTTAAGAAAATAGGGAGTAGGTGCTCAGGGGTGGAGAACAAAGTTACAAAAGTCCTTAGAAATTATTGCATTTGATTTAACAGATTCTGTGGGTTCCCTTTTAACTTCTGTCAATATAGAGACATGGCCAACACTGCTCATAGGGAAACACCTCTTTATGTCTCTGTGTTCCCACTTCCTCCATGGAATGAGTCATGGGATGTGGGTTTAACCAGCAGAGTAAATAAACTGCCTTTACATAAGAAATATCTTACTTCTAGTATGTTTGGAAATACTTTTTAAAAGGGAGTATATAGAAGAGTATCAATGGCTTGTTTAATTTTTACCTCTAATTTATTTGTGTCACTGGTCAGGGATACCTCTTTCCTATGTGTCATCACCTCAACCTCACACATCTTCAGGAAGTTTATTAACAAGTTTCTAAATTTTGAGGGAAGAAAACATGTAAAGGAAGTTACATCAGAACTATTTCTTCCTTTTTCCCTCCTAAGTAGAGTATTTTGACACCTAAAATAAATACTGAAGCTACAGTGCTGGATTGGATAATCAAATTTTCCCATTACTGTTTTGTTCAGTACTAAATAAATTATTATTTTTTTTAATAACCAAACTAGTAATGCTGTAATGAAGTTAATTTTATACATCCCCTTTTATGACAGAATATGACAGTATTGAAGTAATTGGCAAATTAGAATATGGCTGTGTAGTGGTGTAATTTTGATGTGTGGGATTCATGGATGTGATGTATTTCAGGATGTAGGGGCAGTGTCTTCTGGGAAATCTGGAAGTGGCTGAGCAATCTTTACTTCTACCCATGAGTCTACCCATGGTACTAGGAAAGACTAAATTGCCACCTTGTACTTTCTCTGCTTAAGTGGCAGCTCTGAAAGTTGATTTCTTGGCTGTTTCTGCATCTTGGCTTGTTGAGAAAATGTCTTTAAATCAACAATTGATTATGTTCTATTTTTAAATTATTTTTTTTTACATCTGACTGAAAAGGCTTTTTTTTTTTCCCCCAAGTCCTTAAATTGTTTCATCTGACTAATGGTGACTAAAAGTGTTCTTTAAGCTTTACCTTCACATACCTTTCCACTATTTCTGTTTAGATAGAGTAACATTTCAAAGCAGTTTATTTAATAATGTCATTTCCATTTTCTGGCTTTAGAGGATTTTTTAAGGCCTTGAGGTTTAATCTTCTCCATGAAATTGGAGGAATATTGTTTTAACTTAATATAGAAATTTGCATTTAATTAAAAAAACCCCAAAACACCCCAAAACAACAAATAACAAAAAAACCAACAACAGTAGTTACAAGTCAATTCTGAATGCTTTTCAAATGAGAAGAGATGTACAGACTCATTTTGAAAAGATACATCAGGTATTTGACAAAGTTCAGCATGAAGCTTGTTTTTTGGGGGAATTTTTAGGGGGTTTTTTGTTTATTTTTTTCCCCATGTGGACCATTATGACTGTTTTTATCAGAGATAATTTTTGTATTTCTTAATTTACAGTGGCTGGCACACATGTAATGAAAAAAATTGTACTGTAAATATTGTTAAGAGTAGAACAGTTAGAGAATAAAAGGAATCAAGAATCTCTGCAAACATTAAAAAAATGGTTCTTCTGACTCTCCAGAACTAGGTGTTGCTGCATAAAGATTTCTCTAAAAGAATAGTAGGACTTGTAAGTGTGACTTTTAAAAATAGGTCTTTATCACCAAATAGTAGTCACAGTAATTATGTCCCTTCCCAAACATTGATCAGCTTCATTCAAGACCACTTTGCCTTTTTTCATAGTAGATGTTGGAAAAGAAAATCAACTTCATATCAAGATGATAATCTTCATTAGCTATTTAAAGTAATTGATGTAAAGAACTCTTAATTGCATCAGCTGCAGTGTGACTTCTTGTCATGCCCAGTCTTTCATGTGTTGCCTCAACCCTTGTATGATGGAGATCTTTATCTTTTTCATTCTATATTTAATGTATTACTGCTTTTCAAGCTAATATGTGAAATGAATTTTCAGTTTAAAAATTAATTTGATATTGCCACCATACAGCTCTGAATATTGAGAGAGTATGGATTAAATGAATAATGGCTCAAAGATAGATTTTTGACTCAAGTTATAGGCCAGTGAATAATCTTATTTTAAATCAAATGAAGATCTGATTAGACGAGGTTACTGTTGCTGAGGTGATGATTTTTCTCTGTAGCTAAAGAGAAAATAATTATGACTGTTTAGTCTCTGGGAATGTCTGCAAAGAATATATTTTTAATAAATCAATAAAGAATGGTAGAATTTCACTAATCGTTACCTGTAAGCTACTGCAGGAAAAACTCCATAAATTAAAAAATTAAAAAGAAAATATTAGTATTTAAGTAGCAATGAACAAAATGCTCCATCAGTAATGCAATAAAAATAGCATCCTGCTTACTGTTAAGTATTTTTTTTTTTTCCTGTTACCTTTTTTTTGGGTCTCCATTGTTTTCTAGAATGAACCACACTTGAGACGAGCTGCCTTTGGAGGTGCTGAGTTTTTTAGTGTTGGCACCAGCTCAGCAGAACTCTAGAGGATAACTTAAATACAAAGTTTCAGTAAGCAAAGCCAAAACTTTTGTAGTTCATCTTGGATACTGTAAAAATGTGTGATGTTAATTTTAAATTGTCTTCAAGTGCCAAGGTTAGGTTTGTGTTCCTGAGATGGTGCTGAAATTACTAAAGGAGTATTTCTGTGAGTTCAGCGAAGCTGTTTCGGACTCATTTGGTGTAGATTAAATTAAAACTATTCCTTGTTCATAGGAAAATCTGAGATGTTGTAGCCCAAGTGTTCTTGTGCAACTGATATGACTACTCTTCTTTTTTTTAAAATTATTATTTCTTTTTTTATCTTTCCAGGGTCAGTACAGGCCCTCTGACTTGTTGTGTCCAGAGACGTACGTCTGGACGCCTATTGAGCAATGTCTACCCCTGCTTGAGAATTCAAAATACTCTCGATTCAACCAGGATGTAAAAGCAGGTAAGTTTACAAGTAATGATAGGTCTGTAAATTGTCTCTGTTGTTTTTATAATATATTGATATAATCTGCTGCTGAAGCATTATGGAAATCTTATCTATAAAGGATAAAAAGTGTAAGATTCACAACTCCTCCAGCAAGCATTAGCAAATAGAGAGTTTAATCTTTCAATATAAAATAAGCAGTACAAATTTAAAGTACATTTTGTTTTACAGAATATATGTAGTTCAAAATTAACACACATTGCTGCCTTTTGGGTAATTATATTTGTTATTCTGTGCATGGACAAAACCGATCAGGTAATTGTTCCTCCCTTATATTCCAGTTGGATGAATGCATAAAGGAAATCAGAATCAGTACAGGAAAGAGAAAGGGCTGGAGAAGTTTAAAGGCATGAAGTGTTAAACTAAATCTGCCAGTTTGTTTCTTAACAATCTGTCAGTGAATGTAAAGAATACAATGGACAACAGAAACACCTTAAACATCTTGAAGTAGATGGGATGTAGGTTTTTATGTTCTCTAAAATAGGCACTTAGTGATTTGCCAGCATGAGAATGATCAAAAATGTTACTAGCCAGGACATGATACAGCAGTGATAGTGTAAAACAATGCAATTAAATTGAAAAAAAAAAAATATATATATATATATATATATATATATATATATATATATATATATATATATATATATATACACTTACTTTAGCTATTGACTCTATGAGTGGATTCCAGACCCCAGGGGAGCTGTGTCAGAGAACGCGTGGTGTGGTGCTTGGGTGGAAAGCAAAAAGCCAATTAATTTCTTTTATTAATTGCAAATTGCTGAATATAATCTTCTTGAAACTTTCTCTTTCTTCACTTAATAACAGCTGAACAAGGTTGTGGTGTTATTCAGAGATGTCAGTGATTAAGCTCAAGAGTGTGTAAAACCGTAGTCTGTTTCTAGCCATCAAAATACAGCTTTATCTGTCTCTGAGTTTGGGCAGTCTCCAACAGCTGCTGGGTTCTTTTTTATTTTTCATGGCTGTAGTTTAATAAAATTTTCATTCACTAGCTGGTTAACTGTTAGAAGGGCAGGATGTAGATACAGGAAAGGAATTGAAGAGAGATGACCACTTAAGGAGGATTGTGAACTTCTGGAAAAGCTGCTTGAGTTCCTTGCTTTTCCTCATCCTGTATGTGTTACTATTTATGTTGTGACTTGGGTGTTCAACTGGAGTGCTAAGATAATAATTATAATTACTACAGAAATGAGATTCAAATACATTTCTAGGTATAGATACCAATTTATAAGTCCTAGTAGCAGAATTATGATGTGTTCCATGCAAATGGAGAACATTCTGTAGAGATTGTGCAGGTAGCCCTGTGATGCAGTGGGAAATAGACTGGGGAGCAAGTTTGGATGCTCTTTGAAAAGTGTTTTTACCACCATGGAGAAAGCTCAGTGTGGGAGAGATTTAAACATGGGTGGCACACCATGTCTTGATCAACTAGAATGATCGTTAGATTGATGAAAGGAAATTGGAAAAAAATTACAAAGGTAGGAGGAAAAAGGGAAGTGGTTTTGGAGGCCAGTGGTGTTCAAGATACTCCTGTTATTCAGAAAGAAAAGTGCATTCATTTCAGCACAAAAATGACAACTGAACTATTGCCTTTGAAAGTGTTCACCTCATACAAGCACAGGGGCATTATCTTCTCAATTCTGTGAAATTCCCGTGGGATATCGAGCGTTTGGAAACCGAAAATGCAGGGCATAAAACTTTGCATCATTATCAGGACAGAATATCTCACTCCAGACACTATTGGAACTGTGACTTGTGTCCTGTGGTTTAAGGAAATTAAAACATAGCTACACGTTGCAATGCACTAGACCTGCTGTGAGCTTATACTCATTTGAGGTTTAAATAGTTGCTAGCTCGAAGGAAGCTATTTCTCAACAGTAAAATAATTTTCCTTCTTATTTCTTTACTCTCCACAATAGTCAGCAATATGAGTTTAATGAAGTTACAGTGAATTTATAAAAGAGCAATAGGAATGATGATGTGCTTTATTCCTCATGAATCAGCTTTCTATAATGCTGCCTGTAATTATGTCAGTGAAGTAGGTCGTGATTTATCAGGAGTGGGACTTTTGACATAGAAACAGGGGGCAGTAACCAGATCCAGTGAACAACTGGGAGAAATAGTGTAACTTGCACTGCTGCCTGGGACAATAAAACAGTCACTGGAAATGGTCACCTTTTAATATTGTCTGTAATGTCAAAAAATTTCTGAAACATTACCTCACACTAGTTTGTTCATCGTGTTTGGCAATTTTTGAGCTCATTTTCCCTCCCTTTAAGAAAATAAAAGGGTTACCTAATAAATTTATCAGTTACAGGTTATGAAAATGCATTATAGAATGACAAGCACTCCTTCAGGAAAGGGTGCTATGTGCTCTGACCTTCCAAGTCACTGCAGTATGAAAGGATTTCTGAGTATTCATACACATTACATTGCAGAGCTTCTTCCTATAATCAGATGTATTTATTTATTTTCAGGGGGGTGGAAGGAAAAAAAAGCTGCTCACAAAAAGTAGCAAAATATTTCTAAGTATCAGAAAATATTGATATTTGGAGAGGTTTTTAGCTCCTTTTTCACTGAGGTTGTCCAGAACTTGAGAGTTTTCAAATGGTTTTAAAGTGCATTGTTTTCCAACCCCTTATCCTCTGACGTCTAATACGTCTGTTAACAGCTGGAGAATGAAGAAGAGAGGACAGACAAACTAAACAAAGTTCTTAACTCTTTCTACCACAGAGATAAGTCTAAATAAGTGTCTAACAGTTAATAACTTAAAAAGCAATCATAAGAACAATAAGAACTTTTTATTGTTTAGGACAGCAAATCATGGGCACCTGATGGTTGAAATGGGTCCAACTCTTCCCTGCTTCTGGCCAGTGTAATGAGATTCAGCCTTAGTTAACCTCAAAACACTTCAGTCAGAGAGAGACAACGATGAGGTCTTGTGCCAGCAAACTCTCAAATTTGGTGTTTAAATAAACTGCTAGTAGGCTCTTTATGTGCAGTCCCTAACATGTATTGAAAAACATCAGTTACTTCAGGAAAAGGACTGCACAGCCACACTCAGGCAGCATTCATGGGCAAGAGGTCAGGTTTGTCAAGTGTTCTTGCTTTTATAAATTACCAGTTTTGCCTAAATTACTCATGCCCCAGAGCAGCTTTTTCATTTCTGTTGATTGTTCAATTTGAGAAATTCAGAAGACTTGTCATCATCTTACAAATGAGAGAGGTTTATTAGGATTCTGATGTGTTTATTGTTAAACAATGGCCAGTCATTTATTTACAAATAAATAAACAGTTAGTGATGTGGGTCAGTAATAGAGGCTTGGGATACTGATGCATTCTGAAAATTGAGATTGTGCTGAACTGCATTTAACAGGCTATTAGCCTTTACTCTGCAAAATGAACCCTATGTGAAATGAAGCTGTAACTACAGATAGAGTTATGTTGAAGAAAAAAAGTTAATTAAAAGATTTCTCTGCAGGTAAGTACTTGTCAGTGATTTTGACAACATATCAAAAAGGATGAGCAAAATTCAGTGACATGACAGTGTCTGCTGAAATATTCCTGGGTATGGTCTGTCTGTCACACTAGTCAGCTTTCTCCTCTCAGAACTGGTCTTCAGGGATTTACTTTGTTGGTGCTTTAACTGACACCTTTGTCCATGGAACAAATGCGGTATGAAAAGATTATTTATAAAGAATTTACTTGGTATCCTGACAATATTTTTATCCTTCCACTTTCCATTTTTCTGAGACTAACCCACTGATTTGTCTTTTTTTTTTTTTAACATCTGTTGAGAATTTCATTTTGTTGCTTCTGAGAGAAGCCTGTGAAAAAATATCTTCATGAAGTAAAATCTTTGTTAAAATCTACTTTGGGGATGGTAATTAAATTAGTGGGAAACTTCAAATCTTTTTTCCCATCACTGCTGGATTGTCAACACCTTTAAGAAACAACTTCAGATAAAGGCAGATACAATCCCAGTCTGAATTTGTGGGTTCAAAGTCTTCATAGTTTTATAGCCTCCTGACTGTGTCATGTAATGTGGGGTGTATTTGTGCCAGCCAGGGTGGGTGGGGTGCTTTTACCCAAGTGGCAATTGTGTGCTTGATCTGAACTGCTAGGCATGACCCACGGCAGTCTTGAGTGGTGGAAGCTGCTTCCCACCTTCCTGTGTCTGCTGCTTTGAGGAGAAGCTTCGAGTAGTGCAGATCAAAAAGGACTTTAATGTTGTTGGGTTTTTTTTCCTTGACTGATTTGTTTGCTGAAGTTGATAAATTAGCTAAGTTAATACACATCTGTTCAACTTCCTGTGCATCTAATATTAGAGTGAAATCAAGATGGAATTGAATAGAATACATTCATTAAAATAAAAGTACTTTCTCTAGTGTTGAAAAATACACATGACAAAAGCATACATAGACTCCTCTGTGTTGGCTTTGTATGCTCTTTGAGACAAGATTCTCCATGCTCCAGAGAGTATAGTCTAACACAAACACGATGGGTGCAAATAGATAATATAAAGAAACAGAGCAGCACTTCTGGTTTGTCTGGTTAATTATAGTAATAGACTAAATTATAACCTTATTAATAGACTAAATAGTAATAGATTAAACTGACTAAACAGTATGAATTTTTTTGTAAACACTGCAGTAAATGAGAGTTTTGAAGAGGGATCTGTGGAAGTACATTAGTTATCTTATAGAGTTTCTGGAGAAATTTTTCACAGCATGAGAGGTGTAGGAAAAATTAAGAATATGGGAAGACACAAAGGAGTTTCCTTTAAAACAGATCTACTGGTCTGGGATATCAGATCCCATAGCCAGTCTGATTTAGAACCTACTGTCTGGAGGTGCTAGGAATGGAGATGAGGTTGAAACAGACTGTGGAAAGCTTTAGAAGTGAGGTCGGTCTGGTGTGATTAGAGTGTGGCTGGCTGGTAGAGACATGCATGGAAAGATGAGGAAATAAATTTTGCAGTAGTTCATATAGGTAGAACAAGGAGAGGAGGAACTTGACAAGAACAGAAGAAAGCTGTTGAAATAAGTAATGGTAGGATTAAAACTTGAAAATCTAAAGAGATATTTGTAGAGATGAATTAGAGAGTCTGGTTTTTAGATACACTGTGTAGAAAAACTGGATGTAGAAACCTGAAGAGATTATGAAGCCAAGGTCATACACCAGCAGTGTCAGTGCCTAACAATTCAGCAGCCACCTTCCTCAGTGTTCTTGATGCAGACCAGACTTTGCCTCTGCCATCTCCATGTAGCAATAAAGATCTTGCTTCTTCCAGCAGAGGAGTGGGGAGGTCCTTAGAAGAGTTTAGGCTTTAGACTATTTCCAGATGGTCTGAAGTGAAATAATAATAAGCATTGGAACCAGGAGAAGATAATTTGTCTTTTCTGGGCTTTTCAGTGATCTGCCTACAGCCACCCAGGAACTGGTGAGGCTGTGTCTGCACAAAAGACAGATATTGAAATCCAGAAAGTCTTATAAGTTGCCTCATGATCACATACGAGTCTTAACCAACTGGAAAAAAAAAAAACCAACCAAAAAAACAACAACACAAAACCCCAAAATAAAACAAAAAAAACCCCACCAAACATTTAGGTGTTCCTGCTTCGGCAGGGTGGTTGGACTGGATGATCTTTCGAGGTCCCTTCCAATCCCTGACATTCTGTCACCAGTAAAATCAGTGCCTGGGCTCTCCTTGCCAGGAGTTATTAGTCCAGTGATCAGTACCAGAGTCCTGGGACACTGCACATATCTCTGGAGAGATCAGAATTTGAAGGGAGAGGTCTCGCTTCATGCTCACAAGAATCACTCTGTAAAAACCCTACTCAACCTTACGATAGAGTTGTTACCAGATCACTATTGGGTTTGAGTTACTGAACTGAAGAAAATTACTTAAGATTTCCAGTCTTTTTCTGTAGTACTCTTGTAACTGTTGTTCTGAGTTCTTCCCAGATTTTAAAAGCATCTCCATTTTCTTTGCTACATAAGAAATGGAAATTTTCAGAGCTCTGTGGCATTGTTGTTCTGCTGCATGTAAAAAGCTGGAGTAGTAAAAGGCAAACAACATTCCCAGTGCTTAATAACTTCTGAATCCTCTTGTTAGTGACTTGATTATGCATCTTAATGCTTCTTGCAAGAAACGGGGGGTTATTAGTTCTAGTAAATAAAACACAGAGTTCTTGCCCGGAAGTCTGCAGGCTTGGGCAGTTGCACAAAACTATATTTATTTTAAGAATATATCTGTGTGTATAGTGCTTTCACTAGAGAAATAATCTGTCACAGCCATTTCAGTAACCTTTATTTCTAGTACTCTGTTCTACAAAACATTTAATTTTATGTCCAATTTAGATACTATTCTTTGCTAAGGAAAGGGACATATTTCAAACAAGTTTTACATTTATTGTGTATGTGAACCCAAGTATTTTGTTGATTTTTCTTTTCCTCCTTTCCCTCCCCCCCCCCCCTCAAATATAGAGACTGTTTAATTTTAAGATATATTTTTAAAATATCGTGGGTTAGCATGATACTGGTCTTATTCCTCCTCCCTCTCTTAACAGAAGAGCCATAATCTCATATTTGTATCCATGAAGTGATCTGTGGTCACCATTTGGCCATGTCTGATGGCTGAGATCCATGGCAAAGTGGTATATATGGGTAATGTTGCACCTTTGAATCGAGTCAGATGGATCAATGCAAAAGACAGTACACGTTAATGTTCACAAGAGCAGTGCGATGCAGATTAATGTTTATAAGGATAAATGCCCTGAAGTTCTTGAGGCAGTGAAAATGTGGTCACAGAGCTGTCACAGATGGAAAACGTTAAGCAAATTGTTTAGAACTGTGCAATCCTCTGATTAGGGAGAAATTGCTGGTCTGCCCTAAAACAACTGCTGTTTATAATTTTTTAAAGATACAGTGTTGTATACTTTGGAGAGTTAGGGAACAGTTTAAATAAATTCTGATAGATTATGAACTAAATTCTTCTAAAGAACTTACTTTCCATTATCTTATCAGAGCTACAGTTGATAAATTTTAATTTTATAACCAAGAAAGAGACAGACATACCAATTATTTCTAGCAGCTCCTCTAGGAGAGACACATCTTACAAGTTTATATCTGTTTCTAATTAAGTTTATAAACACTTGGAATCATCAGAATGCATATTTCTAAATCGAGTGTGATCCTTGACCATACAAGATATTTAAACAACGCAGATAGCTCCAATAAGGTATAGTAAACCAAATTTTTCCCCTCACTTTTTAGTATGTTGTGATTAAATTGAAATGACTGGTATGAGGTTTTAGCCTGATATGCAAAAATATGCTCAAATATTCCAGAGCTTCTGTAATAAAAAAGGTAATGTTATTAATTTGTAGGCTCTAAACAACTGACACAGCAAAAATTGGCTTGTGGGGTAGAAATGACACTGAACCATCAGCTCTTCAATGGAGTCTCCCAAAACAATCAATTGCAAAGCCAAAAAGATCTTTAAAATGTGATTTGGAGTACGG
This sequence comes from Caprimulgus europaeus, assembly GCA_907165065.1. The sequence continues at coordinate 5,686,435 of OU015529.1, forward strand.
TTGGAATATGAATTCCATTTTGCATTGTTCTAGCAAATCTCAAACTTTGCTAAGTATTTGTGATTTAAAAGTTTGTCTTTATTGATGTTCTAAATATCTCTGCTTCTGACATACAAGTAGCAGAGTAAACCAGCACTCCTCAAGAAGCACCATTGTCTGACGTCTGGTGCAGTTCATGAAACGTTTACCTTGGACTGCAAAAGTCCCCAAAATATGTTTTAATCCAAAATGACCATCATAGAGATTGTGTAACAAACAGATGTATTTTGAGATTACATAATTTTATGAGAACTTTGCTTGAAAAAGAAAGATATCCTGGCATACTTTTTCTTGTATTGAAGAGATTAATCGTAGATGATTGTGTGCTCAAGATACTCCTTCACCATTTGAACGTTGTGGCCTTTGATTCTCCAGCAGAATAATTCTGCTTTTTTTTGTGACTGGACCAGAAGTGAACTCATGAGTTGGTGAAGATTCAGAGGAATGTGGAGAAGGACAAGGACTGCCAAATCTTGTAGGAATAATTTTCCATACTCAGAAGGTGTCAGAAACACAAGAACAGAAATTAAAAATTAAAGAACGTGGGATAAGTAGAGCCATCGTGCAGATTTATTTCATGCCGAGGATAAAAAACTAACACATGGGGTTAGTTTCAAAATGTGATAAAAGTTAAAAGCTGTAAGTAAGCACAGATAGGGAGCAGCTGTGGAAGTGACACCCCAGGCATGTGCCGAGTCCCAGCTCAGCCACACGCTACCAGCCGCCACGGCAAGCTTTTTCCAGGGTCAGACCTTTTGTAACCGTCCTCGGTGCCTCAGAACATGTTTACGCCACGCTCTGGTGACATCATACCGACTTTTCACATGGAACTGAATTGATTCCATGTTTTAATTAATTTAGCCAGTAAATTGGTTGCTGTAATCTGATTTAGGGAGCTGATAAGCTACTGCCAATTGCTTCAGTTTTGCCTATTTCGTGGAAACGCATTTGTAATTCTCAGCTCGACTCTTGTATTTGGTTTTTTCCCTCCTCACATATCAATCTTAGTGAGGACTTTGCTTTGCCCTTCTTTTTGGTAGATCCTCTTACTGCTTTCTGCCATTTTCACTTCTATACAGCTCAACTATTTTAATAAATAGTATTTAATTTTTTCACTCTTTCAGATTTTTTCCTGTTTCCATCCCATTTTTTTGAGCTGTAACTCCTTCAAGCATAGCCCTCTAACTTTTTTCTGCTGACTTTTAATTCCATTGGTTTGACTGTCATTGCAAGCTTGGAGCTCAGTACTGCATTTTGCTCTTGGCTTCAAGTGTCATTAAAACCTGTGATTAGAATTCCCTGGAAGTCTGGTTGAAAGTGGAACTGCCTTCTGGGAAGCTTTCTTGTGAAAGTCTGAAGACCTTATTAGTACCTCTTCCCTAGCAGGTGGCTCAGGGTCAGTCCCATGGGAAGGTTTTGCTTCAGAAAAAGAAACAAAGCTGCCAACATTTTTTATTCTTGCATAAATGTTATGAAAATACATATATAGAAATGTGTTTATGAAATTAAATTTAAAAAAATCCATGATTGCTAAAATTCCCTTTATTTTAATTCATGTTTCTATCTCAGCCACAAAAAAGTTTTAAATTCCCTGGAAGTAAGATTAAAATCCAGAGAGTAACAATGGCCTATTCAAGTTACAAAGTGTGTTTTCTGAATTTGTTTGTGCAATGCAAAATGACCCTAAAATATATAAAATGAGTCAGTAACTCTATCCCTACATTGTTAGCTCTTGTAAAATTAATTTGATGAAAAATAAAGTCTGAAACACTTTTACAGGTCATAAATGTTAGTTTTGCAATCATTGGAAGTTGCAGAAATTCAGATACTGGGAAGGACAGTCATGAATTGCTCACCCAAGCATGAAGGTCCGAGTGTCATCTTAGGCTCTGCTCTGGTGACAAAACTTAGGCTGACTCAGCAGTGTCACTTTGTAGTTAGAAAATTACTGATTTTAGTGGAGCTGATTATTTGGTGTCTCAGGTAAATCTTTGTGAATTACAAGGTATTCCAGCTACCAGCTGAAATGAAAAGGCAGTATGCAGATTTTCTCTTTTTTCTTATGCAAAGTATGTTCAGGAAATAGATGGAATAAGCTGTTTTGGGATTTCAGTGTACTTATAGAATCACAGACTGGTTTGGGTTGGAAGGGACCTTAAAGCTCATCCAGTTCCAACCCCCCTGCCATCAGCAGGGACACCTTCCACTAGACCAGGTTGCTCAAAACCTCATCCAGCCTGGCCTGGAACACTTCCAGGGAGGAGCAGCCACAGCTTCCTTAGGCAACCTGGGACAGTGTCTCACCACCCTCACAGCAAAGAATTTCTTCCTAATATCTCATCTAAACCTCCCCTCTTCCAGTTCAAAGCCATTTCCCCTTGTTCTGTCATTAACTGCCCTTATAAAAAGTCCCTCCCCACCTTCCTGGAGCCCCTTCAGGTACTGGGGGGCCGCTAGAAGGTCTCCCTGGAGCCTTCTCTTCTCCAGGCTGAACAGCCCCAACTCTCTCAGCCTGTCCTCACAGCAGAGCTGCTCCAGCCCTCGCATCATCCTTGTGGCCCTCCTCCTACTTATTAGTTTTAAAGTTCTACTAGAGTTAGTAATGAGGTAAACATTCTGTGTTTATCTAAGAAAAATATTTATTCATGTTTTTCATAAGAAATGAATGAGATATTTCATTCATCCCTAACAGGAAGTGTTTGTGTTTGTGTGGCAGTTGTTTTCCCTCCCTCATCTTTTCTGTACAAGATGTGTCCCTAATTTAGTATTCTCAACCTTTAATTCACAGATTTAAAGGCATGTGTCCCTCCCAACAGTAGCTGAGTCACTTTTGATTATGTTCTTGAGATGACAGGTACCTTACTAAACTCTGGAATGACATGTCTGCAGTTTTAATTCCCTGTTAGCGAGTGAATTACAGAGTGGCATTTAGGTGCTGTTTCCAAGTGCTCGTTGGATTTTGACCCTGATTTTCCCTTCTGTCTCTAAAGAGAAATGAGCAGCTCAAAATGCTGAACTTCTCTGTGTTGTTCGGAGTAACTCGGATACTTTGAGAAACAGAAAAACTCGGCTAGTAAAGGTTCTGAGAAGCAGGGGGAGATACACATGGTACAGGATGAAGCTTGGTCAGGTTCATCAGTGCTGACCCAGAGCAAATAAACCTTCCCAGAACCCACTGTGATCTGATTCCTTTTCCTGGAGAAAAGGAGGTTGAGGGGAGACCTTCTCATTCTCTCCACCTCCCTGAAAGGAGGGTGGAGAGAGGTGGGGGTGGGTCTGTTCAACCAAGGAACAAGGGACAGGACAAGAGGAAATGGCCTCAAGTTGCACCAAGGGCAGTTGAGATGGGATGTGTGGAAGAATTTCTTTGCTGAAAGGGTTCTGAGGCATTGGAAGGGGTTGCCCAGGGCAGCGGTGGAGTCCCCATCCCTGGAGGGGTTGAAGAGTCATGTAGACACAGTGCTGAGGGGCATGGGTCAGTCGGGGACTTGTCAGTGTTGGGTTCATGGTTGGACTCGATGATCTTAAAGGGCTTTTCCAATCGAGGCAATTCTGTGTGATTCTGTGAATCTGGCATTAGAAGAGTCCATCAAAAACTAGTTGGGGAATGAATGAGCTTGTAAAACCTTGACCTGGCTAGTTTAGATCTGAAGAACTACCTTGTGCATTCTGCTGACTGCCTGGGTGCTGCAGTCACAGATCCTGGTTGAGGGACAGAGTCTGCAGGGCCAGGCACAGAACTGGTGTCTCCCAGTGTGAAACCCAGCTGTGCCTGCTGCACTTCTGCTTCTGGTCCTTCTATGCATGGTGCATTTACACTGAAGGCATAATTAAAAGTTGACTAGATGAGCAAAAAGAGTATTTAAAACAAGAAAAAAGGAAAAAAGAAAAAAAAAATCAAAATAAAACACAAAAGCCTGCTGGGTATGCAGTTAATATTCTTCATTGGCAGTTCACATTCTCATTTCTCATATCTGAAGTCATCAAGAACAGTGTCAGAGATACAACTTGAAGAGAATTGAGTAGTTTGGTTTGTCTTCTGGAAGAGCATCTAAAAGTGAAATAGTTACCTTTTTCAACTTGCTACCTGTTAGGATTTATATGTATATTTATAAATATATATACATTTATATATATTTATATTTATATATTTTAAATATATATTTAAAAAAATATTTTTTTGATTTGTCTTAGTGTTTTGGAGGCACCAGATGCTGTTTTCAGATGGGAAGTTGATCAGGCTTGTTTAACTAACATTTTCCCAGATACTATTAGGTGGTGGGTTTTTTTTATAGTGCATCCCTGAAAAGCAAGTCCTTGTAGAAATATCAGTAAGATTTCAATCTAGCCCTTCAGTAGCCATTTCTCAAGTCACCATATTTCAGGGTAATAAATTGAGGTAGGTTAGAATAATTGTATTATATGAGAGCTCCTTGTAAATCAACTGGGAATTTTATACTTATTGTTTTTAAGTGCATCTCTTTCAAATGTGACCAGAAGAGTGAGCCCTACCTGGATTTTAGTGTTAGGCAATGTTAGAGGATTGTCTCTGCAGGTAAGCCCAAAGCCTTGGCAGATTGCTGTGAATTACAGCTGAAAATGAGAACTGCAATGAATTGCTGTATTCACAGGAAATGTTTTCCATTGGCCCCTATTCATGTTTACTACTGGAATAATAAGAGTCAAAACACAATGAGTTATTGTTTCCGCGTGGCACAGCGGGGTTAGCGGGTTTTCAATGCGTTTGTCAAGTGATTAGGCTGCTTGCTTCTCAGGATTGAATTGCAAATCATAAACCAGTTGTATGATTTTAGGCACAAAGCCCAAAAGTTTTGTTTATGATTTAGCCTTGTTGCAACTTTCTGTCTTTACCCATTTTAAGGTTCCCTATAAGTTATACTTGTAAAATTGAATTCTTCTGTCTTTGTGTTTTACGGTTCATTGATAATATTTTGATAAGATGCATTTTTCTCCTTAGAAATATTGTCTTTTTTAAAACAATGATTTCAGAAGTTCCTATTTTTTTCTTGTTAGAGTAACTGCAAAGAGTTGACTGATTGAGAATATCCTGAGCATTTTACTGTACTTCCTTTGTGACTTGTGCTTTCTGGTTTTAATTAAGAATTGTTTTCATTTAATTTTTTGTTGTTGTTGTTTATGCTTCATTTTAACTGTACTCTTATTTTTGGTTCAAGTTAGTATTTTTATACCCCAAGGCATACTGATCTTTAATATTTCTTAATGTATGAGTCTAGTATGAAAGAAGCAATATGAGAAAAAAACACATTTAAACTCACTGTTCTATATGAATATTACTGTTGATGGGTATTGCTTATCTTGTCACTTTATGTTGTCTGTTTTGTTTTTGAGGATGACTTCCTATGCTGGTGAAGGAAAAGAAATAATGCTTTAAAATGAGTAAGAAATGAGCTTAAATTCAAAGGTCAGATACATCAGACTTTGAGGGGGAGACATTTCTATTTCCAGTAATTAGTATCTCCTATATTTCAGTCATAAAATTTGAAAAGTTAATTTGTCTCTTTGTAAAGTTTCTTTGTTTTAAAATCATTGATCATTAACTGTGACAGGGTCATGTAAACCAGATGCAGCTTTTCTTCAAAAAAATTTAACAAGGCTGCAGTGTTGAACATTGCTGTAGTGTAACCAGCGAGGGATGGGTGCTTCTTTGGGTGATTTTTACACCTGGTTTAAAACCTCTTTTATCATGAAACTTTACAACTCCTTGTAAATTCAGTTTTAAACCTGTTGTTTTTCTTTGATTTGGAAAATGTGAACACTCTGTTCATTGTTAAAAATGATACAAGTCCTAACTGCTTCAAAATTGAAAATTAAAAACCGAGAACAACTTGAAACAAAACCAAAAACCAAACATATCCTTTGGGCTGTCAGTCTGAAGACACAGCAATTGTCCAGTGTTAATCTTAGTACTTTTTCTTCTGTGAATTTAATGTTTAGAGGTAAAAATAATTTTTATGGGATTCCATTTTTAAGTAAAATGGAAACTAATTTTTAATGTGAGTTATTTATGTAAGAGTTTCCTTCAAAGACCGCTTTCAAAGTGCATCACAGGTTTCAGTTAATGGCACAGTTTTAAATACCTCAAATTTTGCATTAAAAATAGTTCTTTGCCTGTTTCCTTTCTTCCACTGTTTCATCCTGCTATGGAGAAAATAAAATCCATGTTCTCTCTGCAGCATGGATGCAGAAGCACAAAGTGAAGATGGTCAAATTCTTTCTTTCTTCCGGGGGGTTTAAGTAGCACTGTAGGAAACTGAAAGTTATGATCAGAAACTGTCATTTCACAGTTTAGCAGGAATGCCATATTTCTTCATTGAATTAGAAATACCAGACCTCAGTAAGGCTTCTTAGTAATTCTGAATTCATTCTGTATGGAAAATGTAAGAAATATTTTCCTGTGACTAATGTGGGGGGTTTTTTTAAATGGCAGTTGTCCTTTTTCCTATTAAAAAAATAAGAAAGACAATAAATTTGTCACTTATTTTTAATGATTTCTCAACTTATTTTCCTATAAATGGAAAAATGTAATTTAAAGAACCCACAAATGTTAGCTTGCTTGCATCTCTAGATTATGCCCCTGACAAATTTAAAATGTCCTGTTTGTGAGGAGTATATTCAAAGGGATGAGGGAAGATGTCCCGTTGACTCAGCACCCATCACACATGGCTCTGAAGAAGAGCAGTACAGAACAGTCTTTCCAAATCAGTGTTGATCAATACCAGCTTGACTCAAACCAGCCACCACCAAAAAGCTGCTTTAGGAATAGTTTGCTACAAAAAACCTTTGAACCATCCCACTTCTTTTCAATGTGCTGTTGGCTCCAAGCCTGCAGAGAGTTGCAGCAGGCTGTCCTGGAGCTCGCTCGCTGCTCTCTGAGTCTCAGTCCTATGGCTTTGCACGTGCTTACCCAGCTTTCTGACCAGATGTAGCTGTTTTTCACTTCAGCTCTTATTAGGTAGTAATAATAAAGATTAATACACTTGGAGAATAAAAATATTTGGATATCAGCTTCCCAAAATAATTTTATAAAACTGCTAATCAATTCCTACACTGTAAGAAAAAAAACAAACCTCGGAACATGAAGCTTTTAATTTTGGTGTAAAAACACACTGATGCCCATTCTGCTGTTACTGTGAATAAATATGGTAAAACAATATCTCCTCATTTCATCTTGGTGTTTCAGCAGGGAATGCTGAAATATCAGCGATTGAAACTCATGTTTTGGTTTTGGGAGGGAGCTTGCAGTTTTAAGGGGGAGTTGGTTTGGGTTGTGCTAAAAAATAAGAACTGAATTGTACGGGAGTATGTCGGACTGCCTGCTCTTCACATTCCTCCTGGTCCCTTGAGTATAAAAGTATTTCTGGGGCTGACTGCTGGATGAGGCTGCCTTTGAAGACCACTGCTCTTACTTTTAGCTTATTACTCAGTGTCACTCAGCAATATTGCCTGTGCTTTTCACGAAGGTGCGTGTAGCTGGGCCAAGAAATCAAACCCATATCTGCCAAAACAAACCATTGCGTACAGGGTCTTTAGATCACTCCTGCTTTATACTTTGGTTTTCACACTGATACTTAGTAATGTATCTGATATGCTTTGATTTTTCAGAAAAGAAAATATCTTCATGTATGAATTGCATTTAATAGTGATATGAGTGTGGGAGGGTGGGAACAAAGAGTTTGAACACCTCTTTGCTTTTTTTTTTTTTTTATGGGCTCATGGCCAAGTTGAATTATATATGAAATCTCTCCTATATTCAAATTTCAATAGATGAGTGCTATATAAATAATTTGCTGGTTTAGGAGTATAAGGGAGAAGAGAAAGAAGTGACAAATAATTTATTCAACAAGAATTCAGCTGTATTTTGAGCTTTGAAACTTCAAGGATGCTGTTTCTGTAAAGACAGACAGTTGGCATCCACAGTTGCTCAGTTGCATAAAATGACAGGTACTTTCCATCTACAGAATTGATTTTTCCTAAGTTTAGTTTTCCTATATATCTACCATCCAAACTATATTGATAGGTGTAACTGAATTAAGGGATAAAACTGTATATTTTACTTGTGAGACGAAGCAGAGGTTAGTGGGAGACTCGGGAGGTACAAAGTGAGAAAGTGTGAGGAGGAAAAAATAAGGGGTTTTAGCTTTTTAATGGTAACAGTACTGCATTCAGTAATGACAGTAATGATTAAAGTTGCACTAAGATATTGTTTCACTGTCTGATCAGTCTGGATCTCTCCAGAAATGGAAGTTACTAACTGATTTTTTTTTATAAGGCATGGAAATAATACTTATTGATAGAGATGCTTTTCTTATTTTCAATAAGTAATTTTATTTAATGTAGTATATGATCTCATTTTGAATTGGGATTGCTCCTGTATCCCAGCATCAGCCATGCAGGGAAGGCTTGTTAGAATTCAGTTGGCATCTTCTTAAATATAAAGCAATTTTTATCATGTGCCGCTTGGCTGAAGGAGATATTTAATTTTTCTTTTTGGGAGGGTAATTTATTTTTTTAAACAATGTCAGAGTCCAGTTTGCTTTTATTTCCCATTAAATTATCTTAAATTTATTCTTTTAGGTTTAAATAATGAATAAAGGGAGTATTTTCCTGAATTCCCATGGTGTTGCCTCCAGAGTAGTAGCAATTGAAAGGTGGCTCAATTTTAACTTACAGATTCATTATTTTGGTGACACAAGTTCCTATTTGCCTTCTCTAAAAGCTTAACTAGGTACCTGAGATTATTTTACTGATACTTAACATTTCAGTAAAAGTTTTCTTTTTCAGGCAGCGTTTAAATTATGTATATTTAACTACTCTTACAGAAGGTTATTTTTATCATTGATGTTTTTATTTTGGTGGGAGTCAGTGTAAAAATGTTTGTATAAACAAGTGATCTTTGCAGACATTTGGACTGTTCTTTTTCTGCCTTTCAAATCTTATTTGATGAATCTGCAATCAACCTCAATATGTAGAACAAATACAGCCAGTCAGATTTAAGTTTGGTTTTAAACTTTTCCTGATGATAATCTAATTACCAAGTCTTTATATATGTAGTTTATGCAGAAAACTTTCTGTGTTAAGCTTAAAACATGTCTGAAGTATTCATGTTACAGTGATTTATATTTTTTTTCTTTCCCCCCACGATATTGGTATTTTCTCAATCGCTCTGGGAGAGCCTTCTCCTGCCTGAGGGTTGTGTTATAAACCTGTCCAAGACAGGATTGATCTACAGCATGGTTTGGCAAGCCTTACTTCTCCCCAGAAAACACTTGGCTGCAATAATTAACAAATTTGCTGGAATCATGGGTCATAATAACAGTTTCATCTAGTTGCACAGCTAGAGCCTGGGCCTGATTGCAAGGAGGATAACGCACTGACTGCGCTTGGTGTGATGAGTAAAAGTGGAGTAAGGGGATAAATGCTGAGCAACAAGAACAGAGTTCAGCTGAGCCAGTAAGGCTCTAGCTGCAATAGCTTTAGTTACTGTAAGAAAATTGAATCTGGGGCCAGGAACACAACCAGCCAAATGATGAACTCATCCAGAGTATCAGACTTCAGAATTATTTGAAAGCAGTGAGTATCAAACAGTGACTAGTGAACAGCTTTGAAAGTACTTTTGGCGTGAGGTTGTGACGGCTAAGCTTGGCTTAAATCCATTGCAGGACACAAACGTGCAGTCAGCCTAGAGGTGCAGTAAATATAAACCTTCCAATTTAAGAAGTTAAAATAACTTTACACTTGTGTCACCTCCAGAAGCTAAACCTGCAAATTTTTTCCTTGGTGAACTTTCAGAAAGGAGGAGGATGTAATAGAAGAGGCAGTAGGACTGGTAGTAAAAACAGCCTATTGGGATATCGGAGAGGTGTTGGCCACACATCAAAAACCTAATGGATTTCAAAGAAGGAGAGAAAGCCATAAAATGTTCTTGATTTGGTGTTTATCTAAAGCGATTGCCAACAATAATTAGTGGAGAATGCAATCTTAGCAAGTACTATTCAGATTTTCTTCCTTCAAACCACATTTTCCTAGTTAAGTCTTAAGAAATACATTGTGCTTTCATGTTAGGAATCAAAACATAGATAAAAGTAATGAAGTCATTCTAAGTTTTGTAAAGCAGACTTTGTTAAGTTTCACATACTAAATTCAGGCAATCAGCAGAAAAATGTTTATAAGCCATTTCTGTGGATGAATAGGGGCAGGTTCTTAAGTGTCTAGCAAAGAAAAGAATTAATGACCTCCTTTGTCTTTATTAAAGACATTAAACTTTTCTATAGTAAGGGCTACATTTGAACAGAGATTTGTCTTAAAGATTTTCTCAAATTCTTCCAGACTTGTTGCTTAGCTTTATGGCAAGCCTAGTGAGCTTCAGTTGTGTAAAAAGAAAAAAATAAGACAAGACTTGATTCCCTGAGCTGGTGTCAATCTTCTGCACTTTGGATCTGTTGGCATTTGTGAAACTTCCTGAGAAAGTTCTACCTCTGTTTGTTCCCTTATAAAACAAAAAAAGGGGCTCTATTTTTGCTCATGAAGTAGCTATTTGAATGACCTGGTGTTCTGTAGAAGTTTGTTTGAATTTGAGACAACCAATGATCAGCAGAAGGCTTCATTGCAGGTGTTGTAAGTGTGGAACGTTGTGGAGTGGATATCTTTTGGATCCTGTTCAAGGAGCCTTAAATGTTCCAACCTAAATGAAGAAAGTACATGAACATATAAAATATTTTAATTTGGGGTAGATTGATGCAGTACTTAAAGCTATAAGCTTTGTGTAGACTTAAAGTACTACGAGCAATTATACTCACCTGTGCTGTCTCTTCAGTCAGAATAATGTCCTGATGCCAAAAAAAGATTGAGTCTTTCCATAGTTTTGTGTCCCCAAATGCTGATGTTCTAGCAAGCATCTCTTCCCTGTTACTATTTGAATTTATATGGTTCTATTCTCAAACTGATATTTCAGAGTCTGGGTTTGACTCTTACGTTTTTAAACCTGAAGTTTAGTAAGGTTTAATAAGGTTTGAACCTGAAATTCAGAAAAGTCCAGGATTTATTTTACCAGTATTTGGTAATAATTTTATTCATTTATCCTGCAGTGACCTCAAGTGTGTGGCATGTTCTCTCACTTTCTTTAAAGAGTTTTCTAGCATTGTAGAGCCAATTTTTCTGACCCACAGCAGCTATATAACATTATTACTCAGCAATAGTAGCATCAATTGGATTAATAAAAATAAGGAAGTTTTAACTTGTTCAACAATGCTCTTATGTGTATGATTCTGGTTAAATTAAGTCACATAGGGTCTGTAAGTGATGTTAAGATTGAACTGTGGTGTATGGATCTTTGAAAGCTTGAGGGATTGTGTTGTGCCCACCCAGCTAGTGCTTGCCTTGTCAGTCTGCAGGGCTCGAGGATCAGACTTGAAGGAAGGGCATGGGTTTAACTTCATTCTGCTAGAGAAACTCAGAAACCAGTGTAAATGAAGAAAAAAAGATGGGGACTGGAAGGCCAGGAAGTTTCACCTGGGAGGGTTGTTTATTGCCTGATGCTTACCCAAGGCAAACAGTGTGGAGGCTTCTTGCTGGTTTTAATCCACTTTTCACAACTGGGGAAGGGGAGTGCTCTGTGCTGGTGGAGTTCGTAGTAATTAAGTGCAATATGGCAATAACAGCAAGGCTCTTCTGGTTGGTTGTGTGTGAAAGTATTTCCCAGATAGAGTTTCACTTCTGGCAGTGGGCTCCAGCGAGCATTAAATGAACATGAATTTTAAAATACAGCAGTAGAGGTATTTTCAGAAATGCTGTGTATCACCATTAGAAACGTGTGATGCGTGATTTATTTTTTCACACACCACAAATACAGTTACATTGCAAGCTAGCTTTTGTTTTCAACCATGATTTAAGAAGACTGCTCTGTAGACCAGCTCTGCTTTCATCTGCTGTTCATCTGCAGATTAGTTTTATTACTTCATGCAGTTTTCATTATGCATATTGAAGTTAGTTGCATAAATTAAGATCATATGGACAATATACATAACTAATTCCTGTGTTCTTGTGTTCTCGTCATTCTCTTTGCAGTTGATGAAGGTCGTATTAAGGAACTGGGCAGAGTGAGAGTACTTCACAAGAGAACCATGATGCCTTACAGTGTGTACAAGAAAAGAAGGAAGGGGCCAAGTGATGAAGCCAGTGTTCAACAATATGCAAGTTTGGTTGGACAGACCTGTTCAGAAAGAATGTTGTTGTTTAGAAGTTGAAGAATCATTAAATGGCATTTCGATGGCGCTACTTTTTATTGCACTGCCACTGAATGATGTGTCCCATAGTTGTGTGTTGGTATGCCTGCTCAAATCACAGTATTAACTACAGGTGTATATCTAGGCTTGTGTGAATACATGGTACTGTGTTTAAAGGCCAATGCCGATAAAATTTACAATACAGCAAGGCTTTAGCAATATAAGTTTAGAAAAAACATGCTTGCAATATATTTTAACTAAGTAGTTCTAGCCTTTCTATGCATTTTGAATAATTCTGAGTATCTAAGCAAAATGAAAAGCAGGTGTCTTTTTTTTGTAGAGACTAAGGTTGACTAAATCTAGATTAACAATAATTAAATTACAAATGTTTTCAAATAGCACCTTGGATATCCATCATTAAAAATCAACATGAAATTTCTGCTCGCATTTGTATGCTCCTAAACTCTTGCAAGAAAATTGAAATGTGCTGTTACTTTTTAATGTGAAATCTGGCATGGTTTAATTTAATTTTGATAGTATATTTAAAAACAGAAAGAAATTATTTCCACTGCACATTCTTCATTTGTTTAAAGCAGTAGGTTAGTGTCTGAGGTCCTAGTGAATGTAGGAGTTTGTAGTAGATTCTCAGTGGCAGGGGATGCAGTGCTTTGGAAAACTTTCTCCTTTAGAGATGGAACAGAATAGTTGCACTATAAATATACCAAAGATATGCAGCCAAGTGGCACAGTGGTTTTTTGGTCTAAACCTTATCCTTTCTTTAAAAACGAGTGGATATTGTAATGCACATCACTAACGTGAGCTAGAGCTTGGGAGGTTTATCCTAAAGCTCTTCCAATGCACATTTCAGAACTATGCTAAAAAGAAAAAAAAGACATAGAGGTACCACTGCTGGGTTTTGTTGCAATTTTTTCCATGTATGGGAAGACTTAAATATCATTTCCTGCTTTTTTTATATTTCCTGTTTTGTTTCTGGTGCAGCAGCTCCCAGGTTAACATCTTTAATAACATTTTACACAGGAAGTTGTGATGCTTTATGAAAGCACTTTATTATGTGATATACAAGTGTTGTCATTAGTGGTTTGTGTCACAATCATACAAGTTATGGGGATTTTGGGAAATAACACTGTTGAATAATTCAGTAATGTACTGTGACATTGTAACGATACCAATACATTTGTGTTATCTTCTTGGATAACAGGAGCTTGTTTTTACCTTGCATCAACTTGAAGTTTCCCATTAACCTTTGAAGAAGGATTCTTATTCAAGAATATAGGTGTAGGTGTTTTTCCCCAGAAAGGAACCAAATTCAGTTTTACTCTCTGAGGGTTAGATCTCCTATCACTCATGGGCTTGGCTTAATTTTAAACGCTTGGCCAATATTATTAATAATTTTTTTTCATGTGGAACAGATGTAAGAATTTTGGGATTCAAGTGCATTGCAGATTTAACTTTTTTTTTCCCATATCTGTTTGATCATTGTAATATTATCAATACAGAGTACAGCTTCAGTGGTAATTTAAAAAAGTAATCTTATGTTTTATTAATTAGGAAGGATTGTATTGGTCTACTCTCAGTCTTCAACAAAATCAGTTATTTCTGTCAGCATTATATCTGGTATGTGTTTACCTGTTGCCTGGACCCAAGAAGTTTCTGGATACAGTACAATCTAGTTTGTCCATGGCTTATCTAAACCTATTGCCATGGGAGAACCACTGAATACTACTTATGAGCATTATTATAAAGGGTTCCTTTCTGTGGAGAAAATACTTTTGCCACTCAGTGAAATGTCAAACAGTATAACAACATTTTCTGTCTGCACAATGTGTTGAAAAGTGGTGATGCCCATATGGCTTAAAACCAAAATAAATTAGAAAACCTTTTTTTATTATATAAAATGAGTTAAATGGGCACAGAGGAATTTTCTAAAACTTTCAAAATCTTAAAAGATTATCAAAACCATTTACTGATGGCCTTGCTGGGCTCCTGGAGAAGTTAAAGTTGCTGTTAAATTGCAAGGGAGCAGACTTAATGACAGCACTGAGAATTCTTGAAGAGCTCCTTCTTTTGGTGCCCACTGTTTGTTGCTGATATGCCTTCTAGATATGGATTAGCCTTTTATCTGATGCTCTGTTTCTCTTGGGGAGCTTTTAAAGACTGCAGTTAAAGAAAAGTTAGATAAGCAGAAAACTGAAACTTGAGTACAGCTTGAAGTTGTGGTTAGTGTGACCACTAAAGGTAAATGACCATTTCCTGTGAATTCTGAAATGGTGCTTTCAATTTCTGACCTCCACTGGAACTACAGCACCATGGCACGCTGGGCTTCTGACTCTTACTGAACTCAAATATATATACATATATATATATATATATATATATATGTGAAAAGTAAAAATTGAGATTCTTTAGTGTTATTTTAAAATGAAATTAGTACAGTATTTTTCAGGACTGATAACTCTATCCCTATTTTAGAAGTGGAATAGAGTCTGAGGATGAAGTTCTGTACATTCACCACTATTATAATTTTATTTAATAAGATGTTGTCATTGAGAATTATTGAATTTGGAGTTTTAATTTAGTATTAAATATTTTATAAGGTTTTTTTTAGTGTAGTTAGTTTGTGAGAGTTAAATCTCTAAAGTAAGGTTGCCTTGTTCTATTGTCTATTGATAAAAGAGCATAAAATGGTGGTAAGAAAATGCAGAGCTATGACCAGTGCTAAAAATTACCACACTTTGTTTTAATTGGAAATAAATGGGGAGCTTACTCATTTTCAGCATCAACACATTTCAGTTAAATGCAAAAGAAACCTGCATGTTGAGTTTGTAATTGCTTTTCAGCAGGCCTGTTTGACTTGTAAGTATAGAAAATAAAGTTATTTATAGTCTCTGTGAACTATTATAAATGATTAATAGCTCTGAGTGTGATTTCTGTCTTATTTTGTAGAAAGGCATTATTGTGGAGGTTGACTAAGTGTCCATTGAGCAGCAAAGTCAGGAAAGACCAAGAGTAGCAGTGATGAGAAGATACCTATCAGTTCGAAACATATGACCATGTTCTACAAGTAAATGTTAGTTCTAGCTAGATAGATTAGTGAAGAGCTTATGCTTTGAAACAGAATTTAGAATTCTTTTGTGAATAGACTAAAATAAAGAGGTAGGCTTTTCACAAAAGGAGAGTAGATAGGACTAGCTATTTATTTTAGGCTGTACCATTTCTAGTTGGTTGAAAGAAAAGATTCTCTGAAGTAAGCATCAAACAAGTGACACGGGGATCTGTATTATGTTCACAAAGGTAATCAAATAATGATTCATTTTCCTGCTGAATGGGGAAGAATTCCATCTAATTCTGGGTTCCTGAGTGAGACTTTTGTTGAAGCCCAGTGCCACCATGGCTTGAAGTTTTGGTGTGCCAAAGCTTGTGGTGGTCCAGTGCACGAGGCTCTGTCCTTCAGAGAATCATCATTCCTGGCAATGTTTATTTTTCTTTTTCATTGCTTCTTCAGGGAGTCTACATCCATCACTCCTTTTGAAGTTCTGTTAATATCTTTGCCAGGTGATCATTCTGAAACTACCAGCCTGCTCAGCCATGTAGTTCTGAATTCCCTCTCGTTCTGGTTGTCCTAGATAATCCTTCAGACATGTATTATGTGCTCTCCTCATCAGCCTTTCCATCTCCCCTGTCTCCCCCAAGCTTTAATGGTTCTTCTTTGTTCTGTCCTAGTCCTGCTACAGGAACAGTCTGCATTTGGAAGAGTGTAGACAATATTTAGGGCAGAAATCACCACCACATTCCAGGGAAATCATCAGCATTTCCAGAAGCCACGTAGCCACATATCCTACCCAGTATATTTATAAAAGGGCACCTTCAGAGCCTCTTGCATATGATCTCACATACTGAGCATAAAAAGGGCCAAATTATGTTTCCACTTGCCAAATGATTTGTTTTCTTAAGTTAGTCGAAGTGATGGAGAGTTTCCAAGCCCTGACTCTGTGGCTGTCCTTCAGAAGCCAGGGTGGTGAGCTGTGTTCCTCCATCAGGCTTGAGCATCAGCTGAAGAAGATGCTGCAGAGAAAACACAGAGGAAGGGTTGGTGATGACCCTGCGTGATGGAGAGAGGAGCTGAAGGTGGCTGCTGGTCAGGGTAAGTAGCCTTGTGATTTGCATTTAGTTATGAGGCAGATATTGGTCTCGCTGGGGAAATAAAAATGCACTGTGGAAAACAAATGGTATAAATAACACCATTTATTCATGGTGTTAACCATAGCTGCTAACAAAATGGGTATGCCAGCTAGGTTGGTTATAATAAGGGTGTTAAAATGCGTTGTGTAAGCCAAAGTGCATTTACAGGAACAGATGTGATAGTAACTCATACTAAACATAGTACCCAGGTGCTAGTTGTGGTCAGTGGATTCCGAAATAAAATAGCATTCTATAAATTAATCTACTATATGCATTTTATAGCACAGTTAAAGCTCATCTTGTGTGAGTTTTGTTTTCTAACAGTATTAAATAGGAATGTAAATAGATGAAATGAACATATAAATCCAAGTATAGCATGTGTTAATGCTATCTATATTAATAAGAAAGAATGTTAACTCTGATCTCAGACAAATCAAGTAACAGCTCAAAAGCTTTCTGGCTGTATCTCTTCATGGTTATGTTTTACTGTTTTGATGTTTATTCATTTCCTTATTATAACTATTCCCATCAGATTTTTATGCTTCCCATCAGTTATTTCCACTTTGGTTTTGACACATAATACATGTGTCTGCCAAAAGTCCTGCTGAGAGATTGCTATCGGGACAAAAGCAAGTGTTAGAAAGTCTATTAAGTAGTGAAAAGAGAGCAGAGTCCACGGGGACAGTCAGTCTGCAACCTTTGTGCTGCAGAAAAAGCAGGATTTATTTACAGTTTAGTCTCTTGCAGGCTTTAAAATAAATGTGTCAGATTTCATTCATTTCCCTTTGTCTGTGACATCTGATTGTCATTGTCCAGGAAGAATCAATGGAGCATTGTGGAGTATTAAAATAATAAATAAATGTTGAGGTCCGGGTACTGCATTTATGGCAAAAAGCTGGAGTTAAGGAATGAAATTGAAGGAATTCTGTTGAAATTCTCACTCAATGTCTGCAGAGGAGCAGAACAGTGTAGGCTGCATGGGATTTTCAAAAATTGTTTGCTGCTTCTCCCCTGCCTTCTGCAGGCTGAAGAAGGGCAAGAAGACATCCACCATCCCTCCCAGGGGTGGACTTCAACATTTGCATTAATCTCTAACAAAGGCAGTTCAGTAAGCTCCTTAGAGTGATTTTCTGCAGGGAATAGTATCCTTGTTACTGAAGGTTTTTAATATTTGGTATTTAATTTTCATTCTTCTGGTTGCACATGAATTTGGTTTGTTTTGTCCTACCCGAAAATGAGGAGCAATCATCAAGGTTCTTCTTTGCAACAGCTCTAGACATCTTGGAAGACTGTTACTAAGTCAGCCTGCTGTCTTGTTTTTATCCTTAACTAACTGTTCCCAATTACCTTTCACCTGCCCTGGTGAGGCCACATCTGGAGTATTGTGGCCAGTTCTGGGCCCCACAGTTCAAGAAGGACAGGGAACTGCTTGAGAGAGTCCAGCACAGAGCCACCAAGATGATGAAGGGAGTGGAGCATCTCCCTTATGAGGAAAGGCTGAGGGAGCTGGGGCTCTTTAGCTTGGAGAAGAGGAGACTGAGGGGTGACCTCATTAATGTTTATAAATATATAAAGGGTGAGTGTCAGGGGGATGGAGCCAGGCTCTTCTCAGTGGTGTCCAATGGTAGGACAAGGGGCAATGGGTGCAAGCTGGAACACAGGAGGTTCTGCTTAAATTTGAGAAGAAACTTCTTTACTGTGAGGGTAACAGAGCACTGGAACAGGCTGCCCAGGGAGGTTGTGGAGTCTCCTTCTCTGGAGATGTTCCAAACCCACCGGGACACCTTCCTGTGTGAACTCATCTGGGTGTTCCTGCTCCAGCAGGGGGGTTGGACTGGATGATCTTTTGAGGTCCCTTCCAATCCCTGACATTCTGTGATTCTGTAAATAGTCATATTTTAAAGATATTTTATTGAGCTTTCTTAAGTACTCCCCCACTGGCCCACTTTTTTTTTTTCTTTTTTAGTGTGGTGCCCTAGTGCCAGCTGCTCAAGTAATCAAAGTAATAATTACTTCAGTGGTTCACATCAGCAAATGTTGCTTTTTCAAAACAATAATTATCCCTATCCTGATTTTTCTGTTTAACGCAGATCCGTATTTTCTGTTTATCTACTACACTTCAGGAAAACACGATGAAGAACCAACCCTTACCATACCAGCAAACATAATTTTTCTCTCCTTCAGTGCTCTCAATGTGCCCCCACCAGAGGGCATGGTCCAGCCTGAGAACTTCATCATAGCACTGATACTTCTTGTCTCAGGATCCAGATTTTCTGGGTCTCTTTTATTAATGTCTCGTTCAGAGTTTAATGTTTTTACTCTACTCTTAATTGTGGTTTATCAGAAAAAAAGTATTGTCAGGTGGGATTGACAAAGTTCTGTGCTTTGTTAGTTGAATGAAGCACAAATTTGTTAAAAATCAGGATTAAAAGGTATTTGATGTCAAATATTCTAGATTTTACAACACTAGATCTATTAGATAAATTACACTACTAATCTGTGACTGAAATGAAGATCTGTAGAATACTTAAGGAGGTACCAGCTGGCAGTTACCTATCTCAAGATGCTTTTGATACTCTTCTAGATTAAGCATTTCTTATTTTTCCTTTCCATGTTGCAGTGTCATTGATCAACTCCTGTCAAACTGTGTGTGGTAGGAGCATTTATAATGTCTAATATTCTGTTTATTCCATGCATTTTGATACTACTCTGTATTTCTCAATGGGATTGCAACAGCTAAATCAGTGCATCTCAGGAAAAATCCTATCTCCAGAAATAACCAAAGTGTGCTCACATCTTCTGGTGCAAGAGAGATGAGCAGTGTGCTCACTGACAATTAACTTAGCAGTTGCACTTTCAGGTACTAACAGCTTGTCTTTTGCTTTGCTAAGGCCCTCTCTTTTCAGAAGCCAACTGATTTTTAAGTCAAACACAATTTTATTTAAACAAAAACAAAACAATGCTCAGTTCACACCTGTCCCCCCCCAAAAAAAGCCCCCAAATAAATCTCTTCTCCTCACAATAGATGTCTTGGTGAGGTTTCTAGTGCATTGATTGTGAAAGCTAAAATAAATGATCAGAAGTGCATTATTTTTCTGCTTATCCCTCTTTCATTTTTAATCTAAGTTATTTTCATATCAAGATTTCTTTCTCACCTATGCAGGGAATGACATAAAGTTGAAATAAGGTTTCTAATGAGAATTTAGAGGTCAGGAGACTGCAACTCTTTTCTTTATTGCCAAGGGCATTGCAACCCATTTGTTTTGTGAGTATATTTGTCTCTATTACTCAAGGTGAAAGCAGTCAAAGATCAGTTGCAAAAAAACAAAGTTCTCATTTTTAAATTATTTATTATTTTTCATACAAATATATTTTTTGCAGTGCCCAGAAACCTGGAAGTGGCTTTGCTGTGACAGCTGCTGCTTGTGTCTTCAACTTGAGGTTATCCTCATCCCTGAAATTTTTGTAGTCCATAAAATCCTCGATGTTTTGTAAATACTCCTTTCTAAGGTGGCTTCCATGAAGGGAGTGAATTATTGCTTTCCAGGAACAAGGCAGGTGGCTTGGAGTAACTGGGGTTCAGAGGAACATCCTGCTCCAGTTATTGTGCCTCTTCCCAAGGGATGGTGGTGCCTTAAGGCTCACCCTGGCCACTGGGGAGAGGGGACTGCTCCCTGGCTGCCCCTTCAAATCAACATTTGATTTCCTGGTTATTGTGTAATGTTGTTATTGTTTAATATTCTGTAATATTATTACATATTGTCTTTTTGTACTCTTGCTGTGTTAGCATCCATGAGAGCTTGTGTACTTTACCATAACTTTTATAGCATTTTCCCTCTGTCTCCTAAAAATACGTTTATGGAGAGGCATTGTCATTCATACGTGAAATGGGGATGTTCCAAGGCGCCATGAGACATCAGTATTTCTGTCACTGCCCTCTTTCCTTTGGAGGCTGTCAGCACATTTCAGCCAGGAATAAATTGGCACATTCTGGGTCTTACTTGTAAAAAGGGGCTACGTGAGACGCTGCCTTCTCAGCGCTAATGTGGCAGCTGTACAGAAGCCGTATGAAGAGAGGCTGAAGTCACTTGGTTTGTTCAGCCTGGAGAAGAGGAGACTGAGAGGAGATCTCATGGCGGTCTGGAACTTCCTCCCAAGGGGAAGAGGAGGGGCAGGCGCTGAGCTCTTCTCTCTGGCCACCAACGCCAGGAGCAGAGGACATGGCAGGAAGATGTGGCAGGGGAGGGTGAGGTTGGCCATGAAGAAAAGGTTCTTGAGGCAGAGGGTGGTGGAGCACTGGAGCAGGCTCCCCAGGGAGGTGCTCATGGCACCAAGCCTGACAAGATTCCAGCAGCATTTGGCCAAGGCCCTCAGGGACATGGTGTGAATGTTGGGATTGTCCTGTGCAGGGACAGGAGTTGGACTCCATCATCCTGGTGGGTCCCCTCCAACTTGCAACATTCTGTGATTCTATGAAATAAACATGGCAGCAGTCTGACAAAACTCTTCCATGGTTTAAGTGTTCAGTTGGGGTGAGAAGAGCATGTGTGGATGAAAGGTAGTGACCCCAGGGGTGACCTGGCAGCAAAGCCACCAGAATAACACTGCACCTTGACTAACGTTTTACTTCAGTTTTACACCAACCAGCTTCAGCTTCTGACGTTATGCAACTCCCCGTCTCATTACTGACACACTTCACTCCAAATCAATACCTGCATCAAGTGGTGATCCTCTAAACCCTCCTGTAGTCGTGGGTCTCTTTAACGTGATAGAGATATTCTAGGAATTCCAGTGGGGTGTAGTGAAATTGGAGCTTATGTGTCTTCATTTGGTCTTCATTTAATATATGCTTTTCATATATTAAATCTATATTTTTTCTTTTATTGCCTTGTATTGTAAAGTAAAAATAATAATTATTTACACAATGGGGAAAAAGGAGAACACCGAAATAGAAAAATGAGACTTGGTAAAATTAAAAACGGACATTCCTGAGGAGGCAGAACTCTCCTAACAGAAACTCACTCAAACCAAAGGAGTGACATCAAAATATACCTCCCATTTACAGAGAGGAGTACACTGTCTATGCCTGAAGATTTGGATGCTTTCTCATGGCTGATTTTCCATTCACATTTCCTTTGGGGTTTTTTTATTGTGTCCTTGGTTTTTCTTTTGTGCTTATGAGGGTCTCTCTTTAGGCTCTAGAAATTGAGACGTTTTTCTGTAGCTAGTGTCCTAGTTTATAGCAGAGACAGAGCTAGGTTTCTTTTTAGTAGCTGGAATAGCACTGTGTTTTGGTTTCAGCTGGGATTTGTTATGAGAGAAACATTGATAACATCCCCATGTTGGCATTTTGTCACTGGAAGTTGAAGGACTTTGTGTTCTGTCAGTCTGCGAGTGCAAGATCTGGTGGGGGGTGGGGGTGAGGAATATTTAAATTAATAAGCTAAATTGGCATTTGGCTCTGCCAAGGGGCTGTTCCATCTCCTGTCCCCCACGGGCAGGAGATCCATGAGGGGCTCTTCCTCTCTGGCTCTCTCTGGCTCTCGCTCGGGCTCTCACTCTTCCAGGATTGCGGTTTCGGGTCGGGATTGTCGCTCCTCCGGGATCGTTCTCTGGGAATGGGCTGGGCTTGGTGGGCGGGTGGTGAGCAGTTGCTGCCCAAGGGAAACCATCACAGCCAGTAATTCAGAAGCATATTTAGTCAAGCGATGTGTGTTCTTCACCTTGCAGAGTGACCTCCTGGGAAAGAGCGAGCGCATTGACATTTACAGTTGATAATCTATTGATTCATGGTAGAAAACAAAGGCAATCAACAGGAGGGCTGTAATTGTTTCATTAAGGCCTATGAACAGCACATTGTACATTGATCCAAAGTGCCTTGGAGCTACAGCTTCACAATGTCATGGCTCTCCCCATGGGCACCTTGTTTTTCAATTTGCTGGTATATGAAAGTGCTTTGATGGCCTCACAAAATCCCATAGTTCTGAATCACTCTTACTGAGCGTGACTGTGTGGCAGGTAAGCTGCTCTCCAGTCTAGACAGCCGAGTACAGAGTGGTTTCCTTTAGAAGTGATCCCACTTTTCTTAAAAATACGGTCAGGGAAATAAAATTTATTGGTATTTGGCCTTCAGCAAGCCTCAGCTCTCTTCTGAACGGGCTCCGTGGAGTGTAATCATTTCTTCTTACTCTGCATCGACCAGAAATGCTGTGGTGGTTTTACAAAGCAGCAGTGTGTCCTCATTAGAAGCCGTGCAGTCACTAGTGATGTGTAGTAATTGTTGGATATTTAACGAAAAGTTTGATTCTCACATAACAAGAAAGAGGTTTCCCAGCTTCTGTTCCAGCCAGCATCTGGGATCCTTTTCAAACCTCTCTACACAATTGTTCATTAGTATATTTTATAGCAAATAAAATCAGGATTACAATCTCCTGAACTTTCTGGTGGTACTACAAATGCAACAAATAATTGTCTATAATTGCCTCTGTATCTTGTGAAGATAATCATCTGGATCTAGGAATAACCACGTACTGTAGCAAAGCTATAAACACTTGTCCTTCTTAAAAAGTTGAAGTTAGGGTGTAACATGAATTTATAAGCTCAATTGTTTGTCTTAATTGTGTTGCCTCTGAGTTCAGGAGCTCAGTAGAATAACCACACATCTTGTGATTCCATCCCTTTTCTGAAAGTTTTCACGTGGGACCTTGTCCCCTTCCCCTGGTGCACACTTGCAGTAGTAACTTTGGTGTGTCTAGTCTGTAAAGGTCTCATGCTTGTCATACTTCTCAACAATTTTACCTATAGAAAGGTGTATGGAAAGATGGTCTCTGGCCATTAGATGCATTATCTGAGATTTCTCAGTGTTCTGGCTGAGTTAATCCTATTTTTGAAGGATTGTACTAATAAGAAAGGCCATAAATTACCTGCAGGATTTCTTTTGTTGTTACCTTGAACCAAGAAAAAGGGAAGGCTTTGTACATGCCAACTATTTGCTTAGTTGCCTGCAGTTTTAAGTGAGGGTCTCCTGTTTTGGGTGATGAAGCTTTTCACAATCAGTGTGGTCGTATTTGAAACAGAAAAGCTTTCCTGAAACCCTTCAGCAAAATGACCAGAGCAATATAGCTCTTCTCATGATGATAGCACAAACCTTTACCGAACTTCTAATGGTGCCGATGTTTATAACTTGGAATATTTTGCACACATGTTCCAACTTTGCATTCACAACATTTGTTAAACCAACAAGTCTGTAGCAGACATGATAGCTACCATCAGGAAACTTGTTTGACAGTTTAAACAGACAGCATCTGTGTTTCCTACATTTCATAGTACACAAAAAGAACGAGGATTGCCCGTAGCTCAATTAATTCAAGATGTTGTTGCATGATGGAATTCTGTTTGGGAGATGTGAAAAACATCTAATTGAAAAAAGGGTTTTTTGCTCTTGCATTTGGCTGAGTTTCATCAGTATCACCTCCTCAGTGGAATATTACTGAGAGCAGTTGGCTTGAATTTGAGAAATTAAGATAAATTTGTGTACATCAGGGCTGTCCTCCTGTGCTTCCAGCTTTGTCTTTGTTGAAAGTGAATTTAGGGTTTTCAATTTCAAAGCAATGTAAGAGGTACCACTTAAACATCTGTTAAAATAACAATGAAATTGTCACCATTGTCAAAGAGGCAACTGAAAAAGAAAAGAAACCCCAACTGCAGCAAAGACAAAGTGCTGGGATGGTAGTGCTGGAGTGAGTCCAGAGGAGGGCACAAGGGTGATCCGAGGGCTGGAGCACCACTCCTGAGGACAGGCTGGGGCTGTTCAGCCTGGAGAAGAAAAGGCTTCAGGCACTAGAAGAGGCCTACAGGAAGGCTGGGAACAGACTTTTGACAAGAGCAGGTAATGATAGAAGAAGGGGTGATGGCTTTACCCAGCAAAACCAGGACAACTGGAAGAGGGGAGATTGAGATAGGCTCTTCACAGTAACGACCGATGATAGGACAAGGGGTAATGGGTGTAAGCTGGAACACAGGAGGTTCCACTTAAATTTGAGAAAGAACTTCTTTACAGTAAGGGTGACAGAGCACTGGAACAGGCTGCCCAGGGAGGTTGTGGAGTCTCCTTCTCTGGAGACATTCAAGACCCGCCTGGACGCCTTCCTGTGCGAACTCATCTAGGTGTTCCTGCTCCAGCAGGGGGATTGGACTAGATGATCTTTCGAGGTCCCTTCCAATCCCTAATATTCTGTGTGATTCTGTGATTCTGTGAGATGAGATATGAGGAAGAAATTATTTGGTGTGAGGGTGGTGAGACACTGGCCCAGGTTACCCAGAGAAGCTGTGGCTGCTCCTCCCTGGAAGTGTTCAAGGCCAGGTTGGATGAGGCTTTGAGCAACCTGGTCTAGTGGAAGGTGTCCCTGCTGATGGCAGCGGGGTTGGAACTGGATGACCTTTAAGGTCCCTTCCAACCCAAACCAGTCTGAGATTCTATGAAATCAAGGTAGTGGCAGGAAATCAGATGTGAGTTCTCTAGTTGCATGATGGGGGACATCCTACATTTGTATCCCTTACATTGTGTAATGACAGTCGTTGCCTTAACAATAAGTCAAAATTGTCATTCTCTGTGTCAGTGAAGTGAAAACCAGAACTGAACCAAAGACCAAGCTCTGCACGGTGTCGAAACGCTCTGCAGCGGTCACACCAGCCGCTGGCGATTAGTGTAGCTCTGTTGAGAAAGGACACTTCTTGTAGGGAACAGTTGCATTGCAGGGCTCGAGCTCAGCAGACCACATAAACAGATGCTTAAGGCTAAGCCCATGAGGAATGTTTTGATGAGGTGGACTCCATGAGAGCCAGAACACTACAGTGTGGTCCAGCGTTGTGATTTGCTATAGAGGACTTAAAACGTTACAGCGCTTTGATTGTAATTAATAGGAGCACATTTTGGCACCTGCTTCAGGATTTTCTTGCTATAAAGAACTCAGATAAAATACAAATTTGCTTTTCTATGACAAAATCCCTTCAACTTGTCTAAAAATTGGGCGGAGGGAAGAAGTAGGAACGTTTTCCCAGAAGCTGTGTCATGGATCAAGTTGTGATAGCTGAGTTGAATGGTATCAGAGCCACTGATTTCATCTGTTGGCTTCAGAGAGGCTCTTTGCAGGGTAAGATATTATTCAATGCATTATGTCTGAGCCTCTAACTCTTGCCTCTGGTGACATGAGGTCTACAGAAGCAGGTATTCACATGGACTGTTGATCTGTGCCATGGCGTGTGCTGGTACACTCCCTGCCCTCTGATGACATAGTCCACAAATAGCCCAGCTTTGTGTCAGTGTCTTTATTGGATGTCTGCTTAGAAATCCTTCCCCACACAACTGTCTGGCTTTTTTAAATGGAGGACATGCCGTGAAAATCATGCACACTTATTTGAAAATTTATGGGCTGACCTGAGTGTTATCTCTGGGGAGGACTCCTTGGGTCAGTCAAAGTGAATTAAAACCAAATGTGTCTGTTTTTCATGTTTACTCTTTCCATAAACATAGCACATATGCAGTGTGCAGCTGCTATCCTGAAAGGGGTTTTTTTTTCCCCCTGGTATTTGGGGGATCTGTACTTTAAGAGCATATTCTGTTGATAACGCTGTAGAAAGAGCAAGTGATGCTGGATCACTTCACAATTCATTCATCAAACTGTCTGGAAGAATTTCAGGTCAGGTAAGACAACAATGAAGCTGGAACTGAGACAGTCAGTATCTGGTGCGTTTGAGTAAATAAAAAGTAACAAAAAGTCAATGCCTTTCCCCTCTGCTTCTATCAACTCCAGAAGAAATGAGATTAAAAGGTACAGAACATTTCCTTGGGGGAAGGTTACCGTTTATTTTTATTGATTCGTGCCCTCAGGCTGTGACCTCAAACACTCCTGACAGTCTCTTCCTCCTCCTTTACCCACTCCTCACTGCTGATTTTTGCTTTGACAATGTGGTTTGCAGTCCCTTTCAGCAGCAAAGTCTTCTCAGATCCAGAGCTGCCGTGATGCTCCATTCCTCTGTGGTGCAGCTGGCTGGCCATGTTGTTAATGTGGGGGGCAAAGCCTGATAAGAGGAACTTGCCAAGGCACTTAATCTTTTGAAGGAACCATTCTTCTTTCTATAAAACAAGGGATGACAGTTAATCAGCCTCACCAGGACCTCTGACATCTTCAGACAAGGGACTGTAAGTACAAAGAACTACTAGGAGCGCTGCATTGGGGGGAAAATCCACCAAGTAGTTGCCATATCAAGAAGACAATAGATAAGGTGAAGCTCAGGGACAGATTGCAAGAGAATTTTTATGAATTCAAAAATAGTTGAATGGAAATGTTTGGATAACATGGAGCTGGACCAGTTGACACTCAAAAGTCTTCCCACCTAAATTATTCTCTGAGTCTACAATTGAGTGAGAACCAAAATTGGATCTCCATGAGGACTGTGGGAGCAGATGAGGAATACAAGATCTTGTGACTAACTCAGTGCAGAGTCAATGAGGAAGAAATCAACAGCTTGGATCAGGCTCTGCAGAGGTCGGCTGAAGTACCTGATGGGTTCATGTGAGATTTTAACACTCCTTATGGCAAATTAATGGCATTTTTGAACTGAAAGTGGACAAAGACTGTATTTTGCCACACAGCTGCAAGGTTCTCCAGTGAAGGCAAAAGTACAGTACAGGAACCTGCCCCAGCAACATGATGTTCACCAGCCTTAATTGCTCAGTCTCTTGTGGTTTATCCCCTGTCTGCTCCTTCCAGAGTGTAAATTAGGACGCCCTTTCTTCTAGGTATTTCTTTGTATTGTTAACTAAGTCTCTGGGTAGTGGGATCTATAGAAGGTGACAGTGATCAATGGAAAAGAGCATTGAAGTTTTAAGGGAAGGACATCATCTAGTCCATCGACTGAGAAACCAGCCGTGGCAGCTCTAAGCCCCAGAGCGTCTGCGTGGCTTTTCAGCTGGCAAAAAGCGTAACTCCTGTTGTTGAGCTGCAGTCAGTCCCCACGCCAGAGACCCTGGAGCTCTGGGTGTGGAGTTTGCTGATCAGCTGAGGAAGCAGAACTTAGCCTGAGCTAGTAGGAAGCCTCAAGTTGGCTTTGACCTGTTTTTCTTTTTCCTTTCCCTTTTTTTTTCTTCCCCAATGATTTCACCAAGTAGCAATTAATCATGTCCTTCTCCCTCCTGGAGGTGGTTTAGCACCATTTAAAGGGTCTGGGTGAGCTCTCTTCTTCCTGTTCTCTTCTTCTCCCATCCCTGGAAGTGGGCTGTGGGGGAACACATGATGGGACCCATCAACCTGAGGGAAGTGCACATAATGAAACCCTTTCCTGGATGAATAGGCTTGCAGAATGTCAACCAATTTCCCCAGCCAGCCAGGACCTTTCGGAGTCATTCTATATCCTTTGATTGCCGTTGCCATAGCGAAAGACACTAATTCACCTTTGTGTGAAACTTAATAAAATCAGCCCATCGCTCACTTGTCCGCAGACCATTCGGAATGCTCGTGCTGACTTTTACAGACAGGCTTTTCTCAATCTCTTAAGCCACTTGCCAAAGAGTTGGTTATCTCATTCTCTTGTGTGGGATCTTTCCAGGGCACGGAGGAGCTGCTGTGCTTGCTCTGACTACAAGTCGTCTGGAAATAAGCAAAAAGGCACATAGTTACCGTGGTTTAATTTAAATGTCAAACTTACCTTTGGGCTGGGTGTTCTTTGCTTTTTGGAGGAGAATGGAGCTGTCTGGGAAACCCCTGCAAAGTACTGAGAACACTGAATTGACTTGACACTGATCAGAAAGAGTCTTTTACTATTTAATAAAAATAGTTATTTTTTTAAGCTAAATTCAAGGGGCTATTTTACAGATAGCGAGGCTTGCTTTTGGGCCATTAGGCAAGTTAACAGGGCAGCATATTGTC
Source organism: Caprimulgus europaeus (assembly GCA_907165065.1). The sequence continues at coordinate 5,714,864 of OU015529.1, forward strand.
CAGAGCCAGATTCCAAGTGGCAACGTGCCATGGGTCGGTCTGCTGGGATTGCAAGTTATGGGAAGACAAAATAAGAGTAATTTACCCTTTAAATAGAAAGCTGCTTTTGGTTTGAAGGTGTATGGCCACCATAGCTTCTGCCCTAAGCTGCTGATGGTAAAGCCTTGTTTCTTGGTGATCTATAAAACCAGCCTAAAAAGGCAGCAGGACACAAATAGATGGAAACAAACTAGTATGAAAAATGGGATGTGAATTCATTAAGGTTTTTTGGTGTTTCATTTTTACAGCAGAAATTTTTTTGCAGTAGTTCAGTTTTGCTTTCTCCAGTGCCTGCACATCAGTTTCTCACATTGAAGCTAACACAACAGCTCTGTCCTCTCCAGCCAGATTTGGATCCCTGCAAAGAAGTTTCTCCTACCTCCTAAAAAAACCCAACTTCAAACTGTATTGGGGGATTCCCCCATTGGCACGGGGGCGGCTGAGCTGTGGCCAGTCCCCGGACCTCGGCGGGGATCCCCGCATTATGCTGGGGGTATAAATGCTCTCAATGGGATTAGTGTGGAGAAGGGGGCGAAAGGCTGTGGGAAAACCTGCGTGTGTCATATTTCTCTCGTCTCCTGTCGCAGCTGAACGTCGCCGCTCGACTGACAATGGAGTTTAAAAAGAGGAAAAAAAAAAAGAAAGAAAAAAGAAAAAAGAAAAAAAAAGTTAAGAGCAACTGTTGTGGTAGCTTGATTTTGAATTATGTATTCATGAATCTGCATAATAGCCTTTCAGCTGCGGTATTGTTGTTTAAAGTACAATCTGGGAATTGTGAGAGGGGATGGATGGAAGTGGGGGGGGGGGAGGAAGGAGAGGGATGGAGGAGCAGAGAGGGTGAAAATGTGGAAAAGTAAAACTTAATCAAAGGAGAGTGACAAATGGTATGAAATGAGATTTTCTTCCTTGCTCACACTGTGCCTACAAAACAAGTTTTCACTTGGAAATGCTGATTTCTCTAATGGTACTTGTGTTTTCTCCTTGGCTGAGTGCTTACAGCCCTAAGAGGGGATGGAGCAAAGCTGTAAATGCAGATATCTGCTCAGCTGGTCCTTACTCACCCAGGTACTACTGGATATCCCTGTCTCTCATGCAGGTAAGATGAGCAATGAGCTACCCTGGCTTGCTTCATGCTCAGCTGGGGAAATTTGGTGTCCAGGAGAGGAGGAGACATCTTTGGGTAGAGGTGAAGATGGGTAACGTAATATAAAATCATAGGATCATTTAGTTGGAAAAAGACCTTTAAGATCATTGAGTCCAACTGTACCTGTCCACTACTAAACCACATCTCTGAGCACCCCATCTACCTGTCTTTTAAATATCTCCAGGGCTGGTGACTCAACCACCTCCCTAGGCAGCCTGTTCCAGTGCCTGAGAACCCTTTCAGTGAAGAAATTTTTCCTCATATCCAATCTAAACCTCCCCTGGACACAACCTGAGGCCATTTCCTTTTGTCTTGTCACTTGGTCCTTGGTTGAACAGACCCACCCCCACCTCTCTGCACCCTCCTTTCAGGGACTTGGACAGAGCCAGAAGGTCTCCCCTCAGCCTCCTTCTCTTCAGGCTCAACACCCCCAGTTCCCTCAGTCGGGAACTCACCACACTTGTGCTCCAGACCCTTCCCCAGCTCCGTTGCCCTTCTCTGGACACGCTCCAGCACCTCCATGTCCTTCTTGGAGTGGGGGGCCCAAAACTGGACACAATATTTGAGGTGCAGTAGAAGCCAACAGAGCCAGAGTCATTGGTCAGTTTTAAGTAGAGAGTGAATATGCAGCTCTTGATGCATTCTTACTGACATAGTTACACTTTATTCTGTGTTTGAGGACTTATCTCCTGTCCACTTGTGGTCCTGCAGCAGCTGGGAGCCAAGCCAGGGCTCAGCCTGGGATGCAGTGCACCAGAAGCCCGCCCTCTCCCGCTTGCTTAATTGACACAACACAACATTGAGCTCCAAACACATTTTCTTGTGAGCAAAAATGATTTTCTATTATTTACCCTATTTCCCCCCCCCATATAATATAAGAAATATAACAGGAGGAAAATATTTTCCCAAAAAAAATCCATTCCAAAAAGCAAGAGCCTCTAACCATGCTGTAGTAGACCCTCCTCAAAGTCTTGAAGACCCTTGTTCAGTGTTTCAAATATGCTTCTCCACCCGGAGAACACATCTCCTTTATTCCACGGTGCTGGAAAGTTGAAGAGTTTTCTCTCTGCTCCAAGTCGATGTACAATTTGCATGAATGTGCCTAAATAAACTCACTGATTTGGCACAGCCAGCATAAAATTCATTAGTAAAACATACATTATAACGTCCCCAATCAGCTAGATGTGGCCTGCATTGCTGCTGAACAAACGTGCACATTGTCAGTTGTCACAGCCTCTGGAATTTGGCCCAAAGCTGCAATGGTTTAAAGCACAGGGATTTTCCATAGCAGCTATTTTTAGTAATTATATAGACTCTGCTTAGAGTCATACCTGGAGTCCTCTTGATGTTCAGTGTATTTATTCTCCCTGTGAGGTCGGAAGGAATGAACATAAGCCAGTTTAGCCATGTTGTAGCTCTTTTCTGCTGAACAACTGGAAACTGGTGAATTTTATGCCTCTTTTCTGGGGGTGAGGTACAACCAAGATAGGCAACAAGTTCGAGGCCTTTTTAATGCATTAGGTGAAATTAAATGTCTTTCCAGAGATGTTAGATGTCTGCCTGCTGTAGGTGCAGTGTAGGCAATATGTGCTGTGTTTTTTATCTCATGTTTTTCTTGACATTTTCCATGTAAAATATCATACTTATGTAGACTTAAACATAGTCCATTTTGCATAACAACACTGTTTTCATTTCCAGGAACTTATGAGCCAAAGAAGAGATGCACTTGCTTTAGATGAGTTGTAAACTGACTTTTTGGAAGTGGATTGAAGGTGACTTTTTGTTGTTGTTGTTCTTCATCCTCTGCCTGGAGCAGTGGCTGCTGAGCCAGTCCCACTTGGACTGTCCAGTGTTGCTTGGTGGGTCTTGCTCCCATTGTGTAGCTACACTCACCATGGAGACACAGTTGACCCCTTGTCTTCTAACTTCTGCCTTTTGTGCCATCTAGGCTGAGTTTTTCTTTCCTGCCACTCAAGTTATCATTTGTTTTGGCTTGACTGGGCTTTTTTTGAGTTGGTACCTGTCTCCTGTGACTCATGTTTTGCTGCTGTTTGGCTTGTTCCCATATGCCATCACCTTGAGTTACCAGTGGATGAAGAGGCTCCATCCAAACAAACAGGTTTTTCTTTGGGCTGGATTTTTTAAAGCTGCACAGACTTGTCCTCCTGTCAGTTGTAATACCCTTTGCACATCTGCTTTCTGCTTCCTGTATGCCTGACCAGCAGATAAATCCTCTGGTTTCCTTCAGATTTGAGTGGTGTCTCTGCATCGTGATGTCAGCTCGTTCAGCTACTGAGATTGCTGTAAAATTCCCTCAAATAAAATCTGGGCTTGTATGTACAGCTGCTCTCTCACCTTACCTCTTACAGCACTTGATGAATTTTGGCCAGTTCCAGAAAATGAATGGTTTTACTGTTTCGTTGGCTCAGTGGGAAGGTCTGTTGGGCTGCCTGGCACCTCCCCCCGAGATGTGCAGATACTGGAAACAGACGGCCAGGCTGTGGCTCTGCAAGGCTGTTTGCATGGCACACCAATCCCCACAGCCCTGCTGGGAATGGCTTCTCTGAGCACAACCACATCTTCCTCCTCCACTGCCGCAGCCTCTGGAGGAGGTTCTCCCCCACAGCAGGAGATCTGTCTCCTGTTTACTTTGGCTGCATCCCGCGTGTTTGCTCTGTGTTGCTCTGAACGCCTTGGGACCAGCCTGCCTTTCCTCACTGGTGCTTCCTCCTCCTTTCCTTCCCTGCCCAGCACAAGTCTGTGGTTGCATTTGCTCTGCTGTGTAACTGCTATTTAGTGTGGCTCACCTGGGACTGGATTGCTTCTTGTTCCAAGAATGCCAGTGAATTAGCTGTTAGTCATCTTCAGGGCAGGCATGTAAAGGGTCTTTGTGTCTGTTCAGGTTTTGCCGTTGACACTCTCCTCCTTGGTAGGGTTATCTAACTCTTCAATGCTGCTTTTTCCATTAAGTAGCTCTCTTTCTAACCATCCTTCACTGGATATTTATAAGCTGGATATCCTTTTCTCTGACTTTAAAAATGCTTTTCCTATTGGAATATCATATTCATGCTTCATCTTTCTCTGCCTCTGCCTCTATCTCAAATCACCCTACGAGGTTCTGCATTAGTGGGTATCATCATTCACTTGTCCTTCTGGGTTGTCCAGCTGCCACTGCAGTGTGGAGGCATCTCTCTAAGTCTAGAACAGTTTCTCTTAAAAATGTCTTCTGCTGAAGAAACTTTATTCCTGCATCCTGCAGGAATTCCACCCCTCTTTGGAAAGCTGCTTTGTCTTACAAATTAAACACAGAGCCTTGGAGTGTTTTGTTCTTTGGTGCAAGTACACTTCCCTTCTCTTCCTTCCTGATTTTTCTGTGGGATATGTGTGAAAAGAGTGATATCTCTCCACAGACTCTTTCTGTTTGAGATCACAGGACTCTCTAAACACTTTTATTAGGTGTTCTAGAGTTCATTATTCCTGGCAATGGCACATCATCCACTTCTTGCCTCTTTTCCCTTGTGAGATAGAAAGAAACTTTACTTCCCTTTTCTCTTTATTTCCCTCCTGGTAAGCTGTGATGTCAGACTCAGTTCTTGCTTCCATTGCTTGCACAAGTGTTTTTACTCTGGAAACTCAAGTGGCCTGGCAGCCTGAGTCCACGTGGCCAAGTTCAAACTTGTTTTCTTGTTAACCTCATGTGAGATTAAATAGTTTGAGCCTTTGCTATCCTTGTATGTCTAATTGTCACCCCTCAGATGTGTGACAGATGTGTATGAGAGAATCCATGGTCATCAACTGTACACGTGGGCTCACATGAGAACTTGGGCTCCAATACACAATCCAATTTCCCTGTGTCAGCAGAGATTTGGGAACAAGCCTCGTGTGTGCTCCTGACCTTTTGTGAAAGTGGTGCAATTTGTCTTAATGTGAACTGCGGTGAGAGGGTGTTTTGCTAATTCTTATTTGCCTTTGCTCAAAGCATGCACAGAGTGAGCTGTGATGCCTCAGCTGACGGGTAGTAGCTGATCATGCACTGAAGGCCTGGTGGACATCCCACTGCAGAAGGCTTGGGAGATGTCCTACTGGAGACAGCACTGACCATGAGCAGCAGTTGAGGAGGTTTGCTGCTGCAGGACTGCCGTAGCCACCTCGCTCGTACCAGCCAGTAGCTCTACCAGGAGGTGATTCACCTCCCTAAAGGGCAGGGACTGTCCTTTACTAGAGGTTTGTGTAGCACCCTGTGGGTTGCAGGCTCAGTTGTAGCCCTTGGATGATGCTTTGAGTCAATGACTATAATATTCAGGTAAACCAGCAAATTATGGCCTTGATGAACCCTTGCTCTTGACTCCCACTCGAGACCAGTGGTTAGGATGGATTATGAGACACTGTGATTTTCCAAGACTGGTTTGAATTATTCTCTCTTGTTTGCCTTTCTATGGACAGACCACTGAACTCCCTGGAGATCCCAATCAGCACCAACAAAGAGTTCTAGGTTTTATGGAAAATGCTTGACACAGGGGGGATTTACTGCTGTGAGATGATTAACATTCTTGAGGTAATTTCAAATTAAATGAAGGAAACCCTCGCATCAAACTCTAGCATTTCCAAATAACTTCTGTAATGGAATATCATGTCTAGATGTCTGTGACATGTTTGATTTCTTTTAGACTGGATTTCTAATTTTATTTAACCAATGCATGAAACCTTACAACCAGAGAGGCCCGAGATGTGCTTTTTTGGAAAAGTATGAGTACCTCCTTGGCAATACTTGAGAGGAAAAATTTAGGTAGGTTGGAGAGCATAGGCCAACAAGCTTGTCACTTTGGATGTAGAAAATGAGGTCATAATGAAGTTTTTTTTCCTGCTGTTTTTAAACAGATTGATGGATAAAATATTATGCTGAATAGCAAGTTAGTTGTGTAATCTGTATTTTCTGTTTATTGAATATTGATCCACTTCTGAATGGTTTCAGGGAAGGAAGGAAATATGAAATGAAGATAATATGTTAACAAATATTGAGTTTGCAGTGCTTTTTCTAGGCACTGCTCTCATAGACAATATGTTTTACTTGAATACCATGGTACATTAAATTTTTGAATGTTACATTTTTGGTATGCAATAGCATATGAATAAAGTAGTCAGATTGCATTGATTTTAGTTTGGATTATATTTCTCCTGAATGGCAGTCATAACAAAGAGTTTGCATTGCAACTGATTTGGAAAATAGCACTTGATTGCTTTCAACTGAACAAACCTAAGCTGCACTGGAAAAACAACACTTGAAAGAAAATGAACCCAAGACATTCTTAAAGAATTGTGATTTATTGTAGCAAAATGCAATGAGATATTTTATTCTAATTCATATGTAAGAAAATAGTAATAGAATTGATTTTCTGAAGCAGTCTTTTTTCTTTAGACTTGCCTTTGGTCACGACTCTGGGTCTGGTGTATGCGCAGTGGAGAGCAGGAGAAACTTCTTCAAACTCTTTTTTAAAATGGTATGTTGAGAGTTAAAGTACAAACCTATCTAGATAAGACTCTGGGCATCTTCAATAATGACAAAAATGAGTTAGGCAGGGAAAGTAAATACTTAACTCCTAGAAGAGTGTTAATGTATGTTTAAAAGCCCAAACTCTGAAATCCTTATAGAATTGAACAAATACTTTTCTTTTTTTTCTTTTTTTCTTTTTTTCTTTTTTTTTTTTTTGCTAAGTACATTGCCTCTTTCTATTTTAGCAGCTTTGCACTGTGTTGACTTAAAGCTACCTCTTGTGTTTGGCACACTTGACTCTCCTCTCACTGCCACTTCAGCCAGTGACAGGTTTCGGTAGACCCAGCAGCAGCCCCTCAATGAAGAGCACTCTGTGGCAGGAGCAGAAACTGCCATCGCTGCGGTATTTCCTGGCCATGCCTCGCATCTCCCACCCCAGAGCTCTGCTTTCATTACCCATCAAGTCCCAAAGTCATCACTTCCAACCAACCCTAATGAGTTTCTTAACAGTTATGGTGTTTTGAAGCTGATTCCAAGAGGCATTTCAAATGTAATTGACTGTCTTCTGGTCCTGCCTCACAGTTGACCATGTGTACGCTTTGGGTGCAAAGGGATGATAGTCTCAGCCAGTTTTTCTGATGTGATTTGTAAACAGGTTCTGATGCTTTTTAAACTCCAACAGCTGAAGATAGAGACAGCTTTAAAAAAGAATGAAGTTAGCTAGACATTGTACAAGTTGTTCAGTGAGAACAGTCTGTGTTAGAGAGGGAGAAGTATTTTGGGAAGGGTGGCTACACCATCATGTGTTTCATGGCATCCTACTACATGTGCAAATTCAACTAACTCTATATCTGGGTACCTGGAACTATATCTATATCTATATCTATATCTATATCTATATCTATATCTATATCTATATCTATATCTATATCTATATCTATATATATCTGAATTTGAATCTGATTTTATACTGAGATATATATATATATATATATTCATGCTCATGTACTCTTGATGGTTGAGAATAGGATTTGAGAAATCATGCAATGGCTGGGAATTTATGGGATTTACACTCCTAAATCAGTCAATCACCTGAAATATTATTTTACTTTATTTTTCTTTACTTTTTTTTCCATTGAACTCAAATCAGAAAAGCCAAAGTCAGGCCTCCACACCAGTCATATTTTTCCTTCCAAGATTGTGCTTACCCAAAGCCTGCATTTGGCCTTTTGTCTTTGCAGGTAGCATAGTGTTGACTTTCATATTTTTGAGTTCCAACACAGGGACTCATCTGTCCTGCGATGCCACACTCTGTGTGGTTGAGAAGTAACTTAAAAGACCACATGGTAGAAACTGGCTAACAATCCTATAGGTTTTTTCCCAATTTCTTTTCTGTTTAATAAGGAAGTTGCCTCTACAGATCCCTTAAACTCTATTTTGTAAACCTCTGTGGCATTTAAGAAACTATCAGGATTTGCTAACGTTCCCCTAATCCTTTGTATTAGCTCTTTTGAAGGTGGAATGAATCCCACGGGCAGTTTCCTTTTTCCTTGACAATTTTTATAAGATTGGATGCAAAAATGTGAATATTAGAATGAATGTGTTCTTTTAATTAAATGAACAGATTGTTTCAGGGTCTATTATTAACTGTTAGAGCTACTTTAGAAGAAAGAAAGCAAAAAATGCTCAAAAATGGTGATTGAATAATTTGTACAAAGGAGTAAGAGAGAGCTGCTGGGTGAATGCCAGTTTAATCAGACCCAATCATGATGTAGAATTGCAGCTCATCCTAATTCCAGTTGGGACCTTTCATCTGGTACAGCCATGCCTCTGAATCCCTACAGATACAGTATTTGCAAACTTAATCAGGAGCCACAGGTTTTTCTCATGACCTGTTGTATAGTTTCCCTTCTGAATGGGCTGTTGTGCCCTTGCATCTGCAAGCGGCTCTGGCTGCAACATAAAGAGCTCTGCTCTGCCCTTGTGCCCCTCTGTATTTCACACCGGTGCCTAGAAATGCCACTACACATCTCTGCTTTCAAGTGACACCGAATGGTTCATTTTCTTCTCTATTCATCAAGGATTTAATTGCCCTACACATCAAAAGCGAAATATCCCCCCAATTACCATCCTCCTGCCTAGAAAAATCACTAACTGCCTATCTCAGGAAATTTGCCAAGAGATCCAAGCGCCTGGAGGAGAATGGAAGTGTCCCAACACCGGCCAGAGGAGCAGGGAAAAAAAGAAACTGGCCTAGACAAGCAGGTGTTGAAGCACTGGGGTTTTTTTTCTATGCAGCTTCATCTGCAAACATCCTCAGAACATTTCCTCACACGGTGCTTTGCAGCAGCAAATGGAGATACACAACTGCCTTCTGCCAACTTGCAGGGCTTTTCCCCTTCCATCCCAAACGAAGACACATGATATTACTGCTTTAATGGTGTCTAAGCAGTGGTTTTACACAGTGCAAGATGCCCTTGCCTTAAAAATACTTCTCTCCACCTCCTGCAGCTTAAGCTGCTTGTCGGTTATAAAGAATTATTTGATGAAAAAAAAAATCAGGTCAGATCCAAATTGCACCAAGAAATAGGATTTTTTGGGAAAAACTAGCTTTCAGGTTGCTGCAAGGTTGGTGAGTAAAATCTTACAGGCAATTAAAACTGTTTTTTTGGGGGTTTTTTGTTTGTTTTTTTTTTTATCAAAAGGCAGTAATCCCTGGAAATTCAAACTCAAAATTTCAGGAGAATGCTTCTATGTTGTTTCTTCCTCTCCACCCTCTTTTCTGCCTGCATTTCTTCTGTACCTGTTTTACACACCTGCTAGAAGATGAAGCTCTGTTTTGTTTGTCACTGGTAGGGTTTTTCTAATTAAAAAATAAAAAGCTGACTGCATTTCTACTGTATGGGAACCTCGCTGGGGGTTTGTAAAGATTTTCCCTTCCAGCTTTGCTGCAATGTAGATCTCAGCCAGAAATGTTGGCTTAAAAAGTTTGCCATCTTATACAGGAGTCAGGAAACTTTCTAGGCTGATTACAGAGAAACATCTTCAAAGGAAATTAGGAATTTAGAGAAGACTTCACTGGAGCTGCATATCAAGGCAAAGAATGTGTTTGAATTGGTAAGCGATGAGAAAATTATTCAAGCTCCCTAGAGGTTGTCTAGATAGGATAGTCTGGGAAAAAACTGGTAGTAGCTTGAAACCTTTCCAAAGAGACTTCCAGACATTAAAATTGACTTCTGCTTACATCTTGCATCCAAACCTTTTCCAGGATGCCCTTTTACAAGGACAGGTAGTGAGTGATAGGATGAGGGGTAATGGCTTTAAACTGAAAGAGGGTAGATTTAGATGAAATATTAAGATAAATACTTTCCTGTGAGGGTGGTGAGACACTGGCCCAGGTTACCCAGAGAAGCTGTGGCTGCTCCTCCCTGGAAGTGTTCAAGGCCAGGTTGGATGAGGCTTTGAGCAACCTGGTCTAGTGGAAGGTGTCCCTGCTGCTGGCAGGGGGGTTGGAACTGGATGAGCTTTAAGGTCCCTTCCAACCCAAACCATTCTGTGCTTCTATGATTTGATGTCTAGGGAATGCTGTGCCTGGCTGATGTCACTAACTCTGTGGGGAGCTGGCAAAGTGCAGGGGTAGCTGAGTGGATGTAAATGTGATAATTTGCACTATCACCTGGCTGTGGCTCCCAGCCATTTTAGGTTAACCCAAGTCAGACTCATCTTAACCTGTGTCCCTTCATCCTTACACCCTGTCTTGCTATGCTCCAACACTGCTGCCTGGACTACAACGTGCTTGAGTAACAGTTCAGAAATGTCTTTTATGTGTGTGTATCAAAGCCTGTGCACAAGGTGCACCTTCTGGCCCTGATCCTGCCAATACTTAATCACCTTCTTAAAACCCACAAATAGTGTCCTTCAGGCAAGTGAGACTGTTTACTTGCTTCAGGTTAAGCACAGACATAAAGATATTCACTATTAGGGCTTCTGGTGATTTCCTTGTACGTGGATGTCAGCGTGGCAATTTCAAGTGTCTGTCTGTAAATGAGAAGATTACACAGTGAAGCAAATGGAGAGGGAGAGAAGTGTTTTCAAGTTTCTCCTGGATGGAGGTGAGCATGAGGAGCTGGTGCTTTTGTGAAGACTGTTTAAGCAGCTGGAAAAAATGCCATTTGTCAGAGAATTAACGATAGTCTAGTCTAGACAAGACTAGTGCCTGAATGGGTTTCCAAATCCTGAGAAATTAATGTGTGCTGCAACTTGGAAATAGAATTCAGATTTTTCACAGAGATTTCTGTAGCATTACTATAGGTGCACACACATATGCATTAGCATATGCACAGGCAGAGGGAAAATTCCACTTGGTTTCCCTTGTGGATTTTATCCCTGTGGTTTGTAAGGTGACCCATCAGTCGCTAGGACCACAGACCTCGCAGGATGTTTGGAAATGCCCTGTTCAGACTAGTGGAAAGCCTTTTTTTGCCCTCAGCACTAGCTAAAAAAAACCCAACCCATCAGCTGTCATTCAGACCTGGATTGCAGACAAGCAGGTGGTAAGCAGAGACATCACCTCATGGGACTGCATGAACAGGCAAGTGGAGCTGAAGATCATCTCCTTAAATAGGATAATCCAAGTGAAATTTAAATCATCTTACTGTTTTTTTGGATATTTTTCCCTTGCTACTTTTGCATGTTGGACCTCCCTGCCCCTTCTTCTCCCTCCTCCTCCTGAGAAGGAGAGCATGATGGACAGTGCATCCCGCTGCAGAAGGTTGAACTTTGCTGGGATAGCACCCTCGTTGGCCAGACACTCATACAAGTACTTTATAATTTCACATATCAGCAGTATCTAACATCTACACTAAATAGCCTGTCCCTAGTTGCTTCTGAGCATAAGACAACCATCTGTTTATTGTCTCAGCAAAAAACTGCATGTTATTTATAGGTGCCATAAAACACCATTTCATTGTCTACAAGGGGTTATGGCTTTTATTTTTTTAACCCAAGACTGAGAAGACTTGGAGACTTCAGCTCCAGCATTCCCTGTTGTTGTCAGCTTCTTTCAAACTGTGGAGACCTGTTTCATTAAAAGCCACTCCCCGAGTGCTGTGTTTAGTGACAGACTTGCCCTGCTCGCCTCGCTTTTCATTACTGGTCTTTGCACTTCCAGCATCTGGGAGCAGGGTACAGAGCATATGTTCAGATCATTTATTTATATTTAGGGAAAGTGTGGTGTAGGTTGCACAATGTTCAATTCCTCTTTGGATGGCTGTTTCCTTGATGTGTTAGCACAGTGTTTTTGGAGCGTTAGTGTTTCCTGGAGCAAAGACTTGATTCAGTGTTGTGTCACACCGTGACTCCCCCGATGCCCCTGCAATGATATTTTTAGTATCAAATGAGCTTTCTGATGCTGTGCAATGTGCTGTGGTCAGAAAACTTCTATTTTGCTTTCCTTAAACACCTCTTTATATCTTTGTCTTTTGGATCTTGTCTGCTGGTAGAAACTGAGATCAATACTCTTCCAAATAAAATTAGGTGGCATAATTATTGTTCCAGCTTAGTTAAAAGCTTGAATGTTTCCATATTAATATCTATCATTCTCTTATTTTGAATGACAGTGTTTCTGACTGGGAGCTGCCAAGAACACTTTGAAGATTAAAGATGCATGAGTAAAAACACAGTATTTTTTTTAAGTCAGTCCATTTGAATGTCTTCGAAATATGTGTTCATATCACATCAGACCTGCCAGCCATGGCCAGGTTTTTTTCCTTTGCAGAAAGGAGGCCTTGTAAATAGTTGTATTCATTGGAGTTAAAATTAGATTTCTGTGGTGTTGACTCACAGCCAGATTTTCCCACAGGGCAATTTATTTAAAAAAAAAAAAAAGTGCCCTAAAATAGTACTGTACATCTGACACATTCTGTGAACTTGAGAGTCCATTTGGACTAAAGCTTCCTTTGTATCTCTTTCATCCGTGGTGCCTTAAAGGAAAAGTGTGGCAGTAAGCTAACTTCCCTTAATAAAGCAAGGGATGTGCAACATTTTCTCTAATTTGAGCTTTTCTAGGTGTGTTCTATGGGATTACAGTTAGAGACAAGGGATTAAATTCTTCGCCGAACCATTGACCTGGGAGAGTTTGCCCAGGACTTGGTCCATAAAGGTTTCCTTAGATGTCCCACTGTAAGGATTTTTTACAAATCCAAGTGTTTACTTGGATTTGTAAAAAAAAAAATAGGATTCAGATGGATGTCAGTGTATTTTTTTTAAGAGAAAATAGGGAATTTTATGGATTGACCAGTCCTTAGGTGTATCACTGAAGAAGTAAACTGGAATTTGTGGTTTCCTGCACGCTGTGGTTTCCTCATTCTGGTACACTCTGAAGGCAGAAGTCCTCTGTTTCCTGACTTGGGTAACAATGAGTTTTCCTCCTGCCTTCGGCCAGGGTCAGAAGAAATCTTGGACTTCCTTCCAGGCAGACATTGTTCATTTTACCTCTCTCTCCTGCTTTCTCCTGGCACAGCTCCACAACACCTCGAAGCAGGGACTGGCAACACAACACCAGAGTCCCCAGGAACAAGGACTCTCCCATATCGAGTTTGTCAGTATGAAACTTCTTATAGAAAAAGTTTCCCTGATTCAACTAAATATAAGAAGGGAGATTTGGTGTCATTGACTTTCACAGGGAATTAGGATCCACTTGCTGAATTCTCTACCCACCTCTGCTTTTGGTCTGCCAAATGATCTTTTGGGCAAGTTGCAGGTGGATGATTATTTTGATTTCTTTTGTGAAAGATCTTGTCGATATGGATGGAAAAAGTGACTTAGGGTTCAGGTATTATTATCCTGTGCTTAATTTGTCCATCCTTTCAAGGGTATGAAATACCAATACTTATATCTTTGGGCAGTATCTGCTTTGTGCAAGGTTTCTTATCCTTAAAAGCTATCTACTCGCTATCATTCCCAGATGGTGTTGTTATACCTGCAAATCAATTACAAGTAAAATGAGCCTCCACATATGCACATTACATTATTTGATTTTTGTGGGGAGAAAAATGTACCAAATGAGGTTAGATTTCAACCCTCTTTTCTTGGTTTCTGCTAACATCCTTGTCTTACTCACTACTACAGCAGTGAATAAGATTGGACTCGATGATCTTAAAGGATTTTTCCAAACTAGGTAATTCTGTGATTCTATGTTGCAGGTTTTCCTGAGCAAAGTGCAGCCAAGGTGGAGTCTTAAAGATGGTCATAAATCAACTGAGATACAATAGCTCTGGTTTTGACAGCTCCTGTAAGCCCCTTGTGAATTCCACTGGGTTAATTTGCAACGTACCATAGTCTAAAAACCGAAATCCGCATTTTGAGGGCAATGTTACTCAAGAGTTATTCATAAAGATCAGTCACCCAGAAAATAACACACATCAAAGGAAAATCTTTAAACAGGGCCTATAGTACTGACAATTATCAAATGAATGCATGATGCTTTATTATCAAGGAAACTTCATAAACTTTATGATGGTATAGTAAGGCAGGATAACTAACTGCAGTGGCTAAATGTCCTTCCAGTAGTGGTCTAGACCATGAGTTTGTAGATAAAAGAATACATGTGTTCTGTCCTCTGCTTACTCTTTGGCTCAGAAGAAATACTTTCCATTCTATACCTCCCACCATTTTATTTTTCATTAGCATCCTATTAAGGGGAGCCAAAGAAGTATGAGAAACAGTATGTTTTGTTCCTTAGCATGTAAACTCCAGCTTATCTAGGAGATTTCTATTTATCTTTTAGACTACACTTAATTTTGTTCATTTTTAATTGAGGTTTCAGTAGACTCAGAGTCTCTAAATCCAAGTAGCTGTATCTGTCTGTCTGAAGGAATACAGAATGGGCATATGAAGGTGTATAAAAGGAGTAGAATCAATAAACTGAAATGAAGATGCACTGAGAGTCCCTTACAAAGCTACTGAGATCTGTGCTTTTTTTTTCCTGTCAGATTTTGCCTAAGTTTTGAAGAGTTTGTTCTAAATGAACATCTCTACTTCTTTAATTCAATTAATCATAAAATAGTTTATGTTGGAAGGGACCTTTAAAGCTCATCTAGTCCAACCCCCCTGCAGTGAGCAGGGACATCTTCAACCAGATCAGGTTGCTCAGAGCCCTGTCCAACCTGACCTTGAATGTTTCCAGGGATGGGGCTTCTACCATCTCTCTGGGCAACCTGGGACAGGTTTTCACCACCCCCAGTGTAAAAAATTTCTTCCTTATTATCTAGTCTAAATCTCTCCTCTTTTAGTTTAACACCATTACTGCTTGTCCTATTGCTACAGGCCCTGCTAAAAAGTTTGTCCCCATCATTCTTACAGGCTCCTTCAGGTACTGGAGGAGCTGCTAGAAGGTCTTCCCAGAGCCTTCTCTTCTCCAGGCTGAACTCTCTCAGCCTGTCCTCATGGCAGAGCTGTTCCATCCATCTGATCATTTTTGTGACCTCTTCTGGACCCACTCCACCAGGTCCATGTCTTTCCTGTGCTGAGGACCCCAGCACTGGAGGCAGCACTGCAGGTGGGCTATCAGGAGAGCAGAGTAGAGAGGAAAAATTCCCTCCCTTGACCTGCTGCCCATGCCGCTGGTGATGCAGCCCAGGACACGGTCATTGGCCTCTGGGTTGCAAGCACACATTGCTGGCTCATGTCCAGCTTTTCATCCATCCATACCCTCAGTCCTTCTCTGCAGGGCTGCTGCCAATACTGGCAATGATTAAATGTGAATAAACGAATAAAGCATTCTCCACCCCTTTATTTTTAAGGCTTTGTCTATGGCAAAGTCCCTCTGCATCTTGACTGGAGAAAATGACCCATTCTGCCTTCTTTTTTTTTTTTCAAAGTATGACAGCTAAACTAACATTTCTGCCTGCCAGCTTGTCTTGGGGTGTGAAATTGCATCAAGGGCAAGAAGGACTCGTATAGAATCTGAAAAGCAAGATTTTTGGGTCATTTTTAGGTGCATAGGAAGACCCATTTCTATTTGTGCTATGCAGAACTTGTAGGGAGGGCTTTGAAAGTTCCCCCGTGTGTGTTTGCGTTGGCACATGCAGCAGTGAAGCTATTGAGCATCTGCCATCAGGATGGTGTTTCCTTTGCACAGGAGGCTCGGGGGAGAAGTTTTGAAGGGGTTGAAAGGGGTAAACTTGGATTTAACCAGCCAGTCAACTTGTTATTTATTTATTTATTGCAGAAAACAGAGTTTGATCAGCTCCTTGGGCCAAGCCGGGGTTTTAATCTGGCTCAGTGGAAGGGAGGACTGGAGCCTGCGTGGCGGGTCGTCTCCTCTCTCCGGCTGAGCTGGAGTGCTGGCATTTCTAGTGGAGGCAGAAAAGCTTTTCCCTTCCACACACAACCTTTTGCTTCTTCGGTGCCAGTAAAAATAAGAAAACGGCATGGCTTAAATAGCAGACCTCCCTCAAAATAACTCTGTGGTCATGAGCTGAGGGCAGAAATTTTTCCTTCTCCTTTGCACATGTGAGATAAATGGTTTGCCTGATTATTTCTTTCCCGTGCCCCTTTTATAAAAAGGGGGTTCAGATTTTTGAGCAATTTCCTTCAAGGAAGTGTATTAAACACATATTTCTCTTGGAAATATCACTGGAGCCTTTTTTTCCTTGCACTGGAAAAAAAAAGAAGTATAGTAAAATATTTTCACTGAATGGAACTTCATTGTACTATTTTATTGGGTTGTTCTGCTCAGTCTTATCTATTCTTTGTCATTTTTAGTTGAAGTGGTTCCTCTGGCAACAAATCATTTTTCCTAATCAGACACTCCAGCCTAGGAATTTCTCTAATTTACTCCACGACGTAATTCGGTAGGTGGAAGAATAGGGAAAACTGAGGAATGCTGCAGTATTTCTGCACACCCCCACTTACTGGCATCCTGAGATTAAAGTTCTTTTTTTCTTACCACAAACCCCTGACCCCGTTGCTTTCTTGCAGCTCAGCATCCTCTAGATGGCCCTTAGGCACAGCTTACTGCCTGATATGTGCAGATAGCTTAATAATAGAGTTTCCTGCTGTGAGGGTCTTATGGATTCTGTGAAATCCCAGAGGGATCCAAGGAAATCTGCATTATAATGCACTGTTTGGTACAGGTCTGTGCACCGAGCTGGGTACACAAAAGGTAACGGAAACTAAATGTGTCAGGCATCATCTTTCTAATCCAATGTGGGGTCTGTTTAATCTCTTTCAAAAGATGTCTTAAGAACTCCCAGTGTCTTCATTGAGTGCTGGGCTTTCACCCCTGCCTGTGTGGGGGTTGGGGCTGTTGCGTGGTGAGGCTCCTCTGGTCGCTGCTCTGCATCATGGTGAGCTGCTGTGGATGGAGTTTTGCTTAATTAACACATAGAGACACGTCTGCTGCTAACCCATCCTTGACACTTGCTTCAGCCTGGGCAGGAGGCTATGATAGTAGGTCTGGAGGAACCATCTGTAATCCTATAAACAGCTCGTTGAGGGGCAGGAGGAGAGAATTGAGAATTCCTTCTCTTTCTGCCTCAACTAGGAGAAACAGAAAAGCCTTCAGACCTGATACAGTCAGGGCAGAAAGTGTCAGACCATCCCAGCTGCAGCAATGGGCTGATGCTGAGCTCCAACACCTCCACACACCTATGCTTTCACAGGCACCTGCTCACTTCACAAAAATCTAAGGCCTCCTGCAAAGTCCTCTGGCTCAGACCCCAACCTCTAGACTCAAGATTCAGTTTATGCTTTTTCCCATGCAAATGTCAGCCTCCTAAACCAGTTATGGAAAGCTGAATGCCATGGGAAAGTGGAATGGTGTTTGGAATTGGCAGGGAAATGTGTGTAGAATAATAATAAAGTCTCATGGCCCCAAAAACTCTAGCAAGCCTGCAGAAGCTTCCTGGCTTCTGGAGGAGCATCACATTTGTAGCATAAGCCCCAGTGCTTCATGAGTTATGTTATATGTTTGTTTTTATGTTGGAACCCAGGAAGGAGAAAATTCTGTGTTCTTGGAGAACTTAATGTGACATTAATTAGTAGTAAAGTAAGAGTAATATGCCAGGAAGAAAATGGGTGTATTGAGCAAGCAAAAATAGATGAAAATGGGGAACTGGTACAGACAGTCCAAACTTTTATCGATATTGATCTGTGCCTGCTTGTGCAGTAACTTTTGGCTAGTTTGGACAGCATAATGCTTGAGATCAAAAAGTAAAAAATAATACCACAGGGGCAGATAATCAGAATGATAAATAAATCAAGCTTTTTTTTTTTTTTTTTTTTTTTTTTTTGCAATACTCAGAGATTATCTTTACTGTAAAGTTCTGAGTGAGCCTAGGAAGAATAAATACTTAAAATGGCAAAAATCAGCAGAGGACACACGGTTCAGAGAAGAGTACACATCCTGCTGTAATTAGGAGCTGGCTGTGCTGGTTATGACTCAGTTGAGCTACATTATGTCAATGTATAAAAAGCTGTAGACTTTGCAATGACACAAAAGAAGGGGAGAGGTAGGAGAAAAAATGCAGAATCCCTTTCTTTTAATCCACCTTCCAATGTTTATCTTAGCTACAGTGTAAGTAATAAGAAAAGAACACTGGGTATTTATTAACTGAAAGCTAAAACTTCTATGTAAATGCCTATAGAAAGAGAAAACCATAACACTTGAGAAACCAGTCAAGTTCTGTCTCTGTTGGCACTGGCACCTTCAGCTTTGTCCAATTGCCATCTAACAGGTCTTGAGCTGTGCTCCTGGGACAAAGGAGCTATGTTCTTCCAGGGCACTGACCACCACCACCACCATCACCTGCACTCCCTCAAAGTGATCTACTTCTTGCCCTTGTTTGAATCTCTGTGGCCAGGGAAAGCCCACACTGACTTCAGTGGGGATGAGTCTGCTCTGCATCCAGCCAAGAACAGAGATTGCAGCAGAGCTTTTGAGCATCAGCACTCTCAAATTGCCTTGGCCATCAGACCTCCTGCCTTCTTTGTCCAGCTTTCAGCAGCACAGAGCCTGAGATGTTAGAAGTGTTTCAGGGATGCCAGTCATCAAATGGGCCTTGATCTTCCAAAGACACACCTGCAGTCCTAAATTACTTCTTAAAGTGGTTCTTAGGGTGTATCCATGGTAGATACACCAGGAGTGCCCAGCAGGAAGATGCTAAAGCTGTTACTGTTGGGATCAGTAGGTCAATAAAGATATACATCAATAACTATTTACCAATTGACATCTGGGGACAAATTCTGGCCTTTAGATGTTTCAGTCAATGCACTGGCTCTGGTCTTCACCACTCAAAGGCAGAAGTCCCAAGGTTTACTAGCAGGGCTTTTAATTACCTTAATACATTTTCACTTGACAACAAGCAACTGCAGTATACAACATATTGCCCTTCTGTATCACTTCTGCCCTTTTCTGATGGCATTGTGTAGTTGCAGCTGGTGGAAAAGATTCAATTGCAAAAAAGAAAATGTGAAAATACATTGGATATATTTTAAAATTCCAGACTTTCATAAAAATGTAGCTATCTCTTCATTTATTTGTTTTAAATAGCTCTTTCATGTATTGGGACAAAGGGGCATTGTATTAATTGTGAAGTGTGAAATGTTTTTCTTGTTTGCTTGGGACAACAACTGGGAATACATGGATTTGCCTATTCACGCTTTATTGTTATGACAACATTTTTTTCACAAAGTATTTGAAAGCCAGTGCTATGAAAAGAATAAAGTTGGCTATAAATCTGGAGGAGTTTCATGCTTTTGTTTTAAGCTCGCCTGTATGAGCTTTGTCAAAATTGTGAGTCTTTCATCCATGGTGTCTGCCTGATTCAAGGGTTCTTTTCTTGTTCAAATATCCTTTAGTAAAACCCATTTGACTGAAAGGCTGTGCAAACATGAGCTGGCTATGATAAGAGTTCTACATGAAATCTTTAATGTGCTTTGTCAGCATGAGGTTTTTTTCAGCTGTGTGCCCTAGTAAATATTTTTTTTTCCCCCCTCTATGGTACGTTAATTTTCTTGAAATGCATTTCTTATTTATAATTGCTGTAATTTTGTGATGGATTTATGACAATAAGCCATTATGCTTTAGGTGAAATGTTAATCCACCGTGGATTAGTGTTACTTGAAAAATACTGCCCTAGCCCAAGCTGTGCTACTAAAACCAGCTGCATCAGAAGCTGGGTCCCAGCATGACTGTGTTTGCAATGGATCTATTTTCTGTGTCTCTTTCCTAAGTGAGCTGCCTGTCAGGCTTTCTTTAGCACCCAAATCGCAAGGAATTTAATCCTGTAACTTTGCTAAGCACAGAGAAGGTGCTAGAGGAGAACGCACTAATCAGCTTAATGAAAATGGAAAGACCTTTTTCCTTTCAAATGTGGTTGTCATAGGCGAGCCCATCATTGCTCAGGCAGGGACTGAGAACAGAAGGGTTCATTTCAACCCTCTCTCAGCCCCATAACTTCCAGGATAGTTGTTGAAAAAAAAAACCCCAGCTGTTTGTCCTGTAACAAACTATTTGTACCATGCAATGCACAAATTTTCCCCAGCTAGTTTGGTTCTGCAACTGGTTTATAGGAAGCACGAGAAGTTAAACTTTTCTTTGAAGAACTCTTTGTTTCGCTGCTCTTCATTCCTGGGTTGCTGTTTTAAAGTCTGAGCTTTTCCAGCTCCTATTCATCTCTGCTCACCTTTGCTTTTCTTGGTAAGAAGTCGACATTGGCATACAGCTCTAAGACAGGAAAAAAGGAAAAATTTCACCACATGCCTCTGCTAAACACTAACTAATAACATGCTGGATATTTTCCACTCCACCCAAGCTGCATAATTGTTCACCATATGAAATGAAGTTAATGCTCTGTAATGTTTGGATGAGTAACTTTAATCAGGGTTGTGGAGAAACTGCTCTCAAGTCTGGAAATGTAAGTGCTTCCTGTAGTAAACAAATCTTGTGGTTTTAGCATTTCACTTAATTTGATCTTTCAGATGACAGAACATGTTCCTCCTCTCGCCCTATGGTCGTCAAGGCTTAGGAGCACTTTTGTAGCTCAATTTAATTTGTGAAAAAGGTAGTTTTCATCTTCTGGCAAGTCAGGAGAAGTCTTGACTGTGACTTTTTTCATTTTACCTGTCCTTCATGCAGCAAGTGCATGAGTCTACAGTGATCTCCTCTGAAAATAAGTAGTTTCTTTGCAAAGTCCACATTGGATCAATGACTTGTTGGAAGAATACATGGGGAAACTGGTGAGTGTGAGTTGATTTGACACTTTTCAGCATATGGCAGTGACCACAGGCACCTGGGCCAAATGGATCTACCAAGTAAATCTCTTCTGGCAGTGGCTGCCAGGATGAATTTGGTCCATAGGTCTTAAGCAATCTTTATTGCATGTCCTAAGCTCCCTGGTGCTTTCAAGGCTCCTAAATACACCAGCTCTGTTCCAATTTATTTGAAACATTTGAAAGCAGTGAGAAGTTGCAAAATGAGTGACTGGTAAAAGTACTTCTATTGCATAGTATTTAACAAAGAATTGTTCATATTTGGGATGGAAAAGTCTGACCTGTTTTCTTCTTGGGTTATCCCAGACAATCTGTGGCTTAAAAGGCCAAGGTACTTGGTTGTCCAGAGAAATTATAAAACAGAAATTTGAAAATTAATTTTTTATTTGCCAGGCATGTTATCCACAGGTGAATGAAATAGGTTGTAAGTTCTGTAAGAACTGCAAGAATGCATTAAGGGAAAAAAATACCCAGATTGGCTGGTTATTCACTTACTACAGCTATATTACAGTTTCAAGCTCCCTATCTCCATAGGCTTCTGATGCTGCCAGGTGACGTATCAAAATGAAAGGGGAAAAGGGAAGAAGGGGCTATGGATCACTGTGGAGGTAGTGTATGTATTTGTGTGAACACCCAACACCAGTCACAAATGCAACTCTTGGAAGCAGATTTCCTGAGAAAATGTGAATGGTTGCAAAGCAGGAATTTGCATTTTTAAAAAGCCCACCAATATTTCCGTGTAAGTCTTGAGTTTTATGAATTTTCCATTAATAATCTAATTTCTCAGAATGTTTCTAGAGAGGAAACACAAACAGGAGAGTTATGATCATTTTAATGTATATGTAAATAGGAAGACAGTGGTGTGATGGAGGGGTTATTAGCATTTACAATACCCCTCTATTTACTATCAGTAAGCACCACGTCACACCCTTGTTGGAAGTTTAAAGCACCTGTCCCATGAGCTATCCCGTCTCTCTCTTTTATTAAATCCTTTGTCATAGGTTTGTCCTTTGCCAAACACATTACCTGCTATTTTAAAACCGAGAATCTCCAGATGTTATTTTTTTGTTCAGGCAGATTTAATGTCCCCCCTGAAAAATAACTATGGCAAACAAAAGATGCATGCTGTTACAGAAATGACAGGGTGGGTTTTTTGGCAGGTATTCAACAGGCTGGGAGTGCAGGGAGTGCCTGCTGAAGTTCATGATTCCCAAATTGCAAGAAATGCCTTTTCATTCCAGGCTGCAGGGAACAGGGATGCTCAGCTTTTGTTACTGTGCAGCATCTATGGGGCAGGGTGTACCCTGGTGAGGGCAACAGGGGTGAAACTGTATTACCTTCTCCTCCAAACAGCTCTAGAAAATGTTCCATGACACCTTGTCAAGCCTTAAATTTATTTCAGCCTTCAATTGCTAAGAAAAACCATCTGTGGACATTTGAGTTGATGTGTCTTGCTGTGACATCCAGAAGCAGCATAATCCTGAGCTGCAGAACTGCCCCACCTGCCTTGCATGGTGGGTCAGCTGCAAGATAGCCAGGAAAAGTGCTGCAAAGCTCTAAAGGCCTTAAACTTCTAGTCTTTGGGCTTTAGATCTTACAGCATTTCTCTGCAGTAATCATTGTCCCCATTTATGCAGCATCTGCCACTTGGCAATGTTCTTGCTGTTGCATCTCCCTCCATTTGGGAAGAAGAACCACACAGCTCCAATCGGTCCTGTGGCCAGGAGGACCGGGGAGGTGATCACCCCCCTGTACTGGGTGCTGGTGAGGCCACACCTCGAGTGCTGTGTTCAGTTTTGGGCCCCCCACTCCAAGAAGGACCTGGAGGTGCTGGAGCGTGTCCAGAGAAGGGCAACGGAGCTGGGGAAGGGTCTGGAGCACAAGTGTGCTGAGTTCCCGGCTGAGGGAACTGGGGGTGTTGAGCCTGGAGAAAAGGAGGCTGAGGGGAGACCTTCTGGGTCTGTGCAACTCCCTGAAAGGAGAGTGTAGAGAGATGGGGGTTGGAGTCTTCTCCTAGGCAATCAGAGTTAGGATGAGAGGAAATGGCCTCAAGTTGCACCAGGGGAGGTTTAGGTTGGATACCAGGAAAAAATTCTTCACTCAAAGAGTGTTCAGACATTGGAACAGGCTGCCCAGGGAAATGGTGGAGTCCCCATCCCTGGAGGTGATCAAGAAACATGTAGATGTAGCACTCAGGGACATGGTTTAGTGGGCATGGTGGTAATGAGTGGACAGTTGGACTGGATGATTTCAGACATCTTTTCCAACTTTAATGGTTCTGTGATTTTTACAGAGAAAATGTGAAAAGCAGAATAAAATATCTTCTGCAATGTCTTAAAGGGGCAGAGATGAATTCTGAACTTTCGTCTCCCAAGATCCTCACCAGCTTAATAATTCCTTTCCCTTTCTTCCAAAGGTTTCTGCTGAATAAGTCCAAATGGACAAAATCATCCTGGAGTGGTACACAGCCACTTCTGTTTGGCCCAGAAAACGCTGCTGGCTAGTTGGGTGAGGTTTGTGAAGGTTTCCCATATGATTGCTGTCCATGCAGTGCTGGGTAAGGGTTTATGTTACATCTGAAGCACTTGTCAAACGCTCAACACAATAACTTGGGATGTGGAGATTGCAAAAAAATCATTGGGCTGGAAGGGAGTCCAAGGCATGGGTGCTGCCAAGGTGAAGTGTGTGTAAAACCTGTATTTCACAGAAGAGCACAACATTTATTTTCTATGACCTGCATGATTCCACAAATTATTTTGGCACTATGTTTTGTTAGCCAAGCTGTTTCAGGAGATACTGTATATTGGTAAAAAAACATCTTGTAGCTCAGCCTTCCCCTGTCCTTCATTGCATAAGCACACCTGAGCTGTGTTCATTTCCTCTCAAAAGCATCATCTGCCACTGCCCTTCCCTGTGTGTTAACCTCATTTATTTCTTACTACACGAAACAATGACTTCTTCATTCAGGCTATTGCTTTTAGCACCAGCATTTTCTTTGGTTCTGTTGGTAACACAGTTACAGCAAACCAGAGGATTTGATAATATTTTAATATATTGTTTTCTTAAACGTTAAAGATTTCAACCTACATTTTCTACAGACAAAGCAGGTTCTGACTCTGTCTGCAATGTAGGGCTTTAGCTTTGGTGAAGCTGAGTGATGTACATTAACATGTACATCTTTGATCTTCCTCTTCCTTCACAAGTAACCTTCAGAGCAAAGCTGCTGGTGGAGAAGCTGGGCTAGAGGACACAAGTCTGGCTGCTTCATTTATGTGCAGAGACAGTGGATCAACACCTGCAACACACAGGCAGGAATGGAGACCACATATTGTAACATTCCCTTCCCAGAGCTCCCCTGCCTACGTGGGGACAGAACAGATTGTCAGCTTCTGTTGCAGCCATCTAATAACCCACCATCTGTTTTTCATTTTTAATTTAGACACAAGCAATAGACCTGAATCTGAAACAGTGGTTCCAGATCCCATGAGGGTTGCTAGAAATTCTTCTGAGTTTAATAATTAAATAAACAAAAAATTATTTAATCTCTCAGCAGAAACCCACCGAGCTGTGCACGTGCCTGCCATGAGCAACTGCACACTCATTACCTCATTCGTTCCAGCCCCCGCGCTGTTGGGACTTGTTCCTTGTCACATCTCAAGTCTGTACCGTAATTTCTTCAGGGCAAGGACTGTGTATGTTTGCTTGGTAATGTATCTATGGGAATAACATAAAGTACTAATGGTATTAACAGCAAGTGTGAAAGGTAATTTGGAAACTGAAATTAATTTTGAATTTTTGGCACTTTGGTTCATCTGGAGTAATCAGGCAGAAGAAAGAAACATCCTCCTCCAATGTAGTTAAAATTAGGATTTGAAATTAGAAATGCCACCAAAGCCATAATTGCTATCAAGGAAATGGCCAGTGGAGTCAATAGCCATGCCTGCACTGCTCATGAGCCCAGCTCATGGCCACCCCAACGTGGACACCAGGACACGTGCTTCCCTTCAGTGTCTCAGGGCTATGAGCAAAGGTGATGTGACTGGGTGGGAACGATGCAGACCCAACTATGGATGTGGGAAACAGCTTGAGCATAAAAGGAGGAGAGGTTGTGCTGGACTGCAGCATTGTTTTTGGAGCCTGATTTTGGGATAAATCAGTCCTGCTGGGTGGAAGAGATGACTCAGAGGAACCACTTCTCCTCCTGATTCCTCTCCTGTCCAAACCTGGTTCTCTCTCTAGAGCCTCTGTCATCACCTTCTCTTCTTCAGCTCTGGTGATGCATTCCCAGCCTGCCTGCTGGCAGCCCAGGATAGGTGTCTACCTGCAAAACAAAAGGTGCATTGGAATAAGAGAATAACATGACCAAAACACAGGATCTGAGGGTGAGGCTTGCCAGGGAGTGTCTCAAGCTACTTGAAAGTCATTAGGGTCAAGCTTTAAAAGAAACTAGTTCCTAAAAGGCCATTTCTGTTGCATAAATTGGTAATGCTAACAGGAGAAAGGGGAAAAAATTACTCTCCTGGGGGACATCCCTTGGAGATTAAAAAAAGCTGAGTGAGCTCATGTCACTCCATGGACTTTACTGGCATCATGCTGCTCTCAATAAACTAAAAATGATTGTCAGGGATACTGTTCTTGTGGTAAATACTGGACTTTAGCTTCTGTATTGGTACCAGTGCCTCCAAATTCATATAAAGTGAAACCATCTCAGATTACATTTTGTTTCTACAACTAATTGTATTGACTGGGGATCATAGAATCATAGATTCATTACAGTTGGAAAAGACCTCTTAGATCATCAAGTCCAACCATCAACCCAACACCACCATGCACACTAAACCATGTCCCTCAGTGCCACATCACTGTCCCAGGTTGCCCAGAGAAGCTGAGAACTTCTACCTTCCTCCAGCTCCAGCCATACCCCTGAGATGGTATCTGAGCTGCTAAGTTGGACTATTGCCATCCCAGTGCCTCTGTGACTATTTCCCCCGTAGGAAAACACGCGTGTGGCTCTGTGCATGGCGAGAGAGGATTTGAGCATTGCGTTCAGGCCTGGATCTCTGAATGGAAAGACTGAGCTTTGCACTCCACTGAGCAAAGCTCCTTGTAGCTTTCTGCCCAGAAGCTATGTCTCCTGTGCCAACTCTCAGCCATGCCCAGCTTTCCCAGAACATTGTGCAAAACCATCCTACTTTCTGTTCCTCATTGCAAGGAGCTCAAAAGGAGGATAAGGATATGTGGGTACTGTCACAGTCCAGCTTTGGTTGATAGGAGTACACCACTGAAAATATCCTCTATGGAGGTGATCCTGCAGAGGTCACCTAATGTGAAGGAAACAGCTTTTGTCTAAGTCTGCCAGACAAGAAACAAAAAGAGCTTTTTATTTAGAAAAACCCCAAAACATTTCAGCTTCTGCCTGACTGTTGCAACCCATCCTATTATTTGCTGCATCATTCTTCATCCTTCAGCAGGAGGGAGGTGGAAGGCCGCCCTGCTGTTTAATCACTTGCCTTTACTGCTCACTCGTGGCTAATACTTGCTCCTCAGCATTGCAAGTGGAACGCAGTAGCACTGCTCTGCGTTACCGCTGTGTAGCTGAGAACCAAGCCAATATCATCAAAATTCAAGGCATTCCTTTCCCAAACACAGCTTACATGGAAAAAAAAAAGAATAAAATAACAAAACCCCTTAACTTTCTCTAGCCCTGAATACCAGGGTTGTGGGTCTCTACCTGCCAACGATGCTGGGCAAGCTTACAGCCCAGATAAATCCCAGGCAGCTGGGGAATGGGTGGTGGCTCTCGTTTCACCACTTGAAAGGCAACTTCTAAAAAATTGGTTGGAATTCAGCCTTTAATTTTGCACCCACAGATCTGAACCTATAATCAGATGTGAGCTTGGGTTTACAGGTCTCATCTGCTCGAGTACTGATGCCATCACTATGCATATTGCCTGCTGAATCCAAAAGAACAGTTAGATAATTAAATGTCTAAATACCTATCTTTTTTTTTTTCCCACCACTAGTTATGAACAGAGAATTAAAAGGTATTGGGACGTCTGCACACGCCCTGGGTAAGCAGATCCTTGCACCCCTTATCTCCTGGCCATTGATTCATTCCCTGGAAGTGCTCCCTGCAGCTTTCCCATTTATCCCAGGCTGCATTCCTAAGAGGAACCCTCTGACATGCTATTCCAAACAGAATTGTTTGGTTTAAAATTCAAAACAAAACCCCAAACCCACACACTTCCTCAAGTAAGACTTCATTTAGAGGGGATTAATTTAGAGGGGATTCTTTAAAACAGATTTATTTTCTTTTCTTTACCAAATCCAAACTTTAGGAAAATTGCAAATGCAGCACAGGCAGCAATCATAGCTCAGGGCTGTGCCTGTGGGCAGCTGGAGCCTCGGCATCGCTTCCAAGGGAATGCTGCTCCACACAGCCTGGCAGCAAGCTGTCATTTTTACTGGCATTCCTGCTGCAGCAGAATTTGGAGGAGGGCATGGAGGGGCTTTATAGCACGATCTTCTTGTTGTTGTTGTTGTTGTCACTGGTGTAAAAAAACAGTTAAATTAAAAACCTGCAGCCTCTGATCTCCACTGATGATGGGAAGATGCTCCCTTGGTCTGCTTCCATCCTTGAAATGTCACTCCACACCTGGAAGAAAAAGTAATGGAAGTAAAATGGAAAAAAAGAAAAAAAACCAAACATGTTTTTTCATTTCTTTCCTAAGTGTAAATAATAAGTATGAAGGGAGAAGGTGCATTTTTGCTACCACACTCATTGAAGTAATCACTGAAATTTGTGTTCACTGCTAGATGATAAAATAAACAACTTCATTCACAGAATGATGGACTTCTCTCATAGAATGAACTCCAGTGGAGCAAAGTGACCAGACTTACCTTGAAGCAGGTGGTTCTCACAAGTACTCTATTATTTTAATAGGAAAAATCAAAGTCTCTGCACAGAAGCGAGCAATGCTTCATTGGGTGTTGGACGTCTGCTCACCTCTGCTGTGGGAGTGTGATCTCAGTGACTGGACTGATTCCCAGCTGGAAATGAATGTTGGCTGGGTATGATCCCAGTGCCCAAACACACTAACTGCGGATGGTGGCTGAAGACTTCTCCAGAGAAGCCAGAGATGCCAAGAAGACATCACTTACAATAAAGTAGTGGGTGGGAGTTGCATTGTGTTCTGAGGTTGTGGTCTCAACCACGCTTCTCAGTCTGGATTAATGCTGTGTCCAGCCAAAAAAATTAGATTTTTTTTTAATAACTGGGCACTGAATTTGCTTTATCTGTTTCCTGTGTCAGGCAAAATCTTTTTCCTCCCCTGGAAAAGCTCTGTAAATCTCTTACCATGAATCCTTTTTGGTAAGCTGGGTTTACCAAAAAGGGCTGGAGCACCTTATCCAAGGGCTGGAGCACCTCTCCTATGAGGACAGGCTGAGAGAGTTGGGGCTGTTCAGCCTGGAGAAGAGAAGACTCCAGGAAGATCTTATAGAGGCCTTCCAGTACCTGAAGGGGCCTATAAGAAAGCTGAGGAGGGACTTTTTATAAGGGCAGGGAGTGATAGAACAAGGGGTGATGCCTCTAAAATGATAAGAGGGTAGGTTTAGATGAGATATTAGGAATAAATTCTTCACTGTGAGGGTGGTGAGACACTGGAACAGGTTGCCCAGAGAAGCTGTGGCTGCTCCTCCCTGGAAGTGTTCAAGGCCAGGTTGGATGAGGCTTTGAGCAACCTGGTCTAGTGGAAGGTGTCCCTGCTGATGGCAGGGGGGTTGGAACTGGGTGATCTTTAAGGTCCCTTCCAACCCAAACCATTCTAAGACTCCATAAGCTCCTGATTTTCCCTTCCAGCTTGCCTTTCATTCTGGGGCTTGCAGCACATGTATACTTGTCATAAGCACATACTTCTTTCTGTGTCTTGAGATTCATATTCTTCTTTCCATCCTTCAATTGCATTTATTACCTTGCTTTGTTTCAATTTAGATTGTAAATCTATGCAGTGAAAATTTTTCTTGTGTGTTCAAAACACACCCACAGGGAT
Organism: Caprimulgus europaeus; assembly: GCA_907165065.1. The sequence continues at coordinate 5,743,863 of OU015529.1, forward strand.
CTGCACACAGGAACACAGAAGGCATATTGTGTATTTTCGTGTGTTTTCAGGAAAAGCTCTTTTCTGCAGATGGACAAACAAAATAGAAATCGAGTGCAATTTGTATCTTTGTAATAAGCTCTCAGAGATTAATTACTTTGTTCTCTTTGTCACATTTGAACTATATGGAGCACCAAAATCATAGAATCATAGAATTGTTGAGGTTGGACAAGACCCTTAGATCATCGAATCCAACCATAAACCCAACACTGCCAAGTCCACAACTAAACCCTATGTCCCTAAGTGCCACAAGAACCAGGACAACATCTTTTAAATACCACTAGCAATGGTGATGCTACCCCAATACAAACCTCCCCTGGAGCAACTTGAGGCCATTTCCCCTCATCCTGAAGTCAGAGAATGTAGGATATCATGTAGGCAGTAGCTGGGTGGAAGATTGCTCACAAAAAAAATACAGGATTTGGTCATTTATAATATTAAATCTAATGTTCATCAACTTGCTAGGAGCCATGAAGTGCTGGAGGAACCCATCTCATAGAATCATAAAGGTTGGAAAAGACCTCTAAGACCATCAAGTCTGGCTGTAAGAAGAGTTGTCTCAACAAGACCCTGATTGCTCGCAGCCCACTGACACTTCCATAGAGAAATGCTCGCTCCAGCCCCTTGGCTCACTTCCCAGTAAGGATAACTGGATTTTGTTGTTTTTTTCTACTTGCATTTCCACTGCTTGTTAAATGCCACATGGTATTTACTCCACAATTTCTGGCCTCAACAGTTGAGCAGTATTGCTGAATGCTGTTACCTGTCCCAGTGGTGGAAGTGGTGGGGGGTTTGTGAGGCTGTGCAGGCTCCTTCAAGATGAAAGACCCTGTCTTAGGAATATTGAGTTTTATTATTTATTTAAAGGATGTTTTCATGACACAGCAATTTCTAACCCAGCATGGTGAGGCCATAAAATAATAGTGGGTCTGTTCAGAAGAATGTGTTTTACTTGGCACATTTTGGGAATAACAGTACAAAGGAAGAAAATACAGTTGCAATGTTTATGGCAGCTGGGTTCTCTGTCCTCTGGTAACCACTTACCACAAATAACTGCTTGCTGGTGCCCACACGTGATATTTTAAGATCCAAGCTCTTAAAAAGAAGCTCTTAAACATCAGCAATATTTAGTGCTGTACAGCTTTCTGGCCACCACATAATGGCTGCAGTGTTTTGTATGAAAATGAAACTCATCACATTCTGGGCTTTGCTTTAAGACTTCACATCAATCACTCAACCCCAAGCTGTGTCTCACACCTTTTCAATTCCCACAGCCTTGTTCTCTCTATTACATTAATGTCTCTTTTCTGCCTTCTTCTTTGCTGCCTGCTCCTTGAGGAAATATGCTCTCTCCAAAGCTGTTTGCAGAACAATTCTCTTACTGATCTGGAGGAGGGAGGGACACTTGGTCATGTCTAGAAGGCAGACACAACTAGAGAACAGTTATTGACTGTTTCTTGCAATAAAAACTAACTGTGCATAGGCAGTGAAAAGAACAAGCAGCAGGTAAGACAAGGAGTGGAAAAATTATCTTCATCCCATACGAAATTAACTCTGGGACTCATTGCCACAGGATATTGTGAAGAACAGAAATAGATTTTAAAAATGACCTAAGTGAATGAATGAAGTCTGGATTAATCACTCGTTATGAAAAGCAGTGACTCAGCTGAATCAAGCCACTGAGAAAGCCCCCAGAACACTGGTAGGAACTGTGAGGACCAGGCATCTGCTGCTGGTCCCATGGAAGTGGGATGGATCTGACTCAGAGTTGCTCTTGCGAGCCTTTCAGTCACGCCACTTGTGAGGAGTAAAGCAATTACAAAACATAAGTACAGACTGTTACAAACTATATAAACACAGTTAATTTAAAGTGTTTGTCTTAATGATGAGATGACCCAGTTTTTAACTTGTTAATCTCTCAGTTTCCTGTTTTCTGCCTGGTATCATCTTTCTCCTTCTCCGCCATGATGAGTTTTGCTTGCACACTCCTCAGAGCTACAACTGTGTCTTTCTTTCTGCAAAGTTGTCTTATGCAACTAAAAAAAAAGTGGAGTAGCTCTATTAATTCATTCTTATTTTCTTCCATCCCTTGACAGCCCCACGCACTATGGCTCTCCCTTGCTCCTCAGTCTCCTCTCAGTCTCCTGGACAATAAATGCTGCACAAAATCTTTCTATCAAGCAGGCAAATTGGTTGAACCTTTCCAAAAGTGCTTGGTCCTGACTTAGTCCCTTGTCACAGACCCTCCTGGTGAAACTGAAGTTTAACAAGCAACGAGGCCAACGCTGAGTGTCTGAAAACTCTTCCCACCAGTCTATTTTGCTTTGAAATCCTCCCACCCACTAGTTGTTTTGAATTAAGGTTTTGGCCTGGGATCACTGAATTACACAACATGGCATGAGAATATATATTGCAAACAGAATGCAAAGCTGTTCTGTGGCTATTAGTTGCCTATATGGTGCTTCAGCATCACTTTATGTGGTGACTTGGATAGCGTAGGCTGCAGTCAGCTGAATTTCTCGCTCTAAGACTGTGCTCATTCCTATCTAGGATGACGATAACACAAAGGAAATGAAAGGAAAGGTCAGCCATAGCTTCAGAAACCTCATTTATCTTGTGCCTCCTCATCTGAGATGCTGGTACACAGAGAGATACTGATGAGCTTTGTTTCAGTGCCTTGTTGAGGACGCCGGGCAGCTGAGCGATGCTTAGTGCTGCTAGTCACCAGCTGTCCCCATGCTGCAGAGTGCAAATGCCCCCACAGTAAACAACCAGGGACAATGGGGGCTCTAAGGCGGAGGAATGGGCTTGTACCAGGGCTAGTAACTGTACCTGACATAACAAAGGGGCAATTCAGCTGATTGGGAGGGTACAGGGCAGAAAGAATGAATGAGGAAAGATTAGCAAGGCTTGGCTTGTGTAGGCTGGCGCATGATAACGTTATTGGTTCTGTCATTTGATGCTGGGTAAAGAATGCAGAAAGAAAGTGCTTTTAGTCAGCTAAGCTAGCATATGATGTTGGTAAGGCTATTTTCTGGTATTTTCTGCTTTGTTCCCTTTTCCTGTCCCCCCGAGTCATTCATTTTCTTCTTTCATGTGGTGATATTCCCCGTTATCAGGCAGCAACATGACGGCAGGATTCCCAGCACAGCAGAGTCAGGGCTGACCCAGCACTCGCACGTTCTCAGCTTGGGCACACTTTAAACACATCAAAAAGTGGCTGTCTGGCCTGGGGCATTTGTAACAGAGGAAAAGAACTGTAATATCTGAGAAAAAAAAAAGGTCTGATGGAGTTTTGTATGCTGAGAAATGGGGTAGCTCTGTTTAGGAGGTGAGTATACAATGAGAAACCCAACAGCGGGCATCTGGCCTGGAGGAGGCTGGTTTGTACACTCTGTGACATACTTTGTAAAACAGAAATCTTAATGTAAATAGTAGCAGATAAAGGATTTTTCAAATGGCCCACTGCCATGAAGAAAAGGAGTTAGGCAAGCAAACAAGCAAACGCAGCTGAGAGAATGAAGGTCCCATAACTCAGGGTGCATTTGTTTACCTACTTTGGCATGAGACGCAGGTGTGACTTCGTTCTTTGTTTCTTTCTGCAGGCTGGAAGAAAGCCTGCCTGCTCCTTGCCATGAAGGTAAAATAATTTGAGTACTGAAGAATATTCTTCAGAGCTGTGCTTTGCCACTTTTTTTAAATAAAAAGACACACACCTTTTGGAAAAAAAGAAGTCCAAAAACCAGCTAAAGTTAAATAAATAAACTCTGCAAACTGTTTCATACCAGGCTCTAACAATAGTTTTCATTTTTTTTCCCTTCACCTCTACCTGAAATAAGCTACACTTTGAATTTTCATGGATTACTCTCCCCATTTTTGCTTCTTGGCGTGGTGCTTTGCACATTCTTACCTCTCAGGTGTTGCAAATCCCCCCAGCCCTCCTGACCAGAGACTGCAGACTCTACACATTCTCTTCTTGGTTATATTAGTCTTTTGAATTTTAAACATTTTAAGGATTTTTTATAAATATGTTTTGATCTCAGCCAGCTTAGACCTTTTACTGAGAGTTTAGCAGTATCTTCTCTGAGGGCACAGAGAGTTTGGGAGGGGGCAAAGCATAAAAGCAATAGCGAGCATGGCTGAGCAGAGCCCAGCTAGGCGCTGTGGGCTGCAGAGGAACTGGTTTTGGGGAGGACTGGACACGTCCAGCCTCAGGAGAAGATGTTGAGATTTCAGAACTAAATCCAGCTGTGGAACAGCCCCTCCTGGAGCTCCAGGTGGGAGGAAGTGTGCTTGCAGGACCAGGCTGGATGACAAGAAGACAGGCACTCAGAGCAGCTGTGTGACCTGAATACCTCTCCTGTGGGATGGATAAAGAGGAGAAAAGGAACACTTGGAGATAGCAACCTGAGAAGCCCTACCTACCTACTGTGTGGATATGCAGAAGCTGGAGAGCAGAGAACTAGAGGAAGAGCAGGGAGAAAGAGGAAGAGCAGACAGCTGCTCTGCTGATGGTCCATGTAGTTGGCTAATGATGGTAATAAAACAGGATTAGCTGCTGGTCCTGGATTGATGGCTGTGGCAATTGCCAGACATTCTGCTTCCCTTCTGTGAGTAAACCATGGTGGTGGCATGTGGAAATTACTTTTTAAAGCTAATTAGCTGGGTGTTAAGTCTCATCAGACAGTAAAAGTTTCAGGCAAGTAGAACTTGGGTATAATTGCAGCCCCAGTAAATGTTTGCCCCATTAATACCTGTCACTATCAATTATTCAATTCCTCCTCAGATCTTTGAATGCTTGTTTCAAACCAGGCTTTACATGGATTTATTAATTTGTTCCTGGTACTGTCAGCAGATATCAGGAGCTTTTTAAATCAGAAGGAGAGGTGTCTCCTGCTCCATGAGCTCTGTAATCTGGAGGTAAGGGATTAAGTGAGACATTTGAGAGAGATGTGGGTGCTGATACATCTTTGGTTTGATGCTACAAAATCCAAGGGAGATTTCTAGTGGGAGGACAAGTCCAGGTGTGAAAGGGTTGGTGTTTGGAGGACCTGGTTTGCATCTCACAGACATGACTAGGAGCTCCCACCGAAGCAAATGGAGCCCAAGTCACGCAGGAGACTTCTGCTCCTGTTTATATCAGCAATGAGAGAACCATAGCAGCAGGAAAACAAACTGTGGGTGAGAGGAGAGCCAAATGGGACAGCCCCAGGGAGCGGAGTGCGTAGGAGCTGGGCAGGGATGCTGGAGGGGAGAGAGGGTCGCCAGCCCCGGAGCCCTGCGGAAGTGCAAGAGGGGTGAATTATCCCTGCTGGCCTGATAAGGAAAATAATAATCGGGGCAAAATCTTTATTAGAGCTGACTCAAACATTTTTGCCATATCTTCAATCAGCATGTTTGCTTTTACTGCTGTTGATTTTTTTTTTTTTTTATATTTTTTTCCTGGCTGCTGTGTCTCTGTTGAAATTTTTTGTGGCACAGATGGCTCCCTGGTAATTTGTGTGGATGTCCTTTCAGGATTAACATGCTTCTTCAGAACAGCTTTTAATTCTATTTATTTATTTATTTGTTTGTTTTAAATAACACCTGTTTGATGTGCATATTAATTGAAGAGAACAGTAAAGAAGTGGGCTGACAGGTGAAAACTCTTCTCTTGATCTCCCTGTGCTTATAGTATCCAAATAATTAATTAAGGTGGCTTTTCTCTGGTCAAACAGAGAGTGCTCATCTGGCTCACAGCTCTTCGCAGCCGCTCGGCTGCCGCGTAAGCAGGCGTTGCAGCGCAGTGCATCTGTGGCGTGCTGCAGTCCTGGCCACCGAGTATCCCAGTTTATTTTGGAAACTGCTAATGGCTTTGTTTGCACATTTATTCCCTTTGCTGAGGGAGGCTGCAAACTCTTACTGTGACCTTTTGTGTTACTATGATAAGAAGCTGTTTTGGAGGAAAGTAGGTCTGTGTCCTTCAGGCACCCCGGAGCTTTGGGAAAGGCCTTTCGCCCTTCTGCATGGAGGGAGGTATGATGCTGCTTGCAGCTGGAATCCATAGGCTGGGTAATATTTGCTAGGGTAAATATTTAGAGTTTAAGTGTAGGAATTTAGAAATAAAAAGAGGTTAATGTGTATCCTTATTCAAGGAACTGGGTTGCTCATTTTAAGGGTCCAGTTCTGGAGGCATCTCCAACCATGCCAGGACTGCTTCAAGTTGATTTCCAGTAGAGCAGAGAGATGCACGTGGAGAGGAATGTGCCTTCCTCTCATTTTCGCTTTGGAACCCTGCAAAGATCTCAGATATCAATAGAATCATAGCTTCATAGACTGGTTTGGGTTGGAAGAGACCTTAAAGCTCATCCAGTTCCAACCCCCCTGCCAGCAGCAGGGACACCTTCCACTAGACCAGGTTGCTCAAAGCCTCATCCAACCTGGCCTTGAACACTTCCAGGGAGGAGCACCCACAGCTTCTGTGGGCAACCTGGGCCAGTGTCTCACCACACTCATGGTGAAGAATTTCTTCCTCATTTCTCATCTAAATCTACCCTTTTCCAGTTTATAACCCTTTCCCCTTGTTCTATCACTCCATGTCCTTGAAAAAAGTCCCTCCCCAGCCTTCCTGTAGGTCTCCTTCAGGGGAAAAGGGGCTTTTCTGGTTTCTAAAAGAGAAAATCGCAACCACCCTGAAATCAGAGCAGCAGCAAACCTCACAAAATGTTCTTTTGTCTTCAGACCATCTCCTAAACATAGCTACAAAAAATTGAAGTTTAAATGTTAATTTTTATATAAGAAACAAACAATAAATTGTGCTTGTTCATTATTTTTGCGCTAGAGCTGCAAACAAGGCATGTCACATTGCCTTCATAAATTAACCCCAAACAATTAACTCTAATTTACTTTCAAGTTTTGGCACCATTGGTTTCTATATATGTCCCTAGCTTCTATTAGTACAAAAAGTCCAGTTATATGAACCACAATTTATGACAGGGAAAGCTTCATTATGAAGATGTTCTTATTTAAAGTTCTGTGTGTTTTCTTTTCTTGGTTAAATAAGTAGCTTGAAACTGGTCATTTAAAAAAGAAAGAACAATGCTTGTTGCTTTTGCAGAGTCCTTTTCAGATTGTGCATATGATAATATATAACACGAGGCACATTTCCATCGCTGCCATTCTAGAGTGAACAAAGCTTGTTATTAGATGTCTAGCCTACTTTGTTTGATTTGAACTGCAGTCAGAGGGATGAGTGCATGCTTGACATTTCTTCTGCAGGAAAATGTCTAAAGCAATGCCAGCCCGGGCTCCATGATGGGAAACTAGCAAAATCCATTCAGTATGTTCACAAACAACAATTCTAACTTTTAATAAACTTACAAAGTATATAACCACTTTTGGCTCCATAGCCTCACTTTTCCTACTTTTTGATGTTTAAAAAAAAAAATAGTGTAGGTTTTCTTAGATATAGAAAAGATACTAGCAAAATCCACATTTGTTTTATGCAGCTCAGCCTGTTTATACTGCCCATGCTAAGGATTATGTGCCCTCAAATGGGAGAGGAATTTTGTCTACAGCTGTTGTGGAGACACATTATTGTAAAAGATGATGGAGAAAAAGAACTTTCTTAATGAATATATAAGTAATGAGAACAGAAGAGAGATCAGGACCAGTGACCTTATCTCAGTTCCTTGAACCCTGGGTGTACTTTAAGTACATCCCTGAGCTGATCCCTGTTGAACAAATAATGGTGAGCATATCTTTAAGTTTTATTATCTTCAGTGGGGCTTACACATGTGTTCAATAAACACTCTGCTGAAATGGGGCTCCAGGTTTGCTTTTTAAATCAGGGATAATGGTATTTGTCCAGCTTGTCCTGATAGTTACAGATAAAACCACTCTCTGTGTTCAGAGTAGTATTATCCATGCTTAAAAACGTTAAAGAAATAGGCAAAGTGTGTTTCTCCCTCTCAGAGGGAGATGCATTTCATTTGACTGATGGTTTGCCATCCTTGCTGGTGCTTCTCAGTGCATCAACTGGAAGTATGGTGCTACTTAGAAGATCTCTGGCTTGTCTTCTCTTTTAAGCCTTAAGATCTTCACACCAAGGATGCTCTATTTCCATCTCTCAGTCTGAGCTCCAGTAGGAAGTAGCATTTCACTGAAGTCACTGAGAAGCCACCAACTGGCTAATGGGGTCTACCTGAACTGTGGGCAAACGAAATTCACTTATCCTGGAAACACAAACTGTCTCTCTTGTTCATGTCCCAGGAAATCAATCCTACAGCTGGGGGAACACAACAGATCTCCCAAATAGGGGCAGACATGTTAAGCTTCTTGATGCTACTGTCATTCAGCCAGGAGGGCTTGGCACTGTTGAGGCAGAGGAACACAAGGAGCTCCCACCTGGGGCATTTGCACTGTAGGCATGCTCTTGTTTTCCTCATTCCCCACCTACCAAAATGCAGAGGAGACAAAAGGGGAATAAAGAGGAAGTTAGTCTATTACACTCTCCAAATCCCTTATGAGGCGATTAGCAGAACCTAAAGTCTCTGACAAGAACTTAATGTGACTTTTGAGTCGTGCCTAGGACAAAAGATGCCATGGTTTGATATAATAATTAGATATTCATGACTTACATATTGCTACACAAGCTCCAGGCATTGCTTGTGTATCTATCTTAGTTAATGGAATTATTTATGTCTCTTTGGGTATGCCCAGACCTTTTTTTGCTACAGCAGTTAGTTAACCAGCCTAAAGGCTGCTATAAATGGCAGATGATTAAGACTAGAATTGGTGCACAGTAGTGGCTTGTACCATGTGTCTTTACTGCTGGAGCCCTGTCAAGGCTTTCTCCAACAAGCTGTGTTGAGAAGGTTGGAGGGATGTTCTAACTCAAACCTAACTCAGCGGCTACAAGCTCAGCCAAGGCTGTTGTGGCGGGAGGCATCCTGGCTCTGCTCTTTCCAGCAGCAGCAGGAAGCGGTGCCAGAGTTCCTCCTTTGGGTTCATGCCATCCAAATGTGGATATTCTTTTGGTAAATAAAGAATGTGTGCCGCTTATTTTACCTTGGTAAATACAGCATATGCGTAAGCTTGACGCTAGCACCGAGTTCATGACTTTGAGAGGCTGGTCTGGCAGCCGGGGAGCTACTGGCACCCACCACCTGGTTCTAGGGTTTCAGCCTTTGCAAGCATAGAAGGTGGTATTCGTGTCATTAAAGCTGATGGAGCAGCACAAGTGTAGTAGATGTTAATGAGATCAGTGCAGAGAAGATAATAATGGACCAAAAGCAAGAAGCTTACATATACATGAGATCCATTCCTAAATGAGGGGAAAAAAACCCCATTTCCACACTGACTGCACTAATGCATGAGCAAGCGTGGCACAGCAGAAGCATGTCCTCATAGTGTTCACCTTGGGACAGTGTACCAGCTAGGGATCTGTCTCTCCATCACAGGGTCTTACCTGCTTTGGGTTTCTCTGATAGCTTTCTTCCTCTGATCTGAAGTGAGATGTTCTGGTTTGGTTCTATAATGCAAATATCTCAGCAAAAGCACTGGTGTGATGCAGCATCTTCCATCTCCACACAGCCCCTTGGCAGGAGGCAGAGCCCTTCCAGACTGCTGAAGTTTAAGTCCCAATATGCCAAAAATTGGGATAATCAATAAAAACTCTAGATGAGGAGGAGTATCCTGGTGGTGAAATGGCACCGCTGGATGATGTAATTAACCTGTGGTACTGCAGTGTATGCACAATAACAACAAATCCATATCTTTTCCCCAAAGTATGGAAGAAGTTGGGTAGCTGGGAAGATCTATGAAGCGACTTTTGCCTTCGAGTCTGGCTTGTGAATATGAAATGTAACTGGGTTGGTTTCACTTAAAGAATGAGAACAAGATGTTGTAGATCGCTGTAGCACATGCAGCAAAGCAGGGCTCTCAGTCACTGTCAGTTGTTTGTCTGGTGGCTGGCAGCTATCGCTTCAATGTTCCTAGCTAACTAGATTGAGTCCCAAATATATGTCCCCTAATCAATTCATCATGGAGAGGAGACTGAGCTCTTCATACATAAAGGTTTGGGGTTTTTTCAATCACTTTAAATTCATGTTTCCTTCATGAAATCCTTTCCTTGAGATGTCCGTGGTGTCTTTAAATTGTCTGACTCAAAGTCTTTATATAATGGTTCAAGGTTAATAACAGCCAGTAGAAGTTTCCCCTAAAACTTCACATCAGACAGTGTAACTAACATTTTACTATTTATTGGTTTGCTCTCTGGGGGAAACTTTACTATTTTTTTCTGAAGATTAATCAGGTCATCCAAAACAGACATTAATATGAGGATGAAGTCTTCTGTAAACAGAATTACGTTTAATGTTCCTGCTTCCAAGTTGTTCTCAGCGTTGTTACATTTCTCAAATCCTCACTGTGGACTTCCCAATAGTTTACACTGGTGTGAAGTTTTCAGTGTCAGTGTAAGAGCAGGGAGCTACTGCCCTGCCACTTCTACTATCAGCTGTGAGTCTGTGTTCACCACTCCATAAGTACAACTAATTTTTGCATAAGGTTTCTGTTTTTCTCAAGAGAAACTAATACAATTTGCATGCATTCCCACTCTTTTTTATGGATTTTTTTTTTTTTGGTCTATTTTGATTAAGATAACCTATCAAATAAATGTGTGACTGGCAGTGACAAACTGACCCTTGTGTCATCACTGGTTCCTGTTGAGATGTTATCAGTAGTGAGCTGGTAGTATTAAAGATGGAGATGAAGGAAAACAATATGGCCTCAATGAAACTAATTGGAAAAACTCCCATAAACTTCAGCAGAATTGGGATTTAATCCCTGCTATTTTACAGTAAAGCAAAGCTACATGGGAGAGAAGCCTTTAAAAAAATATTATTAGAGAACAGTTGTGATCTTGTATGTCAAATGTATTTAATTACAAAGATTTTTCCAGTATCTCTAGAGAATTTAGGGACATTCAGCGGGACCTTCTTTTCTGTTTGGAAAATACTTTGCCCATTGTGGGCACTAGGAGAGGAAAAAAATTGAAATAAGCTGTCTATAATTGCAGTTGGAAACGCAATACAATGGGAGAGGGCTGAGACCCACAGGGAAGCCAGTGGCAGCACTCCCATTGACCTTAATGGGAGCTGGACCACGTCCCACATGGCCTCGGAGACATTTGTGGGGAAAAAAAACCCATCTACTGTAGAAGTGAAAGATGAGAATGAAGAAACGCACGGATTTCAAAACTCTGTGGCTCGAGTGGGGTCAGCGCCAAAACCTGCTGAAGCAAACACAAAGTCAACGGTCAGGCTGACTTTGAGTCTATTATATCTGCCTTTTTGGTGGAAAAATTTGTCAGTTCCTTAGCTACTACTCTTTGAAAATAGCTGCTCATCAAGTAGATAATACATTAGCAACATTTCTCCTTTGTATAACCAATATACTGGATTTTATCCAAAATCATAGGAGAGGAGTTATTTGTGTGCTTGCAACCCTCAATTATTAAATCCATCAGGTGCTTGTGACCTCTGCTCTTCAGCAGTTCCCCATCTGGAGGTTCTCAGGGACATCTCTCACGGGATCAGCCAGCATGTGATGTGACAAGACCCGTAGGCAAGGACTGGTTCACCTGGCAGCCCTGGGGGAGGCTGCCAAAAAGGGGTCCTACAATGATGGGGTCTCTGCTACTGCAAGGTGAAGTAGATTATGGTGGTGTACAAATGCTGCCACCTCAGTGATCTTAAAGATAGCAGCAAAATGAGGAGGAATTTTCATTAGAGGTAAAATATTTTCTGGGTTTGAAATGCAGCTGAGGAAAAGCTTGATGCTGAAAAGGCATTTGCTTCATGTAGAGGAAAAGGAATGCCTAAAGGACTGCAGAAAGGGGATCAAAATTGTCTTCTACATCAACAGTTCAGGGCCAGCAAAGGCCAGAAAGCCCTCAAGCAGCTACTGTCTGCTTGACATTTTGTGAAGTTATGGAAAAAGATCTCCATCATGGTTCAGTTCCCAGCAATCAAGTGTCCAATGTACAAGTGTGGGCAGCAGAGAGCTAAAGACAGTACGAAAACAGAGCCCCATCAAGGGTACCAGGACAAGCTTTGCTCCTTGTCTCTCCAAGTGTGTCAAGTCTCCAAGCTACATGAAAAAGTTTCCAGTTTCCAGAACTTTCAAAAAAGCAGGGCTCACTCACACCAACTTTGGAGGAAATTAGGAGGGTCCTCGCCCCCAAACAGCACTCAGATAGGCAAAGACCAATTAAGGCACAGCAAAGTGCAGAAAGAGCACAGTGCCTGAGAAAAGGGTTGCTTGCGTTTTCAGAAGAACTTGCTAGAAGCCACAAGGCCTCTTGGAAGGAACGGGGATCATGTTTCAGCCTTGGATTTTAGGCACACGTTGTGACAGCCCGCGGCAGACATGCCAGGAACTTCATTCCGTAAATCACATTTCTTGCAAAGGAGGCCTCTGTGCTCGGTAGTAGTAGCATTTGTTTCTTCTTTTTCTTGGCTGCTTTGCTTGGAAGTAGTGTAAAGACTTAACCCTGGTGAGAAGGACCTGCAGAGAAATAATGGAGTATGTGAGAGCTCCGGCTTTTGCCTTGTTAAATGAAACTCAGTCTATATAAACACCCTTGAAAAAACCCACTGGTAAAGCTGCAAACACAGGATTCAGCAGCGGGCTGTTTTCATTTAGCTTTTTGGCTGCATTCTTAACAAGAATATGTTTTTTTGCGTCTTTCAAACCAGACACATCATCTTGGATGAACTATAATGGTAATAAAAGCATTGCAAATATCTCTATTTCTAACCCAGGTTTTGCTGGAAACATCTTACTATTTAGAGGAGAAATAGAGCCTTCGTGTACCCAGTGTAACAACTTGCTTAGAAGTGACTGTGTACTAAAGAATAGTCCTGTCTTTACTCGCTCTCCGGCTTTACTCTTAGTGTTCCTCCTTTGGTTTGCTCAATATCAAACCATCTTCTTATGGGTGGCTTTTACTTTCATCTAGCCATACTGCAGAAGCTTCAGAAGACAGTGACCTCACGTACCTTGCCTTTTCTCTCTGAAGTATGTGATGTGTTTAGCGTAGTGGTGTTTCATATACACAAAGCCTCGTACCTCCGCACATCATTTGTTTGTAGAGGAAAGTATGTTCAACCAGGTGGTGAGGGTGAGGAAGGTCTCTGCTGTCAGGAAAGAAGATGCTGCAGTTTGCAGCGAGATCCACTTCAAACACTTTGGAATAAATATTTTGTAATGTATATATGGAGCTGTGATGTTCAGCTTGACTATAATGGTGACCCTAAGGAAAATGGTGGTGGAGATAGTCCTCATTAAAAGGGTTTAATTAGCAAAAGCACCTCCTGATTTGCAGAACAGATGCAAGCAGCTCCAGTTCAAAGTTCCTGCCTCTACCAGACGTACTGAACCCCATCATCAGCTCTCACAGGCAGCCACCTCATGCAATCCTCTGTGTATCTATGTAGCTCCAGACTAAGGTTAGGTAGGAATTTGCCCTCATTTGGAAAGATATTTCAGAATCTCTCTCAATAGCTAGAAACTTTCTAGCTTCCAGCTGATTTCCATGCCTTCTACATTTTCTTGTCTGATAAGCCTGGCACAAATTGTCATTGCTAATCCTGAGCAGTCCAATTCTATTCATTGTGCTAATAAATTCAGTCCACCTTTTATTCTGGTCTGTTCTGATCCCATTCTCCCAGAATGGATATTTCCATCTTCCTCTATTTGACAGTCCTTCCCATTCTTATACTGTCATCAAAATTCATCAACATGCTCTTATTGCCTGTGCCAAGAATATTAATGAAAATGTCTAATATATGCAGCCCCAAGACCAAGCTTCTGGGAGCTCTCCTCTTTGACTCCCTCCATGCTGATGGTTCCCCTTTCAGTTTCAGACGATACCTCCAGCTTCCCCAGGAACTTCCCTCTGTCTCTTTGGTGAAAGAGTTGCCAGAAATGCTGGGCTCTACTCATTCTTCTGCCCAGAAGCTGGGGGAAGCCTCCCATGACCTGGGATGAGCCTGCTGGTAAGAGAGGCTCTGCTCCAGTGTGCTCCTCCATCCCTGGTGCCTCATGCCCTCGTACCCTGCTAGTTATGGAGCAGCCACTGAAAGGGAGTCATGGTGAGTCACCAGATTTACAGTGGCCAAGGGCTTGATTTGTGTTTCAATTATTTTGCTACACAAAGAGGAAGCCCTAAAAAGTTGTCATTTCCACGGTGGGTGCTCTCTTAGTATAGAAACAAGAAAAATAACCAACTGTTGACTTCAGAGGCTATACCTAAAAAAATCCTGAATGCAGGTGAAGGAGTGAATGGGGAGATGACTTAGGTAAGCTAAGCTCTGCAATGCTACTGCATTTTATAGTCTCCTGAGGTGGCTGAAATATGCTGTAAGCCTCTTCCACCCTTTGACATGCAAGAAACAGTCTCTTACTCTGTAGTACAAGGCCAAAAAGTACATCTTTTTAAAATAAAGATGATCAGAAAATGCAGAACTTCTCAAAGCAGAACTGTCTCAGAGCCCAAACACATTTGTTTGTTCTCAGCCTTAATCATGAAGAGTTGAGTGTGAAAACAAATTGCCTCTTTCACAAAAAAATGTTGGTTTTATAAGAATCATAGGTAATGGGATGTTTATCACAAGACCCCTCCTTTAATCATTGCCTTGATTAAAACACGAGCTTGCTGTCTATGATGTTGTGTCATCAAACAGCTGCTTGTTACCAGTGCAGCTTTTTTCTTTGAAAATGTGGCATCTGCACAGAGGAGTTTCCCCAGCTTTGGAGCAGAGCTTCCCTTTGAGGATGCCAATCCCCCCACTCTGCACATACCCCAGCCTCTGCCAATGCAACCACCACTGACCGTAGAAGAGAAGTCATAGAATCACAGAATGGTTTGGGCTGGAAGGGACCTTAAAGCTCATCCAGTTCCAACCCCCCTGCCATCAGCAGGGACACCTTCCACCAGACCAGGTTGCTCAAAGCCTCATCCAACCTGGCCTTAAACATTTCCAGGAAGGGGGCATCCACAACTTCCTTGGGCAACCTGGGCCAGGGTCTGACCACCTTCACAGTGAAGAATTTCTTCCTAATATCTCATCTAAACCTCTCTTCTTTCAGCTTAAAGCCATTTCCCTTGTCCTGTCATTAACTGCCCTTATGAAAACTCCTTCCCCAGCTTTCTTGTAGCCCCTTCAGGTACTGGAAGGCCACTATAAGATCTCCCCAGAGCCTTCTCCTCTCCAGGCTGAACAGCCCCAACTCTCTCAGCCTGTCCTCACAGCAGAGCTGCTCCAGCCCTCGCATCATCCTCGTGGCCTCCTCTGGACTCGTTCTAAGTGATCCACGTCTCTCTTGTGTTGGGGGCTCATCACCTCCAACCTCATTGCCTGGTCCTGTGTAGAAAACCAGAGAACTTGCCGTGCCCAGAGTGTTTACTTTTTCACCTCTGTCCACTTCCACCCAGCAAGGTGAACAGCTCTCAGATGTCAGTGAATCACAGCACACTGCAGGATGTTTGAGCGTCATAGCCTGAAGAAGGAGTGGGAGCACAATACCATTGTTGTGCTGGTCGTTATTTCCCCCGTTGCTGTGTGCCATGAGGAATGCAGTGAGTTAACCTGGCGCTGTGCTATCCCTTGGAGTTACAAGTCAGCCTCTTTGCATGAACGCTGCCCACGCAACAGGGAGAGCTGTCAAGCTGCAACACGCCAGAGACACCGAGACACACCTATTGGAATGGTGCTTCGCCTCTCCCTTCGCCTTCCCTTGCTTGAGCCTTCAAAAGTTGAATGGAAAATAACGATCAGGTACTACATTGTTTATTTTGAATTTTTTTGTGCCAAACACAATACACCTTCCCTGTGCTGTGAAGTGTAGACTGTCACAGAAACAGCTGACTTGTCGTACATTTTTACTGTTGATTTGAGCACTGGCACTTTGCACTTTGGGCTTGTGGTGACAACAGCCCCCACAGCCCTGTGTATGCTGTGCTGGGATGCTTCAATTTTGTGTGAATATTGCAATTTAATGATGTTGATGCAGTCTGGTCTATTGTAACACGGGCAATGGGATGGGGGCATCTCAGAGAGGTGCCCGTACCTTTCTGCATGAGCTGTGATGGTCTGAGAGTGTCAGCCAAGAACTGCTGAGACACAACTTTACCCCAAAAACGGAGTTACTTCTGCTATTGGCACTACTGTGTGACTGCTTCCATAACCTGTTTGCTGCAAATCACATCTCTCCTCTAGCCTATTGGGGTATTTAATTGAAAAAGATTATTAGTGCTGCAGCTGTGTAACCATAGGCTTTGCAGGGGGAGATGGACAATGTCCCAGCATTTGAGGATAACCTCTAAGAACAAAGGCAGTACAAGGAGAACTTGGTGGTGGGAACAAGACCCCCGTGAGCACTGCCCTGTGTGGCACGTGTGCTTGGGGCTGGAGGTGGCTGGAGCTGCATGTGGCCCTGGGACAGTGCCTGTGGTTGGAGTATGGTGACCAAGGAGGGAAATGGGGGAGCAGGAGATTTTCTTGATTGGAAAAGACTTTTAAGATCAAGTCCAATCATTAACCCAACACTGATAAGTTTCTGACTAACCCATGTCCCTCAGCACTATGTCCACACATCTCTTCAATCCCTCCAGGGATGGGGACTCCACCACTGCCCTGGGTAACCCATGATGTGCAGCTCTGAGGGCTCTGCAAACCTGGGATGCGCTGTCCCCGCTGTCAGACACAGCACGGTTGGTGCATGCTAGAAGCTTGCTTCCACCACACTGACCACGCTTTATCTTCTCACAAATGTCAAATTGGTCTAAATAAAAGATTGGATGACCAACCATAATTTAGGTTACTAAAGAAATTCCTGTATAGTAAATTTACACTGAGTTTACTGGCTATTCTGTGCAAACTGTCTTCAACAGTATGTGCATCACCCCATGCTTTTTTGTGTGGACAAACCATTAGTGCAAGGGTTCTGGTGTGGGGAAAGAGCTTTTTAATGAAGCAAAGTTATAATGAGGTTCTGTGGCTGAAAGCTGAAGCTGAAGAATTCAGACCAGTAATAAGGTGTGCATTCTTGGCCACTGGAGAATTTAATATCTGAAACAATTTGCCTAGGGATATGATGAATTCTCTCTTTGAAAACTTAAATTAAGATGGGGTTATTTTTTTCTAAACAATCTGGTTCAACCAGAAGTTATGGTCCTGATGCTGGAGGTATTGGGAGCAAATATATGACCGAGACAACGTAAGAGTTCAGACCAGACCCTGCAAGTCTCCACTTGGGTGAAATAAAAGGTTTTGAATAGTATATGAAAACATTGCTTACCCTCGTGTTTTGAACCTTAACTCAGCCTCCCGTGCATGAAGAAATAGGGGAAAAGTGAGAACAAATTACATTTTCTGAATTGTTATTTCTTTAATGTATTTTTACTTTTTTATCTCTTTCTCCAATAATTTCTCACTGACATTAAATGTGCTTGACCTAAAAGGAATCAGCTCACCTTTGTAGTGCTTCCTGATCTCTTTTCTTGTCCTGTGGAATGGGTTACTGCCTGCCTGCTAGAATACCAGTGTGAGGGGATAATTCACCAGGAAATACCCCAGGCCAAGTAAAGAACTGCACAGTACAGCAGCTCTCTTTCTACTCATTTTCCTGCAAAAACAATCCGTGTGCTTAGATATTTAAGGAATGCAAAATAAAGTGGTGGTAGTGACTTTGAGCTATTAAGTATATTTTTCTAGTTTTCCCTTAGCATACTGCTGCATAGCAGGGAGTTATACAAAAGCCCCTATATTTGGCAGGGCACAGACCCCCCTGGCTGGAGTAGAACTGCTTCTTCTCCTCCTGGTCCCTTGTAGAGGAGCTGTAGCTGCAACAGAGTGATATCCAAACTACTGCTGTCTGCCCCAATGGCCCCTGAATCCATGATCCCCTGCAGATGAGCTGGGACAAGTACGGGCATGGAAATGTTTACTACACTACTGGAAATACCTTGGCTGGCAGGAGCTAACAAGGCTGTTACCACAGCTGTGCTGAACAGTTAGTAACAGGTTTTTGGCGAGAAGAAAGAAAAAAGCAAGTAAGAAGAGGACCTTTGTTTGATACAATCCCATTGAAGCATCCCCTGCAGCCCCAGAGTACCCAATATACTCTTTCAGCATTGCACAGAGCTATTAAATTAATCCAGTAATGATGATCTAGATGAAGCCTTGTGCTTATTTCAGCTGTTTCTATATGAGAATCTTGAAGAAAAAGGAAAATAAAGGCTTATACATCAGGTCTAGTTGACTTTTCTCTATTGCTAATGATAGTGGTGAATGAGTACATACTGGGAGTACCAAACTTAATTGTCTTGTATGTGAATAATGAGTCTTCTCTTAATACTCTAGAATTAGTAGGTAAACAAGAAAGTGCTTTTTGGGGAAATCAATGTAGTGATTGCAGTATGTCCCATGATTTTACATTTAAATTTATTCAGTCAGCTGGTTGATTAGCCCTCAGACTGTGTCCTCACAACTACATCAGCCAGACTGCCTCTCTTGTGCTTTAGGAAATCATTCTATTAGAAAAAAAATAACTTGTTATTTTACTGTGAATAGAGCAGGGATAGAGGAGGACTGAATTACCAATTTACTTCATGTAAAGGTCTTGTGAAAAGCAGGTAATGCCCAAGGGATAAAATACCGGAAAATAATTCTTTGATTTGTTATCATGCTAAAGCCAGGATCCATCCTTTTGCCAATGCTAAAGTATTCTGCACAGTGTACAATGCAGCTTCACAAATCTCTATTACTTTTTCAAGCTTATTGCCCAGTAGCTATTGAAACAGAAAAAACCCCTCATGCTTCATTTAAAAAATGGCATGTTTTGGGGAAAAAATATATTTACCAACGAGAATTTTCATTTTTGAAGGAAATGTACTGAAGAGTGTTTTGAAGCAAATTGCATATGTTTATTTCCCTGTCTTTACTGAAAATAGACAGAAGAATTTTACTCACAGAAGTTCCCTTTACTGACAACGAGGCGCAGACCTGAAAAGCTCTGCTGGGTTGTGAGCTGGCAGCTGGGAAAGTTCTTATGTTCTTCTGCCTTTGTGGCTTTCATCAGCAGAGACATGCAGGGTGGCATTTTAAGGTTGCAACTCACCAGGAGACTATGTACTAAGTTGGGAAGAATACCCTCTAGACCAGCAAGGTGGTGAGATTTATACAAGAAATTTCAAAGCATGCAACTGAGAACTACGTGTAGGTAATTTTTGCTGGGCAGATGTTTCTTTATTGGCCTGAAAAGCACACTGCATTTGAAAATGCTTCATTCTGTTTGACCAGTAAATAATTCAATGGAACAGTTAATCTTCAGTGTCCTAGCCTTGACTCTGGCTCTGCTCTTCAAGCTCCTACTTACTCTAAAGCAAATGTTTTTGCTGACAAACTCAGAGAGATTTTTTGTCTTGTTGGACTGGTCTGGCTCATTTCTTCAGGGAAAACAAATCTTGATATCAAAAAGGGAATATTCACCTAAGGAGAAACTGAATAAGGGCTGGCTATTTGGGTGTACCTTCCATCAGAAGAAGAAACTCATCCTTATGTTTAAATATTGAAATATTTTATTCACTTCAAATGGAAGGAAAAAATATCTTGTTAATAAGAAAGAGAGCATACCATAAGCTCCTGATAAATGTGTAAAAGCCTGTATATTTGTATTCCTTCATAGAGCAGAGCTGGAAGCAAGGAATGAATAAAGACCATCAGTAAACCTCCAGTTGTAGACGAGGTACACGTGCAATGGCCAGAAACCCTCATAATGGAGAAATTAAATGGTATTGCTAATTATCTGCTTATACTCTTTTTTAAAAAATATATATTACTGTAAGAGGTAGAGGGCCTGGCATGCTAGATACAGGCAGACACTGTGTAAGAGATTGCCCCATCTCAAATGAGTTTATAGTGTCCCCAGGACAGATAGCAACAGAGCTGGTCATGTCCAGACATTTTTGCCTGGTTGTAAAAAGGATTCCAAATTGACTGAAGCTTTTTTTCTATATTCATTAACATTAAGTGTCATTAGCATACAAATATTTTTTTTCTTTCAGCTGCCCTTTTAATGAAAGGATTTCCCATTTCAGTCCAGCAGCTAGTAAAATACCCATGTTTTAACTAGCAGGGAGTGCTGACATGGGAAGGATGGTCACCAACTGGGGCATCAGGTGTGACCCTTTGGAGATGTGGGTTCCACGTGTGACTAAGAGCTCATCACACACAACCGGCCTGTGCATTGGTGTTGTCACTGTTAACTGTGGTACTCTGAGAGCAAAGGGAGTTGTGACCCTGAGGTGCTCCTGAGCAGATGTAACCCAGTGTGTACAACCGAGCCTTCCCCTGGCACGATGATGTGCTGGATGGACAACTCATCTCAGAGAGAGGAGTTGTTTGAAAGCAACACCCGGCTTTCATGCGGAAATGATTTCCATTGCTTATCTGCAAGCCCCTCTGCAGTGGGGGTGAACTGAAGTCAAATATTACACTTTAAAAGACAATTACGTGTCCTTCACTTCCTCAAGCCCCTCAAAAGCCAAATAGTGCTATCTAATCTAAACCACCCCAGCTCTTCTCTATCCCCTCAGACACATGCTGTGCATTACATTTCTGCAGAAATTCATTGCAGTCTGGTTCAGCAATCCCTTTGAAGTCCTTGGGAGCTTATCTGTACTCCAGCAAGCAAGGGTGTGTCTCCCAGCCAGCTTGCAGGCGACCGTAAAGCAGAAATTTATCCCAGGGGCCACAGGTGTCTCTCTGGGGATTTTTTTTTTTTTCTGAGTATCCATAAATTTCCAGAATTCACCCCAGGATAAAGGGCTACATCCTGAGGCTGGCACTTGGCCTGAGGTGCTGCTGAGTGGGAGTGGGACTGTAGTGTGGGACACATCACAGTGTCCTGTGGGTATTGACCATGAGATCTTAAAAAAAAAAGGCTTTAAGGAAGCACTGAAGGTGGCCATAGCTGCCTTTGGGTACCTCCAAGCAGGTAGAAACAGAGGGGAAGTGGCAGGAGGCATCTGGCTGGCTCCCCACCAAACTCCAGCACATCTTGGTGTTTCAGAGCACTGTGACGCCCCAGCTGCACCCACCAGCATCAACCTTGCCCTGCCCAGCTCCGCTCCAGCTCTCTGGAGGGTGTCCAGATCCTGCACCCCCTGCCCCCTACCCTCAGGGACCCACATCCATCACCATTCCCACCCCCTTTTCCTGGTAACCATAAAAGCTGGAAAATGGTTTTACTGCCACAGGATAGAAATAAAAAAAAAAAAAGTCTGACATTAATCCTGAGATGAAAATGGCTGAGCAAGTATTTTTGTTGATTTAAGGCTGTGCTTGTTACATTCTTGAGACTACTGAGGTTATCATGTAATCCATCTGAATTGCAGCTTGCGGCATTTCGAGCTAATTTTCAATTGTGCTGCATTTAACTATTCTTTACCTCCTTCTGCCTCCCAGGATACGTGGAAAAAACATACATCAGGTTTTGGAACCTCTAAGCTCTGGCTTCTGAGGTGTCTCTGATCAGAAAATGGAGACAGAGCGCTCCTTGAGAAGAGAAATTTTGGGGGCTGATGAGACTTTTGACTCTGCTGAAAGGTGACAGTTTTAGGGTGCTGGGTTTTGGCTAGAGGAGGGTTCAGTGGAGCAGCACTGCCTGTTTATTTTCTGAACATTTTGAGTGTACAGACATTTCTATAGATGTTTAGAGAGGGGCAGCACTGGAGATGAGGTTTATTTATTTGCAAGATATATATTGTGCAAACAGCCATGAACTGCTTCGTCTCACCATCCTCCTGATGCAATTCACCTCCCACCTCCATGGACCACCCAATCTGGCAGGGAGTGGAGGTCTGCATAGCTGGGAGTAGAGGTCTGCATGGCCAGGAGGCTGCTGCTGGAGCTGGATGCAAAAGGCCAACTGGATCCTGGGCTGCATCAACAGCAGCGTGGGCAGAAGGCTGAGGGAGGGGATTCTGCCCCTTGATTCTGTTCTGGTGAGACCTTACCTGGAACATTGTGTCCAATCTGGGGCCCCAAACTCAAGAAGGACATGGACCTACTGGAGCAAGTCCAGAGGAGGTCACGAGGATGATTTGAGGGCTGGAGCAGCTCTGCTGTGAGGACAGGCTGAGAAAGTTGGGGCTGTGCAGCCTGGAGAAGAGAAGGCTCTGGGGAGATCTTATAGCAGCCTCCCAGTACCTGAAGGGGGCCTATAAGAAAGATGGGGACAGACTTTTTAGCAGGGCCTGTAGCAATAGGACAAGCAGTAATGGTTTTAAGTTAAAGGATGGGAGATTTAGACTAGATATAAGGAAGAAATTTTTTTACAGTGAGGGTGGTGAAACACTGGCACAAGTTGCCCAGAGAGGTGGTAGAAGCCCCATCCTTGGAAACATTCAAGGCCAGGTTGGATGAGGCTCTGAGCAACCTGATCTGGTTGAAGATCTCCCTGCTCACTGCAGGGGGGTTGGACTAGATAACCTTCAAAGGTCCCTTCCAACCCAACCTATTCTATGATTCTAACATGGACACACAGATTTTGGAAGACTTTTTTTCCTCTGGTGAAATTAATTTCCTTCTCCCACCATTCTCTCTATTAAGAGGAGCTCCAAACGGGTGACAGATTTGTCAGATTTTTGGACACAAGGCATGAGGAGGAATTTTCTCCTGGGCCCAGTTGGTGATCTTCTCAGCATCCAAGTAAATGAAGCCTCAGTACTAAACTCTGGATGTGACATATCCATGGACCAGACAGATTTTCCTGGAGGACAAAGCAACTGGGTATCTCTAACCAGATGGAATCACAGCATGATTTTCCTCTGGGATCCTTTGTAAGTAATTTCATGACAAAGGTGGGGTTAAGCCCATTTTTCACATCCCTTTGGAATATGCTCCTGGTCTGCTCCTTACCCCAAACCAGCAGACACCCAGGTATCCCAGGCAGACCAGGGTAGGTGCAGAGAAACCTTGTATTGCCTCATCATGTCCTGGCTTCATGACAAGTTTACTGGGAGCACCATATGAGCGTCTTCCTTCCCTCCTTCAGCTTCTTTTCCCTTTCCTCCCTTCTTCTGCCTCTCCCCAAACCAGGGGACCTGCTGACCCCCAGGCCCCACTGTGGATGGGAGAAGACAGATCGCTTGTAGTTCCCGCTGCCTGTTTGTTTGTGGAGACAGGGTTAAACTGTGTTATTTCTTATCTGTAAATGATGGTTTTCCTGTCGAGCACTATTACAAATGCAGCTCCTTTGCTTTTAGCTCAATTTTTCACCGCTTGCTTTCCCCCCTACTCCCTCTCGGTTGTACGCTGGAGATCACAGTAGTTTCTGTTTAAAATGTTTCAGCTTCTCTGTTTTCCAGATTTAATTGGGAGCCTGTTGCTACACGCTGAGCAGGGTGGGACTGCTGATTCCTTTTTGTGTTGTTTTTTTTCCCCCTTCAGAAAGTAGATTGTTGAATGTAGGGCTTCAGGGAATAAAATTTACAGGAGAGAAATTGCCTTGTATGTTTTTATGGTAGAACTACCTCACTGGCCAACATGGTATTTCACCCTTTGCATGCCATGAAAAGCTCTTGTTCATGCTAACTCTTTCTGTAACTGAGGGTTTAATGTTTCTCCAGTTCCTGATTCCTTACTACAGTTTTTTAGTCCTCTGTGGTGAAAAGGAAACTCGTTGCTTTCAGATTAATTGCTGAATTGCTCTTATTTGCATGTAATGAGGCTGAATATGCCAGTCAAAATTGGAGCCTCGTTTAAAAAGCTTCTTTTTTGGAGATTTATCATCTGTCACTGACCATCATTATGACCCTTTATAAAGGACATGCAGTATTTTGGGACCCATCCAGCCCAAGGACAAAAGATGGCTTGTAAGAGGCCATCTCTTGCACAGCAGCCCCCCATGGGGACACTCACAGGACAGGGTCCTGTGGGTCCCCAGTCAGAAGCTGGGGCTGCCGGTCTGTGCCCAGGGCAGGGACAGGGGACAGCACGACAGGCCACCTCTGTCCTCCCACGCATGCCGCTTCTGCTCAGGAAGCATCGTGGGGGATCTGCTGGGATGTTTTGGTTTTGTTGGGGTTTTTTTTTCCTGTGTTTATGCTCCTGGGACCTGATCTTCCCAAACAGCTGAAGGCCGGGGTCGGGAAGCACAACTCCTTGTTGTGCACAGCCGGTTGGAAGGCAGCACCAAGCAAGGTCCCTGAGCGTTCAGTGCTCACTCAACACTCCACAGCCAAGGGAAAAGCAAGCTGCAAGGTGGGACAAGCCATGTGCCAGCTTCACCAGCATGTGGTCAAATCACTGCTGGCTGGGATGTGTGATCTGGGATGAACCTATCGCTGTTCCACAGCCAGGCTCTACTGAGAGCATCATGCAGTTTTCTCTCTCTCCAAGCTTTTCTGCAGCTTGTTCTCAGTCTTTGCACTCATGATTATTTCAGACTGAACAAGCAACAGCTCTAAGACTTTCTAAACCTTGTTTATAACATTCCTCTTACCCAAAACACTCATGTTACCTGCTCATCAAATGGATGGTGGTCAGATAGTCAAGTCCTGTTGGCTCTACAAGGCTTTCCTTGGCAAATTAAAGAAGCACTAACCTCTAGCTAACATTAACAACCAGCAAAAGCCTTTCTGCACATCCACACAGACCTGCTGTATTCCTCCCACTAGAGGACAGTAGCTGGTGTACGCAGCCACCGGCAGCATTTTACAACAGAAGCAAGAATATAACAGCCCTACCATTCCTGTAGAAACATGTTCCTTTCTAGTGGTTTTCACATAATGAATCCCAGTGAATATTTAACTAAGTCTCCCCTGTAATCAAGTTTCTGGCCTCCTTACTTGTATCCACAACGTAAAACATTTCCGGATCCATTGCGTTCAGCAGCCCTGGGAGTCTCCAGCAGTATTAGTTTCTCTGTTCAGTTGGCATCAGAAGAGCTGCCTGATTGTTATTGGGTTTTTCTCATCCAGCCATCACCAATAGGATCTTTCCTGTCCATTAAGAGATGGAAAGGATCTTTAGGACCTCAACTTGGCCATCTAAATCAAAAGCAGGCCTTCTCTCCAAGCCCAACAATATTGCTGTATATTCACACATATGACAGAATCACAGAATGGTGGGGTTGGAAGGGACCTCAGGAGATCATCCAGTCCAACCCCCCCTGCCAAAGCAGGTTCCCTACACCAGGTTGCACAGGAAAGTGTCCAGGTGGGTTTGAACATCTCCACATGGATGGAGACTCCACACCCTCTCTGGGCAGCCTGTCCCAGGGTTCCAGCACCCTCACAGGAAAGAAGTTTTTCCTTAAGTTTGTCTGGAACTTTTGCTGTTCCACTTTGTGCCCATTGTCCCTTGTCCTGTCACTGGGCACCACCAAAAAGAGCCCGGCCCCATCCATTTGGCCCCCACATTTCAGATATTGACAGACATTGATCAGATCCCCTCTCAGGCTGCTCTTCTCCAGGCTGAACAGTCCCAGCTCTCTCAGCCTCTCCTCGTAAGGCAGATGCTCCAGGCCCCTCCTCATCTTTGTGGCCCTATTATATGAATATTCATTGCTACGTGCATGCAAATGCAAATTCAGTGATGCAAGTCTGGATTTCATGCAAACTGAGCTTCCCTATAATCATCTCTTTAAAACACAAAAGAATGAAGGAGGAAAGTGTGTTTCTGGATCTGTGTGAGCAGGGAAAGAGGACAGTTTGGGTCTGTGTGGTGACTTGGGGAACCTTTCTATGATAAAACTTACAACTTAGCAAGCGTTGGAAAAGGCTGCCAGGGGAAGTGGTGGAGTCACCATCCCTGGAGATATTTAAAAGATGGGTAGAAGTGCTACTTAGGGACATGGTTTAGTGGTGGATTTGGCAGTGTTAGGTTTACGGTTGGATTCAATAATCTTAAAGTTCTCTTCCAACCTAAAGGATTCTATGACTTCTGTTTAAGGAGCTCCACATGCCAGTATCAAATAGCAAATCCCTGTTTGTATTTGGGCTTTACCTGTCTGACCATTACCTTTTTATCCCATTTTTGGACTGCAGCTTGTGAACGTGGTTACAGAGTTAACAAACGAGGGCTGTTGAACCTCGATGCACCTCTGTTTACGTGGAGGCTTTCTTGGGCAGGTCACTGGCTTCTCTCCAAGGCAATCCAGTTTCTCAAGTGAAATTGTGGGTACCTTAAACACCTGGCAAAGTGGAGGAGGAGGTCATCTTACAGTGGGGACTGGAGCTGATAAAAGACATGACTTCCACTGACAGACACACACAGGAAGAAGCAAATTCCTGTGAAAACTATGGTAGGAGATAGAGAAGTAAAATTATGTGCAAAGGACGGGGAGATAATAAAGACTATGAACTGCTCAGGGAATGCTGACTTAAAGATGTTTGAGAGATGAGAAGAATGAAGCAGGGAAATAGTTGTAGGCATTTAGTGCTTTATTACCTAAGGTTGTGGAAAGTAAAAAAATGACTTTTATAACTTTTTTTTTTTAACTGCTACAGAGTGACTGTGCCTGTTTGTGCCTGCAGCTGGGCCTCTGAAAGAGTGAACTGGAAATGCAGAGCTTGGCACTGCAGCGAAGGATGTGGGAAGCAGAAGGGGTCTGTGGGGATTCGGTGGTGTGGGAGGGCTGGGTCCCAGCACCCTGCCCAGAAGGAACAGAGTGCCTACACTGTACATCCCTGCCATACAGAGATTCCTGCCTCTTTCCAGGGTTTAAACTGTAGCACAAACCCTGGTGTAAGCCTGACATCACACCTTCTACTCTGAGGTTGTGTCTGAAAGTTGGAGCACGCTTGCTGAACCCTGTGGTGTCACCAGAGAAGAATCTGATCTGATGTAACGTTGCATGGGAAGCTGCCACAACCACCAGTTGGTCTAGTTAGACCACAGAGCTTCAGTAAAACAAATCAGCATGTATTGATCAACTGGAAACAGGAATGAGAAGTGCATGGGCCAACAAGCCAAATATCTCCAAGATCCCTAAGAGAAAGACAAATTGTCTTTGCAGCCTTTGTCTTCTCATTTTTATAAGTCTGGCTCTGTCTTGCTGTGCCCTGCTCAGTGCTGAAAAGGGGTTTATTCACATGGTTTCTCTGAGGCCTGCTTTAGGGGAGCTCGCTGCTAAAAGATATTCTCTGACAGATGCTGCTTTCCACTCTTTTAGAAAAGATACTATTCCCCAAGAGGTGCTCTACCAGGACAGCGTGTGACAAATTCTTTATGAGAGAATACATAATAAATTGAGGATTTTCTTTTATTTTGATTATTTAGTATTCAATATTTGTATTATGGAAGTGCCTGGAGGTTCCAGCTGAGATCAGTGTCCTATTGTTCTAAGCCATGCATAAAAACACGGTCAGAGATGAGGAGCTTACCATCTAAATAGATGAACTGGATAAAGGGTGGGAGACAGGAAGCATCTATTATTCTCATTTCATAGCTGGAGAGCTTGGACACAGACAAATTAAAAGTGTCTTTCCCAGGACTGCCTAGGAAAGCCAATGTAGAAGGGCAGAAAGCATCAAATGTCCAGTATCCCAGTGTAATACCCTGCTCATAACACACCACATTTCCTGTTTAAATATATCTTGCAACAGTGTAATAATAACAACAAATATTTTTTGAATCTTTTCCTTAAGATGTACAAAATGAGAGGAGTACCGGAAAGGTTACATGGCTACAAGGCATAACAGTCTGGAGGGAGCCTTGATACTCAAAATGCCATTACAAGATATTGACAAGATAGTAGTGAAAACAATCTCTTTTCTTCCAACTGCTTGGCCTTAGTGCCTGAAGAAGTATCTCTTAGAAGATTCTGCAGTGCATAATGAGAAGTAAAAAATCGATAGGCGAAAATAATTCATTTGCCACCTTTTGTAGCTTAACCAAAACTAGGGTTTATTGTTGATAAGCAACCAGTAAAATTACCCCTTTATAGGCTGGGAAATGCAGCCCCTGTCCTTCCTGTACACATTATGCTACAAAAGACCTTGGTAGCCCATCTGCTTCACACTTTTATGGATAATTATTGGATCTACTGGCATTGAAACAAAGAAATTCTTATCTCAGTTTTTCAGTTCAGCAGCATCTTGAAGTAATACACAGTGAGGACTAGTGATGGAAGTCTATGAGTAGCAGCTTTCAGGTTAGAAAGGGTTTGTGTTTATATGAAATTGAAGTGACTTTTCCCTAAGACACTGACAAACATACAGGGCAACTTTGCCTACCTTTGAAAAGAAAAAAGATTTTCAGAAAAGGGTTCTGATGAGTTGCTTCTTTGGTACCCTGAAAAAAAAGTTGAAAGCTGCCAGGGAAGGGAGCCATAAATACTTTGGAAACCAGGTAAACATTTTAGCTGCCAGAGTTTGGGTTTAGGCACTTAGCTTTAGAAGAATTTTTTTTTTAAATTAAAATCTTGGACAAGTATTTAATTGTATCCAGGATGGTCAAGCAAAAATTTTGGACAGGTCAGCTTGAACAACAGGGAAGAAAGGTTGCTTTCCCTTGTCTTCTGTGGAGAAGCTAAATCCTCAGCAGCTGAAATAGGATTTAGAGGATCCCTCCCCATAGTTCTCTAAAACGTTAATGGATGGGTTTTCTTTTTCTTTTTCTTTTTCTTTTTGGTAATTTATTTAATTTTCTGTATTGTATTCCTATTTTCATCAGACAGATAGAAATGTGACACGTTAGCAGGTCCAGCACCTGGAGAATAGACCAGGACTGGAGAATTTGCTTCCTGCAGGTCCCTGTGGCCTCCCGTGCCATCTGTCTGCAGCGTGGCAGGAGCTGGGGCTCGTTCCTCGCTGGGCTCCCGTGGAGGAGCTGGTTTCCTTGGAGCCCTGACTACACTCGTATCTCCAGCACTTAAAAGAAATGTCAGAGACTCTGTAAGGATTAGATCTAAGGAGTTCTCAGAAGCTCTGTGTTATGTTTTTTTTCTAAGGTGACTTTTCCCACATTACTGGAAGGCATTGGTTGTCTGTATCACCTCATCATTTGGGGACATTATCATTGTTTATAAATATCTAAAGGGCAGGTGTCAAGAGGATGGGGCCAGACTCTTTTCATTCATGGCCAGTGATAGGACAAGGGGCAAAGGGCACAAGCTGGAACACACGAGGTTCCACTTAAACATGAGGAAAAACTTTACTGTGAAGGTGCCAGAGCCCTGGGACAGGCTGCCCAGAGAGGCTGTGGAGTCTCCATCTCTGGAGATGTTCAAAACCCACCTGGTGCAGTCCTGTGCAACTTGGTCTAGGTGTACCTGCTTTGGCAGGGGGGTTGGACTGGATGATCTCCTGAGGTCCCTTCCAAACCCCACCATTCTGTGATTCTGGATCTCTCTATAGACACAAGCTCTTTGTCTTCTGCTTAATCTTCTACCTCCATCCCTAAAAGCCCTTCAGTTGGGCTTTTGTGGATCCAGCCCAGGAGCAGCCTGAAGTGTGGCACATCCTTACCTTACCCTGCCAGGTAAAAGAGATGCCAGGTGGAACTGAATTCATCCCCTCACCTCTGCCCGCTCCTCTCTGCGGTGGAGGTTTGGCTGAGCCCAGCTGTGCCTTCCCCACAGCTGGAGCCCCTCACTCGGACCGTGCCCCTGTTGAACATTAACTGTGCCCCTGCCTGCGTGTGGAGGGGGGACCAGGGTCCAGCTGACAGCAGTGACAAAGAGCTGGCAGGGCTGAAAGATTCAATTTAACTTTCTTTCTCCTCCTCCGCTTCCATATGCGAGGGGGGGACAGCACTGTTCCTGCTTTTGAAACTGGCAGGGCAAAGGAGCATTGGTGTCCTCATTTTCCTTCCTCCCTATTGATGTATCATTGCCAGGATGAAAAAGGACGTCTCAAGAGCTTTTGAAAAAATGGGTGACTACTCAAGACATTTTATAAAGGAGGAAGAATGGGAAAGAAAATAGGACTCGGTAGGGGGTAGAAGGAGGCTGAATGTGTGCCTTGTCTGTCTTTTCTTTTGCTTGAAACCTGGAGCTGTTGTTCCTATTTCAGTTCAAACTGTCACCTTTAGTTCATGATGGCTTTACTGCCCTTGCTCCTGAACCTCAACAGATTGGGGCTTATTTACCTATTCACACTCCGCTGTGGAACCTCATTAATAGGCTTATTAGCCACACCATTCACGTGCAGGAGGGCTCACAGAAAAGATCCCAGCCACTTTGAGAGGAGGAGGAAAAAACTGTAAAGAGATTATGCTCTCATTCAGCAGCCTAACTGCTATGAAAGGCTCCCTGGGCCCACCGAGATCTCTTGAAGCCTAAATATGATGACAGAATTGATCCCACCTCCCCCCCCCCCCCTCCCTTTTAATTCCAAACATGCTTCTGCTTTTCTCAGATGGAGGAGTCGGGAGGTTGTGGGCCACTTTTAGGAGAATGTGGCTCATTTAAGAGAAAAGGCGGCTATTGATAGACTGCTATCTTTTCATCCTGAAAGAGAATAAATTCTGACAAGTGCTTCCAGACATTGGAAATAGGTGTTCTGATTTGTCATTTTTAGTGGAATGCTTCCTTTTCTTTCAGAGTATGCAAAGATATCGATGAATGGTGAAAGGTATTGCAGCTTCCTGTGTCGGACAATAATTTATGTGAGAATGCGTTAACAATGTTTTCAATGGGCGATGGACATGCCCGGAGCTGGGAAAATTGGATCTTGACTGTGACATCTCAGCTTCTCAATTAGAACATTCAGTTGTCTGTTGCCTTAGAATGAAGAAAAAAAAAAACAACTTGTGTTTCTAGTCAATTACAAATTTGTCTGCTGTCCCTCATAAAACCTGTGTTATTGCTGGTGATGGTGGGAAAGTACTTTCTGGGAGGTAAGTATATGTTCTATAGAAAACTTGTTTTCAAGTTTTTGGTATCTGGAAATATGTAGATAGAGAGTTACACTATGAACATACAGTGTGGTCACAGTCCTTGAAAATCCCCTTGATCAATATCGTGTACAACATATAAAATATACAGTAGGGCTGTGCTTAAATAAAGTTAACATTAAATTGATCAAAGCTGATTTAATTTGAGGCAACCACCACATATTGATTTTGCTGTCAAGCTGATTCTACACAATAAGCATTACACGGCCTCTGTATTAGCAACCTTTTAGTTAATGGTATCTAGAACAAATGTTTTATTAATCAAGTGTAAGTTATACTGAATTTTGAATACCAATATAATGCAGTTTTAAATCTGTGCATTCAGGCAAATGATGTTTGCATAACTGTTTGACAAGTTTTCCCTGTTTGGACACCACACACACGATTATTGAGGGTGAAACCTCAGATAAACTCAACAGGCAGCTGAGACCGGGCTTTGCTTTCGGGAAGACCGGGGAAAGCTCCTCAGCTGCGGGTGGTTTCTTGGGTGGGTGTTCTCCAACCGCCATTCCCAGCTGGAACTGGCCAGCCGCAGCTTTTGGGCCAAAACAGCTTCTGGAGAGGTTTTTTTGGAAAGTTGCTGAGTTGGTACCGTTTCTGTGGGAGGATTCCCATGCTGCCAGCACCGCCCGGCTCTGCAGGGACCCGCTTGGGCCCGGGCAGGCACCGGCTGCGCCACAAGCCGGGCCCGGATCGCCCTGCCGAGATCATCATCGTTCCCTTCCAGCAGAGCGGAGCTGTGCGGGATTCCTCCCCTCCAGCCCTGGCCCCGCTGTGGGATGCGCTCCCCCGGGGACGCAGCGGCCGGAGCTGAGGGGACTCCCGCTCCTCTCCTGCCCGCTCTTTAGCGCTGCGGCCACCTCCCTGCTTCGGTTCTGCTGAACCGCAGCCGCGGCGCCAGCTGAGCGCAGCTCTTTCCGCGGGACCGGGGCCGTGGGCTCGGCCGGCCGGGTCGGGCGGTGGCGGGGGAAGGGGCTCTGCGCCTCAGCCGCCGCGATTGGCAGAGCCGAGCAGCGCCGTCCAGGAAACGGCTCGGGTTGCAGCGGGGGGAGTGACCAGGGGAGGGAGGAAGGGAGCCGGAGGAGTGCGTCGGGAGAAGGGGGGGAAAAAAAAAACCACCCCAAACCCAACCCACCCACCCGAGGGGGGTTGTCGGGTTGACAAAGCTGCGGCGGCTCGGGGAGGGCGGCTGGATGGAGCGGAGCGGGAGCCGCGGCGCTCTGCTCGGCGATGCCCGCGCGGGGGAGGAGGCTGCTGGCGCCGGGCACGGCGGGCTCGCCCCTCTGAGGCGGTAGCTGCTGCAGCCGAGCAAGGGGACGGGACAGGACGGGACGCCGGGCCGGCTCCTGCTTCGCCTCCCTCCTGCTTCCCCCAGCCGCCTCCCGCGGGGGATGTGCCCCGCTGCGGGCTTGTGAGCCGGCCCCGCCGGGGCTGCCTGCAGAGTGACCGCGGCCGCGGAGGAGTTCTTTCCCGTCCCGGGGAGGTCGGCACCGCGCCTCAGCCCGCCCCCGCTGCGGGGGAGCGGACCCTTTCCGCGGAGCTTCCTCGCTGCAGGTAATGGCCCCGGGATGGGCTGGGGGAGCGGGGCGGAGGGAAGGTGGTGGAGGACCGCGGGTCCCGGCGCTTCCCCGGCGCCGTCTGCCTGCTCGCCTGCCCGCTGCAGCGCTCTGGCTGCCGGCGCGGGGCCCCGCACCTGGCGCACGCCGGCGGCGGGGCGGGCTGTGCCGGTGTGGGGCTCTGTTCCGCCCGGTGGGTCGGTCTTTCTGTCACTTGATCGTCTCTGCGGTGTCGGGGCGGGCGGGGAAGCGGCACCGCTGGGTCCGTGCCGGTTCCCCCGCTCCCGGCCGTTGGATGTCTTTGGGGACGGTGTCCAGCGGTGACAGCCGGACAGTCAGCGGGGGATGAGAACGGGGGGCTCAGCCCTGGGGGAGCAGCCCCTTCACCCCCCACCCCCGTTCGGTACCGCTGGCCTCAGGAGGCCGGTATCCCCGGGGAGCAGGGGGTCCTGCCCCGCAGCGGCGCCGGGGGAACGAAACTGACCTAGTCTGAGATAAGGGGAAAAAAGAAATCCTCAATGAAATATAGATTTAAATGCAAAACGGTCCGTTCAAACAGGGACCCATTATGCGTTTGGTGTGAAACGCTATCAACATTTAAAACTTCATTGTCTCCTTTGTACCAAATCCCTGTAAATCTTCCACTAGCCTTTACTCATTTTCATCTGAAAAGCCTGTTTGGGCTGAATAGACAGCAATCAGCAGCCTCTGGACTTCTTGTCTCTCTCTGGAATGTCAATTAAAATGCAGATTTTTTTTTTTTTATCCCCCCCCCTCCCCGATCTCTTAGGGGCAAAAGACTTGAGAAAAACTGGATAGTCCTGGAAAGCAAATGAAAGAAGTTCAAACAATGAAAAAAGTACTGAAGCTGCCAGCCGGTTCCCATTAGTCCTTCAGAATTAATGTTTAATAGTTGTGATGCTCAGATTTGCTTGGAGATTGAACTATGATGCAAAGTCTTGTTAGATCTGTGTGTATGTGTGTATATATATATTTATAGACGCGTGTGCATATGTATATAAAGCTGTTAGCTTTCAAGCTTCATGTACCTGGATTTTTTGAATGTGTGTGTATAGGAAGCTGTTAGCTTTCAGGCTTCATGTACCTGGATTTTTCTGATGGAGCTACTGGGCTTTTAGGAGGTTTGAGATTTCTTTGTGGAGGGAAGATCCGTATTTCGTTCAGCTTTTGCTATTCTCTGCTTAATGGAGAAAGATGCTGAAGAGTTCTACAATGAGCAGTGTATTGATTTGGTTAACATACTCTACAAATTGTACTCTCCCTGGGGAGTGATAAACATCTTATAAACAACAATGGAAGTAGATTAAAAAGAACACTGAGCATTGAGTTTAATTAATGCCACTGCTGAACAAGTACTACTTGTTTGTGTGTGTGAGTGTGTTTTAAGCTGAAGTACAGCTTGGAGGAATTTGGTTGGGCTCCCAAACCAGTCTGCTTTCCCATGCTTGTCAGTTTGGCAAAGAAATTTGGGCAGGTATGTGACGAGGTGAAAATCGACTTGATGAGCGAGTGGCAAGGAGAGCCATCAATCACTGGAGGCTGACAACTCCTCCCCAAAGTGTAGGCTGAGAAGGGAGACAGAGTTCCCTTTCAAGGGGAAAAATAAACACTACGTGTGGCTTTCACTGAGTCTGAGACTCCAGGAGGGATTATGGTATTGTAGTCAGGAAGCCAGAATTGTGGAGGCCAAAAAGCATGCTGGGGCTGTGTTCCAAACATTGAGATAGAGGTACATAATTATCCAGCGCAGGAGGTCTTTCCAGAGACTCGTCCCCCAGCAACTGTGGCGATTAAACTATGAAAAGAATTTGGTGTTGTTTCATCTTCGTTGGATTCCACTTCTTTTGGGAAAGGGCAATCCTCGAACCCTGGTCGCTGTCGTGGCGTTGGTAAAAAGTGGTTTAGCTCCATGGATGGGTCCAGAGCTCTGATTTTTGCTTTGCTACGCCTTTGCGAGCCACGGTTTTGAATTTTCTGCTGCCCTGTGGATGAAGAATCCCTTCTCTCTGCTGGCAGATGTTCAGGTGCAGAAGTTGGCAAAAATCTTCAGGTGAGAAGAACGTGTGGTCAGGTAGCCTTGTGCTGCACTTCAGGACTGAGGATGAGGGTAGGAACCACAAACGTGCTTTTAGTGGCGTTTAATGTGACCTAAAAATCTGAAACAGCTGAAATGTAAGTGGAATTAATGCTGTTTTTTTAAAGAAAGAGTCTAGAATATGTGCTAGCATTCTGGTATGTTTTCTTTTTGCAAAACGATGATTAAATTTTGCGTTTATATACATAGCCTGTAATCGAGCTTTACAGGATGATTTATGGAAATTAAATTAGCATTACATCCAGTCTGCTAATTAGCGTTTCTGCCCGCTTTACAGCTGGATAAACTGAGCGACAGAGCTGTGGCTGTCAGACAGCGAGGCGGGCGGCTGACCTGGGTGGTAGCGTCCAGGAGGACTTGCTCCAGACCTTCACCCAATGCAAACCAGTCCCAGAGACAGAGCTCTCTTCAGTTCTACACCTGCTCTGTGCTTATTTAAAGAAGCTCTTTGCAAATGTTTATGCAGTGGTCTGGTGGTGTTTTCACTAGAGATTTAATGGTAGTTGCTAGCTTGTGGTCTGGGATGCTCATGCTATGCTTAAATCTCTGGAGGAGAGACAGAGCTTTGAACTGATAGCAGCTAAGGTGAAAAAGCTTGCCTTGAAGTAATGAGGATTCACCTGAAATAGTGTGTATTGATTATTTTCCTCAAGTGCCTTACTTATATCGTTTAAAATCTGTTTCTACTGACTCCAGAAGTTACTGTACATGGTACCCAAGATAAAAGGTGCCTCAACAGCGTTTCTGTCCTTAGCACTGTGAACTTGGATTGTTATGTAGCAGGTAGCAAAAGGCTAATAAGATCTGAAAAAAACTTTTTAAAGGTTAGCTTTATAAATGGAGAATGTTTGTCTGTGTTTCTGTATGCTGAGGTACCACATCCAAATGACAGGGAGTTTTGAGAAGTTTGACTTCATTTCTATACTTTCTCATTTTTGTTTGTTTGTTTTGAAAGGATGAGAGTGGGAGGGGGAAAAAGAGGTTTTATGTTATTTTTCCCTTCCAGATGAGTGCTCTCTAAGCTTCAGTTGAGTTTCATCACATTTAGAGGTGAATCATTGGCCAGATTAGAGCAATTGCTGCAGTTACTTGTTTTAACCATTTACTGAGGTTTATCATCTTTTATTTTTGAAGCGGAAAATCAAGTCAAATTTTCTGGTTGAGCTGTTAAAGCACCCTGTGGAGATGCTCTTCTGACCCTCACCTGGCATCATAGTGTGGTGGCAACAGGGTGTCCCCTGAAGTGAGTGCCAGTTACTTTGGTAACTCTTCTCTCTTCCATCAGTCCATGCCTGGATTGCTGGTTAACTCCATCCATTTAAATAAGTTTTACTGTGAATAAAATAGACCTTTTTTTTTTTTTTCCCCATCAGAAAAGTATATCAATAAGCATCACTGAGAGAGAGAAGAGAAACGTGTGTGACACAGTTTAGCATATATGAATGGAAAATGATGCTGGGGAGGTCTCCTATAAAACTCCAATCTTTATACAGATTTTAATTGACTGTAATGCAGCATAGCTAACCAGTATCTCTGGGAAGACTGGAGCCTTTCACCTGTACAGGACTCTCAGGCTTGGCAAGGACACTGAACTGAGGTAGAAGAAGGTACATCCATAGGGGAGCTGGAAATCCTGAGGTGGAATAAAGTTGTACAGATTATTCAAGTCGAAAGAGTATTTTTCAACTGTTTTTCTTGTGGAAAATTACTGAATTCTTGCAAATTTAGCTGGCTGCAGGACTGCCTAGGTGAAGGAATGAAAAACAAGGGAAAGTTACATAAACCTTCAAACAATAACAAGAATATAATTTATATAATTGTGGTAATTTTGTAGTGTTACAGGTTATATGCCTGCACATGTGTGTGCCTCTCGTTTTTTCAGAACTCTCTATGTTTCTGTCAGTAAAATAGCTCTCTAAATATGTGCTGAGAAGTGATTTTGTGAAAACAAGGAGGACTTGGTTACGCCTCAGGTGATGATGGAAACTGCTAACAGAAAATGAAAAGTCACTCACTTTTCACATATTCTTGAAGCTGGAAAACTATTTTACCCATCCTCCTCCCCTCCCTCTCACTTCAGCTCTCTTTGGGGCTTTCTGAAGTTTTTTGGTTTGTGTTTTAAGGTGTTTTCACTGATGGTGTTAAATCTCTCTCCTTCCGCAGCAGCAGCCGTTGTTCCAAGGGAGGAGGTCTTACCCTGGCCGAAGGCACTGCTTTCTCTCCATGCTTCTCTAGAGGTGTTCAGATGGGATTAAAGTCCACATGGAGATATGGAAATGGACCAGGAATTTACTCTAAAAAGATGGTCAGCTGGGATTTGGGTTGCCTTATCTGCCTGGTGGTGGTCACCATGGCTGGACTTACCCTGGCTCGACCTTCATTTAATTTAGTTGTTGAAGACGCCACGCTGGAACCTGAAGGTAAATCACTCTAGAATCCTTAATTCTGCAAAATCAGTTAATTTTAAATGCCTGAATGTCTGTAATAGAAGTCAACATCTTTATGTGCTTTGGTAAATCTAAGGCAACTAACAGATTAGCCCTCTAGAGTTATGTTTTTTGCCTTTTCTTGCTTGCACATGGGCTGTGTTTATGCAAGCGTGTGTTTATTTAATTGTACACAAGCAAGTGGTGTCAGTGATTTCACTCGGGACTGTCATCACGTTGGATAATGAAAGCGTGTGGCTGAAAGTTTTCAGGAATGGGTCTTTAAGGAAGCCAGTCTGTTGCACTGACATGTTGCCATCTCAAGAAATGAAAGGGCTGGATAGCTAGCTGCGTGTCTTTGTGATTCTCTTCACCTGAGAAGTTCAGAGAAAAAACAAATCCCAATAGTTTTTAAACCACGTGGCTGGAGTGTTTAATTTTGCCAGGCAGTCTGCAAAAATGGTGTTGCAGCTTTATTGGTGTTTGTACTTAGAATATATTTCCCTATTGTTGTTACTATCCAGGAACAATCTGTACAGTGTCTGGGTTGCAAGTTCTGGAAATGTTGAGATCTGAATAGGAAGGGCTGCAGTTTCTTGCTGTGAAAGCAAAGCCTAATTGAAGCCTTTACATCAGAAAAGATGTTTTGATAAAATTTGCTCTTTTTGAGCCTGCACCTGTTGGTATGTTCTTGTAGGTAAAGCCATTCCTCAAGCTTTGCAAAGTGGTTTTCTTCTCTAAAGAGCTAAGGAGAGGCTGGGTTTTTTATTGTTGTGATCTGACTGTATTTAAGAATGATTTTACTGTATTGTGTAGGATATTTCCTGCTCTCTGAGCACCTTAGAGGGAATGTGAGGCTTGCTTCATAAGGTTTTACCTGTCCTTCAGAGGGGTTTCTAATAACTCAACTGTCAAACCAATAGAACAGTCCATAGAGCATTTCTAATCCATCGAGTTTACTGGAGAGAATTTGCCCTTTACACATTCTACTCCTCACATCCACGGATACAGCTTTGTTTTTCTTTAATACATTTTCATGCAAAACTTATTTGTTTCTATCCTCTGCCTCTAAAAATAGATGTCACCAGCTAACACATTTTTAGAATCCGTTCCAAGTACATTTTTATTGATGGCAGGGGATGAACTATTTAGAGAGGATGAGCCCTCCTCCCTAGCAAACATTCCTGCAAAAAAAATTAACAAAGTATAGCAATATTGTCATCTGTCAGCCAGGGAAATTGTTGATAGCAAAGATTTTTGTTTCTTTGTTTTTCTTTTGAAGGTAACTCAATAATTTTTAATTTTTTTTTTTAAAAGCCCAATTCTCACCACTTACTGTATGATTTGTTAATTGCACACCCAGTGCCTCTTTGGCTTTTCAGAGGAATGACAAAATCATGAATAATTCTGGTTTCAGATTAGCTGTTTGTTGTGAAGTCCCTTAGTTTTGGGGTTAAATCAGAAGGAATGTGATTGCATGATTGGTGGAATATTTCACAGGCAGAAAGGTAATATTTTTTCAAGGATGCCTGATCTCATCTTTTCAGGGAAAGAATAGCTTTTATTATATTAAAAAGCAGAATTTAAAAATATGTTTCTTCCATGGTGAATATCCAGAGGGTGGAATCTGGGTTTTATCAAAGTGTAAATTGTTAAAAAGACTTTAAAACTTCTTCCCTGGGCAGGAATGATACTGACATGAAACAATTTTAGATGTGAGAACCTGAATCATTACCAGAAAGGAGGAAAAACCACATACTTCTAAGTTAATGGTATAATAAAATCTTTTATGCTGCAGAATACAGAGAATTGTGTGGGATTTATATCTGAGATTTGGGAAATAAAACCTCCTTTCTGTACTTCCTTAAACCCCTTTTAAAAAAACAAAACAACAACTTTTTGCACAATCACCTTCTCTGGGTTTCATCACTGCCACCCACAAAGTCTCTCAGCTGAAAAACTCTTCAACAGAAACCAAAAAAAACCCTTCAAAAAATCTCTTCAAAGACAAATACTTCTTTTTTTTTAATTTGGTAAATGCCAAACATTTTGACCACAGCTAATTTGTGGGGTCAGGTGCTCTAATAATGTAAATTTTCAGTAGGGCTGCTGACTGTGCAGTCATTAGAGCTATGACATTTCATACCAGCTGAGAAGGTCGACAGGGCCATGACCTTTTGTGACATGTGTTGATCTGTTCTTTAGCCTTCCTTCATTGACATCCCCTAAATTTTGTCTTTTTTTTTTAATGTTAGGTGCTTTTATTGTTACTTTTTATTGTCTTAGTGACTCAGAATATTTTAAAAGCTGAATGCATTGTTAACAGGAATTGAGATTGTGGCTTTTCCTTCCTTTGGTTGTAACAGAGAATATACTCTTGTCTCTTAGCTAAAAATAACTTTAGAGATATTTGCAACCATTTTCTTCAGAGTTTCTGGTTAAGTATGGATTTTAGCACAAGCAATACACGTGCAAGATATTGTCATATATCAATGATGTCTGCAGTCAATCTGATCTCTTTGGTAGCATGCTTCTCTGGGATGCTTTTATAATAAAATGCTGGACTCAAGCTCTGGATCTCATCTGTGACCATTAGATATTACTCTGGTACCTGTGAAAGGATTTACACTGAAGGTGGTGTCTTGAGCCGTAGTTAATTGTGATGTCAATATTGACATTGTGGATGCTCACTAAGGGCTGGATCTTGACCGTGGTTGTTATTGGTTGTGGTGCTTTCTTCTGTAAGAAGTGATGGTAAAATCTGCTCACCTGAATGAGCAGAAACAGGACCTGTAGGAGTTCATTTGGGGACTGTCAACAATCAAATTATATCTTGCATCGAGTGTTTACATGTATGTTTTTTTTATCCTATGGAGTATATAGACTTTCTGCTTTTAAATATTTAGAAACAAATCTACCCCTGTGTGTACAAAGGAGCCATTCTCCTTCTGTGTGCCCAGGCTGTGAAGGCCTTTGATGATAGCCAACATTTCAAAGGGGCTCTGACCGCACACATAGGCTGAAGGGTTACTTTGTGAACTGAATAATTAGTTTAGACATATGTTTGATAAATAGCAAGCTCTCCCTTGACCTTCCCTTGCCCAAGCTGTGCGTTATCGTTCTGCTGGGTAGCTAATTTAGTCTCTTCCCCACATGCAATGCCTTGACGCTGGCCTTGGAGCACCCACTCAGAGCCCTCGCTTGGTGCAGCAACAACGTGTTTCAGTTCTTTTAATTTAGGTCAAATTTCAAAGGACTAATTTAAGCTTTTCACAAGGGACAGCCTAATTTTGTGTCCTGTGAAAAACACAGTAGTTCAAAATAGCCTTAAAGGTGTGTTTGGGTAGTTCTTAGCAGGAGCAGTGAAGGATGGAGACCTTCTTTAATGGATGAGGTGTGCTGATGGTGGGCTCTGATGTGAGTAACGAGTTGTCATTTGGGTTTTAGCTCAGTCACAGCTCGTTGCTGGCACTGGACAATGTACAAATATAAACATATTCAGTGCAGTACCTAAAGCAATACCTTCCTTTTTGTAAAAATGTTGTCAGTGCTTGAAGGTTAATGTCACCTGTGGTGACAGCAGTTAGCACAGTCAGAGATCCTTCGATCAGGTTTTGGCATCTCTTGAGGTGCTTCTCATGAGGGAAGGGTCTGGAGCACAAGTTTTATGAGGAACAGCTGAGGGAACTGTGTTCAGTCTGGAGAAAAAGAGGCTGAGGGGAGACCTTCTCACTCTCTACAACTACCTGAAAAGAGGGTGTAGAGAGGTGGGGATTGATCTCTTATCTCAAGTAACAAGTGACAGGACAAGAGGAAATGGCCTCAAGTTGCACCAAGGGAGGTTTAAATTGGATATTAGGAAAAATTTATTCACTGAAAGGGTTATCAAGCATTGGAACAGGCTGCTCAGGAAGTGGTGGAGTCACCGTCCCTGGTGGTATTTGAAAGATGGGTAGATGTGCACTGAGGGACGTGTTTTAGTGGGCATGGTGGTGTTGCGTTGATGGTTGGACTGGATGATCTTGGATGTCTTTTCCAACCTTAATGATTCTATGATTCTCAGGCTTCCAGGGAGTGGGCAGGGCTGCAGCATGTGGAGGAGGGATGCTGCAGTGATGGGATGTCCCCTGTCCCACGGGTAGCGAGCGGCATGCTCTCCATCCCGCATGGCCCTCTCCCTGCCGGTGCCACCTTGCTGCAAGGGTGATGGCACCCTGCACAGCAGTCACCTTCCCAGGGCAGGGGCGGTGGAGAAGCACCAGGGTGCTGCTTCCAATTGGGAGGAAAAATAAAGCAAAAAGTTCAACCAGGGTTCCCTTTTTGCTTTTTTTTTTGCTCCCCAAGAGCAGTGGTTTTGATATCTTCTGCAAGTTACGATTAACAATTCAAACTGGGTAGTTTAATCGGAGGGTTGGGTTTTGGGGGTCTTCTTTTTTTAAGGAATGGCAATTATCACATCCCATTATGGAGGAATGTGACATCCCCACAGCTTTGGGTGAGGGCTGGATGCCCTTTCAGAGATCTGGTTCAGTAAGTTCTTTAGCCCAGGACAGGAATTGCTAGCTGAGATTCTGGGGAGTTGTACAAGCAGCCAGATTAAGTCAGTCTTAACTTGTCCATTCTGTGTCTAAAATCTGCAGAAGCTGGGTCTGGAGCTGCAGACTAATTGGGCATGAGTAGGGTTGTTATTTACAGTTGGTGTTGAAGAGACATTAGGAGTTAATAACGTGTCAGCATGACAACTATTTTGCAAAGTAGCACAAATCATTGCACATTTCAAAGGCTTATCTGCCATATTTTACAATTGCAGATTTTTGAAGGAAAAATAATCAAATTCCTAAAAGTGAACTTTAGTTGCTATTTTTATTCCTTTAATGATTTTCAAATATGCTGGGGGTTCTGGGGTTTTAATTTTATTATTATTTTCTTTTTTAAAACCCCACTTGCATAGATAAAACTCCAACCCAGCCACCAACTCCAATGGATCTAATCTTAAAATAGTTCTTCCTTGGCAGAGAACTTGCAACAAATTTCAGGCTATAGTAACTTTTTTTTACAGGCAAGTTACAAACCTTTGAAAGCAGAATTGACAATGAAAATGCTGGCAACTCCAGTTATGCAAGGTTGTGTATGCATGAGGTGATGGACTATTGTGGTGTTTTAATAACAACTGCAGCATAGCTCTTAATAAACATATTTCTATATCCATTGGTAAAAATCACTTGACTTTGCACAAATACATTCAAAGATTAGTATTTTCTTAGAATGAATATTCAGTTTAGCAACAGGTGGGAGTGTGAGAAAAACACTGAACTGTCCCTTTTTTATCATTAATAGAGAAAAATTCCATACTGGACGGGTCAGATTTTTAAGTGTTAAACATTTGTAAGTCCTCAAGGTTGAAGTTTCAGAGTGAAAGTGGAGACTTTCTTCGAAGCAGAGCTCCTTAGCAATATAAATCTGTGTTTTTAAAAGAACCATCACCCGCTTCGGCAAGTTACGTCTTGTCTGTTTGTAATAGCGCACCTGGCTGAAGTAGAAGAGAAAATGTATTTCAATGTAGTGCAAAATTCATGCTGAAAAGACATCAGGACCCCAAAACATGTTTGAAATGAGGAAAAGCCTGGAGTTTTGGACCAGTGTGACTGAGGGTTTGGTTCCCCGGTCGTGGGCTGGACACGCTGTGCTCCTCCATCACAGATTTGTTTGTGGTGGCTGTGGGAAATGAGACAATACTTGATTTGGCATGGAGCCTGCCGGGGGAAAATTATCCTTACAGCAATTTGGAATGGATTTGAAATTCAGACCTTTGAATTTAGGTTTTGTAGCATTTTGGGGAGGGTGGACTTAGTACATTGTGCCCACAAATCAGGGATGCAATCTTGAAGTACTGGAGACTGGCTTTTAAACTGATCGAAAGCAAAGTTGGAGCAACTTTAAACACAGGCAAATCTTAAATAAAGACCAGATTTTCAAGAGAGCAGCAGCCAACAGCTCCTGTTGTAATTATGAAACGTGTGCTGGGAGCGCCGAGCTGTTGTGGAAGTTTGGCCCTTCGTGTTTCAATCGGAGTGAGGAGCGTCAGCGAAACTGAGTTGGCATTTACTGCGTGGGGACTGTTGCAAAATGACATATTCTGTAAGGGGGGCAAAGATGTGTATGGTTTGAGGTTTTGTCTTTTGTTTTTTTTTTTTTTTGTTTGTTTGTTTGTTTTTTTCAACTTTTGAAGCCAATTTCTAATTCATTTACTAATGATGTACATCTCCAGGGTATCTTTTCCCATCTCTTATTTATCACTGCTGGGTTTTTTCTTTTTAAAAAGAACCTTTTTGGGTTTTTTTTGTTTGTTTGTTTGTTTTTTTAAGGGTTTGGTTTTCCTTGACCTAATTCTGAGTATCAGTAGCCAGCACCTGGTCTAGAGATGTCTCTCATGGGCTTTGATTTCTGCTGGTTCAGGTCCTTTTGCTGCTTGTCACCACACAGATGACATTATCCGTATCAAAGAGAGGGACAGAAAGGCATAGCAAGCACTAGCTGAATTCTACTGTGTCACTTTCTTCACTTGCCACGCTATTATTATTTTAATTGTATTTTTAAGATGCTTGTAAGTGAAAGCATTTGGTGAACCTCAGCGAAGCTGAGGAGTCCCGAGATCTGACCTACTTTCATTCCCCTCCTCACATGCTGTTGCAAGTTGTGTGTAAT
Source organism: Caprimulgus europaeus (assembly GCA_907165065.1). The sequence continues at coordinate 5,787,655 of OU015529.1, forward strand.
TATTGCTTTTCCTCCTCCACAAAAGAACTGGCTCATCAGTTTGGGACATTAGGCGATGTTGAGCAGCCTCACCGAGTGTCTTATGGTGGCAAAGCCATGAAAACTGGGAGGAAAATTCCTTTGTATGAAGGAAAGGGCTTGCATTCGTGAGGGTGCACTGGGAAGGGCAATGTGCTGAAGGCAGAAAAGGGTGGATGAGAAGCTGGTTGGGGAGAAGAAAATCATATTTTTGGCTGTATTTCTTCTTTTTGCTCCTAGCTTTTAATGAGTTTCTCTTTTGAAAGGAGTTTAGTGACGTGGCAGTTATCACCTCAGGCTTTCTCGCAGGGGGCTTGTCTGCGTTGTGGCTGCTTCTTAAGTGGGGTTTGGAGTTGGATGCTGTGGCTGGACATGCTTTACCAGTCTGTACTGACCAGGACAAGTCTGCAGGAGCTTAAATTGTGGTTAGGCGGATCAGAGCACCATGCTGCAATTTAGTTTTCCACATAATAGAAAGCTGTGATGTAGAAAGCCCGACGTGAAGATTCATGATTCCTCTTTCTTTAGGATGTCCTGTATGGGTGTGCAGGGGTAGAGGTGAGCTGCTGGCAGGACCGAGAGCCTGCTTTTGTGGGACTTGCTTTGCAAGTTTGTAAAGTGCCCTGCTCAGTGTCTCTGTGTTGCAATGTTTAATTTGTTTCAAGGAAAGTAATATGATTTATAATTCTGACTGGCACCCAACAGTTCTTAAAAATCATTTTAAACCCCCAGTTTAAATTTTGAACAATTCTTAAGCTTGGTTCTATTAAACATAGTTTAATCATGAAAAATAACCTTGTTTAGATGTTACAGTGTTGAAATGCCCAGACTTATCTGCTATTGTTTACTCAAGAGGGGACCACAGGTATTTCAGACATGCAGGATTAATATGAAGGCTTTGTAATAAATCTGCAGTACACCACCACTCAGTAATAGCCCTTCTCCTAACAATTCAGAAGCATTTGAACCATCTTCCATTAGTATGGCAGAGTGCCCAGGAGCCACTCTGAGTGACGGAGGTGTCTGCAAGTTAAAAATAACCCTTTTTGTGGAAATGGTTGTGGGCCACCTGGAAGTGCAGATAGCCAGGCTAGTTTTTAACTTCAGGGCTTGTTCTGCTGCTCTTTCCTTGTCTCTAGGTACTACCTTAGATAGGATATTAGGAAAACTTTATTTACTGAAAGGGTTGTCAAGCATTGGAACAGGCTGCCCAGGGAGATGGTTGAGTCACCATCCCTGGAGATATTTAAAAGTCGTGTAGATGTGGTGCTGAGGGACATGGTTTAGTGGGCACGGTGGTGTTGGGTTGATGATTGGACTTGATGATCTTGGAGGTGTTTTCCAATCCTAATGATTCTGTGATTCTACTGGTGGCTGTTCTCTGTGTGGAACTGGAATTAGGTTAGCTCTGCTGCCTTGTGACGGAATGTTGCTCTCAGTTAAAAGGGAGTCTGGTCTGCCTTGAAGCTTTGACATATTTGGAGAATGTCCTATGGTTTATATGTATTGTGGATAACACTTTCCAAAGTGCTGAGGGGGTGTTTTGGGGATATTGTTTCCAATGACTTTTTTCAAATCCCACTTTGAGAAGCAGGGGAAGATGAATTTCAGGGGGAATAGGCAAGATGAGACTTCCAGACGAGCTGCTAAAATTAAGAGGATTTGTATAGTCAAGTAAAAATGGGACAGCGTACAAAAGAAACAACTGCTGACTTGCTTTTAGGGAGTCTGAATAGATGTTCTCTGCATCCAGAACTAACACTTGAACATGAAATTGTGCAATTTTTAACCTCACAGTTGTAATTTATTTCTTTTGCATGTTGAGTAGTAATAGTCCTGAGCATGGCCTTCGGCAAACCTGGAAGAAAAGAGATATGTTTTTGCATTTAGTATTCTGCTATGTTCTATTATGTTTTTACGTTGCTCTTGAAAGGCAAATAAAGAACTTGAAAAAAGTTACAGGTTGGAATAGATGCAAGAAAATGTTAAAACCAAGAAAAAACCTTTTGTGACTAAATATACATGCTCATACCTCATCTTATACATTCCCAAGGCTGTGTATCTTATATGGAGCCTTTCCTAAGCAGATCTTAATGCTAAGTTGGACAAGGGGAGTTGGTTAAATTGCTCTGCCACTTGGTTATGTTCAGCATACAGTCAGGGAGATTTGATGTTCTGTTGTTGCTGAAAGTAGAAACGAAGAGAAAATGATCCTGGTCTTGGATTCTGCTTGTAGAGAAGGTGATTTTTTTTTAATTATTTTTTTTCAACTTTTCATTTGAGGTTCTGGCAAAAGTTGATACATTTCCCCTTTGTATTGTATAATAGATTACATGAAAAGACTCTTCTGTAATGAGTTTGAAGAGTAGTTAATTATTTTTGAGATTGCGTTACATGTGTGTTAGGTTTGCATCGTACTCCCCGGCACACTTAGCACAGAGACTATCACTCTTTTACTTTAGGTGGCTGATGGATCTTATGGCTTGGACAGAAAAGGTCAAGATTTGGTGCCTGGAATGAAAAGTTCAAACCCTGAAGATGGCATGTTGTTTCTCATCATACTGATGAAATGATAAAAGGCAGCACAGTCATTTTGTAGCTGCTGAAGGTTGGGGTGTGTTCTCCCTCCCTGGTTGGTTACCAACTCTTTTGTGCAGAAGACTTGCTGGTGCTTTGCCATTTCTTGCTGTGTCCCATATCTGGAGATAAATACTATGGTGACTGTTGTATAAAGAAATCTTCATCCTGTAAGGAGCAGACTGTGAAGAATGGGGACAAACAGGAAGAAATTGCAGGGCAGTTCCCAGCAGCGGGAGGTGGCCTTGCTGGACTCTCTGCTGTTTACTTTGAACTTGGCATGCTCTGAGTCTTCCCTGGCTTGGCTTCCAAAAGTATAAAGCACACAGCCAAGCCCATGAGCATGTGATACTTGGCATTTTTGACGCATGTTGTGTGGTTGTGCAGCTGTAACTCAACGATCACAACTATAAAGACAGGTAGGAGCAGGTAGGCTACAAGTTGTAGGAATTTTTAATCTCTTAATGAAGCCTAGACAAGTACATTTTTCTTTTTCTCCCTTTTGAGAAGGAGTCTTCTTCCTTTAACCATGGGGTGACACATCAACTCAACTGCTTAGCAACCATCAAAACTGTGATGAAATAGTTCATATGCCTCACCCTGTGTCAGCCAACATACCAACATAGCGGGGACCTCATGAGGTTTGCCCCCACTGCTCTGTTCTGCTGGGTATGGTGAGGCCTTTGTGCCCATGGCCAGGGCTCAGTCCTGCTCTTGGGGGTAGTTACCTGGAGGAGTTGCAGTTCCATGGTTACTCATCTGCCAAAGGACATTGCACAAGGCAGATAGATGGAATTGTGTGAAGATAACTTTCAGGTGCATGTACAGAACTTTTGTCTTGGCCAAGAGGTCCTGCAAGTAGTGAAGCTCTTTGCTCCTCACCAGAATTATTTATTTTTCTAAGTCTTTAAAGCTTAGGAAAACAAGTTAGTGCAGTGTAATATTTTCCCTTACCCGTAATGACATTGGCAAATATTTCAATTGGAGAAGATTCACTTTTTATTTTAATGATCTTAGTATATGCAACGCTCAGTAGGAGTTGACATGATGCTGGAGGTCCATGCTTGTAGCAGGTCAGTGTGGCTGGAAGCTCTACACTAGAGTACAGGTCATGTACCATGTAGCAACACTCATTTTGCAAATGTTCACTTCCAGGGCAAAAGGATTCTTCCTATTCCTCAGATACTTTTTTTTTTTTTTCCCCCCATCTCTGGTACCCATCAGATGACTGGGTCCTTATAGAAATAGGATAATAGGGTTAAAGAAGATGCCAGGAAAAAAATATCTCCATTTATTTTGGAGAGTCTGGTGCTTAATGTTTTGTTGAAGTCGCTGTGCTTTCAAACAGAGCAGCGTGGGAGCTTGTTTTAAAGGAACAAATGAAGACTTGGAATCTGCTACGTTTTTAATGTTTATAGCTATCACTTATCTGTCCTGCTCTTTGGTGCTGTTTGAAGTTTTTCTACAAGACCTTTTTCATCAAATTTGAACAATTCATATTTTTATACATTGGGGGGGATGATTCCTGCTCTTTGAGGTATTGCTCTCGGTGACAAAGGATTTTTTTTTTTTTTGGTGTGTTTTAAAATTGTAGAAGGAACTTTAGTAATTTGGAAAGTATTTTATCAGAACAGAGAGACTCCCTGCTTACACCTGATGGAGGCAGAGCTGGCAGCTAGCTGGTGGAAATGCCATACAAGTAAGACAGCAGGCATCCAGTGACTTTGGAAAAGCAGATGGATAAATTGCAAACACTGTTTTGTCCCTCTTTGTATAAAGAGATGTGCTTAGCCTTTGTGGCTTTGGTTTGCTGTTGGCTAATGGGAGATAGTCACCATGGCCAGGAATGAGGCTTTGTGTTTTTAAGCCGGTGGCAGTTTCTTTTGTAGGCTGAGTTTATCATCCATCATTGGAAAAGGGCATGGAGCTACTCTCATTAGTAGCCTGCCAACTTAAATTGAGGGAGAAGCCCACCAGCTTGTATTGGGGAGATGGGAGGGGAGGTTGCAAATCTGACTGATGATACCTGGACTTCCTGATCCTTCAGAGGTGGGCTCCTGGAGAGAACATAAAGGCTTGGGTTTGACTCACAAAGTCATGGGCCCCATGGCTGTTCTGCTTCAGGCATAGCTTGATATCCCCATTCTGTGTCACTCCTCCAGCATGGTCTTGCTGGATCTTCTTCAGTGACAGGAAAAACAGGAGGAGGAGTAGGATAAGCAGGAGGAATGGCAGTGGTTGGCAGCCTGGCAGTCCCTGTGGGGACATGCAGTTTTGCAGTGAACCTCTTGGATTCTTGACAGGTCAGGTCCGTTGACCCTTCTGGGCACGCTATGGTAGGTGTTTAGTGATTTACTAGAGCCTTTTGAAGGGAAAGTGGTCTGATGGGGTCCGAGGCTTTTGTGTTACAGAGAGTTGTGTGAGAATCTTTGCTGGGGTTAGCTATTAGCTGATTGTTTAACTATTTGGCTCTGTAACTAAGTAACTAAATGCCTTGAGCCTTAAGATAAGCAGCTCTTTGTTAACATTTTAATAAAAGGAGACAAATAATAATAATTTAAAACCTAAGGAAGTATAAATCTCTTGTTTCAGTGACTGAATCTTAAACAGAAGCATGATTTGGAATATAATTGCCTATCTCGTAATAATCTGAAACAACACATTCAGAATGTCCCCAGTCCTCTATTGTGGTCATGGCTTTTATACAAACACAGTTTGATGGCTGGATGGCATAAACCGTGCTGTGTGACTGTATGAACAGGCAAAGAAAAAGTTCACGTCTGTTTATTTAACAGCAGCTTGGTTTTCCATGGTGGTATTGTTCAATAGCTCCACCTATAAAGTTAAAATACATTGTGTGCACTACTACTACAAATAAGGATGTAGCTGAGAGCAAGACAATAGCAGAAGCAACGTTCCCTCCCTTGTCCCTCAGTGTTTAAGAACACCACCAGAAATTTTACACATACCTTTGTTCCTTGTTTGTTTTTTAAGGGGTGATAGACAAGTGTTGTTCACATCAGGTACTGCACCTTTGTGGTAGGAACTAATGCCACAATTATGGGATTTGCAGGAGAGCCTGCTAAGAAAGGCATCCCGTGCCGCCGTCCCTCGGCCGTGCAGAGCTCGCCCAGCAAAGGGCTGATCTACAGGCTTCTGGTGATAGCTGAGGGATACAGTTTTGAGGCAGAACTTCAGGGAGGGCTGGAGGAGCAGGATGTAAGAGCAGATCACTGAGTCTTGCTTGGTGGTACAGGTTCTACAGGGTTATCTCCTCCTCTTCCTCCCGTCTGGCTATTTTCACTAAGGGAAAATTCAGAAGGATGCTGTTGAAAATACCAGAGGATGGGTACAAGTGAGGGCTGAGGAAACTTGCAGCTTTATTTCTTTTGTGCTCAAAAGATGTGGAAGCAGAGATCCTGATGTCAGCCTCAGGACAGCTATTGGTTTGATGGTAGAGCGTGCACACGAGTTGAGAATTTGTCCCTAAATTTCAGAGTGATGTAAGAATCCTTGTGCAGTGTCCTGGAGAGAGGGTTAACTGTGCAGAGTAGGTTGTTTATGTGCTGCCGGGAATTTTTTAACAGTTTAAACTGGTAGATTTTTGCAGTGAAGCTGTTGGGTGGACTCATGCCTCGGAATCCCACCTGTTCTCTGTTTGCTTTTGGGCACCATTTCAAACCCACACTGGAAAAAGTTTATAGGCAAACGTTATAAAAAGTGACAGTCTTAAGTGCTGCTACATTCTAGTCTGGCAACACAAAGGCTTACCTGAAATAACTCACTAGTTCCAAACATGACTTCATTATTTCATGACAACACTTTGTGCTGTATCTTCACTGATAGTCTAGAGAGAAAGAAATGGAGGGTGATAATATTTACCAAATGCTAATATCTATTTGAAACTTGTTTTCCTTCAATATACTGGTAATGTTACTTATAAAAGGAATTTTTTTTGTAATTTTGAGGTAAATTACTGTTCTTGAGTTTGGATTTGTGTTGAAAGACTCAGTGTGAACTTGGAGATAATAGTTTAAAAAGAGATGAAATAAGGATGAGAGGTATAAAATTATTTTCCTTGTAATTGTATGTGAACAACCAATCTGTCCAGGAGGCCACTGCAACCTGTGTGACCGTCCTGTGCATTTCCTGGGGCTCTTCAGCAAAAGCCTCTAATGCACATAAAGGAGGATTGAGTTATTTTCACCCACAGTGGCTTTTAAACAGTTTAAACAAAGACATTTTTAAAGACTCCTGTACATTGTTGGCACAGTGTAAACTCTGTAAAAGAAATTTTCTTTGCAGGTAGAGCGTTACAAAGAAGTCTTAAAAACTTCAAAGCAAATGGGCTAGCTGGCTTCAGCTACTTTTTTTTTTTTCCTTTTTAATTTGACAGTGGGATTTGAATTTAAAAAAAAAAAAAATCAAGCAGACTCAAATATACTGGTTACTGTTAACAAAATATATGTAGAAAGGAGCCCATGCTCCTTCTGGAAATTAAATTTTAACAGCCTAGTGTGGTACTTGGTGAAACACCTGCATTGCAGATCTGTGGATTTGTGACTGTATCACCAAGACTGAATTAGTTTATAAGGAGTATAAAGCTGTATTGTAGCTTGTCCTAGACTTTGAGATGGAACTTTGCACACTAGAAAGTTTAAAGACCTTGTTGTAAAATCTAAATCCAAGAATCTTTACAGTCTCCATAATTGGTCTTGTTTAAATGGTTTTATGTACTTCTCCTGGCCACCATCTTGGTGTGATGCATGTGTCAAATCTGTTGTTTGAAAAACCATGTTTGCCCCAGGGAAAGAGCCAGGAGAAGCTTTGCTTGCTTTGCAAGGGTGCATCGCTGGATCTGTTTTCCCTTCACTTCAGGCAAACTCCCACTGAACTCCCTGAAATTACGTGATTTCAGGATGAGTGGGAGGAGAAATTTGGCACTCTATTTTCAAGTGCATCAGTATAACCCAATATTTAAATACATGAGTGTCCCACTGTGGTGGCCACTTCTGGTACACATAAAATCATAGACTATCTTGAGTTACAAGGTGACTAAAAGGATCATTGAGTCCAACTCCTTTTTCCTCGTAGAGCTACTTAAGGCTAAAGCTTCAGCATATCCAAACTGTTGTCCATGGACTAGCTCAGATGTGATGCTGGTTCCAGACTTCTCCTTTGAAGGTGTGGTACATAAATGCCAACGCTGTGCCCCACGGATGAGGAACATGGGTTTCAGGATTTTGGTATTCTTAGAAGCAAGGGTGGACACTGAGGTGTCACCTATTTTAATGTTCCCTCAGACTCCCAAACAAACGAGAAGAGGTGTTTCATTTACATATGCACACAGGGGTGCACAGCTGGTGCCTGCGTGGGAAGGATGTGTGCCAGGGTGCGTGGCGGGGAGCAGCTGTCCCTGCGATGTGACCCTCCTTGTCAGCAAACAGAAGATGCCTTCATGCTGCTTTCCCTTATTTACTTTTCATGCTGGCCTTGGCGAGGCCAGGAGGCTCGTGGGAGAGGGTTACTGTGGTCATAGGGACAAACTGGTTACAAAAGTTGTCCCTGTATTTGGCACAGCCTGAATGTGTCAGAGATGTGGGCTGGGGGTCCCTCTACTCTGTGCCAAGCTGTCCTCTTGTCCCTGCTGAGACAGTCCCGAGTGCCCAGGGCTGTGGTTCCCATTCCCCTGCTGAGACCTGGCCTTGGAAGGGGGTGATGAAGCTCTAGTAACTATAGGCAGATGTAGTTTTCCAAGGATATTTTTTTGGAAAAAGAGTGTGGTTTGACATTCTTCTCGTTATTTGGTTACAAAAGGAAACTGATGGATGAGCCATTTCGTTTTGAACTTCTGTGTGTACTGTGACTTTGAAAGCTTTGCTTGTGTTCTGGGTTTCTGCTGTGTTCCATTTAGGAGAGGCTGTGAAATAAAAAATGAAGAAAAAAAACCAAAAAAAAACCCCTAAAGGAAAAAGTTAATGTCACTGGGAGCACAGTTGGCAGTGTAGAAGGCAAATATAGAGACTTTGGAAAGGGTACAGGGAGAAAAATAAAGGACATAGTATATGCTGTGTATAGGAACTCGTGTTTATTGGATTAGCTAGTGAAGGGTTTTTTGGTCACCCTTTTCTTCCAACACAGCTCCTTTCAGGGTTTTTTTTTGTTTGTTGTTTTTTAAAGCAACTTACAAAATCAGGTGGGGAAAGATAAATATTTGTTTGAATCATAGACACAAATGCTAAGATACAAAACTGAATATGCTTTCTGAACTCCTCCTGACAGCTCCAAATTCTTTGAAGCCCTCAGGTTCATCAGCACTCATCTCCTCAGAGTCGGCTCACTGTGACCAGTGAGAAGGGTTGTGCCTTTATGTGGCACTCGGGACAAGGCAGGTGCCAAGACGCTGATCAAAAGGGAATGAGCTTTGTTTGTGGTTCACTTCTTGAAAATAAAGCCTGTCCCATACCTGTGTATGGTTCAGTTTTATGAGACAGATTGCTGGGCTAATCTGGATGCAACATTTCTAATTGAACATAACTTGATTTCTGTGGATGAAAAGGGCCTTCACTGACTTTTGTTGGAAATTCTCTCCTTTCCCTTCTCTTTCTTCTACTTCCTCCTTTCCTTCCACCTTCACAGAACCGCCAACCAAATACCAAATCTCTCAGCCAGATGTATATTCCGCGCTTCCAGGAGAACCGCTTGAGTTGCGCTGTCAGTTGAAAGATGCCGTCATGATCAGTTGGACTAAGGATGGGGTCCCTTTGGGGCCTGACAATAGGACAATGATTATTGGGGAGTACTTACAAATTAAGGATGCTTCACCCAGAGATTCGGGCCTCTATGCTTGCACTGCTGTTAGGACCCTAGACAGTGATACTCTGTACTTCATTGTAAATGTTACAGGTGAGTGAGTTAAACATAGGTTTTTTTGCATGTAGAAGCTGTAAAATGTGATATAAAGACCATTCTGATACTTGGTGAAACAGTCCACTCGGGCACAGCGAGTTGAGCTGAGTTCTGTAGTTATTTCAGATATTTTGCTCCTTTTTCTGACCCTAAAATGGACTCAGTTTGTATATAGTCTTTTTACTTCTTGGGATCTATAGTGATTAACAGCTGCTGAATAGCTCTCTGGTTTATGCCACTATGACAGGATTAAATTATACAGAGTTGCTGTGATGATGATAAAACCTTGTATTCATTCTACTGGCTTTTCCTCTGCATGAGAAGAGGAAAAGGGGTGTCTTAAATCCTTTAAGTTTAGAGGTGAATCATTCTGGAGACACTCAGTTCTGTTCAACTGAGTGTCTTTGAGAAAAATAAAAGTTGTTAGTGGAAAGAGATTTTTTGAATTAGCAGGCTCCCTTTGGAAACTATGTAGCATTTCAGGATTATAGGCTAGTTTTGTTAGAATTTTAGAAGAATAACACACATTTTGTGGCTGGATTTTCTTTTTCTGTAGCTTCTGCACAACTAATGCAACGTCTGTTCTCCTTGATAGATAATCTAAGATGTAGCATATTGACTTATTTGTCTGCAAAAACAGGCTGGTTTAAAGACTTGATTATTTTTAATGTGCAGATGCTCTTTCCTCTGGGGATGATGAAGACGACAATGATGGGTCCGAGGACTTTGTGAATGACAGCAACCAGATGAGTAAGTAACAGCGAACTGCCAGGAGTCACTAGCAAGATCCACGTGGAAAATAATGTCCCGACTTTCACACTCCTGTCTTCAGAGCTCTTTGATTGTTAACTGCATGAGCTGTCAAATAGTGATATCTTTGTCCTTCTCCATTTTCTGTTTCACATAGTTCATAACTTGGAAAAGAAAAAGAAAAATAAACTAATATTCTTCTGAACACACTTTACTGGTCTGTACTTTCTTTCTCCCTTCTCGCTCGCTTTTCTGCAGTTTCTTTTCTTCCTGAATTGAAGTTCAGTCTTTGTCTGGTTTAGACTCTCACAGATAAACTAACTTTCCTTGAACCTGAGCTGAAATTTAACAGAAGAAACAAAAGATCCAGCTCACTTTGTTAAAAGGTGGTATGGAAACTTTAAAAAATAAAATTAAGTTGTAATGAGGCAAATCCTACAATTCTTAATCTTGGCAGAAATCCCCCCTGGGAGAATGAATTTGGAGACAACGAGGTTCGTTTGTCTGCAAAGGACCTCAAGGTTTGCTGCAAAGAAAGCAATCCAGCACTAAAACCACATTTTATGTTTCTTGTGCATGATGAAAATGGGCTGAAAGAATCTTAAACCTATCTGAATGTTAAACTTCAGTCCCTTTAGAGAATTTGGAAAGCTATTAATAGGTTCTAAATGGAGCAGTTGCTAAGAAAAAAAAAGGTAAAATTCACATTGGTTCCTTATGCCCCTGTGCACGGTTGCAAAATCCCCATGGTGACTAGTAGTTTGCTATCACTCGTGCTTTGTAAAGTCAATAATGTGCAGAACACAGAAATCCTTCATGGGAGATGTCAGCTAGTTACTGACTGCAGTAGCCAGGTAGTGTATTTACTCCTCAGCCCGATTAGTAACTGGCAGCTATACTGTGTGCTTGAAACACTTGTGCCAATGGATAAAGTGTGAGCGTGATTTCAGCTCCCCTAGTTAGTCACTGATGTATCTGACTGCCCTTGCTCTGAAGCTGTGAAACATTAGATGCTATTTAAAATGATATAAGTTCTTAGCTGCCTGTTTGGCCCCTGCCATCTGTTAGTGTGATTAACCCGGCCTGATTCACAGGTGCAGCTTGAAGTGGCTGAGATTAAGCAGCTGGAGGCTGCTCTGACAAAGGAATGTGGTGGCAAAGATAATTGGTGAGTTTGGAAAAGGGACACTGCTTTTGAAAGAAGTTGTCTAGGCAAAAACCCACCAACCCAGGCAACGTTAACGTTCCCCTGAAAAAGGCTCGTGGGTAGAAATTCTTCTTAGGAAACATCCCTGTGTCTGTTATGACTTAAGAGCTTTATTGGTGTCAATCAGAAAAGGGCTTGCAATATTTTCAGTGTGTTAGCCCTCAGTGCTGATGGCTTTGGAGATTCACTGTGAGCACAAATGGCTTTTGGAAGTGCGTATAGAGAGAGAAAAATGGACCTGATCTCAAGGCAACTATGCTCTGTAATGTCGTGGTGACTGTTCCTGCCCTTTCACACAATGGGGAGGACTACTCAGCAGTATCTTCTGTAACACTGGTGATGTTCCTGTAATGTGAGCTATCATTTTAAGCTCCTGTTGATCAATCTTGATTCAGGAGCTGGTGAAAGGCCATTGACAATTTCCGTCTGCCAGGGATGGGGTGTGTACTTTAGCAAGGGTCAGTCACACTTTCCCTGCTCAAAATGAAAGATGCCTCTAGAGCGTGAACGTTTAAACATCTCGGATGGAGGGGAGAGCACAAAGTCTTGCAGCGTAGGAGGGAGGAAACTGCAAGAAGACAGATTGCTCCCAAGCAGAGCGTTACACAAACAAACCCTCGTGAGATTGCTCTTTACAAGGTGCCCACAAACTGCTGGGGCTTCTTGCAAGCTGCAGATGGGCACAGGGAGCAGCACAGCCTTCCTCTGGATGTCTGAGCTCTCGATGGGAAGAGCTGGAACTGGAAAAATGATCGTGGCACGGCATTCCGACAAGTAGTCTGTTTTCAATGAAACGTTGCGTCATAGTAACTCAGTTGGATTAATACAACAAGAGGGTTGTGATTTGGCAAGATCAGAGCTGTATGGAAGTTAGGGGTGGGACTTGGTGTGGTGCTTTTGCAGACCGCTGAAACTTGCATATCTTGTGCCTTCTAAGCCTTCCCATCAGTATTATTTGCCATTCTCCTTCTAGAGTTTATATTGTGTCCAGAAGGCCACATCTAATTTAAGGAACTGTTGCCAGACAGATTGAAAATCTAGTGGAAGGTGTCCCTGCTCTTGGCAGGGGGGTTGGAACTGGATGATCTTTCAGGTCCCTTCCAACCCAAATCATTTTATCATTCTATGAAAAGTGAATGAGGAGTTGAGGAGTGGTTTTGAGTCCTCCCTGAGTATGCCATGCAGTGGTGTCCAATGGCCAGATGCCCTTTACCACCTTCTCCTGCCAACCTTAGGCAGAGCCTGGGGAAGTCCAGGACCTCACAAGGGCCCCTAGTTGCTGATCTTCAAGAGAAAAAGTTTTTAAGGGTTTCCTGAGTCATGTTTTGAGCTTTGGAGATTTAAAACAATTTAACTGATAATTTATATGCAAATTACAGCTGTGATCATTAAGGATAAGCAATGGAAATTGGCTGGGTTATGCCTTTACTGTTGGAAACAAAAGGCCATAGTCTTCAAAGGTTGTTGCTTTTTGATGAAACAATTCTGATAAAGTCCAGCTGTCCTGGCATGTTAATTATGATGTGATGAGGCAGGAAATGGCTGTAGTGCCTTCCACAGGAAACTGAACCTTGGCATTCTCATTCCTGCATATTTAAAATTAAAGCAAACCTTTTAGAGTTGTTTTATTTATGATGATAAGTATTCTTTTAAGCTTTAAAAAAAAAAAAAAATTCTTTACCTCTGTTACAAATATATTTTCAGAGGCCAGGGTTTCCAAATGCAGGCAGAGAACCTGTTGAGGAAATCTAGCTGAATTTTCAAGGCTGCCCAGAAAATACAACAGCTCTTGAAGTCAGCAGAGGCTGCAAGTGGCTCGATAGCTGTGAGGAGCAATTCGCTCTTGGGAGAGGAGGGCACTCGTGTGTGTGTGACCATTTGCCCTGGGTGTATTTTTAAGTAAAAGGCATGCATAGCAGATTTCACTCTGCGTTTGGTGTCCTTCTAGCTTGACAGATATTTTAACTGTCTGAAAAAACACTGTGGTAGATTTGTTCCAGACTGCATCCTGAATGGCTTTTTATTACTTCCAGCTTTTGTTGAAGGGATTAGTGGTTGTGGGGAAGGTGCAGGATTGGTTCCACTGCAAAATAGTCCATGCTCTCCACAAAATGGCTTTGTTGGCAACTCAGTTTTTCCCTTTGTAGCCCTGAAGAGGTGCCTCAACTTGGTTCTGGAGGGCCACCTTCAAGGATGTTGATCTGGGACTTCTTTTTACAAAGCTAAGGGTTTATCCTCTTCAGTTCCTACTAGCAGCAGTGGAAAATGCATTGTTGGTACTTATTGCCTTGTCCTCATCTTGATTTTGAGAGGTAGCCCTAATTTAAGGGATTTCTATAATCCTGGCTTGATGCTGGCAAGGCTGTCATAATGGTCACACTGAGGTCTATCAGCAGTAATTTATTCTGGACACCTCTGGGTAGCCCTGAAGATGCTGCTGTTCTGTCTTGAATTCTAGTCAGGTGACTTGAATCTTTATGGCTTTTTTTTCCTTACCACCCTTTAAACAATTTCTTCTGGGCCAAGCCATGGTAAATTGGCACCAAGAACAAAAAGTATCTAAATGTAATCCACATGCTGTTCTTTTCATGCCTTGAAGAATTTCAGAAAGGATGAAACAAGGTTCAAATTCATCAAATCCTGTAGAGTGGAAACCCACTCAAGGGAGCAGCAAAAATTGGATGTTGCCTAGAAGTGTTTTTTAATTAAAGGTCAAATACAATAGTACTGAAAACCTTGGCGGGGTTTGATGTGGTCATTTCAGGCGTGCTATTGCCTGCTCGAGGTGCTTGTCAGGCAGACTTGGGGTTGCCTACTTTTGTATTTCTTTGTATTAGATAAGTCCAAATAAAAACCGAGGAGTCCTGAAGTGAAGTGGTCCCCTGGGCCGCCTAATTTCAATTTCACATGCAGGAGATTTGCCTGATTAGATATAATGTATTTGCAGTGGAGTGCAGTGTGGGTCAGCAGGATATTTTCTTCACTAATGAGAGCTCTAAAAGCAATCAGGAATTCCCACCCGTTCCCCTGCTGCTCGTTACTGCTACAGGCTGGAGTTTGCCTTGTTGTTACTGTGAATTTTTAACGGCAGCGCTACCTCCTTCCACCTGTCCTGTTAGTGAGGATGGGATGGGACAGGGTCTGTAAGTATATATACCACTTGATGGTGTACACTCATTAACTATATTCATTCTTGCTTTTAATGAGTCTGGATGTTTTTCCTCTCAAGACAAATAAAAGCAGTAAAAGATGCTTTTATTAATGGATAAAGAGAAATGCTGTGCGTTAATTGGATCAGTCGCTGTCGGGAAGCACAAATGAGTGTGAGTGTCATGGTTTGTGGATTTTGCTGCCTTTTTCTCTTTTCCTTTAAACATACTGAGGAGCTGCCAATATGTGTTGCTACTACCTAGTGAAAAATCATAGGATGCCTTGAAGTGCTTTCATGTGGCATTTTCAACGTGTGATGTCCGCATGTTTTTCTCTGGGTTTCCCTGTGATTCAGGAGCCTTGCAGGTTACTCTGATGTGAGTGAGGGTTGTGAAGCTTTCCAAGCAGAGTCCTTTCACACCCAGCCCAGGGAGTTTCCTTTCTCCCCTCTCCATGGCACAGAACTGAGCTGCTTCTCTTCATTCCTGCCTGCGTCCTCCTGGCCAAATCTCTGCTCCCACCTCTTCCATAGAGCAAAGTTTTTTCCTCTCTGTGCATTTGTTGTATAGGACACTTGCTGTAGCACTTCTTGTCCAGGAGCAGAGGTTTTTTTTTTTTTTAAAGGGTGAGGGTTGATGGAAAGGGGAGTTATATGCAAGAAAACCAGAGGATGAGCTGCACTATAGTGCAGGAGAAACGTGGCTGCAGGCAGCAGCCTTGCTTAGGGAATTGTTGGTGGCTGGATCCTGATCAACTCGGGTACCCTGGTCCTGGGCTGATGGGACCTTCTCTGGAGGTGGGTCCCTCCAGCCCATGGGCCACAGGGCCCCATCACTGTGGGTGAGCTGTGGAGCTGTGGCTCAGAGGCTGTGCTGGCCAGCAGATACATCCGAGCTTTCTGTGCTCTACAGGTGTAAGAAGGTGCATGCGGTGGACATGATGAGATGTGACCACGCTGGCTGCAAAGTTGCTGGGTTGGTTGGTGTAATTTGGGGTCAAATCTAGGCACTTTGCTCCATTTGAGATACCAATAGAACTAATTTGGATGGTTGATTGGCTTTGACCTGCCATAGTTTACTTTGACTTTGTGGGATTTGTGTGTAGGGCCCAAGATTGGTCACCTTACATTGCTTTGTGGAAGATGTTTATCAATCCAGAGAAAATATCCTTTTAATATATCGGTACCAACATGTAATTCTGCCTTTGCCTGGTAACCTTGTAATGTAATTTGGTCTTTGTGTGCAGTGGTTAATTCCTTTGGTTGGCTTTGTTTAAAGTCTTCTGTTGTTTTAATGTCATCCTCCAGCAAACAATGTTAACAGTGATTTTCCTTGCATCCCTAATTCACTTTAGTCCATGTAACAATTTCTTAGTGTTGCAGTTAAATT
The DNA here is from genome assembly GCA_907165065.1 of Caprimulgus europaeus. The sequence continues at coordinate 5,803,654 of OU015529.1, forward strand.
TTCAATAGTTACCTGATTTTCTATTTGGATTACACACACAAATTTGCTTTGCTTTTCTACTTCATTAATTTTAACAGTAATTGCCACTTTGGGGGGAAAAAAAAAAATCACTTATCGTTCTTAGCATCATTATAAGACTTGCTTTTGGAATGTTTTCTTTATACTGAGAGAGACGTTGTTAAAGGATTTATTCCTGTATTTTCTGTCCAGCTGTATTTTTATTTAGAGAGGGGGGTGGCAGGATTTCTGAGTTTGCACTGATTGTAAGAACTGCTATAAATATTTGAGGAACGGAAGAGTTTATTTATAGTGGAGTGTTAGGCTGCTAATGAAGGAAATGAAACAGGGCTGGGAGAAATAGAGTTATTTTTCTGGACCCCTCTAGTCCTAAAAATTCCACACTAATCTGATTTGCTTCAGGAAAACCTCATTGTAAAAGGAATTAATATTTCCTACTATTAAACAGATCTTAAATCTTTAACTTTTAAAAAACTGCTATGGTGAGACAACTGAAGTGATGCCATGAAGACGCTGTGCAATGTAGCCAAAGTGTTGCATGGATCCAGAGCATGGGACAACCTTGTATATGGATCTGTCTTTCCAAATTTACTTCTTGGAGGGTAAAAACAGATGGGTTGTTGTATGCTTTGTTCTGCTGTGTTTGCTGTGCTGGTATGGGACACATGATTGGGAACCTGGACAAGAGAAGGGTTTTCCATGCTCTTCTAATGCTCTTTGTGTAGGCACTGGCTGGGCCAGCGCATGGGAAGGAGCAAGTGAGAGCAGGAGCCTTGCCAAGAGCTGGTGAAAGTGATTGATTGCTTCTGTAAATATGGGCTGAGAGAGACACTCTTGTTCTGGTGTTGGACATCAGTGAACATTTGGGCTTCAACAGGCTCATGAGAATGGGAAATCTCCACAAAATGATCAACACTATTGCTCAGTTTTGATGGTCCTCCAATTGAAATATATTTCAGTGGTTCCTATGAGCACAGCCATGGTACACTTTAAATTTTAGTGCACTGCCAGGCAGGTAGGTGTGTTTATCCCCCTTCTAACCTATGGGGAAAGGTTAAGGCTGAGGCTTCCAACGTGTCTTCTGAATTGGTCTGTCTGGCTTCAGAGCTGGGGTCCAAGAATTCAAAGTTTGTTGAGTGCTCGCAATAACTCAACTTGAGGTTGAAAGCATCTGATCATTTGAGTCTGCTGCAAATCGGTCCCTCTGTCTTACTTGACATACACAAAACAAAGGGTATCTGTGGTCCATTATTGGGATTTTACCATAAATTATATAGTCAAGGCTGCAGACTGAGCTGTTTGCAAAACTCTGGTCAGCACTTGTGGCATATGATTTCCAGTTGTGTGCTCTTTCTAAACCACGCCGTCTCTGCTAAAACAAAACGTGCAGCACTGTGTCTGTGGAAGGGGCTGGAAAGGGAGCTTGGTTTCCAAATCCTCATATTTCTGGATGTCTCTCTTTGAAACAGGGGCACCGTATTGGACACACACGGACAAAATGGAGAAAAGGCTACACGCGGTGCCAGCAGCCAACACCGTCAAGTTTCGTTGTCCGGCGATGGGAAACCCAACACCAACCATGAGATGGCTGAAAAATGGGAAAGAGTTTAAACAGGAGCATCGTATTGGTGGATATAAGGTACATTCTCATGATGTGATTTTGGAATTGCTGTTCTTGACCAAAAAAAAAACCCCCCAAAACAACAAAAAAAGCCCCACCCCAAAACTTGCTGATATCTTTTAATGATCTTGGATGAAATGTAGAAGCAAAAAAAAATAGTTTTCTTCTGGGGAAGTATGGGTGGTTTCTTTGGTGGTTACTGAGCACTAATTCTATTTTTTTTACTTCTCAAATTCAAGTTTGTAGCATAGCAGTGCAGCTAAGGATTATTTATAGAGACTAAAGTCTGAGCTTGCAAAGCAGATCAAGACTATTTTCTTCTGCTCATTTTCAGCTGCATTGTTAAAAACATGACCATCCACTCTGGTGACTGTAGGCAGTTTAATAAAGGAAGGGTTGGAAGGCAAAAGTTACTATTTTCTATAGAAGAGTTTATGGTCTGTGAAACTGAAATGGGAAGGAGAATTTGAGGGAAAGTAAGAGCAATTACTTGCAAGGGTTTGTTTGAATTTTAAATGGCTTCAGATTAGATGTTTCTTTCTAAATTGGTGGTTACTGATTAAGAGAGAGTTTTAGAGAGGCCAGCGAGCTCTGTGAGTTAGTGCACGGACCTTTAACCTCCTGGTATCTGCCTAGGTCAGGTCAGGAGTCAGGATTCGGTCATCTTATCCTGCTCCTCACAGGGAATGGGAGTGTGTGACTTTGATGACAAGTTACTGTTCAAGCCCTTCCCTTGCCATCCTGCCCTGTGTTTCTGAGTTACCATCACCTCTTCTGTGGACCTTCTGTCCATGGCTTCCTCACATACCCAGCACCTCAGCAACTTCTCTCCAAGATGAGAAGTTTCCAAGTTAATTAACCATGTGTCACTGTTGTAAGCCCCAGCCTAGAACTTCTGCTGAAGACCTTGGAGTAAGTTGTGATGGTAATTAAGGCAGAAGTTAAATAACTTTTTCAGAGGATATAGTAAGCTCTGAGTTCTGGGGGCTGCCTTACCCCAGGGACTTCAGTATTTTCAGAGTGCAGCATTTTGCCATGCCCTGATGGTGCCAGGGTGTATTTGCTTCATGTTCTGTTGACTTGGATCCTGCTTGGGACAAAAAAAATATGTTTTCCAGTGCAGAGGAGGACAAGCTGTAGTCTCCTTTCCTCTCTAGCTAGATTTACTGTAGAAAGTGTCAATTTTTCCAACATTTGTGTTAGCAGAGAGCAAAGCCCAGAAAATCTCCCTGCATGAACACTAATTATCTAAGTAGACTTTTCCATCTATGTTTGCTTACACCATAAATTACCGTTGCTTATGAGTGTACACCTGGCAACACCTTCTGCCTTTCATAACGCTATGGAGTGTTAACGAATTGGCTACAATTCAGTAATTCAGTGATTTTCACCTTTCCCAGTGCTTTTAAAAAAACAAATAAAAGCCAATTAAAAAAAAATCCAACAAAACAACCAACAAACAAACCAAAAACCCCAAACTAATCCTGTCTTGGAAAATAATAGTCACTGTTTCGGTACTAACTGAGACATTAGTTGAACACTTTACATCTTATGAAGGGGAAATGCAGATATCACTCTTGAAAACCATGAAGGAAAAAGTGTGTCTTGCAAGGCAGGATGGAGACACCTGATCTCTGGTTTGGGAGGGTGATGTTTGGCGGGGTAAATCAGCCCACGTGGGACTCTTGTGCTGTCGCTGCTAGACTGTGTTAGGGATCTGCCTGAGCTCATTTAGACTTGTGCCCATTAAGTGGCACAAATGAAATTTTTGCTCATGTATATTAAACATATACAATTTCCTAGGTATGTATGTGCTCTGGGAAGAAACCACAGATGCCTCTTTCTAAAGCCAGCTGGAAGTGAAGTATATACCTATAATTCTAAATCATAACTTCTTACATCTCTTTAGTCTAGAGGGGAAAAAAAAAGGTCACAGCTGTGGACTTTAATTTTAGACTTTCTTGTTGCTCAGAAATACATCAAATTTTAAACGATCTAGTAGCGTTTACTTATCATTGTCATTCTGCTTGCCAAAATCTATGTGTATTCTACATTCTGTTGGTGTTTTGAATAACCAGCTTTTTAAAATAGAAGCTTTTTTTTCAGTGAATGGATGTTAAAGAACAAGGCCTCCAGAGCTTCTGGAGGCTGTGTCATCTTGTTAGAGGGGCAGGATGAGGTCATTGTGGGCTTACTCAAATATTTTCTGGAATAAAGAGAGAATTGTTTTTTCTTGACACCTCTGTACCAACAAACTTGAAATCAAGGAATCGTCAGAAAGGACTGAGTCTTTCCATGTCCATCTACATTCAGCCAGCTGTTACAGCAACTCATGATAATTCTTGTATACTAGCTTGTCTTGAATCTGGGCATTGTTATATGGAAAGCATTTCTGCTGGAGATCTTCATATTCATAACACTTTGAGCAACTGGAATAGCTGGAACCAAACTTGGCCATATCTGCCATCACCAGTTGATGTGACACCATCCGTCCATTTCAGAAGAGGCAATCATCCCTTAGAATCATAGAATGGGTTGGGTTCTTTAAAGGTCATCCAGTTCCAACACCCCTGCCATCAGCAGGGACACCTTCCATTAGACCAGGTTGCTCAAAGCCTCATCCAACCTGACCTTGAACACTTCCAGGGAGGAACAGCCACAGCTTCTCTGGGGAACCTGTTCCAGTGTCTCACCACCCTCACAGTGAAGAATTTGTTCCTAATCTAAACTTTCCCTCTTTCAGCTCAAAGCCATTTCCCCTTGTTCTATCATTAGCAGCCCTTATAAAAAGTCCCTCCCCAGCCTTCCTGGAGCTCTTCAGGTACTGGGAGGCCACTATAAGATCTCCCTGGAGCCTTCTCTTCTCCAGGCTGAACAGCCCCAACTCTCTCAGCCTGTTCTCGTAGGAGAGGTGCTCCAGCCCTCGGATCATCCTCGTGACTTCATCCCTTGAAGACTTTAAAAATGAAGAGAAGGAAAATGTGGAGCTTTCCACTAATCCTCCAGCCACCTCTCTCCTGCTGCCTTGAGCTAAGAAATCTCTTCTTTGTGTTCTCTTTATCGCAATCAGATAGTGACCTGTAGCACATTGTCCCTCTGACTGGGGAATGTATGTCTTGAGTCAATTTGCACTCAGGCAGGCTAGCAGGAGGGTGTATGTGCTGGCCAAGATAGCTTCCAGAGTGAAATTCCTCCACCATGACTAATTCTGGGTGGTGAATTTCAAAATCAAACCTTCTATAATTTTTCAAGGTATGCACAGATTTCCTACAGCATGGAGAAAGGGATCTGTTATTGAATGTCTAAATCCTTTTTGGTCTCTTTTTATCTGTCTCTCAAGTGATGCTGGCTCTTGCTTGTATGTTTAAAGGCATTTTATAATTTCTTTGAGTGAATAATCTAAATCCTCTACGAGACACCACAGCAGCCTTTATGTTTCTGTACACCACCCAGAAAGCAAATGTATTTCTATCAGTTGTTACTGTTTAAGCATTAGCAGGTGGGTGTTTTCACATATGCATTTTGATAAGCTTCATCACTGTAGTCATCTTATACACATTTAAATTCAGCCAGGTAAATACAGAGTAAAGAAAGAGTTCTGACTCTGCTGGAATTGTGAAAGCCTCTGGCTTTTGCATGGATGTTCTGCACGTGCTCTTTCTGCCTGAGCAGTACCAGCAGGTGTCTGAACTATGCTGGTTTTGTGGGGAATCATATTTTGGTTTCTAATTTTTCTTTCTTTTGATAGTCATTTAAAATTGACCCCTTTTTACTGTTTTTTGCTAAGTAACAACTTTTCATGATGTTTCAGTTCTTATTTTAAAATTAAACAGAACTGTCCACAATTTTTATATGATACTCCAAAAGAAAAGTGTTTCTATGAAACACATTCCTTGCCCTTTCCTAGATTTCTGAACAATTTTTTTTTTGACATTTTGATTCCAGTTTAGGTTTCCCACCTCCAAGCTATATCTTAGGGCTACAGCTATATGCATTTGATGTTGATTATATAGTTTAAAAACTTAATTGTTTGGAGAGACTGTTAAGAAGAATTGGTTAAAAAATTGATGGAGAAGACGATCAAAAAAAGCACCTCAGTAATTCACTAGAAGTGTCTGTAACTAGTCAGGAAAAAACATGTTGAGATTATATTATCTCAATAAAGTACCGTTTTTGGGTAAGAAGCACAGATAAAACATGAAAATAAATATTGCAAAGCAATTAAAAAAAAATAGAGAGCAAAACCAGTTATTAAACCATGTGAACAAAGTATCTGAAAGGGCCAGCTGTTATTTGGGATACTTGGAATGCGGTTGCTTCTTGAATTTCCCTATGTCAAGAAAAGGCAATGACAAATGGAAGGGGTACCCTGAAGACCAGGTGATGGAGTGTATAGGACTGTGTGGGTATTCTCCAGGAGTTTGGAAGAACTCAATGTGAAGTAGGACTTCAGGAAACAGGTAGTAGAAATAACAGGATAATAGCTGGCATGGAGCTAGTCAGGTTGGAGAGCTGGAGGAGTTTCCTACAACTGATAAATCTCTGGCTGTGGACACTTGTCTTTGCTGGACCCCATGTGCCTGGTGAGGATGCTCCTGCTTTCAGCAGCTTGTTGCTGCCCTTGCATTTTTTTTTCTAGTGGATTAGTTCACATGAGCTCCCTAGTATGTTCTGCCTGCCAAGCGACCTCGAGTGGTCTATTTAAACACCCTGGTATTACCCAGGGCAACCTTTTAGGGTATATTTGGAGAGCTGTAGCACTGGTGCCTTCAGTTAGAAGGACCCAAGTGAACAACCAGGAGGGATCTAATGGCTTTAACCTCCATTACCAAAGAGACCATCTATTTGCAAGTTTAGTCACAAGGGTGGGGTTTTGTTTTGTTTTGTTTGGTTGGGTTTTTTTTAACCAAAAATGAACATCATTGTTGTAGTTCATCTGTACACAGAGGACTGGTGTGAGACCTGTGTGCTGTGGAAGCTCTGCTTCTTGGGAAAGTAGATTTTATATAAACTGGTGTGATGTTGGTACTAGTTGTTGGTAATGGCACCAGTTTTGCCACTCAAAGACAGACTTTCTTGGGATGAGGGCGTGATGGCACGTTATTTAAAAGGGCCACCATAACAAAGCCTGTATGATCAGGGTGTTGAAAGCTGTGTGGTTGTAGAGATGTGGCAGGACCATCATGTGGCTGAGAATGAAAGGTTCAATTTGGGAGTCTTCAGTGGGAGAAGATGCCGTCATTCCCAGCAAAGAGGAGTTTTTCTGGGCTTTGCAATGATGCATTTGTAACCAGAAAGCAATAAGCCAACAAACTGAATTGAGTTGAATCCAGATTCATGACACAAATCCAGTTGTGTGACGATGTGTCACAAATGCTTTGGGCCTCTACAGCAGTTGTTTAGCTTAAACTGATGAGGCTTATGCTGGTTTTTTATTATAAAGATATTATCTCTTCTTGTTGGAGTTACAAGAAGGGAAATTACACAAATATTTTAATATTGCCATCCAGTATATCCACTTGTGGGTGTAACTTAGTTATGTTTTCTTATTGAATACTAAACAATCTCGTGTTTTCCTATCAAATTAATTACTTGCAGCTTGCTACCAATTTTTATTTTGTTTTAACTTCTGCAGAACCATGATCTGTTCTTCCTGTTTTGCAGTCAAATAGGTTATAAACACTTTGATTCTGAGAAGCGTGATGTAACTTGTAATGGCAAAAAGTTCAGGTCGCTTTGACCATGCCTCCTCCCACAAAATAGCTCATTAAGAAGTAAAATATCCAAAATATGTAGCTGTTGTATTTGTTATTTACCAGTGTTTTAAGACAGTAATTCTTCCTGATCCAGACTTTGATGTTGTTTAGCAGAATAATAAGACAATAAAATAACCCTGATAAACTCTTCCTACCTTTATAAACTTATTTCTTAGCTCTTCATAGTATGAGGGGGAAAAAAAAAATCAATATATAGTTTTGTTGTGTACCATGAAGATGAGGGGCTGGAGAGGGGACCTGTAAAGGTCCCTCCTTGGGCTGGAGATTTTGGGGTCATGTTGTCACACATTTCTGTGACAGTTGGTTAGCATCCATGCCCTTCACCTGCTGCTGGAGTCTCATCTACATTTTCTTTGTTTTTCAAAGCCAAATTAATTAATGTGGCCAGGCGTTAGCTAATATTAGCCTGTAACTGGACAATAATAGTAATAACTAGCTAATGAGCTAATTACTAGCTGGGGGGACTAGGGAAGCCAAGAACCCCTTACAGAGAGGACTTTTCTTCCAAGCTTTGAAGTGAAGGCATTTTTGCCTCCAGCAAGCGTGGGAGCTAAGCTCTTGGCACCGGGACACAGCCCTGTGTCGCCTTCTCCTGCTGGATAAGGACCTACACAATAGTCAGGCATGAAGCAGGATTTCAGACCTATAGTTGTAATGATCTTTTAAGAATGTATGGTTACTGGAAGTATCACTGAATGATCCATAATTTTTTCTGGTTTACTGCACTGAATTACTACTTTCCATTTGGCTGATTAAAATGACTGTACCAGGTTGGGTTTTTATTCCATTTGCTAAAATATGTACTTGACAGTTGAGAAGTTGTACATTACAGCTACATAATGTTAAGATCTTTGAGCACTTTGTCAAAAATGTAATGCTAAAACAAGGGATTAGTGAATAGCCAGCAAAAGGTCATTTTGGGAGCCAATTTATGATGCAGGAAATATATATGTGTACTGGATGACTCTACATCCTTCCAGTGTTGGGCTGGATCCTATTTTCTGCAAGACCAGTGCCAGCGCTCCTTCTGAGTTCAAATGGGAACAGAATCAGCACCTTTAATACGTCCTGTCCGAGAAGGATTATGTTAAATAAATGTATATCCTTATGCTCTGTTTCCATGAGGATTTTCTTCAAGCATTTTTCATGAGGCAGCATCTTCCTTTCTTTCTTGTGGTACCCCAGAGCCACAAGAGATGTGGCTGCTCTGTTTAGGTGGGAGGAATCCCAAACACTGCCCTTTTGTACTTTGTTTCTCCAAAATATGGGCTCTATAATTGAACTATTAGCAAAAGTTGAAGACTTAGATATTAGGAGATCATATCCATCCCATATTGCTGGTGGATAGTTAATATTATCAGCTGATTGTTTGGAGACAGATGGGAAATATCCTAAGGGAATGAATTTGCTTAAGAGTGGATTGAAAGGTAAGACAACTGCTGCTAATTGGTGCCCTCCTCATAAGCTTGGTAGAACATTGCATTGGTGCATTGGTGTCTGCAGTGCTCAGATCAGGGGCAAGGTGAATTTATAGCAGAATGTATGAAAGCTTTCACTGCTGCAGCCCTGCTGTACCTGATCAGGAATAAATAAAGTATTTCAATGTCCAGAACTGTCAAACGAGCACAGCAGAGGCTTTTAAACATGAATTACAAAAAGTTAACTATTCAGAAAAGAGTTCTTTTGGAGGAGCAGAAGGTGAAACAGTGCTAGTGAAGTTCCCAACCTCTCTGGTTACCACCCACCAGGTCCGCAACCAGCACTGGAGTCTCATCATGGAGAGCGTGGTCCCGTCTGACAAAGGAAATTATACGTGCATAGTGGAAAACCAGTACGGCTCCATCAACCACACGTACCACCTCGATGTGGTCGGTAAGTAAAGCTCTGCCACATTGTAAGACAGTGTTTTTAATTAGTGAGTTTCTCTGTTAAAACATTTGGAACTAAGCTGATACATTTGCATTAATTTTGAGGGTGATTTCACAGTAGTCTAAAGAGAAGATTTCACGACATGACTTTATATATTCAGCTGTCTCACTCGTGTCTGTAGGACTAGTCTACCCATGTCTTGGTAAAGGTGTACTAGCCGTGTGTGCAAGGGAGTTCTTGTTGCTGTGATACACCTACAAGCTTACCATGATGAACAAAGAATAAATACTGATGCCATTTTAATCAGTGGTGTTACAATTTAATCATTACTTGTATAATTGTGCTAACATTTTAATAACTGCTGTTAGGAAAACTGTCAAGGGATCCTTCAGATTGCTGTTATTATAGCTGAAATTATTATTATTTTTTTTTTTTTTTAATGAAAAGCTAGTGAAGCCAGTGCAGATCTGGAGCTTCAGGAAAGGTACTTTGCATTCACAGCAGTGTGACAGAGATCCGATCATGACCTGTTGTGTGGGCTATGAGGAGTCTCTGCAACATAGGTGACAAAAATTGTGAAGAAATGGTTTTACTCGAGGATAAATTATAAAAACTATCTGAATTCTTAGTAGTAGCAAAGCTGTGATTCAGCAGGACTATTAAGCACATGCTTAGTAATATTAACTTAATAATACAAAAATCTTGTTGACTTTAATAATGCTTACACATATTTATTTAAGTGCTTAGCTAAATTAGGGCTTGAAAGCTCAGAAACCAATTCCATTCAGCCCTACTCTTGTGATCAGCCTGGATGGGTGTGAGCAGTTTTATTGACTCTGAAGGCACTGCTGTCCAAAAGTAATCAGTTTGACTGTTGTAACAGGAGCTGCTGGTAGTACCTTTGGGGATCTGAGCTGCAGTTTCTGAAGTATGTCTTGAATGGGCTTTGCTCTCTCTAGGCTTGTGGGATGATCTGAGCATCACAAGCTCTGTGAATAAAACTTTTGATCAATCAGTATTGAAATAAAAAACTAGTTGGATTATTGTAAGCTATTTTTGGCTGGTGACTGACAGCCCAACTTAATCTTCTGTGGAGAATCTCACTGTAAGTTTGGGTTTAATGACCAAAAAAGTGATAAAATATTCATTTCCCTATTTCTTGATTGGCTTTTACATGGGGGTTGGAACTGGATGATCTTTAAGGTCCATTCCAACCCTAACCATTCTGTGATTCTATGAATAAAAATACATCCTTTGCGTTGTTTTGGACAGTCTTTAAAAGTAGTGTCTTATTTTGTCTGAGACCACTTAAATCTGTGGAACCCCTCAAATCCAAAATAAAACAAATGTCAGCTTCTCAGGCAGCAAGAAATTAAAACATTCCCCACAAAGATGCCAGTGAGAGTTAGCCTTCGTGGAGCAGAGGAGGAAAAAGATAATGCTGTGATGGGGATGTTGTCAGACTGAAGTTCTACCACCAACCCCTGTAAGTTTAAGTCTTCAAAGCCAGTCTATGAACCACCCAACTCACCTGTACTTGGTTTTAGGCAGTCAACCCTGAAAACAGTGAGGATTTTTATAGCCTTGGCAATATTTTTTGTGATCCTTGGTAGAGTGAGCTATGGGTATTGTTGAGGTGAACCGAGTGACTGGCAAAGCCATTTTCACTTGAACACTTGTTTAAACAAGGTTTATGGAGGGTGCAGAGGCAACGGCTGCCAGAGGTGGTGGTGAATTTTGTTCTGCATGCCTCGGTCCTCGGCTGACCACCGTGCTGGAGGGCATGGGCTGCTTGCATGGGCTTGCCAGGCATGAGGCTTGATTTACAGAGCCCAGCCGAGAAAGAATGTAAGGAGATGATGAGTTGTGGGATTTCTGGAGGATTTTTGGGTTGGTTTGGGTTTTTTTTCCTTAATCCTTCAGGGAACCCATATTGACTCAATTTTGGTTTTACTTAGAACTGTTTTTTTAGTAGGTTACGTGGGAAGAAAAAGCCAGTTTTGCAATATTGGAAATTTTCCTTGCTGAAACAAAACTGGTTAAAATTTCCCTTTCTCTTCTCTGTCCCTTGCTCCTTTTCCTCGTTACCACTCCAGTCCCAGTCTGGCATGTTTCATCTTGACTGTAAATTTCTTCACCTGTTTTTTCTAGCAAATGTGTTCACGGATGATGCAGTCACTTGGGCAAATATTTGTCAGAAGCCCTCTCACCTCCTCTCCTCCTTTGAGCCTTTTGAATGTCTTAAATTGAGGAATATTATGCAGAAGTTTATTTTTCCTGGCAGTGAATTAAAGTAACCTGCATGAATGAATGGAATGGTAATAAGGATTATGTCATTTATTTAAATATCTATTCCTTTCCTATAGAGAGGCAGAAAAGTAAATAATGAGGTTTTTCAAAAGTGACTAGTGATTTTGGGTGCTGGGTACCCAGCTGATGGCACCCAAAGGAGCCCTGATTTTCCCTGGGTGAATATTCAGCATTTTCTGATGCTCAGACCTTATGAGATAGGAAACCAGAAGTCCAAAAGTGACTTGTGCAAATCCCAGTCTGCATCTTGGAGTTCTGCTTACTTAATTGTTTTACTTCCTTTAATTTGGTGAATAAAAGGTGTAATTGTTAGTTTACTTTGAAAACATATGTAGGGGAATGCACACCCTAAGATACCTGTGTTGAATTTACTGTGAATCTTTCAAGGGATACTGGGACTTTAACCTACAAGGAGGATTGATGTTGGAGAGCTCAGCTGTTTCTGTGTTGCTGAAAGCTTGTAATAATCGTGGAGGTTGGGCATAAAATTGCTGAAGCAGTAAATTAAGGCTGGCCAGGAGGGGAAACTCTGACAGTTTTTCTAGTTAAGACAGTTCTACAGAAGTTAATTTTGTGCTTTTTTTTTTTTTCCCTGTTTTCATATGATTTTTCAGTTCCCACAGGGTTGTGGAGAGTTATGGATGTTTGTTTAGAAGCAATTGCGTATGCAGACCGCATCTTAGAAACTTCAAGTCGTAATTTTAGGTCAAGTTGTATGTGGAAAACTGTCAGTTGAAAGCCTCTGAAATTGCTTTTCCTTTATGGTTTAACTGGTTCCAGAGTTGATTAAGTGTAAGTAATAGAAAATGGTATTAAACATGGTAACATATTACACTAACATGAGCATCTGACTATATGGTGTAATGTAGAGAAACCTCTGATTATGTCACAGATTTGGGAGGTATCCCAGCAAAAATCATGCCAAATAATGACACAATGCTAGCTAGGAATATCCAGTATTACTTGATGCCAATAACTTTCCAAACCTTGAACTCTTTTGACAATTAAAAGCCTGGAGCCAGCAGGGCTGAGTAGTTTTCAGTCAGAAGGTAGGTGTGAAGTATTCTCGTTTTTACCTTGTAATTACTTGCAAGAAGGCTCTTAAAATAGTCAACTCAACTCAGATGGTCTCATTCAAATTTACAAACCTGGCAAAACCATTGCACTGATTTTTTTTTACAATGGGAGTAGAAAATACTGAAGAAAAAAAGCAGCAAGTTGTTGGCAGCCTCTCTGTATTGCACAGGATACTTGTGCACGCTGACCGTGTTAGTGGGGAATTGTCCAGTCCAGTTGGCCAGGATGCTCTGTGTTGGAAAGAATTATCCTGTAAATGTTTGGGATACCCCAATCGGCTGCCTTTTCCTCTCTCCTCCTCCTCCATTTCAAAACAAGGACTTAAGCAGGCTGTATGCAGGGCTTTGCTCAGGGATGCAAACGTGTTAGATGGCAGTAGCGGCCAATGACGGCGACACAAAACTCCGTTAGGATCCTGTGAAAGGGAGAAGAGTTGATTTTTAGCTTTTTATTGGAGTACTACCCAGAGGCTTCAATTAATATCAGATACTGATTGTCCAAGGCAATGTGCCAGCGCACAGTAATTGCTTACAACCAAAATGCAGAGAGACCGGGAGAAGGAAACGTCACTGTCCATTTTATAGATGAAAAACTGAGCTGTGAAGCGATGAAATTTCTTGCCCTGGGTCACACAGGAAGCTGGTGGCAGAGCCAAAAAGTAAAGCTGGTACTTGAATCCTAATCCAGTACCTTAATTAAAAGAATGTTCCTTCCTTTGTACAGTTTAGCCCATCAGCTGTTTTTTTACATGCAGCTGAAGTGCCTTTCTATTCTTTTGTATTTAACAGTAGGTAGAAACTCACATTTTTATAGTAAGCTTACTAATAGACTAACTCTGTTCTCATTAAACATACATAAAGCCATGCAGTCTTAAGGGAGGACGATTGCAAACGATGTGGTTTTCACTTCTGAGTTGTATCGTAGTGAATCCGGGTTGTAGGAAGCAATGTGGGAATGCAGCCACTGAGACTTGTATATAATTAGATCACTCTTGGATTGCAATTATCGCTCGAGTACAATTTCAGCAGCAGCAGTTCTGTTTAAGCATGGAAGTAACTAATTGAATTTATATTTTAATGGCAAAAAAAAAAAAAAAAAAAGGTTAGTCTTTGAGCACTCCTAGTGCAGGTGGCCATTTCTGTCCTATTTAATGTTATCATCCAGGGAAACAAGAGATGGTTTGGTTTCAGATGAAGTTCTGCACGTTGCTGGGTTTTATAAGCAGCTGCCATAACACCACACATCTTCCAAGAGTCTGTAAGAAGAACCTGCTGTTTACTATAGAAATTAACATAATTTGTCACAATTATTTTTTTTTTTAAGCCCTTTTGCAACCAGTTTAGCTGTACTTTGACCAGTTTCTAGTTTACCTAATAGCCGTGGCTTTGGTTGTCATTACTGGGGAGTGAACTCCAGAGGTGGAAGAGTACCACACAGTTGTCCTTTAACAGTAATTCGTATTTTCGTATGAAAACAGCATGAGAATAACTTCTCATCCAGGAAGCTTTTTAAATGACTCTCAGCTTAAAGCTCGTGCCCCAGAAATCTCATGTATGAGTGGTTTTATCGACGGATGTGCAGAAAAATGCTTTTATTCTGAACTCTTGGAGGTTTTAGAGGGCTTTAGGATGAATTTTACTCTTGCTTTTTGCAGCAGGTTATTGGTACTTAGTTTAGGTAGAAGAAAAACCTTTGCTTTTGTTTCTAGGCAGTTTTATTTTTGAATTTTCATGTTGCTGTCAGAGTCGATAGCTGCAAACATGTCACAGACATATATTAAAGACCTGTTTCCATTTTATCTTTCCTGAATTCATAGAAACATATACATTGTTATTTGCTTTTTGCCAAGGTTTTTTTTTGTCGAAATAAAGTTCAGAATTAGTTTGACTTAACTATAGCACATTCCTTAATTTCCAAAGAATTATTTTTAGGGTTCGTGTTACATACGACAAAGGAACTGACACCAACTAAATACATGCCTTGGATGTTGCATCACTAATGTCTGGCAGGAGTTAAATGTCAGTATTACAACCAAGCCTCAACTTGCATTGCTGGCAGATGTGCTTCTAGATGTTGACTGGCTCTTTACCTGGACAAGCTTTGGCTTGATGTCTTCGCCCAAGTGCTTGCGGCATGGGACATGATGAGACAGGGGCTGGAAGCATGAAGGAATCCACACTGCTGCTTGCCCTCAGGTATTTGGTTAGGTCGAGAGGGAAGGAGATTTTTATTTAATGTACTGATAAGCTTGAGTGTGGACTTTACACCTGGCACTAGGCTTTTGGCAAGGTGTGTGTATCTGAGAAGAAATTATTCCAATTGTTTAGTGCTGGAGGCTGTGCGGTTCACTCTTGAAAACAAAGACTGCAGTGTGATGGATGATTCAGCTAGGGGAAAATGAAAGCTTATGGGGGTTTTTTTCCCCTCCCCTTTCTTAATAAGGTAAAAATATTCCAACCCCCTAGTTTTATAGTGTTAAAGCTTCTGATTTCATTGGAGTAGTCTGGCTAAATTACATTTTATGGACAAATACTAGTGTCATTACTTCATCTACTGGGTGAACAGTGAATTTGTCATGTTTGGAATGTTTCCTGCAGAGTCTGCTGAGGG
Organism: Caprimulgus europaeus; assembly: GCA_907165065.1. The sequence goes on from OU015529.1 coordinate 5,818,936, forward strand.
AGGACTGGTCTCCCTGTCCCACTTTCTATCTTATTACAGCCCCAAGGCAGGTATTTCTCTTTCTTTTGATGAATGATGAACAGGATATTGTTTCAGCTCTGTTATTATCATTTTTAATCACGCCTTTTAATTCCTGCAGTATCCTCCTCGTGGAAATGCAAGTAGGAATTTGCAAGAGTTGTCTGAAGACACTAACGAGACTGTTGCCTTGTTAAATGTGCAATTGGCACGTGTGGAAAGCCATGTCTGTGCCTAATCAGAGGAGCTTTTTGACCTGGGCCAGTCTTTTCTCAACACTGTTGTTACTGAAAAAATTGGCAGTGTATTTGGCAGTAAATTGGTAAAGTTACATCCTCTTAAAAACAAAACAAAAAAGAAGGTGGAAAAAAAGTTTGAATTATCACAAATATAGAAAAATCATAAGTGAACTTGTGACGCAGTTTGGATGAATGGACCATATGAAAGGCAAATACAAGGTTATTAATCATGACTGCTCTATTAATGAATATCTTGCACCTGCATTTCCTCTGCATTTCCTCCCACGCTCGGGGACACGATGAAGTGGGATGGTCCTGTGGCTGCAATGGGATAGCTGCCTGTGGTGGGCGAGATGAATCCCAACTGAGACCATCACACTAGTGTGTTTTGGGATTAAACTGGGATTAAAAGAGTTGCAGCAGAGGTGGAAGTGGATGGAGATGGCACTCAGCAGTGGGAATTGGGGTTGTGTGTGACTGTAATGAGCCAAGGCTGGGGCTGATGGCACTGGGAAGATATGAGAATGAAGGGATGTGGGGGGGTCTTCCTAGAGATTTGAAGTATAGGAGAATAAAAAAACCTTCAGGGATGGGTACCAGGGTGAGGTTGTTACAGAGGCAGGAGATCTGGCAGTACCAAATTGTGGACAAATCAGTAAAATGTGAAATTCTGTGGCTATTGGAGAGAAGGTTGGGCTTAGAACCTTCATGTTGGTATCTTCTCCTCTCACTGCTCTGTAAAGTGCTGTGCAGCTGAAAATCCAGAAGTGACTGGATTTTACAGATTTTCAGGATCTTCAGTCATTAAGTCATCTTTGGATTACTACCGTTCCTGTGGTGCAGCTTCAACAGCAGTTGCTCTATTTAAACATAAAAATAAAGTGAAAGCTAATTTAATTACAATTTAAAGGCCACATTAAAAATTGTAGTTTTTTAAGCACTTCTTTACTTACAGAGCAGTTCAATACTAAAACATTTTTTCAGGTTGTTCTTTAAAAGGTTGCATGAATATGTTGAATTTTTTGACTGTTCATGAAAGAAAAACACTGATACTGTTAGAATTTGAGCAGAGTGACTCAACGTGACAATGTATTAGTTGGAATAAAGTTAGTTTTTACCATTTTAACAAGGTGCTTGTGAAAGTCTTAAAATATATATATATTAGGGAATTTTAATCACTGAGCAACATAATTTCATTTCAGCAGGTGGTTTCGAATATACATTTCCTTTGATATCTGTGCTAATGCAGTATGTAGAGTGTTTGTGAAATCCATCTATGTCTATGTTTAATGAATATTCCAACAAATGACTTTTCCCCCCCCCCCCACAATTCAGTGACATGTACTCAGAAAGCAACTCTGTCACCTGCTGCTCAGCTAGAGGCTGGTGATGGTGTTCCTGGGTCTTGGCACTGCAGGAAGGTGGCCATTCAGATGTGTATGCTGAAAGGCAAGAAAATGTGGGAGCAGAAGAGAGGTCAAGAATTGTAGAAAATAACAGAGAAAAACTTTCTTGTTTTGGAGCATAAAGTTTGTGTCCAAGCATGGTCAGCTTAAGCGCTTGCTATGAAAGCTGTTGCATCTTGCAAACTTTACCTGGATTTACCTGAATTACTTGAAATAATAATGACAAATGTGTATAGTCAGGGTCTTCCCAAAAGCATTGTCTTCAGCATTTGGTCCAACGTTCAGAACAAGTTATGGGTTCTGTGCTGCAGAAATGAGTGTGATCCTGATGGAGGAACATGTCCCCTCCTGACATGGGATCACATGATGGCAACTTCAGCAGCAGAAGACATAAACCTGAAGGCTGAGTGAGGTCCAACACAGACTTAAGGCTGAGCCAGGATGGTCCAGCATGGAGCATTGAAACTGGGAGCTGGAGCTTCTCCCTTGCCCTGAGAGCCTGTGCACAGGTGTGATCATCCAGCTATGCCTAGCAGCGGATGCAGAACACCACTGTCCTGATAATTTCACACCTGCATTCCTCAATAGAGCAAGTGTGCTGGGTAAGAAAAGGGGGAGAAGCATAGAAATATAAGAGAGCTTTTAAAGGTTTACATAATCTTTTCCATTTTACTTTAAAGGCAAAGCTGTTTTGAGGAAAGGAAATTTGGAGGATGAAAAATATGCAGTCAGGTCACAATAACAACAGCAATAGTAACTCCCACTGGGTGCTTTATGGCATTGCTGGGTGCACTGGTGAGTTAAACCCGCTGCAGCTGGGAGAGGACATCATCCCTGTGGGAGGGATGCTTTTTGCCAGGTGTACGGTAAACCTTTGGCAGAGTCTACTGGAGAGCTCAGTCCAACAATGCTGGACCCCAGCATTGTCTCTGGTTATTATAAAGCAGCTGAGTGCTGGGAGCTGTGCACAGTACAAAGGATGGTATCTGTGTGTGTAAAAATTAATATACTCTCTGGAAGCAGCCAGAACAATAAAATTTTACCACTTGTCTGTGAGAAGTCACAAGTTGTTTTTCATAGTCTCTTGTAACCTTTTTCTTTTAGGGTACACTGAAAAGAATTTCAATGAAAATTTCAGCTTCTCATTGTTCTGTTTTCCATGTTTTTTTCACACCAAAATAAGGCCTCTCCCTGCTTTATGCAGACAAATATGAAGCTTTTGCTTATGCATGCACCGTGTAAGGGAAACTGCAAGTGAGCTCCAAGATTAGTGTCGTACAGCTCTTGCTGCTATGACTTTTTCTGCTCTGTGGGGCTGATGAAACCCACACTGGTTCATCCTGACAACAGAGCTGTGCTTTAAGAAAAAAAGAATAGCTTTTAACTAGTTCTGATTGTGACTTTTTTTTTCCCCTACTGTTTTCACTGACATCAACGGGGTTTTTTTTAAGCCAAATAAGTCAGTCTTGCTTTCTTTCTTTTCCCCGGCTTGCTGCCGTATGAGGGAGGTGTGCAGATGAACTTATGCTGTAAAGGTGTTACATGAAGATGGGTTTTAGCTAAAATGCATGTAGGACAGCAAGCTGAAGCTATGCTGTAGAGCTATCCAAAGAGACAGATGGAATAACATCAGTGGGAGCTTTGTCTGCTGAAGAAACTGTGCCATTACTGCAAATCAGAGGTGAAGGTGGTGAAGCCAAGGACAAAGAGTTTGAAAACACTTGATTAGTTTTCTGTAGAGGTTCAAAAAAGGTACTGCCTTTTACTTGACTCACCTTGGTAAGTAGGAGGGCTTGTGTGGCACATGGAAGCTGGATGGGGTGTTAAAGGCTTTGCTATGGGTAGGAAACTGTCTACTTCTGGTATATGTAATCTTTAGAACTAAAATTTTTTAATAGTCAGTGTTAAAATGTTTAATTTTATGAGAAAGTATTCCATGACAGCAGGAAATATATGGAGTCTGGTTCCCTGCTGTCTCTCTTCATACCGAATGCTGATACTGGTCCATGAACCAAAGCAGAGATGGACATGTGGGCCTAGTACTTACCAATGATCAAGTGTGTGATGCACCAGCAGAAAGAAATACCTCAGGTTTATATAAAAGGCTTCTAAATTTGAGGAGAGGGGAGTTTAAAAGGTAGTTGTGGAGGTTAGCCCCTCACTCCCGTTTATGGGAGCAGGTCCCTGTGCTGCTCAGGGCCTCACTGGGTTCATTTGTGAGGGCCAGGAGCTCCAACTGCAGCCATACACCTTTAAACTCTTGGCCACCAAGGTGACTTCTTTGAGTAGCACTGGGCCAATAGGAAATGCTGTGCATGGAGACTCCTGCTGTACAGCAACACTGAATAGTTGGCTAATGCCTACTGATAAAAGATGCCAAAATTTGCAAGGCATGATTTCATCAACACTAATGATGCTGGTCTGATCCATAAGTTATTCAGCTAGTCTGCCTGAAAGTCTCCTGCTCTTTGTCAAGCATTTTTGCCAGGGATGGTCTCTATCACTTAGTGCTTAATGACAATGATCTGTTATTCCTTATAGCTTTAAAACATCTTCTGATTTTGCGAAGTTGAGGAAGAGAGCATTGTCCCTAACTTGCAATGAGTGCTACCTTGGCATGTATAAATTATCTAGGAAGTGATGATTTGAGAGGTGTGTGTATGTTCATATAACTGGAACATGACAGTTCAGCAGCACTTCTGAATTGGCTGTAAACAACATACAGCGCTTCATATCATGCAGAAAGGAAGCCAAACCAATGTGCAGCTGGTAGAAGCTGCTCAGCTCCTGGCTCACGTATGTAGAGTGTATCATGTTAATTAGTAGAGGTGTTTTGCCTACACCTGCTCACCTCTTGCTGATCTTTTGAAAGAGCAGCCAGCACTCAACCTTACTCTTCCATGCCACGGAGCAAATACTGGAGTTAGCAATGTTTTCCTTCCAGCATTTCATAGACCACAGGTCCCCATAAGCAATTGCTTGTTGCTGGAGAAAGGAAGTGAAGGTTTGGCTTGGCCTGTGTGTAGAAAGCTACCTTGAAGGAGGAAATTCCTGTGGAGACTCTGACATCTGTTTGGTTAGACCCTTCCTGCACCACTCCACCTAGGGATATGGAGAGCAAGTGTAGTTTCAACTCTGGTGCTTTGTATGAACTTGGATAATGCTGGGTTTCTAGATCTATCTGAGTTGCAATTCCTTATGCCTTGACTGCTCCTGGAAATCTCCTCAAAAGAGCTCTCTAATTCAGAGAGCAATAATTAATCCAGCCTCTGAGCACTTGTGAAGCAAGGCCAGATTTGCAGCTTGTGTAGGTGGCATCTTTCATGAAGGACAGTGATCCTTGTGTCTCTCACTTCTAAGCTGCTTCCTTTGCTGTCGGCTAGAGCAGGATAGAAACTTGAGAAGTCTCTACTTACTGAACAATGAGAGATTGATAAACTTTTAATCTTTATTTTAATTGTTGATATTTAGCCCAGATAGGTAGTGATCTAAGACTGATATCTTGTGGTTCACTCAGTGGCTTTAGTAAGTGCCTTCACCCAGTGGTAGATATCCACACCACGAAAAAACATAATCAGAGCCAGCAATAAGATGTACATGTACAATCTCAACAGGGATACCAAAAATTGAGGGTAGAGACAGTGGCTTGCACAAGTAGAGAGAGTTGTTCCGTGACACAGTGGTTCAAATGGTCGATAGTGCCACTTCTGAGAAGAAACAATTAATTCAGCTTTGAGGTGGCACAGGGTGCACTGGCCCTGTGGGAAGCTGGAGCTGTACCTGAGAGGTTTCATCTTCCTGTCAACTCCAGGCAGCAGTTAAGTCATCTGAGAAGTTAACAGATAACTGCATTTTCTGTTGGAGCAATTTTGGGCAATCCCATGGGTACAGTTTGGGAGAAGGCATGAGGAGGGGGCTCTGGTTGTCCCAAAGATGGATGACGCTACTGGTTTCCCACTCCACGAGGCTTGTCCATGGTTCAGTTGGTGGCAGGATGAATGCGTTGGGTAAATGTGCATCTGCCTGTAAAGTAACTACCAAGGAGATCCCCAGATGCGATGTGTTGTTGGATAGGAGAGGACACACACAGTTAATCTGGAGCCATGTAGCAACATATTCCTCTACCAGCAGTGCTGCTCCCTGAGCTTGGTGGCCTTCAGGGACCTCCTGTGTTAGGTACATGGCTCAGTGGAAATGATGGGAGAGTGCTGTGTACCAGGTGAAGATGAAACATGGGAGAAATATTTCAGTCCAAGTGTATGATGAAAAGGCTGTGATTGGAATTTTTTTGTTGTTTTGGGTGGTTTTTTTTTTTAAGACTGAAGAGTCAATCTTGCAAGTTTGGGATGCAAAGCCAAGGCAAGGGGCTGTGATTACAGTCTGGCCTAAAAAGCTGTAGGATGTTTTTGAGACCCATAATTTCCAGGATAATTAGCACTTTCCAAAGCAACAGATGTTGCATGATCAGAAGGAAGGTGGTTGGGAATGGACGATGTTTTCACCGAACAGGGTCCAGACCACTGCTGAAGACTTCCTGAGCCTCGGAGTCAGGCACAATAAGCAACTAGAGCTGAACATGCTGTGATGACCAGGGCAAATGATGAAGAGGGCATGGCAGGTCTGTGCTTTCAGTTAAGCAGAGAGACAGCTGGAACTGCTTCATTTTTTTATTCCATGATGACTGAATACTCAAAATCTCTACCAGGGGCTATCGATCCGGAGAGGTTACTGATGCACGGAGTGGCATCGTATGATGGAGCCCTCTGTAACTTCACAGTGGCAGCCATCAAGATGACTCCTTAGGAGTCAGTAACATTGCAAAACTGGTACTAAAGACTCTGATAAATGTGTCTAATTAAAAATTGTGGAAAAGAAATAGATAACTTTTTTTCTCCCTTCCCCCCTGAATTGAGGATCTCTCCCTTGTCCCCAGAACTCATGTTTGGTCTTGCATTTGTTATTCAGCTTTTATTTTCCTAGCCTGCACTTGAATCACATATTCACAAGGAGAGGAAACAAGCACATTCAAAAGGAGAAAATAAAAGTAGTTTTCTGTTTTCTTTTTTTTTGTTTTCTTTTTAAATGAATTGGATGGCTTATCCAAAGCCCATTGAATTCCATGTGAGTTTTCCTCCTGACTTCAATGGGCTTTGGTTCTGGCTTTTAGCTCCCATGAAAGGTCCTGAACTGTCTGTGCTAGGGTGACAAGGAGGCTTGGATAGACAATTACCAGAGCTCTTCTCAGCCCCTGGCACAGCCAGGTTGCTAAGGAGACTTGGCCTCGGGATGGGCTCCAGAGCTCACCCCTTCCGGGGTTATTGTCTCCTCTCCCTGCCAAGGCACTCCAGTAGCAGCAGAGCCACTCTTTCAGTCACAATATGCTCCACTTTGGCCTCTGGCAGCAGTAAATCCTGCCCTACATCTTCCCTCAGCCAGCATGCTCGGCAAGCAGCCTCCCTTCCCCCAGTTTTCCATCCCTATGCACCCTGCCCCAGGACCAGAGTGGTGGGTTCGCATCTTCTGGTCTCTGTTGACTGTGAAACTTGTGTTTTGGTCCCTATCGCCCGCATTTTCACCCCATGTCTTTGCTTCATGACTTTCCCCTCTGATTTCCCTCTGTGTTGGCTGTAGCTGGTCAGTTGGAGTTGATAAAGTTGGAGGAGATAAAGCCAAGGATGGGAGAAAGATGAGACTCTTTTAGTAAGAACCACCTGTCTAGAGACTTAAACTTCATAAAGAGCCAATTCTCAGGAATCCTTGTGAAGTTTGCAGGCTCCAGTAGTAATTTCCAGGGTAGTTCTTCCATTCACTTCTCCCTCTATCATCTGTGGCAGGACAGGCTCCCACCCATCTCCAGGTGTCCTACAGAGTTGAAGCTTCCTGAGCAGTGTCAGTTCTTTGGAAACTTGGAATTTTCCAGCCATCCTGGGTTCTTTGCAGTTTTCTCTCTTGAAGGAAGGTATTCTGAAGTTTTAACATTAACAGGCTAAATGACAGTGTGTTCTAAGCCATTGGGCAGGTCTCTTGTCAGTTGTCTTTAGTCTGTTTGTTTGTAGATAAGCAAGTGCTCAAGCAATTCTGAGCAGAAATGCTCAAGCCTTGGGCACTTTTATGGTGGTGTAAAATTGAGATGCTTGTAGCCTTGACTATGATACTGCTCACATGAGCAATCATTTTTGCTCTGCCTGTTGTTGATCATTGACTCCTCAAATGGGGATGATGTTGGTTTTGTATCTGAACTGCAAGTTGGAGAAAGCCAGCTGGTGTCTGTCTCAGGGTGGGATCCAGCATTAAACATGCTTTCTCTTTAAAAAGTATTATAAAGTTAGACTCTGGGAAGAACTAGAATTAAAATGAAATGTAACATATGGAGGTTTATAGGTAATTATCAGTTTGCCTCAATTACTTTCAGATCAATATACAGAAAATATTTTTAAATTAAAAAAAATGTTAAACACCCTTTACTTTTGCTTTTAAACATTTGCTGTATCTCAGTTGAACCAGGAAGGTCTGTTTGAGAAAGCAGGGCATAGCTGTGAAAAACCTTGTAGATCTCTATGTAGTTTATTAAATAACTAATATTTATGGTAATAAAATTAGTATCTATTACTATTTATGGCTCTTATGATACAGTGTTTGGTGCTTCAAGACAGCTGATCTATGGGGTGGTTTTCTGTATTATAGCATATGCTGTTGACTTCTTTTTGAAATGTGTTTTGTTAGCAGTGAGAGAGAGTGAAATATTAAAATTTCAGGGGTCAAATAGTAAAGTTTCAGTTTTTGAGGTTGTTATTCATTATGGTTGGACTCGATGATCTGAAAGGTTTTTTCCAACCACTATGATTCTATGATTCTATTAAATATTAATGAGCAAGGGGAGTATTGAAATCAGGGCTACAGAGCTATGAGATTGGTTGGTTGCCAGCTTATTTTGTATGAAAATATTGTTTGTCTGAGTTAAGTAATTAGAGGTGTATATGTTCATTATAGTTTAGCGATGATCCTGATTATAATTATGAGGTTATATAAGGCTAATGATAAAATTTGTTTCACCAGCCTTTAAGATTTTTCTTTTAAAGGCAACTTTGACTCTTTTACTAGCTTTCAGTAAAAAAGAACACACTATTTCCATCTAATATTAGTGTAGCTAGTTGAGTGATGATACCTGCTTACAAACGTACACCGTGTATTTTAGATACTAAATAGTGATGTGAGATTTATGGATTTTTTTTTTTACAGTACCTCTGCTTAAGCAAAGTCCTTGCATATGTGTGATTTGCAGAGAAATAGGAAAACCAAGGAAACATCCTGAAATGACTGTTTCCAAGAAATTATATTTTACAGAGTTATACCTGGTCATTTGTATTTAGTGGGAGTTGAAACCCCATTGAATTTGCATCATGATGGTTATGTTCTTCTGTACTGTTTGCCTGGGTGGGCATAGGAATATTCCCTCCTGCTGAAGTGGGGGAGTTGATGAACACTAATCATTGCTCCATATGTTGGAGGGCAACTAAAGTTGGTTTTTAACACATTTACCCTTAAAGAAGAAATTTCACAAATGTTTTACCTGTACATATGCACACACTTTATTTATTTTTTTATTTTTTTTTAAGGAATTTGAGACCAAGTATGTAAGAACTTTACTTTTACTTCTTTGCTTTGCCTCCTCTTTTTCAGTAGAGGAAATGTTTGACAGTCATCAATAAAAGATTAAATCATTGATGGCTATCGGGATAAACTAAACACATTTCGTGTGTTGATGCTGGCGTAGTAGGAACTTTTCCACGATGTTTCAGGCCTCGTTCTCTGGTTTGTTTAAGGGCAGAGAATAAGGTCACAAAGGAAATCAAACCCTGATGTGGAGAAATGAAACATGAGGCCTACTGACTTCTAAAAAACATTTTAAATAACATTCTCTAAGGTTTCATTTTATACTGAAGGCAGCTGTAATAAGTTTTGGAAGATGGTGTAAGGTTTCTATTAAAGAGAGATTTTTTTGCTTGCTGTTTTTGTACCCAAACGAAGGAGCCAGGGAGATGGAATTAGAGCTTATTTAGTATAAGGTGAGAAACTAAAAGTTCTCTCCAGAACTGTAAAATAGCAATTCATATGTTCTCCTGTAATTTACAAATTAAAAAATATTAAACTGTTCCTAGATCTTTGAAAATGACACACATAACCATGGAATAATGTAATAACTGCAACACCAATGCACTTTTGCCACAAGGAAAATAAGACTGCTGCTTTGTAGTAGGCTGCCAGCATAGCCTCAGTGAATAAATTCCCAGTAGATGTTTGCCGCATGCCAAATATATTGGACTGTATAAAAGATCCCATTGTTCCACGGGCATCATTATTTGCTATTACACTCACAATGTTTGCTTGTGAAACAATTTATTGGAAACTAGTATGTTTAAGAAGGAACACTTGATTTGAAATTCAGTTGATTTGGCTCGTGATGGCAACGTTTTTACAGCGTACAGCCTCTAAAAAGAAATATTTAGCTCCGCTGTTTTTCACTTATCTTTGAAAGAATTCCTGGAGCAGGGGAGAAGGGGCTGGGGCTGGGCAATGGATGTTTCACTTCTAATCCATAAGTTGAAAATATATGTAGGCCAGTATTAACCTTAGTTTCTTATAAAAAGAAAGAGACAGAGTTCAGTTTGCATGAAGAAAGCCATGAGTTCCCATCAAGGCTGATGAAACTGCAGCTCTGTGTAGGTTTTCTGGGGAGGATTGCAGTGTCCATAATAAATAATAAAGATAATAAATAAATTGGGTAACCAAGGCAGTCATTTAGAGGACTTTCTCTTATGCAATGTTTGAATGAAAAGTTTTAATGCTTTGCCCACTTGCCTTGTCCAGCCAAAAAAAGGGCTGTTGGTGGCTCTGGAGGCTATCAGAAGATTTTAGCAGCTTTTAGGTCAGGCTTAGGAGGGTGATGGAAAGCCACCTCACTGTCATAGCTGAGGGTGAGGCTCCCATCGATACTTTGCCCAAAGATTATCTATAACACATCCACAAAATTGGGCTGGGAATGCTGGCTGCTCTTTGGGTACCCAGATGAACAGGGTGCGCTCGGCATATTCAGTGACGTAAGCTTGACCAAGAGCATTTGATAAATGCTTCAGCAAGTCCATAGATTAAAAGCTCTCTTGGCTGACATTAAATATATTGCAGTTTTCCAGAGAGTTGTATTTCCCTGTGTCCTGCTCAGAATAAGAATGAACTGGTATTTCTGCTGCTGCATCTGGGTGAGAGTAGAGAGCAGCTATGGTGGTAGTACTGGTCAGAGCAGTTTGAGCTGTCTGGTACGTGCATCCTGCAGCTCCTGGGGAGTTTCATTGCTGAGGCTTCTGCTGCTAGTTTTGAGAAATTATCTTTGGTTTATTTTAATATTTTTCTTTTTTTTTTCATAAATTTAATCAATAATATTTTTTCTTAACTTGTGGAGGTTTAGTCCAAGTAGAATGTTTTAAAACTCAGAGGTACTTATTGCAATATAGCTCAGGGAAAAAAAATAATAAAAAAAAAAAGGAGGAAGATATTTTACCTAATTCTTGCTGAGTTGAACTATGAAAAATGCTTAAAGTTTTTAGGCACTGTTTCTCCCCTCCCCCTAAATAGCTATTCTTTATATTACAAGTGTAGTGCTCAAGTCATCTCCTTTGAACTGTAGTTTTCTTTATACGTTTTGGCTGCAGTGTTATTTCAGAGGAGTCAGCCAACAGGCTTACAGGGCTTTTTGGCTCGAGTTCACTTACAGTTTTCTTGGCAGCTCTGCTTATTTATGCATCTTTATTTCTCTCTCTTTCTCTTGCTCCTTCTTGCTCTCCCTCCCCACCCAAACAGAGCGATCACCACACAGACCTATCCTCCAAGCTGGTCTTCCAGCAAATGCCTCTGCAGTCGTCGGAGGTGACGTCGAGTTTGTCTGCAAAGTCTACAGTGATGCTCAACCTCATATTCAGTGGATAAAACATGTAGAGAAGAATGGCAGTAAATACGGACCAGATGGACTGCCCTATCTTCAGGTTTTAAAGGTGAGGCTTTACAGATGCTGGCGGTGGTGATGACTTCTTTAAAGCATTGAATTTATTTGATGTAAGTCCAAGAATTTTGAGATTTTGAACTTCTTTTGAAAATGGAAGTGTTTATGTTACAAGTGAAATAATGAGTTAGGTAAACATTTGATAGTCCAAATGCTAATTATGCAGCTTGTAGACACTGTTTTGCTCTTTTTTGCTTCCATGAAGTCCTTTATCTCTGAATGTTTCTTAATAATGTCTTATTAAGAAAAACATGAAAACTCTCTTAAAGAACATAATTGACATTTATGTTTCGGTAGACCATGTCCAGAATATACTCAGGAGAATCTATTTAATTTCTTTCATGTTTCTTCAGCCTCTTTATTTTAAAGTAACGTGGCACCTGCTGCCAAAAGCTTGTTGGCAGGATTGGGTTTTCTGGATGCTGAGCCGGCAGAGATGTCCATTTTTTGCTGGTGTGCCGTGGCGTATCAGTGGTGTCATTCCTGCTGGCAAGCATTTTGAGCAAGCCTGACCAAGGAAACTCCAAAGTTTTCCGAGCTGGATGGCATTGCCAAAACTCACTGAGTTGGCAGGCAGGACATCCAGCTCTATACCATCTTGTTCCACGCAGCCGCTGTACCAGCCTAGGTGCTTTTTTCCCTGGCGCCGCTGTTTTCTAACTCCTCGTGTGATGCTTCAGATTAAAAAAAAAAACAAACCCAAACAAACTCCAAACCCTCAATGTTTTGATGCTGATACCTGTATGAAGTGGAAGACATATTCTTATGAGGTGTTGGTGGTGGGACCGTAGACAGATCGGTGTCCGTTTTGGGCAGCAGTGACATTGTTCTCCTGTGTTATTGGTCTATTCTAGCATTCGGGGATAAATAGTTCCAATGCTGAAGTGCTGACACTGTACAATGTGACAGAGGCGGACGCTGGAGAATATATTTGTAAGGTCTCCAATTATATAGGGGAGGCCAACCAGTCTGCCTGGCTCTCTGTTCTGCCGAGTATACAAGGTAACAACGTTTTTTAAAGCAAGCTGGATGTAGAAGCTGGAAAAAAAATGGTGCTTTGGGAGACTCCAGGCAGCTTGTAGGATAACTCTTTGGCCTTGTGGTATATGTGTAATCCTCCTTTGGTGATGCAACTGGTATTACACCAGCAGCCATGGAAAAATTCCCACAAGATTCTGTGTGTTTCATAAGGATTGGTTTCTGACGCTGATCTTTCTTCTCTCTTGTGTTTGGTGTCTTTGTGTCTCTGTGTTTATGTTCAGTTCTGTTGTTAATTCTGCATACTTTGCAGTTCCCATAGAAGGTACTTGTTGAATAATGTAATTCCAGCCTAATTAGTGTATATTTATATATATATACAGACAGATATGTGTGTATATATATATATATATATATATTTGTGAAATGTTCACATAAGTACTCACTGAAGCATAAGCCAGGTCAGTTTAGTCAATTATAACTTCCCACGTCATCTGTGACTGTGCAGGGTAGGAGAGTTTTCCAGTTGTTATTCACTCGTTATTAACTGGGTTATAACCCATCCATAACAATAAAGACTGGAAAAAATGCGGCTACAACTCACAACTAAATTTACTTGAAAATGGTCTGGTAAAAATATGTTTACTCCCTCATCATGTATTTTGAAGTAACATTATTAATGGAACAGAGACAAAAACCAGCAAATGATAATTTCTCTAAATTGCCATCATAGCGACCTTGACTCTGATGTCCAGCTGTGCCCATCTTAGGACAGCTGTGAAGTTCCAGGTCTAAGATTTACTCTATTTGGACAAGTTTGGATAATCACTGATACAGTGATTGGTTTGGTGCATAATGACTTGTCAAGCCAGAGATTGAGCAAGTCTGGAAGGAGACTAAAAGACTGAAAAAAACCCCAAAAACAAACCCTTCCAGATCCCTTCCAGATTATTATTCTTTTCTTAACTCTCTAAGATTTAGAAAAATACATTTATTTTTCTTTCCATCTCCTGGTCTTTGAGCCTTTGGGGTCCAGTTTTTCTCCACATCTCTTGAGAGCCATGACTGTTTTTTTTTTTTTTAACAAGGCATGAGCTACTTTCCTACTCTCTCCACTGTGCTTCTGAGCAAGCCACCAAATATTACCAGACTTGAGGTTAAACTGAGATTTGGCAGCGCTACACAATGTACAATATTGAAGTGTAGTGCAGTGAATGATGCAAGGGCCATACACTGCTAAAGACAGCCACTAAGTTGTGTCTTTTGGAGCAGAATTTGCCTCCCTTTTTTTTTTATCCTTTCAGAGTATGTTTTTATAGTAAATTCTTTCCTCTGAAACAGGTAACTACATGTGAAGAATATCACATTCTGTCCTACTTTGTTTTCTCTTTGTTTTTCTTTCAACTTCCTTTAATTAAAAAAGAAGAAGAAGAAGGAAAAAAAAAAAAAAGCTTTGTGGGTTAATTTTTCCATGTCATTTGATTGCATGCATGTTTAGGTGGTGAGTTTAGGTCTGGTGAAGGGTGTTGATTACTTTCTGAGGTGAGCTGGGACCTGTTGGGAAACGCCTTTTGGATGAGGGATTGTGGATGGGGAAGGAGCTTTGCATCTCTACACCTTTTCCTTTACCAAGTGCAAAGCCCTGTGGCTCCATCTCCCTATCCACAAGAATTCTCTCAATGTCTAGCTTTTTCTCTTGCTTCCCTCTTTTCTTTTTTTTTAGGCTGCCGGTGTTAACACCACGGACAAAGAAATTGAGGTTCTCTATATACGGAATGTAACTTTTGAGGATGCTGGGGAGTATACATGCTTGGCGGGTAATTCTATTGGGATATCCTTTCACACTGCATGGTTGACAGTTCTGCCAGGTATACACTGCTCCCTTTCTGTGGTTTTTCCTCCTTTTTTTTTTTTGTTTTTCCTCCCCCCTTGTTGATTGCTGCAGAATTGGCACAGCTTCTGTCTCAGAAAAGGACGTTTACAATGATTTTTGATTTATTTATTTTTTTAAACACAGTTGTCTCAAGCCAATGAATTGTCTTGTCACGTATTTTCAAATCCAAAAACCTAACAACAACAACAACAAACAACAAAAAGGAGGGGGGAATATCTATTGCACTCAATTGAAATATTTTTCCATTTGTTAAAACATTCATCTGAAATGCTAAGGAGCTGCATTTCCTTAGTACTTCGGTGAGATAACTGAAAATCAGCACATTAATCATTGTAAACTTTTTTAAGAGGAGAAAATTCAAAGTTTCTTAGGAAACTTTGGGACTAATTTGGCCACAATTACATACTGGTTCATCAAAGTACCTGAGATATTCAGTTTATTTATATTAACTTTTACCTATCATCCAAATCTCTTACGGAAATTCTAATTTTAATGCCGATGGATCGTGTACAGAAGCAGTGCCTTCCATATCTTGGGAATCGGCTCGGTGCATCTTTAAACATTGCATGCTCTGAGAAAACAAGTAGTCATTTGCTTTTACTGCAAAGCATGTCTTGCTGTGCTGGGGTTGATGATGTTTCTGTCCTTAAAAGAAACAACCATCAATGTGCTTTATTGCCTGAAAATTGTTATCAGCTGTTGGAAGATGTAACTGTAGTTGGTTTTGACACTAGTCAAATTTTCTCATTTATAACTGTTGGCAGCTGCCTTAGGACTTCCTTTGAAAAAACATGAACCACCTGAGGTTTGCTGGGTCATCTTGTGCTTACCATTTATTAATTGTTAATCCTAAGGAAAAGGTACAAAACCTTGCATGTGCAAATCACTGAGGTTCATATTACGGGAATGAAATGTTCCCACTTTCTGCAGATAACTTCTTACCCTTTATTAAAATATATTGAACAAGGCAACTTTATTACATCTCACTCTTAAGTGAACACCAAGCCTGCGTGGTCTGTCACCAAGCAGGCGAAGCTGTACTTGTGTTGAGCTTGCTTTTGCTAGCAGTGTTTGCATTTTGCAAGTGCCTGAACAGCATTTTTTTTTTTAACCAATTTTCTTGAATGAAATATTTTTATAAGCCTAGAATGAGGCACAAGAAAATTTCAGCTTGAACGTGCATTGCTTGTGGAGTGGCCACTGATTGCAGTGGAATGCTGTTTATCCCAGGGGATGAATCCCAGATAAGGGATTAGGGACAGTGTTTGCACATATAACTGTCTTGAAGATCATTTCAGAATGGTTTCAATCAGAGTAACAGCTATGTAGAACCACTCCCACTAAAATCTAATCACATAGACTGGTAACCACTGAGGAGGTTGCTTTAAATATTCAGTCCTCACAAAAGAGGACTCATTAATTAATATATTGCTCGAAATTTACCTTTTGCTTGTGTTATGCTTTTAATCCAACACTTGGCTCTTCAAAGGACCTCAAGGGAGTTAGGCACCTGGCATGAACCACATAAGCAGCTGGACAGCCAGGTCCTCAAAATACTCCTGAAATCCCTAATCTAAGTTTAGAAACATGATGAGGGATCGATCCATCCTGCTTTCCCTCTGTTTTTTGAGATCCCAGTGAAAATTTTGGATAAACAGGCAATGCAGACTCAAGCCCAAATGTCTGTTTGTGAATTTAGACGCTGTTCTTTTAGACTAGCTAATTCAATATTTCATCTTCAGGTGTGTCTTTATGAGATTAAAAAGAATTACAGTGCTTTTGAACCTGAGCAACAGAATGAACCTGGGCCTAGTTTGAACATTTTTTCCCCTGGAAATTCTGCTTAATTATCCAATGTTTTATTGTATATGTTTCTACCTATCTAGGCAGACACATGTATATGTCTAGATATGTATGCATACATGCACGAGCTCACAGTCAGTGCAAACTGAGAAGTCAAAGCAGCCATCTAAAAATAGTCATTCCTCTCAGATTGCAAGATGGCCTAAATATTGACGGTATTCTGTCTGTCACACAGTCACACTGTGAGAATTGCTGATATTTTACCATTTCATGTTGTTCCAAGCTCTGTCCTGAACTATGCTAGTACCATGTGCTAACTCTGTGGCATGATTGTTCCCTCCTAAAAACTTCCAATCCAGCTCCTGAAAAAGAAAAAGAATATCCAACGTCACCAGACTACGTGGAAATAGCAATTTACTGCATAGGGGTCTTCTTAATTGTCTGCATGGTGCTGACAGTCATCCTGTGCCGCATGAAGAACACCACCAAGAAGCCTGATTTCAGCAGCCAGCCCGCTGTCCATAAGCTGACAAAGCGAATTCCTCTGCGCAGACAGGTAACAGAAAGTAGATAAAGAGTTAAAAAAACCTTTTACCATACAACTGAGCCAGCACATCCTTCTCCTGAAAGCTTTAGGAAAGGGAATAAATAAGCATTCAACCAAATTGCAGGAGAGGTGGGATATAATCTGGCACCTGGGAGACTGGTGTGGGAAGAAAGTACTTCTCAGCACAGTAACGTGTGTCTGAAGGCAAGGAAATCAGGGCAGGGATGTTAGAGGAGAAATGTAAAGAATGGAATATGTTCTGTGTTAGCAGTCTATAGATGGGGAAAAAACTGTATTTAGTGTATTTTGGGGCTCGATGCCACAGCTCCTTGAAGTTGATGGAAAAGTTTTTACTGACTTAATGGACTTTGGAATAGAATCCTATTTAATTGTGTACATATAGTGTTTCTAAGGTGACTATTATTGCAGTAACTAAGTACCAGATAGAGAGAGGTATTTTTCAGGAAGAATTATGAAGACTGAAGGGAGGGAATTTCATAGCCAAGCATCCAGAAACCACCCTGAAATAGAAAAAAGACTGTAATAAAGTAAAAAAAATAGGGGAGATACTATATCAGATCTCAGACAGTTTGATGAAGATGCTGATGCTTTTGAGAGAGGAACAAAAGCGAATGTCAGATTTAAAATGCACACAACAGCATTGCATAAAATATGTTTTACAATTGCTTGTGGCTGGCAGTGAGTGTTTCTGGAGAGGGCAATACCATGAGCAACAAACCTGTTGAACGAGTAACAGGTCTTTGGCTTTGTCACAGGCCATCACTTGCCAAAACAGCCTCCATTCCTACATACTATCATCTCTTGAAAGGCTTGTTTCTTTTGAAGCTGGAGTTTAATATGTTTTGATTTTTTTTCTTGCAGTAGGTCTTCAAGATAGACCTCTAAACCCACCAAATCCACCCCCAGGTTTCAGCCCTGTGAGGTGGAGGGATGTTGGTGTCTGAGGCTTTGGTTCACCTCGTTAATCAAAACAGGGACCATCTACAGGGGTTGGATCTGGGTTCTGGTCAGGGGGTTTGCATCTGAGGGCTTAGTTTGGGTCCATCTGCACCATGAATAGGTTCTGCAGAATTTCTGCAGATTGTCTCTGCAGCCTGTCCTGGATATTATCAGTAATATAAGTACCTTAAAATCAGTTCTTCAGTGTGGGTAAGTGAAATTCAGGTGCACAATCAGCCAGAGTTAAGATAGAGATTGGTCTTGGGATTTTGGGCATGATTACTTTTTTCTGAAGCCTTTTTTGAGGGTTTCTGAATCTCCTTGGTTAGAAATACTACTGAGAAATCCCTCTATTAATGCTTCAGCCATCTGCCTCTAAAGTGCAGTATTTTATAAATCTTGAGGTGGGGGACATGGAACTTTGCCTGATCTGAAAAATACTCGGTTTATTTTATGAGCAAAAATATTAATTCTTATTTTGTCTGACTTGGCTACTTTTTGGTGTTTTTGTTGTAGTTTTGTGATTTTATTCATCTGCTGGAGGATCACTGGGAAGGAGAGGGACTTTTGCCCTTGAGTATATATGAAAGAGTGATGAGAAGCCCTCAGCTCAATTTATACATCTCTGTGGCTAAAATTCTGTGTAGCTTGTTGGACAAAGAAAAGGCTTTTCAAATGTTGTGTACTTAACTGGGGAGAGACACACATCAGCTGCTTAGATAGAAGACAGTTAATAGAATTCTGCCTAAATATAAAAGCATTATAATGACTCAGAGATAAGATGACAGCATAAAAAATACCTAGGGTTTGGTGTGAGCTCAGTTGTGTCAGTTGGAAATGGTTTCTCAGGGGAGAGAACATTATTTCATTGTGTGTGACAGCAGTGCCAACCACTGCCCTCAGTTTAGTTATTTATCATAAAATGGTGCAATATGGACCTTCTCCAAAGCTATTGTTTTCATAGAAGAAAAATTCTCTTGTCTTATAACATGCTTGTTGGGTCGGGTTTTATAGGTTTATTTTGGTTTTCTAGATTTTTCTTAGCAAAAAGGGCATTTTGCTTTTAAAAATGGGAATTATTTTTTGAAAAACAGTTTATGTTTGAAAGTGTGAATCCTGTTTCCAACCCCTAAGCAAAATTTCCACTATTCTCAATTCTCCCAAGCACTCTTTTATTAATGGGAGTTTCTCATTGAAGGGCTCCCTGCTGTTATATCTTCATAGAGGAAAATACAACTATTATATAAGTGTTACAAGAAATCTGTATTTCTGTTTTGATGATTTCACTGGTCATTTCACTGATTGTTTGTATTATCTTGCAAAGGCAGGATGAAAACACTCCCTGAAAACTTGCTCATCAACAGTGAAGATATGTTAAATTTTCAGGTAGCACTCTCCTTGGTCTCAGTTGTTTAGTTTCTACATCTTTTACAGCTGGTTTTGGATATCAGAATTGTTATCACTAATCAGGAATTAAAAAATAAAGTCAGGAGGTGTTTTATTTAATGGGTGTGTGGTTCTGGATTATTCAACTTGCTTTGTTTTGTTCTGTTGCCAGGCTTACTTTTTTGTTTTAGTTTATTTGTATTTCAGAGGATTATATTTAAAGCCTGGCAAGGTTTTGTCACTAAACCTCTATTTATCTATTGACCACAGAAAGTTCTCCCTGGTCTTTGTGCTGTGTGGAGGAGGAATAGAGAAAGTGGCTGAGTTGTTGAGCAGATGGGTGAGAGCGAGCAGGGGAGATGCTTGTGGCAGGTAGACTGAGCTGGGCAGAGATCCTGGGCTGGGTGATGGGATTTGTTGGAATTCCAAAGAAATGAGGCCATAGATTGGGGAATTCTTGATATTGTTTTTGAAGCTCTGTGCTGCTGGGTCAGGCTCCCTAAGGATCTGGATGTGAAAATAATCCTGGTTCACTAGAGGCATTTGCAGGACTGTGATGCCATCTTGTCTAAGCGGGGTAAGAGTCTTGCTGAGTAACATATGGTTTGGTTTGCAGGCCTGGATTCTTGTACACTATTTAGTCTGAGCTACCACAGGGTTTTATCATTCCCCACGTGCAGGCATTTTTTTCCTGCCAAAATGCGGTTCTTTTCACATTCATGGGAAGGGTCATGATGAAGTCAGGAATTATCAGCTCCCTCCCCCTACAATCCTCAGTCTCACCAGCATCTGGTACTGGATTTTTGAAAAATGTAAGGAACAGCCTTCAGTAGGTTAGATGTCTGCTTTGGAGAACTTTTTTCTTTTTTTTCCTTTTAACACATAAATTAAAACAGACCAAAAGGCAGCGCTGCTCTAGTGGTTATAGAAAATCCCATCTCTTGCAACTGGCCCAGTCAAAGTCAGGTACAAGTGTTTGTCATAGAATCCCAGACTGGTTTGGGTTGGAAGGGACCTTAAAGCTCATCCAGTTCCAACCCCCCTGCCAGCAGCAGGGACACCTTCCACTAGACCAGGTTGCTCAAAGCCTCATCCAACCTGGCCTTGGACACTTCCAGGTAGGAGCAGCCACAGCTTCCTTGGGCAACCTGGGCCAGTGTCTCACCACCCTCACAGCAAAGAATTTCTTCCTGATATCTAATCTAAACCTCCCCTCTTCCAGTTTAAAGCCACTAGTCATCATTAAAGCTTTTCACTAAATGGAATTAAATAGATTCCCCTTAATTTCTGTCTACAGTGTTTGACTATAATCCTTCATAAAAATATAGTGAGGACATTTGTGATGAGCAAAGACTGATTGGTTTAAAGTAAGACTTAAGCTCACCAAGCAAAATTGCTGATTCCAAATGATGATGGGAGCTGGAAGCTGGAAAAAAGAAAAATAAGCTGGAACAAGTAAATTACCATAGTATTTCACATAGTACTGAGCTATAAAAATATTATTAATTTTAAGGAATGGACTCTGAAATACAAAAATTAATATACAACTGTCAGTAGGATATGTTGCAAGGAATTTACCTTAATTTTAGTTTCTTGCTTTATCCTTGGATTTCTCTATATGGAAATCATTGACTTGCCTAGTAGTGCTCATGTGTTATTTTGGATGTGTTTCAAAAGGAGTACTTTTCATGAAGGGGTGCTGTGTGTGTTTTAAATGTCAGTACTTTCACATTAGGAATCCTCAGTTTCATGTAATGCATTTAACCTTCTATTTTCCTAGATCCATCACTCAGATGGACTGTTTCTGTCAACAGCTAATAGCATTACTTACTAATTAAATTTATGTACATATATGCATATGACTTCAAATTAACTTTTATAGCAGAGCCTTCAAAAAGACTGACAATGACAGGAAATCATTGCATGGCTGCTAAAATCTTACAGCATGAGTGCCAGAACTGACAGATCTAGGCTTTGGGATATGGTATAAATCATCAGTGGAGGAAAACACCCTTCATAATCAATTACAGACAATTACACACGGCTCTGCAGCTGATTTTGCCACATGGCATTTAAAGATTCCAGCAAAGATTTGTTTGTTTTAAATGCTCCACTGCTTAGAAATGCTTGTAAAGCATTATTGCAGAGCCGATTAAATACAGTGTGTTGGCTGAAGGACAACTCTGTTGTTAAAATGTGGATATAATACTGGATTATTGATGCATGAGGTTTGGACACAGTGGGCTTTTTTCTCCTTCTGAAGTGCAGATATGGTGCTAAAGGTCTGTCTGAGGCTGGTACTTTTCTTGGTTCTGGCCTCCTAAAAGCAGAAGGGAAGCACACAAAGGATATTTTATGGTGGAGGTCTGCCTTCCTGTTGAGGTTAACATATACAATAGTCCTTTCAGTGTTCTGCTCAAGTCAAGCTGACTTTGGCCTTCCTTGCTTTAATGAAGTACTCAAAATACCTCCTTAGCATAGTGTCATCACAGAAAACAGGTGCCATCAACACAATGAGTAGACCTTGAAGATGTCTAATTCTTGAAGATGTCCAGTCCTTGAAGATGCCCCCTAATTCTAGTTGGCCCCTCACTTCAAGTAGGACATAGAGGTGCTTGAGTGTGTCCAAAGAAGGGCAACAAAGCTAGTGAAGGGACTGGAGAACAAGTCTTATGAGGAGCAGCTGAGGGAACTGGGGGAGTTGAGCCTGGAGAAAAGGAGGCTGAGGGGAGACCTTCCGGCTCTCTACAACTACCTGAAAGGAGGGATGTTGGTCTCTTTTTCCCAAGTAACAAGTGACAGGACAAAAGGAAATGACCTCAAGTTGTGCTAGGGGAAGGAAAAATTTATGTACTGAAAGGGTTCTTGGGCATTGGAACAGGCTGCCCAGGGAGTGGTTGAGTCCCCATACCTGGAGAGATTTAACAGTTGTGTAGGTGTGGCACTTAGGGACATGGTTTAGTGGGCATGATAGTGTTGGGTTGACAGTTGGACTTGATGAGCTTGGAGGTCTTTTCCAGCCTTAATGATTCTGTGATTCTAATTCACCTACATCAGGTACCCTTCCTTGCTTCTTTGCCCTGGCTCTGCTTTGTTCCTTTGTGTCTGAGAAGCCCGTGTTGGTGAGCTGGATGGTTGCCCAAGAAGTTCATGCATTTTGACTAGATGTCCAGCTCCTACTTCTTGGCACCTGATAGACCTAAAAGTGACTTTGGAATCTGTAGATTTGCCATGTACAATTACAAGCTTGCTGCTAAAACTCAGTATGGCCTCTGTTATGCCTGTGTCCTATGTATCTTGAATCTGTCCATAACTGAAAGCAAAAAGAACATCCACGTACTTGACAGCAACTCCACACGCTGAAATGTGGAGGTCATGGCAGGAGTGTCACTGGTTCTTGAACCTGCGTGGTAAGGGGTTGGAGACTAGTGCTGCAGGTGAAAAGGGGAACACAGCAAGCTGGAAAGATGCTTTCTATATGCTGTTACTTAAATGTATACATGTAGATTAAAGTTGACCCAGTCTACTGACCTTGGAGTAGGTTGGGTTTTCCTCATTATTTTATGGTGCACTCTAAGCTAATGGAAAAAGATGCTTAAGGGATGAGTTCAAAGGCTAATTCTTTACTATTGCAGAAAAGGTCAAAAGCCATTTTGAAACAGAAAATCTCCTCCAACCAGTGGCCAGTCTGGGTTGGCTTCATCTTTTCTGGAGCAGATTTTTATAGCCTTTGAGCTCATGTAACTCTTTGTACTGCTCCAGTTAATCAGAAGAACATTCCCTGGGAGTGCAGGCCATTTTTCTTCTCTCAGACACTGCGTAGTTCCTGTGGATTTCTCATCATTCCTATCCACATTAATGCACTTTGGTTACCTACAGCATCTCCAGCCAATCATCCAGTTACCCTGTGAAGTAAAAATGTGCAATAGTGTTAAAAGGGAAACTGGCAGAGTCTTTCCTCTGTTTTTCCTATACATTATTACTACTTCTGCATTTGAAATGCATCACCAGAGTATTTAAGTTTATTGCAAGTTTACATTTATAGGTTTTAACCATGCTAAGGCTGCTGAATTGTGAGTGTACGAGCTAGTGAAAAGATGAAACTCTGGCAGAGATATGAACAACATCTAATACAAATATTGTATTTGGGGGAAAAAAAAAGACCCCAGGACATTTTGGGCCATTTCTGATATATAAGTTATGGCAACTAAATCTTGCAGCTTCACTTCTCTACCTTCCAGATGTCCCATGAAAATAATGGCAATAATGGCAAAGGAAGGTGAGAAAGTAAAGGCAATGTTAATAAATGAATTGATAAATAAATCAGGACTTGAATAAAGATCTCTGTAGAATGGTGAGTGGATTTTGGAAATGTGAATGAAGTGGTTGTAAAGTGTTAATAGTGTGTTTGCAGTGAGAGAGATTTAAAAATGGAAATTAGAAATAAGAGGAATGAAAATCGGGGGAAGTCACAGAATCACAGAATGGTGGGGTTGGAAGGGACCTCAGGAGATCACCCAGTCCAACTCCCCTGCCAAAGCAGGTTCCCTAGAGCAAGTTGCACAGGAAAGTGTCCAGGTGGGTTTTGAACATCTCCACAACCTCTCTGGGCAGCCTGTCCCAGTGCTCTGGCACCCTCACAATAAAGAAGTTTTTCCTCATGTTTAAGTGGAACCTCCTGTGTTCCAGCTTGTGCCCGTTGCACCTTGTCCTATCGCTGACCACTACTGAGAAGAGTCTGGCCCATCCTCTTGGCACCCACCCTTTAAATATTTCTAAACATTACTGAGGTCCCCTCTCAGTCTCCTCTTCTTCAGGCTGAAGAGTCCCAGCTCTCTCAGTCTTTCCTTGTAAGAAAGATACCCCAGCCCCTTAATCATCTTCATAGCCCTAGGCTGGACTCTCTCCAGAAGGTCTCTGTCTCTCTTGAACTGAGGAGCCCAGAACTGGACACAATACTCCAGATGTGGCCTCACCAGGGCAGAGTAGAGGGGGAGGAGAACCTCCTTCGACCTGCTGGTCACTCTTCTTAATGCACCCCAGATGGGGGACAGAAGAGATGACACATTGTTTGTATAGATTTGCACATTTCTTAGTGCTGACCTAGTTCATTTCATGAAGCATCGTTTTTAAACTGTAGTGAAATAATGAAAATGAGCAAAAAATAAGTAAAAGTCTAATTCCAGCCTGGGTTCTCATGCTGACCTGCTGTGCAGCTCTGAGTGAGCAATTCAGCTCCACCATGTGTGTTCCCCTCTAGGCTGGGCACAGCCACCTCTCTCTCGAAGGATTCTCTTCAGTATTCACTTACAGATTTATTTAGAGCTCCATAGTCTGCCTTAATAGTAGTTTTCTGTTTGTATCCCAAGTGGTCACCATATTTATTAGCTTACAGGAATGTGCCAGGTACTTGTATTTGCTGGAAGTAAATATTAACAGTCACGATGGTTGGGTGGACAAGGGGGAAAGCAGTCCACCTCTTTTATTTGAACAGTAGCCTTATTTGTGCAGTTATACTCTCCTGTTCTTTAGATACATCTCCCATGCAGAAGCTGGAGCTTCTGATATCCAGAAAGGTCTGTCAGTCAGCTGCAAAACTCATTACCAAGGTTATTTTTTTTTGATAGCACTTTCTTCCGTGTGAAACCTCTTTCCAGTCTTAATCTCAGGTCTTAGAAAAATGTGTCAAGAAGCCAACCCCATTTGATGAGATGGGTTTGAGGATGTCGACCTGCAAAAAGACCTCTCAAACAAAACAGATTGTCAGAGTCATTATGAGAAATTTGTTTGAGAGCCTTAGCCTTGTCTTGTCAAAATACATTGTGTAAGAGCATGACATGGTTGCGAAAGCCTTTCAGCCCCATTCTGAGGAGCTCGAGAAATTCCGTGACCTGAGACACTGTAATTGTTAATTGGACTTAAAATAAGGAAGCACTAAGTTGGGCTTATCAGGTATCATAAGAGACAAGAGGATTTTGTGTTCATATCACTGTGTGTCACTGATTTACACTTCAATGCTCTTAGGATCTGTTTGCTTATAATTGCCTTTTTTATCTAGCTATAAGACATGTGGAATAAAATTGTAGCCTGGTGACATTTTACATAAGCAATCCTGGTGTCAAAGTTGACTGCAGGTGATGAGGATGAAGGTCGAGAGGGGTGGTTGTTCTGATGCTCTAGGCTTCCAGCTTGGGTAGGGTCCCAACAATGCTGGCCAAGAAGCACCTCTCGCCGCCTGATGTCAGGATGGGTACCAGCGATGGCATTGCAGAACAATCTTCCTCCTTCCTTGACCACCAGATTTGGACTTACCCAAGACTCTCATACCCTGAAGAGAGAAGGAGGATTCACACTTTAAGGAGGGGACAGAGTGGCAATACAAGCATTTTTGTTTTGTGTTCATATTCACTTGAAACTCTGAGGTCAGCAGACTGCAGGCTGCTGCTTGAAGGTGTGAGGAAAGAGCGTTATGGAAGATACACCATTCACACCAGGACAAGTTTTGTTATGTGAATGGAAATTCCTTTTTCAAAGCAGTTCTCCTTAGGTACCTTTGTTGCTCTAAGGAAAATGTATTGTTGTTGAGGCCAATGAGAAATCATGCTCCAAAGTGAATTACACTTCAAAGCATTGGATGTTAAATTATTTTTATGAGCTCTTCTTCACACAAGCAGAATTTTTAATGAAGAATGTAGTTAACTGAAAACTTAAATATCCCCCAATTATTGTGATAACTTTTTGATACTTTCAATTTTGAATGCCTAGAAGAAATAGGTATCCAACATTTCCTACACAGTAATAGGCATGTGATCTTGATCATTGGTGCTGATGAGAAGTATGGGAGCCTTTGCAAAAATACCATTTTTCAATTATCATTTGAAAACTTCAATTTAATAACAACACCAAAAAATGGTAGATGGTGTGCTGATTTGGGTAAAAAAAAAATGGTGACATGGGCAACTAGAAGTGAGGGGAAGAAGAGAACTTACTGGTAACCTCTGCTCACAGTATAAGCTGCCCACTTAGATATGTGAAGGTGGTGATATAAATACTCTCAGTTGATTAAAAAAATATTAATTTGATAAACAAAAAGAGGGAAAAGTTTATCCAATTTATCTTCTGAGTGAATTTATTTAAAACTTACCTGGTTTTCAGCCTATGGGACAGACTTACAGCCTTGGCAGTAATTAGAGTCAGTATTGTGCTTACCAGGGAGAGTAAATGTGTGAGAATAGTGCACTAGAAACAAAATTGTAGATTCAGCCATTTTTTCCTAAAACCACTGTTCTGAGCTGGCTTGGTTATCAGGCACTGGGGTTTTTTTTGGATATTGGGTCAAGATTACATCTCTGCCTTTTTTTGTTTGTTTTTGCATCTTGTATTGCAACAACAGGTGTCCGCCGACTCGAGCTCCTCCATGAATTCCAACACGCCTTTAGTCAGGATAACAACTCGCCTCTCCTCCACTGCTGATGCCCCCATGCTGGCAGGAGTCTCGGAGTATGAATTGCCAGAAGATCCAAAATGGGAGTTTCCAAGAGATAAGTACGTAGCCTGTTTCTCTTAACACTATCTTCACGTCTGGAAAACATGACATGGTATGAGAGGAAACATCTTTCCCAATGTCTACCAGGGTTCTGAAGATCAAGATCCAATTCAACTATCTGAAGTGTCTTTTTTTAAATAGAAGCTGAATTTTCTCTGCTTCCTCTGTTTTTTATTCTGATTTTATTTTCAGATTTCTGGTAGGTTTTCAGTTCCCCTGTTGAAATGTAACTCCTCTTTTATGACAGGAGTGAATGTGAAATGTTATTTCAAAATATATACGATTTAGACTGGGGGAGATGTCCACATATTGTTGAAAGGCAGTTGAGATTTCCCCAAGCAATACCTCTGTACATTAAACCATGTTTCTTAGTTGAAATATTTAACTTAATTGTTTAACATTTATAAAATAGGTAATAAAATATGTAGGAGATAAAGTCTAGAATATGGTAGTAGAAAATCTTTTCTTTCTATCAGGATCTTCTTGGTAGGATTTTGTGTTGATTTTGTATTAGCTTTTATTAATGGAGATTATGTTTTTCAATTTAGTGGGACGTTTTGCATATTGTGTGCATATATGTACAACTTCTGTGGCTTAAACATATTAAGTTTCAAGCAGAGCATACTGAATCTTGATATATGCAAATTGATGTGGCTACCTAATATTTTCTTCAAAGTCTGTTGACTAACATGCAAAATGAGCTGCTGAATAATCTAATTAAAGCTGTAACCATATTTCTTAATATAAAAAAGACATGTAAAAGAGAGATAATATTAACACAGGGAGAACTGTGATTACATGTTAAAGTTAGTGCTAACTTTAAAAGTCTTTAGGTGGCTTTGAGATAATAACACCTTTTATGCTGAACACTTCTCTTTCAAAGTTCAGCATTGTAACTTTTGGAGAGAAGAGCTGTAATTTTGAACCTTCTGACAACTGTTCTGGAAATTATTTTAATGATGTAGCTGAAAACTAGTGCAAAATGCTGTAATTGCCACCTGCAGTATTCTAGTCAACAGTGGGGGCCTGTATATGTACTTCTGTCAGCCCATGCCCTGGAGGGATACCCTAAATGCGGAAAATTTTAGAGTGCTAAACATTTAAAACCAGCATTCAGCACAAATGTAGGTGGAGCAGATTTGCAATGAAAGGAGGCTATTTAGAGGCAGTTTATTAGGTTGGGGGGCAGGAGGCACACAATGAGGGGTTTGTTACTTTAGTCCTAGCAGGGCAATAGCACATAAATTCACCAGTTTCCAATGCAAATGTTTGTTCTCTGCCAAGAGCCTAAATTCAATTTTAGTTCTGGAGAAAATGCAGGATGACCTCAGCACAGCATATGCTGCCCTTCAGTCTTTGCACCTTTTTAAACTTGCATTTGCTTTAGAAACCAATCCAAAACAGCTCAAGGAATTCTCATGGAGGCAAAGACCACGTTTGACAAGCAGTCTGTCCTCAACAGGAACTTCTGTCTCATGCCTCAGCAGATAAGCAGGGTTTTCAAACCACTTAGCCCTGGTCTAACACTCTTCTGTTGATGGTGTGACAACCTCTCCCTGTATTTCGTGGGAGAAGACAGAAGTCCATGCTTTTAAGTGTAAGTCCCTACATATATCATATCTGTGAATCCTGCTTTTGACCATGGAAAGCCAAGACTTTAAGAACGTGCTTATCCAAACTTGTCCCTACACTGGATAACATTAGCAGCATCAAACCCACCGAGCACCCTCCCTCATTTCTTCCATGGCATTGCTGCTGGAGTTAGATCATAATTTCTGCAAGCTACGGAGCCTGAATGTGACCCTTAAGCACTTACACTGGAACCAAAAAGATTTAGCCCAGAGGCTTTGAAGTTTCTTTTTTATTTTATTTAAAGTTCAGATCAACATCTTTGTGTCAGTCTGTTATAGCTGGGTGGGTTTTGCAACCAGGTGTATGCTCCACAAAATGCATTTTGCATAGCCCAGTTAATGACTGCTCTTTTTAAAGGGTTTCTTACATTGATACTGTGATTATAACTGACTTTCAGTTTCCTTCACTCTCTGCTTCCTGCTCTCTGAGCAGAGCCCGGGTGCTGCAGACAGGAGGCACCTTCTGTCACCCTCATACATGACACTTGTGGCAGCAAAGAGCCTGCAGCCAAGAAACAGCCTCTGTGCTAGACCCAGCTGCGGTAGATAGTGTCCTGTCTCACCCCTTAAAGGATCAAAGTGCCAGGGGAATGCATGAGGACATCAGAAGAGTGATCTTGCTGTGGGTGGAGATGCTGTGGAGAAGATGGTTTGTAGGGGATGCTCGGGTCTGCCAAGTCCTTTGTCCCATGGAGGTGCTGCCTTTGTGCTGCTGCTCATGCGGCCGGGCAGGGAGAGCATCCCCTCTGTGTGAGCTGCACTGAGACATGGACCAATGATAGGACCAGGGGAAATGGCAGGAAGATGTGCCAGGGGAGGGTGAGCTTGGCCATGAGGAAAAGGTTCTTGAGGCAGAGGGTGGTGTAGCACTGGCACAGGCTCCCCAGGGAGGTGCTCATGGCACCAAGCCTGACAATATTCCAGAAGCATTTGGCCAAGGCCCTCAGGGACATGGTCTGAATGTTGGGATTGTCCTAAGCTAAGGCAAGAGTTGGGCTCAGTGATCCTTGTGGGTCCCTTCCAACTCCCAACATTCGATGATTCTATGATGCTGTGTGGTAGAAGAGAGGAGCTGGTGGCAACTCTTGGCAGCCCCTTGAGGCACGTGAACACCATTGGCACCATTAGTCAGTAAACCTTCTCCACGCACTTGTCACCGGCCTCTCTTCCCTTCTCTTACCTTCATCCTCCCTCCTTTGTCCCATAAGAAGGCGGCTCTCTGGCCACCTCACCAGCTACAAGAGAAATGGGTGTGATAATGACCCGCATGCACCCAAACATGGTGCTGCCTCTGTCTCATGTAATCTTTTCAGTGCTCATCTAATCCTTTCGGTGCAAGAGATCTTTAGGCACATGTTCATAGCCCACATCCCCAAACAGAAAGAACAAAGATGAATTCTGAGCTAAAATTAAGCTGCTTGAGAGCGTGTTTGATTTTCCTCTCTATTTGCCATTATATCACAGGAATTAATAATATTTAAAACATCCCCCTGCTCTTAATACCACCCTTTACCATCAGCTGCCTGAAAATGCCCATGTACCAAGACACACAAAGAAACTTTTCTTTCATCTCTCTGCAGTCAACGTGAACAAGATGATGACCGGCTGCGTTACAATGACAGGCAAAGCTTGTGTCTTGCTGGCTGCTTCCAAATTTCAGCTGTGCTCTGATGCTTTTTGAAAGCTCTGCCCCTCCACGCTGTGTCTTGCAGCTAGCCATCGAGTACAGCCTCTCCTTACAAAGAGAGGAAGAGCTTAAAAGCTGGGTTTAAACTGATCTGCCCGTAGGAGATGCTCGTTATATCGTCCCTAAGAAAACATACCGCAGCACGCGTGAAAACCGATGCTCGCCCAGAGTCTCGTTAGTTCCGTGTGATAAATGCTTTGTGTTACAGCAAGTTGTTGAAAGCTTTTTATATTTAACCCTGGAATGTCACTGGCTGTGTCCCTTCACCACATGCTGTGTGTTAATCTGTTTACACCTCTAGGCTGACGCTGGGTAAACCCCTGGGAGAAGGTTGCTTTGGGCAAGTTGTCATGGCCGAAGCGGTGGGGATTGATAAAGACAGGCCGAAAGAAGCGGTGACTGTGGCAGTGAAGATGTTGAAAGGTAAGAAAATTGGATGATTAGGGAGCAGAACGGGTGATATGGCAGTTCTCATCCACAAAAAGTTTCTTTTGTGGCGTCTGAACTCTGTCATCGTGGGGGGGGTCAAAGAGCACATAGCTGACCTCAGCATTCAGCAGTTTGGGGTGTAAATCTGCGCCCTTGACAGCCTGTTTATCTTGAGCAGTGAGTATTTAGGAGCCAGGAGATGTATTAACATCGTGTGGGTCTTTCTGCTTTTAGTTTAGTTCATGTCAGAGGCTGTCCATGTCTAGATCCTAACCCATTTGTTCCAGGTGGTTAGTGCCTATTTATTTTGAATTTAATCATAAGGTTAGTTTATAGGAAAGGCATAGTTATTGAGGGTTTGATAGCTAAAGACAGCATTTTTATGTCTTGTATTACTTTGTTGCCTCTTAAAACATATATAACTGAAGAGGTGGTCAGTCCATCACAGATGCTGAGACTATTTTTTGTTAGGACATAACACAGGACTGTGTATAACATACAGTGTATGCTGGAATACAAATCCCTTATTCTACATTTTGAAGCACACATGTTTTACACCAGCTGGTGAGCCTTAGTGAAGTTCAGGTTGGCACACTAGAAAACATGAACTGGATCTGTGTCTTGTACAGATGATGCTACAGAAAAAGATCTGTCTGACCTGGTGTCAGAGATGGAGATGATGAAGATGATTGGGAAGCATAAAAATATCATCAATCTCCTTGGAGCCTGTACCCAGGATGGTGAGTAAAGAAAAAGAAAAAGTAAGCCAGGACTTTCCAACAGGTCTGCAAATGTCTCATTAATCATAATTTCTCAAGAGTTTTTAAGGAAACAGTCATGCTCTGATGGGATTTTTAGATATTTCCCTAGCTTAGCAGCAATATTTTAACTTCTGTCTCTCATTATACTTGCAGCTTTAATATGAGAAAGGGTGCTATATCATATGAAAACTCTCTAATCCCTTGCTAAAGGGGAAAAAATGACATTTTACAGGGGCTTTACTCACAGCCTGTTGTTCTGAATTGGCAGTCTTGCTTTAGTGGAACTTGTATCCCATGAATTTGAACTGAGCACTTTTACCCTAAAGACCACAGTGTTTTTGTTCAACGCGAATTTTGTCAAGTAAAACAATGCAAAATGACATAAAACTCTGGAAATTAAAATATCTTGAGAAGCACTTTCCCCTTGTTTGAGATCTCATGGCATTTTTTAATTGAAAGTTCCTGCTTTTTTAGTATGTATGTGGCATGGTCTGGAAGAAGTAAGCACTGGGTCAGGATTTAGGTACTTCCAGCCACTAATTGTAGCTCTGCCACTGTCCTGCTGTTGAGCTTTGAACCAGTCACTTCCCCAAGTCCAGACCTTCTTTTCTTTCAAGTTGTGCTTCCTGATGGATGTCACTGTTAAACATTTATTAATTCAGTTCACTTATTAGAGAACACTAAAAGCTTCTTTACATCAAAACATCTTACCCATTGACCTTACTCCAGTTTTCACACGGTTCTGTTTACCCAAAGGTCCTCTGTACGTGATAGTAGAATACGCTTCCAAAGGAAACCTGCGCGAGTACCTGCGAGCACGCCGCCCCCCGGGGATGGAGTATTCATTTGATATTAACAGGGTCCCAGAAGAGCAGATGACATTCAAGGACTTAGTGTCATGCACGTACCAGTTGGCAAGAGGCATGGAGTACCTGGCTTCACAAAAAGTAGGTAGAACTTGGTAAATACTGCCAAAAGCGCGTGGTGCGTATTTATTTGGTGCTTTTTTTTTTAAGTTTAGTTTTATTCCCATCTCGTTTGTGTTCAAGAATTTGCTGGGAGAAGGATCTTTCTCAAACAAGTTGCATAATCCATACTCTTGAAAATCAGTGGGAAAATTCGTACACTTAAAAGTTTTTAATCTCTGTTTAATGACCTCGCTAAAATGAGACCCAGAATGGATCGTTTAAAGTAAATATTGCGTCCATATCTGCGCTGTGAATTCCTAAGCACAGGTGGTTACTTGATTACACTAGTCACTTTACTCCACCCATGAGATGACAGGCACCATTTGCCTTCTGTTTCTAGTCAAATTGACCAAATCAACTCGTGTAAGGATGTAAAATAAATGAATTCAGTTAGGGAAAGTATTTACAGAATGATAATTGGCAGAATTGAGAAGACCACAAGATGCCATGGCAAAAATTCTGAACAGAAGAGGCAAAAATAAATGGAGTGAATTAGTCACTTAATTAAGTGCCTTACTTAAAACTGGTGTTTGTCAGGAAAGCAAGCTTGCTGAAAGAATTTATTTATCCTATTATTTCCCTAGACACTTATTTCTTCAACTTTCCTTCAAACTTTTTTAAACCAGTAATTTGATTAAATTATAGTTATGAAACCTTAAGTAGCCCTGTATAACTAACTCTGTAAACATATTGTGGCTTGGTGGACAAGCAATCGTGAATACCCTGCTTGGTGTTTGGACCCAATGGCTAAACCAGAGCACCAGATATTGATGATAAGTGCCTCCTACAAATGTGGAGTGGTTAGTGGGATTTATACCGATTTCCAGTCAGGTCCACTCCCAAACATGGAGTTATTTTTAACCAAAGACCAGAGCTGAGTGTAAACCTCCATTCCTGTTGTGTGGAGTCATGATTTTTTTTTTTTTCCCCTGCACTTGTAGATCATAGAGGGAGGGGGAATCAAAGTCTAATTTTGTTTTTTTCCTTTTGTTTTGAAATATTAATTCTTAGTGCAGTAGGGTAGACAGGGAGATGTGCATGACACCAAAAGCTCCTAATGAAGTAAGCATGAGCATTGTATTAGGTAAAGCACCTTAGGATATCTCCTTCTAGGATTAATGAAACATTTTGCTGGCCATGAGCCATGTCCCAAGAAAATAGAACTGTTGTGAAAGGAAAAAAATAAATCTTTTGATTGGCAAATCATGAGAACAAGCATCTACCTAAGAAGCTCTGAAGTGCTGTTGTAGGACAGTGCCAAGAAGGTGTGTGCTCGCACAGATGCACACGGCGGAACCATTTCATCCTTGATCCAGTTCTTTACAAAAACACTTGATCAGCTCTGCACCAAACTTGACAGAATATGAGGCATTGCACAAGGCAGAGGGAAAACAAAGGCAGCACATAGTAAAACTCTGCATTCCGGTTCTTCAGATATCCCACTATTTCTGTTTGTATTTCACTAGTCCTTTTCCCCTTAGGGATCCATTTACTGAGCTGGAATAATAAGAGAGCTGGTCTTCTCACAGTATTTCCATCATGCAGGAACTGTGAGAAAGCCAGTGTTCTTGTTATTTCTATCCAATAAATGGCTCACTGTGACTAAAAAAGCCAAAAAAAAAAAAAAAGCAAAAACAAAAAAGATTTTTGGGGCAGTTTTTGCCTTACAAAAATTTTTTGCCTTACAAGCAACTATAGGTTGGAAATGGGATGTT
This sequence comes from Caprimulgus europaeus, assembly GCA_907165065.1. The sequence goes on from OU015529.1 coordinate 5,852,958, forward strand.
GTTCCTATATTGGATGGATGCTTTTGAAAATTCTGTTGACGTGTCCTCTTGATCGTTCCAGTGCTGTGCAAGAACGAGAGGGGAGCTCCAGAGGGTTAGCTGTGAAGCCTGTCAGATATGGAAACTAATAATGGCATCATTTTGGAGACAGGAAGACTCTCAGTTGTAAAACTGTAGAGTATGAGGAAGCAGAAATGTACTGCCAGAAGATAATTGGGTTTGAATCATTTGGTGTATTCACTCAGAGGTGTCACATACCATTTGAGATGCTCTATGGTAACCCCAGCCTGACGCTCTGGAAAGGCAAGAGTCTGCTGTAGATCCTGTGTAGTCTCATCCAGATATCTTGGATATCACAGGGCATCTCAGATGGCAACGTGTACTTCTATTTAAGCAACTGAATTGAGTTCCTAGTGTCTCAGAGGATGTTCTTGTTGGGTTTGAGAACAGGGACAGGGAGGTAGGAAGGCTGACCAGTGTTGGTTCTGCTGCTGGAGCATTGCTGGTGCTGAATTAGAAGACTGATTTGGTGCTGAAAGCATGTCCTGTTGTCTGGTCCTGCGCACGTGGAGGCATTGCTGGAGCAGGTTTTTCTTGGCAGTTCCCCATGACTAACCCAGTGAGGAGCAGAAGCTTTGTAGGCTCATTTTACCCATGCAGGATAAGAGATCTCAGAAAATTGCTGGGGCAAGTTACGGTGTGAGAAAGAAATTGGCTGTTGTACAGTTTTTTTTGTAGTGGTTCAGTCCAGCATGTCTATGCACATGCTGAAATAACGATTAATCCAAAACTGAGGAGGAGAGAAGAGGGGAAAAAAAAAAGGATATTTAACTTAAAAAGAAGTAGAATATCCTGGAGGGATTCCAAATGCAATGTTTCTTACCATGCCCCTGCCACCACAAACCTTTAAGCAGGCTGCTTAAACGCAGGAATAATGTCCTGAGCAGTCACAACATCCTTTCAGTGTCAAGAATTGGTTACAAATTTTCAGGATAATGCTGAAGGAAAAATCTCTGAGGTGATAACATTTTTTGTTTCAGTATCAAAGCTGTTTAAAAAGCCAACAGCCCTGCCCAAATTGGGGTTTTGGGTTGGTTTTTTTGGTCTTTTTAAAAAAATTAAATTATTATAGTCTCATGGTTGAAGTAAATACACACACCCAAGGCACTTAGTTTAAAATTATATACTGTGGATATATCTCATATTAAGATCTTTCATATTGCAGTGGTTGCACTGATCCAGACTGTCAGGTTTTAGCTCTGGTGAGATGATTTTAAGAGAAGCAACTTAACAAAACACTTAATAACAATATTTATAACGAAAGTGCTGCAGGACCTGTACCTGGGCACGTGTAATGGAGAGTGAATCACAAACAGTGTGGCACAGTTTGGGTCACCACCCAAGCTTTCAGCCTTAGCAAAATATAAGTCTTAAATAAACCAGGCTTTTCTAAGAGGCTTCTTAGAAGTGTTGTTCAACTTGGAAACACCAGCTGAGGGGATGGATTGCACTAATTAAGATAATCATATTTCACAGGCTTGTAGTAATTGTGTGGCTTTCCCATCTTGTGATTTCAGTTAAAATCTGTAAAGGAGACTTAGTTATGGTGTAGAAGTGATTTCACTTTTACAGCAGTTTATTTCACTGGGCTTTTTTTTCCTTTTCTTTCTTTTCTTTCCAGTGTATCCATCGAGACTTGGCCGCAAGAAATGTTTTGGTAACTGAAAATAACGTCATGAAAATAGCAGACTTTGGTTTAGCCAGAGACATCAACAATATAGATTATTATAAAAAGACTACTAATGTAAGTGGATGGTTTTTTCTTATCTCTGGAAACAAGTGTTTCTTTCAATGATTCACTTCAAAATTATGATTAGAAACTTAGGCTTCTTGTACAGCAGCCTCTCTTTTTCACAGAGAATAGGGATCAAGGCCATAAGCATTTCTTTCCCCTTTATGGTGACAGTTAAAAAGATAACCAAAGAGGCTGCATATGGTATGATTTATTAGAAATGCTAAAATACAAGGATTGTTTTTTGTATGTTCCTGACTCTAATCACTTGAAATAAATTGAAATATTCTCACTGATTCCAGCTCATTTTGTACCAAGCCTAGGATCTTTGAAAAACACTGTATAAACAGTGCTAGCAATAACCATAATAAAACCCCTGTTTATGTGTGGTAATGCCACCTAGAGCTTTATGCCTTTTGCCTGTACTTAGGTTGTTATGTGCAAGTTATGGCAGTGGCATCAAAATGGGGCTAGAGGTTGGGAAAACTGATTTTTCTTCCCGCTCTGTTATCCTTTTGCTGTTTAACCTGGACCAAATTGAGAAGATAAAATGGTCCAGATGTAGTTGTTGATTGGAGTTGCCTGGTTTGAACAGCTTAGAACTACTTCTCAGGGCATTTCTTAAGGTTCTGATGAGCTACACTTGGGTTTTGATGGGAACTTTGCAGAACTCATTCAGTTCTACAGAATATTTTGTATAAATATTATTATAATAAATCACGTTAAGTGGCTTATCTATGAAAATAAAGCACTAAGTGATTAATGGCATTTTAATGGTGCTATCTGCCTACTTCCAAAAGACAGCACAACCAGGTATGAGTATGTTGATGTTGGAAGGAATTAAACCTTCTTCATATCAAATTTAGTGCATCTCCTGGGTTCTGAGCAGAGCAGGCTTTGTGTGCAAAGCAACAGGTGGTTCTGACTGTGAGCTTTGGGTCACTACAAAAGGTGGAACAGGAAAACAAAAGTCTTGGATTTGGCTATCAACTTATTTTTTGCAGGCAGGCCTAATTTTCAGAGGATTATTGAATTTTATTTTTTTTTCTTTAAAGAGCCATACTGAATGGTCTTTTAAATTTTGATATGCTTATCCTATTGTTCTCCTACCAAGAAGTCTGGGCAGTTAAGAGCATTTAACTGGAAGAGTTAAATGCTCTTAATTTTATCTTCAATGTTTGTAACCGTTTTTCTTAATGGTCTTCCTGCTTTAGCCCATTTTACTATTTTTACCCTGAAAATTTTAAAAGTTAATTATTTACTGGTTTGCTTTAGCAGACTGTTCTCTGAGAATGTATTAATCTTAAAAAAAAAAAAAAAATAGTGTTGAAATCATCCTGTAAATTACTACTATGTTAATTTTTCTTCCCTTCCCCTCCAAACTTACAGGGACGGCTTCCAGTAAAGTGGATGGCTCCAGAAGCTCTGTTTGACAGAGTTTACACGCACCAAAGTGATGTGTAAGTGGTCTCATTTGCATGGGGTTTCAGGGGGTGGGAAGGAGGCTTGTTTTGGTTTGTATTTGTTAAATTTGGGGATATTTAAAATGTATTTTCCTGTTGTCCTTTACCTTTAAGCGTTTTCATTCCGTTTCACATATTAATAGATGGAACAGGACTTGCCCTTAGAAAGTGAGGATTTTATGGTAGACTGCTAACCAGTGCTCTGTTACTAATCTGCCCAGCTTCAAAGCACATGAAAGGTGGAAAATGCGAACCTCCTTCTGTCAGTGCGGAAGTTTCCCCCCTTGAACTTATTTACGGATGTGCAGCTACAAAGAGTCTATCTAATTTGCTTGGCTTTTGACATACTCTAGACTTCCTTCAGGTTTGGTTTTTTTTAAAAAGAAAGAGAAGGAAAAAAGAAAGAAAGAAAGAAAAGAAAGTTCCTGCAAACTTCTTATAAAACTTTATACTAAGGTTAGATGAAATAGAACAGGCTGGATATACTGGTTTTCTCTGATTTTTAGAAGTGTTGTTGCTTCCCAGCAGTATTTCACGTGTAGTAGGAAATCATTGGACTCTGACACTTCCAAATCTTTTAATGTGTGCGCAGAGTTGCTGGCTGATGCAACTGCTGAGGATTTATTCTGCTTCCTATTACAGTTTTCTCAGCCCATCTACAGTTCTCGTGTGCATTGTGCTTGAAGTAGATGTGTATTTTTTTTTATGGGATGCAGATGAAGGTCTTATGTTTTTTATTTCTCCAAGAGAAGCTGTTAACTGTGAAGGGCTGGATGCTTCCCAGCACAGGTGTATAACGTTATACATGTCAGTGCAGGGTTAAAAAGAAAAAGGGTAGGGTGGAGAAAATAAGAAGTAACTCCTCTTTCTTTAACCTCGGCCCTTCCTGAGCTGCTCTCCGCTTAAGAAAAGCATTTATTGAGGTTTTTCCTGCAATCTTTACATTATTTACAAAGGAAACTATATACACAGGTTAAGGGTGGATCAACCTTTTGTTTTAAAATAATATCTTGGCAAAATATTTAAGTGAATGTGAAGTAAACTACTTCCCTGGTTCAGGACTGAAAAATCAGTCTGAGCTCCTCAGCAGGCAAGGAGCACGCATATTTCAGTGCTGGCACTTGGAGATTCTTGGCCCCATGGTGGCTTTGAGGATGGCTAAAGATAATATTATTGTAAGTTTGTGCAAACAGTTTACTAAAATACACTGCTGCAAAGCTAGGAGAGCTGCAGAGAAGCTCGGGGAGCCAGTGCAAGCTGTGTGCTGTTGCTCACCTGGCAAAGCTCCTTGCCAAAGATCCCTAGGTTGCCAGCAAGACGTGATGAGGCAGGCTCTGGAGAAGGTGGTAAGCAGGCAGGAAAACTCGCTTAAAATTATCCTCCTTTGTTTCCTAACAAAAATTAATAATAATAAAAAAAAAAATAGAAGTGCAGAATGATGCAAAATATTTTTTGTTTTGAACAGTCTGCTTTTTCCAAAATATCCTGCCACGTAATTGCAATCCAGCTCAGCTGTGAGTGTTCTGTAAACAATTAAGCTGTGAAGATGCAGTTCTTTGCAGTAGCCCTGGAGACTCGAGTGCTCAGAGCACACCAAACAAAAGCAAAGACTGTGTTTGAGAACATGCTCAGGTCAGTCCCTACTCTTATCTGCTGCCCAAGCATCTGAATCACTTCACAGACTGATGTCCTGCTCAGGGTGGTTGGAGTTGAGCAGATGCTGATTTAAGCATCTCCTAAGAGAGACTGGTAATCATGGTGTCTGCTGCAGACATATCTCTGTTTTCAGCAGTAAGGCAGATCTACTAATGCAGTTTTTCTCTTTGATTTGTAGTTGGTCATTTGGTGTGTTAATGTGGGAGATCTTCACATTAGGAGGATCACCCTACCCAGGAATCCCAGTGGAGGAACTTTTTAAGCTGCTTAAAGAAGGGCACCGAATGGATAAACCTGCCAACTGCACCAATGAACTGTAAGGACCCTTATTTGCTGTACCAGGATTGAAGGGCACAAACTGTACTGAATTCACATGGTTAATGCTACCCATGGAAGAATCCAATGTTTTCACAATTGCTTGACTCTAAAATTGTGGATATATATATATATATATATATATATATATGTGTATAGATAGGTAAAGAAAAGGCCTTCAGGAAACGTTTGACAGAGGATACTTTGCACACTCTGCTGTGATCCCACTGAAAACAGAAAATCATCTATAAGCCAGTCTTCGTCAGTGTTTTTACACCCATATTTGTTTTATTTTAGTCTTGTGAACATGAAAATTCCTAAATGGCACACATACCACTAATCATATGCAAGGTACATTAGGCTGGTTTTGTACACAACAAAATACATCTGGTAAATTCATCTGGGAACTTCTGCATTAACACAAGATTATCTCCTGGTGATGAGGGAAGAGTGTTTGCCCTTTCTGATATTTCAATATAGCCCTTAAATATTCTTTTCTTTTCCCCTCCCCTCATTTTAATTTATTCACTTCACAAAGACCACAATCCCCAGTATGTAAAAATATTTAAGCATGTGTAATTTAATGCCATTGAAAATCCTGGGACAGAAAGCTACAGAATTAGGTTCACAAAAAAGTAATTTAGACACTGAGCAAAAGAAAGAGAGCAGTAGAAATGCACCTTTGAGGGGAAGGGAGTATTGCATGATTTTGGGAAAGTCAGTGGTCCACATGTAGGTCTGTGGGTGCTCACTGCTTTGCTTGTGATGAAGAGCATTGACTGTCTATGAAAAGGTTTACGAGAAGGATGTGTGATTTCAATTAAGGCAAGAAAATGTGTATTTCTTACAGCTATATGATGATGAGAGATTGCTGGCATGCTGTGCCTTCACAGAGACCGACTTTTAAACAGTTGGTAGAAGACTTGGATCGGATTCTCACTCTCACAACTAATGAGGTAGGTAAATTGCTCCCCTCCATAAGCTGCTGATCAGGACAAATGGTTCAGGAGACAGATGGAATTTATTCGATTATGAAATCCTGCTCAAGTTCTCTTCTTGCTCTGTTTGTCGTTGTCCTCTGAGGTTACACACAGCTAAACTATGTGAAAACCTCGTTTTCTTGCCATTAAGCCTTGATTTACATAACTAAACAGAAACACATCTTGAAAGTGTTTTTGTTTATTTCTCATTGCATCTTTTGATGTTTTTAGCATAGCAGTATGGAGGGGTTACACGTGGCAGGTTGAGAGGCAGTGTTTATGTTTGAACATCAATTTTGTGGGAAGGAGAGATGTATCATTCATTTATCAACTGGGTTTGATTCCCAGCCATGATATCTAGGTCAGAAGAGGAGAAATTGTCAATGGTAGATTTCAGATTATATGTCTGAGAGTGAATTAGGTTCACTGAAATAGCTCTCTGTGGAGGGAAGGAGGACCCACGGGGAACGTGTGAACAGCCATCCAATTATCCAAAGGTCCTGCCTAACACTGCTTCAGGTTGGGATATATGAATGCAAAAATGTTTTATTTGAAGAGCATTCTTTCAGAGGTTTGAGATATTAATTTTTAGCAAGGAACACACTGATTAGAGTATTCACACAGGAATTGGTTCTCTTATCACTAAATCACATGCACCTTTGAGAAAGATCACAAGTGATGGAAATCCTTTTGGTGCAAGCTTCTTTTGAGAGAAAATGCTTGGTGTCCCAGCGATATTTTACAAATTCCTATCATTTCTGAGAAATTATGTGTATAATGGGAGGAAAAAAAAGGAACAAACCTTTTACAGAGGAAAGTTGCAACAACTGGTTGTTGACCATTTCAAAATATTTTTTTCAGATTTGCTGTGGTTATAACACTTCTTTATGGGAAGGTAGAAAAAAAATTTGGATCACTTTATATCACTTTCTAATTTTTCATAATTGTCAGAGAAATAAAAACCTGATTATTAAGCAGCACTAGGAGAAGCTGTATGCAACAGAGTGACAGAAGGACCTGAGTAAGGAGATGCTGGTTTTTATGATCATCATTTACCCAGTAGATCCTATTGAAAAAAGACTTTGGCTTCAGTAGCAGCTATAAATTTATTTGCATTCTGTTTTGTAAGGTTTACTCTAAGAAATGGCACCTTCAGGGATGGCTCAGAGATGAGGCAGGATAATGTGCTCTCTACAGAGTCAGTAACACAGCTCTGTGTTCTGTTACTGTTTTCCCCTGATCCAGTACTGACTGCATCTTTTCCTGCCTAATTTATATACAAGAGCGATGGGAGGTGGGCTGCTGCCCCTCTGGAGAGCTGGGTGGCTTGGACTGGATATGCATTTGCAATTTCAAATGGGAGGTTCTGGGCTGCAATTCTCAGCCTGGGAAAGGATATCGCTTACTTTTTTTGTGTGTGTTTAACCATCTTCCCAATTTTCTCCTGCTCATGGACCTGGAATGATCTCAGAGGTAACCTGAAAAGGCCTTTAGGGTTTTGTAAATTACTTTAGACTTGGAATTGTAGGAAAAACGGCTGGAAAAAGCTCAGGAACATATCCAGTCCATCTGATTGTCCTATGGCAGGATCCACTATACGTTTGTCATTCCTGACAGATGTTTATGTAACTTGTCCTTAAAGATCTGCACTGCTGTATTTCCGCATCACCCCTTGACAGTCTGTTGCTTTGTTTCGTTGGCCTTACTTCTTGAAAGTCTTTCCTAATCTCTAATCTTTCAACATAAGATACTGCTTTTGTCCTATTTACCCTGGACATAGAAAGCAAATTATTTCACTTGCTTTTGCAGCACTTTTTATGTTCCTGAAAACGTGTCATGTTCTCACTCAGTGTCTCCTGAGAACTCTGGTGTGTCCCATTTTTCTCCATAGCTTGTGCTTTCAAGACCTCTAATTTTGTGTAATCTGCACAGTTTTCCTGACACTCAGGTCCTTTGTGCATCAGTTTGATGATACTTCTGCTTGTCCTCTCCACAGTGGTGCTTTCCCTCTCCCCTCAAAATGACACATACAGGGTCAGCTTGATTTACCCAACAACTCAAAAAATTGCTAGGGTAGCCAATAATGTCATCTTCTGCATTTGTGCAAGTAATTATTTCTGCTTAAAATGGTAATGTCTTGCTCTTCTCCATGCTGAATCACCACCAGAAGTCACCAAGAGTCAGCCTCATGGCTGTGTTGTTACATCAACACCAGGAACCATCCTCACACTGGGAACTTCTTATGCCTCTTTATGTGACTGTGGCCCTTGACATAGGATAAGGAGGCTGGAGAAGGGGATAAGGTTCCTCCTTTCAGTGCTGAATTCATAAATTAATTACATCATGCCTTTTCATATGATTTTCCATGCTTCATATTGATGAGAAAGCTGTTTCTTCAAATACTGGAGTACTTCCCTCTCCTCTGTGTCTAGAAAGTGCTTGATTATTCTGCTCACATACGTTTGGTTTGCTAATGCATAAACAGTTTTTAGGGCCACAAAAATGATCAGAGGGATGGAACACCTCTCTTATGAGGAAAGGGTGAGAGTTGGGGTTGTTCAGCCTGGAGAAGAGAAGGCTCTGAGGAGACCTTATTGTGACCTTTCAATATTTGAAGGAGGCCTATAGAAAGATGGGGACAGACTTTTTAGCAGGGCTTGTGGCAATAGGACAGGGAGTAATGGTTTTAAAATAAGAGGGGAGATTTAGACTGGATGCAAGGAAGAAATTTTTTACAATAAGGATGGTAAAACACTAACATGTGTTCCCCAGAGAGGTGGTAGAAGCCCCATCCCTGGAAACATTCAAGATCAGGCAGGATGGGGCTCTGAGCAACCTGATCTAGTGGAAGATGTCCCTGCCCACTGCAGGGCGTTGGACTAGATAACCTTCAAAGGTCCCTTCCAACCCAACCTATTCTATTCTGTTCTATGACACGTGTCAAAATTGTCCTCATGATCTTCTAGAAGCCTAGGTAGCAAGATAGGCAGGGATCACAGATCCAAACTGCCTCTGTTGCTGCCTACTGTATTTGTCAGCTTTTTAAAACTTCCATTCCCCTCTCTCTTTAAAAATCGTGGCCGTTTTTAAACTATAATATGGTAATGATTGAATTTCTGACTTAAAATATGTTAACCAAGAACTAAATTACCCCAAACCTAAGCACAGCAGCATAAAATACCGTCTGAGGTGGAAGACTTGTCTCATCAGTACGATCATAACTTGTGGTTTAGCAAATGAAGAGATTGCTTTTAAATGAATGCAGCTGCCTTTAGAAGTTGAAAGAGAACGAACATTTCAAGGGGAAAAATAACTTTATTCTCCTGCCAAAACTGTTGTTTCTAGCAAAAGAGCCTTAACCCAAAACTTGGATTCAGCAGATATTATTTCCTTTTTTAATGACTGCTTTGGTCATGGCTACTCTGGGACACACACACGCACGCACATGAGTGTACAGTGTAAAAACCCCAAATCCAGTGCATTTAATTTTGTTTTCCTTTCAGTTTTTTTTTTTGCACGTATGCCACTGCATGTTTAAACACAAATTTAATATCACAGAATATAAAACAGATATTCAAACTGACCAAAGGAATATAAAGTTGGAAGTATCTTTCCCTCTCCAAATCATTACCATGTGCTAAAGAAAAAATGGTTCTATTTAGGATGAAATTTCATTTTTATCATTGCGAGTGAAAAGTCTTCTTTTGATGTGGTTGGCATGTTTATTTCCACTGACGCGGCTAATGCTGGTGATGTTGGACTTCAGAAAAGTCCTGTGTTATTGGTTTGGTTTTTCTTTCTCTATTGAAGCTCCTTGTTTTATGAGCTGTTGAAGCAACAGGCACTTTTGAATGCGATTGTGTTACAGAAATGTCATTTTTAAACTGTTCTTTTTTACCCACCATGTAATCAAGCCAACTCAGAGCAACGTGTCATTGTCACTCACTGTCTAAAAATGCAATGTATTTCTTTTGTCATAGGAGTATCTGGACCTCAGTGGACCTCTTGAACAGTATTCACCTAGTTACCCTGACACGAGGAGTTCGTGTTCTTCAGGTGATGACTCTGTTTTTTCTCCCGATCCAATGCCTTATGAACCTTGTCTCCCCAAGTACCAACACATGAATGGAAGTGTTAAAACATGAAAAGAAATCATACAGAGGAATAAAGAAACAAGAACATCAAGCTACCTACTACATAACAAACCAAAATCTTTTCTCCAGGACCTTAATGTTTCTGCTTGTACATATGAAATACCAGGAGGAAAAAAAAATAAAAAAAAAAAAACAACTTGGAGGAAAGCAGTCAGAACATAAAGAATCTCCTAATTTGCAACTTTTAAATATTCCCAACAAAGAAGAATGTTTATGAACTAGACACCCATCGCTATCGATTTTCTGGCTTCCTGTAAGCTGCAACAGATTTTGTTTGTACAATGGACCAGTTGGACTTGAGGCAAACTCTGAATCTGCCTTTCTTGTTTATTTTGTAATATTTGGAGAAAATATATGTTGGCACACACTTACAGAGCACAAATGCAGTATATAGGTGCTGGATGTATGTAAATATATTCAAAATATGTATAAATATATATTATATATATTTACAATGAATTATTTTTTGTATTGATTTAAAAATGGATGTCCCAATCCACCTAGCAAATTAGTCTCTTTTTTAACAGCTATTTGCTAAATGCTGTTCTTACACAGAATTCCTTAATTTTCACCAGCCAAAGGTGGAAAATACTTTGCTTTCAGGGAAAATGGTATATCATTAATTTATTAACTAATTGGTAATGTACAAAACAGTTAATCGTTTATAGGGTTGTTGTGTTTTTGTAATTTAAATGGCATTTCTATGCAGGCAGCACAGAGAACTAGTAGATGTATTGCTCAGACTTTACTAGTTTTCAGATCTTTTAAAAAAAAGAAATATTTACAGTATATAACTAATGTTGAGGAATTAAACTTTTGATTTATTTGTGTTTAAAAACTGCAGTGTCAGATGAATTATTCTTATCAAAACCAAATCCTTTAACAAGAAAGTCTTTTATTCTCTATACCTGTCACTTTAATGATTTAACTCTTTAGTAGTGTTTTCCATGGCCAAAAAGCAGAATCATTCCACACACCAAAAAAAATTTTAAAAAAATTAAAAAAGGAAGAAAATTTTAAAGAGGGTTCCTAAAGTAGAGAGACATGGATTTGTCTATAACCACAGCAGAATGTAGTGCTCTAAAAGGAGCTGAGCTTCTACCCTGAGTTGCACATGCATCGAATTAACTACAATTCTCTTCCCTGAGTTGGATAATAGGTTCCAGACCTTTTAGCCTGGATCTTTTTGCCTTTTAGACTATCCCTCTATTGTAACTTAAGTTAAAAAGAGAGAAGTTGTTTATAATGAGAATTTACCATAGGAATATCAGCATCTTTTTAAGGGATTGATTCATGCTGACTCCAGTATTTCCTTCTGATCCATTCCATAACAGTAGGTATGGCACTGGCCTCTGCTAAAAATATCACTGTTGTTTGTATCTTTTTACAGAAGTCTCGTGTTTTTACTTTCAGAACACTCACACTGATATGGCCATGCAATATGAATGCAAATTACACTGTTTTATGTGGTGGTGTTTTTTTGGTTGTTTGGTGGTTTGTTTGTTTGTTGTTGTTTTTTTTTTTTCTTTTTAATTGGGTAAAAGAAGTATTAAATCTGATAACTTTTGTACTGACAATAAAATGTTTCTACAGATATTAATGTTAAAATTACAAAATAAATGTCATGCAGCTTATTTTTCCTAATCCTTTGTGTCATACAAAATGGTTTCCTGAACATCAAGTGGTGGAACATGTCCAGAAATGCTTCCTTTTGACCTTATCATAGATCCTATATTACAAAGAAATTATTTCAGGAGTAATATTTTGCCTCTGTAAGGCATTGTCTTATAAAATGTCTGCTCATGAATAACATGGGTTATTTGAATAAACATATGTACAGTCTTTGGTGTTTGTGGGGTGGGACACTATTTGCTGGAAAATGGTTTGAAGTGTTCATAGTGTAGACAGAAATTATATTCTCTTTTTATTTTGTCAAGCTCTATCCTTTAATTAGGGAGGTTTCTCAGTCACACTGGAGAGGTTGGAGGAGCATTGGTGTAGGGGATGTTTAAAAAAATCATAACAGTTGGAAAAAAGTCATAATGGAAAGAGTATTAAAGGGGTTTTTTGTTACTTGAACACAGAAGGAAGACACAGCAAAATAGCTAGTGCTTGAGACCGAAATGGGAACTTTATGGTCACATTACTGTTGCAGGTTAGCCAGAAAAGGGTTCTTGAACCTGGTCTTCACCACATGCTGTAAAAGTGCTCCAGACACCAAACTGTTCTTTGGTTTCTTTATGCTTTTTTTCTCCTTTGACCAGAAATCCCATGAAAGTAACTTTCTAAAACTGTGTCTGTTAAAAACTGGTGCTTTCCAACTGAAAATTATCTGATTGAAAAAATTCCCACTGGCTTTACTAAAAAATAACAATTCCTTTTCCCTATGACATCTCTTACTACTAGCAGCAATGGTAGTTACTGCCTGACAGAAACCACAATATTTAAAATTCTCTTACAGGGTGTTGGAATATCTTGAATCTTGTTCTGCCCCTGTTGAAATAAATTTCAAAGTGTCTTCTACTTTGTTATCTTTTTAAAATTACAGTACATAAACAATCAGATACATGAGAGAAAGGAGCTATTAAATAATGTAAACATAATTTGTTTACCTTTGTTTTGTTTTAAATAGTTTATTTGCTTTTCCTGTGTTTGTTCTTCTTTTAGCTCTCAAAGACTTAAATTTGCACCTTGGATATAGACCACAATTTCACAAACAGTTTCTGGGGGAGAACAACATCATCATCTGTGTGTGGAGTTGTAAAAGGAAATTAGGCAGCTGGAAATAAAACATAGCACTGAAATTTGTGTGAAGGGGATGTATTCTTTATTGCCCTGCCTGCCTTTTGCTCTTGCATTAAAAGAAAGGGTTAGAAATCTGGATTGCTATCTCATGTAAAAATGTAGCTGCCATTGGTAACAGGAGCAATAATGAAGAGTAGCGTTATGTCAGGAAATTAATTTATATTGATATGGATAATGAAGATTATGTTCTGTGTATAATCGGCTTCCTGCAGCACCTAATTAGTTGTTTCTTGTCTCTCATTTATGTATTGATTCAAATCAACTTTAATATAAAAGCAAATGGTGTAGAAACCAGGATTGTTATGGTTCAAGGCCATAAAGAAGTTCATGTTACCACTTTGTTTTTTCCCCCCTCTTTTTTACTATAATATAGCAAGTAGCATGGGCTATATAGATCAGATAAGAATAGAGCTTCTGTTCTGTCACTTTTTCTGTTGATTTCATATCATTCAGTATCTGTTTTGTTCTACTTTTACAAAAGTAAGAATTGAACTGTGTTCTGAGTTTCAGATTTGGCAAATGACAAGTTTACTCTTTTATTTCTGGAAGTAACATCAATAAAGTTGTGGATAAAATCCACTAATTTTCATGTCTAGCCCTTAAGAAAAAGCATCACAAACTGAGGTCTAGAGACCATCCTTAAAGTGAAAGATTCAGTGATCTCAGTGTAATTAATTAAACCAAGAGAAGGTTAAGAGTTGTCTTGATCAGGATATATCAACTGCTGTTGGAGTAAAATACTTTTTAATAATAAAGGTCTCTTGTATAAAAGCTCCAGATCCAGTACCTGAAAGGTGGAACAAGACCCATCCAGGCTAGGTGGAAAGGGATGGCTTTTGGATGGTAGAAGTAAAGGGTGGTAGGAGCAGTACCAATGGGTGCCATTGACCTTCCTCCACTTGGAACAAACACAATCTCCTGTGGCTCAACAGTGAGCAAAATCCAACAGTGAAGTGAGCTCCTGTCCTCCAAATGTGTGATGGGAAAGCTTGTGTCATGCAGATCCTGAATGGCAAGTTTCAGAGAGTTTCTGTAGTCCAGCAAATTTCATGTATGTGCAGAGAGTGGCTACTGAAATCAGTGTGTGATTGTTATTGTTAAGAAAAGGTAAAGAACTGTTAGAAGACAAGTCCTTCAGCAAACCTTTCAGAAACTTTCATATGCTTTAGTTTCAATTGGATTTTTTTCAGAAGCCTATCATAATCAAGGGAAAAATTGAGGCAAAAAAATTGGTATTCATAGAAGGAAAAAAATAACCATAGAAGGGAAAAAAAGCCAACCAACACTTGTTCTTGAAAGGTCATCTGTCTATTCTGTAATCAGGAAGTTCTGTATCTGCATAATTTGATCTAATTATTATAAAAATATTTCATTGATTTTTTTCCACAGTAAATGTAATAAATTTGTTGTGAGGAAGTATAAGTTACCTCTAACACTTTGTGCTTGGAAAGACCATCAGTCCTGCGCCTGTAAGTGTGTCTGTGTACTTCTGAACATTTGTTGTCATGAGTCCTGAATGTCACCAACAGCTTAAATGCAATGGACTTTGTGATGCAAGTCTTTTTGGTTTTTGATCCCCTTTCACCTATCCAAAACTCCTGTTAACAGGATTTTCCATAAAACTCCTAAAGGAGAGGCAAGATGGAGGTCATCATTCTCCTCACAAGGATGCCTGGAGACAGAAGAAGGGGCAAGAGGCACCAGTTGCTTCAGGGTATTTCTGGCTGGATTTTGGAAACAATTTCTTCACCGTGAGGCCACTTGAACACTGGGATAAGCTGCCTAGAGAAGCAGTGGAATCTGCCTGGCTGCAGATATTCAAGACTTGGCTTGACAGGGCTGTGGATAACCTAACTTAAGGTCCTGCTTTCAACACAAGGTTGGCCAAGATGATCTTCCAGCTGAGGCTTTTCTCTGATTTTGCAAATCTGTGTTATTGGCCAAAGGTAAGCCAGGTCTGCAGAGGAGTTCTGGAAAGCTGCACTGGCTCATGTTGAGGTTGTCAGTGGGATGTATTGTTCAGTGAATACAATTTAGTGATGCATTTAACAAGAGAGAGGTTCCCCTCTATTAAGGCATTTTGATTTTAAAAGTCAGGTCCTGGCTTGCTTTTGATTATCACAGCTGGCCAAAAATTTTCTGATTGAATTTCTCTGCAGTGGAAAACACTGTTTGGTCAGAAGCTTTCCAAAGCATGAGTGTCTTGTAGAAGATAAAGTATTTTGACCTTATCAGAATGACATGACCCTATCAGAGTCATCCTGTCAGAAGGAAATGAAGTCATTTTATGTTGCAATTATTTAATAGTAGACAATAATATATGAAGTCAAAGTAAGAATGGAGCTTTTTATTTTATCAAAACAATGGTTAGACTAACTCAGTTACACCCAAGTACTGCAAATAGTTGCACTTTTAAAATCTTTTATTTCCAGTTCAGGCTGATGAGTTTTTCCCCAAGTACCAGAATTTCGTGACACCTCTATCAGTGATGTTTATATTGCTTGGAGCTGAAAACCAGCTGTGGCTCAAAACACTTGCTGTCCCCTACAGCCAGACTGCTGTGAGTGAGGCCAAGAGCTGGTGTATCATCTCAGGAGGGTTTTTGAGGAGCCTGGTACTGTTTCCACTGACCAGCACTGGGGAGGTGCTGGGACCACGCTGCCTCCCTAAAAGAGTGGGGCAAGATTTTCCAAAGCCTCAAAGTATTTCCTGGGAAGACTTAATATTTCCTTGTGGCAGAGGAGCAACTCATGTCTTCTGTTATGGCATCATGACTTTGAATTGTCTGAGACTATTAATAAAGAGAGAGTGGAGAAAATGGACAGCAAAAGAGAGCCCTGGTGTCACTGCTGTCTGGAGAAATCTATGGCTCATTATACTGGAACCAAAGTGAGTTACAATTTATGGAAAAAAAAAAAAATCAATACTGCCAAGGAGTGTTTTAAAGACATCTCAGAAAGTAGCCAAGCTGCAATATTTTGTCTAGATGTGTTTCCCTGGCATAACTATAATTTTTTTTAGGGCTATTCAGCAGCATACAATACTTTCTTCTCCAAAAGTTTGTTGCCACAGAGATGCACAGATTGAAAGCTGAATGCTGCTTTATTGCTAAATTCAGTAAGTGAGGGATCTGCCATGGGAACGATGGTCTGGAAGAGCAGACCATTCAGAGGAGGAGGCTACATCCAGGTCTGGAAAGAACAGGTGTGACGCTGCTGGAGAAAATGGAGTTGCATCTTCTTACATCATGCCTGAATTTTCAAGTGTTATGTGCCAAATCCTAAGCACCAAGAGCACCTGAGAACAGTTTGCCACCATGAAAGGTTAGTGCCAGTGCTCCTGAGGAATCCCTGACCACGTGTGCCTGCAGCTGGCCTGTGATGAAGTGTCCTGAGGAGAACAATTAAGTGCTGTGGCAGAAGGATGCCTTTGTTCTTTGCTCAACCAGCTGTTTTTGGAGAGGATAGGACAGAGCCCACAGTGTACAACTGCTGCCGGTGCAAAATTAGTTTGGAGATGAGGAGCCTTCTCCATGCAACGTTCATACTGGTGGTGCAGAAGATACATGGTGAAGGGAAAGCAATGGTCTGCCACAAGCAAGCAGCATGCTGCAAGAAAAGAGGTGAGAGAGGAACACTTGGGCAGTTGGCACTGGCTCTTAATTCAAAGTTTTTTCCTTATGAAACTGCTCATTTTCTCCTTGTCAGCTCCGAGAAACCACCAACCCAAATGTCTCTGCTCATCTCCTGTGGAGCTGCCAATGGGTTTAAATTGAAACTGCCAGCATGCAACTTGCCTGGAGCATCCAAGTTTTCTGAAGTATTTTCTTTAATGGACACTCTCTGTTCTTACCAGTTTTCTTGACTCTATTTCATTTATTTTTAAATAAGATTTAAAAAAAAATTAAATTGCAGTTTTCAAGTCACAGATTGGGAAAAAAAGAACCCCAAGGGTTTCTGCTAGCAAATTGTAAGTAATAAAAAATTGCCTATATATTTTTCCAAATTCATATTTTCCCTCTCATTTAAAATTTCCAAGACTTGTTCCCTGACAGCTGTTATAACAAATGGTAGACTTCTTCAGCTGATGTAATCCAAGACTTCATTCATGTCAGAGGAGATGTAATATTTATTTATCAGCTGGTCAATGAAGTATGATCCTTTGATTTGTTGGTTGCTTTTTTAATGTTCAGTAGCCATTTTAGGGGTTTTTTTTTCAGTAAAAATCATATGTTTATATCCAATTATCTGCATAGACTAGATCTATACAGGAATTTTTGTAGATCCAGCCCTACAGGTTGCTAAATTATGACGCTAATGCCATATAAATGTTCAGTAGTCAAGTAATAGACGTAATCATGACAGGGTTCTGGAACAGTCGGTAAAAATGTTACTAACCAGATAAAAATTCTGAAGGACAAATGTTTTTGTTGTGAGTTAAAAGTGTTGAGGTTTTTTTTTCCCCTTAGTATTTGGCAACGCTTTGCTTGCTCCTCATTTGACTTTTTGCTTCATTGTTCACAAATACTCTGTGGATCCTCATTTGGCTTAATAATTGGGAAACAGCAGTTGTATTCAGGATGGTTCCAACAAGTCTTAAAAATCACCCCAGAATTTCATGGAATTTCAATAACCAACTGCCCTAAATATGAAGGAGGTCACTTGGATCCAAAATTGGATCTTGTAATCTCCATTTTTCCTCGTATGTAAGTTGGCTTCACGATTATGTAGCATGTGTGCTGAGCTCCCTTTAGTCTTCGTGTTGCAATAAACACGGAGGAAAAAATCTGCTGTGGTTTTCTGTACGCTTTGTTTCACTTGTTAAAAACAGATGAGAAGGGAAGAGGCAACAGTCCCTTGCTTTTTGTAGCACCGTGTTCGTCGTCTTTCTTGCTGGAGCCTCCTCCACCTCCTGCCCTCGCAACCCAGAGCACACGCCACGTCAGTAGTTAAAAAAACCCATACAACCTCAAAGACTTTCGTATTTTGTTGAGGTTCCTTTGTAACTAAACTACAGACAGCCATTCCTCCATGAATCAACTCCCTCTGTTTGACAAGTGGTAGATTTATGGCACTGCGTTGATGAAACCAAAATGCAATTAAACACAATCTGTCAGTTCAGCTGAAGTTTCCAGGTACTGCTCGTGAAATCCTTTTCAAAAGTGGAGTTGGGGCTTTGAGAAGCGTGGAGTGAAAACAAAGAAAAAAAGGTGGGTTTTCCAGGTTATTTTCAGTCTCTTAAAATGTGCCCTAAAGGTCTAAATGTACTTTTTAAGAAATAAAAATTTATTCAAAGGGGAAGACAAAAATCTAGGGTTTTGCTTTCAGTCCTGGGGTAGGAGCATCAGATGATGAGGTGGTCGGTCACTAAATGTGTATGGTTTCCTCAGGTGCAATGCTTGCTTTCACTCTGAGCTGCACAACAGTCGTGAACAGTATGTTCCTTTTCAGGGGATACATTCCCCCTTCATTAATTAATAGCAAAGATATGATACAAACATGGCAAAAAGTTGCATGCTGTATTTGTAAACACTTTCTCACAAAGCTTTGGAATTCTTGATTTCCACACTGTTTCTATGTATGCCCAAACCCCAGCAACTGACTTCCAGAAAACCACCATCAACCAGAAATAGCTTAATTTTATTTACTTATTTCTGTATCTATTTGCTGTTGAATGCAATTCTTTTTCCTCAAAGCAAATTCATGTAGCAAGTCCAAAACATTTTTAGGTTTATTCTTCCATCCATTGTGTATCCTTTAAGGAGAAATGCTTGGTATTCCTTGAGGTTACACACATTAACAAATGCAGTGCCAATATTGTTGTTGTAGCTGTTGCAACTATAAGCATGTGTAAATTAGTATGTGCTCCTCATATAGCACAACAAGGGTAAGATACTCACATCTTCATGCCTGTGCTCCTTATGCAGTCCACATATTGAGTTGATTCTTATATAGGAGATCAAGAATATATTCCTATACACACTGGGGGAGGGATGTTCCAAGAGCTTTTTAACTCAAAGGAAAAAATCTGTCAGTTTTCTGACAATGAAAGATGAGACTCAACTTTTGCAGCAATAAACAAACAAAGTTTAACAAAAATAAACCTTTGTCTTTTTTGCTTAATGTATGTGTTAGGTCACTTAATAAATCTTTTGGTGTTTCTGGCACCTAATTCAGTGTTTGATAGTCAAGAAAGGCCATTAGTCATTCTTGTAAATTTACTTTTCATTACAATCCCATCTTCATCAGAACTTCTGTTTTGAATCTGCTATGGAGCCAGTACTCAAGACTCACCATAAAAAAGTAACAAGGATCTCTCTCAGAAAAATCTATGGACATTTGATGCCATTAAAATAAGCCTTTTGCCAGTAGCCTCATGATTAAGTTTTTTATGGTGCCAGAGTAAGGTGGTGAGGAAGTTGTCTCTCTCTAAATCCTCACTTTATGCCATTCTTCGAAAGGCAAAGAATGTTTGGTGGGTGTCATTCTTGGCTTTTTTAGCATAGTTTTAGCATACAAAAAGTGCTTCACACACCAGTTAACTTCCTCTGATGGTGGAATGGCCATGGACCTAGAATCATGGAATTATTTTTGTTGGAAAAGACCTTTAGGGTCATAGAGTTCAACCATAGACCTAACTCTGCTAAGTCCACCACTAAACCATGTCCCTAGGCACCACATCTACACATCTTGGTGATGGCCACTCAACCACTTCCCTGGGCAGCCTGTTCCTGTGCTTGATAACCTTTTTGGAGAACAATTTATTCCTAGATAGCTGTGAGCATTTCAAATGCTGGGATGGTGAGTCTGTAGGAAATAATCACCCTGTGTTTTTCCCCCATGCCCATGTACCTGTCCATTTCATGATAATAATTAGTTAGAGAGGAGCTCCACATGAAAGGAACATGTTGACTGTTTTAAACATGCAGAAGATGGTTCTGGAGCTGGCAGGTGTGCTGTGTCACAGCTCAGAGGGCTGTGGGCACAAGTCAGGAGTTGTAGAAAAGAGCTGCCTCACTGCAGTGATTTTCATTTCCCACAATTAATAAAAAAATGTTGGTTTCTCTGGAATCTTGTGGTGACTGGTGTGATGTGGTAAGCGTTCGCATGTGACATGTTCTGAACTTGCTGTGATAGGAGGTTTACTGGTTGCAATTCTGGATCAGATTCTTGAACCACCGAGTCCAACAGCTTTCTGCTACTGGTGCTCAGTACCCAGAGCAGTTTGCTGCTGTTTGCTCTCTCCAGAAGGGCTGGAGTCCTTGAGAGGAATGTTGCTTGCATAGTTCATCATCTCTTTGTGAACACTTTCTCTGCTCAGTGTTGCAGTACCAACCACCCATAGCTTCTCTGCCTAAAGCAGCAGCATCAGGGGAAGAAGCAGCTAATGGGGTTAAAGTGTGTTCTCCTACATTTATTTTTTCCCCCAAAAGGGACCTCCATCCTTGATAGAGCTCCCCAAATCACATATGCCTAACCCACATCCACACTGTGGGCTGCAGGAGCCAGCAGCTTTCATCCCAGCCTTACTGGCTGCCACATCATCTCCTAAAAAATGAATCTCCATTTTATTTTAGAACAAATAACCAATTCTAGTGCCTCTGCAGTATGATATTCTAAAGACAGCTACTTCATTGACCATATAGCCTGGACACTGCACGCACTCTGCTGGATTTTGGATTTGCTTTAACTTTTCCAATTGTTAATTTTCTAATGTGTCCCTCAGGTCCTTTTATAATGGACAGCTTACAGAGGAGGTCTGGGTTACTGTTTACCACAGCCCTCACTACTTTGGCATCCCTTGAGTCAAATTGAGCTCGCAGGCTTCTCCTTGCCAAGTTAAATCCTTTTAGCATTTTTATAATCTCCAAACACACGTTTCTTCATCTCTCGGACTCGGTCTCTGCAATTCAGTAAGCATTTGTTGTTTGAAATCAGATCATGATGAAATCTCTTAATAGTCGCTCTATGAAAATATTTTGTTTAAAAAACACTCCAAACTTAATTGGAATGAAAATACCAGCAGCTGGATTGTAGTTTGAAGTTGTAAGTCTGAGAAGCAGCTGGAACAGCAGGATTCAGAGAAACGCTTCTAAATCGTCCTCTTCCTACAGGAACGTTTCAAGGCTGCTGTATTTTGGCAGGAAATGGAAAGGACCCACTTGAGTTTTGCCTTCTCTGACCAATACCATATGCTGCTGTTGCATCTGTCACTTGGCTTTGCAGATAGCCAGAAAGCACAAAACCTGCTCTGTCTTCTTCTAAGTTTTACAAAGGGTTTTGATGAGCTCAATGTATTGCCAAAACATCATTGCCATGACTGCCATAGCTGAATAATGACTTGCTCTAGGAGAGAAATTAATCTCTTCTCAGCTCCTCTAATGAGACTTACTGAAAAATATGCTGTAAAGAAGATTTTGGATGACTTGGTCATCGAATGGATGCTTACTCCTTCATCTGTATTGTCTGGCTCTTAACTTGTCCTAAAACAGAGATCTAATTAAACTAATGCAAGCGTTCATGAACTTACTCAACAATTTTTTGCTGTGTTTTATTTATATCTAGTCAGAGAAATTGTTAAGATTTAAATAATTAGAGACCTTAAATATGCAGAGCAGTGTCCCTACTATGAGTTCAGTTGGCAAAATGTTGTGAGTTTTCAGACCAGTTCTCTGTCCAATTTCTACTAGATAAAATTCTTTCCAACACAAGAGCTAATTGATAAGGGTGGAATTAATTGCCTGACGAAATTGCCTTCTTGGAATAGAGGGAAAATTCAGACACAGCATAGCAGCTTCCTGTTTGTATCTGAAAAGACTGGCTCTTCAATTTGATCAGCGTAGAACATTTTGTTTCAGATAAAGAAGGAAATGAATTTATAAAAAGATGTCATTTTTACATAGGAGCTGTCAGAGATACATGCAAAAAACCCCCTAAATTAATGCAAACCTATTGGAGCAGCCTTTAGATAAATTCTTCTCTTTGGATGTTTACTTTCAAATTACACTTATGACCAGCAGGGTATCTGAGTGCCTAAAACAGTTTTTAGGATTACAGATATAATAATAGGAACTTGGCACATAAAGCAACGAGAGTGTCAGCAACCTCCGAAGTCAGTGACTGTCTGTCAGCAACAATACAGCCACTTGGGTGAGGACTTTAAAAAGGCACCCAAAGTGATTTACTCATGACAGCAATCTTAACAATCATGATGGGCTTTTTGTTCTGGTTTTGTTGTTGTTGTTATTGGAGATTTTTTGTTTTGGTTTTTTTTTATTACCTGGGATGCAAACTGAGACCAGAAGGCATTAACAGTCAAATGTAGTTGCAAAATGAAATGGCTAAGGATATAAACTAGATTTAGAGCTTGAAATAGTTGACCTTGTTTTAACTCCTACTGAACAACCTAATTCTCCTCAGGTAATCACAGCTATGAGAATGAGGAGAGAGGGAGCAAGCATGTTGTGATGCAGAAGGGGAACGATTATCTCCTGTTACTCCAAGAGACTCCACCCTGACCATACTGTGACTCATTTATTAGAGGATAAATTGTGCTCTGTATACAGATTTTGCTTATTCTTTCTCGGCAGTGGCTGAGATTTCAGTGGCTATATTGCAGTGGGTGTAAGAAACTTGTTTTGTGCTTCAAGAATTTAAGACAAAACTGATTTTTTCTGGCTTTTAAATTTCTATATCAAATGTTTGATTAAGTGCATGGATACTGTATGCCTGCAGAAAAGGTTGAAACTCGGCTGAGTGTAAATCATGTACTTATACACCAGAATCAGGGCTTCTGTGTAAATGAGGTGGAAGTGGCCTGTGGGAAAGGAGTTTTAGGTGCCTTGGTTACCCCATTTCCAGAAAGACTCAGGTACAGAGCCACCTGGTAAGTATCTCCTCGGGTACAGGTGCACATTCAGAATAACCAGGACATACTCCACGTTGATGTAAACAGTGCTCAAGCCAAAGTTGTTCTGAGGAGAAGGTCCACAGCAAACATAAACAAATCACTTTTAGCAGTTGACAGATAATTCTGGAGTTGTTTTGGTTTTTTATTGTTTAATCACCTTCCAAATTCTGTATTACAAAGATGCCTTTCTGGACAACACTGTGGACAGCAGGAGTGTCTCATCTGTTTGGCAATACAGAATGGTCACAGATTAATAATGTGATGTGGACTAGACCTGACGAATATTTGCCAAAGCATTCTGTGAATATTTATTTGGATTTTGAAGCTGATTCACTTTGGCATTGTTCCCCCTTCTTTGGAGCTCACACACTAAGAGCACTGCAGTCTTACCCTCTCTGGCCATGTATAAAAACAACCTTTAAAATAATTTGCTTCAGCAGAAGTTAGGCTTTGTATTTATTTGCCACGTTTGCATCACAAATACTTGCTCAACTCTCCAAAAAGAAGGGAGAAAAAAGTGAGTGCAGCACTTTTGGCTGATCTGGGGCAGAAAAAATCTGGTAGTAGTGGCTGGATAATATAGCTGGGGAGACAGGGGTAGGAGAGAAGCTGTGTATTTACAGCTCAGCCTCAGCTAAAATGCCTTTAGCACAGAGCATTTATCAGTTCTACAAACAATCCATGAAGGAGGAAATAAAGAGATATAAGAATAGAAATCCTGGTGCACTTTTAATAATGGGAACATTGAAACAGGTTGAGTCTCTTCATGGAGCCTCTGCATTCAGGGAAGTTAAATCTGTCAAATACTTAATTGCCTTGAACATTCATTTCAGCAATCAGGGAGTTTATTCCACCCCTAAATAAGCATGTAAACCAACAGTTCAAGATGAGTTTCAAGGCCAAAAGATGAGATTCCCAGTTGTGGTCTGGAATAGTCAGAATCCCAAATTGCTACATTAGGTTTACTTTTTGGAGGAGAATTATTAAGAAAATATATATATTATCACACATATCCCAGAGCTGAGCACAAGCCCTCAGTTGTACTCTGCTGAAATTCATGTGAATGCCATCGTTGTATTGATCAGTTGACTATCACTGCAGATGTTTGAGGCTTATGGATTCTTTCCTGAGATCATATTAAATTTTAAATTAAGTTTCTGAATTACCAAAGTAAATGAGAGCAACAGCAAGTATGAATGAATAAAGGAATATAAACGAATAACCACGGAAGTTGCATCCGTGTTTAGGCAGCCTGAGTTTCTGAGCTGTACTTTATTTTGTGCCAACAGCGTTACATTGCTAAGTTATTGTCATGGGCTGCATCAAGAGAAGTGTGGGCAGGAAGTCAAAGGAGAGGATTCTCCCCCTGTGCTCCACTCCAGTGAGACCCCACCTGGAGTGCTGTGTCCAGTTCTGAGGCCCCCAACACAAGAAGGACATGGACCAGTTAAAACAAGTCCAGAGGAGGCCATGAGGATGATGCCAGGGCTGGAGCAGCTCTGCTGTGAGGACAGGCTGAGAGAGTTGGGGCTGTTCAGCCTGGAGAAGAGAAGGCTCCGGGGAGACCTTCTAGCGGCCTCCCAGTACCTGAAGGGGCTACAGGAAGGCTGGGGAGGAACTTTTGACAAGGGCAGGGAGTAACAGAAGAAGGGGTGGTGGTTATAAACTGGAAGAGGGCAGGTTTAGATGAGATATTAGGAAGAAATTCTTTACTCTGAGGGTGGTGAGACACTGACCCAAGTTGCCCAGAGAAGCTGTGGCTGCTCCTCCCTGGAAGTGTTCAAGGCCAGGTTGGATGAGGCTTTGGGCAACCTGGTCTAGTGGAAGGTGTCCCTGCTGATGGCAGGGGGGTTGGAACTGGATGAGCTTTAAGGTCTCTTCCAGCACAAACCATTCTGTGATTCTGTGGTATCTGGTTATGGCCATTTGATTGCAAAAAAAATTCATCACCAAAAAAAGCTGTCTTCTAATAGAAATCATATACTTACTGTTCAGGATTTTCCCACAATGTGAAGGTAGCAAGTAATAAGCAAACCTCTTCTTCAAGATTTTGAATATACCCTTGAGCATAACGGATTTAAAAATCCACTGTAATCTTTTGCTATTGGAAAACAGCCTAGCAGGAGGCTGTGCAGGAGTTCAGAGGAGGTGAGTTTATTGTTTTTAGAGTAATTTTTTTAAAGTAGGTTTTAAAAGTACAAGGTTTGAGAAACAGTTCAACACCTATTGATACTTCACTGCATTTAACGTCTTTTTTGCATCCATAATCCTGTGAGAAAAATTATATTGATACCCTTCCTGGAACTGGCTAAATAGGGGGAAAAAAAAAAAGAAAAAAGGAAAAATTAAAAAGAAGCCCACAACTGCCAATCTACTGATATTTTCCAGGTGGTGTCATCAGGCCTCAGTGCCAGACTGAGCCAGTGCTCTCAGAAGCAATCTGTATATTCAGGGATCATAGTTCTCATGTTGTAGTATAATAGTAATATTCCCCATATGAGTTTTAAACCACTGTTAGAAGTGATTTTGTAAACTCCTTGCCACACCCCTTTATTTCACCTCATTATTAGATTTTTCTCCCACTTGCCTATGTCTTTCCCATGCTAAAGCTGTTGTTACCTTAATTACTATTAATCAGATGTGAAACACCTGCCCAGCATGTTGCTCCAAAGCAACCTAAATACCAAAAATAGCTGCTGAAAGGAAAATGATCTGGCTTTCTTTGTTAATAACAACTTTAGTATTGTCTATTGTGAAATCAGGGATGTTTGGGTGTTGGAGAGACTTTAATTTTTCTGGTTTCATTTGCTGATACTTTGCTATTGCCCTGTAAGACAATTTTGAAATGACAGAAAGCAGCAGAGAAATCTACTATTTTGTTTAATTTATTATCCAGAAGAAGCACTTTGCTGCTTTCTTATGAATAGTAAAATAAAGAATAAATAAAAGCTATTTTAATTTTTTGTTGCAATACATTATTATAACCTTCTCAGTAGTTCTAGGATAACTAAGAGTCAGTAGATCTCACGTTCCACCTAACATGATGGTAACCCCAATTACTTGATATTTCCCATCCCAAAGACTATGAGGTGCCCAAAGCAGGACTTTGAGGCTGAGGTGCTCCAGCAGAATTGCAGTTGTGTGATTGCATGCAGCTCCCCGGGGGGATCTGACTGTAACCCCAAGCAGGTGGGTGGAGTTGTGTGATGAAGTACTTACAGAAGTTCCACAGCTGGTGTCTCTTTGCTCAGGTGTGTCTCTCTGGTGGGATGGCCTTGCTGGGGCACACAGGGCGTTTGGGCTGACCTGACCTGCCTGTGTGTTGGGGTGGGTACATGTCTGTGTCCCTCACCCTAAGGAGGACACAACAGTGTGTATGGGGACTCTCTCCACCTGCCTGATGAAGCCACGTTGCTCTGAGGAAAATGAAGTAAGGGCCAACTGAGCAAGAGATACGACCTACCATGACCCATGGCTGTTGGTTGTCTGCTAGCAGCAAGGGCCTCCATTTCCTAGGAGTCACTTCAACTCTCTCCAGACTTCTCCCAAGGTGAGTGCACCTGCTGGTCCCCATACTTTTGCGTGATTGATGCCTCCACCCCATGTTCCTTTGTCAGTGCTAAGTAGGTGCTTGGCTGAGGATTGGTTCTGGGTATAAAGTATCTAGACATCGTGGTGACTTGTTGGAAAGAACCCTTGAAGTGTTGCAGGAATGAATTTATTTCCATGAAGTGTGAGATGTTACCGATGCCCCAGGTTGGAAAAGATGTACTCTGGGATATAAATGGTAAAACTAATGTCTGATAACTTTATGTATTTGTATTGATGAAGTGACCAAACCCTCTCCTCCAAAGCTGTTCTCCTTAACAAAAACTTAAGCTATGTATTTTCTTAGGAAAGCTGTGTAAGCAAGGTGGTCTTTTCTTTTGTGTGGCAATAGTATTATTTTTCTAAGGTCTTGTCAGTTTATTCCTTTAACATCTGCTGAAGAGAAATTGAATTTTGATTTGCAATAGTCACTGGTGGCTGGCCACTGTGGCTTCTGTGGCAATTAATGTAGGCCTGCAACAGCAATAGCTGTAGTTTAGTCACCAAGCTGCTCTGTGAAACCATGATGCACAGGCAGCAAATTATCTTGGAGAACAGTTCATCTGATCTACTTCTACGGAATAGGCTTGCAAATGTTGATGTCAGCAGACATGCATCATTCAATCTACTCAGAATTTACAGCTAACCAGGCATTGCTTAGATCTGTTCCTTTACTAAGTCAGATTTTATCACTCTCTCTTAAATTTATGGCTGCATTTTGTTATAAGCTCACACCTAATGCTGCGACCCGCTTTCTAGGAATACGTACAAATGTTTGTTTTCACAGGTTAGGGTGCCTAGAGCTCAGCAAGCAATCCAAAGATGAGTTGCCATGCCATTATAAATGGTAACTAGTATTTAATTTCAAGAATTGTGTTATGTTTTATTTCTGTTGCGTATATCCTGCCAGCCTGGTCCTGTCTTTAATCACTCATTATCTGCCAATGAAATTACTATTGATTTACACTGGGAAGAGTAAGAACAGAATCAAACCCTTTGTACTGGATATTCCCATTTACACAGCATCTTGAGGGGGGAAATTCAGTGTTCACTGTGCTTTACGCTGGGCCAAGCCACCCTCAACGTAGCCCGGAAAGTAGCTGAGTTTTTTTCTCTAATTAAGTTCTTATGGATGATGGTTGCAGCTCCCATAGTGTGCAGCGCTGGCTAGGGAGGAGGCAGGAGGACAGGAGGAGTTGGGGATGTGCTGGTAGAACACATATCTGCAAACAACTTTGTTGGCCCTGCTTTTCCAAAGTGTCTAAGGAGTTTGGCAGAGTGGGAGCCGGCTCTTCCTTGGTCACCGTCACCACTGCCTCCTGAGCGTGGCTGCTCACTGACTATAGAGAGATCTTGTCCAAGCCAGACCAGAGCCTCCACTGCTGGAAACAGCCAGTCATGGCCCATGGCCTGGGGTGGAAATGCTCTGCTGCCTCACAGGTCCCCCTCCATTGGCGATGGGGGAAGAAAAGTTGTTTTCAGACCCGTTACCTTGTGAGGACCTCACAGGAGGTCAAAACAGCGTTCAGTCCCGTGTCCCAGGATGGAGTGCTTTGCCAAAAATGAGCTTGCACAGGGCCTTAAAAGATCCTCTCTGCCTGCCTGTGTGGCACTCTGATGATTGCAATGAAATGAAATGAGGATTGCTGTCATTCTGATGGAAGACTAAGGGTGGACCAGCCTCCCCTGAGCCTCAGGACTCCTGGGGAGGCAGAAGCAAAGCCTGTCTGTGGTTCTGTAACACACCCTGAATTTTTAGTACCCCTTTAAAACGCTTTCTCTGCCCTCCCTGGCTGCAAGGTACATTCCTCATTCAAAATCCAAATTTAGCAATGTCCTGAACAAATCCAGTTTCGATCCCATGCTAAGTTACATTCGGTTCCTGGGGTTTTTTTGTTGAGTTTGATTTGTTTTGTTGTTTTACTTTTTTTTTTTGGTGTTCTGCTGCTTTATGAAACACAGGATATGTTAAGGAAAACTTGCCATTAAGTAGGACTGTAAGCTGTAATTGCCTGCTTTGTGGTGGATCTCTTTCTCAAACTATAGATTTCTAAGTGTCTGTAAAATTAAATGAATGCTCCCAAATTTATTATAATTACCCTAACACACCCCAGTGAGACCAGGTGACTTTGAACTGCGTTGGGAGGAGTGGGCATTTGTTCTGTGCTGTAACAAATGAATAGGGAAATGGGGAATGGCAAATTTATGTTCCCTGGAGGACTGGGCACTTCTGCAATGCCCAGGCACTAAGTCATCCTGTCACCTAACCCCATCCCATGGTTCAGAGATATGAGCACCCCATGAGCATGTTAAACAAGTCTCTGAGATTCTCATCATATTCTTACGCTTGAGCAAACCTGTTAAAGCCAACAATTCTGATAATATTGCTCGTAATATCTAATAATTCAACTGATAATTAT
The DNA here is from genome assembly GCA_907165065.1 of Caprimulgus europaeus. The sequence goes on from OU015529.1 coordinate 5,882,040, forward strand.
AAAGCCACTATATGTACTCCTTTCAGTGTCTAATTTGCTAACGATGTTCCAGTATATAGCTGGGGGAGTGAGAGGGAGCATGTGTCTGAGCTCCTGACCTCACAGCTGTATGCAGGGGATTGTATATTTCAATGATTTCTTTTATACAAACCTGTATTTGGTTAATTTTAAAAATAATTACTCTGAGTTTTCATAGAAATGAAAGTCAGAGATGCAGCATGTTCCAGCATGCAAAAAACCACCGAAAAACCACCCCCCTGAGATAAGCTGACAAACCATCCCCTTTACATTGATTGCTGTGCAATCACCTAATTCCTGCTAGGGCTCTTTGAGAGTCCTGTTCTACAAGGATAGGTCTGTACAGTGGTTGCACCTACACTTTTGCTTTCAGTTTTGTAACTTTTATCACTTCACTAATACAATTTCTAGCAGATCATCACAAATTGCTGTACTGGTGCGAGTGATGAGCAATGTAGAGGTGATAGGTGTGTGTGGAAGGAGTGAGAGTAGAAACCTTTTAAAATGACTTTGTTTTTGGAGGAAGACTGATGTTGTTACACCTAATTGCCAGACTAAACCTACAGATGACAATATAATTATTTCAGAACACTGAATATAAAGATGTCAATATATGTGCAAAAACACATATAATTGAACTACTGCTAGTGGACATCTGGAAATAGATATATTAGTCTTGAAATCTGATGTATGGCAGGACTTCTAACAAGAGATTTAAATATAGGAAGGTTAGAGTAATATTCAGAGTTCCACTTTTACCTATATCTCAATGACTATTCCTTTGTGCCTAACACTGCTTTTAATAAAGCAGGTCAGATCTGTGTTTTCAATGTCAGCCATCTCATCCCTTTCTGACTTACAGAATGAAACTCACTGTTCCCATCTGTCATCTCTCTTTCTCTCTCCTAAAAATGCCCGTGGACTGAGGTCTTAGCACCAGGGAGGCAGGTCCTTGGTCCCATGTGGGCTCCCACTCCATCCCACTGGCAACCATGCATTTGCTCCAGAGCTCAGTTTGTCTCCTCTGCAACATCTTGGTTCAGTCCTCTGCCTATGTGACCTGCAAGGTGAAGCGTGTGCTTTTCCAATTATCAAGGTGTTCACAGGTTATTTTGTGGGGGAAATAAACCAATTAAAAAAAAAATCAACAACCATATTCATCTTCAATACTATCATAGGCTTGACATGTTACTTCATACAGTACCTAGTAAAATGAGACTGTACAAATTGTATGGGTACAAAAATTAGCATTACATAGTCGATAAATCATGCAAGGAATTTGGTATCTGTGTATTTAATCTAAATTTGTTAACACTGGCAAGATAAAGGTCATTTTGACTCCATGCCGACCCTTGAAACTGGGACTCTGTTCAGAAATTTGAGGTTTCTTCATCCAGCTGTGTACATGTGCCTTGTTATCTAATACTTTAATTGCTAACACAACACTGGGTAGTAGAGAATATACTGTTCTGTGTCAATATTTAAGCAGGACTTTACTTATGGCTTAAGTTTATTCACCTTGGAGAGAGAGTATTTTTGCCTCACTTGAATAATTGGGCAAAGAAAAAGCAAGGTTTCAACTTGCTCCTGTGGTTTGTACTTAACAGTAGGCAAATAGAAAAATATGTGAGCTATTTTTGAAACCTGTGCCTTTTAGGTCTTAGGAAATTTCAGGAGCTGTTGAAACCTCACAGGGGTCTGGGATGTTTCTCTTTCTCCTTTCCCTTCCTAATGGTTGAGACAAATTAGACTCTCTGGCTTGTTTCTGATCAAAATTTGCCTAAATTCCTAAAATTTTGCAAAGGAGATTAGCAGTTGTAGTTGTCTCTCATCACTCCTTGAAAAGCTGAGCGTAGGGATGGGGACTTTAGCAAGAGAAGCTGAGAAGAGAAATCATAAGCTGCAGAGATTTAGGTATAGAAACCATCACCACTGTCTATCTCCACCCCATTCACAGTCACATTCTCTTTTCCCAAGAGATGTCATCACTTAAAGTCTAAAACTTGCTATTTTCCTTGTCCAAAAGTCTGATCCTTGTTATGGAAGAAGTTAAAATAAGAGGTGCCATCCTACTCCCATAAAGCTCTAAAACTTTTGGAATCCCAAGGAGGTTATATAGATGTTTTTTGTTGTTTTGTGTTTTCCCCAAACTGGAGTTGTCCACATGGGAGAAGAAGCAATGAGGAGCTGTGAAGCCTGTCATATGCAGAGGCTGAATTTGGACCATTTTGCCTGGAATCTCTTCATGTACCTTAAGGGATCTGTTTGTTTTTAATACCTCGTGTTCACCAACCCGTGATAACAGTAAAAAACCAAATCTCAGGGAAGTTGCATACTTTAATCATTCCTTTATGCTTCCTGAAAGTCTTTCCTGAGTTGATCTTGCTTCAGACTTCCATTTTCACACTGTGAGTTTAATCCTTGTATCCACTTTTTACCGTTTCTATGCTACACAGGGATGTGAAATAAATATGCAGCACAATGAATCCCCTGTATCAGGACACAGAAGGTATATTCAGTCTTTTGTCCTATGAAATAAGACAGTATTGCAAACCAGATATAGCTTATGGCTATACTGTGCATCATAGGACCCTAGGAAGTAGGAGTTTAGGTAAAAAGCTGCTGCTTTCAGTACAAATCTCATTACTAGTTTAAGACTTGGCTTATGGCCATGAAAGTGGTAGCTTTGTTAGGTGTGGTGGGTTTTTGTGTAGTGTTTTGGGTGGGGTTTCTTTTTATTTTTTTGGTTTTGTTTTTGGGATTTTTTTTAAGCAGAGGAAATGTGCAAAGAGCATATACACCATAAGTTAAATCTATGTGAAGAAAATTGAAGAGAGGAAGAAGAGGCAGCGAGCTTTGAACAAAGAACCTTTTCTCCACCGAAGATGTACACATATGCCATGTCTTTAACATTCCCTGCCAAATCTGACCAGACTTGTCAGAACTGACTGGAACTTGTCCATGTACCTCCTGGAGTAGATGGGGCTCTAACTATCCCTCTGGGAGAACTCAGAAAGATCAGAACAGTGTTTCTGAGGTCTAGACTGATGCTTGTGGTGCATGAAAATATGAAGGGAAGCAGAGTGAGAGTTGGATGAGCTGCATTTAGCAAGCTGACCCACAGCTTTCAGCCTTTTTCTATGACAGACAGATCTCCATTGTCTTTCAGGGTGAGTTTTGAGCATTTTCTTAGCTGTTTTCAAGCTGTGGTGAATTGCAGCTTGGCTTTTGTTTGCAAATCAGGTTTTCTTCCACATCTTATCTTTTATCTAGATTTTTCAGTAACCCAGAGCAATTTTTACCAATACAAGTCCCATACCAAACCAATGTCAGAACAGTTAAATCCATTCCATTGTAGATTTCCTATGTCATTAATTTTAAATGTGCATTTTTGGGTCTTTTCCCCAATTTGGGTGTTGGCAGGCTGCGAAGAGCCCTGTATTACACTGTGCCAGTTGTTCTCAATCATCCTTGTGACAATATTATCCCTGTAATATGGCCAAAGCCGAGTCTATATGGATTATCTGACACTTAATTACCTGAATTACAAGATAGAAAATGTACTTCGAGCACTCAAAAGATATGTAGCCAAATTATTTGACTGCTTTTATATTCTTCAGCACTTTGTCCTTCTTCTTGGTCTGCATTTGTGAATTGTTATTTAAAAAACCCAACAAAACCAACAAAAACAAAACAACCCCACTCCCCCACACACCCCCCCAAAAAAAAACCAAACTGCAAACCAGGAGATTTATGTTTCTATGCTGGTTTGGATGATGATAGCACGTAACATAAATATAAGAGTCAGTTTGTGGGCTAACTTTGCTTCTCATCTTTTCCCACATTGTATTTGACCCCAGGACAGCACAGTTGCTCTGGACCATATGACTGTGGGCTTTTCATATCTTGTGCCTGCTAATATATATGAATATTTTTTAAAGCAATGGCAAATGAATGACTTTCATTACTTTTGTTTAATTTCTTATATCTGTTTTATGCAAGGAGATGTTCATGGTCTTATTGCTCCTGGTCTATGGAGGTGTCTGGATCTAAATTTACAAGTGAGTTCTGAGCTCCTAGAAGAGCTGTAACTCAAGTGGGGATCCAGAAACTCTAAAGCTCTGGAGGTGTTACCAGCTACATGAGTGCTTCAGGGGAATTATTTTTGTAGTAGTTCTGGAAATCCCATCTATCCTTGCTTGATTTGTTGCTATCACTAGACAAATGTTGCTTCATTTTCAGTGCTAATGTAGACTTGGGGATAGCTTTGACAGAATCTCTCCAGAGGTCAGTTCTGGTGTTTTCACCCTGACAAGGCAGTAGATAGCTCAGGGTGGCAATTCTATCATTGTCTGAACTTTTATAATAGGGAAAAAATATGTGGTAAAACCCTACTCTGTTAAGGCTATTATGCTTACTCCTTACCAAATAGTCCCATAAAACAACACTACCCTTAATTTGTGTCTCAACAAGCAAGTATTCTGCTGCTGGCAAGTTATTCTACATGTCCTCATAATAATGGAAGTTTCTGAGAATTTCTTTACGGTATTTTCTTCTTCCTTTTTCAAAAGAAACCAGATCTGAATGTAGTCTTCATAGGTGCACAGCTCTCTTCTCTTCTACACTATTGCTCTCTATCTACCCTGTGTGTTACAAGCTGTTCTTAGGTAGTATTTTCCAGATAACGGAATTTAAAACAAATGGTTTAACTTACAGAGTCTATCACTTCATGCTAAGATCATGCCAAACTTTGTGTTGCTTTGAGACGTTAATCAGCCACCTTTTGCATTTAATTGCTATTTTGGCAGGCTAGAGAAAGGAAATGGAGATTTTTAACAGTTCCATATCAACATGAACCAAAAAGAATTTGATGAGACAAAGAAAAGGTCTTTTTCTGACTCAAAGATTCACTGCTTGCCAAGTGTCAGAAGCTTTTTGCAAACTTCAGAGGTGGGAGGTTTTTTTGAGTAAAGCTTGTTAGACTCCTTTATGATGGAAAACTTTTAATGCAACATAGGTAAATACATCATATGCTCCCATTTAGAGTGTGTCCTGCCTAACACATGTCATCTACCTAATGCTGGCCCATTGGGATGGAACTTTTTGGAAATTTTTGTAGAGCTTTGATATGAACTGCAAAGTAATCACAGAATCACAGAACGTCAGGGATTGGAAGGGACCTCGAAGGATCATCCAGTCCAACCCCCCTGTCGGAGCAGGAACACCTAGGTGAGATCACACAGGAAGGCGTCCAGGCGGGTCTTGAATGTCTCTAGAGAAGGAGACTCCACAACCTCCCTGGGCAGCCTGTCCCAGTGCTCTGTTACCCTCACAGTAATGAAGTTCCTTTCAAAGTAATAAACTTGTTATCCCATTTACTTAGATATATTTACTGCTATATCCATGTTTGGGTTGTACTTCCTACAGCAGACATGTATTGCAGTATTACTGACTTTCACCTCACTGCTTAACACCACAAGCATAGCCTTGGCCAGACACATCACTATTAAAAAGGTCAGTCCTTTCCCGATTCATCCAGTAAAAAGCAATGGCACAGATGTTAATCAAGAAAGTGGCTGTTTGTCATTAATATCCACTTTACTTTAAACTTATTTAAGTGTTGGCAACCTCAGAAGCTGCTATTCCAGTTGCTTATAATGTGCTCTTTGTTTTCTGTTTGGCTTATCTTTGAGCACAATACAATTGTAAGGAAGCACACCCACTGCCTAATGTTTTCCTTGGGAGTCAGAAATGTGTGCTGCAGTGTATTTAGGCAGTATCGAGTAAAAGTGTGTATTATGAAAGGTCCAGGGGTTGGTAGTGGTGGGATGCAGGAAATTCTAGTGTACTTTAAACATTGCAGATCTCAGCTAAAACCAGAAGTTATGACACTTTCTGATTGGAAATTGTGCAGCCAAAGTCAAAAAAAGCTCAACTAGCAAATGCAAAAACATGCAGCTTGGCTTGCTTGATGGATGGGTTTTTAAGGCTGGTACACCTTGTGTTATGAGTACACCCTGTCTTTTAAAAGTTCAGCAGCTAAACTGAAACTAACCATTGTTCAAATACTTTTGTAATGAGAGAATCTTGTTTACTTTAACGGTTTCCCTTCCTAGCAGGCATGCTGTTTTTCCCAGCCTGTAACGTTTCGTCTTTCTTTATAGTATTTCCAAAACTGACATTATTCCTGGCTCTTTGGATAATTAATTCTGATTTCTTTGCAATTTTTTTTTTTCTGAGAAGTACTAATTTTTTCTTGAAAATCCAGGATTTTATTTTAGCTAATGCTAAATCTGTTAATACAGAAGGCTTAACTTTATACATGACTGTATAGGTAGTTCAGATGTAGCGTGAGTGTGTGTGTGTGTGTGTGTATATATACATATATATATATGTATATATATATATACACACACATATGGGGTGTGTGTGGGAGGTAAGAGCAAAATACAGTGTTTAGGAATCCTGATCTTGCAGGTGTGAGACACAGGACCATTGTTCATATCATTAGCCACTCCTGCCCATGGGCAATAGTACCACAGCCAAGAGCCTGATCTGGATGTGGTTCCAAATTCACGTGTACATAGGCATGTCCCCTCTAACAGCGTGTCCATGAGGGGATGGCAGCCTACTACTGTATTACTAGAGCTGCTTTTTTTTCAGGATGCTGAATCTCTATTCTGAACATCTCACTTCTCTTCAAAGCCCACTGGGATTATCCATACCTGCACTCTCAGCCTTTGCTTGTTTTTGGCATATGACTTTTCATTCTCTGCTGCATTCTGAATACAGCTCTGGAGTATAAAAGAAAACATGATTGAATTAAAATAAAATCATGCATATGTTTTGTGTCCCCTAGCTGCTTTTTTTTTTTAAAAAAAAAGACCAAATCGTGTCCAGACACCAGATATGAGACCTCAATTTAGAATTCCTTTAAATTCACAAGGAGTCTATCTTGTATGCTGAAATAGAAAATTTATTTGTGATTTTGGTTCAGAGTCACAAGTAAATATCATTGTAGTCCTGTTTGGAGGCTGCTGAAAATGTGAAAACTTAATTTAAAAGTTGATCTTTGAAGAGCTCTGATTTAACAGAAAGGTCTTACAAAGAATTTAATGAGTGGGGTTTTTTGTTTGTTTTGTTTTTTTTTTCTCTGAATAAAACACAAGCTTTTATTTAGATTTAAATTTTAACCCTGAGTTTTTATTTTAAATGCAGTTTGTGAACCATTGCTGCCATCTTGCCTTATCTTGAAAAAAGCAAGGTTGAGACAAGGCTGGTTTTCTATTAAATAAATAAGCATTGCTGTTTCATTGATACTTCCTAGCTGAAAGGTCAGCCCCATTGTTTCTACAGCAGTAGTGTATGAATCTGAAACATAAATCATTGGTATCAACAGCAAAAAAACATGATGTAGTCAGGCATTTGTCACAATGAATGGAAAAATAAACAAGTTGTTCCCCTAAGACCTCTGTGCTATTAAGAGCTGAATGAAAACTTCATTGAATAAAATAATCAGTTTGAATCCTTTTTTTTTAATTGTTCTTTGAATGCTATTTGGCAGATTATATCTCCCTGAAAGGTATCTACACATAAATTACTTTACTTTTAAAAATGTTCTAAATCAGAGATTAAGCATTAGAAGCAGGTCTCTTCAATCCCACTTTTACACCATCTTAATGTTTGTAGTTTTTTCTAACTGAAAAATCCTACAGAAATAAAAAAAATGGACTTGTATTTGTAGTGTCTCATACTACTTCATCCTTTCTGAAGAGGGAGAGTAATAACAAAAGAGAGAGGAGAAAAACCTGAGACTGGAAAAGGGAAAATAGACAGTTTTCAGTATTCAGAAGTGAAGGTGAAATATTTTGGACTGAAATTGAAGCATTTTATTCAGTGAAAAATGAAACGGGGCTGGGGGGGAACCTCCAAAGCAGATCTGTAGGTATTGGCCAACTTTGTCCATTTGCAGTCCTGCCTGCTGTGGGTACAGCAGTACTTTTTTCTTTTCTTTCTCTCCTAGTACAGAAAAATATTTTACAAGACATGGAACTTTCACTTGACTGAATCTCCCTCCGATATTCCTGCTGTGCCTCTTTGGAAAAAATGAAGACAGAGAAAATATTCTCCTATTAGAAATATGTGGTGAGACAAGTCTTTGCATCATGGGATTTTTTTTATCTATATCCTTTGGTCATACACATTCAGAAGAATAATTTACTGGAAAATAGGATTCATAACTCTCACAAATCAGCATTCAACAAAAATGGCAATGTTACAGGGAGGAAGAGGAAGGCTGTGGGGCACACCTCTGGTGCAGTCTCACGTACACCCTCGGTTAGGACAACCTCTGCCCCAGTGCAGGGCTTCCGGGAAGATGACAGACCAATGTCCAGAAAATCTTCAAAAACAAGGTTTGAAAGTGGTATTCTTGTTTTTCTGGGATTGAAAAATTTCCTTGGTTGATTTTTAAGTGATATAGTTCTCAGCAGTTGACTTCTGCCTTTTGTCCTTCCATCATCACAGCCACTGCACTTATATTCTCCTTTCAGAGTTTCTTTTGTACAACTCAGTGTATGAAGGGATTTATTTTTTCAAGTCCATTCTCGTTAAGTCTTATTTTAGCTACTAGAAAAGAAAGCATATTGGTTGAGGAAAGCAAAACAGAAATGATGGGCACACTGGATTGTGTTTTAATACTCGTCCCATTCTCTTAGTCAGTTACTGGTTTTTGCTGGTTTCTGTGACAATATGCTCACTACAAAAGTTCACCTGTATGACAGAAGGGTCTGCATCTACTGGTGTTTGCTTGTGGACTGTAGACTTGCATTTGAACAGTAGTTAAATATATCCTGTAGCATTTTGGTTCTCACTATATCTCATCAACCAGGGAGGTAGAATATAATGAAAAATATGACTTCAAAATTACCCAACAGACAGCAAACACATATCTTAAGCAAATACTCTTCAGTTACTGGATTGCCTTGAGATGTCCATGACGGTTGGCCTAGCCCTGTATTTGCAGCCACTGCAAAACACAGATTTAATAAACATGCTTGCAGCTGGATGCAGCTGGAGAGGGGAAAGGAGTCTGGTCTGTGCTGAGCAGTGGGCAAAAGCTTTGGGGCCTGCCTCAGGAGAAGTCCAAGCTGCACAGGAAAGAGAATTAAGGTTCTCCCAACCTGCCTGGCAAATCCAGGGCTGAGGAGGCATGAGTGGGCTGTCTTGAGTGCACCCTTCTTCCATGGTGACCACGACCTTGGAGAGACTGTTGCAATGGTGCCATCACTACTGGTGTCCTGCTTAGGGAATCCGGTGTTTGTATTGGCAAAGAGCCCGAGGAGTAGACCATGAGAGATGTAGGTTGTGGGGTGACTTCTTCAGATGAAGGACTGTGTGTAGATTGACTTTGGGGACATCCCAATGGTTGTAAGTTTATCATTAGGTTTAAAAGGCTTTGGGTTGTAAAACCAGATGGGTTAGGTCTATTTATTCCTTGTTCCTCTAGAAGTGGTGGTTGCATTTCCTTTGATGTTGTTGTCTACGTAAGTCAGTACAGAAACAATTATTTTTCTTGTACTATTTTCATAAGAACGTGAATTATTAAATAGAAGAGAGCCTTGTAATATTTACCTAATTAACATTCTGACCAATGAAGGCAATGCACTTGTAATTACATATCTTCTAAACTACCTTAGTGCCTCAGGACTTGGTTTTGGCTTCATTTTTCAGGCTGTTTCACAAGGAGAAACAAGCTGGCCTAAATTTTATAAGGAGCTTTGAGCATCAGCTACGTGCTTTGTTAGAACAGCATCCATCACGACAACGTCAGGGATGCAGCAGGGTGTTTTGTCTTATCTCCTCTCTCTCGGCAGTCGTGTGTTCTCATACCTAGACGGTTGGCTCATTAAAACAAGTGTGGTATTGCTGAGCAAAAAAAAAAAAAAAAATAAAAAAAGGAGAGACAAGCTGGTTTTTTTAAGACTTGGATTTATAGCTCCATGTTGTAATCAGACATCACAAATTCTTTCACAAGAACTATAAAACAAGTTTTCTCATGAGAAGGGGGGGAAAAAAAATGCTGTCCTCCATTAAACAATTGTGAATTTCTAGTTTAGTACAAGCTTGAGGGGAAAAAAGGGGACCTAGCAGTAAATCATCTGTGCAGCTCTCAACCATAAAGTTTCTTGAGCAGTTAAAACTGCCAGAGCTTGTTTGGATGACTTATTCCTAGGCAGGGGGAATGGAAGAAAGTTTATAATACAGCTGCAAACGTTTGCTGTCTCTGGTGTCATTGTTGTTTACATTACATGATAATGTGCTACAGAAACCTCCTTCCATTTCAAAGGTGACATTTTCCTCTCTGACCTTGTTTTGAGATTATTTCACCCAGTCAACAGAGCAGAAATCTGGAATTGTCTCTGTGCTGGTGTGTGCTGGTTGGGTCTTTGCAGAGAATGGGGTGGCTGGGGAAAGGATGCATCAGCTAAGCCTGGTCAGGCAGGGTTGGAGCTGGGGATAGACCTGTGGGTCTCACTGGGGTTTGGATCAGACGGTTGAATGCAAAACCAGGACACCAGGAGAGGTGACATGGGCCATTAGCCAAACCAGGTGACTGACAGTGATTGCTTTGTGTTGAGACTGGAAGGGAGAAGGGTGCCAGTTGGCTTGTGTGACTGGTAGCTCCTGGATAACCCACCTGTTGCTCCAAAACGGCTGCCAGCTTTTTATGCCAAATCATTAGATCCTCTCCATTAGGCTAAGGCTAAAATGTTTATTGCTTATCCCAATCAACAAAATTTGATCAAAGAACTTCATCACTAAACAATATTTCAGATTGTTATTACTGCAAGCTGTGTACTGTAGTTGGAGGGGCCATTTTCAGTAGGAGGCAATGGTTCTATTCGATGATGCAGGGATGTTTCTGGTATCAGAGAAGGTCACAGAAATGTTACCTGCGTGGAATTTCACTGCCAGGATGAGCTATGTAGATGCTGAAGCTGTGTAAGAAAAATACTGCAGACCAGCAGAACTTGCCCAGCATGCTTTTATATGATACAAGTCAACTGGCAAATTAGAGGAGGTTAAATATATCTTAAATTTGTTGTAGATGAGCAACCTGCAAATTTATGAGAATAATACTTGAGTTGACTCTTAAACTGTGGGTTTTTTGTGGGGAATTGGATGAAACTAGGCCTGAATCAGGACTATATTCCTTTTTCTTCTGAAGTTCTTTCTCTTCACTCTTTCCTGTGTGTCCTGTTATAAGAAAGACCTCCAGTATCCTGAGACCTCTAACTAATGCTTGAGATGAGTATCTTTTAAATTAAGCAGAACTCAGCCTGCCCTGTCTCTGTCTTAAATTTCTTAATAATATGAAATAAAGCCTTTAAACAATTTTAAACCTGTGGTTCCCCCTTTTCCCCTTAATCTAAGGTATGATTAGTGCTTAATAGACCTTGAAAAGCAGCTTTATTTATAATTGCCACAGGTTGCTCTTGACTAGATATGATCTTCAGTTTTCTCTTTTCTCTTGAAATGAAACCCAAAATAGTGGGACACATACTTGTTTATTATCTTCATATATGCAACTTTTTTTTTTAATTCTCTGAACCACCTTCTCTGGTGAATGATTTAATATATATAAGTTCTTTTGGACCAAAAACAATGGATGTCTTTATGCTGAGCAGTACTGATAACACAGTATCTATTACACAGATATGCCACGGTATCACGTGCCAAGAAGCACTTTTCATGAAGGAGGACATCTGAATCCAGGACATTTATTCTTCATCCAAGGAGGTGCAGTGAGAGCAAGAGATAACACTGCTGTATTCCCTACATTTTGCTGCACAAAGAGCTCAGAAGCTCTCAAAATATCAACCTGCATGAGTCCAAACTGATTATCTGTCACTTGCTGAAGTCTAGGGATAAAAGGATCTAGGACCCAGTATTTTAAGAAAATCAACCCAAGCCAGCAAAGACCCAAACTCTGATTCCAGCAACATTTCTTCTATTGAAACAAAAGTGTGTGGGTCTGACTTTAGATAAAAACTGTGTCAGTTATGTCTGTGCATCTACTTATTGAGTGCAGTTACATAAGTCTTGTAAGGAGCTGTCTTCCAAACCACTCAGCCTCTCTCTGTACCTCCCTAACTCAGACTGGAAAATGAGAGAGGTGAAGCTTTTGGAGCTGGTAGATGATCTTGGGACAAGATAAAGAGTCATTGCCTTTGCTGATTATGCTGAATCCCTGTGAAATGCTAATCCTAAAGTAACAGCACCCACATCGAACTCCTTAATTAGATTTTTTAGGAATAGATTACAGTGGGATTACTGGTTTTCTCCATGTTGGCATCAGATCCTAATACAAACTAGACAAAGTTCAGGTACCTTTACATTGCTAGTATAGCTGGGACTGATTTCTCTTCCATTAACAATAATGTTACAGAAATTGCTGGAAGTTCCAGCTGAGGCTGCACTGCTCTTGGTAGCGTAAAGTGAAGCAAGCCCAGCGATACAAGGTGCCCATATAAAACCTGGGAAGAGCAATAATGATCTCCAGAGTCTCTGTCTAGTTAACTTATTGAAAAAGATTATCTTCTGATTATATTGTTTATTATTTTGAATAATACTCAAAGGTATAATAGCTGCTCACCTGGATTGTGTCATTCTCAGCTATGCTAATTTTCTAGTAATTAGAACCCCTGGGGCTGGATACCATCTGCTTTCCACAGTTCCTATCACTTTAATATCTAAGGGCAGATTTAAAAAATAAAAAAAGCTCCAATGGGATTTAAGTGCCTTTAAAGCTTGGATTTTCATGCTCATCTTACCATTAACACATTCAAGGTGATTGCTTTGATTTTTTTTGTTTTATTTGATTTTTTTTTTTCCCCCAACTTCTTTCAAAACACAGCTTGTGTGCTATCCTTTTCTCCCTGGTCTGTGCCAAATCCTGAAAGGTGACTTAATCTGTTGAGAGTCCCTCTCAATCGTGATGTTTCAAGGTTCAATATATGACTCAACAGATAAATATTCAAAACCAGAACAATTTCTCAGTGATTTTTCTCTAAATAAGTTAAGTAGGGTGACAAGGCCAGTGAAGTTTTGATTTCAGAAGATCAAAATGGAATGTGGCTAGTCTGTGCAAAATGAAGGAGGTGAAAAATTGCAATGTATCCAAATTTACTTAAATATATTTCCAAATTAGAATAATTTGGATTCTGCATAACTTAAAAACTCTTTCAAAAGCATTCTCTATTTTTAGTTTTACAGATCATTAGTGCTATTTCAGAATGTTCTAATATTACATGATTTAAGTCCATGAAGCAATCGGTAGGCAAAAGCTGCATGGAAGAATGAGGCAATTTAAAATGTGTCATTTCATAAGAATGAATGGAGAAATAAAAAAATATTTATCCACATATAATATCTCCTGCTCAAAGGACAACTGGAGAAGCAACCTGGGGAGATTAAAGGAATCTAAAAGTCAAATAATTAATGGCTACAATAGATTGCAAGGTGAAATAATGATTAAGAAATGAGAATAACAAACAGTGAGACAGTGAGAGAAGTATGATGCAAAGCCATGGAGAACAAGGCACTCTCTGGATTAATTCTTCCATTTCTAGAGCCCCTTACATGTGATGGGATCCTCTCCTATTCTAAATTATCTTCTTCTAAGCTCTCTCCTCATAATGATTACTGTTTTTTCATATTAAACTTTTAGGCTACAATATTTAGAGAACAATCATATAGATCTCTCTCTGATGTTTGGTGATGTTTGAAATAATAATAGCTCAGTACTATACTGACTAGCAGCACATGTGTTAATTCCTCAGAAGATGGGATGGTTATGCAGGCATGACTTTGGTATTGATTGCACCATGTTAGATAATTCAGAAGCAGTAGAAGATTGTAATAATTTATTTTATCTACTCCTACTTAAAAGCCAAAAGCTCAGCACAAAGATATGAAGGTGTTACCCAAGCAAGAACCTTTTCAAATCAGATTCCGGGAATGGAGCCTGAAAAGATGCACACTCGAGTCTCTGAAAACCTTCACTACCAGAAAAAATGCTGTGAAATATGTTTGTGAAGACTTCTGGTGTTGTATCATAAAATTTAGTGATATCCTTTAACAACCCATTGGGTGGATATTTCCATGTATGAATAGATATTTATATTCTAGCTTATATGGTAACGAAAAATGGTTCTTTTTTTTGTTAGGAGTTGGTATTTGAAGTCCTTTTTGCACAACTGTTTTTAAAATAGTCCTCAAAGTGTTTACACATAAATTACTGATAAGGCTAAAGATTTTATTTGCACTGTTCACTGAAAAATGTAAAAAATGTGAATCTAGCTAATAGGACTACTCACATTATCTGTTAAGAGATGGAAAAAAAAAAAAACAAACCTCTCTCACTTTCCACAATTACATGTGAGAAATGGACCAAAGATGCTGTGATAAACATTACCGGTCTGTGGAGAGAGAATTGGATGGATGGGTGCTTTAATGGTATTGTACATGCTTGAACCAGGATGGTAGCTGTGACTTTAATAGTTTTTGGTTTTATTATTCATTTAAAAAAAGGTTAAGGCAATGAAATAATCTTAAACAGAGGTTTAATTTTGTAATTACTGAGCTATGCAAAAAACCCCTATGCAAGTAACTTAATTCTCCAAGTGGGATATAGTTGGAACAGGATGAATCCTGTAAGCCTTGAAGAAGAATAGGGCAGGGGCATTTAGAGAGAGCCTGTTCCTGAACACCCAGTGTTATTTCTCTAGAGACAAGCACAGAGCTGCAGTAGGTCTGTTTGAAATGCTCAACCTGAATTGTTTTGCCCCTTTAAGAAGAAAAGCTATTTCTGAAGGAATTATAGCCTGGGTGCATAGTAGAAAGGTTGGAAAAGCTTCACTGTCGTCATTTTTGTTCCAATGCCCAAAGACTGTACTAAATAAATCCGAAACTTCTGTCTGTTGTACTCTTAACTTTCTGGATCAAGACTATATTCAGCTCAGGTTGCAGACAGAAACGCTTCTGATGGGTTTTCTGAGGCTTAGAAGCGTGACTTGCATTTGGGATGGAACTATTTCATCTTTAACCCACTTGGACATAGCACATTTCTCACTAGTTGCTAATTGCTGTGATTAGTGTTTATAAATATTAGCTTCTTGATTATTATATTTTGACTTCTTTATACCTTTGTTACTCTGAGCCATCTCAATGACTTCAGCAGGTTTAGTCAGGAGGCAAAGTAGTAATTTTTAAGGGTAAATATTTAATGGACTGAAGTGGAGTTGCAACCACTTCTTGTTTTAGTAACTTGGATTTTGTGACTCAAAGCTGCCAGTTGTTTGATTTTTATCATGGTAGTGACATCAGTTAACACAGAAATAACTTCTCACTGTCATGAGTCTGTTGGTGACGAACAAGCACAGCATATCACAAATTAGGAGCACCACATCTCACGTGGTCCTTTATTTTGCAAAATAGCTATGGGGATAGAGGAGTTCTTGTTTTGTGGAGTGGCACCTCTTTGTGATTTTGCATTTTTTCTTGTGCCAAATTATATTTAAAAAAAAAAATCCCCAAAACTCAAAAAACCCCCTAAAAAACCCAACCAAGACTAATATTGTCTAAGAGATGGTTAACACCTGAAGTGTGGTCCATGGTTTTCTGCTACACACGCTTCTGTTGGTCCAACCAACTGCCTCCAGATAATCATTTCTGGATTTGTAAATAATCCAGGGATACTGCACAAGGCTGTAGAGTCCCTCACACCTTATATGGCTGGTGTTGCAGCATCAGTGTTAGCACAACTTCTTGCTGACAGATTGCTGCTCCAATGATGGCAAGACATCACATGTATTTCCAACTCCTAATTTGCCCAATGAGACACTATTGAGGTTGAAAGAAGCAATTGCTTCATTTCTGCTTTTCTCTGATTTTTCTCTCTTTGAGGACAATTTCCTAAACAATCTTGCTGCTCTTAAATGAGAAAAGCCAAAAGTGTTTATTGTAACCTGCTTTGAACTGTTAGCAGCTCCAGAGGAGGGAGGTCTTCGAACAGAGCCTGTCTTGTGCCAAAAGGAGAGCGGGGTTGAGGTACAGAAGCAGGGCAGCGCGAGAGCAGCGTTAATAAAAACACTGCAAATGAAACGTTAGCGCGGGGTGGTGAAAGAGCTCAATTTTATTTTGTTTTCACACATTAGGTTTTGCTTAAAGCAGACAAGTACCAGGGAGAGCGTTCTGAAAAGAGGCTTTGTATAGGAGCTGGGGCTCTATCCATCAGATTTGTCATTTCAGGAATGCAGCCAGATGTATTGACTTACTAGCAATTGCATTGGTGCCATCTGGCCTGCTGGAGGCTGTATTAAAGATGGAAAAAACTGAACAGAAAGAAGTGAAATTTGTTCATCGTGCCATTAGACTAGCTGCTTATTTAAAGAGGAGGGGGGAAAAAATGTAACTTCTTGGCAGGGGGTATGCTGTTTGAAAATAAAATATAAGGTCTTAAGGACCACAAGTTTTAAAGCTGAGCACTGATGTTTATACGTAGACTTGAAAGCTGGGCCTCACTGTTGTCATTTTGTGTATTTTCTTTTTTTAATGGAAAAATGCTTTCAAATCCTACTGTTCTGAGGTGGAAAGCAAAATACACCCTGAGACCCCGCCCTGGTCCACTGTAGTATTTATATTTATTCATTCTCAGTTCTCTCTAACAGTATTTTAGCTGTTTGAATTGCCTCTTCCTCTCAGGAACTGAGGTTTGTAGGTGCTGCACTTTCTATTGTTGACCTCGGAATGTCTTTATAACTTTTGGATCACTTCTTTTCATACTTATCAACATTGCTGTCTAAGTAGAACTACTATTTCCAGTACATCAGTAGCAATAATACATTTCTTATTTTAATATAGACACTCCTGAATATACTTATTTTAATGCATAAATGCCAGGTCTCGAGTATTTCCATACATATAATTTAGCAAAATATTTTTCTTTATATTAGTAGGATCAGGGCTAGAGTGTTAACATTTATTGACAGAATAAGAGTAAAAACTTTTTCAGTGTAGTAATGCACTACAGCTATAGGGTGAGAAGTGCTCTGCAGCCTTATTGGGGTATGGATTTTAAACGTGCTTATATTCATATTTAATTCTGCAATTAGTCTTCCTCAACTAGAGGCTAGAGGTTGCTGTCTTTCTGGGAACTGATTTCGCTTGTTTTGCAGGATAAAGCTATGGGTTTGAACTATCTTCCACTAGTTAGTGAAAATGGGACTGGCTCCTGTATGAGGCCATAAAGCAATTCCTAGGCATTGTCAACATTTGTTGAAGGTCAGAAGAAAGACTTAAGTACTGAGAAGTAAAACAACGTAGGTGTTAAATTAGATTATTTTAAATAGTTCTTCGGTACTCTTCACAGACATACTAGTTAGTTTTCTGTCACAGTAAAAGTTGTTTACAATCTCTGACAAAAATGACAAAACAAAAGGGTAGAGTCCTTTTATTTATTTTTTTAACTATTTTTCAATTCTGCTCTGTTCTTTTTATTACTTTTGTTTTGGCCATTTAAAATAGAAAGCTCTTGAGGGCAGGGAAGTGGAACTTCGTAAAATGCTGAACTACTTGTGAGTGAAGTCAGTGTTTTAACGCTCCTGAATACATGTGCTAGAAGACTACTTGATAGTTTTAGAATTTCTACAACCATGAAACCTTCATTCTAGCACTGCCAGGGTCTTCACTGTGGGGTTTTTTCCAACAAGATGAGAAATGCTGGCGCCAATACTGGAAAAGTCAACAGTGACTAAATAATCTTGAAAAAAGATGTAATGGTCTTACTCATAACAAGTCATCGAGCTGTGTGAAAAAAGGCATATTTCAGCCCTCATTAAAGGACAGGAGGGAAATTTTTGTCTGCTATAGAGAGAGCTGGTTGGTGCCTTCTCAGAAAAGACAGAGCATCATCACCAGAGCAGGAGCGATAGCTGGTACCACTATCCAATGTCATGTCCATAGCCACAGAGAACACTGAGCTCTTTGAGCATTGTGCCTAAATGGGATCATACTGTGAAATATCCCTATTGCTTGCATCCTCTCAATAACATGCCTTCTTCTTCTGCATTTGGGAGGGTGCTTATTATATCTGTGACATCCCCTGTTTATGCAGAATCTGAGCTGATAAAGTGGCTCTGGGGTTGCTCTGAGCAGCTGGTGCTTCTGAATGTCCCAATACATCTCCAATATGTCTGCTGAAGAGCATTGTGGGCTTTTGTTGCCACTCAGTTTTTAGTCATTTACAATATTGTGGAAATTAATTTAAATAAAGTTGTATTTTTTTCACCAATATCAATCAGTATCTCTAGTAGCAATGCCTAGATTGTCCCTTCAATGGATTAATTAAAGGACTTAATCTCTGTGCCTTTTGTTTTGTAAATTCAGAATGTTGACATTATTATTGTTAACAGTAATCTTCTGATTAGAAGCAGGAAGGCGGGAGGGCTCAAGCGTATGACACATAGGACAAAACGCTCTTCTGGCCAGGAACCGCACACTGAGCGGAACAGAAAGGGTACAAAATATTCTGGGAAAAGAGAAACATTGCCATTTCTCTGCAGGGAACTTCTGCCCATGCAGAAGTTGCCACCAAATATTGGCAGCCCTGCCAGGAACAAAAACATTTGCAAAACTCTGTGGATAAGTTTTGAGGGGAAAAAAGACAAAATGTGGATTTGAAAGTTTAAAGGAAAAAAAAAAAGAAAAGAAAGACTGACAGGAGTTGTCAGATTTATATTACAGAAGGGATTGCAAAACTGATTTGGGAAGAATAATTTTCCTTCCCACACTTCTCTATTCTTACCCAGGTAAACTAGGAAGTAGTCTAGCTTGCTTGAAACTTGAAAGATCTTTAGAAGTGTGTTACGTTATCATATTTAATCTGTAAGCATGCATGAGTATTATGTGCATGAGATGTAGGCATACATATATAGCATGTGTGTATTTATGTATTTTTTTAACGTGTGGGATTACAGATAACTGCAATTTTAAAGCATATTGGGTAACAGGAACTACTCACTGACTCTCCAAATAATGCTGATTTGAATAACAGAACCATAGAAGTAAGAGTAAACAAATTAATAAACAGTACAAAATAAATACAGGTATTTAAATATACTGATTGGAGCAACATAAAGTAGTAAATATTCCACCATTTTTATCATTCATTTAACATATCTAAATAAGTTATATACCTGCACAAATGGAAACACATACCCTCTCTGTGATATGTCAACAATATAGCATCCATAGATAAAACAAGGGTAGGAAAAGGAGGTGGAGGGGAATGCAGGAAATTTTTTTTTCTTCATCATTTATTGCTTGATTTCTTTTTTACTGCATTTCTAGCACCCAGTAACAGAGGGTGAAGTTTCCTAGTGCTCAGAAGGTGTAGATACCATCTTATTTGGCAAGTTAGACAGGATTTGTTTGTAAAAGTTCATTGTACAGCAGAAAACTCAAGAGAAGACCATGTGGAAAAATTCCTGTAAAAAGTTTCTAGAAAACCTGGAGCAGCACAGCATGTGCATATGTAAATATTTAAACCAAGCACTGCTTTGTAGTAGCCTTGGACAACTCTGAAATGAGTGGATGTTTTCCTCGTGAATATGAGAACAGTACTTTATCTATCAGTCTGTTTTTTATTAACCCAAACAGGCTGGTGGTAGTGACATAGGTAGTGGCATAAGGTGTATTTAGGATAAATAATGGACTGCCAAAGGGGAGAACTGTGCAAGGGACAACTTTCATGTGTTCTTTTTAGTGATGCGTGACCTACCCTTATTCCACAGGCCTTTTATCATGTCTACATGAAAGAAACATGTTTTAGCCAAGTTCATGTGGACTTGATAGCTCTATCTTTGTAGCCTTTTGTGCAGTACTCCCCAACGGGCTGATAACAATATGTAGTCAATCACCTTTAGGCCATTTTCAGGTCAAATCAAACAAAATATAGTAGTTTCCAAAAGTGAAAACCCCTGTATAGGTGACAAGAGAAATAAAAGCAAGTATAAGTCCAGGCAAAACAGCTAGAGCTAAGCATCAGTTTCAGTGACAATCTGAGGGGGCTTGAACACCTCTTTCAAATACGGTGTTCACAGAGACTTGTTGACAGCTTGCACTTTTTCTGCTCTTGTCGTTGGTATTCTGAACTATCTGAGAGAATCCTGCTGCTCAAGAAGGTATGTCCAGGTCAGAAAATTTAAAACATTATGTATAAAAGTATATAAAGCTCTGGTAGTTTAATTCTGAAACTGCCCTAGAGATGGAACCCTTGAGGTCAACGAAGAGAAGGTCCTTGTGTCACCATACT
This sequence comes from Caprimulgus europaeus, assembly GCA_907165065.1. The sequence continues at coordinate 5,902,435 of OU015529.1, forward strand.
CTCTGCAAAAATTACACCATGATTTCAGCTGTGCTAAGACTTTGCCCTTTCTCCTTGGAGGAATGAAGCTTCAGTTCTTTGACAAAACATTTTTTCAACTCCAGATTTCCAATACAAAACATCAACTTTGTGTATTAGGGTTAAAATTAAGAATATACAGTCTAATAGAGAAATGGGTCCAAGATCTGTCACTCCTGTTACACTGCTAAAAGCAGATCTTGAAAACTGAAATGGCTGCAGTTGTCCTTCTCCTTGCAGAAATTCAAGTTCTTATGTTACACTTAGGTGATGCACTTAATTTATTTTTTTCAAGGAACTTCTTTTTTTTCCAATTAAGTGTGTTTAACTCTCACTGACAGTAGTACTTTGAATTTCAGGATATCTAGTTACTCTTATTCTTATGCTATTCTTTATCCTCACAGCAGCAATAGCTCCAGAATACCAGTATTAAGCACAAAGCCAACCTTAATTTTGCAATTAAAAGGAAAGTAATTTCATGATGTGCACACAGACCAATGGGGCATGTGTGTGCACATATAAACATTGAGGTATCGTATGGAAGCTCTTAATGAAGCCCTCATGATATGAGTAATGCTCAAGTTACAAATGCCATAGCTTATCTGTTACGTGTGGTAGGTGATAATGACTCTGCAATTCAGTCAAGGTAGGAAAGCAATTTTGGTAAACGTAATACCTGAAAGCAATTTTCAAGATAATCCTTGAGTTCTAATGCATAGTAATCTCCAAAACAATTGGGATATTTTTCAATCCAATTTCCAGTTTGTGTTGGTGGTTTTTAACCATTAGAGCCACTTTGCTTACTGTCTCAAATCCCTCAGTTTCAGCATGTGATATTTAGGTGTGTTGTAGTGACAAGGTTATAAGCTGTGAGAATGCACCTTACACTGGAAATAGAAATGTGATGTGGAAAACTGGGATATGACAGGTGAATTATGGCAGAGATGCATATGAAGCATAAAACTGGGATATATAGGGGTACTTAGGTAAATTGCTGCTTAGCAGGTTTACAATAAACATGACATCAAACTTCATACATACACAGGATATTTTGAAGCCAAAAGCACCCAGGATTTTAAAAACACCATGTCTCCCCAGACACATGCATTGATGTCTATGAAACATGATGTTTGGTAGCAGTCTACAGCACAAAAACTGCATCAGCTATTGGCTGCTAAGAGACAAGAAACACTCCATCTTTGTTTCTTACTTTTCTGTTGGCCAATGCTTCTGGCTGCTATTTCAGATTAAATGAGCTTCACTGGACTGAAAGCCTTTTAAGGCTTTTTTTCGTGACAAGAGAACTTCTGAACATGCAAATGGGTTGGTCTTGAGTTCAGCACAAAACTTGGCCATTCCTATTTGGCCTTTCCTACTAAAATTTAGAGCTCCCTAGATGGAGAAATTGTATCTTTCCTACCAACCATGCTGCAGTTTCCCCACATCTGCACCCTTACCTTCTCCAAAGTTTGACATGTTGTTAATACCCCTTCATCACTTTATTTTTCTCTGTCTTCTTTCGTACCATTTGCTATGGACAGGGAACTATTGTCCCTAATCTCTGTGTTTGGTGGGGAATGCTACTCAGCTCCTCCCTTCTCGTTAAGTACCCACAGGGACAATCCAGCCTTTCACTATTGCAATTACTGTATCAGTCACTCGGTAACGGAGCAGTATCAATGTCATTCTAAAAGACCCAGTTTTACTATCCTGACATAAAGGCCTTACACTACCAAAATTCTTCTTTAACCATGCCAGGGAAATAATTGAAAGCATATTTAACTGTATGGATGTAGAAACCTAAAGGAATTTAGTTGGTCTTGTGGTTAGCTACGGAAAGATGTGGAGAGACGTTTAAACCAAGAGTTTGTACAAGCCATATATTCATGTTCCTGAAATTTGAGAGAATATATTTGACAATAGTGCTCACTTTAAAAACTGGATATGAGGTTCTTTAGAATTGTTTTTGTGTGCCTTTGTCTGCCTTAGTAACATTTTTGGAGAGAGAACTTGAGTCACTGTTTAGAATTTATTCAGGGAAGGCAACTTGGACCTTTTTGAAGTTGATGCACTTCTCTCTTGACCACAATCAAATGCTCTTCAAGTAATGTTACAGTTTAATTCAGACTTTTTTTTCCAAACAGAATCTCTCTCCAAATGTTGCAGTCAATGCAAACCTTCAATTCAGATCAAAGTGTATAGGCTGGCTCTGTGTTATCACCTGACAACATGATCATTGGGAATATTAAGCTGTCAACAGCAGATCTGAAGGAATCATTTTCCCAGTCTGCAGTGAATTATAGAGGATAGGAGTCTATCACACATAAAAGTCTTTCCATTTTCTAAGTTTGTGTCTAGTTCTAATAGCTTCAATCTGACCTCAGACTGGATTTCCCTCTTGTTTTAAATCATGCTCAAGACACCTTCTAATGGCTTAGTTACAAGATCTGTAACAATTCAACACATTTGTATATATATTTATGTTATTTTTTCAGATGTATTTAAATCTGTATGTGACAGCCTCATGTTTGGAGAGAGTAGTGTCTTATTGCTGAAAGGCTCACCATTGCTCTGTTACATATCTTTTGCTTTCTTGTTGCATTCCTGATTAATAAGTTGTTTGCACGGCTTTATGTTAACACATGCATCATTTGGAACTGAGTGTGGGTCAGTGTCAAGTGGGACAGGATTAGGATGTGGGAGCTTGCTGGCATTAATGCTTAGCTAGTAGGATTAGGATAAAGCTATAATTGAACAGTTCATCTAACCTGGGATTCATCAAGAGATTTACAAAAGTACGTTACAGTGATCAATGAAAGGAACTTTTAAACTATCAAGGCAATGTCATATTGCAAAGCTCTAATTGCAAAGGGGCAGGGTTAAGCACTTATCTCATCCTGCTTGTACAAATGTAATGTTCTCTGCCAGTTTTGGCATTGCAATCTATGTTTCTGAATGTTTAGAGATAGTGGGACAACAAGAAGTGAAAGTGTTTTGTCTAAAAAAGTTAAAAAAATGGCAGAGAGACAAAAGCATTTAATAAAATTCCCTTAGAGACAAACTATCTGGTGGAATTTGAAGGGACTTGGAAGTGATTAAAAAGAAGCAAAAAAAAAAAGTCACAAGGGACTTTTAAAAAAGGTATTTTAAATGAATTAATAACTCCAGCAATTTACTATTTGCAGAGACAAGATTTCACATATTTCTCTAGTCCTGCCAGTTTGTGGGCTGGAGAGGTACTACTGGCTAGAGCAAATACATCAAAATATATAAATGGTATATAGGCTTTGTGGTGGTCATCTGTGCAGGGGATGATATGTGAAATACACCATAAAGACAGGTCACCCCAAAACTATAATGGGTGATGCTGCTGAAAGGTCTACAGTGTTCCTAAAAATTGTATCTTGTTTTCACCTAAATCTGCATTCCAGCATTGGCAAGCATTAATGTAGAGAAAGCAACCTCATTGTGCAATTTATCTTGGCTTGACTCTGCTCTTTTTTTTTTAAGGGAAAAAATGAGAATGAAATAATAGCTTTTGATGACATCATAGCTATGGCTGAGATTAAAACTGCTCCCCTGTGGGGTGTTGGTGGAATTTTTGTTCTATCAGCTTCATGGACATGTATATTTGCACTGTGCTGGCAGTGAGCCAGGTTCTATGATTGTTTTATTGGGTGTCCAGTGTTATTAAGCCTCTCTATGTTTTGGGGTTTTTTTTTTTCCCCTTTCACTTTTTACTTCTGAACTGCATTTCTGTAACCAATTTGCATTACTTTATGTTAAGTTTCACGTGCCATGTGTCAGCTGAATTATACATCAGATCTAAAGACTCAAAGGCCTTTGAATTCTTCTTGGTGGCTATGCTATATTTACTACTCACTCACTTGTGTGTGATCGAAGAATTTAACAAGTTTTCAACCGTTTTCCATGTCCAAGGACATCTATGCACAGAGTAGGTTAAAAAAAACCCTGTATGGGTCCCAAACTGGAACATCTAGGGATAACTAACAACACAATTTAGACCCTGCTGTATAACAGCCCTCTTGTGTTCTGGCTTTTATGTGCGTTCAGCAATTGCGTTATTCTGCTGATTTATGAGGACAAAAAAGTCCATTTTTTATGTCTGCAAAATGCATAGCACAGATAAGTCTTGATGTTCCCTCAGGAGAACCAGAGGGGTACTGAGATATACAAATCATTAATAAATTATCATTGTAATAGTGTCAAGTTGCTACACGCTAGTCTCTGTGAAATCCATAATAGGCTTGAGGTTGTAAAAAATATGTATATTTTCTTAAAGCCTTAAAATACTTTTACTGCAGTTTACATTTTAATTTTGCCACACTGATGTATTACTAACATTCAATAAAAATAATGTAACGATGTGGGCTGTATCCCATTACCAGAAAGTATGAATTTCTAAAGATTCAGCAATATCACCAAATCTGACATCTCGCTTTTCATCGGTTCTCTCATTCCTAAATGGGCCACACACGAAGTTGCCTAAACCTTGAGCAGAATTTAGTCTGAGGTTTTTCTGAGCTGCTTTTTGTTGGGAGTAGAGTAGGTGTATCAAGTATTAATTTCTTTTTATATATATATATATATATATTTCTGTAAATCAGAGATAATTACTTAATTATGTTCATCCATCCAGCTGAAGTCAGCAGAATAAAGATGGTGTAAACAGGGTCAGAGTCGGACTCTTAGTCACGTTAAATTTCCTTATGCTAGTGGCAGTATGTTCAGAATGCTTTGAAGTGCTGGTTTGTCAGAGTTCACAACAGTTCATTTCAGCTCCAAATAAAATATTATCTGACTTTGCTGACTTTCCAGCACCAGTCAATGTAACAGTAGAGCTGTTCTAATTCATTTTATGAATCCAGTTTTCTTACACTAGTTTCTTTATTGGAATTCGTACAGAGCGTTCTTTAAACACAGCTTTTCACTGAAGAAAAACAAAAGAGTGTTTATATAAGACAATAGGGCAGACATCATTTACTGTATAGGGTTGATTTTGAGTTTATGCAACTAAGACAAAGGGAAATGAACACCCCCATGTGGTATAACCTCTGCAAGAGTGTAGCTTTGTTATTTTTAAGGCTTGAAATGCCATACCATTTAAAGTTTGAATTATTGAGGAATATATTCTACAACATGTACTTTGTTCTACAGAATGGAAGCACAATAGTTTCCTTATGTTTTTTTAATTTAGAATACATTCAAAGCAGGACAGTTTCCACCTTTTCTGAAGCAGTTTGAAATGTAGTATAAATGTCTTTTATCCCAGTTCTGAGACTTAAAGAACTTTCAACAGTTGATTTTTTTTTTTTTTTAAGTTTAACAATGTCAGTAAGGCTTAAAATAAGCTCAGTTGCTGAGCAGAATCCCTTAAATGTTCAGTCTTTAATTCTGATGTCTCTATCTTCTTTCCTTCTCATTGTCTGCTTTGTGAAATTCTGAGCAAAATAGCCCCTTGGGGCTCTTTCAAAGATTATGAAGCTGTGTGCAAGAAATAGTGAGGACAACGAGGAATTTCAGGACCTGTGTACATGGGAGGATCCAAAGGATTGCAATTTTTCCACTTCTATCTTCCAATTCCTTATTGTGTTAGAGTTAAGCTATAGTGTCTTAAGATAATTGGTTAAAGCACAGAAAATTATAAACTAACTTGTTTATTAAGAGGATAAAAAGGAAATTTTTCCTTAATACATTAATGGCTGCAAAATATGCATCTGACTGCAAAGAATATCTCTATTATCTGTACGAGCTGACAATCATGCAGTCTCACAGGACCCACCTCAATATAACACTCTATGAAGCTAGTATAAACTCAAAGAAATTAATGAACAGTATCTGCAGGATGAAGAATTTATTGTCCATATTTTTGCGTTTTTTATAAGATCAAAGTTAAAAAAATAAAATGATAGGAAAAGAAATCTGAAAAGAGCTACTATTTGAGAGGGGAAGGATAGGTTGTGAATCATAAAGATGGCTTGGTTTTGATCTAGACCATATTGCCTGTCTTTGCCTTCCAGTGTCAAGTCCATGTAGTTACTCAAGCGTGATCATTCTGATATAAGAAAGGAGGGATGAGCTGGGAAGAAGGTTCTTAGTCTCTTCTCTTATGAAGAGTCCTCTGAATCCCTTCCTTTTGGTCCAAAATAATTGGATCTTCTGTCCTGCAGGTCATTAATTTTTTTACCTTGAATGCCTTTCATCACAGAGGTTAGGGTACATCTCCATGGGTAGCTCAGGAACCAACATCCAGGTCTGAGAATGTTTGTTGCCCTAGTCTGAATTCAGTAGCAACTACATAAATCATATTTGAATTAGCAATGCTGTACCTACCTTTGTAAGTAACAGATTTTTCTGGTGTGAAAATTGTTAGGATCTTAATAAGGTAAGTGGAAACCAAGAGAGGTTGTCTAATCCCAAAGCAGTCAGCTACTACTACTTAAAAAAAAAAAAAAGAAAAAAAAAAAAAGAGAGAAAGAAAGAGAAAAAAGAGAGGGTAGGGAAAAGTTTTATTTAATATTCTCTCTTGTTCAGGTTGGAGTCAAACTTTGTGCCCCATGCTCTATTCCTCACACATGGGTTCCACCAGTAAGTTCTGATGGATCTCACCTATCCTTTGAGACAAATTGTAGGTGAAAAAGGTGGAAAGGGTTGGGCTGACTAGCACCAGTCAAATAATGTGCCTGCAGCCATCCTGCTAACAGATGATCAGTTAAAACATTATTTTGGTTAATAAGGGATAGATTATCTGGTTTAACTGGCCAGTACTGCTCTTCCTCACATGTAAGAGGTGCCTGTATAGGGATGATGGTGAAGTAATAACCCAAGTAACCTATGCAATGAAGCCATGTTTTAATGAGCTTTCTCACAACTTACAATTTAAATCTAATGAAGATGTGTGTAAAGGGAATTTTTATTGTAAGGGATTCACAGCATCTACCAGTGCTTCAGCTGTTAATAGGTAACTAGTCTTGTATGAACTGAAATGTATGTAGAGAGTACACATTTTTCCATTAATAACATTGAGTTTTCACAGAAAATGGGCAGGTTCTGCAAATCCATTTCACAAATCAGCTTCAGCTGGACTGTTTATTACTAAGAATTTGCAGACTTGAATCTTAAATATATAGAATTCATGCTTGCTTTCTGTGGAAAGAAAGAGTAATCCCTTGATTGTTCTTCTCAGAAGTTCTAAATGCTCAATTTGCCTGCGTCAGCTGCCTCCTAACCAGCTACAGCAAGTTTATTTTTAGCGAGTGAGAGACTGAAAGTTTCATTTTGAGAACTTCAAACAAAATATAAATCAAGATAGTTTAGTGATAAAAAAAGTTGGCTGGGGACTTCTATTGGCTTTTCCATATGAAATACAACATGAGGGGTTTTTTTATGGGCACAAATGTTATTTTTCACTGGCTGTCAGAATGGCCTGTTTCAGCTTCTTGTACAATTGAGCATTGTGATAAGTCAGTGAGTTTGTCCTTTTTATCCATTAGACTGAATAAACACTGGGATTTTGTTCATCTTTTAAATCCATTATATGGCATTTCCCAGAGGAGGTAATCTTTTTATTTACTCGTGTGGCAACTCTGTGAAATATAACATTTTGTATCTTCTTTTTCACAAAAATTGTGTTTCCAACAAACCAAGAGTTTGGCTTTATATACAGGTTTCGAGGGCTAAAACAGCTCCTTAATATGAAGACACAATATAAGTTTAATTAAACACAGGGCTACTACAAGATTAGATCAGTAGATTGTTTATATCATCAAGGTTTTCCAGAAAAAGTTTTGACAAGCAACTGCTGAAAATAGCTGCAGAAAATTCCCAGTGAAAGCCAACAGTGTAAAAAAAAATATAAAAATCCCCAAGACTAATTCACACAGAAGTAAAGAAGGAATAGCTGAAGACCCTATCTCAGCTTGGATTAATGCTGCCCTCTTTGTGGAATAATTTCTTTTGATGATCCAAAGGAGCTTTTTTGATGCTTTATAGACTTGTTATTTTATATCTATTTAAAGCTACAGCAGAGATTTGAGTGTGAAATGGTTTTTCAGTTTGAGACAAACCCTGAATGAGAACTGTACAAAGAAGAGGAGATTTCAGAGACACAGAAATATAGTATTTCCATGAATGACAGGTATTTCTTTAGTAAAGTCTTGAAAAGTCTCAACAACACAAAAAAGAGAAAGGCGGTGCCACAGAAAAGAAATACTTTATCAGAAGCTATCAAAGGTGGTATTAGATTTAATGATGCTGTCCTTGACGTTTATAAAGGTTATTTCATGAAGTGCTGTTAAAAAAAGAGAAAAATTTTAGGAAATGTTTCCATCTTGGTATTGTGTCAGATTGAGTGCAGCTTCAGTTGTTTAACATAGATGTATTCTGCCCTTTGAGATACTTTATCAGCTCAAAGCCAAAATACCCCAAAGAGCCTTCTCTCCCAGAGTTCTTATGTCTTATTTACAATTCCTATGAAGGCATCTCAGTTGTTCTGGAACATCTTAAATAGCACAGGATGCTTACATTTATGCAGCTGACTGCTGTGCTAAGTTATGGACTGAACTTTCAGATTTTTTTCTGGAAAAGAGCCATAATCAGGATGAGAATTTTCACTTGGCTGTTGGGCATATTTAAGTTAGCTTTAAAGAAGCTGGTAAGGTTGCTTCTAGCAATATAGTCAAAATAGTTAGAGCATGGCACCAGCTAAAGCTCAAATATTTGTTCAACTCCTTGTGAGAACTGAGCATGTCCTTGGTGAGTCCTGTTCAGCTGTGGTTAGAGCAATAGCAGTATTCTGGAGAGAAACTAGTTAGCTGAAAGTTGTCTTACATATGTGCTCTCACCACAATAAATATTCAGCTACTGCAATCTAGATGTACATCCTGAGGGTAGGGCCACAGTCCTTAACAGCAGCCTGTGAGCTCGTGACTCTTCTGGGTAGTGGAACAGCAACAGTACATTGGGCTTGTTTGAGAGTTGAACAGTGAGAGCAGCAGACTGCCTGGAAAAACAAAGCTGTCAGTTGCTTGTTCAGGAAAAAATGATATTCAGGTTGACAAACTCTACAGTTATGAACCCACCGTGAATCTACTTTTTATGGCAAAGGCTAAAGCTGTATGAAGCAACTCTGGTAACGCTTCCTTAGATGTCCTCAACACCAGACAATTTGTTTTCAGGGCTGTGTTGTAGCACAGACCTCTCAGCAAGTGAGTTAGTGAAGTACTCTTTGTTGTGGATGGAGAAGAGCTGTTGCACCATGTAGATTTGCCAGCTGCTATTGACACATCCAAGAGAGAGACACCCATGTTTGACAGTCTGTGTTTATTCCATTGTGAGGCTTGAACTTTTGTCTCACTGAATGGTGGGACTTGTGGGATTTTATCTTGAATAAGCCTGTCTGTGGGATAAAGTACCCAGCTGGGCTTGGCAGGGATATTGGCTCCTGTGAGCAAGACTTTTTCCTGGCTCTTATTATGTTTCTCAGATACTTCTGTGTTCCTGAGCATTGGTGGTTCATAGACCTTGTCATATTTAGCTTGTAAAACAGGGAGAAAGCAAAGACTGATTATCAAGATCACGTTTCAAGTTATGTTCCTGCAATGACAGAAGAACTTTAAAGATTTCTTCTGCTTAGCACGGTTATCAGAATTATTTATATTAATAGACAGTCCTCATCTGAACACAGACAGTGCTAGTTTGGAAACCAGTAATGCCAATTTCTGAAGCAGATTTTTGAGATCCAGTTGAAGTGCTAAAACACTGCTGAGTACTGGAGACTTGATTGCTTTGGAAATATTAGCTCCAGCCATTACTAATCTTTGCACACTCGTACTTCAAGCAGTTTTAATACTATATGTGTCCAAACTGAAAACCATGAAATTCTACTTGAAACCTAAGTTCATGTTTCATCTGAGGTAAAATGAATCTTTACATTCAACCACAAACAATGTTGTTCTTACACTTTTGATTCATTAGAAAAGCATAATAATAGAATGGTATTTTTGGTGGGGGTTTTTTTTGTTTGTTTTTGTTTTGGTTTGGTTTTTTTCAGTGACTGAAAACATCAGTTATGCAGATAGTTCTCTGTGGGACCTCAATCTAGTTCCAAAAGCAGTCAAGCCCTCAAATACCCTATCTCTCCAAACCAAAACCTCTTGCATCTTTCTTAGGCATGCCTAGATACATCACACTGATTTCACACAAGGAAAGAAAATAAACAACAAAGAACTGAAGGAAAGTTATATGTGTCATTAAATCATGAAAAGATGCTGAATGCCAAGGGTGGGATTTACAAGAGTTACATAAGTATGGCAGGTGTCTGGGTGCTTTTGTAAAACATTGACACCCAAAAGAGTGTCCACAGATCCCAGGGCAATGAGGTGCAGATACCTTTGAGCTGTACCCAGGGGAACTTCAAAAGAACAGAAAAGTGTATAGCTGTAGTGAGACTGTACTGCTAGTGAGCTTTAGTACCCTTAATGAGATGTCTAATAAGCCCTAATTCAAGCACTTGATAGATAGATTGCATAATCATGTTACATGCCTATAGACCTAAGGGAGACCCAAGATCCAATTCATTGGGAGTTAGGATACTTCTGAGGAGCTGAGCCACTAAGTCAGATGTTTCTGATAATTTAACTCTGAAAGATTAAGGTTTTTCACTCAACTCATTGTTTCTTCCAGTCATCAACAGCTGCTAGAAAGCTGTGTTTGAGCTTCCAAAATATGATGTAGGCGTATACTGTTAGCTGACAGACAAACTCTTCTGTGTTATTAGTACCATCAGTGCCTGAGTCATATATTTGCCATCAATTAAGTTAGTCTTTCTCATTCTGATTTTATGTTTTAATGTGCTGGCATGAGAATTTAATCAGCCATTACTTGGACAAACAAATACGATAACTATTGAGATAGAAGAAAGAATTTAACCTAGGCCAGTGCATTTCTAGTTCAAATATTATCTATATTTAACCTCTCTCTGCATAGGTTAGAATCTCATATTATTCTCTAAAGACTTTGATTCTTGTTTTCCTAAATAATTATCTGGACTACCTGACTTTGTGCTTGGCTATCAAACTTGCTGAGTTAGGAGCACCGAGGAAAGGTTAATGTGTTCTCCTGCTGATGATTATGTCAGAATGGGCTAAGTCTGTGAAATATAAATATCCAGGATGCCAAAGCAAATATTCTGATTCCCTTGAACTCATTAGCAAAAGTTTATTTTAGATGTGATGGGATGTGAGCTATTACTCCAGAATAGAATAGATGGATAGATTAGGATGGATGGAATTCATGCATAAACCAGGTCAGTATCTATACAAACTTAATGCTTCCTTACTGAAAGCTCAAAAATGGCTTAATTCATGAATACGATCTTAGATACAAATATTTTATTTGATATTTCGTCGCTTATAGGTAGATTTTTTTTCTTTCAGTCCTTTCAGTGTTTCTATCTTGAATGAAAATAAGGAAAATCCATTAGCTGGGTCATATTTCACGCTAAAAGTGGAATGACAGTAATAATTTAGCATAAGCAGCATATAGGAACATGAACACCATGTAGAAAGTCATGTAGCTTATGGAGCTTAAAGTTAAAACATGAGCAGCACATCAGAATCTGATGAAATATCTGGTGCATTTTTGTTTCTTTCCAAACTGTAAACATGATATTGTACTTTGTTAAGAGTGTGAGCTGCTATTCAGTGTCAATTAAACTGCCAGAGCTGTAAGATAATAACAGCAGGAAATTCTTGAAAGATAAATTCAAGATGGTAGCAACCACTGGACTTCTCTGAACTCATTACAGTTATAATTATATTGTGAAACATACACATAGTAAAGCTGAAATGTACTTAACTTCTTATTAAAAGAAGTAGTAGAAGAAAACATCTTATCTCACTTCACTTCCATGCCATACCCAATACATTCACTCTTGAACTTACTCTGTTTATAGCTTGCAAGGGACAAGGTTTATTTGAACTGATTATGTTTTGAGTTCATGTGGGTTTCTGCCTTCAACTGCAGAATGTACTCCACAAGTTCTCGTGTCACTCTGCCTGGTTATTCTTTTTGTTGCCATGCCAGGGTTTATCACCACTCACTTCTGGACAGTGTTAATGATGCAGTCACTTCCTCTCTGCCAAACAACCGTAACATTCACCAGACTTCCCCGAACGTTACGGAGCAAGTCAAGTATCATTACCTGAAATGGTAAAAAAAAAAAAAAATAAAATAAAAATAGTTAATCCTGTTTATAGAAGGAATTTTGATAGATGCTGAACACCTTTTTGAAAGATTAATGTGAGGAAAAGTAGTCATTTTGGATATCTTAGCAGAACTTCAACTGAGTGATGTTTCACAATACTCAAGCTTTTTAAAAAAACTTGTTATAGAAGCAAGCTCCTCGTTTTCATCTTTTACTGCAACAAACTCTGTGTTTTAAAAAGGAATGAAAACCAAGCTAGCAAGTGATGGAAGGGTGAAATCAGTGATGTGTCACTGCCCAGTGCTGTGTCAGCAAATAGTGTGGTATGGCTAAGACTGACAATTCTCAAACAGCCACAATTCCCAAGTCATCTCTTTTCCTTCACAACATGCAAAATGTATTTTATGAAGCGGGCCACATGGGAAGAGGTGGGAACTATAAAACCTTACATGGAATGCCAAGGCAGACAGAAGAAATGTGTTTGTATATATGTGATTGAAATTCTGAAAAAAGCTATTTTGGGGACTCTTGAGAAGCAGAAATGGTTGTAGAACTTTTGTTGGAGATAAACAGTTTTACCACAACAAATTTCTTAGGAATTGGGTAAAAGATAGCGATGTTTACCTTTGGAAAAATACCACTGTGCTGCCAACTACACCAGTCAGAGCAACTTTCCAAATATTACATCTTCTTTTTCACTTAGGCTTGACTCCATGCAAGAAAATAGCTCCCATTCCTCTCAGCTGAAGGGAGAGGTTGTAAGTCAGAGCCTTCAGTCCTCTGTGATACTGAATTGAGCCAATTCAATGCACTAGCCCAGAAAATTCTCTTTTCTTTTGATATCAGATAGAAGATGGATGCCTGAGGATCATACTAGAGTTAAGTAAGCTTCTTGCAGAGCCACCTTCACTGTGTGAAAGCAATAGAGACCAAAATCCTAACTGGGAGGTATATAACTATTCTGAAATCTTCATTTTTTTTCCAGAGATGGATTGAAATTTAATTTAGATCTATAGGTGTGATCAGAGAGGAATGTCATTCTAACGAGGCTTTTTTAGAGTGGATTCTTTCTCCTGAATTTGGACTGGAAAACCCTGTCAGACTAAGGAAAGCTTTATAATGGACAGTGTAAAAACTGACCTTCCTCTTAAAAATGCTTTGTCTGATCAAATCTGCCTCTCGTAGATCTGTCAAGCTCTATTTGGAAAGCCCATCACCTACAAGGTCCTTCTTTCATACATTCAGCAGTTATTATGTCTGAGTGTATGAGAAGAAAGAAAAGATTTTCTATATCTCTAGAGTTTACAGCAGCTCCTGCATAACTGTAAAGTAGGGAGGTCACCAGGCATCATCCAGAGCTTGCAAAACTGAAGGACTCAATTTGCAACTTGAACCTTAGACACATACAGCTTGCAAAAATAATTTTGAAGTATGAGGAGGAAAAAAACCCCTCAACCTTCAGTACTCCTGTTTGGTCACCTCATTGGCACTTTTGACTCGTTTCTAACAATGCACTGGAATCCTGTTCCCAGTTCAACCAGTCCTTGCCAGCCCCCTGATGAGGAAGGAGTGTGGTCACTTGAGAGCTTACACAGACTGGTGAACCCAGCTCGGGAGGTCTTGGTTTGGTACCAAACATGAACTAACAAAGAGTATGTCTTTTAAGCAACCCAGGGGTCATAACCTGCCTTAAACTGCTCTGATCTTCAGCCAAAAGTGATACTTTTGACTTTTTAGACTCAGGAACCAGGATTTTCAAAGGAAATTAAGAAACGTCTCCATAACCAGCTAATGCTTCTAGTGAAATGTCAGAGAAATGGAAATTCAGTGTTCATTAGACACTAATTTTTCTTCAGCTCTTGTGGAAAAGCTCTCAGCTTTAAAGAATAAAAGCTAAATTTACTGTTCTTCACTACACAGTAGCATCTGGGTTGGTGTGATTTACAATCAGTTGTCAGTTTATTCGCATGTTTCCTTTTTTTGGTGAGTTAAATGTGAGTTTAACCTGTTAAACAGCTGTTGCCCGATACACCTACCGACTTCATTGAAATATTCAAGGGTCTAAAACCTTATAAAATGACAATGTTCACAAGTAATTGTAGGTAATTATTTTTAATATTTCATATAAAATTGAGCAACAGGGAAATTGCTGTTACTAACTTGAAACCTCAAGGTAATATGACATTTTAGTAGTCAGACTTTAAATGTTATAAGCTTTAACTATTCTGGCACTTGTCTTAGAAACATAATTATGTTTTTATAGGGAGATTTTATGGAGAGCTATATGCAATGAAGACTTAAACAAATGCATAATATTAACATGTCCTTATGTCCTTCCTTCAAATGAAAGATATTTCTGAAAAACTGACCTATGTCTTAAGGGATGTGCAGACACCATTCAAGATGAATGTATTTTAAATTCAATCTACTCACGTGCTTCAGTGCTGTACTCCCTGCAGTAGCCACTCTAGAAGGGCTGGGTGAATCTTAAATGGTCACTCTGCACAGCTTGGGTGTGAGGCCTGATGGATTTGAATAAAGCCTACTGAAGTATGCACCAAGAGGCACTATTGACTCTCAGAACTGAGGAGAAGCCTCATTTCACATGGAAAAAGGGAGGAAAATTAGAAGCTGTAGTGATATTTCGTTAGAAATATTCCTGTAGGTGATCAATATCATATGCAGAATTAGCTGGGTGTGGATGGAATGATCTGCTAAGCCAAGTCTCCTTTCTCCTTCCAAAGCCTGGGAAACTGACCCAAAACAATCTTTTAAAATGCAGTTTTATGACCAGGCAAAAGTTAAAGTGTGGAAAATGTATCAGTGCAGGCTCATCTACTTGCCTTTTGCTGCAGTGGCTGATGATAACCTAGCCTCCCTCCCAACAAAGTAAAACAAAAATAGAAACAAAGAGAAAAAGCTCAAGCAGGGGAAAAAATGTCTGATTAAATACTTTTCACTTTGTGTAGGCAGTCTACAGGACTAAGTTTGAGTTTAGTAAGAGTAATGGCACTTGAATTTAGTGCAGCTTATTCACTAAATGTGAGCTACAGAGGTGATAGGAAACTCCAGGCACAATGTGAGAAATCTTAAGTAATGCAGGACAGAAGTGACTCTTTTTGCCTGTTTGACCTCAGCTCTTGGGATCAGGTTTGAATTTTTACATAATACCACTCTGGTCTTTGACTTTTTTCTTTATCAGGCAAATAATAAAATTAAAGGAGTTCATTATGAGATCAGAAAATATTCTGTGTATGTATACCTTGGTTTCTCTCTTGTTTATTTCCCCATAGATTTTTTTTATGACCCTTTGCCTCTTTTTTATATATTTGTTTTAGTACCATGAGACATCATAGCATTTTATTTTATTCTTCAGTGTTTCAGCAACCTTGTTGTTAACATTGTTTTTGTGTGTATGTGACACTACCAACAACCAGGGATCTATTTAGAGGGGCTGGTTAGTAATAACCTTTATTAGGTGCTTGCCCAACTACTCAGAAACCTAAAGTGGACTAAAATTGAATAGTGGAGTGAAATATGTCCACAGAATTATTGTCATCAATTAGGTGAAACTCACATCCTTGCTGAAAATGTTATTTGAATGAGTCACCAGGTAGTAGCACATTTCCTGCCAGTGATAGATAAATTTTGTTAGTTGAGTCTTTTATTCATGCCAAAGGCATGTGTTGGCAGAGTTTGGCAGGGCTTAGAGGAAGTCTGTGAAAAGTACATAAGGATCTTTTACCTGAAAATGTCAGTGAGACCTCTCCCTTCTCTCAGATGTGTGCCTGTGCATGACCCAGAACCCACTGATGTGTGCTTTGAACCTCACCTGCAGCGCTTTACTGACAATATATGTTTTAAAGCAAACTGTTACAAGTTGTTGCTTGAATGTGATGGATGTCACCTTGTCAGAAAAAACAAAAATCCCTTAATGTATGTTGTTCTCGTGTATTCTGGCAGAAAGTCAAGTGGTAGCACCCGTGTGACTCAACACTTTGCATCATTGAAGTTTGAGAGAACATGGGTTTTCATCTGAGGAGCTATTTCTTTGTCTTGCTTAAATTTTCTATTTTTTTAAGTGGAAAAAGCAAATATTTATCAAGGATCTAATAGTTTATTAGTTAATAATTGATTTCTGACTAGGGTCATGACAAGTTTTAGTACATTCAGTCTGATAATCAGTGTCTCAACCCTTATATCATGGCATGCAAGTAGAGCTTGTGGTTTTCCACCGTTCATGGCACAAGGATAGCCCCATCACTTGTAGCCATTAAGAACTTTTGTTTCTTTGTAAGCTATTGCTGAAAGTTTTCAAGGAATGATTTTTAGACAATAAGTTGTTTTCAGGATGGTGTTACTTTCAAGAGATTGTGCTTTTGTCAAGCATCAGTTCCTGGCTCGGTACAAGAAGTGTGCTGGTGTGTGACATACAGGAACCAAGCAGTGGGAAGGGTAGCTCAGGTACTCTGAGGGATGGCTGGGAGAAGTACTGGAGTGAACAAGATCTGCCAAGATCTCATCAGTGGAGACTGCTGTTTCATATTTGGTATATTGCTGCTACTCCCTCAGAATAAACCTTGTGTCATAGCCCCAAAGAAGGTGCCTGGCCCTGGCTGGATTGGTGTGTGGGTTGTGTACCTGGATGTCCTTCACCCTGTATGCAGAGGGGAAGTACTTCCTTCTCCTCTCTCCCCTGTGAGATGTATGAGTGAGGAGGGGAGGGCTCACATCTACGTCAGAGCTCAGTCATCTTCTTTTCAGTGTAAACATTGAAACACCCAGGGCAGTGGTGCCAAAAAGGGAAATATCTTCCTGGCAATGACACATGGCTGGACTAATCTCCATAAATTTAAAATCCCTGACTCTGGTCATTCAGGAGTAGTTACTGATGTAATATCACCATTTTTTGATTGGGTAGCTTTGAGGCTTTAGGCAGCAGAAGAGGACCGTGCTCCTAGAGCTTCCATTGTAAATGTTGCAGAGTTGTGTGTGGTGAATTATTTTTGAAGTTTGGAGAGAGAGCCCAGTGCTTAGGGAAGTTGTTTTCTTATGTAGTTATTATAAACCAATGGTTATACCAGTCTGCCATTATAGCCTCAAACCATCCCTTTTACCAAGTAAATATAGAGCTGTGGTTTCATAATTGAGTTTAATTATGTGAGAGATATATATAATGAATAAGAGTCTTGAATGTTGAGATCCAAAGGTTTAGGACCAAAAAGACCGGCTTAGGTTTGGCATTGCAATACTGCAGTGATATCTTCCTGAAATATAGAGCACCAAGTTAGGAGCTGGGGCTCCCTACATCCTTGGTCTCCCCACATCCTTGGACTCCCCTCTAGGCAGGGCACCAGGTTCTGGTTGGAGCAGGTGCAGGACCAAATGCTCTCAGGCAAAGAGAGACTCTGAAACCAACCATTCATTGAGTCTGTTGGTCAGTAGCTGAATGGCAGTTGTTTCTTTGGCCTTATTAGGAAATGGGGTGATAAGCTGTGAGGGCACCAATGCAATAGATTGGGGGCTCATCCAGTTTTGAATTCCAGGAAGCAGATACCTGAGATGAAAGTCAAGGTTTTTTGGGATTTTTTATATATATATTTATTTTTTTCCTGTCTGGGAGCAGATATGTAGGTAGCTATATAAGTTTATTGATGGGAACACGAGATCTACCTTCGCAGCTGAGTCCAGATAATTAGACTTTGCCCAGAGCCCTTGGGTCATGAAGCAGCTCTGGACTAGAAGCCAGGCAGATGTCATACACCTTCTCAATTAGGTTATAATGTGCCCATCTGACCCATGGGCAGCACAAGTATCTTCTCTGTCACTTGCCATTGTAGACATACCTTAAGTCTCCTGGGTTTTTAAATAACTGAAAAGATCAGTGTTGTTTCAGGGAATTAAATTCTGTAGGTGCTAATTTTTGAGGAAAAACTTTCTCAAAGACAAATATTAAATAAGTGAGTGGAAAGAAAGGTACACAGAGTCTTCTCATGCTGGTCCCTTGAATGGCTTTCCACTGCATTTATTTCCCTCTACTCAGTTAAAAAAAAAAATCAAAAAACAAAAAAAACCCCTATCCCAATCTTGGCAATAATTACTCTGTTTCCCTTTATTTTTTTTTATTTCTCAGCAGGAAGGGCTTTGGAGGTGTTCAGAATTTTATAGGAAAGATGCCAGAACAAGGGACCAACTAATGGTGTGTGAACTTGCATAAAACAAGAAGAAAAGTAATGCCCAAACTTTTCTCCTCCTGGAACGTCTGTTATATAATTCATGGTCTTGCTAGAGTTTCTTGCAAAAACAGGATATAGCAAAATCCTTTAAGATATACAAACCTGCTATTTTGGTGCTGAAAGTATGAGAAAACTAAGTTTATACACTCCATGGTGAATGTCATAGATGGGGGGGGCGGGGGGGGGACACGAATAAAATGTATTGAACGCCTGAGTCCCTTTAGGGAGAATATGACAGATTCAAGACAGATGAATGTGAATAAATCTTCTTTTAATGAACGACACTTAGCTCTGCTGGGCTGTATCAAAAATATTGCCACGGTGTCTGTGCAGCTTCAGCAGCAGGAAGCTGAATTGCCAAAGAGGTAATATCCTGAGTCTGATCAGTGTATTGTAATCAAACAGACTCTAAGCAAGAAGGATAGAGTGTCTCACAAACCATATTGGATTAAACAAGCTTGCTAACTATCTATAACTTCTGTGGGCTCCAATAACTGTCTTAAAGGGCTAGACAGAAGCAGGATCACAAAATGCATTATTTTGGAAGATCATAATCTCCCTGAACATTTCCCTTACTGTAATATAGTGATGAATGCATCACTATCGTTAATATTCCATTATAAACCTCATTTTCCCAGGGTCTATAACTCACCCATAATAATTTGCTGAAGGTTGAAACTTGGCAGACAGAGCTGCAGACCGGGAATTAATTTTGGTAACACTATAATAAGTGCTTTTTAATTAATGTTAAATGAAAATGGAATTCCTAAGAAATTACACACAGCAGTCATGCGACATGCTGAATGAATTCATCATGATTAATGTTACTAAAATGAATATCAAAAGTGGTAAGTGGGATTTGCCTTTTATTAAAAAGTGTTGCCAGCATCCTTTCATGGATATTTGGCACCAAATTGTTTTTAAAGGAACAGCATGAGAGAAAGAACCACCTGTTTGAAAAGGGAAGGGAGCAGGCAGGTCTTGTATTAGTATACGTGCAAGTGCGTCTCAATCCTGTGAGCCCTGGTTACTCGTGCAGGCTGGTGTCATTCAGGGCAGTCACCTGAGCAAGTGCCAGTGACAGCTCTGCTTCAAGTGGGGAAACTGGGCTAAAACCTTCATCCATCCCTTCTAGCCAATGTATCTGTGATTGCATGAATAACAGTAAAATTTAGGATCTGGATTATATGGAATTATCTGTGGCAATATCTGTGTAAAAAATATTTCAGGGATAGAGACATTAGTTTTTTCAAGGGAATCTTCTCTCACAAAGTAAGGGGATAATGATTATCCCCACATTTTAATCGGGGAAAGAGTAAAGTGGAAAGGAAAAACCAAACCACACTAGTCCAAAGTAGTTAACCATTTGGTGACAGCCAGGAAACATAAGGTGAACCTCTTTATCTGTGTTATTTCCTGTGTTTCTCAATGTCCCATTCATGTTATTCACCTAAAACCATCTTTGACTATAACAACCAAGTAGCTTCCTAAAATTCAGAGACTTTTAAATTACTTTTCAGTACTCAGACATAAAATTCTATTTATTCATTTTGACATTCATTTTATTAATCTTGGACCATGGTGATAAAGCATAAGAAAATAGGCTTGGAAACTCTTTCTGGAAATGCATTGATAAACATTGATGGATTATAAATTATTTGATAAATGCTGCTACAGTTTCTATATGGGAATTCTGGGGGGTTATCTGGGCTGCCAGATTTCTCCTTGCTAAGGATTTAATGAAACTGTGCAATATAGACTGCTCAGGAATGGAGGGGAGAGACTACTGGGGAAACAGCAAAGGTCAATAGCAGGAGAAGTAGGAATAAATCCCCCCCAGCCCCCAAGTAATCTCTTGTGCTGGTCTACAAAGAATCCTCATGTAAGAAGTCCCTGTGAGCTGGACCATAGCTTCAATGAGGTAATAATGTGACTCATGTGCTCCATCATACGGCTCTGCCAGTGTACCATGGTCTACCAAGACAGGATCTCCCTATGAAGAGAGGCCATAAATCACCCAGACTTCATGTTCCATGAGGCAGCGTGGCAGATACAGTTTGGCAATAAGATGTCTTGAGAAAAGTTATCGTGCAGTTTGCAAAGCAAAATAGTTTGATTTAGATTTACCCAGAAATAAATAATCCAGTTATCTGAATAAGGAATTGGAAAAAACCCCCTAAATTACATAATCTGCTTTTCAAGATCCAAAATGTTAATTTGGCAAAAACCACATATATGTACATTTCTTTTAGAAATTAATGACCAACCACAGTTCTGTTGCTCAGATAAATGGTGAAATGTATTCTGAAATCACCTCTTTCCTTAGGAGTAAATAAATTACACTAGTTTTGTCAGTTGTCAGTCAGGGTGCTAAATTAATTCCTTGCTTACATGGCATTGATGGCAGACCCAGCATCTCTGTAGACCTCTGTGTTTCTTTCTCTTTACTGCTACTTTTTAAAAGTATAGAATATATGTATATATTATATATTATATATATATAAATTAGAAAGTCATATCATTATCCTTAAAATAGAATCTGCTCTCTCTCCTGTGATGTTAATGTTACCACTGCAAATGTCCCAGAACTACAGACCACTAAACAGAGATGCACTGGTGCCAAAGAAAGCAAAACAAAAAAGTGATAATGTTTCAAACTGGCTCTTTTTTAATTTATATTGTGCCTTTTCTTGTAAACAAAATCAAGTATTATCGCAATGATAGGCTATATTTTTTGTGGCAGGTGTAGGTGTTTAAGAACCTGGATAGATTCTGATATTCATAGAATTTTTCACATTCTTTTTCTAAGCCAGAGGATTTGAAATCCAGAAAGATTTTTAAAGAACCAAGGAAAGAAAACACACTAGAAAAATGAATAAAACTAAACCTCTGTTGTCAATTACCACTGACATATGACATCATCAGCACAAACCAACACAGTTATCTGGAATTCTCTGTCTGCTTTGTAAATCAAAACAGAGAAGATATCTTTACTTGAGATCTTCTGTATTTCACCCAGCCTAGGGGATGGGAAACTCTGTCTTTCTTTTCCATTTGCATTCATCTTAATTGCCCAAAATTATCTGTTACCTATTCTTCTTCCTTCTCCCTCTGTAGCAAGGAGTAGAGTGAGATGGTGATGTGTTAGGGTGTGTGACTCCATGCTGCTCCCCTTGCAGCCAGCCTGCCCTCCTCATGGACCAGCACTCTGGTTGGTCACCTGAAGTTGTGGTTGGGTTTGAAGTTGTTCTTCCCACCGTCCAGTGGGAGAATTTTAAGAGTTTTAGTATTCATCAGGAAGAGAGAGAAGCTGCAGCAAAATGTTGGCCAAGACCAGACAGTGGGGACACTGACAGACTGATAGGGCACTTAGACATGACAGCAGTGTACAGCGTGGCTCCTCATAGAATCATAAAATTGTTTTGGTTGGAAAAGATCTTTGAGTCCAGCTGTAAACCTAACACTAAACTGTGTCTTTAGACACCACATCTACACATCTTTCAATACCTCCAGGGATGGTAACTCAACTAATTCCCTGGGCAGCCTGTTCCAACGCTTGACAATTCTTTCAGTGAAGAATTTTTCCCTAATATCCAACCTAAACCTACCCAGTGCAACTGGAGGTCATTTCCTCTTGTCCTGTCACTTGTTACTTGGGAAAAGAGACTGACCCCAACCTCTCTCCACCCTCCTTTCAGGGAATTGTAGAGAGTGAGAAGGTCTCCCCTCAGCCCCCTTTTCTCCAGGCTAAACAACCCCAGTTCCCTCAGCTGATCCTCATCACACTTGTGCTCCAGACCCTTCACCAGCTTCATTGCCCTTCCCTGAACATGCTCCAGCACTTCAGTCTTTCTTGTAGTGAGGGGATATGGATGGCAACACGCCTTTGGTATTAGAAGCAACTTTCTGTTGTGGGTGATATCCTCTTTGTTACTCCTTTTTTGTTTTCTGCAATGGTTCCAACACACCAAACATTAAAATTTTCCTAATTAATATTTCCCCCTGCCTTTTTGCTAATTTATGTTTTACAGTCTATTATTTTGATGGTGAGCTAAAAGTAAATTAAAAACAATATTAAAACATACCTACATGATCATTGTGCAGTAAAAAGAAAAAGGGACTCAAACTGCCTGCTGCAGTAGCCTCTGGGCAAGGATGGTTTCTTCAGGTAAACAGCCTTTCTCTTAAGATTTTTGGAATTATTCTGCTATGGTAATCAACTGTGTATAAATAGACCAGAATAAATGAAATGGGGAAGCCCAGACTTCAACAGATGGCTTTTGGGTCCCACATGTACACCTCTGTCCAACAATCTGTTTACAGTTCAGCTTTATTTTGCTAATGATCACTTATTTGGACAGAGATAACAGTGTTGCTTTCCCCAAAGAATCAATGATATGGTTTATGGGGTGAAGGAAAAGACTGAATAATTTTGGCCATGTAATGTTAATTCTGATGTGCACAGGGCTGTACATTCTCTGAATTTTGTGAAACAAACAATCTTGTGAACAGACTTTGTAGGAAATGTAAAATTGCTCTGTGCAATTCATTCTGTGAAGATATGACTCAAAAAAACCTGCTACAAAACTGTAGAGATGGTCAAATACAGTCAGAGCAGAGGTTTGTCCATCATTCATTTTCCTCTCACTGACAGTGGCTTGTAGGACAGAACTAAAGAAGAATTTAAGACTACAAAAAATACGTAAGAATGAGATTGTAGGCAAGAAGGAAGGCAAAAGGAAAGAGTATCCTGAGTTAATGCTGAGTTCCTTATGTCTTGCATGCCTTCAATGGCACATAGTTAAAGAACAACCACTTTAAAAAGAAGAGAAAAAAGAGCTCTGGTTTCAAATAGTGAAGCTCTCTGAGATCCAGCCTTTGTGCATTATCAGGATTAGTGGGAAATGCCATGGTAATTTCTTTCTGGAAAATCCAACCACATTTAATTTCCAATGTCTTCCATCAGACCACTGCATTTTTGTATCTAAAGTTGTATGGTCTGGAAATGGAAGTGGAATGTCATATATGTCATGAATGAAGGAAAAGTAAAGAGAAATGAAAGAAAAGTAAATAAAGACAAATATACCATTTTAGCTTAAAAAAAAAAAAAAAAAAAGCTTCTACCAGGCCACATTTGTTTTCCCTCACTCTGTTTGAGAGTCCAGAGAAATGACACATTTAATAAAAATAATCTTAGTTCCTTCTGGGCAATTGAGCTTATTCCACTATAAAAGTTGCAAGAAAAGGGAAGAAAAAAAAAGAAACAAGCCGCCTTGTCTCCATAAAGTGCATCGGAAGTTGAAGGGAAGTTTGTTGCTGGTTTCTGTGTGTTGTCTGAGAGCCACGGGACAAGATCAGACCTTAAGAAAGCATCAAGTCCTTTGCTGTGTGCAAGAAGGTGCATTACACAATAAAAAATATTTTCCTGTTGAATGGAATCGCTCAGGGGTACAGATCTTACCGAGGGTGGAGTTTCCAAAAAGCAAGACTGGAAAAGACTGGGCTGGCTGGTTACCCAAGGGGCTCTGTCTGTCACAAATGAGTAAGTAGGAGAATGTAATATGAAGGTTGAACATAGCTGGGAAAGATCCAACAATTTAAACTCATCAGTGTGGAAAATAATTACATACTGACAGGTCTTCAGGGCAAAGAGAGAGAGAGAAGGGCTTGTATTAACTCTTCATGGTTTCAGCAATCAATCAATTGTCATTTCATTGAACAGTATTCGTAGGCACCTTCATACTGTGTAGAAGAGATGACACTTATTGTTATTTTAGAGGAGACAGAGGTGTTTAATGGACAGCAAGAGGAATTAAAAGATGGTGGATTTGAGGAAAAAGACTCCCAAACTTTCCAGTACCACAAATTAAAATGTCCCTTGGTTTGGGCAGATCTTTTAAGGTAGCTATTGAATGTGGTGTGTAAAACTTTGAGCAGAGGGTGGAAGGGAAAGGGAAGTGAGCACAGTGTGAATCAGGTTATTTGGGAAGTTATTCCAAATGAGAAAACTCAGCTGTTCATTTGCGTGGGAGGCCCAATGGATCAGATAAATCATTGCTAAATTTGAGGGTTCTGGAGCAAGTTATAGAAGGTTTCTCTCTTGCTCCATTAAAAGTTGAACTAGAGTTAAAAAAATTCAGGTATCACTGAGGAAAGAGTATGCAAATGAGATCTAAGTTCCTCATATTGCCAGGTTTCTGCATCCTTTCTTTTTTTTTTCTTTTTTTTCTTTTTTTTTTAATAACTATGTTGGAAACAACAATATCCACTGAAACAAGATACAAACCTACTTCAAGGCAAAGTGCAGCACGTTGCTATTAATCTTATTTCAGTGTTGATGCCAAAAGCTCCAAATTCCATGAGCACCGTTCAGAGGGTTATCTGATTGTCCCCCTCAGCACATGGCATGCTGGAACCTATAGCGAGCAAATTAAATATAATCATATCGGTGCACTGAAATTACACTTCTTTTCCATATGGGGCCTGTGGGCAATAATCATGTTGTTATCCATTTATCTGTTTCCCTCTAGGAAGTTTTCAGACTAACTAGCCAGAACAAATTCGAAGGCTCTGTCATAATTTCAGGAATTGCAGTGCCAGAGGGCTTCTAACACCTCTGGTATTTCTTGCTTTCCTGCCAGGGAAGGAGGGACTTCTCTGGGTAGGTTTTTTTTTTATTGTGTTGGGTTTTTTGTTTAGTTTTTTTTTTCTTCCCATGTAATATTTTTTTGTATTCCATTCTCAAGGTGGAGAAAAATAAGGCTGCAGTGTTGAGTTTATGCCCATGGTCACACTAACAAATGTATTTCCTCTAAATGCTGATATTATACTAGGTTGAATGACATCAAGTTGCTGCTTCCAGTTCATTCTTCCCTTACAAGGGCAATATTGTATGGCAAGTAATTTGTCAGAGATACTAAAAACAGCTTGGGAACAACAATAATTGTGAATAGGGTGAGTGGGTTCACTGTTCTGACTTGTTTCAGGGGCTTAACTTTTGGAAAACAGCCTAAAAAAATATCAATTTAAAGAGAGAGAGAGAGGAAAAAAAAATAGAACCTGGGGCATTTGCAAGGGCCAGACATTAGTTCCATTTAGACCCTAAACCATCCCACGCTTAATTGTAGGTCTGTTGCATTAGCTTGTAGGAGTAATAAAAGCATGTAACCCGATCTAATCAGATGGGCAGAGGAACGGGTGCTCTGTGCCAAGTGAGCCCCTGGAACAAGAGGACAAATGTGACTACAGAAATGTAGTTCTACAGCACCATAGAAAATTCTTGCAGGACTACTTGATCTGTGCAGGAAGTGGTGTAAGAACCTTAAAGAACCTAAAAAAACTCTAGTGTCCAAGCTGCTCTTCTCCTATCTCAGCAGGGCACCACCTGGAATCATCACAGAGCTCTCATTACATGGATCTGCATGGACCAGCACTGCTGGGTTTTCCATCTCACCCAGGTTTGATTGCCTAAAAGTTGGGTGTCCTCTGTGCATTCAGTAGAGAGAAGTGTCTCCAGGAGGCAACTCATTCCCTGCTGAACTTGATGTAGGAGAGGTATTGGGAGTTGTCCTCTGCAGTTATCAGTCATTCTTAGTTCATTGAAAGGAACTGTGATGATGAGTAGGCTGGATGCCTCATGGGGACTCACACCCTGAGTTGTTTATCTAGGATAGCTGCTGTGCTGCAAAGTCACACCCACTTTATCAGGAATGAACCTTCCCAAACAAATGATCTGTAGATGTGCCCTCATTGTGAAAGCAGAACACTGCAATTCATGTAAATTGTTCCTAGGAAAAGACATTGCTGGGAAATTATCTTCTACTGAAAAAAGGACACCTGCCATGACCAAGCAACTTTCCTCTTGTCCCTTAAAGATGTAATATTGTCTGCATAATAATTTCTTGAAGTGATAAATACTTGTTTGAAACTTGTCTTCAGGAAATTCTTTGCATATGTAGAAATGTCAGTCTCTGTTAATATTTCTCCTCTCTCTGCTTTCCATAATAATGTCGTATCCTCGCTGAGATATGAAGTTTTATGTAGTCAGTGAAGATTAATCTACATGGCTTACCAAGATTCTCAGTTATGATGTTGCTTTAGATGTTCTGTGGCTACATTTGCTTGTTGTATATCAGTAATCACTCCTTCCTCTCTCCCAAATGTAGTTTAAACATTTACTATTACAGAAAATGAACACCAAATGTAATGGGTGGGCTTGATGGTTGTCCTCTAGAATTTTTTTAGCCACCTTAGAGTTGCTAAAAAACAGTGGTACAGTTCTGGTTGTCTCAGTAGATGCCTCATATTTGCATTTAAATCAAAGTTTCAAAGAGAGAGTTTAGGAAAAGTAATCTTTCTCCCCATTAAAGAATTGTGGGAAAAAATAGGAACAATGACTAGCCAAAAGTTCATTAAAATAATTATTTTTTTAAAAAAAAAAGGTGGGGGGGGGAGTTGTTTGGCTGTAAACTGAGATCATAGAAACATTATAGTTGGAAAAGACCTCCAAGATCATCAAGTCTAACCATCAACCCAACACCACCATGCCCACCAAACCATGTCCTGACGTGCCATGTCTACATGTTTTTTTGAAGACCTCTGGGGATAGTGACTCCACCCCTTCCCTGGGCAGCCTGTTCCAATGATTGAGTGCTCTTTCAGTAAAGAAATTTTTTTTAATATCCAATCTAAACCTCCCCTGGTGCAACTTGGGGTCACTTCTTTTCATCCTATCACTAGTTAGTTGAGAGAAGAGACCAACTCCCACCTCACTACAACCTCCTTTCAGGTAGATGTCAGATAAAAAAGCAAACAAACACACAAAACCTTGACCAAAATATGTTTAATTCATAATGGGCTCTTTCAACCAGAAATTGGGAAAATTTGAGAAAAGCAAACACAGTTTATTAAAATCCCACATTTATTTTAGAGAAAAGATAAATGAGTACTTTTCTGTCTGTCACTATTCACCGATCAATTTATTTGCAGGTCAGGAGACCTCTCTACTGGTAGGTCCCTTGTTGAAATAGAAAATAAAATCAGAGTTCAGTGAGTTAGTATAACAGAAAATCACTTCATATGGGAGCAAGCTCTGTTGGATGGCAAAGGCTGGCTTGGCCAGAGTCCCAGTCCTTTCACCAGTGACCCCCTGGGAGGTCAGCCCTGCCAGCCTCCAGGATGCCTCTCCTCCACCTGCCAAGGGGTGCAGACTGTTGTATTCTGATGGCTTCTCCCATGGCATTAGAAAGGGATTTCCCCTATATCTCTGCTACTTCTTTCTCTTTTCAGCATGCCCTCATTGGAACAAGCATAACACAGCTTTTAAATTACAGCATCATAAAAACTGATGCTAGGCTTCTTTAGGAATAGAAAGTGTGAAGAGATTAAGTGGAACATTAGAAAAAGAGAACAATCTGATTTGTCAAAGTACAAAGACAAATCTTATGTTTAATAACAATGAGGATACTATAGATGTGCTACACATTTGTTTGTTTATACAAACCATGCACACTCATTCTTAAGTCATTTAATCAAAAGTTCTAGCTTTGCATGACACTTCTTTCTTACATCCTGAAAAAAGGCCATTAAATAAAGCAGAAATTAAAGGGGAAAACTATGACTTTGATTGTGATATAACTGGATAGACAGTTAATTAGTAATTAAATGGGTTCGCCTTAGTTGGAGCTTCTTAGTTCTTAATATTTATCTAGTATTAGGTATTAGACCAACACTTAAGTCAACAGAAAGATTTTAGTACTGAGCACTCTTTGAGGCAGAACTGAGAATAAAATAGAGTTTTTGTATTCTGATGTTTCAACCTTAGTTTTATTCCAGTTTCAGAGAAAATATCCTCAAATGAAAATGCTCTATTATGAAAAAAATAGCTTACATATGAAAAAGGCATAGTTTTGAGATCAGAATAGTATCCCTAGAGAGCAAGTGTCTGCTGGGATATGTAATTGAGAACCTGCATTTTCCTGTGACTTTGCTATTCAACCATGCTATAGGTCTTTGATAAACTATGTGGTCTTTACATAGAATTGAATCACCATAGCACCTCATTAAAAATTATTTAATTAAAACTTCTTTCTCTTCAGGTTTTTTTTTAACCTGGTCTTACTAAGCTGTCAATTAATTCAGAAATCTTGCAGATTCTCCTATAAAAAAATCAGTCATTTGTCTTCTTTGCCCAGGCAGCCTATCCTGTCGTTTCAACTTAAATTTGTGACGCATTTCTGAACTGCTATAACTTTTAAAGTCTTCCTATAGAGATGGAAAAGTAGGTATGAAATGCTAGTACTGTACCTCCTCTGTGCATTTTAAACCTTTAATATTTGTGCATACCTCTGGTTAGCCTTAGTGGTAAATTGCCATAGTCCTAGCAGTTGAAAATATTACAACTGAGTGGGCAAGTTAGAGAGAGCATCACTGGGGGAGGAAAGAGATGCTTGGACTTGTGTAGTGGTTTCCAGGCAGGTTCCTAGTCCGAGGAAGGAACCTCTGATCCCCTGGGAACTGAGCTCTTCTAGCTGACTAGGGACATGGCTGGTGTCCCACTCTGTGTTCAACCAACTACTGCAGACAGAAAGGTGGAACTGTCAAATCCTTCCCTCCCGATGCAGGATCCCATCCTGCACCAAGTCAACAGTGAGGCTTCGCTCTCTTCAGCGGGTGCAGAACCAAACCATGTCTGAGCTGTCAAACTATGTTGTGATTTACCCCTAAACATCCAAGGTTTGTTCCATTTCTAGCTTTTTATATCCTCTGAGTCCTAGTTCTGTTCTCTCTGTTGTTTTGGCAAAGAAAAGCAATTCTCTGTAAGGGTACTACCCACTGGCTGGAGAAATCTTATGGGTCACTTTGCATTTAAATTTGAGTTTGGCTGCTGAAAGTTAGACAGTTTTTTATATTTAAAGAAGTGAAGGTTCTGATGCCTGAGTACTCACTGGGATAGGGAACTTGTTGCTGCAGAAACGTCTCTGTCTTTTATTTTTTTTTTCCTCTCTGCAGAGATATTTTTTATTTTTCACAAAATGTTGAGTAGGAAATCTTTACTTATTTACCCCTTATTCTGACTAAGGAATAGAAAGAGTGACCTTGTTAGTCAAGTTTAAACAGGATAGATATCAGTGATACCCACAGGTTACAGACAAAGTAATCAGAATGGAGCCAGAGGAAAAACAAACATAGGTTATACTGGTACCATGAGGCACTTGTGTTGTAGCTGATGTGACACAATGTGACACGACCTGTTTGTGGTGCCATTCTGTGTTTGAAAATTTCCTTTCTCCTGAGAGTATTTTCTTTTCTTTCATAACACGTTTGCAACAGCACAAGTTAACAAACGCACAAAACATCTGTTTTGGGCTGTGAACAAAGACCTTGGGCTCTTTGAAATATGGAGGCACAAATGCACTTCTGAATCTACACCTTTGATCTTAGATAGGCAGAGCTGTTTTGGCACACCATGCAATAAACTGAGCCCAATCTGGGTAGAAGAAGGTTGGTCACCAAGCTGGGTTTGATCCCTTTCAAGTTGAGGTTCACATTTGGAGTTGGTCCAAGTAAAGTCTTCATGCTCCAGTGAATCTCTAGACCTTACCAGACTGCCTATATATGAAGAACCTGTTCTTTTAAAAACATCTGACATGTTAGATAAAATTTTGATGCATAGTTAACCTCTTGTTGTAGAGCCACTGGAAAATATGCTACTTTGTGTGAATAAAGAGGAACAGGATCAGAACTTTGGTCACAGCCTGCACAGCGTTAATCTTGGTGTAAGAGCAGGTGAGGTAGGGCTGTGTGCATGTTAGATTTGAGAAATTTGATAACACATTGAAAACCAGGCTCCTACTGTGTTTTTACCCTTTAATTTCAGTAGTACAGTGATGCCAGGTAGTTAAGAATAGAAATGTTGTGTAGAAGCAAACTTTTATATACAGCTGGAATGTGGGTTTATGAAAAAATGGTTTGTGTTTCAGAGCTAACTTCAGTTTGGTGTATATTATATACATATGGTATCTGTTCATTTGAGAGTACCAAGTTCCCTGTCATTTGGTCTTTGGCTGCTCTTTTTATTGTTTCTTGTAATGATAAGGAAATGGATCGTCTCAGAATAAATGAATGCCATATGTACCAAACGTACACGAAAACGTCAGCTTTTGTGTTGTGTCTCGCTAAAACCCCACTACAAATCAGTGTTAAAGAAATTCAGAGAATTTCTTCATATTAGTCAGCAGCTGCTCTGTAGCTTCTGTATAAATGGAAGTCAAACCTCTTTTGCTGGAGCAAAAGTTGCTGATGACTCAGTGACAGAACCTATACTCCATGTGTGCTGCTTTTTTATTGCTTACAGAAAAATAAGTGAATGGGTCATTAAATTCCCAAGGTATGCTGTTTCTGTTTGGACTGAAAGAGCTTGGATGTCTTTTAAAGCAAGTAACAGAGCATTAATCTTTCTATTTATACTTTTTTTTTTTCCATGGAAATTTGTTGCTAAGTAACATTAAAATTCTACATAAAATCACAACAGTTCTGCAACAATTTTTTTTATTTTCTTATGTTTCCATATTGATGGGACATGCAGGTTTTTAGGAGTTTATGTTAGAATGCAAGATACAGTTCTATTCTTTTTTCAAATGTTGTCAGTGCAGGAGTTGGATGAAATCAGCTGCAGTTAATAATAACTAAAAAAATACTGAATTTTTAAAATCTTGATAAATATATAATTTAAAACGTATATGATTGTCACTTTGCTGTTTACAATTGGGGACCCAAAAATAAAAAGGTAGATGAACAGTTTAATCAAATAATGCGATGTGGGTGTCAGTTTCGTCACTTGAGATAGTGACAAAGAAGTGATTTCAGATGGTCTACAGACTTGAGAAGAAAATGTTGTAGTTTTGAATAATGAATTAATATATAAGAATTTTTAAGACCAACTGCAAGGACTGAACAAGGAAATTAATATCTTACTTTATGTTAAAACCCGTGTCTCATGTTTCCCAGCTGTAAAATGGGGTAATGATTACAAATTTCAGAGGGATTTTTAAAGAGATTTAGATGTTCAACCCCAAATAAATTTCACCAGGTTTTTCTTAAGGATGTAAAAAATCCCTGGATTCTGAATTTAGTCACTTAGCTCTAGTCCTAAGTGTTCTACCTTTTTGTATTCCAGTACTCCTTGCTAATGTTTGCTCCCTGTCTTGTGTCATGAATTGTTTTATTCCTCAGTTGAGTATAAAAGATACCATGCCATAATAATGATTAGAAGTTGTTGAAAAATTGCAAATGGAAAAAAAAGGAAATTTTCACTCTTTTAACAATGCCTGCTGTTACTTTAACACTCTTACTTATTTCATATTTACCGAGTTTATATTAGTGCCAGCCTCATTGTGCCAGAAGCTGAATAAAAATAACCAGGGGATGGCTGTGTCCCAGAGAGATTATATTCTTCTGTACAGGGGAGTGACTGTGTCCTTCAGACTTCTCACCTGTGTCAGGAGAACTTTCACCACAGCACCTCAAAGCCAGGAGCACGTGGCTGCACCATCCTACTCTGCCCCTTCACAAATTCCTCCTGCTCCATCTGGTCCTTACATGGGGTCTTTGTGTTAGAAGTTGGTCAAGCAGGAAAATGTGGGCTCTGGGGCTGTAGCAATACTTCTGTGCCTCATTGGGCTTTCAGGGCAGTTCTCCCCTGGGAAAAAAATCTCTTGAATTGTCCAAGTTTGCTAATAAATGATGTACAAGAGCAGGTGGCAAA
This sequence comes from Caprimulgus europaeus, assembly GCA_907165065.1. The sequence goes on from OU015529.1 coordinate 5,934,680, forward strand.
TACTCACACCTGGGTGGTACCCACCAGCACGAACCCAAGACGAGTGGCACCACCGGGGCGGGCAGATCTCACTTCTTGCATCATCTGCACAGCAGAGTCCACTGCAAAGCTCTGGCTGGGGAATGATTTTGATCATGACCACAACCAGAGCACAACTACAAGGGGAGAGTTCTCCAGTGAACTTAATACAGGAACGTCTGCAATGTTTTAGAAATGAATGAAACGTTTCCAGAGAGGGCAGGCTGAGATGTTATAATGTCCTTATTATCCCAAATAGCATGATTTAGATTTACATGAAGTTTAAGCTTGAATGGAAGATTCCTAATAAATATAGTGTACATTAAATCAACAAGACTATAGAGATATTTAATGAGGTCATGTAAACTGTCCTCTAAGCCCCTGAGATTCATCTGAGAGAGGTCATCTTTCCAGTAGAAGTTTAGAACCATGCACTAGGATAATATTTCTCTTGTAGGGCCATGCAAAATTCTTAAAATTTAGCTATCTACTATTAAATGCCTTAGGATTTTTCTCTGCAGGAAGAACAGTTGAATAAACTGCCCCTCTGTACATCTGCCAAAACCTTATCTGAAGCAACAAACACTCGCTAGAATTTGTATCTGTTTTTTGAGAAAACATACCTACTCTTCTGAGAGAGAGCACCGGGGCTTTCTGTGCATGTAAATAATTTGCCAGGTTGTTTACTGGTGAGGTTATAGCAACAGATGTTGTAAACAGACATACATTTTCCAGAGCAGGAAGGAGAAACCCAGAAAGAAATCAAGATTTCACCAGAATACTGTAAGTAATTTTAGAAAGCCAAATGAATGTCCGAAGGCTGACAGGCACTAGGTCTTCATTTTCACAAAGCTTTTAAGGACAGGCTTAATTGTAAACACATGCTAATGGATGTTACTAACCAACAAAATGCTTGCACAAAAGATTAATTTAACAATAATAGCTTCACAATAATAATTTATTGTGCTTTTCCACTTAGAAATCTGTAGCTAATGCAAAAAATAAATAGCACAAAGGAAACATGTACGACTTTGCCTTTCCATGGCAAAAAGAGTCATAAAATAGGAGAGGTCATGTGGTAAGTGTGATTTACCTGAACTTTAAGTACTTTGAAAATGAAACACCAGGAACAGCATAATCAGTCAGGAGAGCAATTAGGAACTCCATTACCACTCAAGAGAAGCAGCAGAGACCGTAATCACTTGCCTGAGGAAACGGTTTTCACATACATGCTGAATTTAGCATGTTTTCTCTGACTATCAGCAGTGTGTAAGTAAGGGAGTATCTTGAGCTCTTGACAAGAGTAAGAATAATACATAGGGATTGTGGTGGTTATTTAGGGAACCTGTCTAGTCACAATTTATTTATTCTCCTTCATATCTGGAAGTAGTTGCTAAAATTGTTCAGAGCCTGGGCTTGCTCAAGGTATGAGGAATGCTTTGTTTTCTGACAAGGTTTGTGATCTGTCCAGCAGATGAGGGACACTGAGGAACCCTTAACTCTGTTGTCCAACAGGAATTGCTGCCATGGGTTGATAGATGAGCCACTTCTCTCCCATCTTTCTCTCTTTAAGGGAAAGCAAAAAGCCCAACATAGATAAAGATGACAAACCGTGGTTTTTAAAAACATCCATGTAATGGACATTTGGGGTGTTTTATATGTACCCATATGTGTTTTATATGTACCCTCATATACACATGGGAGGTGGTGATTATAGGGTCTAGTTTAACTCCAGGCTAAGCGTATTGCTTTAAGGCAGAAAGATACAAAGAAATTACTTGAGTTGGAAGAGGATTGTAGACTACTTCAAATGCCACATATAAAAATCTAAAGTATTCAGGATGCGCAAATAGGGCTTATTATATTTGTCTGTTGTGCATCTTTTGTGTTAACAAAAAGTGCAATCATATTTTAGATTCCTGTACTAAGTCTGTTCTGTTCAAAAGAAGCATCCCAATAGCTGGAGCTGGGGGAAAGGATCAACAGATATGACAGAAGAAGAAGGGCTAGATAGGTTTCCTTCTGGGCTGTGTTGCTAAAGGACTCGGGGCGGTATATAGACTCTGAGAGAAGTCCAACTGTTTCAGGATCATAAACCCAACAAGCTGTTCATGGGAGTTGTCTAGCTGGCTACATTTTAGGTTTAATGTGACTGAAGGTGATGTCTACTTCCACTACTTTTGGCTTAATTTTGTGTCACTCTTTATAAAAACAAATATTAGAGGAAAAGTCAGAGATGACATAGTGATGCAATGCATTTAATAAAGAATAGCAGAAGACCTTAAAAGTATTGAAAAAGGATCTGTAACAGTAAAATACAGCCAAATGCAGAAACATCCATGGAGGGTAAAAAGTGAATGATGACTTTGGTATCTCAAGCTAGGAGGCTTGAATATTTTTTTTTTTCCCCACTTTTTTCTTTTTTGATGAGATGAATGAATGATTTTTAATGCCCATGAAAGGCCAATAAATAACTCCATGGTTGCACTTTAGTATGATGAAAGATACTAGTCAATATTTATAGAGGATTTATGTGGTAAATAGACAGAGCAACTACAGGTCCGTAATTCTCTTAGTGAGCCCTCCTTTTTGCTTAGCCATTTTTCTTTCAGTGCAGGTTTTGTGCATTCATCAAAGATACTCAGCTGTCTGGTAGCCCTACTGCTCTGGGAGGGTCGCTGGACATCTCGAAAAATGGATGTGCCAAGTGTATTAGCATAGATGTGCTCTATAGTTCATATACAGTAAATCTGGAACATCCAGGAAGTCTCTCCTCAGGTCTCATGTGTTGAGCTGTGCACATGCACAACAGATGTTTGCACATCGGTGGCTTCCTGGCAACTTCCCGGAAAACTCTTGGAGAAACAGGAGGAAACTGTATAGATCTCACTGCAACTGGGGTGCAAGAAACTCATTTTGCTGTAAAGCTACTGTATGGCAATTTTCAATATTGGGTTTATAGTGAAGGAGAGTGATTTAATAATATGGTATTTTTATTTATGTGCAACAATGATTAGAGGAGATTTGAAAGGCAAACTAGAGCTACACATGTAGAAATTTTGACTGAGTCTCATTCTAAAGGTACAATGCAGCACAGACTGAACTTCAAGCTCATAAGTGGTTTTCTTGCCAAAGGTAAGCATGCATCAGGACATTCAGCAGCAGGCAAAATTAAGCTGATAATGACATCGGCACACACAGTTAAAAAAAAAAAAAAATTAGGAGTAGCAGCTATGCTACCAACTGCTCCCTGAAAAATACACTCCAGCTTGTTTGGGTTGGTGACAATGATGAATTTTAGCTCCATTGCTTATTTTTTTCATACCACTTTCAAACTGCATTTGCATTCTTCCAAAACAACTTTGTGTTTTGATGGAAGATATGTTCCTTTATCTCCACACTCTTCTTGTGCGGTTGTTGTTTAGCAGTCTTCACTTGAACGCTAGGAGAAAGAATAATGTCTCCCAAATATTGATCTTGTCTGAGTGGGATCCCAGTTTTGTTGTAACTGCAATACAGCAGAATGTGTCAGGATACCCAAATTTAACACTTGGGTTAATAATTATGGCATTGGGAATGGTGTGGTGTTTTCTTTATCGCCAGCCTCAACCTTGTTATAAAACAAGCTTCTTCATAGTCCTCTTGCCTGGAGTAGACTGTCCTTGAAGTGATAAGACCTTTATTTGTCCTTTCATCATGAATAAATGTGGCCAAAAGGTCCAATTCTAATGTGCACATATTCTTGCTAATTCAATATACTTATTCTTTTAATGCACTCCTTGGGTCACTTTTTCCTTTTGTGTTTAGCTTGATCTTACTGTATCCATTTTCATAACTAGCTCTCAGCAGATTCAGTGCTCTGCAACTTGAAGTGTCAGATTGTGGGTGGTCCATTTAATCTGAGCTATTTTGAGCCAAATGTGAATAGAAAACAGCTTTTGTTCTGCAATTTTGGACTTTACCCTTAAATACCTACCAGACTGTAATCAGCCACACATCACCCACTGCCAATAAATAACCTATTTCATTATCCGAGACTCTAGGTGGAGAAGAACATTTTTGCTGAATTTGGCTAGAGGCAGCAGTATACTGGGTTGTCTTTCTTTTTTTTCCATATGAAACACAGTTAGATGTTTTACTAGAGTGGCAACAATGTGATTATTTATTTTGATATACAAGAATACAGATGCTGAAGTTAAAAACATGAAGTAGAGTGTTTCTCTGTTGTATACTGGTGTAAAGGAAAGCAGATTCTTGCCAACCAAGCTTTTCACATGTATGGGGCCAGAATATTTGTGCAGCACAGAGATTAAGAGAGCACAGAGTTTGATAGCCACGATGACCCAATTTTACAGGAGCACCGAGGAATCTTAGTGAAACCCAATGCATGGGTGGGGCATAATAGAGGTGCTTAAAAATAGAAGTGCTCTCTAGCTCCCTGAAAGCTCATAATCTAGGTCTCAGGTAAAGTCAAATGGGTGGATGAAAGAGGTAAGCAATGCAGAGAGAAATGGAAGATGAATTAATGCTGTAGCACATGGAATTTAACAGAAAAGCAGATGCTTGGGCTACCTATTCTAATCAAAGTTCAACAGGAATAATACATAACCATCCCAGCAGAGCTAAGTTTAAAGAAAGAAATAAAAAGACTGTAAATGTGAACTAAAACTTCAAGTTTTCTTCCCTCCCCATCCAAAAGTTTAGAAAGTGCTTGTTTTTCTGTCTTTTTGAATTCCCACAAGGATGGTGACAAGGCAGTGTGCGGTAGCTTGACCACACTGCTACAGCAGCTTCTGATTTGAAAGGGTTCGATTGGACTCTGTCAAAATTTTCATTCCTAAGGGACTTTTCTATTATTTTTATGATACATGAGAGTTATATTCCTGATGCTGTTTCCCTTCACATAATCTCACAGCTCCGATTTGTGGTTCCCGAGAGAGTCCTTAAAGCACAGATGAAGGGCATGGGGTTAAATCTCCTTTTACTAGGCAACCTGCTATGCACGATTTTCCTTTTTTTTCATAGATCAAGAATGCATTTTTGGCATATTGTACACAAACAAATGCTTTTCTGGGTGGAAGCCTATCTAGTAGTTAAAGCAAGGGATTGTGACTCAATGAGTGATGAGTCAGCCTCTGGGTTCCTAGTCAAGCGTTTTCTGTTGATTTATTGTGTGACTTTAGACAACTAGCTAATGTCTTTCTGTCTCTCTCCATTCTCTCTTTTATTACTTGTTTTGTGGGTATAATTATACCACACAAAGCTTTTCTCATCCCTTTTTAAAAAGGTTCTTTTAGATCAGGTGGGAGACTTGGATGGGAGTGTCCATGACCTAGGACTGCCTTTTCCCTGGCTGGGGCAGGGTTTCTGCAGTGCAGGTGTTGTGGCAGACTGCAGCAAAGGACCCCCTTTGCAAGCAGGGGTGCATGGTGTTTGTGTCTTCATTATGGGACAAGAGTGTTATCTATTCCTGAGTCCTAACTGTTTATTTTGGGCAGGTCCAGTCACATCTGGAAGGTAACAAAATTTGTAGTCACTATAGATATAGCTGCTGTAGCTCACTCTGGCAGTCAGGGAACCACTAGTGTAGGACACACAGTAGAGTGCATTTACCTGGCTGTTGTGGTTGTGGTCTCGTTGGCAAATGTTCCTTGGGGAATCTCAGAGAAGCTCAATGAATCAGATGATCATGGGTGGTTTTGAAACTATAAGAGGGAAGTGGCAAGACTGGGAGTCAAGGCCATAGTCTCCCATTCCTAATAAACAGAAAGTCTGTGCTCCCCTTTTTACAGATACAACACTAACTCTGTCCTGCAAAATGGACTTATAAATTGCTATGAAAACCTCTCCCAAAATAACTGCTCTTCCTAGAGGAAAATCCCAGGAACAACAGTTTAAAGGAAATTTCTTGGTTGTGTTAAAGGAGATTGAAGTTAAAGTTTGCTAGACCTGCTGTGTGCACAGCAAGATGTGGATCCACGCATCTGCAGAGGTTACTATGTCATGTATTCAGGGTGACCATGCAGCAGGTACATGCAGCACTGAGATCTTTAGCCACATAAGATAGTTCTAAGATGGTGTATCTGTGGGTCTCCACACCTACTGGCTCCCTCTCACAAACATAGAGAAATGTGCTAGGTCGCTTGTTGCGTAGGTGATGAAAGACAGATCAACTTGTAGCTCAGGGACAGCTACTGGAAAGCCAGGTTTTCCATTTGCTACAAATCTTTTCATAAAAGAAAAAACAAAGGACCTTGAATTGCAATTAAAAAAAAAGGGTCTTTGATAGCTACTGTGAACTGATGTACTATCAAACCAAATGAGCCTTTGTAGACCAAAGGCAGGTGTGATTGCTTACCTCAGACTTCTCTATGTTGTTTATAGACATAGTACTTTTCCTGACATGTAAGAACATTGACTGACTGGACTTTGAATTAATCTTGCCCTTCTTGGGACACAGATGGCACTGAGTTGGGGGATACTGTAGTTGACTTATAGGTATCAGTAAGTCTTAGATATGCTGAAGTTTCTGCCTGCTGCAAGCTGAGCTCCTGTTCATCAAATCCAAGTGGCTGTTCTTGAGATGTGATATGAAGAGCTATGTGCCCCCGTTTCAGTCAGAAGCTAGAAAGTATATCCAGGCAAAAGCAGGTTTGGCCTCATAGACTTGGATAAGGGAGGTGCTTCATCACGAGAGGAGGCAGACCACTGAGGCAGCAAAAAGTCCTCTGTGTCAGGTTACCTCAATGTGTTCATATGAGCCCCTCAAAGTCAATAGCAGTGTGCTCAGTGGCTATCAGGCTTTGTATGAAGTCTGTGAGTTATTGTAACTCACAGACAGTGGAAAAAAGGAAGTAGTGGGTTTTGGGTTTTTTCCTTCTTAGTTTAACTAAAGTGGCTTCATGGTAGTAGACACTGACAAAGTCCAAGCATTTGGGGACTTCTATAAAATAATACTTGCATGTTCAAACTTCATTTGTGTGTTTTGAGGCCCTGCATCTTTCAGAACCGTAAGCTTCCAATCCATTCCTTCAATCAGAATTCTGCTAAAATGGTAAAATCAACCAGTCACTAGTAGACCTTTACCTCAGAAACCATTAGTCTTGTGATTAGAAGGTCATTTCTAAAGCAAAGAGCCTAAAACTGTAGATCACATGTTTAATTTTTAGGTATTCCACTGCTTAGCATATCCCATGCATAGTGCTAGATAGTTTCTTCTGCAGCCATAAAAACAATTGTGCAATAAACAGTCTCCCACTCAACCTAAGGAAACTACTGTGTTCTGGAAAATGCTATAGAAATATACTAAATAAATCAAAAGAAATTCTTATCATTCAATTCAGTGTTATCATTAAAAAAAATAATCTGGACAGTGTAAGAGCTACAAATTGCTGACTGTGTCAAGAGGTTGATGTTCACACTTAGTTATAGTACTTTGAAAAAACAACTTTGAGATAAAAGATGACTACACTATACCATGCAGCAAAATCAGCTTTCTTTGAGAGTTACTTCCTTAGCTTTGATGTGAGAATTTTCTATCTTTGGTAAGCCCTAGTAGTTGATACCTTGAAAATACCAGTTAAATTATACAGGTACAGAGGAGAAGAGATAATATTCTTAAGGAATATGCGAGCAAATAGAAAATTGCTCACATAAAAATGTTGCCCAATTTGGGCCTTTTAAAACAGAAACCTGTAGGACTGTTCAGAATTATGCAACTTCACACTGTTTACTGTCATATTGATTTGCTAACTTTAAAAATTCACAGCTTTTTTCCTGTGCAGTAAAGACACTGCCCATCCTGATTCATTGCCTGTTCACTTTAAAACCATACCTCAGCCTCACTGAAGTCAATACAATTTAAACAAGTGCTTAAGCATTTGATCAATAATGTTTAAAGCCAGAAGGAAGTATCAGTATGTATAGTCTGACCTTCTGTACAGGACAGGTTTATAAGATTTCTCAAGAAGCCAATAAATTCATCTTTGTCTAAAGAATGTCTATGAGAAGACTATTTGATCTTGATTTGAAGGCTGAGACTTCCTTCAGTAACATGCTCCAACTTGTAAGTTATTCTCAGTGTTTTAAATATGTTACTCTGCCATTTTCCTTTTGTTTGGCTTTATCACTTCTTATTTTTCTTTCCCAAAACAATATTTTCTCTTTCTGGTGAAAAGGCACACTGTAATCAAATTACTCTTGATTTTATTTTTGCTAAGCTTAAGAGTGAGTCTCATTTTAATTACTTCATTGTGTTGTCCAGCTTTATTTCTCTTACCATTCAGAAGCAAAGGGGAGAAAGGCCCATGCTTGGACACATGGACATAAGGGTTTGGAACATCTAGTTTTACTGAATGGAGGTAAATCCCCAGCTTATATCCATGGAAATGATTGTGGGTAACAAAATGATTGTACTGCTGGACCTAGTTAGAGAAAAGGAATTATACTTGTCCTGAGCATTAAAGCAGCCTTTTGATATTGATTCAGGACTTTTTGACATCTAATAAGTTCTGAAAAAAAACCCCAATCAACCCTAGTAATTTAATTATTCTGGGTCTGTGCATACTTTCTCCATTACAAATCTATTTCAATCCAATGAATTCTCCAATAATTGCCAGTGCAGCATCTCCAAGTGACTCCACAGTCCAGCCCAATCTTCTTCTTAAACTTCACACTCCTGCTGTGGATACACTGCTTAGCACAGGTCTGTCCTTCAGTGCTGAGCTGAGTTTCCTGACCACCTCCTTGCTGGGCAGCAGTGGTGGGTTTTTTATGTTATCAAGACAAACTTTAAGACTGTGAAGAGAATTTGCTTATGTGTAATGGACTCTGACTTTATTATTAATATTCCTTTTATTTTTTGAAGTGAGGAGTATATGAGAGGAGCAGACAGACTTTGTGATCTACTGTCAGGCAAAGTGCAGCAGGAAGGATTGGGTAGCCCCCCTGGTGTTTTGGTGGCACACAAAATAGCCCTGTCTGCAACGTGTTTCTTTTGTCACCTATGATGTGTTAGTTTAAAAGGTCTGCAGGAGGTACAGTGACATATATATATAAGAATATTTTGAGAGTACAATTATGTGGTACTCCCAAATGTCAGAACATTGTGTAGTGGCTGATGTCTTAATTAGCTCTGTAGAAAAGCTTTCCCCTTCCCGTTCCCCAAGCAGTTCTCCTTCTGTGAGAATGAAGAAAACTAAACAGAAACACTCAAGCAGAGCTCTGTGTTGTGTAATTTGCTTTAATTATGAAAATTGTAGATCAATAATATGTTGAAGGATATTTAAAATATTTCTTATAGTGATAAGTGTGTTCCTCCCATCCAACCAGAAAAAGCTGTGTATCAGATGCAGCCAGGCTGCATGTCTAATTAAAGCAAAGCTACCTTTGATATCAGAAAAGCAAATATTTTTAGAATGGTGCTTCAGCCTATTTTTCAAAACAAGTATGGAGCAATGTGAGGGTTCCTACCTTAATCAGTATGCAATAAGAGGGAGATGTTACTCCACAAATCATTTAGCAGAGCTGCCTGTGAATAAATCAAGGATCAGTGTGGAGGAGGCATGAGGTGAAAATGAATTCACAAGCAGTTACTAAGCACTCTAATATCACAAAAATATTTATTAGGTGTATTGGGCTGGAAAAAAGTAATGGATATGACTAAATTGTGGTTCTGGAAGTTGTCCAAAGTGACCTGGCTCCATTGGAAAGCTGGTATGCTCATGTCTGTTTTCAGTTTTCTGTATCTAGTCTGAGAGGAGGTTTGCATTTAGTTTTCTCTTCCTCTGGTGATGTATCAGCTTTATGCAGCATCCTCTAGGATCACTCTGCCAGTTATCCCAAATACTACTGAGCAGGATTGCATTTGAATGGCTCATAGAGTCTTGTTATGAATATTAATATCATCAAAAATTTATTGGAAAGCTCACTGAAACTTGTGCCTAAAACTATGCCCAGTTTTGAGCTTAGATAGGCCAAGAAATGTTTCTGTATTCTGTTCAAACTCAATTTAGCACAAAATACAGTGCAGGGCATGCCCAGAAACACCTCCTAGCAAACACTGCATTTAAAAGAGAAGGCACTGCTGGAGGTCATAGTCTCCCAAGATCAATTGATTACAGGATTGGTATAGGTTTGGATTTAGGAGGCTGGGTAGATTCTGTGTAAATTTAGTGGTGAGTCCTGTTTTGGAGATGTCCAAAGTCCAAATCAATCCACAGATTTGTAGTCCCTTTCTGGCAGGTTCAGACCCATAATTTCTCTGCTAGAAATTAATCTCTCTGCTGAATGTTACCTATTTTAGCTCACATTTAAATAAAGCCTTTATAAATTTTTTAATCTCACATGTATGCTCAATGTCACAACTCATCCTCTGCCTTTGAGGTACCATATCCATTCTACTGACGTTTTTCTGTTCCACACCATTAAATGCTACTGCTGTAAGTGATAAGCAGGAAGCAAATTGCATGGAAAGGTCATCAAATGTGATTATAGTACACTATGTACGAGGTGACAATTCAGCAGTGTCATAAAATCCCAGTTGTATCTCTGTTGCCAGCCTCAAGCATTCAAAAATCCTGAATTAGGCCTAAAAAAATCATGAGCCATTTAAAAATTTTGAGGTTTTTTAAAAAATTAGGTATGTTGAGCTCTCTTAATTTGCTTCATTTTCTGAACTTGTCGCATATGCTTCACATTGTTAAGTTCCTGCCAGAGACTAGTGTCAAGCCTCACTTTTGTAATGAAAGCTATAAATTGAAATTGCCTGAGTTACTATTCAAGCAATTTCCTGATTGCAGAAACCTGCAAATACCACAAGAGCTGTGGTGGGCAGTGGTTGAGAATGGATGGTATCTGCTGAATGGTGATGTGATGGGCAGAGAATACTTTCTCTGGACTTAGCATTTTTATGTCACTTCCCAATTTAGAAGGAACAAAGTGGTGGAGGGAGGAGTGAAGCTGAGGCTGTTCCTCCTCCTCACATATGCAAGAAAAGGGGAGGAGAGGGTCAGGAATCCTTTATCTACCTTTTATTCCCTCTCTGTCTTTCAGCTAGCAGTGGGTTAGGAGGTGAGTGTTTTTTCCCCACCTATCTCTCAGCTGGATAGGGAAAAGCAGGTAGCAAAGATGAGTCTCATCCCTACCGAGAAGCAAACAGACTAACCAAGCTTCTGGGAGAGTGAAGCCTGCTCCTCACCTGGGGCTGGAAAGCTGTCTTCCACTTTTAATAATGGTGGAAACAAGTCCTGATTTTCTCTCTCTCTCTCTCGCTCCCCAAATAAAGCTGTTTTCCACTACAACTCACACATACAAAAAGTGATATCCCCAAAAGTGTGGTGTCTGGCTTAGAAATGTCCACAGGGCAACACTAGCATGAAAAAAAAAAAAAATTAACTGAATATCCAGGTACACTTTCTTTCCTTTCCCCTTCCACTGACCAAATAGGTCTTCACCAAAAACAGAGAGGAAAGCCCTCAAAAAGCTAGAACACCATGAGAGAGGCCCAAGGCTGATAAGAAGGACAAAAGCAAAATGCTCATCAGAATGACTTCTGTGTGGACTGTGTGAATTCAAAAGGTTAAAACCTAATCCCTAAAAAATGGTTACTTCTAGCAGTTAATGACCTGCTAGTCTGCTAACCATCAGGAGAGGAAGCCAGGAGCAGTTAACACTTTCAGAAACACAGTTGTTGCTAACAATAATAATGAACCATATCTTGGGCTTGTTATTGTACACGATGTAGGAGAAACATAATAAGTGCTTCAGAATGACAGTGAATTATTAAAATACTAAGGCACAGAGGTAAGGAAAGCTACAGATGTGATCCAGGAATGGAAGTGGAGCATTACAAATACAGTAGGCAAGCAGAATAGTGGTGGTGTGACCCAGAGGTTATTTTAAAGCTGGGGACTGAACACTTCCTTCCTGCAGTAAACATGCAGGAAGAGAAGGAAGAAGGAAAGGGGAAGGCAAATAAGTGCTGGCAGTCACTTTACAGGCTTACTACTTGCTTGTCCTTCTGGCTATCAAATCAAAAGACCTTACAAAACTGTGGTGCCCTAGAGAGTCCAAAGTTTCCCAGGAAAATCTGATCATGAGAATTTATCCCCCCTGAAAGTCTCCGTCCAGCAGCTCATGTTTCTCTACTCCCCAGCTAATAAGAACCTCTACAGATACCTCTACATGTTACTTCCCCAACAGAAAGAGGTGTGCAGGATTTCCTTTTGCCTACTGCTAAACCTGAGGTCATGCTCTAGGCAGCACAGAATGATACTTCAGAGCTATTCATGCTCTGTTCTCAGAGTTTTATTTATTTTCTTATTTTATGGAAAGAGCCATAGGATGCAAAGGAAGTATCAAAGGATATCTTTGGGGTTTCTGTGGTTGCCTGTGAATTTTCAAGGACAGACTCCTCCTATTTGTCTACAATTTTTTGAACTTCTGTGTGTAGTGACCTGACTCACTGCTCAGTATTTGTAAGACTGCAATTTGAACACTTTCATACTTTTTAAAAATAGACTTCTCTGATGACTAAAATAGGACCTTGAATGCCCTTGCTTCCATTTACTCTTCTTTCAAGAAGTCAATTCATTGATATTTAAAAACTTACAAGGCAATATTTTTGAAACCTTGGCATATAGACTCCTCCATTTTGCTCCTCCCTGACAGAATAGCTATCAACATAAGCCTTATCATTGCTCTGTAATAACTTATTATTTATATATATCAAATAGTATTATTCAAACATTTTTTGACAGCACTACTAAGTCCATACAAACTTGTCAGGTTCTGTGCAGGCACTGTTTAAGATTAGTGATATAGATGGTTGTTTTGTTCCTGGGACACTTTTCTTTCTTTTTCTGTCAGATACCAATATCTGTACAAAAAAATACTTCTTATGATTTAATGTTAAATCAGTTGTATTAAATGGCATAGGGATGGGGACAACAGAAGCAAGGGGAATCCACTCTGGATGGTTGGTATGGGGTGAAATCTGGGTTCATGTAAGTTTCTTCTATATTGAAGCTTCAGAAATTAAGAGTGGTGATTTATAAGCTTTTGACAAATTTCCATCTGCTCTCATTGTATGTAGTTTTTTCTTCCCCTCAGAGTTCAAAGGCTGTCTGCTGCAGAGCTGCGCTGCCTGTGTGATATATAGCTGTCTCTGAGGCTGTCATGCATTCTAATTTTAACACTAACAGAGCTCTAGGTCTTAATTCAAGAACCACCTCAAATAGCTCCAACAAGCAGGAAATCTACTCTGCTAAAACCCAACCGACTGATTAGTTTATGAACTCTCATGCAAAACAACATTTGTAAAAGTAAACCTCAAAACATTCAGAAAAAGTGGAGTGATGGAAGTTGAGGGTTGGAGAGAAATTAATGTTGATGTCATTTTGTATAATTTTTTTCCTGACTGCTACCTTCTGCTGCAAAAGTGATTTCATGTTTTGACTGTGTAGCAATCAGCATTTAGCAAAGAACAGAGCATGTTTTTTTTCCCTGACTCTGCATTTTTGAGGTTTGTATAACTACATAGTCCTCAATTTTTCACTCTTTTATTGTGGAAAGTTACAAATCCAGACATGGAAAAAGTAACAGTATTTAGTAACTTGTTCCACCTTTATTGGTTGAACAGTCATTATAGTGGGGATTGTATAACACACACATGCACAAAAAGAAGTAGTAGATTCTAAAAATCTAATAACAGGACATATTATTTAACTAACACTACTAACTCTGAATCTAGTTCTTCTCTCAATTACAAATATGCAATTCCCAGCTTGACAATAAGGGCCAAATACAGGAAAAATTAATCATAGTCAGCCATTATCTTCAGTTTCACACCTCTAACTTCTAGAAAATGCTATCCTGTATTCTAATATATCTGGGAAGAAATTAACGACCCTCATTCTATTAATCAACTTTTAGATTTTTATCAACTTTATAAAATAAAATCCTTATTCATAGTAAGTGCCTTGTTTCCAAAACAAAGATGTATATCAGATATTCACCTCCTTTACTAATATTTCGTTATTTTTAAAATGAAAGTTTTCTCCTTTATTGAAGTAAAAAGTGAAAACAAAGGAAAAAAAATCAATAAAAGCAATAAATAAATGAACTTTATTTCTCTCTTCCTCCTTTTCTGCCCTCCAACCCCAAGATTAGAATTTCCAGAGTCTTGAACAGGGAAAATAATTGTTGAACAACAAAGCTTTTCTAAGGTTTGACCAGATTTCACTGGTCTTCAGTCTCACGGGACTGCCAGCTACAATTTCCTTTCCCCCTCTGTTTCTGACGCACGCTGAGAAAGTTGTTAGTGGCGTGTTCTCTTTTAGGTATAAAAGGGAATAATGATCTCAAACACACTGACGTGTTGTGCGGCCCTGCTTTCCAAGAGGATTGCTCCTGCCTTCCTCCTCCTGCCAAGAGATGAATGAAGCTGGGAAAATAATCTTTAGAAACTGAAAAAAGAACCAATCACAAGGTGCAAGAAGTGAGAATTTGCAGTTAAACAGAATTGCTAAGAGGGAGGGTGGTGATGGGGAAGCAGAGCTTTTTGTGAGATAAGTCCTATTAGACAGAAGATAGAAGAATACTTTGAACTTGGACTGGATGTAAAATGGATGAGGGCTACCAGGGCTGACCTTTTTTGAATTATGATGATCCTAACAGAGAGAGTTAAGTGAAAACTGATGGAGGGAAAGCAGGACTGCAGTTAACTGAAAAAAGAATGCATTTGGTTGTTTGAAGGTCCATATGTAAAAGCAGAAAATTTCAGTGGATATCCACGAATAATGAGAGGCATAATTTATCCGAGAAACCAACCTTTCAGCTGACAGCCATAAGCAAAGTACTGTGGTCTGTCTTTCCCTAAGTAGTTTCTGGTCCTAGGTTTTCTTTTTATTTCTTACTATGACACAAAAATCTTTTCAATCACAGCTTCTTTGTAATGTTAGGGCTTCAAACAGCTATTAGAAAAATTCATAAACAAAAAAAATTAACTCTTTTACACTCTGTTTTCATGGTTTCACATTTCATTTCCAGAAAGTGCAACATAATTTACTGCTATACTCCCAAGTGCTACTGGCAATGTTATTACTATACTTATTGTGATAACAGTGCTTAATAATTATAGTAGCAAACAGTCTCTGTTATAATCCCTTTATTATAAATACATTATGAATAAAAACAATTTCTACTATTGAAGAATAATACTGTAAGCAGCACTTTGAAGTGCAACATAGAGGCCAAAGATAAAAAAGGTCAGTGAAATTCTGAAAAGGTTCTAAACAGTAACTGAAATTATTTTACATTTTAACACTTGTTTGTTATCTGAAACAGCAGGAGTCAGCTTTAAATTGAAAGCTGCTTAATAGTTTTTAATTGCCTATTAAACTGTGTAGATGACTAACATGACTCTAAATGTTTCATGAAATCATATTCCGACCATCTGAAATACTTTGTTTAATAAGGTTCCGCTGATTGTCTCTTTTATATGCTGCAAACAAAGTGCTCTGCTGCTAAGCTGGACAGAATTAGGCACAAGCTATACAGGATTCCAGAATTAGTTCCACTGCACGACATATGTTTTCAGAAATGGAAAAGCACAGCATGCAGCAACATGCATGTGATTTCTAGGAAACTCAGAAAAGACTTGAGAAAGTTTGGATTGCAGTCATTATATACACGGTTCTCCTAGTTTCTGCTGAAAAGAAAGCTTTTGGGAAAGAATTTTTATGTCCAGCCTGTCAGTTTTAGTACATCTAAATAATTTATAAAGCTCTAGGAGGTAATCTCTGACCAGGCTTAGCCATTAGAGTGATCATAATATTATGTAGCAGGTCAGGTTTCTGTATTGTAAAGGGAGACCTGATTTGTCAGGCTGTGTCACAGAAGTTAGGACTTCAAGTCCAGACTTTGCCTATGAACTTCAAGTGTGTTGTAATT
Organism: Caprimulgus europaeus; assembly: GCA_907165065.1. Next base: position 5,950,649 of record OU015529.1, read on the forward strand.
TATTACTTGCCTGATGCAGCTAATGCAGGTTTTCTCTATTTTGAACCAAGGTTGATATTTGATTAACGAGCAAGGCTTTTGCCCATCTGCCCTTGTGCTTATGTATATTAACTTCCTTATCCTTGCAAGTCTTCAAGAAGTTTTATTGGGAAAAGGCAAATGTCAAAAGTGTAAAGTTACTTTAATAAAACTGACCGAGATCAAGTTTCCTTGCTGGCTGCCTGCCATTGAAAATCCCTTTGTTAGCTTTTTTTTTTTAAATTTCCTGCGACAAATAGAACCCTTTTCATTTATTTCTATGAGATTTAACATGTCTAATTAAAATGTGAAAAATTTGACTGAAAAATTTGACTAAGAAATTCATAGCATAGAAACCTTGGGGGTACCTTCCTTTTGAACCTGTCTGATTTTGAGGTTACTGTTATTTTAAGGACAGTTCTAAACCTTGTGGATGTAGAAAGCATGAAAGATCAAGAAAAAAATATTAATTATATTACTAAATTTTAGAGTGATTGTATCCTCCCATTTTCTTCCCGTTTTCCAAGGGTGCTGATAAAAGTTTCATAAAAAACAAAGAGCCTGAGCTGCTGGGGCGGGGTGAGGGGAGTGGAGTAAAGAAGGAATATGGTAAATGTGAACACAATGAAATGATTAAAGTAAATGAAAGCATTACTGTGCAGCTGGAACAAACGATTGATACACTGTGCACTGGACTGATAGTTGTAGGAAACACTTGTCCCCATAGCTGCTTTGATTGGCAATACTGAAGTTAGTATAAGGAGCTAGCAAGACCAAATGCAGCTTCCAAGTAAATGTTCCAGTGTTTGACTGGAAAAAATAGTGGTTATGGTTTTGGACATCCACTATTTAAATTGCACTGGGTTACTGTGACATGTAAAGTACTTAGCATGAGCAAATATTTTCTACCAAAACAATTAGACTCCATTAAAATTGAGTCTTTTAACGTCTCTTGAAATGTCTTAATATTTTTTGTGCATGAAAAGAAGTGTGATCAGGAGAGTAAATAAAATTTTGGTATCATATATGTATTGGAAATGTAATAAAACAGTAACAAAATGGTTAAGCACAAGTTAAAATTTACAACTAAGTTACCTCCTTTATGGTAACAGGGCAATGTGTTTAATTTAACTTAATAATGCATAGAAAGGCAGGTTGAAGAAATCCCAAGAGGTTTGACATTTGGTCACCTTACTCCACATACCACATTTTTTTTTTCTGTTCTGGTGATGCGTTTTGCGAAATCTCGTTTCAAAAGGAGCACAACTGCCAGATAAAACTTGTTCTGGCGTCCCTTTCCCCTCGATAATGGCCAACATTCTCATGTGTTCTTCACGTTGGACTGGTTGGACCTATTCACAGTGGCTCAGTGTGCTCAGGAAGAATACATCAGGAGTGAAAATGATGCCTGGTCTCAGTGCTGTCATTATGTCAGATAACAGAACCTCAGGCCCTGGAGAGATAAGGTACTTTACAAACAGTACCTCAAGAAGTAGGAGATAGAGACAAGCTTAACACAAGCAAGCATGGACTCATTCCAAACATACTTTCTTTTTATCCTCTAATCACCCTTATTTGATTCTCTTTGTTCTCCTTTCCTCCAAAGAAACAAAATGTCCCTGTGGTCCTTTCCAAATGAGGAACCAATAGGGTTCAATAGAAGGTTTTGCCAAAGCCAATAAACAGAAGTGGCAGTAGCTGTGTTAAAATCCTACCCCTTTTAAAAACACAAAAGGAGAATTACCATGGCCTAGCCTTGGGCCAAATCTGCTAATTTTCTGCAGTGTGGTGTCATTACAAATTTAAGAAGGATCTCAGGAGTTGATATAAACCGTCTGAGCTCAGAGCTGTAGAATTACAAAGGCATTCCAGTGTCCCTGATGAAAGGAATTAACAGAGAGGCCAAGACAGAGGACAGAAGCCCAAAAGGTATGGAAGGCTGAGAAGGAGGTGGAGGCCAAACGATCTGGGGAGCTCTGAGAGAGATGGAGCTCAAAAGGTGTGGGAGATCAAAAAGGTATGGGAGGTCCTGACAGAGGTGGAGTCAAAAGGCATGGGAGGCCTAGATAGTGGTGAAGGCCAAAAAGGTAAGGGAGGCCCAAATAAAAGTGGGGGCCAAAAAGCTGTGGGAGGCCAAAAAACCTTGGGAGGCCCAGACAGAGGTGGAGGCAAAGAAGTGTCGGAGGTTCAGACAGTGCTGGAAGATTAAAAAGTGTGGGAGGTCCAGAGGGAGGTGGAGGCTCAGAAGGAGTTGGAGGCCATATAGACATGGGGAGTCCCCACCTTCCAGGCAAAAGGTGCGGGAAGCCCCAAGAAAAGTGGAAGCTGAAAATATGTGGGAGGTCCTGAGAGAGGTAGAGGCTAAAAAGCTGTGGGTGGCCCACACAGAGGTGGAGGCTAATATCGGTTTGGGCGGTCCAGAAAGGTGCAGGCCAAGACAGAGATGGAGGTCAAAAAGGTGTGGGAGGCCAAGACAGAGATGGAAGCCAAAAAAATGTGAGAGGCCTGAAACGTATGGGAGGCTCTAACAAAGATTGAGGCCAAAAAGGTGTGGAAGGACAGAAATTTGTGGGAAGCCAAGAGATAGGTAGAGAATGAAAGCTGTGGAAGGCTCAGACAGATTGCATGATCCCAACAATTAATCAATACATTTAGTCCTATTTTTAACCTTTACTACCACTGCTTAGCTTTTGCATGCTTTGAAATGAAGTTATCTCAAAAACATAATGCTGACTCCAAGACTACTCTGAGCTCAGGATATAGACTGAAAATCAAAAATTATGTGTATATCGAGTTTCCACCATATTGGATTGTAGCATAGAATAGGTGAGGTATGGCAAAATTTGGAATTGGGTCAAAATACAGATTTCTTTAGCTCAAATTTAATTTAAAGACCAGCAGCTTATATTTTCCCCTGGTCATCTTTAACTATCAACTCATTTCTTTGGGTCATTGTTCAAGGTACTGTCCTCTGTGCTTTGTGGAAATTAAACAAAGGAAGCCCTACATTTAGCTACAGTGGATGAGAGACTGAAAATATATGTCCAAGAAAACCACTGCATTCTTCATCTTAGATATATAAAACCTAAAAGTAGATATATAGAGAGTTCAGAAATATATTCCTAGGATATTGCTGCTACATTTACAACAGTTTAATTCACTGGACTAATTTTTAAAAACACACCTCTATTCTTTCATTAAAGATGAAAATCATTAAAGTAGGCTAGGTGGAGGATATTTCTTCCCTGTTACATTCAGGAAAGGGGGAGAAAACGATGTGTAAATAATACCGCGTGTTTAATTTTACCTAAGTGTGGGCAAGCTTCGCCATGTCAGTTAAAACTAAGAATAAAATGCCCTATGTGTATACAGTCTTTCACCTTCAAGAATCTCAGAGCATTTTAAATACACCAAAAACTCTTCACCCCATGTAGTCACAGCACTGCTCAAAGGTACAATGAGTGTGTTGTTCAGCTGCATGTAGAAATGCTACATACCAGCGGACGGTAGGAAGTTAAGAATAATACAGTATATTCAAATATAACTTTTAGGAGTATTTAGATAGGCTGAATGTAGCTACCTGGAATTTGGCCACAAGACTCAGCTTAACAGCCCTGCTCTTGTGAAAAGTGGAATAAGATCTTTAATTTTTCCATTCCATTTCCATTAATCACCACAAGCGGTCATGAGGTTTTCCACCCCAGCCAACAGTCAAGCTTTCCAACAGCACGCTTCCTTTTAGTTATACTTGACCAGGGCACTAGATCAATACTGCTTCAGAGTTTAGAGTGCCTCCTACTGAATTGCTAACCCAATTTCCCTTCACGTCATGACTTCCCATCTAAAAATTGACCACCTAACCTGACTATCTAGATGATGATCTAAGGGTCTAAGACACAGTGATAACACAAGCTGAGAGCCTGTGTCTTTTTAGAGAGGCCTTTAATCTATCTTCAGCAAATATCTTAGGAAGATTTCACTTCTCTGACAGGCTAAGTTAATATAAAATATTAATAGTCCTATCTATAGTAATTAGCTATTTAAAACATGAGGAGAATTTAGATAATAAAGAAGATACAAAAGAGAGCTGAAACTATAAAGATTTTTTTTTTAACCAAATGACCCTAAATCTTTGAGAGTCTTTGGGTTCTTAGGTTCTGAGTCCAATTAGTGTCTGTATATAAAAAAAAAAAAAGACAATGCAAAATGATAAAATCCTCTAATTATATAGCCAAAATATCTAGTGTACTCTATACAGAGGCAGGAAAAAAACCTCTCATGGTATGTAGTGTGATAGGAAGGACACTGTAGCTGAAGAAGGCACAAAGGATTATTGACAGAAATATTTTACTGTGAAATTCAGTTTATGTAAATAACTTCCTTGCCAGATGCTGCATTTAATTAAGATAGCTTTAACAAAAATTGAGTTTGTTTTGGGTTTTTTTTTTTGTTTGTGGGGTTTTATTTTATTTTATTTTATTTTATTATTTTATTTTATTTTATTTTATTTTATTTTATTTTATTTTATTTTATTTTATTTTATTTTATTTTATTTTATTTTATTTTATTTTATTTTATTCCCTCCCCAATTAGAGTATAATATTTACATTTCTGGACAGAAACATGTTTTGTAATGTTCAGAATAATTGCTGGTGTCTGGTTTAAGGGATGCTCCTAATTGGACAGTTCTGTACTTAAAGTTAAAAAATATCTATTGTACCTTGGATTTGTTCCAGTCATAGGACATTATGGTGACTGTATATCCTAGCAGGACTGGCAGCTGTTTCAGTGTCATCTCTTCAGACAGATTTAATTTCTAGCAACACACACAATTAATGCTGTATTCAAACACATACTTTGCATTTGAACTAGAAAAAAATACTATGAGAACTAGGAAAATACAGCTTTTTGCAGATAAAGGTTTATATTTATATACTTTGTAATAACTTCTTCTTGCAAAGAAGGTTTCTTTTTTATCTTCTGTAGTTCCAAACAGTTTTACTGTTGGTCTTTATATGGAAAAGAAAAAGAAGAAATTTAACGTTTCATTTCTGGAAGAGACTTATTCAGATGTCTCTTGCCTCTGTCTGTATTTATATTTTAATAGTTTCTTAATGTCTACCATAAGAACAGATCTTTGTTCACTAACTACTGCACATATCCAAACTCAGGAAGACTTTAAAAACCTCAGAATTGTATAACTCAGTTAAGCTTGATGAAATGTGGGTTTGATATATATATACTGCTTTGAGATCCAGGTTATTTCTGCTCGGTGCTGAGCTGTGGTGGTCAGAACACACTGGCCTGTGCTGACTCACATGGTTTTTTGTGTCCTGTGGACCAGGTGGTGATCAAGATCCTGGGGGATGATAGTAGGAGACACATTAGTTCATAAGGTGCATCAAACTTGAGTCTGCCTCAGCTTTTCCTGAGTTGGAAAGCACTTTGGAAACCTTCCCTGATGGTGGCTGTGGTAGAGGCATCAGTTGAAGCTGGTAAAAGTCTCTCTGGCTACTTTGACCCTTGGCAGTGCCCTTGCTATCTATTTTTTCCTCTGAGCACCAGGTCACTACTGCTGTCCACACCCAGAGCAGCCCTTGGTCATGATGGGATGCAGCACTCATTGAGACACTCTTCACTCATCCTCTTAAGTTCTTTATTTTTTTCTTGAGTACCTCAAGGGAGATGAAAGAACAGGAAAAATCTTAGCTTTTCAAGGGCTGAACTAAACTCTTAGATTTATAGGTGGTTTTGATGGTGCTGACTTTGATAGGTGTTTACCTCCAACATCCCTGAACTCTTGGCTTTAGGTGATGAGAAATTTAAGACAAACATTAGAAGTGATGGGTACACCTGTCTGGCTTTCTCTCTTTTCTAAAGGCATTTCAATACTAAAGTTTATTGGGAAACAGTGTTACTAATGAAGTTTTCTAAGGCAAAGTCCACATTTGTTTCATTCAGTAGAAAGAATATGGAACAAGCAAATATGAAACAAGGAACATTAATGTTGCTTTTTCTGGAAACTTGCTAAAAATCCCCAGAAAGATAAATTTACTGAGGACAGACAGAATTGAGATCTTTTAACCACTGGAGAAAATGACTGCTCACCTTTCTGTTATGTGATCACTTTATGTATTTTGTCTAATTCACCTGTATTTGCATACAGATGAGCAAACATTCGCTCTGATGGAGGCTATTTATATCTGAATTTAATTGATTAAGACCAACATTTTCAACCTAATGTGTCAGGAGTGCAGCTCTGTAGATCCTGTGAGGGATCAGTCCACTTCCTCAGGGCCTGGCACTTCTGAAGATGGACCACTGGTAGTGAATATGGACTGTGTACAACTGTGGTTGGCAAGTTCAAAAACGTATGCTTGAAATGTAGTTTCTTGTATGTATTTCTTTGGGAAACATGGTCTATTTGCCATCAGATGCTGCCTCTTGGAGGTAGTGGAAATGTTTTTGTTGACCTTAGTGGACACACTTGAGTTAGCTACCATTCAATCATGTAAAATACATCTAAAAGCATTCTGTTTCATCTAAAGTTTTTTCAAAATAATTTCCAGTTCATTACTTATGGTTTGCAAGCTCCACTTTAATGTTGCTGAGTCATACTGTTCAAACTTTCCTCTTTACGGTTGCATTTCCTTAAAGCATAATCTTGGTGACATTTGTGCCAAGAAGCAAACAGCTCTGTGATGGGATTTGGCCTTATATAAATACCCTGAAGAGCCACTTCCCTCAAGGCAAATACTGAAGTCCACTTAAATAAGACTTTCAAAAGATGTTTTCCATTTGATGTATCTCAACACAGGTATTCAGCAACAGCTAGCTGCAATCCAAGCTTAGACAAATTATTTATGTAGACCTATAGCTCCTATCTTATCATCTCATGTCCCATTAGCTATCATCCTGGTGTACATGTCTTTGAACTGCTTCACTGGCAGAAAAGCATTCAAACAGATGGGACCAGGAAAGTAACAACTAGTAAAGGTGTTGGTATGGGACCAGCATCTACCTCTACTTCTGCTACATCCTCTCCTATCAGCAGGAGCATAGATGGGACAGGGGAGAGGGGTGGTGAAAAAATGCTTGAGCAGGCAGATACTGGCTGCCACTGTGCTATTTTAGATCATGTTCAAGCAGAGACTAGTGCTGATTTTATGGGCACTTCTCCTTCCAGCTCAATGTGTAACAGGTTAACTTAAACTGTGTGTGATTTTACACCTGCCTGCTTGACTATAGTTTGCAGCAGAATTTAGGGGAAGCTGTAAGCATCTGTCAGGGATCTTGTGTATCGGAGATCTATCAGTTAAACCAAGACATGTGTTCGGTGTTTGCCATCGCCCAGCTGAGATGTACATTTGCTTACATCCTAATTTGAGCATAACTGTGGTGAGTCAGGAGGCTGCACTGGGCTAACGCCAGTGGTCATGCTCACATCACACAGTATGAGTGGAGTCTGGGACAGTTGCTGTGCCTCTGGCCTGCAGAATCAAGCCCTGTGCATTATTCTTGTTAAACTATCACGGTAATCTTGACATTTTACCAGTCTGATAGTTTTGCAGCAATCAAGTTTTGTAAAGCAATTGTTTTATTTCCTCCTGTAAGGAGAAGAAGAGAGATGTGGCAATCTTTTAAACTGCAGCAAAGAGCTGATTCACCCATAAGTTCCTTGTACAATACTTTCACAAGACTGGGGGGGGGGGAAATCCCACAGTAACAGTATAAAAGAAGGGTGGATGCTCAAGAGGACTCTTCATCAAATCAGTCTGTTGCCTTGTTCACACTGAAATGAGCTCGGACTTGTACCGCGTGCACTCCGAGGTAACATGTGCCTCATAAAATCATGTATTTTGTCATGGGTGTTAAAATTCACTTTTCTCTGTATGAAGGACACTAGCAGGAGGAAATCAAAACCTTACAGAAATGTGTTTTCCCAGTTCACTATTATTCCCAGAAGTTACTGTTCTCCTTCTGTTGTGCCTAATTCAAAAAAGCAGGTTGATCCCTTCACAAGCATTGAGCTGTTTTGCAACATGAAAAAGAGTCGGAGCAATCATTTATCTCCCACATTATCTTGGAGCAAGCTGCTATCCAAGGGTAGCCAGCTTGAACGGCTTGCTTTGTTGTCCACAGAGGAGAAACACTCTTCATTCCACTGTCTATGCCAAGATATGGCTTCCAATGAGGTAATTGTTTTGACAGTTTGACAAAAAAACACAAAAACCATTAAAAAGTAAACAGTCATACATTTCTGATGACTGGGGGGCATTTGTAAAAGGAAGATGAAATGTATCCAAAACATTTCTTAAAACATCAAGACACTACTGAATATTCTGAGTTTTATAAAAAGGCAACATGTTATAAACCTGGTACAATAAGCTGCTGATTTAAATTCCAGTGAATATTTAATGGCTGTTGTTCTTAACTGCTGTGCTGTTGGGGTGTTTGAATCTCCATCATTGCACTAATTTTATGTTTAAGTGAAATAAAATAATTTCAAACCTCAACAATTGTTAGTTCCATTTAAGACAGTTGGCAAAGCATATATTGCTTTTCTTGGAGCTCCACAGATTTTTTTAAACTGAATCCAAGGTTCTGCTTGCATTGGGTCTTTTATGTGGCTGTGTGAGACTTTCTCAGTGAACCCTGAACCAGCTCAGACACAGCTTGGGTTCAGTGCTCACTGCAGAAGTGAGCATCAGTCTGGGCTGACAGAGTCCCTGAATCCAGGCTGGGGTTTGTGCTCAGGTTTGTGTGGTGGCTTTTTGCCCTTAGGTTAATCATTAAGCATATCCTGCAGGTTCTGTGCATCCTCAGTGCTCATGAATGTTCTCTGGGATCGGAGGCTTTGATATCTTGGTGGCTTTGCCATTTCCAAGGCGAAGTGTATTTTTCTATATGTTATCTGAGAAAAATGTTGTTAATTCCAGAGAGGGAGAAAGAAGGTCTCCTTAGGAATTTCTTCATTGATGAAGACCTTGGAATCAGTATAGCATTTCAGAGGTAGACATGTGGGAATATATACACATCTAGAATATGCATACATGCTGTTTTCATTTAGAATCTTGTCTGACTACAGCGACTTCTGGAGTTTCATATCTTATTGTGTGAGGGTGCAGGATATATGGTGAGCAAGACACCACAGAGACTTAAAGTGCTAAAGCCCAAACTTGATCTCAGATTTTCATTTTTCCAATTCTTCTAGCCTAGAAGCCACTTATGCTGTTTTTAGGGGCAAAACTGTCCCAGATGATCCTTAGTGTAACTCCTTTGCTTTTAATAATTAAAGTGATCATAAATACTGCTACAAAGTTCCTGATATCATCTACTGCATCTGTCAGTACTGACAACACAGAAGTTATTTGAGTTTACTCTCGGGTTCTTCATAACTTAAGGTTTTGTCACGTCTTCTCAAACCCTGCCCATACACCTTATAACGTTACTAGTGCAGAGTTCACGTGAATTTTATCACGATCTAATCTGCACATTTCATGAATATGTATCACTGTATTTATTCTCATTATGGAAATCTAAGGCTGAGGAGCATGATGGATGTTTTGGAAGCACAGGTTTTGCTGGGTTCCTGGCAGGCTCCTTCATCTCTCCCAGCTTGATGCCAGCTTGGTTCTTTGAGGCTCTGCCTCTGCTTGTTCCTTGTCCTAGACAAGTTAGGGTCTGGATCATATTGCATGCACCTAAAGCCGACTTCTGCTTGCCTTGGGCTTGGGGAGCTGTGAATGCTGTTAGCTGGGGCTTCTGTGGCTGCCCTGGGGGCTGCCTGCCCATGCACAGAGGTCTGGCTGCTCCAGTGCCCTTCAGCAGTAAGTTCTGCCTGGGGCATGGCCCAGCACCACTGGCTGCTGAAAGCTGTGGCTGTAGGAATGCTAGGGACAGTCTCATCCAGGTCTCTACCTTCAGGCAGGGTTAAACCCCAGCCCTACCATGCAGACAAAACTTTTGGGGCTTTATTTTGTGATTGCAGGAATCTAAGGTAATGGTCTACCTGGAACAGCCAACTTCAGTGAGCAGAAAATTTTGTGTTCAGTGCGAGGCGGCTGCAGGTTCGGGCTACAAAATTAGTTTGTCTTTCCCATAGTCTCTTAAGGAAAAGCTCTCTGTCAGAGCACAGTAACATAGAAAGAAGAGTTTCATCTTTTGGACAAAATGAGACCTTCTCACATGAGAACTCCCAGTGTTCATAGCTCGATGTACCTCAAAATAATGGGCAGTCGTCCTCTCTGTGTGTCCTCCACATGTGGGGTATTTCTACCAAGCTTTCTTGCTCTCCAAATACCCATTTCTCTCTGTAGAAAATTAATGATCAGGTTTGATTGTTTAGCTCTATGGAACTAAATCTCCTTCTTCCTTCACATCTCTACCCAAGTTATTCCTATTCCTTATCTCTAAATGGGACCACACCCCTTAGCAACAATTCTCATGATAAAAGAACTCATGCTGGATATTTTTAGAAGGAATTGAGCAAGATATACTGGAAAAGGCAGGACAAGCAGCTATTACTTTTTCTAAGTCTTCCCAGGGCTGATTGCACTTGTTCCAGGAAAGGGCTATACATATTCTCCCTGCTGACTTTGCCAAGAGCAGGCATATCTTTCCAAAGAAAGCTGGCACAGTACATACAGTCATTGAGAGAGGAACAAGCAGATCTAAGGTGTTTAGCTCTTCTCTTGTGTGTCACCAATGATTTCCCACCCCTCTGCATGGGTTTCAATGTGAATGTTCCAGTATAACTGATAAAAGAACAAAGCAGGGAATTAATATGAGGGTTCAAACATGCTGGACCAGGACACTGCAGGCTTTGTGGTACTGCAAAATGGTATCAGGTGCTGACAAGGCAAATTGTACTTTTCATATCTTTTAGTATTTCATTTTGGAAAGCTTTTTTGAAAAGTGTGTTGACTTTCAAGCCTTGGTGCAGGTGTTGGTAAACAGCAGAGTTTTTTCTGCAAATGGACTTGTCTTGAGGAGCGCTAGGCTCTATCAGGTTGTGTCTGTCTCAGCCTCAAGTTTGGAAGCCAAACAAGCCAGAAGGGAGGTTACCCAGGGTGTTAGGTGTGTCACTCACCTAGACATACCTCAGTCACCACCAAGTCTGGAAGACTTAAGCCCATGCTATGTAAAATATGTCTGGTACCTTGCCACAGACACTGGAACTAATTTTTAGTCTTGCTGGCAGTCTTGCAAGTATGTCGGTAGCTGAAGGGGTATGGAGATTAAGTGGACTGAAATGTTCTCAGTACACAAGGTAAAAGCTCGGGGGCTGGTTGTACAGCTCTGACTCCAAACCCAGAGTTTTCTGCCAGTGGGTACCCCGTGACCAGACTAGTTTTTTGAGTCATGACTTGACTAGTAATTGAATTGTACCGTGTTTCTGGCTGTGCTCAATATACAACTACTGTTCTGCTACAACTCCTTGTGGCCATTAAAAGACCTCACAAGCACATTTTGAGAGAGTTTACTTTTTAGTCCCTGTGTTCTGTCTGGATTCCTCAGTGCCTTTGCTTAAATTCCCACTGCCTTTTCAACTGGATATGTTACTTTTTACTCCTCTCTTTACAAACACAGTGCTGCAGTTAATAAGGGCTGTGTTAGCACCCGCTGGATCAGAATGTACCAGTGCTGGGTGAGGTCATCCTCCTAAGCCCAATCTTTAAAGTGCATTAAGATCCTTCAAGACGTAAGTGAGATGTAATGTAAGGAGGTCTTATTATTTTCATCTACCCTTTGCCATTTAAAAGAATCAAAATACCCTCTACAATAACAATGTTGTATCTTCTCTTCACTTAGCACATTTAATGTAGCACACTTAACTTCAGAAAACCATAACACAGTAGGCTTAGCACTGCCAAAACCTGGCATGGTTTATTTTCTTCTCTTATGTTTCAGATAGATCATATACAGCATATATAAAACATTAAAGGTTAAAATAAACAATCAGATTAATTTTACTCTCTTTTAAAAATAATTAAAGACTTTTTTTGATGTAGAACTGTAGCAGTAACAGCTTCTACCTTCTGTCATAAGAGGTAAAGTTATGGTTTTATTTGAAGCTGTCACCCTGCACAAGAAGTGTCACTGAAAGAGATACTTGGGTCAGGTATTGCCGTTAGCCAGGGGTTTTTCACTGAAACCTTCCACTGAGTTAGTCTAGGCCAAGAAGTCTTAAGTCTGGGACATTTTAAAAGTAACTGTGTGATTTAGGGGAGGAGTTTTTCACTAGTTGTTCTGTGGGATGTGTCCTCCTAAATGACTTGTGAGGTTTTGATAGATATTAACCCCCTAGAAAGTCAGAAATTTCTGACAGATTATGTGCCCAGTAGTTCTCCAATACTAATAAGCAGCTGATAAGCAGCTTTGGAAACCATATCTCTTTTTTTTAGGAATCTAGATCTGCTTTGGGGAAAATCACTCTCAGTTTCTGTTTTTCATAACTGTGACCCTAACTTTCATCTTAAAAATTTACTGTGATCCATGCTCTTTTTACTTTGCAATGGCATGGGACAGGATGAAAAGGGGAATAATCAAAGAGAAGCAGAATCTCAACTTGCATTGGTGAAACTTTATCCTGTTTATTAACTCTGCTCTGCGAGCCACAGTATATTGTGCTTGGATCTTGTAACACTCCATTTTAGAAAATAATAGTCAAAGCGAGTGTTTTAACCAGAGTATGAGGGTTTTAATATAAAATGTGCCTTTCCTTTAAATTGATTGCAAATGTTCTTTCCAAATATTTTACTTTGTAAAAAGAATTCTTGGAGGAATTCCAGTGACTGGTACTTTCCAGCTAGCTAAATACAGATAATTCCTCTTTTGAATATGTCTTGAAAGGTTTTGCAAATCCTGGCTGTATCATTTGGAGCAATGGCCTGTATGAGAAAGTGCAAGTTAATCCTCACAGCTCTCACCCCTGTGTGAAAGGTAAGGTTCCCATGCTGAATGTGAGACAGAGGATCTGACCTTGCTGTTGGCTGCAGGGAACACACACATGCTGCAAACACGTAGTGTGAACAGCAGTGGCTACAGCTCTGTGGTCTTTCCCAGAAGACTGGGGCTACTCCTTGCCCTAGCTAATCCCATGGAAAAGCTGCAGATGATAATAATAGTAATAATAACAACAACAACAGACAACTCAGAATCTTTTATTATACACATGACACAACACTTCCTGGACTGTAATGCTTCTGTAGGTGTTCACTAACCCTAGGGTTTTGGTTGGTATAGACAGAAGAGTTCAAGTTGTTTTTTAAAGCACATTTAGAAATGCAGGGGAAAAGAGGAACCTGGATTTCAACCTCCAGCTCAAAGGAGAATAGGCATTTCATGAGGTGAACTGAAAGCTGCATTTCTTTCATCCTATATTATTTGAATCTAAGGGGAAAATGGTGGATAGTAATCCATTAGAATAATTTTCTGTAGCACCTGCTTTTGACTAAGTCTCTCTAATGGTGTTGAAAGAAGCCAATTTCTCCTTCCTGAAATATTCAGCAAAGCCTTCATCAAACAGATGGGTGAATATGAGACATGATTTCCATCTTCATTAAATTAATGTCAGGCATTTGAAAAATCAGTCCTTTAATAATGTATAAATATTTTCTTCTTGAAGTAACTACCTGATTTTTCCCCACAAGGACTGGTTTCTACATTTTGTAATAAGAGCAGCTTATGATGGAAGAGCTGCCAGTGCATGTACACTTGCAGATGTGTTCTTCGATAAGACTTAATTAGCCATCTTAGTAATTTTCTACTTAATGTGTTTTTAACATTCTTCAGAGCTTGAAGTGAGATATATCTGGGTTAAAGAATACAAGCCAGCTATCCATAATCTTGCCTTGATGATCATTTAGTTTGAGTTAGGCTAAATGCAATATAGAACATAATTTTCCCAAACCTGCTTATTTTTAGCCCTGCCAAAGAAAGTGTATTTCTTATTTTTCATTCTATCAGCTCCAACAAATATGTGTTTATTTTAAAAAATAAATATATATTATTAAATCTCCAGTTTTAGAGCAAGTTTTAATCTCTCTCTGTCTTTAAAACAATTTTTAAACCTCTCACTTAAAATAGTGGGAAAAAATTTTGATGGGATGGGCATTCCAAAATGGATACATCAACAAAAAATATTTTCTTCCGACTTAATTTAGAGGCTCAAGCACTGTGCCACCACTTAGAACAAGTCAAGAAAAGCAGTTTTCTATTTGACTACCCAGTACTATAACCACACACATGTCCCAGCCAGCAGCTGCTTCAGGCTGCAGTTGTGCAGAAGGGGAAGAGTTGTCAACACCAGCGACTCTGCACAGAGCCTGGGAATTTCACACATTCACCCTCTCAGGATGTAGTGGGGCATGTTGACTTTATACATCTTTTTGCTGCTGGGAGAAATGGAAGAAAAGAGGATTAAAGCAAGAGGAACAAAACCAAACAAGTGCTGGGAACCACTAGACCTGTGTGCTGGGGCTGGGTGCCTGGCCCTTGCTGACTTCTCCCCTCAACCAGATCATTATGCTTCATTAAGGCTTTCCAGTTAACACTTGTTTGTGGTTTATGCAAAAGAAAATAATGTCTGATTACAAACACAAGATATTAATTCTCATGCAGGTTCTGCATTTGCTCTGGGTGTGGGTGGGTGGGTATATAAAACAAATCCATTTGTACCAGAGAATATAACTTTTTATGCTCTATTTTAGAGATGGAGCACAAACCACGGAGTTCAAAGACTTCCCTGCCCATTTTGCTAACAAAGCTAGCAACAGCTTTATTGGTAGGGACAGGTTGTCAGCAGTAGGAAACAGACATCAGTTTGAGGGTCTCATGCAAACCTTGGAGGCAGTGGCTTGTATGCATGTGTTGGCATCCTTGTATCCTCGCTCTTCCTCTTCATGTTCGTTTGATGGAGGTGGAAAACATAATGAGTCTGATGGACTCTTTCTCCTGAATGAATTGGTCAATGGCAGATGTTTTCAGCTGAGATCTGCCTGCCATCCTACTGTCCAACTCTGTAGCACATGGAGCTATTTGCTTTATTAAAGCATATTAAAGTACATCTTATGATAATCAAATCAGTTATCTAGGAAATTTCTTCCCTAATTACTTAAATTGTTTTTATGTTGTAAGGCTGCACTGATAGTAATTATCTTGCTAAAATTCCTAATAAGGATGTCTGAGGTAGATAGTAGAAGAAAATACCTGCTGCTGCTCTTGTTCCTTCTTCAGAATAACAGCCTTGATATACCCCATGCCCTCCACCATCTGTGTCACCAGGAGGAAGGGCTCTGATGGAAAACATGGATTGCTTTTGAATTTACCACTGGAAAGGGGATGATAGCTCAAGAGGTCTATGGTAAGGCATGAAGTATCAGTATCTCTGTATTTCTATACAGCTCCTTAAATGTGCCATGCCCAGTCACACTAATAAATAACAAAAACCAGCTTTGCATATTCCCTCTCAGCTTTTGGATCCAACAGGCCTGTTGCACAGATATTTGTTTTCTGTGACCAGAAGTCACTCCTCTTTTGCTGCAGTTCTACTTTTAGCCCATTTCTCCAGCACAGCCCATCTCCCTGTAAACTTCATACGTACAAGGACACACTGATTTCTGTTTTGATCTGTCTGTTGTAGTTGCAGACACTAAAATTTCCTGAAACAAACTCAGGAAGCAGGAAAATCTCAAGTGAGGCAGTTCTATCTCCAGATCCCCAGGATGATAATCAGGATCTGCTCTCCAAATCAGATCAGACCTGCTCTTCTGGTGCCCACCCCTAAACTGGAAAGAGCTCCTGAAGAAAAGTGTTAAAATATTCTCAGTGAGAGCAGTGGTAGGTGGTAATAGGTAATTATTGCTTACATATACACAGTAAAAACTTTTATGGTATTTTTACCATGAGAAATTTAAATGGGTCTCTTTTTCCTTTCTTCAAATGATAAATGAGAATAATTTCAGGTTAACAGCTGCAGGGTCTGTTCTACTGTAGATATTCCTGCAAAGCCTCCGTTAGCTACCTCAATAGGAGCAGCCTGTGTATATCAAAGACAATAAAACCTTTAAAGCCTGCCATAATTTACTTTTTTCCCCTCATTATGCACACACATGCACCATCAGTACTACTAGAAATTGTGCTTATTACTGAAACAAGGGAACCTTCTGTATGTGTATGTGTGAGTATAAAGAGGAAGGGGAAAAAAAAAATCTAATTCCAGGGAGTTTATGCTGATTTTAAATGTGAAGCAACTGCCAAATCTCTTCTGATATAATCTATAGCATTAATAATACACCTATCAAACTGGTAAATTTGGGTCTGTATAAATTAAAATATCTTAAATTGATTTTTTTTTTAAGGTTATCATAAAAGATGTCATCTTAGGTAAAGGAGAACCTGAACATAGAAAATAGATCCTTTTTCTCAACATGTTCTGTATCTTTTCAAATATCCAAAAGAACTACTTTTCTTGTCATTTAAGCTTCTAGGTAGTAATATAAAGTTAAAGAAAAACTCTGTAACAAGTTTCATTTGTTGGTCAGACAAGAGCTGAAAGGATTATTAGACAAATTACGTAAGCTTTCAATAGCTGTTGAAAATAGGATGTTTCAAAATAACAAATCAACATTGGAGACAAAACTAAACAAGTCATACTGTTTATCAGAGCACTGTGAGTCTGCCTATTGTAATATTTTTAAGTGATAAATTTCACAAATAATTTGAATAATCTTTAAACACAGCCCGATGATATATTTCATACACAAAGAAATGTTATGTTAATTTATAGGACATGTAAAAATATACAAAGAAGAAAGAATATTATAGTAGGAGATATATTTGTGGTTTTTTATGTTTAACTGTAAAATTAAGTTTTCAGTGCAAAATTATGCTATATTATTCTTGGAATAATAATACAGGTAGGAAAAAATCTTTGAAATGGAAGCAACATCTATTATGACCAAATATATTTTCTTTCCCATTTTATCTTTTGCTCTCCTCTAGGTTTTTGTCATGCATATTACAAACCATGTCAAAATTAACTGGGAGATGTTCTGCAAATTTTCCTGAAACAAATAGTGGAAGGTCCCTTCCAACCCATACCAAGCTATGATTCTGTGAAGTAGTCTGCTGGATAGCTAAAGAAAAATCAATAGTCCTGCTGGATTGTATCCACATATGTATGTGGATGGTTCTTGTCTCTTGTGAATGAGACCCCTAATTAAACCAAGGAGACAGCACAACCATGGATCAGGAGCCAGTGGTGTCCAACGGCTCTGTGTGCCCTGGCTGAGCAGCGAAGTGGTTTTTCAGTTATGACCACTCCTTCTTGCACAGCGAAACTCCTGCTATGTGTGTACTCATCCACGTACCTTATTATCCACAAAGCAACAGCACCAGGTATCTCACTCTTGAGCTACGTACTTTTAGGCTGTAGTCTGGCTCCTTCCACATTGGAGAGATTAATGCTTTTTTTTCTTTTTCTTTTTCTTTTTCTTTTTCTTTTTCTTTTTCTTTTTCTTTTTCTTTTTCTTTTTCTTTTTCTTTTTCTTTTTCTTTTTCTTTTTCTTTTTCTTTTTCTTTTTCTTTTTCTTTTTCTTTTTCTTTTTCTTTTTCTTTTTCTTTTTCTTTTTCTTTTTCTTTTTCTTTTTCTTTTTCTTTTTCTTTTTCTTTTTCTTTTTCTTTTTCTTTTTCTTTTTCTTTTTCTTTTTCTTTTTCTTTTTCTTTTTCTTTTTCTTTTTCTTTTTCTTTTTCTTTTTCTTTTTCTTTTTCTTTTTCTTTTTCTTTTTCTTTTTCTTTTTCTTTTTCTTTTTCTTTTTCTTTTTCTTTTTCTTTTTCTTTTTCTTTTTCTTTTTCTTTTTCTTTTTCTTTTTCTTTTTCTTTTTCTTTTTCTTTTTCTTTTTCTTTTTCTTTTTCTTTTTCTTTTTCTTTTTCTTTTTCTTTTTCTTTTTCTTTTTCTTTTTCTTTTTCTTTTTCTTTTTCTTTTTCTTTTTCTTTTTCTTTTTCTTTTTCTTTTTCTTTTTCTTTTTCTTTTTCTTTTTCTTTTTCTTTTTCTTTTTCTTTTTCTTTTTCTTTTTCTTTTTCTTTTTCTTTTTCTTTTTCTTTTTCTTTTTCTTTTTCTTTTTCTTTTTTTCCCCCTAGCTTAGATATCTATTTTCAGAATTTTTGACAACATAGAATCATAGAATGGTTTGAGTCAGAAGGGACTGCTAAAGACCACCCGGTCCAACCCCCTGCAGTGAGCAGGGACATCTTCAACCAGATCAGGTTGCTCAGAGCCTCATCCAACCTGACCTTGAACATTTCCAGGGATGGGGTTTCTACCACCTCTCTGGGCAACCTGGGCCAGTGCTTCACCAACTGTAAAAAAATTACTTCCTCACATCTAATATAAATCTTCCCTCTTTTAGTTTAAAACTACTACCCCTTGTCCTATTGTTACAGGCCCTGCTAAAAAGTCTGTCCTCATCTTTGTCAGCCCCCTTCAACTACTGAAAGACCACAATAAGGTCTCACTGGAGCCTTCTCTTCTCCAGGCTGAACAATCCCAACTGTCTCAGCCTTTCTTCATAGGAGAGGTGCCCCAGCCCTCTTGTAATTTCTGTGGCCCTAACACATTCCCTTTTGTCAGATTTGATTGAAATTATTCAAGAGGTTTAAAGTATGAGTCACCATAAACGAGCACCAGTCTATATGTAATGTATAATTAATATTCAAATTGTGCAAGGCATAACAACATTTGAAACAAAAAAACTGTGAGTGCCTACAAGGAAAAGAGTAGTATGCTTGGCTTCAACACATGTTCAAGTTCATTATGTTTCTTCTATTTAAGACACAATCTGCCAGTGAATTTTTTCGTGTTGCTAGACCCAGAGAGAAGTGTTTGCTCAGGAGTATTTCAGTCCCTACTACACCTGCTGTGTAATGGGGCATATTCCTTGTTTGTCTCAGGCAGACCTTTTCCACAACAAAACTGTATGATTCTCTTTATTTTCATTGCCAGCAAGGAAGCAGATTGTTGTCTCCTCATTGGTAATACTACTGCTAGGGTTTCTCACTGCAGACCCTAGACACCTTGCATAGATTTTTTTAGCAAAGATGGGAAATGTAGAATCCCATTCACAGATTAAGATAAATTGCAAGCTAGTGTATTCCTTGTTCTTTTTTTTTTTTTCTTTATTTCAGTGTTTTTTTTAGTACAAGCACTACTAAAACTACCTTCATTTTGAATGCCATTAGCTGTATTCTGTTGTATTTTCACTTTTTCTGAAATAACAGAGTAGACCCAGCCAGGGATCAGTAATGTGTGTCTGGGATATTTCCCAAGGATAATGTTTTCTGGAGAGTAACAAAAAAAATCAGGGAATCCATAATGTGTCCTTTCACCTTTGTGTCCTTTCACAATTAGGAGTTGCAGTTCAGCAGTACAGATCGAAGCAGGTGCTTGTATCTATTCCTGTTGAGCATTAAACTTATTTAAATATTATTGGAACTAAAATTAAGCTCCTTACTCTATTAAGGCTTATAAATATAATCTTAATTACCCAAGGAGTATATTTAGCAAAAGGCAGAAGAAAGTCAGCAGAGAAAAGGCAAAATTAAGGCTGTAAGTAAGCTTCTCAGAATGGTGACAGTATTGCACACACAGTTTTTTTCATAGGCTCTTCAGAGCAATAGATGAAACACGAAGAACCTGTCATGTAAAGGAACTTGTAATTGAATCAGACCACGCATGTAATAGCTGAAACAAAAGGAGAAATAGGGCAGTTTTGTGGTATTTTAGGAAACCATCAGTATAAGAGCTCATGGAAGGTGTGTGAGGAACAATGGAAAGATGAAAAATGCCCAGCAGTGACACCGATGGCAGCACTGCAGCACTCAGGACTCGCTTTGTCCTCTTCCATGGGAAGCTCTGTGCTGTCAGTCCCTTTCCTTTCCTTCTGCTTCCCCAAGCCCCAGGTTCCTTTTATTCTGTCTGTGGTGGGGTTCCAGGCTTATATTTTCCAAGACACTTTTTGTTTCAAATACTCTCCCTTTCTTCCACGTTCCCTCAGTCCTTTTTCTACCTAGTGTCAGTGCTTGACATACTTGGACTTCTCTGGTGACCCCATCCTTTCTTCTCTTCTAAATCCAGCCTTCTACAACCACTGCTTTTTCACAGATCTTTGTCACTTCCAACTCCTTTTTTACCCTATCACAGTATGCTGCTGGTTTTATTACTTCTGAGGGTTGCAGATCTCTGCGAGGTGATTTTTACTTTAAAATATAGACATAAACAATTTACTTGGACATTTAATTCAGGTCCATCTGGAGAAAGCTGTGATAATCTGTTGTCACAGTGCCTCTTCAGGATGCATTGAAGGGCTAGTTTGTTAATTTTCCTCTGTTTTACAGTGGTCATGTGATTCACAGGTATGTATGACCATCAGTTACAGCTGATATAACGCACACCTGAACATGGAGCAGTTATAGCAGGACAGTATGAGTCCATCATTATTGGAGCTCACTGAAGATGTACATTTTGGATCTGGGCTCTGTAAATTCTCCCTTTGCCACTTCCCTTTGGTGGCTTCTGCTCATTGTAACTAAAGCCTACCCTCAAGCCACACACATGTAGGTTCTGCTACTTTCAGATGCATCTGGAGGAAGAATTAGTCCCATATCCACAGTGAATTTGGTTTCAGCACAACTCAAACACATTTTGCTTGCACGTGTCCCATATTACCTCCATCACGTTGGCACGTCCTTTATTTCTTCCTTCCTTTCTCCAATCTTACTCTGAATAATGCAAGATGAATCACTGATAAAATGATATTTTAGGAAAGAATATGAGAAATAAGCTCAAATTCATTGGGTAAAAAGAACAGAGTCTGCCTCCTGACAGGACCAATATGGAACTGGTTTCTTTCTAACAGGTAATCTAATCAGTAATGTCGCAAAATGGTTAGTGACACATCAGAAAACATCTTCTGGAAAGGAAACACGTTGCTTGGCAGCGTTGCACCCAGGTATTAAGGGCAGATTATATTTTTTAAGTTCATTTCAGTAATCTGGAAGGTACTGTTTAATGAGTCAATGATAGGGCATTCATACACAAGCTCGTCTATTAAACTTGCACTACAGAGAAAGCAAGGACAGCTGCTGAAATCCATCTATACCGTTTGGAAGTTGAGGAAGGGTTATTTGTTAAAAACAAAAAGAGACAAAACATGCACAAATTTGAGGGGATGATTGTGTGTTCATAACTTAACACTGCAAAAAGCCAGCAGTACAAGTTATTTGTTTAACCCTGGTTGTATGAGAAATACACACACATGCACACACATATATAAAAATTCTAACACAATTGCCTTTGTTTTCAAAGGAATTATGTTCTTATTCATGGTTTGTTTTAATTTACTTGTTTGTAAAGTATTTTGGCAGGGTCTGGTGAAATGTAGTAGGGGAAACAATGCATTTCCATGTGTGTAAAACAGGAAAATAGCATGATTGTGGGCAAACAATGTCTTCCATTGTAAGTAGTTTGTTTTTCTCACTGTTACTAAACCCTTTGTAACTACAACAGGCATTGTGATCTGAGAGCAATTTGGTGCCAGTGGTGCATTTTAATGTTAGAAGCAAACCTAAATAGCTTGTCTTTACCACAAAATGTCTTTGAGGCTGTCAGAGAGGAGGGCTGAAGATTTTCCTTACCTGAAAATCCTTGGATAGCTCAACTTCTTGTGGCGAACTTCAAGAAAAGAGGGAATATCAGAGGTGGAAGGGGCTGATCAAGCACACAGCATGTCTCTGATCTCTGGTCTTACTGAAACTGTTGTTGCCAACATAAATTACAGCTTCCTGGAGGTTTCTCTGAGTTATACTGGGATGGTGGGAGTGTGTTTATAGAATCATGTTGGTTTGGCTCTTCCTTCCCACTGTGCTTTTCTCAGTTGCCAGGCCTTAATTACAGAAAACAATTAATGTTGCTACCACTGCAGTGAAATATGTTAATGTGAATTGACTAACAAGTGATACTGTTTAAAATCAGAT
The DNA here is from genome assembly GCA_907165065.1 of Caprimulgus europaeus. Next base: position 5,972,702 of record OU015529.1, read on the forward strand.
TTTAATATTTTGCTATGGATTTCAAAAATGTTTTATTGTCTGGGCAAGTGCAAGTAGACCAATTGCAATAGTACAGTGTTTTGTATGTGCTCAAGAACTTGCCTGGTCAGCTGATGGAGTAAATACAGGCAAAATGAAATGTCTTGTCTGCAGATACACACGGAGAGTAGTATATCTTTATTTATAATGTGTATATTTATAGAGTGTGATACATGGATAGATAAGAATTTTTGTGAAGAGGTATATCTCCCTTTCTCTCATCCCTTCCTTTTATCTATAAATATAATTTTAAAAGGAAATAGACTTTGAAAGAAGCAAGAGGCTCTAGTAATGGATTTAAGTATGTTGAATTATTTTTCCTCCTCTTTGTATGGAGTAGTCAGTCATAGCTCTCGTTTAAAGTTAAGCTAAGAAATGTCTCTGAGGAGAATTTCAAACTCTCTTTCCAAACACCACTGAGCCAAGTATGGTTATTATCAGAATTTAATTCAAATCATATGAACCTTCATAGTTTTTGCCATACTAAAGATTTTTTCCTTTTCAATCTGGTAATACATTCATCAAGTTATGTGCAGACCCCACTCACATAAAGGAGTAGTTTTGTGAACTTTACAGCTTACAGGGTTTTCCAGGTTCAACACACATTTATGATTTATTTTTTTAAAAAAAAGACACACTAAACAGTCCAATAACTGTACAATAACAGAACATCACCATGCAATTAGCCTTGCGTGAGTCATAAATGAGAGAAAAAAGAAAACAGAAGTTTGAAGAACTATTCACTATTCTTAAGAAGTTGTATTTAGAAAAATATTTCAGCCCTTCCAACAGAGCTCGCATTCTCCACAACCCATCTCCTTCCTCATCTCCTGCTCAGTCCAGGAGTTGGTTTGCCTGGATGAACACAGGTAGTTCCACACAGCCTCAGGTCCTCATTCTGGCTTGGATACTCTCCGAGGGCAAGTGTCCTCAATTCACCAGTATTTTGCAAGGGAGTAAGAGTAATAATTACCCACTTACTTCACTGCAGTTCTGTCAGGCTGAATCAAAGTCTTTTCAGTGCCCGAGACATGTAAAATGCCATGTAAAAATGTTAAATAATATTACTTCCCAACTATACAGCCAGAATTTACACTATTTGGAGGAAAGAGGATGGGGGATAATTACAGCCTGAACTTTTAAAATGAGGTACTTTGGAAGGGCACAGTCAGCAGAACAGCAGCCACATCCAGGGTCTCCAAAGACCTCTGTGTTTATGGGCACTCCATGGTTAGAGGTTCTGGAAATTTTCCAGACCTGTTCACTCCACCTTTACAAGTATGTAGAATATTTTCAATTAATACTTCTTGCATGGAAAGTATTTTGAAAATGCTTTCTCAGCCTAGAGTGTATGCACAACCTATTCTATGGATTTTCCTACTTCTCTACACAACCATGGCTGTATCTGCTGGGCTTTTGGGGCTTTGGCATCACAAGTGGGTGCTCTTCTGGTGCTTTGTTCTGCCCACTGCCCTTTTCAGTGCTCCTTTGAGCCTTGTTACTTTTGATTGTTGTCATATGTATTGGTCTGGATTCATACCCTCTCATTAATTCCCAGTTTAGTGTGTTTATACTGCTGTTCCAGTGGAGCCAGGGTTATCCAGTTTCTAGGAAACAGCTATTATTTATCCCTTTGGATACTGCCTATATTGCCATATTTCAGAATAATTTTCATCCGTGTTATATTTCACTGAGTGGATGTTTTAATAAAAATAATTTAAAAATTATTGTTGCATCATAGCAACACCCACAGCAACACAATACACATGTTTAGCCTATGTGTACCAGAGAGTTGCAAAACATGTGCAAATTGCAATATATTGACAGAAAGGGTAACTAAATGTAAAAAAAACCCCTATATAAGGATTAAAGCAAAAACCTTGGAACTGAATTTGAACAACAGATTTCAGAGAAGCTCAGATCAGAGCAGGCTGCTCAAACTTCTCCCTGTTACAAGCTGTGTGCTAGGCTGATCTCTCTACAGCTCTCTGGCTTTGAATTTTTAAAGACAGTTTGGGAGTTTAGGCACCCAAATAGCATTAAAATGAGTAGTCATTTGATGTCCTTTGGCCTCACTTCTTCATCCTGATGTTGTTTATGATAGTGTATTAATCTTCTGTTCCTCACATCATACAGCAATGACTTATACATCTATCTATACTCTAGTGTGGTATTTTTCTGCTAAAAGAATAGTGATACAGTGAAAATAGTCATGATCCACATTTGAGAAATTATTTACATTAATCTTTTCTCAATAAATGGCCTAAGTACCAGCAAGAATGACGTGCCCAAGAAGGATTTTAAGAGGCAATCATTTTTTGCATTAGTCCCATAAGAAAATCATCTGGGACCCAGCAGTACATGACTGTTCGAAATGTTTCTTATTAAATTTGCCTAACATTGATTTAGCACAAACTAAAGTTTGGCTTTATAGGTATTTTATAAACTTCTCAGTGGAAAGCCTGAAAGCTGACCTTTGATAATAGCTAAATTCCTGTTTAAAAAGGAGCTGAAGGCTCATAACATGGGCAATTATCTAAGAGCTGGCAGTACTTCTTTTCTTCTTTTCTTCTTTCATAGAAGTGTAGTTGGAAAGAGAGGTATATTTAACACTATTTTATACAATGAGCCTTCTGATTTCATTAAAGTCAAGGGATATAAAGAGTGGATCTTATGGGCTAAGGTGAGGTTGCCTGCTCCAGGAATACAACAGGATGAGTGTTTTATAAAAGAAGGCCATTCTGCATCCTTCCATACCTCCTTGAAGAAGATTAGCACTGTTGGATGTGAGACTATAGTCAGACCAGAGCTAAGGCTGCCCAGGTGGTCAGGTCACTGCCACGAACCAGTGGGAACACTGATGGGTTCACCAGTTCATGAAGCCTCCGGTATCAGAACTAAATGAAAATTGCTGTAGCATTGCACAATTTCCCTGTGCTTAATACATTCTATTGAAGAGGGAGAGAAATGAAACATCCTTTCAACAAAGAACCAAAGAGCCAACTGAATTTTTTAATATACTGGAAATGGACTTCAATACCCGTTAAAGAAGATTGTACCAAAAACCTGAAAAGATGTTACAAATTATCTCTTGGAAACAGCCTTTGGGATAAGATCCAGCAGATATGATTAAACATTTTATCATATTGCAACCTCCACATTAATTTAGGTTCTGCTTTGCTTGATGATGTCTGTGAATACTTACACCACTATTTTGTTTAAAGCAAGTTTCAGTTCAGGGAAAATCTGAATTTGATTTTGTTTCTTAGGCCCTCAGAATTTGGTAAATCACTGTGAAACAGAATTTTGGCAATATAGCTGGAACCTGACTACATAGTGATGAGGGGGTCTTACAGTACAGAGACATTTCTGATACTTCACTAGTGCAAACACTTTATGCACACATGGAACCATAACAACGCAACCATTGTCTAGTTTCAATGCACACTTCATTAGAAAACAAAAGGGGGAAATTTTTCGTAAATAACTTATTCTTTATCAGGTTTCTTCATGTGTATGAACCCCCCATGTGAATTCTATTTACACAGGTAGAAATGTTAATAGAAGTTCTTTTTTTTGTTCCTCTTGCTGTGGTATCTGAATGTTTCACTATCTTTAACATATTTATCATGACAGTACTCATAGGAAATAAAGCAATTGGAAACCTTTATTCTATTTGGGCAGCAACAAAGGATAAATTAAAACTTATACAAAACCTTCCAGCTAGTTCTGAATTAGGTACCTGTACTTCTCATAACAGCTGTGGGAAAAGCAAGGAAGGCATCCCCTGATGCCACTCAAGCAGACAATTCCCAAAGCAAGACTGTGTGGACTAGAAAGGGATAAACCAAGAGCAAGGTCTCTCCATGCTTTTCATGTTCTTGGTCATGACAGAAGAGCAAAGTGGCTGAGTTGTGCCAGCCCAGAGTTCTTGTCTAAACAATGATGGAGTAGAAGATGGGGAGAGATGAAGGACTCTATCACCACATGTCTCCTCATCAACTTATCAGCCTTTGTAGAGATACAGTGGCTTGGGGAGGGGCTTGGATTAACTTAAGAGTAAGAGGGTGTAAAAGGTTAGAATAATTATACACTGGCCAGGTTCAGGAGAAATTAATAGAAAGTGATGAAAATAGTATTAAACTTATCATTATCTTTAGGTATTTACATTTATTTTCAAATGTACCTTTCTAATTGGTATTTTTTTTAACAGGGAATGATTGAATACAGAGTTATTAGTGTAATGGGGTTTGCCAGAATTCTTATGGCAATTAGTGTTTCCTCCACCTTGATTTTTGAATGCCAATCCCACCATTCTAAGGGAAGAAACCATGCAAAATGCCCATTGTTAAAAATCAACAGCCTGATTCAGTCTGTTGGAACTGCAGTAGGTTATATTTAACTAGTGCCAGTTAAGTTAATACTTTATGTAGTAGAATAACAACCAAAAAAAAACCCAAACAAAAGAAACAGGAAAAAGTTGTTTGCTCATTTGCTCTTTTTCTTTTCCCCAAATTCCAGCTTTGGAAATAATATATTAAAGCAATCATTGTCCTTTTTGGATTTATTTTATCACAGCTTGTACTGAATGCAAACTCTTGAAAAAGAAAATAAAAAAAAAGTTAAAGCTAATCTGACCTACACCAGTAAAAAAAAGCTAGACATTCCATAAAATTCTGGTAGTATTGAGATTAATATAAAAACTCTGTTACTTGAGGATTTATTCTTAGCTTTCTTGCTTAGTTTAATGCAAAATCTTCATTGCAACATGTCAGAGTAATCTATACTGATAGAACAGATATTTACTTGCAAATTCCTATGCATATATAAAATATAGTGTGTGTATATATAGGTAAACTGGGGAAAGAGTAACAAAGAAAGTGCTGCCTAGTGAGGTGTCTTGAGATATAAATAGTTCTTGCTGAAAGTACAACAAAGGCTGGGTTGTGTGATCGTTTGCTTAATCAATCAGGATATGAGTAGGAAAACAAGCCTCTTATAGACATGTAAAATTCTGAAATATACATTTTTAAATCTCTCTATATGTATAAAAATCATATTTTATTTGTATACTTAGGATAAAAATAGCTTTTGCCACTTCTTTATGAGGAGAAACAGTGTGAGAGCACATGCTGGATTGCTGAGTGTTCTGTGTCACAAGCAATATTTTTGTTCATTCATCAAAATGTAAAACTTATTATCGTACCTGGTAGTTTTAAGCACTCTAATTATATATGTTAATTATTAAACAGTGTTATTTCATATAATTTTGAACTTGAAGCATGAATGATTTTGGATCGGAATGTATTCTATCAATCTGAGCAATTTTATTTAGAGACTGAAAAATTATACACATTATTTTCCTTGGGACGGTATTTCAGTATAATAACTTGAAATTGTGGTGTTAGGTCCAGGTCTGAGCAAAATCCACATACCCTACTGGAGAAAGTCCCATCTCATTGCATCTTGTTTCAGATCCTGTAATTGCAGAACAGTGAAGCAGCTCTTCGAGCACCTTAGATGTGCCTCCTGGTTCACTGTGAGGCAGAACTAAACTTCCACTCATTTTCTACTTAGACCAGAGAATTTTCTTTCTAATCCTCAGTCAACTAGTAGACATGATTCATAATTCACCCCAAGCATAATAAATAAAATTTCTTCATATGCTGTCAATATTAGAATTCAGTTCATCTTCCCTCCTAATTTGGTGCATTAAAACTGATTTGGAGAGAGGCGTTCGCAACCTGTGCTGAGGACATGCATTTTGGGGCTTGGATCTGAGATTTCAGTTTGAGCTGTCTACAGGTCTACTGCTGCCTTCCAGGAGAGCTTATGCTTTTCCTTTCCTGCAAAAGCAGCCATGTGGCCCTGAGCCAAGGTTTCCTTGCGAAGGACTGAATGAGCCTTTCAGACACTCTTGGCGGACCTCACAGTAATACACACGTGTACCAAGAGGAAAAAACATAATCATGAGGACACAGGGCAGATGAATGGAGCTGTTGGACATTTCTAGTCTCCATCTTCACAAGTTCCTTGATCATTTCCTAAGCAATTACGTGGGAGTAAGATCTGACCACTGATTTTCCTCTCTTCTCTTTGACCAAGGCTATTTATTCTGTTGTCTTACTATTCCTTGCTGAAGTTACTTGCAATCCTACCCTTCCTCAGGCTGTTTTTGTACCAGTCTGCTTGCCCAGAGTCTCTTGTGCTGTAGCAGCTCAGACTCTCTGGGGACAAAGTCCTTAAAACCTTATCCCATCCTTTCCTGTTATTCAGAACTGACTTTGTTGTAGTATGTTGGTTCCCTCTTCCAAATGGAGCCTTTTTAGGTATTCCCACAATTCATGCCAAGCAGGATCTCTTAAAAGAAAAGTGGATACTTAAAAATAAGTCCTTATTACTGTGCCCTTAGCTGTCTTTCAGACCTTCTGGATGTCTCTGTAACAGAACCACTATGTTAAACAAATATAGGTTCCACACATTTAAGGTCATGTTGGTTAACTCTTTCCTAATTACATAGTCTGTTGCTGGATAAGGCTTGCATCTGCAATAAAGGAAAAGCATCTTGATTTGTAAATAAGTAAATAATTTTATGTGGTCATGGAAAGAAAAGGAATTTAACCAAGTATGGCTTTAATAATGTTAAATAAATGTCCATGAGAACAATGTGCAGATGTAAAAAAATCTGGCTTTTGTACTGTTTTACAGAGTTTGGGAGTATATTTTTGATTAAACTTTACTGTGTCAGGAACATACCTATAGCGGATGTTTGCTGATGACAGCTCAGGATCTATCTGTGTACTGTAACTGGAAAACTTCCCCAAAGCTCCAAGTTTTGGAGAAAAGAGAAGAATTTGATAATGGATACAAGGGCAAGAGATCTCAATGCAATTGAGATGCATTGGGGTTGAGGTCATATGCCCATCTAATGTAATGCATGGTTCAGCCGTGCTGCTGTCATCTCTAGAAAGACATTGGTGGTGGTTACTCAGCAATCTCTGCAGTGCCAATACCATTTGGAGACATAAAAACATTCTCCAGTTGAGATGCCAGTCAAAAAAGCTACATGATCAAATCTATGTCCAAGCCTGAACTGCACATTCAGCCCACTAACTGCACCAGCAGCAATCTGTGGTGCAGCTTTGTGAAGTGTACACTAACCCAACAGTCAACACCTCATCTGGAGAAATACCTCACCTTTTATCTCCATCCCAAACACTATTACTTATTTTCCCACTATGTAATTACATTTTGTGTATCAATTCTTATTATGCTATTGCTTTAAACATAATCAGTGGCATAATGGGACTTTTGATTCCCATTTCTTCTCTTTTCTGAGGTTCTTGAACACAACCAGATGGCTGCTTATGTGACACACTCTACCAGCCACTAGTTTAAAAGCTGGTGTTTTGCTTTCATTTGTGTACTTAAATGCTTTTAACTAGAAAGTTTTACTTCAATAAGATACAACTTAAAACCTTAAGAAACATCTTAAATATCTACCCAGTGAATTTAACCAAAAGCTCTCTTGCTTCCTCCTACTTTTTTATGGCTATCAATGAAATTTATTATGCAATAATGAACCATGCAGGATCTAAACTGACCCAAGATTTACTTTAATGGATCTTAACTTGTCAGGTTTCCCCTTCTCATTTCTCCCTCCTGATATTTTCTTGTCTTGTCAGAATTCTCATTATCCCAGCTATTAACCCATTTTTTAACTTTGGACAAGTATGTATTTCATTAATGAACACTTAAAAATTAATGATGGCAGAAATTAAAAGTCTGCTATAAAAGAATAGAATTCAAATAGGCTCTTTAGGATATGATTTTTATTTACGCTCCAAGTGGATGGTATATGGACAGTGGATAAAACTGGTGGCAAAATCATAGTCATTCAAAAGTCAGTTCAAACTGTTTAAAGTTTTCTCCTGACTTCAGTAGTAGATTTACAGAATTCAGTCTTATAGACAATTACTAAAATTTTATCTTTTCATAAAGCTACTTTATAAATAATACTGTAGATCAACCACAAAAATAACCTCCATAAAAATATCAGATGTCCTTTTCATTTTTGTAGGCTTCAAAGGAAGAGGTTTGAATTGCATTTCTGTCAGAATAAAACACTGAAGCCAGTGTAGCTCCTGACAACCTCCCATTTTGTCCCTAGTTTTCCTAGAAAGTATGACCAAATATTTAGGACCTAGTTTTCCTAGAAAGTATGACCAAATGTTTAGAAACTAGTACAGCTGAGTGTTTGGAAAATATATGTAATAGGAATCACATTGGTATTGCCTGCTCAGATACCAACCCACACTATGTACATAAAATAGGAAAATCACTACACAAGACTACAAATTAAATAAATTGTGGCTTTATCAAATTATTTATTATTAATAATCTGTAAATAGTAAATTTACTTTCCCTTTCTGTACACGTTTCCTAGAAGACACTACTGGGAAAAAATAGCTGAATTGACACATACGCTCTCATTACTTTCTCATGGTTGTTCAATCTACCGTGCCACCTGTGAGACAACGATGTCCCAGAACAGATACCCGAGAGTCAATAGTTCTGTGTTAGCCACATTTCAGAAGGATCAGGCAGGCCATTTTTTAAAACTTTTTTTCTATTTTGATCCATTAATAAATGTGATACTGTTAAGGGTTTTGGTTTTTGCACATATCTTAGCATTCATAACAGTTTACATCACAAATTATCACTCTGGCTCACATGATATCAGCCTTCTACAAGTTATAAATATCCAATAGAGTAAATGATATGTTTTGCTATTTTGCATTCATGACAGATGTCATAGTATCTGTGTTATACTGCAAATGAATAGGAAATGACTCAGTTTTGTACTTGTCTGATGAGACTTGGAAAGAGCAATGCAAACTTCAATGGTTTCAGGCTTCAAGGAGCTTGAGTACTGAACTCTGTGGAAATGTCAGTGAGTTAGTATCTACATGTTGGCATGCTTGTTCCAGTCTAAGACATTGTTTTGTCATCTAATTTGCTAATGTGATTGCTTTGGGAATTTATTAATTAATTTAGTTTGCTGCAGATTTGTTCTCTTCTTGAGTAGAAGGATTCTTCCGGCTGCTAAGATCAGTAGACCTACAGCGTCCTGATATATCTTGACTTCATGGCAGAGGGAAATCTGGGTGCAGAGCATTTATTTTTTTTTCACAATATGTTGGGTTCCATGAAAAGGCAGCCCCAGCACATGTCTTATAAGTAAGTCACAGTATGATCTGGCTAAGTCCCCAGTCTGACCTATTGCAGAACAAGCGTCTGTGCAGAGAACCTGGCAGAGCACCCTCAACACTCAGCGTAGACAAAGCCTATACCATGTGATGTTGACAGCAATAGATACAACACATTATAAAGTATGGACTGTGCATGAAGCGCTATTCTACTTGCCACAGCAAGAGGAAGTTATATGAAACTTGCATAGTTTATCTCCCTTTGAGCAGAATGGCTTTAATCTAGCACATGTTCCTCACCTTTCTGACCAATAATAAATAGCTGCAAAGTGTGTCTTGATCCAGGTTATTCTAGTGCATCTTCTGAATCACTTGCATCTACATTGTGGCTATTTTTCTTCTACCTTATGTGGATATTTGCTCAGTCACACACAGGTTTTATATTTTTAACAGGGTATATTAATTTTACTCACATCTGAACGCTGGATCCAGTAGCTTCTCTTGGTATTGGCTTTATGCAAATGTCTCTAATGCATTCCATCTATAAGCTTCAGTCTATTCTTAAAATATCTATATCTCTGAGTTAGCCTTCTAATGAACATGAAGTTACCTCAGTAAGTCCATGACCTACAAATGACCTGCAGTCATCTCATGAGCATTCCTGCTGAACCACATCACAAGTTATTCTCCCTTTCCAACAACTTACAGGCCAGTGGGAATAGGCAACACACTTTTACCTGCAATCCCTCGCACACAGGCTGGAGGCAAACTGTCTCAAATGGGTCGAAGGCTTCAACCCTTTCATCTCGAAGCAACATAGGACTACTTAAGAACTGCATCTCTGTCTTGCTCATATTATCCATTTGAGGGATTTAATGCAGATTTCTGGCATAATTTCAAAGCATGTTCTTTTAAGTTAATAAAATTACAATATTAAAAGGAAAATAATAATGTATTCTCAATGTTATAGCTCCATTGTGCAGATTAGTGGGTGGATTTTCTGCCAGGTCACCTTTGTTATATTTAATAGCAGTCATAGATGTCAAAACCTCATGCAAACTGTACAAAATTAAGAGTAATATGACCAGTAAATTTTACTTTTATGGTATTTTATTATTTTTATTTTCTTTGAAGAGATTTATTCCATCTTTGAATAAATTGAAGAAACAAATAAGAAGAAAGTTGCAACACGTCTACCAAAGTTTGGAAGACTGAATTTGGGATTTAAAGGTGGTAGTCTGGAAAACAGTGTTATTTTTCTCATCTAATGCCCAGGGGAGCTCTACTGCATTTTTGAACAAGGTAGTGGCACCACATACATTATGGATAACATACAGTGACAACAGTTCCCAAATGTCTGCGGTGTTAATGCAGGTGATGTTATGATGCTCAAATCTCTGGTCTGTGATGTAAGACATAGTGTAGTAGCTAAATGTTTCTCTGGATGTCTGAGTCAGATGAGAAAGTACACTGTTTTTCTGTAGTCCTTGATCTTTGCTACTACTTTTTTGATGGGTTTGAAACACCCATTTACACAGCTTGCCTTAAAGCACCAGAATTAGAAAGGGATATTTATTGCTTTTTTTCACCAGTGGACCTTTCCAGAAAGGATTCTTCTGCATGAGGAAACAGCTAAAGACTTTTTAGAACCATCTCAAAAACCCCAGAGAAATATGGGATTATTATTCTGCATTATATTGTCTTCTGGAGGTGTTTTCAGAGATTTGCTCATCATTCCTTTATTCTTTGTTCTCACTTTCCTCACGTTCAAAAGTTCTTGATGCCTGCATGCGAGCAACTAACCATGCTAATTTTGCTTTTTATCTAGTTAATAAATTTGGATCTACCAAGCTTTTAAGACTCTGTAATCTGCATAACTTTTCTTCAACAGCAGACAAAAAGAGAACAATAAAGCCCTAATATGAGAGTCAACCTTTCTAAGATTAAAGGAAAAAGAAACTATACAATTAAATTGGCAAAATTTTTCTGCAGAATGGGTAACTATTGCAATTCTTTATGTTAAAACTTAAGCTTGTTTCATCTTTCTCCATATCATCACCTGTACTACTGCCAGGATGTAATTTTTTCTTGGAGTGTTTGGATTGCTCTAACAGGATTGGTTGTATTTATTTGTCATCATCATGAATACAATTTGCAGTAGTCTGATGGCTTCTTCCCTAGAAGTTTATCTCTCTTTATTAGATTACTGGTGATTAAATAATTTTAGGATTATAAAAAAAATTAAAAATTTGAGTGAGTTTGGGCATTCTAGACTTTGTGAGTTGATCAGTCCTGTGACCTTTAACTTTTTAGGTGCTAAGTAATAATAAAAAAAAAGGCTAAAAATTGTGGCTGATGTAGCACCTAGGATATCATACATGCTAGAACAATAGAACATCCATGTCTTACCTTAACCAAGTCATGCTGCATTGTAGATACCCAGAGATGCTTGCAAATAATTTAGTTTCTGCCATTTACGTAAGTTAAATAAGATTTTCCCCTAATAGATGGAACACCTGTTATTATTGCCTAAGATACAGATTAGTATTGCTCTCATTTAATTTCTCTTTCAATAGTTATTTAATTTGTGTAAATTAATTTATAATCCATTATGCCTTATTTGTAGTATATCATTCATCATATATTGATTCATCCTTGTGGTTAGGATGTAGGTAAAGCTCTTTTCAATACATTGTTGTGAATGCCTGCTTTTCCTGGGGTGCTCCTGGACCCAGCTGAGGTGTGAAGTACACCAATTTGTGTTTCTAAGAGGCCAGTGGCTAGAAAAGACACCAGGATAATAAAACCCTCTAAAATAACGTGGAGGAAGGATTTGCTTCCTACCAGTCAGATTCTTTTAAAGAATCTTTTACAGTAGTTTATATACATAAAGCAAGAAAAAAAAAAGCTTTTTTCTTTAACTTCAAAGAGAGTCTTTTTACTCTTAACTTCTTTTTGTAACAATGAAGTACCTAAAATGCACATTATTTTGAGGCTAGAAAGTGATTCTCCAGCCACGGTACTGAAGAAATTTCAGTAGCAATAGTTAAGTAATAATCCCATCAAATTGTGCTGATTTCTCAAGTACTAAGGTACAAAGGGATCTGAATTGGTCACAGTTGTACTGAGAAAAATATTTGAAATATTATATTGTCAACACAATTTGCACAGCAAAATAGAAAAATACCTTGTTCCTGGCCACTGAATGCTGGAAATCTAATTTGCACTGCAGAAGTCTCTGAAATTGCATGGAAATGAGGTCTTAGTGTTCCCTGTAGGTGTGGCTATGAAGGTCTCCATGTCCCACAGCTGCATGGTAAACTTAGTGGAAGTGAGACATTTTGCTTACTGTTGGACCAAGTAGCAGACGTGAGGACATGCTCACATGGCATGTTGTGAGCAAATGTGCCCTTACTTTACCCACAGTCTGGGCTGACCAAGTGCCACATGGCTGTGGTTGGCATGGCACTGAGCCGATGCTGACAGCGTGGGGAGAGGTGAAGGATGCTCCCTCCACTTGGCACTGTGTGAGCATCGTCACAGCTTGGGGCAGCTTGAGCTTTGGGCACAACAAAGTGGTGGTTTTAGGGTCTCATGAAGGTAAGATGTAAGAACTCAACATCTTTACTCATTAGCATTGCCCTTCCAAAGGCTTTTGTCCCCAGCTATAGCTCTCCTCAAGTTTGTTGCAGGAGGGAGAAAGGAGGGGACTCTACTCATGAGCTGGCGTATGGGCAGCATGGAGACATCCTTCCCCAACCAGGTTAAACCTACTCCTGGCTCTGCAAGAGCCTCATGAAAGGGTTCAGCTGAGGTAAAGGCTTTGCATTTCTCCTCTGTGCAGTTGGAGTTGGGCACGCTCAGAACTCTGTTGTGCTGACTCTCCCAGAGCCAATGAAGTGGTCGAGCTCAGAAGTAAGAATGAAATTTCAGGGCTGCCAATTGTTTTTAGAGCACCTGGGTGTTAAAATTCCTCTGAAAAGTGTAGCTCTGATTTTTTGTACTGCTTAGAAACTCTGAAACTACTTTTGGAATATCAAGGATTTATTCTGGAAGGAGGAAGAGCTGACTCCCTTACAGATCTGTCTTCTAATATTCTTTAATAATGACATCTGGTGAGCTGAACCTTCAAATACGGCAATAATGGTGTGTTAGTGAGCGTGAAAAGCCAATGGCTCTTTTCTCACCTATGTTCATCATCAGGACTGTTTCTACAAGGAAGAGAATATGCTTTCAATTATTGCTCTAATCTCCCTGGTGGGCAAGGGAATGGGAGAAGTTTGCTCTTACACATAAACCGTTGGACCTGTAGTCTCATAACATTCAATATTTACAGAATTCATCCTGTAAATCAGAGCAATATATTCAGTTCCGTGCTATACATTGTTACATTTGCAATAGTTCATTTCTTCCTTCTATATATATTTTCATATAGCCCCATGGTCCTTTGGGGAAGCTTGAACCTGAAAAAAAACCGTACAGGGGAATATAAATGATCTGCCCTTTTCCAGCTGACTAATGTGAGCCATAAAACACTTTAAAATACAAAGGAGACTTAACATCTGGTCAAGTTTACTCATCATAAACACACGTGAATGAAAAGTACTTCTTGTTCTGTGGAGCAGAGCCAAATGAATGATAGACTAAGACAGACATTTCACGTTGTTATATGCAAGAGCTCTCTTCTTGCATTTCAATAGGTAAATTAGGGGTAACTCGAGAGTAAAATATGCAGGTAGCCTCAGGAAACATCATATATTATTTTATTCTGAAACCTTTCTATAATTAAAAATGAAACCTAATTGCAAACTCCCCATTCCTTTTATGAAATGTCAAAGAAGTGATGTTTTTCAATGTCATTGTCAAGTCAGTCCAATAACAATGTCAGGTCTGGAGTAGTGATGCAAAATTTGTTTTCTTGACAAAATTTATGCTTCAACAACTTCCTACTTGGGAAGAAAAAAAAAAAAAAAGGCAGTGTTAGAGATGGCTGTATCTGCTGTATTAGATGTCTACCTGATTATTTTAAAGGCTTTCATGGTGGCTTACCTGGTGGTGTTAGTTGTCCAACTGCAAAAATACAAAGCTAGATGACAAAGTTTTCTGCTTTTCCTAAATCTTTTTCCCGGGCAGGCGGCTGACAGCTCTCCAGCACCGCCCTCTGTGCTCCGAGAAAGCAAACAGGCTCAGCCAGCAGCAGCAGGCAGTGGGAGCAGAACACAGATCCAAGGGACTCTGCGAGCCTAAGCCAAAGCAGTGCCCAAGAGGGAAGGATCCCTTTGTGCAAGGCTTTGTAGCCCCTCTGAGCAGAGAGCTGGAGATGCTCTTCACTGGGGGAGATGGCTGCTGAGGGGATGCTCAGAGCTTGCTGCCATGGTCGGTGGTCCCCGAGGGATTGTTCTGTGGCATGCAGGGATTTGATCTTGTAACAATACCAGTGTAAAAGACAACTTTGTGCTTCAGCAAAACACAGCTTCTGTAACTGATATGACCATTTCAAACACTGATTATGGCTGAGGAGAAAGAAAAAGGAAGAAAAATCCCTTTTTTTTTTTAGTTAGATCTCAGAGATATCCTGCTGGAGTCAGGTTCTGCTGGTGTAATTCATGCTGTTCACGAGCAGCCCTGCTGAATTCATTTGGACTGTTTGCAAACTAATGTACAACTCAACTTGAGTAAACATGCCCGTGTCTGGCCTTATATAAATACAAATGAACCTGGAGACTGTAAACTAAATACAAACAAAATTCTTTTACTCCATGCTCAGGAGCAAAAAGTGGAATGGAGAATGGTTGAACTGTTTTCTTTCCCTGCTCTTGACCAACATATAAGTACTCCTCTGGCGTTTACAGTGTATTATTTAGTACCTATTTCTACTAAACCCTGAGTCTCTACTAGCAAGACCGACCTTCTCTTTCTTCAAAGAAAGGTTACGTGCCTGCTGCTATAACCTGCATTTCTTCCTACCCATCTTGAGAATCACTGCTGGCATTTAAATCCCTTGTGCGGGCAACTGTGTTGCCAATGCATCATTACTGCAAAAAAACACCACCATCGGGTCTGGTTCTCCCTGTTTGGCTTTCATCAGCCACCTTTTGCTGTTCTGATTATAAACTTCAGGGACAGGAGTCGTTAGTCTGTGTTTTTCAGTCCTGCCTAATGCAGGTTTGGTCTGTGACTGAAACAGAGTTATGTGAGTAACACATGTAAAATTCAAAACTCTAATACTTGCTTCCTTTTTTTTTTATTTGCAAAGGAATAAAAGAAAAAATACTAAAATAGAGCAAAAATTTTCAACTTGTGTGTATTTTGTAAAACCTTAAGAAAACAACCTTACACGGCCCCAACCAAGTTGAACAGTATTCTTTAAAAAAGAAAACAGTCCTAAATTAAGGGTGGAATTTTAGCCTCAACTTTGAATTTCCTGGCTTTTGTTGGTTTCTTATATACCCTCATTATTTCAGCAGTGTGTTGTTTTTGGTCTGACTAATATTTAGAAATTGTTCCATCCAAGCTTTAGATGTCTACTGTTTGCAAATGATTCATTTCTGTTTGACTTCATGAACAAAATTTGCACAGTGGGTCTTTTTCCTGCCCTTGGTGTGTCTCTCCCTGCTCCAGACTCTATTTTGTTCTATCATAATAACCTGTGTGGTTGCCTTGCAGCTCCAGAGCGGTGTGCATTTCAAACTGGGAGCTCTACCTTTGCAGGGATGTGGTTTAGGGAGACAGACAGGCATTTTTTCTGGCCCAGGCTGAACAGCCTGAATGAATTGCAACAGCACAGTGGTACGAGTAGATATTCAGATGGATGCTGGCAGCAATTCTCAACTCAAGTACTGAATTATTCCAGTGGGGTTTGAATAAATAGTTGAGAGGAAAAAAAATAATAATAAAAAAATTGTGAAAATATAATTTTAAAAGCTCTTTACAGTACATTTATTTTTAAATGATTAAATATTTTGTCAAAGGTATTCCATATGTTTGCACAATAGTAATTATGTAATAGTAGCAGTGATTTGGGTTCCTTGTCCTCCTGGGTAGGCTGCTGTCAGAGTTAGAAAAACAGCTACCTCTTCCTGGTATAATGATCCTGAACCAACACAAAATATCCAGAGTGTTCTGTTCTTTGGCAGTAAATTAGGGATAAACCTCTAATTTAAGTTCATGAATGCCAGGGATCATGTAGTATCCAGAAGTAGAAAATTTATAGTGCCAAGTGGTACAGTGTCTTCTTGATATGCATAACCAAGGCAGGAGTAAAACCATGTGGCAAGACTTAGCCTCAGCCTCATCTTCTTTAGCCCATCCTGCTTATGGGAAGGGGTACATGCAGCAGCTCGTGTCCTGGGAAAGGGAGGAAGGATTGCTGGGACATAGAGTGGCCAGTGCAGCAGCACTGCCAGCACCTCTTATATTCATCTCCCTCTCCTGCAAGGAGCTGCAGGACATATATATCCCGCTGCCATACCCCACTCCTGAAATGACAGTCAGGGTGCCAAACCCATGCTGTGTTCAGTAAACTGCACTCTGCTCCTTTTTTCAGAGTTTATTTGGAAGCTAAGGATAACTAAAAGACAAGTTAGATAACCAACAACTTAAGTATCATAGATAGAAGGAATATCTGTAATGCTTTATACCAGAAATTAATTCAATCTGTTATGAAAACCTCCATTAAAGAGCTGCTGTTTGCAAAGAGTGATGTAGAAAAACAGAGTGAGACATGGAAAAAAAAGTAGAAGAGAAACAAAAACAATGAAATGCGACCACTGCTGATGCAGAGCTTTCCCTGTTGTTTTTTTTTATTTGAAAACATTAATTTCTAAGGTTTTTACAAATACAGAGGAACTTTTTTTTTTGGTGCAGTTTGTTTTGCAGAGATGTATTTCCAAATTTTTTTCAGAATGCTTGATATTAGGTCCTGAACCACAATCTTCAAATGTCACATGGAAAAAAATTTTCTTGCTGGTTAGGTGTGACATTTCTCCTGACATTGCATAATATCAAGTCTTGTGATCTATTTACATTTAAAACTTGTAGAATTAACAAATGAACACACATAGAGGGCCCTCATCTGTTTGTAGCATTTCTAAATTGCACTGATTTTCATATTTAATTTTTTAAGGGTGTAAATGTTCAGTTTTAACTGGGATTTAGTTTTCTGCAATGCAAATTTTTCTTAATGCTAACAACAGATTTTAGCACTATACCCACATTCAGGAACAAGTTTTGTATGTGACCAAACTCAATGTAATTGCCACATAATTGGGTTAATTGGCATTACAAACAAGTCTCGGGGGAAGTAAGATGACTCCCTCTTTATATCATCACTTTTGAAATTTCCACAGTCAAGAACCAGTGCTTAAAACTCTTCTTCCTATACTGACTCCTCAGATAAAAAATATACAGCTAAGTGTGCTATACCATGTATTAAATAGTGGCAGACTTTGGAGAAGTAACAGTACAGAACTTATTCTTTGTCACTTAATTAGTCCCAATATACAAGTCATGTACTTCGATGGTAACTGTTAGAGCTCTCCTATCACTGTGGTTATTGCCCATGCCACTCCAGAGTGGAAATATTAAACAGGAACAGTACTTTTAGTTTCTCTGGCTAACATAGCCCATCAAATTGCCTCTATCTGCCACAGCTGCTATTCCAACTTTATTATATTACAAGTAAATGTGTTTGGAATGATGCCTGGCTATCAGTATTTTGTCCTTAGAAGAGAGAAAGGAAGACCAATGGTAGACAGATATTATTATCTAGACTGTAATGAGTCCCAAAGGAAAATTTAAGGAGTAATTGTAGCAAGTCTCTGGATGGACCAAAAAATATTAGCCAAATCTCGTCTGCTCTCCAACTTCCTTCTTTCTTTAAACTGTCAACACTTTCCATGCTTTTTGGCTGAAAATGCCCCTCTTCATCTCAGCTAAGCTCCATATAGCTTTTTACTTCCTTGCAAAGTTTTCAAAAAGCTTAAGAGGCTTCTTAAAGTGTCATTTTGTATGTGGTAGTAAATCCAGCTGAACTGGGTGCACTAATGAATTTGTCAGGGTATTTATATGGAAGAGATGTGGGGGAAAAGTTCACGCTGTGATCTGTGCATCTCTAACATGGAAGTACCTGCCAAAACTGAGAGTTTCATGTCTCTACCTGACTAATGCCTTTCTACAGAACACATCTGACTGCTAACAGTAGAAACAGGCCCTTTGTTTAAGGGAATGGATATTGAAGAACAGCTAGAAAAAGGGATCGAATGTATGATTTCATCATGGACAGTTTTACTTTTTATTTTGCTGCAGGAAAACTGAAGTCTTCATTTTCATGACTGTTAAAATAACTCTGTCTCCAGTTCCAAAATATTTTCCAGTTCGAATAGTCAGTGAAATAAAGATCTCTTTTTGATGGAATAAAGATGGTTTCCTTTTCTAGGTGTGTTCTTCTTTGAGGTGTCTGCTAGGACACCTAAGACCAAGCTTCTAGAGCTGACTTGGGAAAAGGACGATTGCAACAGCCAAATATCCATTTGTTTTTTTCATGCCATTTTGATGTCCTTACGTTGCTCTCAGCACTTAAATCAAGACATAGAGAGACAAAATAGTATTAGGAACATATAGAATATTGAAAATTATCATGTGACATGAAATAAGGGAATAAGCATTCTCTGAGATGGAAGCAGGAGACATATAGTGGGAAACGCTATGATGACATTCAGAAAGTTACAGTGATAGCTATTCGGCATGGCACAGTGTCCTAGCAGATTGCTAGATGACTCCAGTTCTTGGTGTATTTCAAGATGGTCTGGAGGATCTATTATAAGGTTGTAGTCTTGTCTAAGCTCCTTGGTTAATTTGTTAATTTTTTTTGTCCTTTGGAAATAACATTCTGAATGTGAGCTATAGGTGCTGCTTGGTGCCCACTAACTGTGGTGCTGGTCCAAGGTGGATATTAGCTCTTTGTGATTATTGGAGTTCACCACCAATGTTTTGCGTGACACAGAAGAAATGAATTCTCAGAGAATTATTGGATCCTGCTCCTTTTTTCCTAGAGCAGCTCTGACCTGCTGAATGCTGCTGAGCAAACCCACCTGTAGGGTAGGATGGAAAAGCTTATAAACTCCTTGCCATTTCAGGCCAGTAGAGAAAAAAGCCAAGGAGCTGTCAATATTTATATTTAGACCTAGAGATGCATATTTTTCTTTTCTTCTCTTTTTTTATGAGGGGGGACCAGACTGGGAGAGTCAAAAACTTGTTGAGCCCAGGACAAAAATAGCACATTTTTCTGCATTTTATTTTTCTTCTCTCACAGTTTCTTCCATTGACTTTGGTTCAGCTCTCACTGGACCAACAAGCTCTGAGAGCTCCTATAAAACTCTGAAGTAAAAAAGAGTGTGCCTGCCAGGTGGGATTTTTTTTTCCCAAGTGCTCACAGCTCTAATTTTCACCACATGTGAACAAGTGTTTGCAGTTTTAAAGATGTGTTGAGTAATTGCACATGCGAGACATCTTCTCTTTAATGTTCCCAGTGTGTTCAAAGCTTTTCCGTGAGAACACCCCTGTTAACAATGGAGTTGTGGCCTTTCGCTTATGCTTAAGTGGGTACCGCTTTGTGTTGAAATATAATTGGTAGCACTTGCCTATTCTTATTCCCTTAGCTTAGCTAATGAAAGACACTGCTATAATCTACTCCTCTTAGGATCAGGCTCTCTGATCTAGAAGGAGGTGGAAAGGCACCAGCAGCTAACATTACTATAGGTACCACTTCTTTTTTGTATCAAAATAGGAAACAAGGAGACTTGTAGCCTCCTCTGTAGGATGAAGCTGTAAAGTTATATGTTGCTTTTACACATCAATAAAAGGGAATATCCCTGTTTTGCAAGGGAGGTCTGTCAGACAGATGAAATCTGCAGAATATGTGGTCACCTTCCCTGTGACACCACAGAAATGATGTGCCAGAGCTTCAGTGGTGGCTGAACAGTTTTCAACACAGATCAGGAGGAGGGAGAGATTTATCATCAGCCTTGGTCACCCTTTTTCCATGCACTAATAACAGGGAGAGAGATGGCTTTGGTGATGTTATTTCAGTGCATCACCATCCAAAAAAACAGTCTTTAGGGGGATTTCTCATAGCCTGGTTGACTGTCCCATAGGACTGAGTCTGGACACCACTGGCAAAAGAATAAACCAAAGAAGAATGGCTTTGGAGGGCTGGTAGAACTGAGGGACACAAATGAACACAAATGATAGAAAAGGAGATTTGAAAGCAGATGAGTTAAAACATGCAATTGCTGCGAGATAGGACTCAGATAACAATTGCACTTTCTTAGTTTCTAGAGGTTGCTATTCTCCTGCCCAGTAATTTGGTGCCAAAGTGCTACTGAAATGTGAATTCCTTCCAAAATTGGGTGCCTTTAATCATTACTAGCAATGGAATTAAAAACAATGTATTGTTGAACCTTATGGTGAGAAAACTATAACTATTCTCTTTTCCTAAATTAGTCTGAAAATGTTGTATAGTCTAGGGTTTTATTTGAAATAACACACAGTAAATAGCCTGGTAAATGTTTTATAAATTTTAGGAACTATAATTAAAAATTATTTACTCCTAGTTATTTCTGGAAAGCAGCTGACGATAGCCTGTTCTGCACTGCCCTCTGCTTGGGGGAGCACTGAGCCACCCTTCTCTCCTTACCATGCTTGGAGCAACATCAAAAGTGCCTACAACAAAGACATGCTTTTAAACCCAAGCAAACAAACTGCCAGCAACACTTACATTTATATTTTTTGTAGTGATCAAAGGTTTTGGTCAAGACCACCACCCTACTGGGATATGTGCTGTACAAGGAAGGCACAGTCCTTGTCCCACAGAACGTGGCTGGCTTGAATCAGACACAAAATAGAAGTTGTAGAACTGTGGCTGAGCAGCCACATCTTGGGGCAACCCTCACCAACAAATTTCCAGGCTGAACCCCTCCAGCAGGTCACATATACAGAAGCATGTGAGCACATTCTTCCTTTGAGCTAACACAGCTGCTCTTTAAGCTGCAAATGGAAACGCTCATGCTTTTCAGATCCAGAGGTCTCTAGTTCAATCTCTATAGATAAACTCTCTGGAGATGTGCTTACAGTTACAGCATTAATTCAAGGCAGGAAAAACAAGTGAGCACTTTTAGATTATCAACACCCTCAGAAAGAAATCTGTTCATTACAGTTATGACAGGCCCAGTGATTCATTAGTTAGAAAGAGGTTAATATGCATTTGTAGATATAAAACAGAGCTGATCAGAACAGATTGAGTTCCCTCAGTAGTAGCTTATTACCAAAGAATTAAAGGTTGCAGTGGGATCTGCATCTAAAATTGGAGGAAACTGCTTGGCTAGAAACACTTTGGTGCTATTATTTTTTTTAACTTGAATTGCTCTTTTCCCTTGTTGGTCTTTTGCTCTATGATGTATGTGCAGAGAGCAACTGTAACACTTCTCCAGAATGGTATAAACTTGTCATATTAAATTTCACTTGGAAATTAAAAGGTTTCTAATCAGCAGAGCAGTGAAGTTCTGGAACAGCCTTCCAGCAAAAATGGAGGCCAATAAATTTAACCATAATGAAGCCTGAACAGTTTATAAAAGGGATTATATGACATAGTCCTTAGAATATGAGGGGACTGAAACTGGTGATCTACGTGGCTCATTTTCTGAACTATATTCCTGTGTCTGAATATTACAGCTGTTGTCCTACAACACATTTCTCTAGCTTATTCTGTGATCATTGCTGTGTGAAGAATAGGGGACAGTAAATGCCAGAATACCATTTTATGGTGCCCCATATATATAACTGCAAAATTTCAGTTAAAAAATAGATGCTGTGTCAAATTATCTTAATGTTAGTTCTTCTTGCAGGCAATTAAGGTCCTTGTTACAGGACTAAAGGGAATCTAACATAACACAAGAAGAGCTGTAGCAGGTTAGAGGTCCAGTTAACCCAGTAGCTGGTTTCTGACTATGGCTGAAAATTTTCAATGAGAAGAGCAAGACTGTGGTACTACTTCTTGGAAGTACTTTCCTAACTTCCAAAAATATGGTGCCCATGGACTTCCCAGAAATCCGACCTAGTTGCTCTGGGCTTCCTAAGCCATCCTCTAGTTTATCCTCTGTGAATTCAGGCAGCTGCTTTTTTGACACATGAAGGCTTTTGACATCCTAGTGCAAAGGCTTCTACAGCAGACCTGCACACTGCAAGGAGAAGCATTTCCTTTTGACTTGCTACCTGCTTGTTTAATTTAATGAATAGTGAACCACACTGAGTACCCAGCCTACTGCAGATGTTCTCTCTCATGCTGTCATTGAGCCATCTCTTTCTTAGTTTGAACCACCCTGATCTGCTGTGCAGAATCCAGCCTTACCTTGATTATCCTTGCTACACTTCAAGGATCTTTTCTTTTCTGATAGATTCTTCCTGAGACATGGAGACATTAAAACTATAGATAGCATTCAAGATTCACGCACACCATAGATTGATAGGTTGAAATAAAGATGTTCTTTGCACTCAGTCCTAATTCAGCCTCCAAACACCTAGTTGAAGTTAGCCATCTTGGCTTCTGATTTATTTCTATGTTCCTTTATGAAACAAGATACAATCTGTATTTGTCTAAAACTTCTGGTTGCCTCAACATGGCACAGCTGCATAAGGGTTACAGGTCCAGCTACAGAGAGTATCTTCTTAGTAGCATGCAAAAGTTGGGACATTATCAGGACTCTTCATTTAGAGACCAGGTCTGAAATTAACCATTCACTTTTTTTTCACTTCACCATTCAGAACAATTTTTCAAAACTTTTTTTTTTTAGTTTTTCCGTCCAAAAGTGGAGTTAAGTAATTCACAGTCTTTGTAAATGGAAGAAAAAAACCAGGCACATTCGAGGCCTTTTCTTAGATGTTTTGATGCTCACAGAAACAATGGATTTCAGTGTTTACTGTCTGTATTATTTAGGTTACTGGAGAGTGCACTTATAAGCA
Source organism: Caprimulgus europaeus (assembly GCA_907165065.1). The sequence goes on from OU015529.1 coordinate 5,995,966, forward strand.
ATGCAGGCATTTCCCACCAATACTGGAGCATCTGAGAAATAATAGTGGTAGTCCAGAATGTCAGCACATTTCCTTCTTAAATTTATTTAGTCTTTATTACTAATTGCCATCCATTTTTGGCTGCCAATGTTAATTTTTAGCTATTTTTCCCTCTAATCTGCTAATTCCCTGAGAGATTGTTTCGTATAGTTAGGTCAGTAGTTTACATACTTTAACTAGAAACTCATGGTGTTCTCTTCTTATTCTAAACAGCTAATGAAGCAAAATGGGAACTGGAGCAGACACATTAACTTCCCCAAAAAACAAACTCCACTGATTTTGTGCTTTCCTAGAGAGTAAATCAAAGCAAGTTGGCTAGCTGGAACTCTGAAGTTTTTATCCTTATTTGTTGTGTGATCTTACAAAATTCATATGACCTGTGCTGACCATCCACAGAAGATGATAATAGGGTGTCATAAGGTTTAACCAGTGCTTGTTAAAACATCTTTAACCCTTGTGGGAAAACTGATGGTCAATACAATTGTGATCACCGGCTGACATTTGTATATGCAAGAAAATGGTGACCTTTTTTTTTAGGGATTTTCCAACTATTGCTGGCTATTGAAGATTAAGTATTCCTGAATGAATACAACTTAATGTTATTAATCACAAAGGACAATATAAAGAAGGGTAGCCTTTTTCACTGGAAAATGTGACCTTATGCATTGCCTATGCAGAATTTACATTTATAAGGTTCCTTTGAAGAAGAAAACCTAACGGTATGAAATACATAAGATTATGGTTGCAACACCCAGCTAATATTTTAGCTTATCCAATGGTTCCTGATTAAATTTACCTTTTAGATGCTTCCATCACCTGTGGATATTCAGTCTTTCCACTCTCTGTTTAAAATGTCTTGCAGAATACCAAACAGACAAAAATATTAGCCCTTGTGCAAAATGCTCAACTCCAAATTGATCAAAGAAAACTGTTGTGCATGAGGGCAGGTATCAGCAAACAGTTTAAACAGTGATATTGATATAAGATTATAATAGAATACATTTAATGTTGTATTTAAGACTTCCATATTTTTTCTTTCTATATTCAAGACTCATCAGGTCATTGATGTGGAGCAAAGTTTGGCTTTTGGTATTTAGCTGTAAGCAGCACTAGCAGAAGATCATATTTAATTCAGTTTTATAAGCTTATGCTCTCTTCCAGATTAGTTTATATTTTTCCTACTGAAGTTGGTGCAGTTTACCATGTAAATATATGTGTCTCAAAGAGGAGAATATATTGACCCTATCTTTATTCAGAGTGAACAATAAAGTAAGCTACTGTTTTCTTTACTGGAGGAAATGTTCTGAGTATTTTGAAATAATTTTTGTATAAAATCTGTTTTCATAAGAAAAAAAAAATCTGTTATAGTTCATTTTTCCCCATTAAAAAACCCCAACCAAACACACACAAAACAACAGCTTGTACACAAGCTTTGTGATTGCACTTACTCATATAAACAACCCAGCTAGCATTGCACAACCTGCGGGAGGTAGACCACCCAAATGAATTTTCAAGAGAAAAGTTTGAAAATTCCTTTTGTAAAGCCAAAGTTTGGACTGAGTTTTTAGAAACTTGACTTTTTGTGCTGCTGGGAAAAAAAACAGTGCAGCCCTTTGTTTCGTGCATGCTGAGGGCGAGATGCACAGATGCTCTTTCCTGAAAGGATTTTCTTAACTGTCAGTGCTGTTATTTAACAGCAATAATAAATGATAACATTTTGCACTTCTGCAGTCACTTTAATCCAAAGAGCACCAAATGTGCTCAGAGACACTCCTCTAGAAGAAGTTGTGAGTACAACTGCAAAGGAGAAGTTTTCCCCAGCTAGGACATGGTGGACTAAGTCCATTGGGCTCAGCAGAGAGGATGTGCTTCTGTGCAAATGTCTTAACTTAAATCAACACAGACCCCAACCCAGGGAAAAGTGGTTCCAGGAATGTGGCCTTAGTGATGGAATTACTGACTGAGCTGATAGGAATAAATAAGGAAAGCACAGCTTTATCTTGAAGTCCATTTATCATATTTATTACAGGATAAAGGTTCAGACAGGGGAAGGCTTTGAAATTCAGTAGACAGTAGCCTACCTAGCAGTTTGGAAAATTACCATACTTTTAATTTCTGCAGATAATGTAAAGGAAAGGTGAATCTTTCAAGGCAAATGAAAAATTAGTTTGTAAAGAGTTTGGGACAGAACTCATGTTTTTGTATCTTGGTCAGATCTATTAGGGCAATGGCGTTGTGTTTGAGGCCTCTCTGCATCACCCCATGGAAATAAGAAACAGAAATAATTAAGGAGGAAGGGTACCTGCTTTGCCTGTGATTTTTTTACTGCTAAAAAAAAACTTACAAATGTGAGTCTAAAAAGGCTCTGCACTCAAAAGGACCTTATAAAAAAACAATCAAAGTTTTGTACAGTGCTACAACTCCTCTCTACCATCAGAGATGACCTTCCATTCACCAGAGAACCTGAAGGGATAGCAGCTTTTGTGCTGGGCAAGCACTTACCGGATGATCTGGGACTGTATGATAGCTCTTATGTCTGAGGAGGATCAACTGTGGGGAAATTCATATGGCTATTTTCCTTGCTCTTTAGGTTAGGTTTTCCATGAACATTCATGTGTCTGACTACTCCTTATTACAGAGAGATTTTAAGGAGGGGATGTAAGTATGGGAACGTGGACATTTAGTCACTATGACTGCATTTTGGCAAACCATTTGCAGTTTTATACTAGAATTATTCACAAGGCTCCTTGATCTGGATTATCAATTTTCTTTGTGAGACAGGTAGAACTGGAAAGGGAGTGAGAGGCTCAGATTTTCTCTTGATTTCTTTGATTTCAGCAGTTGCTGGTCTACATAGTGTAGATATGGAAAAGACAGGCAAGTAAGAAGGCGTGCACCAGCGTGACCTTATCTGATTCAAAGCTGTTGTAAAAGAATTAGACACAACCCTGGTGTGAACTGGGACACTGGGATGTCCCCAGGCTGCAAATCAGGAGTACACAGCAGCAGCTCTGTGAGCCAGGGTCTCTTCTGAGTCTGAAACTTTGTGTATTTGATTGTTTGTTCTTGCCAGGCTGCTCAGCTGTCCACGGTGCCAGTGCCACGCTGAAAAATACACGAGTTCTCCATTTCAGGGCAAAGGAGCAGAGACCAAGGGCAGCCTAAAGTTTTACCCAGCAAGTCTGTGCCACCTTCAAGGCCAGATAAGTATGAGGAGATGGCACAAACATGGCTCATATTTTCAGAAATATGAGTGTGCTTGAAACCTGGTGAAAAAAACCCATCAATTCTGTCAGGTCCTACTTAGTGAAGCACAGAGATGAGCTTCCAGCTGAGGATATTTTCTTTAACAGGTCCTTGGTGCAGCTTTGGTTTTAATATTCCTTTTGATTATAGAGTAACCCACTGTTTCTGAGTATATTTATTTGTTTTTCACTTTTCATTCCTTTATCTTCAAAGGCTGGTTCATGTTGACTTTACCTGTAGAAAAAATTGGAATAGCTGATGTGTGTTGAAGTCTACAGAGAATCATACCAAGTGTTCTGATTATAGCAGTCTTGATTAAAAAGAAAATAAATATACAGGTGAAAAATGTGACCTAAGAGTTTGCATTATTCAAAAGGCTCCTTTTATTTTTCAAATGAGCTTTAGTAGAATTATATATGTATGTTTTATAATATTGAAACTGGCACATTATTCAAACCTAAAAAAACTTTTCATAGTTGTATTTAATTATTTCTTCTTCTTTGAAGCTTAACATATTTTCACCATATGGCAAGCATTTAATTTTTCCTATTTTTCTAGTGGAGATTAAATTAAAATAGTTATTTGGTTCAACAAAAACCTTTAACCTATCTGTGCTGAAAGTCAAGGGTTTTGTAAGCTTGTTCCTCACTATCAGCCCATACTTTTCATAACAGCTTACTCCAAAACCTGATGAAGTTGACAAAGTTCTTCCCATCATTTTCAGTAGGCTTTGGATCAAGCTCTCTGAGAACAAGACAGTTCTCCACTCCTGCTGCGAAGCCAGTGACAGAACCACAATACATAGATATTGTCATAGCTTTCACAAAAATAGTGGCCATGTGCCACATGGTGGGTGGTCTTTTATACCAGCCAGAGAGAAATTAAGCCAGCAGGCACATAAAATGGCAGTGAGACAAGAGCTCTTTTGTACCCTACTTCTCAGAGGAGACTGTCTTGTTGCCTAGATTGTCTTGTTTAACCCATTCTATAAAACAGGCATACCACTGATCCCTCCACAGGGCCTGAATGCTTAGGCTTGGACTAAATACATCTTCTAGGCTGGCATCTTAACTGGATTCAAGAACTTGAAGCATTTTCTATCACTGGTTGATTATAGTGGTAGTCCGCTCCTGCTACTGAAATGTTCACCTAACACAGTTTGCAAACTGTAGTTGAAAAGTGGCTTTTTGTGCCTCCTTGAAAACACTAAAAAAATATTCATGTTAGTGATGGTAGCAATGTGCTTCACCTCTCCATGAAACAGTTAAATTTTCAGAAACAACTATCAACATTTATGTCACAAAACTGATCTGAAATCAAAGAAAAACCCGAAACATTCTGGAAGTGTCATCTCCTGTTTACTTGCATGAGACTGACATTTCTGTAGAAGGAAGTTATGCCAAGAAAACAAGTAAATTCCATATCTTACTGCTAAAAAAAAAAAAAATCAGTCTTGCCCAGTGGCTCAATGGCTAACTCCCAACTACAACCTAATTAAGGTTGTCTAGAGGAAAAGGTTGTAATATGTGAAAGAGGGTGTGCTTGACAAGATAAATGATGTCTCCTGCATACATTAAAGAACACCTGTGGACAAGCTAAAATTCAATGTTTCGAAGTCCCTTATAGCTATTTACATTGCCATTCTTTCTATAAAACCAATTATTATCTCCAGTCCCTTACACCATTCCATTTAGACACAAAGTAATATTTCTTTAGTAAGAAAAAATTGCTATTGTTATATATAAAGATTCCAGTTCCTAAAGCCCATTCCTCATTGGAGGTAGGCAAGCAACTCATGGAACTTAACTAGGCCTGCTCATGTGCTCTTATTTAACCACTTGCTTTAACTGCCATGCAGCAGTTGGGCCAAAAAAAGCAGATTTATATGGAAACAAGAGAACCTTAAAAAGTTCTCATCTAATTCATCGTTCATTGTAGAGTTATTTCATGGCTCCATGTTTTGCAAGAAGTCTCAGTACTTTTTGAGTGGGTTTCAAACCTGCTACCTACACCAGAATTTTATGCTGAGACTGAAATTAGGAGGTGGCATTTCTTTTCATGCATTGGAGTGTCCTGAATTGAATAACTCTGCCATGAATGCGACATAAACTGTGATGTTTGTAGATTCCAGACTCGTGCTTGGAAAAATAATTTTTGCTACAGGCAAAGAACCACTCAGCAGGGAGTGAGGAGCTTTGGATTCCAGTCTCTGGATGAATGTTTATTTAAGGAAATTTAACCCAGTTCCCTAAAAATAAGTTGTTACAGTTCTGTACCCATATGTCTCTTAATCCATCAATCTAGCCAATAATTTTTGAAATCATTGCCCTATCATCACAAAACGTGACAAGAGACTAGAAATCTCCAAGGTAGAAAATTTACATATAGCATGAAAAATGGTTTGACTGGTTTGATAGAGGAAAGAAAGTCACTACAATATCTCCACAAGGAGAAAGGCAAAAGTTGAAGCTCCTGGCTGGCAGCTAAAATGAACCAAGTCAAAATCTGGAGCCGAACATGTCTACTGAAGTCTGAAAGAATTATGGCTCTAAATTTGGCATTGAGAATAAATCACTACTCTTTCTAAAGGAAGATTTTTTTTTCTTTAGATTTTTTGAACTGATAATAAATATTTTTCTTACTACAGTATGAAAGCTTAGATTGCTCTTGACGTAGTGAGTGAAATGGTGTTTCTGTTTAATGCAGTGGGAGTTTTAGCATTGACTAGCCAGCATTTTTTGCCATAATATCTTCTTGAATACAAAGTGCAGCTGTGAATACATCTGTTTCCTTGTTTTGTTTTGTTTTGTTTCACATGTTGCATTGCTTGGTTTGGCTGTCAAGCAGAGGGGGAACTTAGGGTAGGAAGTTGTTGCTGTATCTGTCATCTCACCTGAAGCAGTTCTTGAGATTTCTATAAACTGTATATTCTTTGGCTCTTCTACAAAAATGTGAGAATATTCAGATAGAGCTGTAACTGATGCTACATCCGCTTCATGGAAAAAAAGATTTAATGTAAAGATTAGTCAAAAGAACAAAAGACCTTTCTTCACTTTCATTTATTCATTGCATATTCAGTTTACTTTTTATCACTCTTATAGTAAAAAAAACCCCAAAACCTACACACATCTACATCTCGGTAAGAATGCACCCTTCCATTTCAGTATTGTTACAGGAATTAACTGTGCAGGATTCCACCCATTTGCCTGAGACACAAAGAACTAGTCCATGATAAAATGTAAAATGGTGTAATTAGTCCTCATTCTAAAAATCTTAATATCCAAGCAAGCAAACAAACACACATTTTGTTTTACTTTCAGGAAATCACATACTTCTAAATTATTAATTTTTTTAAATTTCCATGGTTTTTCTACTTAAATTAGGTTTATTTCCTCTTTCCCTCTGTCTTATATGATAAATGATTTCTCATTATAATGTAGTTTTCATTCTTCCTTGGGCTATTAGATGTCACTGACTTGAACAAAAGAGTCTTCACATATGTCATTATACTTTCAGTCTTTCATTTTTCTACCAAAATCCTAAGACTACAGTTGTAAGGGCATGAATTCCAATCTTGAAAGGCACAGACCTTCCTTAATCATATTAATGTTAATCATATCTTATGGCACTATGGGCCTTGCAGGGTGAAGCTCTTCATTGTACTTAAATTGTGATATTAGTGCAGAAAGGTGGCATTAACCAGTCTCCATCCCTTAAAGTCTAAGGGAACCAAATCTGATCTATAGGGAGGAAAGAAAAAGAGGTAAAGAGGGAGGGAAAGAAAGAGGGGGTAAGGGAGGGAGGAAAGAAAAAGAAAGAAAGAAAAAGCAAGAAGGAAGGAAATTAAAAAAGAAGGGAAGAAAGGAAGAAAGAAAAAGGAGTAATTTGTGTAAAGAGAAAAATCAGAATGGACCAATGAGGAAGGTGCAAATTATTATTGTTTTGTTGTGGTATTTTTTTCCGTGATGCTTAGCAGCAGCAGGAGGATTGTGCATACTCACAGGAAAGATCCTGGTGTGGGATGTGACATTTGTATAGACATGCCTCTAGTGCCCTGACATGGTTTAACTACTGCCTGTAAAACAGAAGTAGTTTGTAGAGGAAACCTGTATGTCTCCATAGTGATCCAGCAGAACAGCAGACTTCAGCAACATGAACAAGGTACAGACACATGGAACCTGCTCTAAAATCGATGGAGGCATCTCCTCTCCCTGTCTTTAGGTGGCTTTCACTCAGGTCCATAATGGTTATGTAAAAGGCATCAGACCTCATTTCCTCTGCCCCTTTTTCTTTGTCTCAAGCTTTTGTGGAGTGAACCAGTAAATGCTTAGCAAGCAAGGACACAGCATTAACGTTCTGAAGAGCAAATGATCCTGCATCCCCATAACTCCACTCAGTTTAGCATGAACACTTTCCTATTTGCTGCAGCTCCCCTTGGAACGATGACCTACATCCTCCTGTCCTGCTGTGTGGGAGATCAGGATGATCCACACAGTAATGAATATGGCCTAACTGAATCTGAACCTGCCAGAAAGCTGGCATGGTACCAGCAGTCAAAAGCAGCATCAGATACACCGTGAACTTCATGACTCACTAAAGGAGTTTTCTTACTCCAAACACTTCTGACTGAGTAAGACTGGTGGTGGTGGTGCACATTATTCTTCAGTATGTTGCAAAGTGTGTACTTAACAGCAAATCTTCTTTTCCTCCACTCTCTCCTACACTCATTTCACCATCTAATCTCTAATGGTAGTGTGTGCAGAATGAATTAGTACTGTGCACATGGATTGCTTGTATTTCCCCTTTAAAATATTATTTTCATTTTCCAACTACTGTTGGCCGTGTGCCTGCCTGCAGTACGTCCAGTTTGTTTTTCCACCAGCCACCACTGCTGTGGGAGCTCACTCAGAGATCGAGAAGACAAACCTCTTTGAGCTTGCCTTCCAGATCCAGGCAGAATAAGCACATAAGCTCAAGCAATATTTACAGGAGTTTCAGCTAGAAACGTGTGCCAAATGCGTACTACTTTGTTTTCATGTTTTGCCATTGTATTGCTCAGTCAAAACAAGTTAATTTTAAACTGAATATTTTCATTTTGGAAAAAAAAAAAACAACCAACAAACCAGAGTAGCTCTTTGTGAGGTGTTATTTTTTAGTTTCACCAATCCAAAATGACTGACAGAGAAGTTCTGATTTCTGTTGTCTATAAACCCTTCAGGTTTAGGCCTTATAGTATTATTTATTATCAAATAAACTTTTGTATTACTTTTTAGCCTTTCCTAGTCAAGGATTTACTCCTGGATGAAGACTCACGATCACCACATAATATAACATAGCAGAAGCCAGCACAGACAGTAGCACATTGCTGGAGATTGAAATCCCACACATGAGCATTGAAAAGTCTGCTGTTAGGCAGAAGTCCCACTAGATTTCATCCCAATGGATTTCTCCTTTTCTCACTGAGTTTTTGTTCTGTCTCACTGACTTATTATTTTTCTTACCCTATGAAGCATAGAAAGCTGAAATGACATATGCTAATATTTCCTGAGAAAAGATATGACATTCATCCTCACCCTCAACTGCTGCAGAAGGACAAAGGAATTTATTTTTGTATGCATTTGGGCAAACTTTCTCCCCAGTGTTTATCTCGGACAGCATGCTGTCATCTTCATCCCTGGCCTGAGGGAATGGTCAGCTGGTCTCAGTGCATCAGCAGTGTCCAGAAATGGTCCTGTGGAGAGATCAGGGCATCCAATGCCCCAGTGTCCTCTTTTCATTGCCCAAGAAGTTCTGCTTCAGTAGCACTTCCAGATGGCTGGGTCTGATTGTCAATAAGGAAGAAACAGCTCTGTGTTAATAGTAAGTACCCAGCTGAAATACCCAGCGTTACTCAGCTAAAGCACATGACTCTTCCTAAACTTCTTATTTTTTTCTTCAGGAAACCCAATATTATTTTTATCTGCTGATCACAAGTATCTCACTTCAGAAGCCATTAACCAAGCAGGCTGATTAGTTCAATGTAAGGTACTTTGTTCTGCTATCAGATGCTCCTGTGCCCACTTGTGAATCTGTTGTGGATGTTCTGTGGCCACCACTGAGCCATCGATTTTATCAGCTCCACATTCAGGTTTCTGTACCTGCTGTTTGCTCAGATGAATGAGCCTTGCCTTGCTGAGCAGAACTATTTGACAGGTTGAGCAGCATCTTTCCTTGCACAGCCAGGGAAGGGTATAACATCATTTAAAATTTATGAGTGCCATCAGGATGCTTTCAAGCTTCACAGGAACTCTTTCTCCTTTTCCTGCTCCCCCAAAGAAGTGTCTGTATGAGGGGAGGGGGAACAGAGACTGCTCCTGAATTGCTGGCCCAAAAAAAATGCAGTGGGTGAGACTTTCCCAGGAGAGAGGTGCTCAGTGTCAAAAATTATCTTTATTTTACCCTCTTAAAATTCATTCTGGCAGTATGTGGCTAGACTGGATGGTTTAGTACAGAGGTACTCGAGGGAACTCCTTTCCTACCAACCAAAAATATCTGAACCATAGAGACATGCAGCTTCACCTTGAATGATTGGTCCAGGTACACTTATTTGTAAGAATGTGCAGGTATTTCTATAGATAGGAAACACTCCCAAGACACAGATGGTAAAAAACCTGTGTATTTCAGTTTGTGTTGTTTCTTTTCATGTTTACCACACTGAGTATATTCTAAGGTGATGAAAACCATGGAAATGGACTTACACAGATGGGATATCCTACAGAGCTCTGAGAACTAGCCCAACCCTTTTATCTGTGTAATTCTAAAGCAGCACATACCCAGACAGTGTAAACTGGACTTGAGCTCCCTCCTGTGAGTTTTAAACCAGCTAGCTGAGGTATTACTAGCATGGACACAGGAGTAGACAACCACTGAACTGCTTACACCAGGACTTCAGGTCAGTTCATGCCTCTTTATGAGTGAACTAAAGATTCTTTCAATTTTGCTTCAGAACAATGTAAAACTCATAATCTGATTTGATTTTAATACAAACACGGGTGAGACTTGGTGGATTTGGCTGAATTTTGCCTTGAAAGCTGGTGGGTTTTTTGGGTTTTTGGGGTTTTAGTAAAGGCATAGTAGAAATGTGTAAAATATTTGTTTCTGTGACTGTAAATAATAAATCCTGGGCTCTGGCCTTTGCAAACCGAAATGTGGGTTTGTGGTTTGGTGCATTTGCATAAGAAATATTCAGCAAACACAGGCTGAGGTCGTTGGCATTGCTGGGAAATCATCAGATCTCCCTCATTTTAGCTGGCTTCTTTCCTTCCTCCCTTGCAAGGCCTAAGTCTCCTGAAGGGACGTATGCATGGGAGCAGTAGAAAGTGCAGGAAAGATTTAAATGCAAGGAAGTTTTTGTCTGGGAGTTGATGGTTTAATTTGAGAACAAAGGGTTAAGCTCACGCTCACGGTCCTCAACAATGGTGATCAAAATCCTAGTGAGAAACCAACTTGATTTTAGCAGATAGGCTAATCACCAAAATATTTATTTTCTACTTCCACAACATGTGTCACATGGAGCCAAGAGGCAGAGTGCAACCTTCATCTGTCCATGGGGATTGTTCCCATCTAGGAAAGGCACATTCCCTGCAAAGCATCTCATCCGTTCATCTACTGTGCAGTTCTTCTCAGTGACAGAGGATATCAAACATTGCCAACTGGGGACCAGATCAGGGTGAGCAGAGAGCTAAAGCTTCAGTGCTCCAGGTAATAAAAAGTGGGTGCATGATCAGTAGAGAAGTCCCTGCATTGCTCTTGTCCATGCCAAAACCCAGAGTTCAGATAAAATGCAGCATAAAAATCAGAGGGGTGTATATCTAACCTGTTTCCTGAAATTCCCTTTGTTCATCTATAGAATCATGGAATCACAGAATAGTTTTGTTTGGAAAAGATCTTTAAGATCTTCGAGTCCAACTGTAAACCCAGCACTGCTAAGTCCACCACTAAACCATGTCCCTAAGCTTCACATCTACATGTCTTTTAAATACCTCTAGGGATGGTGACTCCACCACTGCCCTGGGCAGCCTCTGCCCATGTTGGGAAAAGCAAATCTGAAAATTGGTTTTACATTTTCCTGCTTAGAACTGAGGGAGTATGAACTCGTACTTTCATATATAAAAATTAAAATAGCCCTTTAAAAGTACTATTACACAAAAATAATCCCCCAATAATTCAAGTCCTCAAGTAATTCATACCTTGAGAGAGCCAACACAAATTCAGAAAAGAGGCAAAGGGGAAAATAGAAAGGAGAAAACTAAGGTGAAAGAACATGAAGGGAAATGAAACAACTGTGAGGAATTAAAAGTAGAAAAGAGGTCTGAAAAATAAGAGGTGCTGAGATAAAGCTCTTCCTCCTGTCCATATCCAGGAGTATGTGGCTGAATCACAAGACACCTATAGGTAATAAAAGTATTGAATGCACAAAAATACCTGCATCTTCCCATGACTGGAAGCTTGCTGTGGTTCTGTTATTGCTGTCTGTGAAGTAAACATGACCAGAAAAAGGGAAAAGTTTATTTTGTTTCATTTCTTTCCACCCAAAGTAATTTTATTCTTTATACATTTCTTCACATGCCAGCAGCCTTGCTTCCAACATTTTAACTTTGGCAAGAAGCAGTATAAGTCAATAAAAAAGAACTCCAAGTGTCATGCACAATAAAGACTTGGGTACAGTTTTCCAAATGACTGTAAAGTAAAATTTACTGAAAAGCAGGCAAAGAACTCCTATCTAGAAATCGAGTCTCTGCTTGTAAAAGTCAGAGGTTAAATTCTTTTTTAAAAAAGGCTTTCACATGCATCTCTCAGGCGTGTCCTACCCTTGCTTAAATATTTGAGAGGGGGAAAGTCACAGGAATAGGTGAGAATATTTCCATAGACATGCTAAAAAACTACAGCACGAAATTAAATTGCTTCATTTTTAAAAAGTGACACTTCTAATTTTAATTTATCAAATTTAATGAGAGACAATGCAAATTTTTGCAGGTAAAAGTAAAATAACAGCATCAAGAAACACATCCCAGTGTGTATTTATTTTACTTTGTAATTCTAGTCGGTCCAGTTGTGCTGCAGGGTATTTATTTTATGCAATACTAAAGTTTGAAAACTACACTCAATTATTTTTGGATCTTATTTACTGAGATATATAACACAGGAATGCTTGATTTATTTGCATGTTTTGAGGTTTTGTATTTTGCTGAGCTTGTGGTTAAATTCTGATGCAGACAGGCCTTAAAAATCATATTCTTAGCAAAGCAAGAGAAACACCTTTATCTAAATTCTGTTTTCTAATGTGAAGACTAAATTTTAGAAGCAGACATTGACTTTTATTTGGTCAAAATACAAATTTCTCTATTGACCTCCGCAGTTGGCAGGAAAAGGTCTGTAACTGCTTTCTAATTTCCAAAGCACATCCATAAAATGGCTGCTTCTGTCAGGCAATGGCTGGTTTCACAGTCCCATTGATTTTACCTTGTGAACTACTGGTCTTCAGAGAGATGGAGTTCATTACTTAATATTTAGTAGTTAGCTTAATGGATATGCTTAATTATATAGCTCCTGGTCTGAAAGAACGACGTATTAGGATGTTCTCATACCATGTTCCTTCACTGGGAATTGGGAACAAACATCCACCAGCAGCACGGTGACTGTTGGTCACATTGCAGAGCTGGGAATGAATGTGACAAACAGCCCAAAGACAACAGGTTTGTCCTGCCATGTCCTGGTACCATGAATAGCTCAGTTTAGGGTGGCCTTTCAGATGTGTCCCACCAGGGGTAATTCTGGTGCTGTGTGATGGCAACCATACTCCTGACTCCCTTTGGAGCTTTTCAAAAGCCTCCTTTAGCCCAGAATAGAAATGACTTCCCAAGAGCTGTGCAAACACAGGGATCACTTGCCTTTTATCTCCTGCTCAGCCTGCAGAGTCAATACCATAGAATCATAGAATGTTGTGAGTTGGAAGGGACCAACAAGGACCATGAAGTCCAACTCCTGCCATATCAAAATCACCCACTCTTGGTCAACAGCCCAGAGATTTGCAGATCTAATTTGCCTCTAGCTCAGAAACTCCGATGGTGCCATGGTTCAGAGATACAGCAGTTGGGGGGAATCAGTCATGCCAGGTGATCATGGGGGTCTGAGAGCTCTGCACCCGACTGCACTCACTGCAGGTAGGGGACAGGACATAGACCTCTCCCTGAGCAGCTCCCCCAGGCCTGCCAGGTCATAATCTCAAGCAGAAGTGGGGGAAATGGGTCTGCTTGAACATCTCTTCACCTTTGATTGGTGTTTGCGAGAAGGAGGGCTGTGCAGAGGCAGCTGCCTGGCCCTGCTGCCCACCAGCTGCAGAAGACCTGAGGCTGCAGTCTCCAGTGGGCAGCAAACCCATGGCAAGCAGCAGTTGTAGAGTGCACAGGCTCTTCCAAACCAGCTACCACCCAACACAAAGTTGTGTTAATAGGTTCCTGTGCTTCAGTGAATCTCTGGCTCCATTTCATGCTGGGGGCTGGAGAAGAGGCTGTGTGATAAGGGGAGCAGTGGAGCACACCTGTACACATCAAGCAGGCTTGGACTTGTCTGACTGCCACGAGACATTCCAGCCACACAAACTAAACCTGAGCCCCGTGCATGTTCTTAACTGGGAAAACTATATCCCTGTTTCTTGGTTTTAGGCAATTTACTGTCTGTGCCACCTGTTATTTGGACAAGTGGATATTCTTGTGACACCTAACCTCGTTGCTGCAGGGAGCGGAAGCTTGTCCATTCATTTTGAGGAATACAGACGCAAATGCTTCCGCAACCAGCATTCCTTAAAAACTTAAGAGTGACTTCTTTGTCCCTTTCCCAGTCAAACTTCCCTTTAGGGTTAATTCACAATCAAATGGGATCTACCCTTCATCACTCACAGGACGCATTTTACTCCTCTGTGATTGATTGATTGATCTGGTATGATTATTGATGTGTTGGGTTTTTTTCATGGTAAGATAGAGAAGATGTTTCCCTAGTACCATTTCTGCAGATCAGCTTTGACTTCACTAAAAATAGATAACTTCACTAAATGGATAACTAAGGATCTATGTTTGGACATAGGTAGCTGAATTAAGAGGTGTTACATTAAGGATTTTGCCTTAATAGAAGGAGAATAAGAGAAATACCACAGAATGGTACAAAGGAAATTATAAGAAAGAACCAGCCCTAGTCATGAAAGATCTCCTGTAGTATTTATTTGCAGAATGAACATGTCCCAGATTTTTCACTCATGTGTTGGGGTACAGACATTTTCCAGTTGTGGTTTAGAATTCTGACAATTTGTTCTCCTACCTGCATAAATGCAGCTTATCTGATACGGAAATTTAAGACCTAATTAATGTTTCCATACTTTTATTTTTTTTTCTCCCTGTAAAATGAGGCTATGGAACCTCCTAAATGGTGAGAGGGAAATATACCTATGGACATCAGCTTTTACCTCCCATAATCCAAAGAAACGGAAATATATGGAATAGGATCTGACCCAAGACACAGTGCTTTTCTTTCTCTACTAGAAAAATGTGTCATTTAACAGAATCCATACTCTCAATCCAGTCCATCCAGATGGTGGTCCTGCAGCTCTTGTGACTGGCAAAATATTTTATTTATCTTTCCAATACTTGTATTAGAGTGTTCAATGGAATCCCTGGAAAGAAAGAAATGTCTTTTAAACTACTCTGGAAGGTATGAGTATGAAACAGATCTTAAGAATTAAATCTTTGAAATCAGAGCTTCATTTTGGCTGTAACACTTATATAAGAAATGGTCACTTAAGAGCTAGGCTTTTGACACCATCATAAATAAACCTATGACTGAGGAACACCACTAAGTCACAGACAGAGCTAGTAAAAATATGGAATCTAGCCCCATTTGCATCTTGCTAATTTTATACTGGTTTATCCAGTGGCAGAATGATTGATGTAGTTTGTTTTTGACCCGTGCCATTTTAGCTCCAGGAATAACAAAATAGAAATGCTTCTATGTTTTTGCTTGGTTATTCTATCAGCACTGTTTCCCTAATGGCAAGAGAAATGGCAGTATTAAAAATAATTACAACTGTAAAAGAAACTCCAATGACCTAAATTAATGGATGCAGTATTTTATCTACAGAAGGAAGAACTGGGTGTGTTATGTACTGTGCTCAAGGCTAACTAAATTCCTTAGCTTTAGATAGTCTGGCATTAATTATCTGTAATTATTTTTGTCCTTTCATTGAGATTTATGTTGGTCTGGATCATCTTTTAAAACCTAATTAAATCGGCTATATCCTTTTCTCTTAGTCCTGTTCAATGCTGAGTTTGTTTTCTTTTTTTTTTGTATTTGGATATTAATCTTTCAAATGTTTGTGAAAAATCCCTGGAGAAGAAGGATTCACATGAAATAGTGACGTGAATGAATACACCTCACTGATTTCTGAGAGATTTTATGCACTCAAATGACTACATTTTCAAAAATATTTAGAGATCTTGTTTGATGCCTTTTGAAAACCTGGTTCTGGGCTCACCATGATACTGTCTCACTGCTTATGTGTAAAGAGCTAACCCTGTGGTCATTGATTTCAGCTCTGGCCATGCCCCTTCCTCACTCCATCTGCAAGTGATGTGACTCTTCACAGCTTCAAGTACTGAGCTTTAGGTCTAACAAGAGAAACCCAGGCTTACAGCTTCACAGTATCTTCAGTCCTAATGTGAAAGCAAAAGTGGTAGCTATTGTAATTGCAAGGATAATACTAATTAGTAGCTGCCATGGTTGTAAAGAGAGTTTTGACTACACAACAAAGGATCCTTTCTTTCTTTCTGTCTTTTTTCCTATGTGTGTATATACACATATGTAAATAGACTTTAAATTAATTTCTATGCTTCACTTTCAATAAGGAGAGAAGACTTGCTCTCTGCAAATTCCTTTTGTAGCTATATTTTCCAGCTGCAGTGTATTTATTCACTTCCTCTGACAATTAATCCATAGAAACTCCATCAAAACTGAAGGAGTTGCTTCTGTGTAAAACTATTTTCAAAACTGCACCTCCTGTGTAGTCAAAGTAAAATGCACACATTTTCAGAATCCCACAGAACCCAAATAATTGCTTTGAGTGGATGCGAGTGAGGTCACGGCAACTGTGAGATCCTAGTCCTGAGTTCATCACAGCTCTTTTTAATTCCCCTTATATAACCCATGAAAATTAGGAAATAATGAGAACTCTTTAAGTCACAAGCAGAGAAAAAGACTTTGTAAAACAAGAGCAAACACTGATGTTTGGAATCCAGAACTTGTCTTATTAAAAAGCACAATAGGGTCACATGTAGACAGAAAATTGTAATGCCTGCAGGTTCTCAATATGCAGGAATGCAAGAATACCAGTAATTGTCTCCTAAATTAAAGTCCTTCTCATAATCATGAAATGTTTTGGTAATTTTAAGGCACTCTCCTCAAACTTTTTAATTTGCTCTTAAATTAAAACACCTATTACACCAGAATTGTATAGTGCACACTAATTACTGATCCTGGCTTACAGCTTCAGTGCTTTCGTCTGCCCCATTCCCATGTAATTATATCTGCTTCCATATAACCATGCCCTTTTCCACCCCTGATCTACGCATATGCAAAGTGTGTTTTAATTCCAAGCAACCCCTCAGCACATGCAGTTTTACCTCTGAATTCTACCCAAAGGAACAAGGGGATGTGTTCTGCAGAGCTGAGTGAAGGCACAACTAGAGCACAAATCCTCTGGTGCTACTGCAGCATCATCAGGCATGTGGAATCCAACAGGAATATATGCAGAATAGATATATTTATTTTTTCATCTAAGCAGTGGAGCAAAAGGGGATTATTTGACAGAAAAAATGCCCACAATACAGTTTTGTGTTGGAAAGCAAGTAGTCTTCAATTTAAATACATTTGCAACTCTAGTATCTGGCTTATATATGTAGGTAGGGGAGCTTAAAATGTTTAATGGAACTTCCTGATAATTTTCACAGCTCATATCTAAGGAGAAGCAAAGTGAGTTTTAGAATCTATGCTTCAACTTTTTGCAGATATATTTTTTAACAGTATGAAAATACATTATTAATTCTCTTAATTACTTGAAATGTTGTCTGTTAAAGTAATTGGAGAGTAAACTGGTTTAGCTGGAAGTCAATGTCATGGAGCTCAACAACCAGACTCTAGAGGCGAATAACAATGGCTTGTGCCACAGAAAATCATATTCACATAAGGAGGAATAAGAGGTTTTATGTTGCCAATATATTTTGTATTATAAGAAACTACCTGATAGTGTACGGGAAGGGAGTGTGGATTTACAGAGGATGATAAGAAAACGTCTGCTCTAGCCCCAATCCTCCATATATTCTAAAGTCTGAACTTGTTCCAAATTTCCAGTCCTGTTTAATTTATCTCTTGTTACTCAGTAGATGCAAGTTGTCATGGGGTAATTCCACAAGGGTCACTGGAGTTACACCAGGAATCACTTTCTCCTATTAAGTGTCAGCATTGTTGACTACCAGACACAGGAAATTAATAGAAGGGTGCACGCTACAAACCTGAGACATCACCTTCTTTCCAGTGCATGTTTATTTCTGGCAAGCTGTGAAACAGCCCTGAACTATGTGTATTTCATGCATACAAATGGAACAGTGAATGTTCATGAGGGCATAGGCAGTAGTGTCTTTTTTGTTAGAATTATCCTCCAAAATTCCTTATGCTTTCTTTAATAAAAAATAAAAGTACATTAGAGTTGTTTTCAGTGGTAGTTAACAGTGCACCTCACATTAAATACAAAGGGATGAGGACTCCTTATTGTGAGCCAAAATCAGAACTGATGGAAATCAATATTCAGCAGATCAACATCTGTTTATATCAGCTGAGAATGGAGAGCAACCCTGTAAACTGAACAGTGCATACTGAATACGAAATGAGTTTCCTGCAGATATCAAGGCTGGCAGGAACAGACAGCTGCTTTTCCTGGATTAATCACCTTTTTTCTTCTCAACAGACATGACTGTCTGGGACAGTAGGGTGACCTCAGCCCCCTGTTAGAATCTTGTAATACAATTTATTGTGTAACTGCCAACATATAATCTTATGGGTGATTATAGTTTAGGAGCATTTTACTTAAGGAAACTATAATTAGTGCTGTAATGGCTAGAATAAGGTTTGAAGGCTTTAGTCACAGCTAGTAACTGATGATCCCTAGAAGTCCTAGGGATCTGAAGCATGAATAGGTTCGTTTTTCCTGGTGCATGTCTAAACAAGAAAAAAAAAGACAATATAATTCATGCTTTGACACTGATGGAAGAAGGAGGGGAGGAAGGGAATTGTAAATATAACTCAGTAAAGTGTCCCACTGTTGGATTGCCTAGAGGACCAACAAAAGCTCATTCATGTCCAGTGAAGTCTTCCCTTATCTGGCTCAGATCCTGAACTACAGGAGGGACTACCTTCCAAAACAAGGTGTATAGATCCACAGTTTTATCCTTCATTCAAAATGTTCCCCTTTCCAGTTTTAAAAAGTGGACTTATGCTTTTACTTTAGACTACATTGTCAGCTAGAGATCGAGAAACCTCCTTTCCAATGAGACATTAGATACATAAGATGTGATTCATTGCACCAACTTTCAATAAACTTAAGTTAAGCTGAGCCAATCTAAACCTATGGCAATCCCTCAGCTTCTTTGTATAACAGATAGAAAGGCAAAGGCACTTCCCAAGAGCAATTTTCTCCATTCATCTTTGAACTCTGTTACTGCAATCACTAGGTCATTTTTGAGGCCTACTTATTATATAACAAAAATGAGATTTTAGTCCAAAAGTAGTTTTGATGAAGACAAGTGGAAATATTAGGGGAAAATAATAAGCAATAGGGTTGATGTCAAGGACAAAGAGGAAGGCTTACTAAACACAGCTCCAAAGCTCAGATGGTGGCTGGGGTTAGATTTCTTTTACCCAGACACCCTCAGAAGACGTAAGTTATTTAGTTCACCCTATTAGAAGGATATCATACATGTGTATTGTGTGTCCGTATTAACAAGACAAGTAACTGCTTTTCCAGTCAAAGTCACTGAAAAAGTGCTTTTACCTTCCTTCCCATGTGCCAACACATGAGTTGAAGAATTTGTGTTTTGTTTTTCCTGTCACAAGTGAAGACATCCTTAAAGAAAACAAGTCATTTCTTCTGCCTTGGGATTTAGCAGTTTTTATCTTACAAAGAAGGCAAGCTGAATCTGGGGGTTGGGTGGGTGAAAAGTTCCCATAAAAAAGACATTCACAGAGATATAGGACTGGATCAGGGCTTTATTGATTTTATCATACTGTTCTTGCAGAAGCATACCAACTGCTTCAGAGAAAAGCACAGGAAGCCTTACAGAAGGCAATTAAGAAATAACTTGCTGACAGGAAAAAATTCTTACTAGACCCCATTAATTAGAGGTTATCTTATGTCCTGGAAGCATGAAGACTTACATCCTTTCCAGGAAGATTGTCATGCTATTTATCATTTTTGATCTTCACTAGCTTTTAAACTGCATCTTGAAACACATATTTCTTGGTTCAGCTTTCAAGACTTAATGGCACAAACTGAACAGTGTTTATTTACAATGAAGACATAAACTCTTTTGTATAAATCATACCAAATTCTTCATTATATCAGAAATTATTGCTAAGGATAATGAAATTGAGTCATCTGGCACCAAAAAGTAAGCAGAGCCTTGAGGACTTCCCTCATAAATTCAGTAGAACATAATCACATTTTGTAACAATGAATTATAACAAACAATATGAGTTTTTCTACTTTAAAAATCTGCTATTAATTATTAACTGGATCAAACTTCTCTCCACTTATTTGACCTTATGACAAATGTGTTTGGGAAATTTCCATCTCTGTATTTACGCCTGCCCCTCTCTGGCATATGATGCTAGGGCACACACTCAAGCTTATGTCTGACAAGAAGAAATATAAACTCGATGATCATAGCCCTGATTCTGGAGAATGCAGACATGTAACAGGGGTGAGAAACACCCAGCCAGAGTCCTTTACAATATTTAAATATAACTGTATGTCACCCTAGGCAATTAAAACTGGCTTGCTGTTTTCCCCAATGCTAGACATTAGTTTTTACAACTGATCTTTTAAGCAGCACTGCAGTGTACAACACTGACCATGATGTAGCCCAGGAATTTGGCCACGCAACTGGCTTTCAGCACCAGTCCTCCCAGTTCAGTTTTGTACTTGCTTTTTGTACCTGGCCATCCTGCTTTCAGGTAAAGGAACTTTGAGTGAGAAAAGAGGTACAGAGGCTGACCGTGCTCATCTTCATCTCCCTTCATCCCCCCCTATTTCAAAGTGGGTTGTGTTTTAATTGGTTTGTTCTCAGTTTTTGGCTGGTGATATTCAGTATTGCCTTTGCTGCTGTAAGCCAACCTCATGCAATACTAACATGCAGCCAGTTGATTCAGCTGGGACTGGAGAAGTCCAAACCTGCCTCTTCAGTTGTGGCTGGGGTAGAAGAATCTCCTTAGCTCCCCTCTGCCTGGAGCACACCTCGGCTAAGATGCCACTAACTAGATTTGTTTTCACTTAGGAGACCCCTTATATCAAAAAGGGTCTGATACAGTCTCGTATGCTTTGAAACCTGTCAAGCTGTCTGTGGCTCAAATCAAAGAACTGTTTTACATTTCTTGTCATGTATGTCAACGGTTGCCCTTTCAAAGCATACAAATATTGCCTTTGTTTCTGTGACAGACACCGTCCTGCCCACATCTCTCAAAGCTCCTGGTGTCTTTTCTGTTATTTTTTTATTTTACTGGAACTTCCTGCCACATCTGTTACTGAACAGAAACCCAAAAGGAAATCAGCTTTCACCTGTCAACTGCCATGTGCATATGACCTCCCCTTTTCCATCACTTTCCATTAGTGTCTTTCATCATTTCAAGGGCTTTTTCACACTTACTTCTTTTTCTATCTGCTCCTTTGGGAAGTGACATTTTTCTTTTTAGCTGCAATCCCTTTGCTTGTCACGTTTACCGCATCAACCTTACACATAACATGGTCTCCTCTTTGTCCTTGGGAAGTGCATCCTTTGGCCTCAGGAAGAGGTCTCCCCATCTGTCTTCCAGTGGTGTTCTTCCTAAGAGAAGGGTTACCTTTAGCATCTACCACTGCTTACCAGCCTGGCTCTGCAGCACTTTTTAAATGCAACATCTGTTTGGCTCAGAGCACTCAACCGTTTTCTCCACCTTCCTGACCCAGTGCTACAAAAACAGAACTGATTTGCAAAAACCCAGATGGATGGAGCAGAGAGATGGGAGGTTTTTTAATGTGACCCCAAAGACCTAGAATTCAAGTCGATTTGGCAGATATTGTATACTCTACAGCATGAAAAAAATCCCTAAATGCATAGGCAGAGGATTTCAGATGGAAGAAGCTTCAGCAAAAATTAAGTGTGTACTCAACACAACGGCTGCACAACAGTTGTTCCACATTACACAGCTTAGATTTACATACTCCCCAAAACTTCCCAGTGTAAATAAACTGTAAGTCTATACTACTTATGAGCATAAAACCACACAGTGCTTAAAACCAGCCGATGCAACTACCATAAATACACAAAGAATTAAGCAACAGCACATGATCAGAGGCCAACTGCTAATGAGGAAGATTGATATTGCTTGAAGCTATGAATCATTCAAATTTGATTTGTCTCAAACTTACATCAGAATGCTATTATTATTACCAGCACTCAGTGAAGTAATTTCTAATTTCATTCATGCAATGTATTTTTATATATCTAAAAATTCAGGAAGAAATCTCGCCTCGCAGAACTTGATCCAAGATGGACCTTTGGCTTCCACAGAACTAAATGTTCACCCACAGGATTTTCTCTTCTCTTCTGGTCTCCACTGCAGTTCAGGGCTTAATAAAATACGGAGAAGCTCAGCAAATAGCTACTTTATCTTGAGCATTGATAAGGGATCTGTCGCGTGGGAATTTGGAAGCTTAAGATTAGTAGGGTTAGAGAGTTTTCAGAGAGCTGCCCTCAAACTGCTTATAGTATCATTGGACTACTTTTGCAGAAACTTTCTTTGGAGGTTTTTGAAAGTGTGTCTTCATAGTACATGCACTGTTAGGTACTTTCCAGAGGAATCTTTATGTTCATGACCTGACTTGGAAAACATTTCTTAGATGCAATGTTGGTTTCCAGAAAGGTTCTGCCTGGCTCATTTTGGTTTACATGAAACACAAAGAGCCCGTGATTAGCCTAGGGTGATTCAGATCCTCATCTGGTGTTAGATGCCAGCAGCCTCCTGGCACTCCGTCCTCCCATCTGACCACAGGACCACATACCCTCATAAGAATAAAACTCTCTGAATTTTTCTGCTTCGTTCAATTGTCTGCATGCATAGGCCATGGTCATTACTCCTTACACTTTACATTATGATAAGGTATATAACCTGTGTGTTCCAGCCCTGCTACTTTCTTTGTTTCTTTCTGTCTGCATAAAACCTGCACCTCTTTAAATTCAACTAAATGTTTTTCTTCATGCAAATAGCATCAAAACTTGGCCCAATTCACATTCTTTGTTTTATCCAGTACTCAGAGTATCTAATATAATCCTCTCTCTTTATATATATATATATATATCATCTATATATGTGTTTTAACATTAACATTTAAAAGTGTCAGTGAGGCACTGCTTCGTGAAGACACAAGAAGGACCTTTTATTATTTTAGCAATCATGGTTTCAGTGCTTACTTTCATCTGACCCTTAGCTTCAATCCAGAAAGTTTAGTCCTGTTTAATTAAATATATAAACATGCACCCACACACTTATCTCCATGTTCAGACATATCCACACAAATAAACATTTCCAATCATTTCTGGGTGGTGGTGAACTGCTGTCTCTGAGAAACAAGTTTATGAACAATATAGACCTCCATATGCTCGTCAGAGGAAATGGGAGCCAGTAAAAGTGATGACATTGACTATCAGGCACTTGGTACCAGAAAACAGCAATCTAGAGTTGAGAGAATTTGCAGGCTAATGTCATAGGTCTGCCTGTGGACCCTCAATTATCACCATATTCCTGGCTTAGTTTTTAAAATACACAGCAAAAAAATGTACTTCTGAGAATTATTTTTGGTTTAAGTAAATAAGAAATGGGTGGCATTTCTTGTTTTGAAATGATGTGGCCCACAAAAGGTGCCTCAGACAATAATGACCATGAAGTTCAAGTGTTAATAAGCTTTCATTTTAATATTTTACAAATGTAAAACTTACCTGTGGCAGGTCTTGTTTCACTTTTCAACATGTTGTCAATTCAGTGCACAAAATGAGATGAACTGAAGTGCTTGGGATCCACTTCTTATAGATACTTCACTCACAAGGCAAAGTGAGCTACTAGATACTGGGCACTGTTAAAGATCTTGCAGTGGCATTTAGCAGTGATATAAAATGCTAGAGTTTGAAAAAGAGCTTATTAGGGCCTTCCCAGTATCACAAAGAGAAGCATTGGCTGTTTGGGACTCAAAAGAGATTTTCTGACCTGCCAAACAACTTATGTCTACAGGTTCACTCTCACAGGTTATGATCCTCCAAGGTATTTATACACCTAAGTCTTCTTAATGCTAGACATTTAGTGTTAGGAGTTAAAAAGCTCAAATCACTACTTCAATCTACTCATAATATAATTATTTTGTGTATCCAGGTCTCTGCCTTCCTCTCCCTTCAAACACACAGAAAGATGAGCGCTGTTTGATGCTCATACAGCTTCAGCAGCGTGGTTGGCGAGGAACTGCAACCTCAACCAACCTCCAGCATGGCTGTTGGTCATGGTCTAAGTCTCATCTAGCATGAGCAGAAGAGCTCTAATGTTCTATTTTTTATAAAATAACAATCTTTTTTTTTTCCTTCTGATTAATTTGTGAAAAAGAGTGGCAGCCACCACGCTTTGTTATAAGCAGACTAATGTATGAGCGTGTGCTGGACATAATCTGGGAACATTTGCCTCCTGGAGGCCTCATGGGATGAGGTGGGGAGCGTGGACCTTTGGGGACTCAGTGGAGCAGATGATGTGCCAAGCTGCTTGGCAGGGTCAGGGCTGAGGCAATTCTGAGTTTGCAGAAGGGCTCAAAACCAGGGGAAATTTTAAAGCCAGAAAGTGACAACCACATGTATATGAGAGGCCTCTGAGGTGAGGCAATCAATGATTAGTGGTTTCCATGATCTCACCTTTTGACTTAGCTGCCCTATTTAGCCTCTGTGACTGTTTACATGGAGCTAACCCTTAGAAACCTGCTCAATGCAAGGCAAGAATTGTGTGCCCTGAATAAGAACCAGTCTTTCATGACTTTTTAAAACGCTTTTCAGGCTCTCACTGAACCTCCCCTCCTCTGTTTTGTCCAGTAGACTATACCTGCAAAAGGTAAAGCCACTAGCTGTGATGCTTAAAAAGGGAAGGATATTTACCCTTCACCAGCTTACATGATGGTTTTAAAAAATGTTACTTTACTGACTACAATCAAAGGTTTGGGTAAGTTTTGATGTGTAGACTCAGTGTCCTGGTTTTTAGACATCATTGAGAAGTCTGGTACCTATCTCAGATCATACTGGGCTTCATAGCATTCCCTGCATGTCAGTCCCAGCTAAATTTGCTCCAAACTTAACCATTTTAACAGAAGAAAAAATGGTTCTTCACATGCAATCAGATGTAAAAATAGGCCAGTTGAAAGCAGTTGAAAATCACACTGTCATTTCAAGTGAAAATGCTGGCACTTTCCTCAGGAATGTAATGACTCAAGTCCCTAAATAAGACAAAACCAAACAAATAATAATAACAAACCCAGGACACCTAAATTCCAAAGCAGTGCTTCAAAACTTGTATTTAAGTCATTGCCCATAGAACACAGATTAAAGTACTTACCTATAATGTAAAACCCCAGGAATATTTTTTCTCCTTTGGTTGAGGTGACTCAACCCTTACCTCCCACAGATGTGCTCTAACCCTAACCGCTAAAATGTATGGTTTTCTGAGAATTTCTCATGTTAAAGGTATTTCACTTTGCATGGAACAACTGAATAGTCCTTAGGCAACTGAGAGTATTTGAAAATTATGCTTTAGCCTGTGTTTAAGGATATTAATCTTCCTTGGAGGGAGGTTGGCTGTTCCATACAGCATAGACTAGCAGGTAGGTTGCAGGTGTTGTCAGCAGAGGAAAGTGCTTTTCTATTACTTGACTGAGTATTTAAGCCACAAGCCCCATATTGGGCTTCTAAATTGGCTGATTAAGAAAGCCTGCTTGGAGAAAAGTTGGGAGTAAGTGGATTGCCCAGCCAACTTGTGTGAAGAAGAGAGTTTGCTCTGGCTTCAGCCAGCTGAGGGGGAGCTGACCCCAGCCTGCTTGCTGTATGATGCTGTTCTCCAGGCCTCACTCTTGATGTCTGAGTGGTTCCTGCCAACCACCTGGAACATTTTGCCTCTGGTTTCAGTGGCTGCAAGCAATATCTTATTCTCATTGCAACCCATGCCTTGATTCTACCCTGTTGTGTGCTCCCTCTGCCAATATTGTAGCCATCCTGGCATGAAAGCCCACAATTGCACATCCCAGGCAACTGTTGACCCAGGTCTCACCTGTACTCGTGTAATAACAGCATCACCTTGTATGTGGGAGAGCCTACAACACTTTATAAGCCCCTTAGTTGTCCTTTGGGAGCTACATATTCTCTGTGGGCTGCTGCTGCCTGTGTGGCAATGCGAGTGATGACCTCCTTTCTGGAAGGAAAGTTGCCATGACTGCCAAACTAAGTGCAGTGTTTATATGTATTGGACACACTCTGAACACATTTAACTAACTAGTCACCTTACAGAACCAGATTGGTAGATGTCTCAGTTTGTGAACTTCAAATGAATTGAAGGATCTAGACACGCTCTGTTTGCTCTGTTCAGGCCTTAGGGAATGCTCAGGAGCTGAACACTGAATATCAGGTAAAATCAATTGCCTCAGACTTCAGTGATGCTAATAGGGATTACATGTATCTTCTTTTTTTCTCTTCTCTTCTCTTCTTTTCTTTTCTTTCTTTCTTTCTTTTCTTTTTTATCTTTTCTTTTCCCCCTGTATGATTCTTGAACTTTCTAATGCCTCCCAAGTTTACTTTCAGGCTCTTTAATCAAATGTTGATTCTGCTCTCATGCCTGACTTTGGCTGTGGTTTCAAGTGAATGCCATGGTAATGTTAAAGGTTGACCTGAAAATTAGATGTTAGAATGAAAAGCTTGAATCTTCTCAACAACATTTGTGCTATGCCCACCATCCTGTCTGATAATACTTGTAAAAGACTTTGACCAACTCAGGTCTTTGATTTCCTATTTTTCTCAAGGCTTTTAAACCATCATTGTTCTTAATACACTTTGTTCATAAAGCCCTGTGGGAACCCCACAATATCACTGCCTTGGACAAGTCTGGTAACAGCAGAACTAATCTAAAGGTTCTCTTTTTAACAAGACTTTTCTGGCTCAAGCTCACACATACAGTTGCCCACACGTTTGCTAATGTGCACAGATGCTTTGCAAATGTCTTTGAGGGGAAGGTCAATTCTGTATTTCAAAAGTTCACAAGTCAAGCTGCACTGAAAGGCCTCTTTAACCTCAACCTTAAGCATCCTCAGCATATCATTAGGAAGATTAGCATAGCCTTTAGCACCCCACTGGATTTCCTTAAGTATGGAAAGGCCTGGCAGATCAAAGGAAACATTACTTCAAATAGCTTGTCACTTATCTTGTGCTTACCCTAGCACAACTGACCTCTCAATCATCATATTTTCTTCCAGTAGGAATTGCTATTAAGGACAACAGTTTATCCTCCACTATCCTTGTTTTGACCTTTCCAGCTTTCCTTTAATAAAATGTGTAATTAAAAGATGTGACAAACCAAATGCTTGGTAAATAAAATCTGTTCAAAATAAGAAAATAGTCGTAAGTCACAGTTACTACTTGGTTCTGTTAATGAACTGACTAATACTGTGAGTAAAGTCATGTTTATTTTTTATATATTTGTCTTGTGCTTGGCAGGAACTCTTCACAAACACTGAGGTCAATAATATTTGACCTTTGGCATTTTCCATCTAGGATGTGAACGACTAAAGAGGGCTAAAAGGTTAGTCCCTGTTCTGCAGTCACATCCATATGTGGGTGTGTATGGACCTTTAGACCCACACAGAGACCTAGAGATGTCAGCAAAGTGTTTTCCAGCTGCAAGGCCCACCCACATGGATTAATTGCAAGCATAGGTGCCTGATTCATGAGCTTTTTATAAAGCTATATTATTCATCAGCTTAAGGTATTAATCACTTTCTATTTAAATTTCCTTCAGGGGCTTGTTATTTATTCTGTAGGTGTGTTTTAGCATGTTTTAATAAGAAATTCACTTTAATTTAATCAGCCCTAAACTATTTACAGGTTTATTACCAATACTTAAAGCTGAATTGAGATATATATATGCAATAACCAAGGAACGTGTTTTTGTAAATAAGATATTTGACCTTTACCTGTTTCAAAATTACAGTGCTGGCAACTCCTGCCTAGATGAACCATCTGAAGAATTAAAAATCAGGTACATAATTGTTACTCCAACATATCTATTTCAGTTGAGCATCAGATGTCATTTTCATTGTAAGCCCCATTTTCACGGCTATATAATTTGATGTTTTCAATTATATGGGGCTTAAACTTTACCTAGTATTCTTAACTTGACAAATAAGCATGGCAATTCAAATTAAACCACTATGTAGTCAAGGCTGGTTGAAAAAGTGTCATTTAACAATAAAAAGGCTAAGATGTTTATTCAAAGGTTTTTGTACAGATGGTGAAAAGGAACATGATCAAATTACATTTTAGATAAGCTCAGTTTAAGTTTTATGACTGTGACATTTTAACTGCATTTTAAACTAAGTGTTTTTTTACTTCTATTTTATTTCTTTTTTTAATTAAGTTTCAAACACTGCACTGTGTTTGAAATACACAGCTGGAATACGTATCGTCTACCAAATATCATCAATCTCTCATCCTTACACAAGGTATATAAACAGTCTAATACTAATTAGCTGCAATTAAAATCAGTATCAGACAAAGAAAATATACAGTTTTAATACAGTGGTCCAGAACCTTTTAAGTCAGAACCAGAGATATTTTAAAAACATGTGAACAACATAATCCAAAATTCTGTCTCTTCTAACTCAGTGATAGCTGTCTTCTAACCCTGGCTTTGACAGAGAAATGTACTCTTCATACTCTGCTGTCATGTAGATGTTAAATTTGTCAAAACTCCAGTGGCATACAAAAGCCACGAAAGAAATTCATTAAACCTTATTGTTTTCCAGAAGATAAATTTCAGCTATTAGAGTGTATTGGTCTAAGAGGATTTGTACATAATAAGGGAAAAATTAGTTGCTATATGAGAATTTTATGTATTTGTCACTGTTGCTCTCAGAGGCACAAATCAGAATTCCAGTTGACATACCTGTGAGGTTGGTGCATATAAAACCAGAGGAGATGATTATCAGACCATCTGAAAATAGAACCTCTTATTTTTGCTGCATATATTAACAAGGAATGTCACACCACGTATCAGTCCTGCTACTCGCTGTCACAGCAGCACGTCCTGCATTTGGGACAGCATTCATAATGCAAAAGCCCTGGGCGACCAGTGGGAGAGCTTAGAAATGTCTCCTGTACATACCTATAATGTGAAACAATATTTATCCTCTCAATTTACATGTGTAGTGGTGATAGGAAGGGAAAGATGGACTGCAGAATCGATCCTCTTTTGATGATTAAAGGGACACGCGCTTGTCAGAACTAGGCCAGAAGGTCAGAGAATCACATCATCACTGGTCTAGATCACTGGTCTGACCACTGAGGAGCAAGTGTTAAGTCATAAATCAAGAGATGCTACACAGAAGTAACCAAAAAGCAGACTAGCTAGGAACAGAGGAGTGAATATTGGAGTAAAATATAATGTCTTTGAGCTGATGAAGAACTTTTTTACAATGAGGCTGATGAAACACTGGCACAGGTTGTCCAGAGAGGTGGCAGAAGCCTCATCCCTGGAAACATTCCAGGTCAGGTTGGATGGGGTTCTGAGCAACCAGATCCAGTTGAAGATGTCCCTGCTCACTGCAGGGGGGTTGGACAGAATGGCCTTTAAAAGTTCTCTCCAACACAAACTGTTCTAGGATTCTATGATGCCAGCCTTCTCCCTCAAACTTCCTCTCCAAAACACAAGACCTCTTCTCTTCATCTTCTTTGTCAGGAATGAGTCTTTCCTTTTCCAGTAATGGGTCTGTCCCTAGTTATTGGTGCATACAATGGAGACAGTCTCATACAGGCTGAGATAAAGATTAATTTTGTGAAGGTGCTTATAGCTCTGCTGGCTTAAATGAGAAGAGAATTGGGCTCCCATGATCTGAAGGGATCACTTGATGTCACTACCTAATGTGTGGTTATTTGCAGCCTGTATGGGATACATTTCAGGAAAAGCTACCCACAAAAGAGATACAGACGCTTCTAAAATGCAATCAACCAATTCAGTGTTTCTCATCACAATATTGTGGAAAAGACTAAGAATCTTGAAAGAGTACTGCTGCTCCCCTTTGAAGGAGACACCACTGTTCATCATCAAGTAAACCAAGAGGGGCTTAGTGCAGCACCAGTCCAGAGTTTTCTGTCATTTTTCGCTGCTGAGGAATTCCTTCACATTGTTTCCATGGGGACTTTTAAAAAGAGATGATGCTCTTTTGCTGGCTGCTTGTACTTTTGACATTGGGAAGTCCTTTCCCCCCATACAGTGCAGGGTGCCATTATCAGTTTTGTCACAGACTCCTGACTGCTTGGATGAGTTTTTTAGGTCCTCTGTGCATCCTTTGTTCCACATGATAAAAGGGCAGGCATAATATTTATCTACATGACTATTTATTATTAGTTGTGATGTGCCAGAATGTGTGCCAGGCACCTTACAGTAGTAGGGGAGACTAGGGGTACTCAGCTGGGCACGCCAAGCTGTGCTGTGTTGTCCCTGTGGGACAGTGGCTGGATGCCACCACTGTGATAACTCATATCTCAAGATGAGGAGGGACGTTCTTGGCAGAGTCACTTGGTATGTGCCACTCTTTGGTGATTCACGTTATGCTTTCAGATATTGTTACCAGTCAATAAGGAAGATGAGAGATGGCTACACACTGCCTTTGGGACAGGATGCCACCAGCCCTGAGGATCAGGGAGTGCAGGATGCAGCACAGACCCACCTTCACCTGTCTATGCTGAAGTCTACATGACACACTCGCTCTTCTAATACCATAGCACTCTAATTTCTGATCTTCCCACAGCAGTGCATCAGACATGGTGTTTACACCACTGATCAATCTGGCCCATTAGTTTGCAAAACCACATGCAAGAAAAAAAAAAAGGATGACCAAACAAATCCTAATGTCCCCTGAGAATCTGCAAGGGTGGTTTGGTTCAACATTAATAGCTTTTCCTATGAGTACTTCCTGAGGATGAACCCTATTTTAATAATTTAGTAAAAAAAAAAAAAAAGGGGGAGGGGGAGGGAAAGAAAAATAGATATCTATTTTCTCTTTATATCCAAGACTTAATAAATTCAAAGTCAAAACCCAGGTAAACTTTGTAAGATAAGGTTAATAAGTATATGACATATTTATGAAAAATCAATAACACTAGACTGAACACAGCTTTACCCAAAAGATGCTGCCAGGGTTTGGGTTTTTTTCCTACATTTCCTTCCTTCTTGGCTCAATTCCCAAGTGCTGCTTTTTAAAAAAATAATAATAATAACTTTTTTTTTCCCCTGAGGGCACACTCACAAGTTCCTGGGCATGGCAGATGATAGCTGATCCCAGACAAATGTAACATCATTGGCATCTAAGGTCAAGGTCTTCCTCTTATAATCTCAAGTCTTTTACCTGTTCACTTGATGCATCTTTATAGTCTGCTGGCATCACATTGGCTGCAGATAAGGTGCTTTGGGGTGGAAAACTAGGTAAATGTGGTTATCTTGGTGCTTTCACTTGAATCCTATACCCATCCTTTTTAAGGCAGGATCTTAATGGTCCAGGATCTCTGTATATTGTGGCAGGTTTTCTGCCTGGGTTGGAAGCAGACATGATTAGATTCCCTTTACTCAACTTTATTTTGTGCTGAGCCCCATTCCTGAGGTTTGACTCAGCAGCCCTGGCTTCTCCTGGCCAAGGGTGAAAAGCACTGCACCGCATATGTGTGCGGTGCTAATACGAGGTCCTTCCTGCATGAATGCCTTTCTGTCTGTGATGGCTGTCCTGGGGCAGGTGAAGAGAATTCCAGCAGCATGGATCTCTGCCATCATGCTTTCTTACAAAGGGGAACCACAAATCCAGGTTGATTGCTCCCCGGTTTCCTTCTGATGCCTTCATTCTCCTTGCTGTTACAAAGAGAAACCCACTAGGATTGGCAGAGACCCTGCTGCACTGATGTTTTAGGGTGGAAAAGGCAATTTCTGTCCCTGAATTCTCCATAGATTGCTGCTCTCAAGGCTTATCCTATACAGGCACTGAGACTTTCTTCAAAACCTGTGGTGTGGAGCAGGGAAGGAGATGTGCAATGCTGGCACACAGCTGATGAACCCTGTTCTGTAGTGGAGGGAAAAGAGCTACGTAGTGGGCTCCAATCATAGAATCATCGAATCATAGAATGGTTTGGGCTGGAAGGGACCTTAAAGCTCATCCAGTTCCAACCCCCCTGCCAGCAGCAGGGACACCTTCCACTAGACCAGGTTGCTCAAAGCCTCATCCAACCTGGCCTTGAACACTTCCAGGGAGGAGCAGCCACAGCTTCTCTGGGCAACCTGGGCCAGTGTCTGACCACCCTCACAGTGAAGAATTTCTTTCTAATATCCAATCTAAACCTCCCCTCTTTCAGCTTAAAGCCATTCCCCCTTGTCCTGTCATTAACTGCCCTTGTGAAAAGTCCTTCCCCAGCTTTCCTGTAGGCCCCATTCAGGTATTGGAAGGCTGCTATTAGATCTCCCTGGAGCAGTCTCTTCTCGAGGCTGAACAGCCCAAACTCTCTCAGCCTGTCCTTGTAGGAGAGGTGCTCCAGCCCTCGGATCATCCTCGTGGCCCTTCTCTGGGCTCGTTCCAACTGGTCAATGTCTCTCTTAATTCATTCTTTTATGAATTAGCATTCATAAAACTCATTTCCTGCCAGGAACAGCCACTCAGCACTGCAAAATCATAATTTCACAGTAGATTGCCACGCAAGTTGCAATAAATCCCTGAGGCAATGCACCACATGCTCCATCCTGAAGAGTGGCATGCAACCCCCTGGAAGCCCACTGAAGGAGATACTGAACATTCTGTCTTAAATGGTCTTTTTTATAAACATAAATGCTTATACATATGTATATATATGTAAATGTGAGTATATGAGAAGTAGATAAGTACTCTGGGAAATATAATTCTTTATGAATTATAGTTATTATTAGAAAGAAATATGAGATGTTATTCCACCTCTGTACCATCTGTGTTAAAAAGCAGCATTAAAGATCTCATATCATTAAAAAAGCTGGTAGTGCATTTTTCTTATCTCTGCTGCCTCCAGACAGAAAATTGGTAAAGGTTCCCTGATACTGAGCAAACATGTTTACCAAAAGTGACCAACAGCTACACACAATTCTGCTTTTGATATTGTAAAAAGAGAACCTAAATGTCTTCCTTATAATTTACTGTACATCTTTTCAATGCACTTATTTTTTTATAATAAGTATTCTAAAATATCCATTATGGTTTTGCCACTGAATTTTTAACAGTATTTTGAGCAGATAAGCTATTTCCTTACTGATCTCTGTATTTTGCTGAGTCAGGTCTTTGCACTCAATTACAGTGAACAGGGTAACAATCTCTCCTAGTACTGAGCATTTGGTTCTTTAAAAGTATTGATAAAACTCTGATGCTTTTAGGTTTTCACTTTTCATTTTTCTGTCAGAATTAAAAAACAAGAAGTAGTTTTCACAAATAAATCTTTTCTACAAAGCTTCTTTGCTTGGAGAGCTTTGTAAACACAGCTTGTAGAGAGGAGCAGAAATATAGGCTGAGTTTGGTTAAGACATCAAAACCCGTAACAATATTAAATAATTAACTGGAAAGATTGATGCATTTCAGAAGATGTAAGAGCCAGGAATGCCTTCTGCCTGCACTGAAACTGGTGACACAGCGAGTTATTTCTTATTTTAGCCCTGCACAGAATCAAGGAGAAGAAAATAGTCTCACAACATAATCTGGTATTAGAAAGACTAGATTCTGATAATTATTAATGAACCTGGGACCAGCCTCTGGTACCACTGCATATTACATTTCTAAACCAGCATTAAATCATACATTCAGAGTCAAGGACCTTTCACTTAGGTAAATGTTTAGCTGGTATGATTTGTTTCAACTCTATAGACTGTTCACCTATTTAAAATGAGTTATAATGTTTCAGAGTTGATCTCACCATATTTGATATGTCCTAATTCATCTTTGTAGTGAATATCTGCTTTAACTTTTAGCAAATGGCACATCTTTAAACATAACTGTGGCTGAAAGCCGAGGTCAAATACAAAACTTAGTTTTTTGTTGTTCTGGTAGTAACACCTCTGAACTGCTCAATGTATGCTACTCTTTGTCAAAGACATAGTAATTTGGGGGTTTTTTAAATTACTTTTAAATAGACCTGATTTTTGCTTCTGCAAGGTGCCTTTTTCAATCTACTTCTCCATGGTGAAATTAATTAAAAGAATATGAAGGGGCAAATCTGGATGCTTGTTTCTTTGACTATACAACCTGTAACCACCATGAGGGCATGGGGATAGATTATCAATGTGAAAACAGAGGTATGTGCTGTAGAAGTGGCAGGTGCATTGCATGACTACAAAGGGAAAGTGCTCTGTTTGGGAAGTCTGCCATAAACACAACGGCCTAAGCAGTAAGGGTTACAATGAGCTCATATTTATTTTAATATTGTTTGCTTCTCTGCTCAAACAACTCCCTGGATTATTTTGACCTCAAGTGTTCATTCCAAAAAGGCGCTTATCTGTAAACACCACCTGCATGGTAGAGCACATCACGAGCCACCACTGCCACTGGATTGCCTTCTTATCATTCATAAGGTGAAAATTTGATTGCCCATACAGCCAGCCTGCAGGCTGCTAGGCTGTGCAGATGGCAGACACATGTGTGCACAGCATTTGCATTTTATAGCTCTGATGAGAACAGTCGATAAAATTAAGGCTTTTCCACCTCTGTCACTATCTTGGTACAAATTGTCTCTTTTTTAGTTGTTCTTTTTTCTCTATCCTTGTAATTTCCAGATGATACTGGTTTTAAATATTTATACCTAATTTTGGCATTGGTAAGCAGTTGGCCAACCCATTGGATTTTCTTGGAGTCAACATTTTCTTGGTGTTATCTAATGGTTTAATTCAATAGCTTCCCTCCCTAGTGAAGGATTAACTTTCATTAATCTTATCTATTACCGTGTTTACAGTGAAAGCAACTTTTCCAATGTAATTCCTTATTAGCTGGGTTTGTGTGTGTAGGTGGTCAAGTCAGATGTTAAAATCAGCTCTCATCCTCATGCCTGCGGTGTTCTAGGGGTATGCAGTCACCCCACCCAGAGAAAGTGATGTGCACCTCTGAAGATGGTGGTATCATTGATCAGGGTGAGAGCTGGAGCGAACATGCATTTCATACCATGCAACTGTGTCTGCTTTGGTTTAGGTATCACTATGCAGCATTTCTAGAGTGAGAGTTTCCAACTGAATATTCAAGCATCTCAAATGACTTGTCTGAGGATATTGAGAACTGGTGAGGACATAACTGGGTTACCAAAAACCAGCTTTCTTCATTGCCCTAGTTCTGAATAGGTAAATGGTTGAACTTCTTCAGGAACTGAAAAAGAAGAGATGTGAAACTCTTCAGACAGTAAAATCTGCAAAGCTCAGCCCTGTTTTCATTTAAGTAGACTGACTCAGTAAAGTTTTGTCTATCATCTGTTTTGTGTCTTGAAAAACAGTTTCAATAAAATTACAACTTTGGGCATTAAAAATGAAAGCTGTACCTATTTGCTTATTTATTCAAATATCTATTCAGGTAAGATATAGCAAATACACCAGAGAGGTCTTTGCATCATTTTCTGTCCAGAGGAGTCATACCAGTCACGTAAACTTCAACAGGTGGCAGTTTCCACAGGTTTCCTTATGTAAAAATATAAGGACAGTTGTCACACTGAGGGTCTAACCACCTCAGCCCACTCTCCGACAGCATCCATAGGCAAAGAACAAGAATAGAACACGCACAGATGATTTCTCTGCTCAAGCTCCCCCAGTTTCTGACCACTCTCAGCTTCAGATGTGGTTTCCATGATTTAATAACCCTCAGGATTTCTATTCCATGAACTTGTCCAATTTCCTCTTAAACCAGTGTAAACCTTTAGCATCTACAATGCTATAATTCATTATTTTATAGGCCTTGTTATTACCCTTGTCAGCTGTCTCTCTTCTGGCCACTTTGTCATTCTTCAAATAATTTCCAGTTACATAAAGAAGGAATGTCACAGGTGACTAGAATAGTAGATCATCTAGTAATTTCCCCATATGAATTATTCTGTGCTGGGAAATGGTAGATATATTATTACCTTACAATGAGTATGATCGATTCATAAAAATCCTGAAGCAACTTTTTATCCGGCTTTCTAGCTCCTTCATGATATAATGGTTAGATTATGAGTACTGGACTTTAAATTGCCATTACATCAATGTCTCAGCCATCAGAGGGACAGCTCATTTTGGTACATACAGTGTGTACAGGATTAAGAAAACATAAGATCTGGAATATTATTTTTTTACAATACAAGAGTCTTAAGGGCTTTCTGGTTAGTGGACCCAATAGAGAGGTCATTCTCAGAGAATAATAAATACATTTTACTGTAACTCTGATAAGAGATTGTTATGAGTGCTACCAGTATAAATGCATTCAGGAACAAATGATTAAACAAAGTCTGAGCTGCTGGAGCAGATAATGGTTCTGTCTGCTTGACCACATGCCGTTCTGTAGAGATATGAGGGATCTAACTGCCCAAGTGCTCATTTACACTTCACATGACCATTGTTTACATAACTAAATTGTATTTTGATCATCTTACTGAGGACTTTGAATGTCATAATTGTACTCTCAGGTTTAAAGTTGGGCTGAAAGTTTATTTTAATTGCTAGCACTATAGTGATTAGAACAGTGTGTACAGTCTCACATACATGCTATTGTGTTCCTCCTTCTTTGAAAATAATAAAACAATTTCACATTAGCACGAGGCTATGAAGAAACCAGTGGCTGTAAAACTGGTGGCACCACAAATAATAGCTCCCATCAACATGTTCTGTTAGAAATGAACCTAGTACATGCTGATGCAGACAGTCATGGCTTGGCCTGTCTTCTCGCTAGCCATACCACATCTTCTTTAGAAACAATGTGGATGCACTAATATAAACTCAAGGAAACGTGATGGCTCTGATGTGGCTACCCAGGTTTTGATTTAAAACAAGCTTATGTCTAGTCAGGTAGGTCTCAGGGTGGAGCAAACATGATCATCTCTACTTCTTGTTTAGACATGCTTACATGTTTTCAAGAGATCACGAAGTAAAAGGTATGACTGGGTCAGAACCAGCACTCTAACTCTTTGTATCCAAAGACTTTAGGGCAACTAAAATAAAAATAGCATTTCGTGATCAGGTCCTTTTATATTTAAAATTTAGAAATGGCTAAGTCGAGATGCCTGACCACTGTTTATTCTTTGACTCTTATTCCATTTCTTTTTTTGCTATCTACAGGTGATATTTTTGTTTAATAAAATAAACACAGTAAAGATAAAGTCAGGAGGAAGGAAATGTTTATATCTTTGTCAACAACTTTGCATTACCATGATAAATGCAATGCAATAGTTCTAGCATCCACTACAACAGCATCACATTTGCTGCTGACAGTATGATCATTCATTTTTATGGCAGAAAAACAGGAGCTTTTCCTTATGTTAAGTTCTCATTTTCTTAATCTCATTCACTGGCTGCTACCAGACTTCACAAATTGGACATTTTTCTTTTCGAGCCGTGCATTGATGTACATTCTGATTCTACCATTAAACTTAACAGAAAAAAAATTGACCCAACCATGTCAGCACAATTTTATAAGCAAAATCTCAGAGTCTTTTATTCAAACTCTTGGTGGCTTATGAGTTTATACGCAGATATGGTAAAGGCTTTTAAATAAGTGAATGTATTTTAAAACAGTATTTGTCAGAATTCTGTATTATTACATTTTTCCAATTCTGTTGGTTTATATGTAATCTTCTCATTTCCTCCCTCTGATCTGTAAAAATGATCCTCACTACTATGCTCCTCATATAGCAAAAACTAGCCAACTTTAGTTCAAATAGCTATTTGACTGATTCTATCCTGTGAGTGTCCAAACACCAACAATTCACTCAATAATTATCTGTGTCTCCTTAATCTTCTTTCCCTCATTTTTCCACTTCATTGAAACTCTTTCTTGACGTAGATATATGCCTTAATTTAACAGTTTTCTTGAATACTGCAGTTGTCCTCGACCTTTATACATTTTCTTGTCTTCTGCATGACATGTAGACGATTTATAAACAGCCTGCTAAGAAGGATCCTTATGGCTTGCCTTTCTACAAAATAAACATAAATTACAGCATAAGCCCTTGCTTAAGTCCCATAGAATAAAACTTCTCTCAGCCCTCATCAAGTGCTTTGCCTTATGCTTTTCTAGGCATGAGTAGAGACAAAAAAGAAGAGCTCATCAATAGTGAACACCATCTCTCAGGCATGTAAATGCAGACCATCATCAATCAAATTCTTTTGGGCTTTAAGTAGTCTTCCTACATGTATATTCCCCTAAAAAAAAAAACCCAGAAATGGTGTAAGCCCTCAGAGAATTTGCAGGTAACAAATTTACTCCAGTGCTACAAGCCATATTGCCAACCCTCATTCAGTTTTCCTGTTTCTCTCAACATGAGCAATAACAGCCATGGGTCAAACACATTATAGTATTGTTCACATAAAGTCAGAATGGGTACAGCTTCTTTTCTTCCAAAAAACCCTCTAAAATACAGTTATCTGATTCTTTAGGATCTTCTGTGGGAAAATTCAAATGGAGGTCTCCATCCCCTAGGAAATAGTTGCCTATATTGTCCTAAATCTATTGCGTAGATTTAACCTATGAAACTAGGTTGCTGCAATAATTTAGCAGCTTAAATGAACTTATATATAACATACATGATCTTAATACTTTTTAATATAAAAATGCATTTTTCAGGTTAAAATGAAAATTGGCAAATTTTTTAAGCACATTTTTTGTAAGTTACTTTTTTCCCCAAGTTTAGCCCCAAAAGTTACAAATTCTTTGGGCAAGAAATTTCTTTATTTAAATGTATTTATTTATTTTAGTAAAGAATTTTAGTTTTGTTACATTTTTCTAGTTTTTATATTTCAAAACACAAAATCTTAACGAAGCAATTTCCAAAATATAGTAGTGAGTTAGTTAAAAAACAAAACTCCTCTAAGCCTGTTAAAACAGCATGATTAATTTTTTAAATAATTGGCTTTTTTTTTTTTTGCAACTCTGTTTATGACATTTTTAACTGTAAATTACATTTATTGTACCTTTATACATTTCAGTTCCAATATTTATTATAATAGTTTCATTCTGTTTCGTCTCCATGAACTGATATGTACAGTGCCCAGAGAGCCTGTGGGCCCCTTAAGTAATAAGTACTCACTGTGTAAGTTCTTAGGTCACTATGGCCGCTGTCCCAAAGTGTTTAAAATGAATAATAGTACAATATTAACCAGTGGCACCCCAGTGCTATATATTTGTGTGCTTCACATGGTCCCAATAAGTGACCCCATGGACTTAGATGACTTCCATTAGCTGAGGGACATCTTTCAAGGAGCAGATGACTCCCTGTTCGTTGAACAGTGGCTTGGCAGCTCACCTATGGGCAATGTCTTAATTTTTTCACTTAACTTTTGTCCGGGTCCATGGAGACTACAGCTTTATAC
The DNA here is from genome assembly GCA_907165065.1 of Caprimulgus europaeus. The sequence goes on from OU015529.1 coordinate 6,035,455, forward strand.
ACACAGCTATATGACTCCCTGACTTACAATCTGCTCCTGCAAGATAACCTCTTCTTAATTGGATGTGTTGTGGGCTTTTCTTTGGCCGATGACTTTAGTTATCACTATGCAGCCTGTCTGAAAAAGTGCCTAGAACCTCTTAACGAACACTTTGTCTAGGCTTCCTGTCTCCTCTGTCACTGAATGACTAATTACTAATTTCCAGCTATGAATAATTTACATTACATCCTACTTCTTAACCCCAAGGGTATTTCCTTGAATTTATGTGCTTTAAATTTCTGCAGACAACCTCATGCTCCTGAGAAGGCTTCACTGAACACCTGCCTGAAATAAATAGCAATTTTCCAAACAACTGTTTTAAAATATTTGACATCAGTCATAGAAATTAAAAAAATTACCCCTGAGTGCACTGCTAAATCTAATGTGTCAGATTATTCTTTTTTTCATATATAAGGTTCTTTCAAAATTTCTGATTTCTCAAGTAGCTGTACTTCCCCACACACAAATCCTCTAGTCTATCCCAGAAATCTCTCTTCAGAGCCTGGATTATGACTATTGCAATAGATGTTCTGGCTGCTACCAGTCGACCTGCTTATTTCGTTATGCTTTTTATCATGATCATTTCTAGTGATCTGGGCTGACTATGAACGCCCAAGGGGATGTTTTTCCAAACATGTAATTACTCTCAGTTTACCACTTCAATTGTCAGGACTAAACCCCTGTCTGGTCTCTTGATTAGTTAGAATTAGAGCCTGTGGCTCTGTGCTGTTGATCTCTCTCGCCTGCCTGACCTAAATTCCATTGTACACCTGCCATTAAGCATTTACTTAAATCTGGAACAAATTCTGGTACTTGATGTACTGCCAGTCTCAGCTTTTAATTTGAGGAGCTGACTGGGTAAGGCAATTTGTCTCTGCATCAACTTGTGGACCTGCCATAGAACTACCATGAACATGCATCTGAGTCAACAAAGCTCACCAGGATGGAGAGCACGTGCAGCCTTTGCCCAGCGCCGCTTAATCCTCACGTGTGCAACAGCACATAAGTGTTTTAAATACAAATGCTTGTGGTGCTGCTCCTCTTTTAGCTGGCACTCCAGATGCAGGAAAATCTGAATGTATAAAATAAGCACAACACTCAGAGAGAAGTTATAGATTTAAAAAAAAAAAAAACAAAAAACAAAAAAACAACCCATGGAACAAATACGTTCTGTAGAAGTCATATTTAAAAGACACCAGTGTAGTTCACAGTAAAAAGTTTCTTGGAGAAATATGTTCACTGGCTCTACATAGTTGTGCTCAGCTAGAAGGGATTTGTAGCTTCATTATGATTTTTTTTTTCCCTAATACTTGATATAATCAATGTTTTGCTCTTACCAATAATAACATAAACGTTATCCAGCCAAAGCCTTGGAACAAACTGTGCAGGAGGCAGCTAAGGTATTTTCAACAGCTGGCAACAGCTCTAGGGCTATGAAGTAGGGAGCCACTGTTCTTACCACATTCAGATGAAGCTGTTGATTTATTTTTTTAGCTTCTGTGACTCAAACTGATATGTCCTTAGGGCAGAAATCTGACATACCCCAAAATTAGTGAATACTAGAACATTTTGGTCCAAAGAACTTGGTTAGAGCCATAACTGAAGTTACACCAGAAAAGTCCACAGTATACACCATTCCCATCCAGGACAGCATTTTACACTGCTGTCCTCTAAAATGGGATCTATTGAGATGTCCTTGCAGCTCTACCACAGCTGATGAAACATCTCTGCTCCCAATCAGGGCAGAAAGACCTCTACTCTTCATTTTCACAAGACAACAACAGGATCAAAACAATAGGCCAGCTGCTAAAGTGTAAATAATTCTGGATACTTGGAGGTCTGTATAAGAGGTGGAGCAACCTATTCTTGGAGTTAGGCACCTAAAATTTGCCAAGGTCTCATTTGGATGTCTAAATCCTTGAGTGGGTCTGACCAAGGTGATATGATCATCTGAGATGTCTGGTATGTAAAGACTTCTTCTATTTTTGGAATACCTAAAGCTGTCAGATTCTCTTTTTCTGATTAAGAAAAATATTATGGCCAATATGAGATTTTATTTTAATAAAACCTACTGAAATGTACGAACTGGAGTAGTTTAATTAAAATCAGGACAATGGGAAGAGTTTCCATGTAGCCAACAATTTTAATGTCTGAAACTGAATGAAATGTGTTAATTAATCACTGCAATATTTAAGTTCAAATAAAATAAGCAGAAAGAAAACTGAGAAAAGTGGGAGAAAAAACTGAGAAAAGTTATTAGGACAGATAGTAAAATGAATTATTTGTGTCAATGTGCCATCAGTAGTTTTACAGGTGACTAAATCTAAAATGCTTCCTTGTGTTACAAGAACATGGAATTGTACAGAAAATTACATCTCAATATTGTAGGTAGCATGGAAGACTGGAACTAAATCCTCAGTGTCTCTATTTGAAATGTTCACTGTCAAAAAATAAAAAGACAAGGAAATTCTTTCCAATTGTTTGCTATTTGGGCAGGGACTTTGTCTTTCTACATGTGTGTACAGTGCAAAGCTCATTTTGGGTGTGACTGTTCTTTTAAAGGCACCATTAATAATATAATAAATAAATAAAAATAAGTTTTGGGGTAAGTTCTTAAGTAATTCTGCACAAAATTCTAATTTTGGTCTCTTTACACTCCAAAGGCAATACATTGATAAGACATTTTAAGTTATTGCCTCATTTAGCTTCATTAACATGTGAAGTATTAGTCCTTTGGCTCCCGTTTTGGCACACAGTCACTAGGTTATTTGGATTGATACTGTCTTCTTTTCTACTTTCTACAAAAAATTACTTAGGAAACTAACTTTAGGTCCCTTATCCTCATGATCTAGTCAGAGTGTTATTGGTTAGCCTGGTCTCTTTTACCACCAGCAAAATCTCTACTCTGAACTGAACACTTTTTTATCAGAAGAAATTTCTCAAAAACTTATTTTTCATCTCCAGAATTTTGATTTAAACCTAACAATGAAAAAATTTCAAAATAGATTTGAAATCCAGAAAGAATCATCAATGAAAATACTGCAACAAGTATAATTTAAACAATAAACACCCTAATGTACCTCTTTATGTCTAAGAAGTTCTTCCAGTTAAGACTGTATTTCCCAGAGCAACACTGCACATTGTTGCTCATAGTTGTAAGAAGAGATTGGTTATTGCTATGTCTGTTCCCACAGCTCAGGAGGACAGCAGGACTAGTGAGTAGCATCACCTCTTATGAGCAAAGCTCCAGCACAAGCTGTCTTACAGACCTTTACAATTAGTCATGAAGTACTTATGGCAACATCTACATGAGATGAATGCACATGTTAGGGTTTCAAAGAAAGTGAAGGGATTAGAGATAGCTCATAGGAAGCTGGTGACTACTGTCCTGTAGTGTCCCTTGAAAATCCCAGCAAAATGTGTTTCTGCTAACTCTCTAAGCAAGAGGAGTGGGGCCTCCACATTGCTGGTGTCTTTCCACTCAAGTACCCAACTCCTCTGGTGCCTTTTAGCATTGTAGCCTTGGAGACAACAGAAAAAAAATTAAAAATTACTGAAACCATGCCAAGTGGAAAGCAACAAACAGCCTTCCAACAGCACAGAAAACAAAGATGAGATGGGGAAATAATAAACAAGGAGAATGATAGTCCTATTTCGTTCTGAAGTGAGTCTTATATAAAATAAATGGTGATGAGATTGCTTTCCAAGTGGAACATGAGAGAGAGAGAGATTGTGAAAGAAAGACCATTTATACATTAAATAGCTGGAGTTAGCACTTTCAGTTCTGCTGGAAGCTCCAAAGTTTCCAAGGCATCTTGCAGTAGACTGTACAAATGCCCAAGAAAGTAAAGGTGTCTTGGATCAGGCAGCACCCAATATGTTTATGCAGCCTTGATGGGAAGGGATGTGTTTATTCAAGCTGCTAGCCAAAATTATATGTGCTAGAGGTTGTTAAAGAAGGGAAAGAATGTATTATTTGCAACAGTTCAATGTTATATATATTAAATATATATATATATTTATATATATATAATGTATTCTTCCACCTAAGAAAAATGAATTATAAGAAATTTCAAGCCAGGTTTTCACAGAATGGAGAGGAATAGTGAAGAAAAACAGGGTGAGGGGTAGGAAAATACTTAGTGTCAGACTCTTACTTCACAGAAATTCAACAGTGATTCAGTGTGACCCGGCAATCAGGCACTACAGTGAGGTGTGCTCCCTGGATGCTACATCACAGTCTCACTCTCCCTCTCTTTCCAGCACTGTGGGCACCTTGTACAACTATGGTCATGCTGTGCAACAGGGACCAGAGAACCAGCCTGGATAAACTCCAAATATTATTATTATTATTATTATTATTAACTAGATTTCACTGAATCAACAGACAGCAAGTTTGCAGGTGTTTTGGAAAATAATATCTAGATATTCCTCTAAGAATGTGGCATCTCATTGTTAACTCCAAAAAATATATAACTGAAAATTCCATGATCTAGTATGTTTGAAAAGTTGCATAGTAATACTGCTAGATTCTGCAGTGACCCAAAAAGGTACATTTTTTAGCCAGAGCCTACTCACTCTAGACATTGCAGCTGTGTCTCCTTGCTAGAGTGAGTTGCATTTCACTACTGAAGCGTAACTCATGTGTAAGGGGCTCGTATAGTCTGCCTCAAGGAATTATTACCGTACTTGAAACAAATTGTTTTGCAGGCACTGGGTTTTTAGGTTTGTAATAAATCTAGAGTTTCTTTGTCTTGCTTTATTTTGTTTCAGTGCATAAGATCCACTCACTGGCTTTTCTTCCCCAGGTATTTGCATACTTAATATTTTCAAAGAGATTTTCTTTGCTTAAGTATAAATATACACGTATAAATTTGCATACCTCAAAACACACACACAGAAACACCGGGAGATGAGAGACAGAGAGACTACAAAGAGAAATGAGCAGACTAAGACTAACTGACTTTCAGCACTGGTGAGGCAAAACCTCAAGTACTGTGTTCAGCTTTTGGGCCCCTCACTCCAAGAAGGACATGGAGGTGCTGGAGTGTGTCTAGAGAAGGGCAAAGGAGCTGGGGAAGGGTCTGGAGCACAAGTGTGATGAGTTCCTGGCTGAGGGAACTGGGGGTGTTGAGCCTGGAGAAAAGGAGGCTGAGGGAAGACCTTCTGGCTCTCTCCAACTCCCTGACTCCCTGAAAGGAGGGTGGAGAGAGGTGGGGGGGTGGTCTGTTCAACCACAGAAAAAGTGACAGGGCAAGAGGAAATGGCCTCAAGTTGCACCAGGGGCAGTTGAGATTCTATCTGAGGAAGAATTTATTTCCTGAAAGGGTTCTCAGGCATTGGAAGCGGTTGCCCAGGGCAGTGGTGGAATCCTCATCCCAGGAGGGATTGAAGGGTCGTGTAGACACAGTGCTGAGGGACATGGGTCAGTAGGGGACTTGTCAGTGTTGGGTTCATTATTTGACTCGATGATCTTAAAGGTCTTTGCCAATCCAGGCAATTCTGTGATTCTGTAAAGGAGAAAAACCCAGAAAAGACAAGCTTTCCCTCTTTGAGTCACTACTGCTCTTTGACTCACATTTGTGGTATTTTCAAGGGAGCTTGAGGTCATGGTTCTCAAATAGCACTTGGGAAGATCCAACTGTCTAGCAGATGATTTTGTGGACATTGTGGTCTGGTCCTACACAGCCTGTCTTCCTCTGTCTACCTCACCTGCCATATCCAGTGGCAAAGATAGAGGTAGGGTCTTGCAGAGCACAGCTTGGCTGAGTCTGGGGTTTGTTACACTAAAAAAAAAAAAAAAAAAAAAGTAAATTTCCTTGGATATGGTTTCAACATAAAGGAAAAATCATTTTTTTTTTCCTGGCACTTTCTTTTCAAGCCAAACAAGGAAACGGTGGGGGTACTTTCCTGTTGCCCTTTTTCTAGAAGTTCTCCCACAGTGTGGTCCTAAACTGTTTGCCTAAATCTCAGGGACTGGATCCTTACCAGCCCCATCCAGCCCCATGGGAAAGTAACAGTCATGCAGGCAAAAGAGTTTTGTTTGATTTTACATTGAGGGAGGTTATGGGTACCATCAGAAACTAAATGGCTATTCAGCAGACATCAGCAATGTGAAGGAGAAAGGATTTTGGTGCAGGCTGTGTTTAGACATTTAGCTGTGGTGTGGCGAATAAGTTGCTTCACACAGCAGTTCGCACTTTATCACGTGGAAGCTGAATTCTTTGGGCTTTTTTTTCTTAGGCAAACAAAATCTTTCTGTCCTATTCTTAAGACAGCAGTTCCTCCCACTGGAAAAGCCCAGACACCTCAGCTTTAATTCTTGTGATCTAACCACTTGGCTTCCCTGCTCAAGCAATTTATTTGTTTGGTCTTGTGACTCAGTAAAAACAGAAATTACAACAAAATCTTCAAAACATTTAATAGAGTGGATTTTGAAGTTTCATTCACAGAGATCTTGGGAGCCCTTTACCCTGTAGCTTCATTGAAATACTTTGTACCTGAACAAATTTTAAAACAAACCTATGAAAGGATTTTGTTTTCCATTATTTAAACATAGCTTTAAGCAACAGTTAGCACCTACTAGCCTTGTGCTTTGTGCAAATATATAATCAATATTGTTTAATCTGTATCTGTATTAACTTGTATTTACCATCTGTTCCTTGAATGGAACCTCTGTTATAGGTAAAGTTTAACATTAATTTAATGAAGAAAAATGGGCCTGTAATTATTTTTTCTAGTAAACTGTTGTCTCAGCTCTCTCTTTAGTGTCATTTACAGCAGGTGGCAAATGGCAAGGGATTTTGTGATGGTGCCTCAGCAGCTAAAGTGGGTCATGGTTAGGCCTTCTGGAAGGTCAGTCTCTGAACCTGTCAGGATTATCTAGTGCACTGCTGGGGTAAGCTGGTCCTATCCCAAATGGAAGGAAAAATTCAGTATAACAGGGCATATTGGAATTCCTGAATTATGTCATATAAATAATGAATTGCTAATAGTTCAGTTAAATAGGATACACTTATAATGAACACATCTGTTAATTTGGAGGATTCTATTTGGTAAATTCAAAGTTATACATGAGTGAGTTTACAGCCTGGTGAGTATTCAGAAACTGAGTCTCTGTTCATCAAGCTAGACCAGATGGTGAGCTGACACTTCTGTCTGACTCTAACATGCTTTTACACACTCCTTAAAAACTGCTCAACCCTATTCACTTGGTAGATAGAAATATTGGGGATAACAGGAGATCACGTTATACCTGGAACCAAATACCACAAAACAGGATGCTGTCTGTGGTCCACCATGGCAGGCTCTTGTGCTTTCATCTTCCTAAACACTTGTAGACTCCAGCACTCTTCCATTTCTTTGGCACGCACTTGCAGTCATACTCCTTTGCAATCATCCTCCTCTGTTCAGTACCCTTCCCTCAGAGATCTCACCCTGATGTTGAAGGACTTCAGGACTGGGAAGATTAAAAAACAAAACAAACATACAAAAAACCCCACAAAGTCAAGATGCCACTATTGCATCAAAGAACCTCCCCCTATATTTCTACCTATTGAGTTATCCTCTTTAACAGCTCTAGCTAAGCCCTTCAGAGACACCAGCTGTGGGAAGGCTCCACAGCCAATTGTATTCTACTTACATCAACATAAGGGAAATATAGATATAGCAAACCAGTAGCATAGTCAAGTTCCTTCTACCCAAATTCCTCTTTTCACTTTGGGACTGTGTCCTTCCAGGATCCTTTTTCTTCATCACCTTTCCAGCATACAATACCTTTCCATTTTACCACCTAAGAGTTGGGGGGTTTTTGTTGTTTGTTTGAGGTTGGTTTTTTTTTAAAAAAAAAAAAGAGAGAGGAAGTCAACTTCTTTTCTCAGATATAATTTCTAGTTTCCTTTGTCAGGTGAACACCTTTAATTAGTGGGCCAATGTAGAATAAAATGGAACAGAAATCCCTGTTACACTGTCATAATGACATAGGTCTTAGGTACAGCACTAGGTGTCCTGGTTTTGCTGATAGAGTTAATTTTTTCTTGGTAGCTAGAATACCTGTGTTTTGGTTTCACTATGGGACCTGTTATGAGAAGAACGTTGATAACACACTAATTAAGTACTGATTAAGAACAACCATTTTTCTAAACCAAATAAAAATCTTACAATTCTGCTGTTATTGTTGCCACAAATCCAGACTAAATTCAGTCTCTGAAACCTAGAAAAAGGTTTTCTTTTATCTCTGCTCTCTGGCTGATACTATTTCCAGGAATTAATGAGGCCCATCCACACTATGCAGTCAGAAGTGTGCAGTGAGCCCTAAGGTAAAGCTCACATGAGACATGAAGCCTTAGATGCCAGACGAAAGGAGTTATCTGACTAGTGTTAGCTCAGGGATCTGAGCACCAAAGTCTCTGGCTCTGGGTTGTTAAATTATGTCTCTACAGGGATATAATTTAAGGATACCTGATGCAGTACAAAGCTAGAGCAGGGTTCTTCTGAAGTATGCCTGTTTGCTCACAAATTAGGATTTATAATTGCTAGAACCTCCTTCATTAAGACCTGGACGATCATCAGTCACCCTGATGGATGATTCCATTACACACAGGCACATAACACTGGAAAAGCTGAACTGACTGTTTTTTCTTAAAATCTCAAAAAATTAAACTGGGTTAAATGCCATGGATCTTAACGGGCTTCTAAAGTTTTAATATGTTACATTCTACTTGGTATGGCATATGTTATAACTTACAAGGATTAGCTCATCTAATTTCTGTCCAAAATCTCCATTTAAAAAAGAATACTCAAAGCTGAACTACTTTACAAAACCCTGCAGTGGCTGCCTGTGATAAAGGATCCAAATCCCTTCCATATCACTTTATGACACATAGAGTAAGGTGGAAGTCTTGGGAAAAACTTTCTTATCACATACAAATCCCATGTGCTGCTATGAAATATTGTATTTGAATCATCAGATTCAAGAGCAATCACTGGGATAGGGACAATAACCAGGCCTTTTTCTGGATGTTTAGGAAAGCTTCTGTTAGTTTTAGACTATACGCCCTCATTGGAATATGTATATATCTATCTGTATAAATACAGATGTACCATGAGAACATGTCAAAATAACTAATAAATCACTCCCCTTTGAGATAATATAGGATATTGCAGTTGGAAAGGACAACACTATATTTGTAAGTCAAATATTTTTAAGGGATGTGATTATTAAGATATTTCAATTTGAAATAGTTGTCTTCAGAAGGTTTTAGAAAAGAAAAAGCTAATTACATGAATAGTTGCTGTATCATCTGACAACACAAGGCATTTGCATCAAATGGGACACCCCAGATCTCATGAATCCTGAATCTGTGACTGCTTTCAAAGACTTCTAGCTTAGTGGTACCATCCCAAGTACACATACATGAGTCCCTTGAAGACCAGCATGTCACACTGAGCCTGGTTCGTACACTGTTTTGAAATTTCTTCCGTGCCTCGGAGAGAACATACAAACAAAAAGAAAGTAAAAATATACAAATGAATCTTCCAAGAAAATGTTGCAATGAAAGAAAATGACAAAGAATTTCCTTTGTTTGGAATAGTAAATACGAAGAAAATCTCTACAAGCAAACTTCTTCCAGTAATGATACAAGTTAAGTTCACAGTGTAGGTCATGAGGTCCTGAACCATTACTTCCATTTCAGAATTAATTACTGGAAGAAATTTCTCATAACCCTGGTGAAGCCTGTTGTATTTGACAGCATGGCAAGGTTTCCAGCTGACACACACCACCACTCTATCAGTTTATTGTAGTTTCTTCAGGAGAAAACCAGCTCAGTATAGAAAGCTGCAACTCTTCACAGGTAAATAGGAAGTTTTTCTTATTTTAGATATTGGTCATGCAACATGGAGACTGCCATCTTCAGGTCACTAGTTAAACTATAACCCAAGAGCATCAGCTTGATCTGATGGCCATTGTGAAATCAACCAAGGGTCATTGCCCCATTTCTAACGTGTCCAGCAGCCTGCTGCAGCAGGAGGTTCAGCACACAGCTGTGAAGGTCAAGTCCATCTGGAAGCTTGCTTTATAAAATCATAGAATCGTTTGGGTTGGAAAGGGATGTTTGTTTAAAGGTCATCTAGTCCAACCCCCACTGCAGTGAGTGAGGATATCTTCCACTACATCAGGTTGCTCAGAGCCCCATCCAACGTGACCTTTAATGTTTCCAGGGATGGGGCTTCTACCACCTCTGCCAGTGTTTCACCACCCTCGTTGTAAAAAATTACCTCCTTATATCTAGTCAAAATTTCCCCTCCTTTAACTTAAAACCATCACCCCTTGTCCTATTGTTACAGGCCCTGCTAAAAAGTCTGTCCCCATCTTTCTTATAGGCCCTCTTCAAGTACTGAAAGACCACAATAAGGTCTCACTGGAGCCTTCTCTTCTCCAGGCTGAACAATCCCAACTGTCTCAGCCTTTCTTCATAGGAGAGGTGTTCCAGCCCTCTGATTATTTTTTTAAGCCCATGGTATTTTTTCCTATGCTTCAACTCATTTAATCTTGGTGCTTTTTTCCAAGAGTACAAAATTATTAAACACTCTACTCTTGAATTTATCCTAGCAGGACCTAGCAAAAAGCTAGAGTTTTCTATCATCCTTTTGTGTGTGACAAGTGGAGCTGATATCTATATGAATGATGTATGTGAAAAGGAACTCTTAGAAGACACTAGACACTTCTGCAGTGCCTGTGCCAACCTTGTAGGCTGCATGCTGTACAAATGCAGCACATCTATTCAAAAGCAGAGGATGTTTTCCCCTTGAAACACCTGCAGAGAAAGAATGTCTTCTCTTTTATTCTGTATTTATTGGTTTAGCTGAAAAAAGCAAAAAAGACATTTAAAACCTGACTTTAAAAAAGACACAATCAGAGTATTTCAGTGCCTTCTGTGTAGACCTCTGCACATTTTGTATACAAATATTATCTAAGAAATTATGTGTTTTCTTCACATATTTAATTGGAAGTGCTTTGCTTTTTCCAGCCATTTCTTCAAGTCACACTGCTCTGAGTACACTAATGTCCTAGTTCTTCTGTAGAACTGGTATTTCACTGGAGCACTCTGAAACAGAAGACTGCAAATCCAGGTAGCACATGGCAAATGTCAAAAGAGGGGACTATACTGTTAAAAATGCCCAGAACTACTTCCTTCCTTTTTCTTTTTCTTTCTCTCTTTTTTTTTTTTTAAAGTCCATTAGGGAAGATCCAAAAATACCCCAACACACTTAAACAGAACCTGCAAAGGGTCCTTTAAACATAGAGCTTTAAAAATCTTCAGATTTTATCACATAAAATTACATTTTTTAATGTTTACTTTCTTACTGTTTTGGTTTGGGTTTTTGTTTTGGTTTGGTTTGGTTGGTTGGTTTTTACTTCATTTAAAAATACAGTTGTGACTGTGTTCATTCCCTTGATTTTCCATGATGGGGACTGGTACACATTGTGAACACTTGCTCCTTAACAGAGGAGATGGGAATAGTAAATAGTATAAAAAAATTGCTTTAGGAACAGTTTCTGGTTAGCTTCACATTCTGGGCCTGCTAGCCAAGAACATGGATGTTTTTTGAATACAGTGGAAATATCTAATTTTAACAGATGAAATAATTGGAACTAAGCATGTAATAAGGGTACTACTCAGTATAAATCCAGCAGAGATGGTCCAATAAAGATTACCTAATGAGCATTCAATTGCCTTCTCTAGTTACAAAGTCAAAACAAATAACTCCTAACATTGTGCATTAGTAACAGGCCCTCAGGAAATGCCCAAACCCAAACTTTGAAACATGAATCTCCAGTGTAGAAAATTTAATCTTTTCTTTGCTAGCAATGATGCTACTAGGTACTCCTTGTATGAATATCAAGAAATCATACAGCCTAGTTTTTCATGGGCTTGAAAGCAAGTGAAGACAGCCATGAGAGTACTTCCAGATGTTAAATGAACCCACCACATTTCATGGATTCAGGATTTTCTTTTTGAGACCATTTATAGAACTTTGGAAAGAGCACAGGGTATCATGTTATTAAAAGGTAGGGAGGAGTGTTTTATTTTTACAACAAATTAAAGACATGACTTAGTTTTTTTGCAATCACTATTAACATCTGTAGTCCAAAAAGGAAATAGCTCTAGGTACCTATAACTGAATAAGTTCTTACCATTATATTAATGGATTTGCACCAAAGAACATGTCCTAAACTTGGATTTAGCAAGTTGCAAGGCATCCAAACATTCAACTAGGTCCAATGTTATTGTGAAGGTCACAAAATTTGTAACTATTTAGGCTGCCATGTTCAATGCAATGAACTTTGTGATCCTTTAAGTATTGATTCCCAAACAACACGAATTAAGAGAACAAATTCTCAGAAGTATTGCAGAAAAGGGATATCTCTATGCAGTTGTAAGGAAATATGCTAAAAGATCATACAAGCAGTCTAGACCAAAGCAGGAGCAGTAGTAAGTGTGTTCTGTTATGATGCTTCATACGGCATTTACTGTCTCAAGAAGAATGGAAGAGTATATATAAATTATAAGAAGGGAGAGAGGAAGGTAAGGAATGCCCACACATTAAAATAGGAGTATCACCAATTAAGAGGAAGCTGAATTAATTCCTTTACTCTAAAGTTGGATTTAGTTTGATGGGAATTGGAAAGAATGATCAGCATATTTAACAATTAACATGGACTGCATTTTACATTAACAGACTGTCAGTAAGCCAAGTCAGTTTGGTAGCCTCGAGCTTGCCTAGTTCTGATTAACTTACATCTTTTATGCAAACATTAACTCACTCCTGGCATGTACTGTTCTTGCAAATACTAATCATAGCATAGATTAGATGAACATGAAACAGATTTAGCATATCAAGTTCTAGTAGATTGTAGGTGTGTAATCGACAGCAATGTACTTGCCAAAGGCAACAAAACAGGGAAAATAATATAAAAAACAAACCCTTCTCTGCTTAGTTACACAGGACCATAGTCCTCCTACGTGACAAAGAACTTTTATGGCAGCTGGCAAGCGACCAGAAGTTTTAATACTCACTCTGTGAGATGTCTCCATGGAATGATCATGGTTATTCAAAGCAGGTTCTACTTCATGAAGCTGGTGACTGTATAATAAAGTCATCTACAGGTCCTAATCTATAAATTATTCTTGTTAGATGATGAAAGTAGCTGCATTTTTTATGCACATATTAGTCCTGCTATACAGGAGCAAAAGTTAGTGCAGGTTCTTATAATGAGATGAGTAAATCATACTTTTTCAAAGCTTCATACTCAGCAGGTTGAAGATACATCTGAAGCCAAGCTTTAGTTCTCTTCCTTCCCTCTCTTTTACCCATGACAACTTTAAAAAAAAAAAAAAAGCCATCTGGCATCCCATCTGGCTACAAGTCCAATCTTACAGTTTCTGGAGTTGCTTTTATATGACTCCAGTACTGCCTTTGTGGAAGAGACAAAAAAGACCCTCCTGAAACTTCACATAACTTGAAACCTTTTGGAAGCTCTGAAAAAAACCCAAAAACCAACAACAAAAAAAACCCCAACATCATAAAAAACCCTCAGAACACAAGTATGGAAATCTACCATTTCAGTTATTAATAACTCAAAAAAAATAAAATTGTGCTGAAGAAAAATGACAACACCTGTTCTTGCCTTCCAGGTGCTTGAAAAAACTTTGTTGCTGAGCTTCAGGAATTAAGGGAAGAAAGTGTATTTGCCTGCTGCAGTTAAATATGGAGTCTTTAGGGATTCCAAAAACTGCATGAAAACATGGAAGAGAAGAAATAAATAACTTTTATGGAAACAACCATCCATAATTTTATTGTCAGACCATCTTTATAGTTTTCCACTCAAAAACCAGAGTATATATGTAAGCCTAGTTGTTTTTTTACAAAGAATGTTATCAACAGAGGTGATTTTTCAGACAAGTATTACGCTTGTTTTAGGAGACAGAATTCAACATGATTTACAAGATAGAGCCCATGGATACTTATTGTATAGCTTCTTACATATAGTCAGGCAGCTAGTGCTGGGAAGGGCACTACAGGGCTCAAGGGAATCAATAATTCCCTCTCAAATGTTGCACAGTCAAGCCATTCCTTGCATAGTGATTTTAATGAAGAGAATTTTATCATCACCTGTTTTCATCCTGTTCACCTGTGAGAATAGCATCTGATCAGTAACTATTGCCCGTAAATATGTTAACAGTCTCTGTACTGGGAAGTTTTTAGCTAGTGTAAGTGAAATCCTTCAGTTGAGACACAAGAACCCTTTTTGAATGGGAAAGGTTACTTACTTATCGGTGTGGTGGGGATTTGGCATCCTGCTCCCTTGAACACCACAAAAAACCTCAACCTGAAACAAACTCAGATATAAATCTAACAGCACTCAAATACATCACATGATGGCAAGCCTTTAAGATCACAGCATGAACAGTAGCAGATGAAGCAGATGGACCATCAGCATAGGCAGTCAGTGACACAGGTACAAAAGTCTTGCATTTATACAGTGCTTTAATCAAGAGAAGGTTCACACCACAATGTGGTGCACAAAGAAAGGCTGTGTGCTTTCCTATTGCAAAAATGGAAAATAGCTCTGGAATTAAATAGATGGGCTTAGGCTTGTTGCCACAGTAAATCTCTCCTAAATCCTTTCACCCCACTCTAAGGGTGGGAGTAGGAGGTTTAGGACACGGTAGGGTTAGCCAAGACTTCCATTTCTCCCAAGTGAACTGGGATTGCTTCAGCTGCTAAGACGAGGAGTATGGATTTACACAGCATGTTTGGAATAGCACTTGTGTTAAGTAATATATATTACTTCAATTAGAAATATTTTTTATTTTTTTTCTCTAGCATATATGACATGGTTATACCAGTTCTGGAGTAAGGGAAAAAAAGCACACTTTGGGTTGTTTAAGATAAATTCACACAAAATTTCTGCATAGCTTGTATGATGCTGCCCCACTGAAGTTATAAGGAGGTAGTTGTGTCTGAGGATCCTGGCTGAGCTCTTGTTTAATCTTTGGATAACGATGCCAGGCACTTCCTAAAGTTACACTGCATCGAGAAAGGAGTCAATGGAAATTTGCTAATTTACAGCAGCTGTGAATTCATGCAGGCATTTAGTGGAAATCTCATGTACTTCTTGTAGTGGAAAAAATAAACTTAGCATTGAAATTGATCTCTGTATTATTCAGTTAGTCTGTGTCTGTACAGAGTAACATGATGTCCTGTTGCTCTTTAGAGTTTTTAGAAATTAGCAGGTGACTTAAAGGACAAAATGTCCCTTTTGTTCCTCCAAGAAAAATCATGAGTAGACAGCAAGTATGTTATCCCTAGAAAAGTTTCTAGCATAACGGATGAAGTGATACAGAATCTGTAGGTGAATTCAAGTTAAAAAGTTATAGCTGTCTTTATGTAAGTGAGTCGAGTTATTTATATCAAGTTTAATACAGCCTCAGTTTCAATCACTATTATTTTAACTTATTTCTTTAAAAGTAAAGAATGCCTTAGGTTGCCTGCCAGCTGTGTCACAGCCACACAGGCTATCGTGCAAGAGATTAGTCATTCAAAATCTGTGCATGACAAATTATAGGAAAAAGAAATATTCCCACAAATGCAAACATTATGAGGGAAGTGCTTTATATGTTGTAAGCCACATAGTCAGCTGGCTGTTTTAACTGTGACATTCACTTCTCTCTCCATGTTTATAAATAGCATTATGAAGGGTGTGTTATATGCTCTAAACCACCCCAAGAACATCATTTTAATATTCCACAATTCATATGTTCATTTACATATGGTGAGAGAATATAATGTTAACATTCAGATTTGGAAGCCCCTAAACTCCATATTGTCCTGATGGAAATAATTATGATTAAAGCAAAGCAATAGCAAAACTGACTTCCAAAATCCTGGGTGACACAAGAAGTCACTGAGCTCTACCATGCACAAAAGCACAGACTTTCATCTCATCTGCTTAACTTGTTCAGGATGGTCTCGAGTATAAAAAATGAACTAAAGTCTTGGTTTCAGTGACAGGTTCAATTTGGTTTTAGTTTAATAGTGATGGGGAGTTACCTCTCAGGCTGATCAGAAGAGACAGAAAAAAATAGCAAGAAAGAATAACTAGACACAATCCAATTAGTCAGTCTGAGGTGATGTCTAAGGCAAATTTCAATTACAGCATGGTTATTAACTGTGGTCAAGCTACCCTAAGTACACTTAAACACTAGACATGCCAATTTAAGCTTTTATTGAGGAGTCACCACAACAAAGTGTTAGGCACAAAATGCACAAAGGTAGCAATAGGAGCTATTAGCTGTGGCTGAGATGTTCACAGTGAAGATCAAAGTGAAGCCATCACAGTTTTGGCCTGTTTCAGTAGCCCTGAAGGGATCACACCAGGGATGAGCAGGAGCTGACCAACCCCTTTGGCCCTGGCAATAGTCACTGCACATAAAACAGGGGAGAAGTAGACATAAGGCTGTGGTCTGCCTAGAAATATCATTATACCAAAGTGATCAGGCCTGGGGACACCAGCTGCTAGTATCACAGAATCATTAAGGCTGGAAAAGACCTCTAAGATCACCCAATGCAATCGTCAGCTCATCACCACCATGCCCACTATACCATATCCCTGAGTGCTACATCTACATGTTTCATAAACACCTCCAGGGATGGTGGCTTTACCATTTCCTTGGGCAGCCTGTTTCAATGTCTGACCACTCTTTCAGAGAAGAATTTTTTCCTAACATCCCACCTGAACCTCCCCTGGCACAACTTGAAGCCATTATTTCTCATCCTATTGCTGGTTACCTGGGAGAAGAGACTAAGACCAGCAGGAGCTTCTGGAACCAACCAGCAGAAGAAGCTTGCTCTCCAGGCCTTGATGTGTTTTTCCATCCGCAGGATAAGTTTTGCTCCAAAGCACAACAACTGGCTCCTCCTGTAAGAGACAGCAGTGCCTGGGTAAGAGGTCCCAAGCTTCAAGCATATTCAAGTCCAAAGGGAAGTGTACAGGTGGAGACATGGCTTTAAGAACATGAATGAAGTAGGAAAGTTTTGGGAATGACACCTTATTTTTAGTGTTAGGAGAGGAAAGAAAGTTCTACTGTGCTTTGGTTATTGAATGTGAGAAAGCTGATAATGAGAAGGCAAGAGAAAATCTACTAGAATCATCAGAAAGGGAAGACTTCCAAACAAATGAATCACAGAATCACAGAATCACAGAATATTAGGGATTGGAAGGGACCTCGAAAGATCATCTAGTCCAATCCCCCTGCCGGAGCAGGAACACCTAGATGAGTTCGCACAGGAAGGCGTCCAGGTGGGTCTTGAATGTCTCCAGAGAAGGAGACTCCACAACCTCCCTGGGCAGCCTGTTCCAGTGCTCTGTCACCCTTACTGTAAAGAAGTTCTTCCTCAAATTTAAGCGGAACCTCCTGTGTTCCAGCTTACACCCATTGCCCCTTGTCCTATCATTGGTCATCACTGCAAAGAGCCTGGCCCCATCCTCCTCACACTCACCCTTCATATATTTATAAACATTAATAAGGTCCCCCCTCAGCCTCCTCTTCTCCAAGCTAAAGAGCCCCAGCTCCCTCAGCCTTTCCTCATAAGGGAGATGTTCCACTCCCTTAATCATTTTGGTGGCTCTTCGCTGGACTCTCTCAAGCAGCTCCCTGTCCTTCTTGAACTGTGGGGCCCAGAACTGGACACAATATTCCAGATGTGGCCTCACCAGGGCAGAGTAAAGGGGAAGAAGAACCTCTCTTGACCTACTGACTACACCCCTTCTAATGCACCCCAGGATGCCATTGGCCTTCCTGGCCACAAGGGCACAGTGCTGGCTCATGGTCATCCTGCTGTCCACCAGGACTCCCAGATCCCTTTCCCCTTCACTGCTCTCTAGGAGATCATTTCCTAACCTATACTGGAACCTGGGATTGTTCCTGCCCAGGTGCAACACCCTACACTTGCCCTTATTATATTTCATCAAGTTTTTCCCTGCCCAGCTCTCCAGCCTGTCCAGGTCTCTCTGGATGGCAGCACAGCCTTCTGGAGTGTCAGCCACTCCTCCCAGCTTGGTATCATCAGCAAACTTGCTGACAGTGCACTCAATTCCCTCATCCAGGTCATTTATGAATATATTGAATAATACTGGTCCTAGTACTGACCCCTGAGGGACTCCACTAGACACAGGTCTCCAACTCGACTCTGCCCCATTGACCACTACTCTCTGGCTTCTTCCCACCAGCCAGTTAATAATCCATCTCACTACCTGCTCATCTAATCCGCACTTCCTCAATTTATCAGCGAGGATGCTGTGGGAGACCGTGTCAAATGCTTTGCTGAAATCAAGATAGACCACATCCACTGCTCTACCATCATCCAGCCACCTCGTCGTGTTTTCATAAAAGTCTAGAAGGTTGGTCAAGCACGACTTCCCCTTGGTGAAGCCGTGCTGACTGCCCCTAATGACCCTCTTATCCTTGATATGCCTAGAGATGGCACCTAGGATAAGTCGTTCCATCACCTTTCCAGGGATGGAGGTGAGGCTGACCGGTCTGTAGTTACCCGGGTCCTCCTTCTTGCCCTTTTTGAAGATTGGAGTGACATTTGCCTTCCTCCAGTCCTCAGGCACCTCACCCGTTCCCCACGACTTCGCAAAGATGATGGAGAGCGGTCTAGCAATGACCTCAGCCAGCTCCCTCAACACTCGTGGATGCATCCCATCTGGACCCATGGATTTATGGATGTCCAGGTTGCTTAATTGGTCCCTGACCCAATCCTCATCAACTGAGGCCATCTTCTCCATTGTCCTGTCTCCATCTGGGGTCTCCAGGGTACAGAGCTCCTCAAGACAACTTCCGGCAGAGTAGACAGAGGCAAAGAAGGCATTCAATAGCTCTGCCTTCTCTGTATCCTCTGTCACCAGGGTACCCCCCTCATTTATCAGTGGGCCTACATTGCCTCTGACGTTGGCTTTATCTGCCATGTATTTGAAGAAGCTCTTCCTGTTGTCCTTGACCCCTCTGGCAAGATCTAATTCTAAGGAGGCCTTGGCTTTCCTAGTTGCCTCCCTACATCCTCTGACAATATCCTTATATTCCTCCCAAGTAGCCAGCCCCTCCTTCCACGATTTGTAAACTCTCCTCTTCCACTTAAGTTTGGCCAGCAGTTCCCTGCTTAACCAAGCAGGTCTCCTGGCTCCCTTCCCTGACTTCCTACATATTGGAATGCTTTGATCTTGAGCCCAGAAGAAGCTGTCCCTGAACGTTAACCAGCTGTCTTGGGCCCCTTTACCTTCAAGTAATCTGCCCCATGGAATTTCCCCTAACAATTGCTTGAAGAGGCCAAAGTTGGCCCTCCTGAAGTCCAGGGTAGCAATCTTACTTGTAATTCTGCTTATGCCACATGAGATTCGGAACTTCACCATCTCATGATCACTGCAGCCCAGGCAGTCCTCAACCTTCACAGCCTCAACCAGACCCTCCTTGTTAGTGAGGATCAGATCCAGCGTCACTCCCCTCCTGGTTGGTTCATCCACCATTTGCATCAGGAAGTTATCATCGATGCACTGGAGGAACCTCCTGGATTGGGGGTGGCTGGCCGAGTGGTCTCTCCAGCAAATATCTGGGTAGTTAAAATCCCCCACAACAACCAGGGCCTGGGATTGCGAGGCTGCTGTCAGCTGCCTGTAGAAGGCCTCATCAATTTCTTCACCCTGATCTGGTGGCCTGTAATAGACACCCACGACAGTATCAACCCTACCAGCCTGCCCCTTGATTTTTACCCACAGGCTCTCAACTAGCTCCTCATCCGCCCCTGGATAGATCTGAATGCACTGCAGTTGCTCTCTCACATAAAGAGCAACTCCACCACCTCGCCTCTCTGGCCTGTCTTTTCCCTTTCCTTTTCCTGTCTTTCCTTTGTAAGCTTTTTGAAAAACGCTGCAGAAAATGTAGAAATAAGCCCAACTGTGCAACTTTGTCAACTGAAAGCTTTTAAATCTGTGCTGAGTGACATGAAAAAAGCTCATCTGGCACTAGAAGAAGGTCTGAACCTGGAGATTCAAGCTTTGAATGTTAAAATCAAAGACAAAGATACCAAAGAGAAAATGAAGCTGGGTGAATGGATGGCTTATGCTATATGAGTACAGACCTGAACCTTTGACTTTCAAAAGAGTGGCCTCTTTGGAGAACAAAGCCAGGCACATAACCCATGTACGAGGAATTTAACATTCAAATAACTGCAAAACTTAGTGGACTTCAGGACAGCTGAGGATTTACATTTCCAAGTGGGTCAGTGGGATCACAGATGCTCAGCACTTTGAGAGTCAGACACTGTGTCTACCCTGATCTGAGAAGCTCCAGTGGGGGAGGAATCTGGTACCTGAAATGGGCTGATTACTGCTCATTGTTCCACTTCCCACTGTATTATCTCCATATGATTCTGACAGAAGGTTGTGTGAGACTTTTCCACTTGGGATGTGCAATGGACCTGAAACAGCTGAATCAGTTCTGGATTATTTAAATGTGACTTATTTGAGTTCTGGATTATTTAAATGTGACATGTGCATCGATGATAACTTCCTGATGCAAATGGTGGATGAACCAACCAGGAGGGGAGTGACGCTGGATCTGATCCTCACTAACAAGGAGGGTCTGGTTGAGGCTGTGAAGGTTGAGGACTGCCTGGGCTGCAGTGATCATGAGATGGTGAAGTTCCGAATCTCATGTGGCATAAGCAGAATTACAAGTAAGATTGCTACCCTGGACTTCAGGAGGGCCAACTTTGGCCTCTTCAAGCAATTGTTAGGGGAAATTCCATGGGGCAGATTACTTGAAGGTAAAGGGGCCCAAGACAGCTGGTTAACGTTCAGGGACAGCTTCTTCTGGGCTCAAGATCAAAGCATTCCGATATGTAGGAAGTCAGGGAAGGGAGCCAGGAGACCTGCTTGGTTAAGCAGGGAACTGCTGGCCAAACTTAAGTGGAAGAGGAGAGTTTACAAATCGTGGAAGGAGGGGCTGGCTACTTGGGAGGAATATAAGGATATTGTCAGAGGATGTAGGGAGGCAACTAGGAAAGCCAAGGCCTCCTTAGAATTAGATCTTGCCAGAGGGGTCAAGGACAACAGGAAGAGCTTCTTCAAATACATGGCAGATAAAGCCAACGTCAGAGGCAATGTAGGCCCACTGATAAATGAGGGGGGTACCCTGGTGACAGAGGATACAGAGAAGGCAGAGCTATTGAATGCCTTCTTTGCCTCTGTCTACTCTGCCGGAAGTTGTCTTGAGGAGCTCTGTACCCTGGAGACCCCAGATGGAGACAGGACAATGGAGAAGATTGCCTCAGTTGATGAGGATTGGGTCAGGGACCAATTAAGCAACCTGGACATCCATAAATCCATGGGTCCAGATGGGATGCATCCACGAGTGTTGAGGGAGCTGGCTGAGGTCATTGCTAGACCGCTCTCCATCATCTTTGCGAAGTCGTGGGGAACGGGTGAGGTGCCTGAGGACTGGAGGAAGGCAAATGTCACTCCAATCTTCAAAAAGGGCAAGAAGGAGGACCCGGGTAACTACAGACCGGTCAGCCTCACCTCCATCCCTGGAAAGGTGATGGAACGACTTATCCTAGGTGCCATCTCTAGGCATATCAAGGATAAGAGGGTCATTAGGGGCAGTCAGCACGGCTTCACCAAGGGGAAGTCGTGCTTGACCAACCTTCTAGACTTTTATGAAAACACGACGAGGTGGCTGGATGATGGTAGAGCAGTGGATGTGGTCTATCTTGATTTCAGCAAAGCATTTGACACGGTCTCCCACAGCATCCTCGCTGATAAATTGAGGAAGTGCGGATTAGATGAGCAGGTAGTGAGATGGATTATTAACTGGCTGGTGGGAAGAAGCCAGAGAGTAGTGGTCAATGGGGCGGAGTCTAGTTGGAGACCTGTGTCTAGTGGAGTCCCTCAGGGGTCAGTACTAGGACCAGTATTATTCAATATATTCATAAATGACCTGGATGAGGGAATTGAGTGCACTGTCAGCAAGTTTGCTGATGATACCAAGCTGGGAGGAGTGGCTGACACTCCAGAAGGCTGTGCTGCCATCCAGAGAGACCTGGACAGGCTGGAGAGCTGGGCAGGGAAAAACTTGATGAAATATAATAAGGGCAAGTGTAGGGTGTTGCACCTGGGCAGGAACAATCCCAGGTTCCAGTATAGGTTAGGAAATGATCTCCTAGAGAGCAGTGAAGGGGAAAGGGATCTGGGAGTCCTGGTGGACAGCAGGATGACCATGAGCCAGCACTGTGCCCTTGTGGCCAGGAAGGCCAATGGCATCCTGGGGTGCATTAGAAGGGGTGTAGTCAGTAGGTCAAGAGAGGTTCTTCTTCCCCTTTACTCTGCCCTGGTGAGGCCACATCTGGAATATTGTGTCCAGTTCTGGGCCCCACAGTTCAAGAAGGACAGGGAGCTGCTTGAGAGAGTCCAGCGAAGAGCCACCAAAATGATTAAGGGAGTGGAACATCTCCCTTATGAGGAAAGGCTGAGGGAGCTGGGGCTCTTTAGCTTGGAGAAGAGGAGGCTGAGGGGGGACCTGATTAATGTTTATAAATATTTGAATGGTGAGTGTCAGGAGGATGGGGCCAGGCTCTTTGCAGTGATGACCAATGATAGGACAAGGGGCAATGGGTGTAAGCTGGAACACAGGAGGTTCCGCTTAAATTTGAGGAAGAACTTCTTTACAGTAAGGGTGACAGAGCACTGGAACAGGCTGCCCAGGGAGGTTGTGGAGTCTCCTTCTCTGGAGACATTCAAGACCCGCCTGGACGCCTTCCTGTGCGAACTCATCTAGGTGTTCCTGCTCCGGCAGGGGGATTGGACTAGATGATCTTTCGAGGTCCCTTCCAATCCCTAATATTCTGTGATTCTGTGATTCTGTGATTCTGTGACTTCAGACATAGGAAAGTTTTAAATTCTTTCCTAGGAAAATTCAAAATAACTAAGCATCCAAAGAAACTTCAGCATCTGTTTTCATGTGTAGTCACACAAAATACATGCAAAGTCTGGACTAGAAGAATACAGAAAGCTGAAAACACCAACCAGCTAAACTGGATCTAGTGAGATAAACGATGGGCATCTCTTTTTAACTACTCCTTGAAACTAATTTATCCTGTATTTGACAAAACTAAATCATCTCACTAAATTATCTTTGACCAACAATCTCATTTTTTTCTGAATACTCCATGATTCTTCATTTTTGCTGGTCTCTAAGAAATCAATTTCTGCTGCACAGGACTTGAACCTAGAAGACTGTAATTCTTGGTGTTTTCCATAATTATTTATCACAAATAAGAATGGTTATTTGAGAAATACAGAGTGACAGAGGGTTATTTGAGAAACACTAGGTATTTGAAAGGCACAGAGAGTTGCTTAGAGGAATAAGGTTCCTCTTGTTTGTTATGCTGCTCTTATTTTACAAACTTCTATATAAAACCAACTGAAGGTCTAATGCATTTGCACAACCAGCTTTGGTAAACTGGCGTTGAAAAGGACATTTGTGAGATTGAGGCACACAAAAAATTTTGAGATCATTCAGCTGACATATGTCATTTAGTTCCTGTCCAAAACCTAAAAGTTTTGCTGTCTTAATTTTATTGGGTAGGAAGACAGAAAAATAATCCATGCCTAACCAGCAAAGCTCAGCTGACTAACAACCTAAAATCAGTGTAATTGTTGCAGCAAAACCCACACTTCTGGCAGTTTAATTTATTTCCTTTGAGGATCCTGTGTAGAGGGATATTATTCTGCCATTTTAAGTTCCATCTCTCCAAATAACACTGCTGATAAGCTTAATTGAGATGTCCTTTCTCATTTATTGTTATCTGAAGGCACAACAATGAACAATCCTTCCAATCAAAAAAGCCCAATACACTATTAATCTAAATAACATCTCCTTAATCTGAACAGTTACAATGAATTTAGTTGGCAATCATGGTCTAGAAGAGATGGAACAATTAGCTCGCTTTACCAGGATAGAGTTTTATAACTCCCATAAAATGACCTTGTTTAGCCTGAGGTTTTTTGCCATTCCAATGAGGAATGGCAAATTATAAATCTTACCCACAGGTTCTCCACCAGACTGACTGTAAACTCAGCTGTGGTGATGCTACGTAGGTAACAAAACAGTTCCTTTGCTCTTATTAAATGACCAAAAGTATTTACACGGGCAATGAGTAAGCAAAAAGGAATTAATTTGAAGCATGTAGGCATGTTCCTATATAACAACCACACAGGGGTTGCAAGACAAACAGCCACTGGGGTAACCAACGTCATTTAAACTAGAAGTCTAAGATGGAAGCTCCTACACACCAGCACAAATCCATTTCATGGTCACGGTTAACTCTTGTTATGTCATTTTCTTATATTGCTACCTGGTTATTCTGCAAGGTTATAATTAAATAAGGTTCCAGAAAAGTCCTGCTGGGCCTGTCACAAACTTGAATTACACTACCCAAGTGAGCATTTTAGTCTGATCAGCAATGAGAGTTGACAAGAGTGACCTTTGAATGGATTGTCAACGTATCCTTTGCCATCATCTTCTCAAAAATGGATACAGCTGCCTATCCTAAGGTTTGTCAGGTTACAGGAAAATACAGAGAAGTTATTTGTAAATGATATCTTTAACTTATTTAATGTTGTTATGGGTAGGAGAGTTAAAACTGATAGATGATTCTGTCTTACATGGTCAATAAATGATGCACCTTTTGCTTCTGAAAACATACTCTTTTTAATTAAAAAAAAAAAAAATAGTACAAAGATGTTCTAGATCACATCTTCTCTTTGTATGGAGTTTTATGCTTTGTATTTGTGATACAATACCAAAAAAAAAACCCCAATCTGTTCCTGAGTTCCATTGTGAGGGAGGGGTGACATTAATGTTTATAAACATATGAAGGGTGAGTGTCAGGAGGATGGAGCCAGGCTCTTCACAGTGGTGACCAATGATAGGACAAGGGGCAATGGGTGTGAGCTGGAACACAGGAGGTTCTGCTTAAACTTGAGAAGAAACTTCTTTACTGTGAGGGTAACAGAGCACTGGGACAGGCTGCCCAGGGAGGTTGTGGAGTCTCCTTCTCTGGAGACATTCAAGACCCGCCTGGACGCCTTCCTGTGTGATCTCATCTAGGTGTTCCTGCTCCAACAGGGGGATTGGACTAGAAGATCTTTCAAGGTCCCTTCCAATCCCTAACATTCTGTGATTCATTCTGTGATTTTCTCTTTAAAAAACAATCTAACATAGTGAACCCTTTCCTCTTTACACAGTTTCTCTTCATGAATGTGATCTTAGAGAAGACAGGAAGAAGATTACTCTCCAGTTCTTATTAACAGAGGTTCAATTTGTTTCAGTGATGTCTCCATTTTACTATTTATATCTATTTCAGAGTTCTAAACAAATATCAGCACAACACATAAATTAAGAAGATTAAATAGGAGCAGCACTGAAAAAAGCAAGCCAGGCTTAACCCTGCTGTAAAGGATGAATTAAGCACAATGACATCAAACAGGAACAGGAAACTTTGAAAAGCAGTAGGTGATTACTGTCTCTTAATTTATGAGAAGGATTAGAGAGTAAATGCTTGAAGAGAGCACACAAAGTAGAATAGGTGCTTTTCACTACAGAATAATTATGCAGTGTAAGACAAGGACATCTTCTGTCTACTCGTCTCACTGTGAAGCACTCATATCTAGCCATAGAAAGCTTTCTGGTGTTTTAAAACCTATTTCTCCATTAAACAGTAATAAGAAATTCACCCTTCCCAATAAATCACTTCAACCTGACCCTTTTGTTTGAGACTGTGTTCCTTTGTTCCTCTCTTTATTATTAACTTCATCTCCATGGGGCATTACCATATTTAACATCAAGGACTTACAACCTATAGTCCATCACCCGCCGAGTTGACAAAGGTGCGGTGAAAGCTGTGCATCGTCGTGGTGATTTTCCTCTAGATGGTTAAAGCTGTAACTAGTGATAGATGAGATTCAGTCTGACCCTTTTCCAACCTGTCTTAGCAGCTCCCCTCTTTATATGGCCCCTCTGACATTCTTAATTTAAATACATAATGTACAGCTAGACTCTTTTCTCTTCCAAAAAGATTAAAGCATGAATGAGGGGAGCATGATCATTTAGAGGCAGGACATCTCTGGGATGTTTTGAAATGCACCAGAACATTAGAAAATCATCAGAAATTTGAGATTATCATTATAGAGCTTGCTACATTCAAGAATTTCAAAAGAATCTACCACAAGAACCGTTGCAAGAAGCCACCAGGGCTGTATCACTGAGAAGACATACATGCATCTTCTTTCCACTCCTCCCTTTTTTTTTTTTTGAGTAAATAAATATCCATCTTTGAGACACAAACTGTATCTTGAGACTGCCCAAAGAGTCTTGAAGGTCCTGAACTAAGCTTTCTTGTAACTGCCAGCACAAAATTCTAATGGCAGAAGGCACCATGTCTTGACATTCTGTGGCTGTAGTTGGCTGCAAACTAAAAATAATATTTCATATGAGAAAATTAGAAGTGTCACAGGAATTCTTTGACGTGATCAAAAAAGATGATAGCTGCTTTGCTTTTATTCTGGCACTGTGTAACATTGTATTAAAACCACATTTCTATCTATTAATTGTAAAGTGACATTTTTCTTTCTTTCTTTCTTTTTTTACAGTGTCCTTATTGAGGCTTCTGGGAATACTTCAAGAAAGAAAGGAAAATTGATTTTTCCATTTATTCATATCATTCATCAGTTTGCAACAACACATTCAGACCACTAACCATTGTTGTTTGACCACATCAAATTCATGCATTCTGATAAACTACTGTAAATATCTTACTTTTGTCTCAGCATGCCTGAAATTGTGTATGTAAAAATGTCCTTAAAAGAAGGGAAAATCACAGCAAGAGGAAAAAAATAAAAGGGGGGAAGATAGAAATGACATATTAGCAATGAAAAATGCTACTAAGAAGAAATATATTTTTGCTTGGCACAAATAAGAGGCTTTTTTTTCATTGCCAAAGTAAAGTCAGATTACTTTTCAGAGTTATGCAAACCTCAAAGTTTTGCCTGGAGGAGATCCTGAAAGAGAATTTGAGGAAGGTTCATTCCAATTCCTGCTATTTGATCCACAAAGGAGAAATATTGCTGGCACGAGCTCAGCACGCCCTGGGATGCTGTTGGCCTGTCATCCTTGAAAGAAGAGAAGGGTAGGGAGAAAAGCAAGTGGTCTCCATGCGTGACTTCCAATGAGCCCCAGACACAGGCTATTGGAAAACTAGACCTTCACCAAACAGGATTCAAAATCCAATGTGAAGTTAGTTGGCTACTTTACATCAGTGCCATTGTCATCTTCCATGTTTTTTTGTATTTCAGCTCCAGTTACAGATCAGGATAATTTCACGCACTTGATAAATATAACAAAAACATCAGTTTCTGTGCAAAGAGCTAGAAATGACCTTTCCTTTTGTAGCTCCAGTTTCTAGTACCAGCACTGCAGGCTTTCCACAGCAACAGGACATATTTTGTTTGTTTGGCATTCCATTACTTCACTGTATGACACTAAGGAAGATGGAAAAGATGCTTTTGGCACTTGCATACTTGTATCATGCTACAACTTGCCAATAGGAAAGGAACAGAACCTGAGCCTGCAGGGACAGACTGTATCAATGGTTCATTAATCCAAAAAGACTTATCAGTTACCTGTCAGACAAAAAGAATTTTGAAAACATTTTAAGTAGCTTCTCAGCTTATCAACAGCATAGAGAGCACAAATCTGCAGTTTTCTAAACCAAAGTCCACTGCACTTGAAGCAGAAGAGCAGCCACTAAACCCTCAGGATTGTGTTAATATAACATTAGTGCCCCTTAAGCAAAGCAACATTTCTCCAGCACACTGTCCCCTCTCCCTGACAGGGTGGGTTGTTATCATGGCACTGACTACAATTCGAGAACAATCTGATGAATGTAAAAAGAAAAAGAAATAGTTTATTATTAAATAATTATCATTTCCTCTTCCTCATACCTTTAGAATTATTATTCTTTTCTGATTTGCCTTTGCTGTGGTGAACAGCACCAACTGTAACATTGCCTGTAGTCACATCATCCCAGGAACGAAAACAAGAAGAGTTCCATTACTGCTAGGACTTTTATTTCCCCTCTGCCATCTGAGAGACTATTCTCTGGACTGCAAATTCAGTAGTGTTTTATGGGACACAGATAACATGTGTGCATAACACTGCACACTTCTTTCTGCAATGTAGCAGGAGTGGTAAGACTATGTGAGAGAAGGAAAATTCTCCAACTGCTGTAGAAGACTGAAAATATTGGAGCAAATCACAATATATGACTTGAACCCATGTCCTAGAACAGGAGACAGACATATACTCTGTCTTCTCTCTCTTTTTTTTTTTTACAATGAAATATCAATATAGAGCCATATGTGACTTTTCCCTATGAAAACAGCCCACGGAAGAAAACTTGGTTAGAGATCTGTTCTCTTTTTTTTAAACCTATCAAAATCCCAAGGTTTGTAAACATCCCTTCAGTCTCAGATGATCTCTTTAGATTTTTCAATTCTGGATTTTTCATGTTATTCCAACAAAGAGAGGAGAAATTAATTTTGTTGAGAAAACAAATGTAAGACAGTAGAAGCCCAATGATGTGTGTTACAGTGCGCTTCTGTGAAAAGCAAACCTATAAAAATTGCATCCTGGGGTTCCCTATTGCAATTATTTCTCGATCAAACCTGTCCAGTTTAGCTCTGAAAGGATGGGTTTGCTACTGCCTGCCACTGAGAGCTCAACAAAGGTAAGGACTGATATTTTCTAGGTCATACTCCCTGAAAAGATCTTATAATGAGAATGCTGAAAAATCTCCCTCACAATATGATAGCCAGAACCCCAGTTACCTTCCACTTACACAGGACTGAGAAAACCCCCTAAAGAGGAGCCATAGATTATTTAAAGACCTAAGTAAATGGATCTAAGTAGATGTAGGAAACAGATCAGTGACTCATGATAGCAAAATGTGTACAGTGAGTTTTGACAAAAGCCCCAAGCTGGGTCTCATCCAACAAGTCTTTCCAACTGCTGTTCATTTAAGTCTATAGCGATGCAGATTAGCTTCAGCCAACACAGGCTGCATTTTTGTAACGTGGTGATGTATTTTTGTATATCCTAGAATCTTTTATTGTTGGGGGGGCATGACTACATAGTGCTTTTGTAGGCAAATATAACCTGATTCCACTTCTATCCCAGTCTCTCTGCAGTTTTTTCCCTTAGAATTATTCCCATACCAACCTACATCGCTACATGACCTCCAGTTTTCTTGGATCAGGAGCAGAGAAAGGCCATACATGCTGGTAAAATATGATGCAAAGACATGCTAGAGCCTGCAGCTCGACTCCAGGAAAAGGCTTTTGACAAAACAAACACACTATGTGGTCCAAGACCTCTACAGCTCCAAGCTGTGTTACTGCCATGATTGCAGACCACTGCTGTGATGGGTTTTATAGGGATGCAATGACATTAACTAGGGTTGTACGTAACTGGGGTATTTTCCTAAGTTGTTACAGATGTAGATGAGTTAAGTCAAACCTTTTCATAGCACCAGACCTGATTTTTAGGCACAGGGTTCCTTCAGTGTGATCCCATTTATTTTAATTTACTGGACTTTTGACTGTGTTCCTGAGAATCAGGGAACCCAGGTACTGAGGGAGAAGGGGCTGCCCTGTTTCCTTTTAATTTCTCCTTGAGCCTGGGGCTGCACCAGGAGCTGCCCTGCCTCACACATGTGCTGCTCCTCACCGCAGCTCAGCAGCTGGGAAAGTGTCAACCATGTTACAACCAAGGAGAAAGTTTATAAAGAAACATAGAGGTAATAAGAAATTAAAAGACCTAATCTGGAAGAATGGTATGTACTACTTCTGTTACTGAAACACTGGAGACAGGCCAAAAGACAGATGAAAGAATAATATAACATCTAGAAAATATAATAATTTTAGAAGCTAGATCTCTTTAAACTTCCAAAGGTAACCTGCTACTATCTAGATCCCAATCTAGAGTGAAATGGACAAAAAAAATCTTATATTAGAAGATGTTTTTAAATGTATCAGACAAAGCCACACTAAGACTGAAAGACTGGAAGCTGAAACTACATGAATTCAAACTGGAAAAAAGGTGATCACTTTTACTCGATAGTGGTTAATCAGCACAAGAACTTCTCATGCGTGGTTTCCCCATAACTTAAATTTTTTAAACAAAAATGGATTACTTTCTAAAATATATTCTTTTTGTGGAATAATGCAGTCTGCCCTGTACTACACAGGTACTCAAATATTCCCTTCTGGCCTTAATCTATGAATGATTATAAACTTGTTATATAAAGTTACTTGTTCCTACAGAGCCAGTTTGTCTCCTCTCCACTTCCAGATCATGATATTGTCAAGACATCACATGAAAAGAACTGAGACAAAGTGTGTTTAATGAAAATGTGCTGTACCTTGACATCTCTGAATCACAGCTGTACCTGTGGCGATGTTATTAAGTAAATCTTGAGGCTAAGATCTTAAAACACAGGAGCTACAAGGCTGGTGCTGTGTCACAAAACTGGGCTGGTCTAGAGGGGACAACCACCCTATTTGGCCCTTTCTCTACTCCACCACCCCTGACTAAAAACAGGGAGGCAATTTGCATTCCCATTTACAGTGACTATTATCTGGACCCATGCTCATTTTCACAAACAAAACATGCCCCATCCATAGGTGTGTTTTTCTCCTGCCTGGCAGATGTTGTTGCCACAGCTTTGCAGAGAAGTTACAGGTGGGTTTTGCGCTCCCATTGGGTCCCATACAACAAAGGCTTACAGGTGTTTCCTGTATCTTTGTGGTTATTCCTTTTGAAACTCATCTGTTGAAATGCATCTTGCCTACTGCTTAAAAAAATATTGCTTGGCAATGTAGATTGTTTACCTTAGCTTTAACCGCCCACCCACACTGAACCAGAGTGCTTTTTATGTTAGCTAGAAAAGCCACAGGTACAATGAGACCCTTTGAACAGCGAGGCTTCCCACCAGAGTGGGAGGCTTGGAGGGAAAAGGTGACCCAGAGATGTGGTAACATTTTTCACCTCAACTTCACTTTCCAGAAGGGCAGCGCTGTAATAGTTGGCACCAACCATGTTACCACCTGCTGTCTCCTCAACGTCCCAGCAGAAAACTGCACAAAACCCAGCTTGTCTTTAGGTAATTGCACTTGTAAAGTAGAAGCAAGTCACTTCAGCATTACACATGGCATCTTATTAAGCACCTCATGATACATAAAATTAAGACAAATGAAAGAAAATTTCCTAACACTTCTGTGGTCACAGACTGTATAACTGACTTGAGTCTGGGAAGGTTTCCTGGGCTATGAGTCCATACTTCCCATAACCTTTTGGAAAA
Organism: Caprimulgus europaeus; assembly: GCA_907165065.1. The sequence goes on from OU015529.1 coordinate 6,067,036, forward strand.
ACTTAGATTTAATTTCATTTTGCTTCTGTAATAATTACTGAAATCCTGTAAAGCAATCAAAATAAAACAAGCAATCAAAGTAGGGCATAGGAAAACAGACTCAAAATACATCTAGCCTAATGAAGATGGAGGCTGTACACAGTTTGCTTCTGAATTCTTAACATGAGCTAATAACTAAGTTGGACTTGCAAAGTGGTCTGGAAGAGACCTGGAAGTCAGAGGGTTATATGGGACAGTACTAATCTACTTCACTCCATTAATTTTATTATAGGAGCAGCATAAGATTTTATTTGTTACAATTTAAGAACCACTTGGAGTTACTTGGATGCTGTCTTCCAAATCCATTGCTTTTATTTTTTAATATCATCATTCACTGGATGGACCAACACTTGCCAAATTCTAGCCAGTTCCTTTAGAAGCAGTTCCCAAAACAGGCAGGACTTCACTAACACCTAATTGCTTTTGCAAAATAAACAGTTTACCTCATATTTCCAATGCTCTGCCTATCAACCTGGTAGGTCCTCTGCTTCTCGTGCATGAAGCAAGATTGATGATGACTTTAGTACTCACCCCCTCATCAGACAGCCATCTACAAATAGATGGGAAAAGTTGTTACCTGGTGTCTACTTCTTTCCTTTGCCTAAACTAGACAGTTAGTTTGGTATCAAATCCTAACTTTTAAACAGCTAATGTCTAGTGCAATGATTCCTGTCTGTACTGTGAAGTTTAAGAAGCTTTTTCACAGAAGAGTTTTGCACAGAAAACAGCACTGGTAACCACAGAAGTCTATCAGCGTGCTCCTGACCTTGAAGAGCAACTCTCTAAAGTTTCCATGGCATAGTAATCTACACATTTTTTTTCCTCATTGCCTGCTAAAAAAAAGGAAGCTTTTTATATTTTTGGTACAATAGATTCCTTGAAGTGTACAACTTTGTAGCCAAATGTTCTGTAGAGCACATTCCTGCTATTCTGTGCAAAGATTATATTTTGTTTGCTTCCAGTTTGGTTAATTCTAAACAGCAGTAAGATCTAAGAATTATGATTTTTTATGTACTGATATGTTGTGCATAGGAGTCCTAAATTCCCTAAGTCTTTTATGATTTTCAGTATTGTAGTAGTAATAATAGTAGTTTCAGAAGAGTTGCATATGAACAATTCTAAGCAGAGAAATTTCTTCCAATTGTGCTAAATTGGTGTAGGCAGCTACCACAGACCAGTGGGTCTAGTCCATATTCCTGAAACTAGGCTATTAATTAAATGTATTTACTTAATTACATTATGTGCCTGAAACGTAAAATTTCCTATGTATTTTAATATTTTTTGTATCTTCAGATAGCATCCTATAAAATTTCTCTTAGGAAAGCTCAAAAGACTTGATGTATGGTGTTAGATTAATGAATGACACTCTACTTTCCACTCTCTCTTCTTCTTTTCCCCCTAGATAGCTTGGTCTTCACACCACAGGTACCCAAGCAGTTTTTATCTTTCTTCTGTTTTCTTACCTCAGGCTTAGTAAGGGTTTTTCTGATAAGATACACTGTCATAGTTCCTTATTGAGAAGCTTATTTAAGTGTACTTTTACCCACAAAGTACAGGTCAACTTTCATTTTAAATAATTGTCCTTAAACAAATCCAGCACATTCTAATTGCTTAACAAAGTTGTTCTGTATCATTAATGTTAATGAAATTTTGGATGGGCAGGGAAAAGAATGCACTGCATAAAATTTTGAGCTAGAGAACCACACATTTGACGTCTCCATCCATAAACACATTACCTCATTTTTAACAACTGGTGACACAAGGCTGTACCAAATGTTATGCAGGGCCATGTGATTACCTACCTATTCAAGCAAATGAAAGGTAGCGTTCATAACCAAAGGCTCTTGACCTGATGATGACCCATTTGCTCCCTTTCTTAAAAGACTTCTATGAGAGGAAAATAAAAAAAAAAAACACCAAAAAAAACTCCAAAAACCAAATCAAACACTAGAGTGCTTGTTTGGGTATTTTTCTGAGGAGAGGCAGAGGAAATCTTGTTAATCTTGAAAGAGATTTTCCTGAATGTAAGGAAGGCTCCTTCATATTTTTCAGATTCATTATACTGCTCTAGTTAAATTAACCAGAATCGTTTTCAGATGTCTATGCAGTCATTTATGAACAATACTGGTCATTCTGTCCTAAGATGCACTAAAAATGTGGAATGACTCTTTCTATAAGATGAAAGCAAACATAATGCTGAAGTGGTCGAGATGAACAGAGAAACATGTGGAACAATATAACCCAAGGGTTACTTCAGTCATCTTAAATACTGCAAAATCTCTTTTGGATGTTGGTAATTGGAAAAAAGAGTAAAAGACAAAGAAACTAAAGAACTATCTGTGGGGAGGTTAACCCAGGTAAAAACAAATCTAATAGGAGAAGATGGAACTGACTTCACTATAAAGACAGTTGATTTAAATCTTCTGCTTTAAAGTCCACAGATCTCCCTGGTAGAACAAAAATAAAAGACATGAAAAAACTGAATGGGAAATATATGAGTTAATGCTGTTTGAATACAAAGTGAAATCAGGCATCCAGAGGTGATGGTGTCAATGAAAAGAGCATTTTCACACACATGTCATCTCAGAGTACATCCCATTGTTATTTTCAGTGAGTCACCCAGGACTTGTTTCACACAATAAGCATGTTCCTTACAGAAACCCTTCCCAGTGAAATGCAATGAAAATAGAGCAAAGTGCTCCACCAAAGCAGTGCTGATGGACACCAGCTGAAGTCCACCTTGCATAAGAGAGCTTCAGCTCTGGGCTGCTGCCATCCAGCTTCACCTGCACCTAGAAGCCACCCACACTGATTATTTTTGTCTGAGATTTACAGTTTGATTGATGGGCACCAGAAACAGGAGGTCTGTATTAAAGAAAGTGGGAGACAGAAAAGGAATGAAACAAAAAATGCAAGAACATTAGAGGATTATAGTAAAGATTTAGTAGAGAAGAGGGAGAAAAACTATATAGAAAGACAAGACAACTCCTCAATATATTACAATGTATCAAAGTATCTGTATATAAAAGCTATAGAACCATCAGATGGTTCAAGTCAGCACCTTTGTTCAAACTTTGGGAAGAAGTATATCACTTAAATAATATAGAAAGTGTATTGTCTAATGCTATTGAAATCAGTCCAGCTGAAACTTCATGCTCAGGTTTGAGAAACTGTGAATACAGTTTTGGTAAAATACTGATAGAAAGAACAAGAGAACTGAAACCTGGGTTGATGTTTATCACTACTGGAGAGTAACATCACTTGGACGTCATCAGCATGAAATACAAATATTCCATGCAATGTTACCTCAAACAACTTTGTTCTTTTTTCATTTGACTGAAATTTGACCTAAGTCTTTGGTATAGACACCAAATTTGTCTCCCCAAATGTCAAAAATATAAGTGAAATATTTTCAAAACAATTTTTAAAACAGTTGGGACAGAAGAAGATGACCTGTAGTTAGTACAAAACCAAATGGTATTGTTTTCACAGTTAACATCACCTCCCTTTTCTCAAAGAGTTTTAAGTTGTTCTCTCTACAGTTGTTCTCATCACCCTTGAAAACCAAATAATTAATGACTCAAAGTCCATTGGTCTTTCAAGGCCCTTTAACTTTCCGAAGAACACGTTTCAGATTGAATCTTCTGTGGAACCATGTTTCACTTACATTGCATTGGAACTAGAGCAACACATTGCTTTTCCCACATTTCTGAGCTTTATGAAAATAATGGCTGGATCTGCAGACTCTTACCCTCCCACGAGTGCTGACCTCTTCAGCAAATTTTTGTTGCTGTCTTGTCTTCAGGGAAAGCCTTAGATGTACAGGCTTATCTTAGTGATTTAAACACAGCTACCTAAGGATGTGATGGATTTCCTTTATTTGCAGTCTTCCAGTCAAGACTAGATGGATATCTAAGAGACATGTTATATCTCAAAGAGAGAGAGAGGTGTCTGATGCAGAAATTACAGGGTCAGATTCAAAGACCTGTGTTATGGGGGAGGTCAGGCAAGGTGAGCTTGTACTTCAAACCAGTGCATCTGCACTATAAATTTCAAAGATGTCTGTAAAAGTATGAAATGCACAAGGAATTTAATGCAAAGCATTTACCTTTTCCTTTTCTCTGAGCTGTAACCCAAGGCTTTGCCTTTCCACCACACCATTTTGAAAGGAAATTAATTTTCCTGCTCACTAGTTTTACTGAAATTATTTAAAGTAATTTCTCAGCTACCACTTACTTGAACATTGAAATTTTTCTAACCCCAAAGCTCTCTCATTTCAACACTTTCCTCCAACAAGAGCTCCACCTGAAACACAAATAAATTCTCTTCCTAACCTTTCAATCCAGAACTCCCTATTCAGCTTTAAATGTAAGCCTCCTTTTTCATCATATTAGATATTTACACACTCATCTGTTTTCATCTGGTCTTTCCTCAGACCTTGATCTTGAAATGAGCTGGTCCACAGGACAGCCATGGAGCATCACTGAGAGCAAGGAGCGTCTACTTGCAGGGAAACTCCTTGAAGGGAAGGTCTACATTTGGGAAATCTTCAAAGAAAGGATGGAGTGGATATACACACATACAACACACGGGCATTATGGAGCTTCTGCCTGTCTTGCTGCTATAGGAACATGAAATCTACAGTGTGTTATATGGCGTTTGCTACATGGCTGTGGGGCAAAAGTCCTCAGTAACAGTTCAGGCTCCCCTAACCTTCTTGGTTCTCTGTAACTTTGTGCCTTTTTCTGCCTCTTTGGGGAGGGGTTGGAGAGAAGAGAAGGGGGCAATAGAAAGTGGGTCTATTCCATCAGACTAGATGTATTCAAAGATGATAACCAAGGGCTGAATGAACATGGCTGTTACCTTCCTCACCTAGAGCCAAAAACCTCATTTGGTTACTACTTGCCTCACCTAGACCCAGTCTTTGTTCTGTAGCCAAGAGTGTCAGCCCAGGGGAAACTCTGACAGTGTCCTATTGACACAGTAATTTGTTAGGTTCTTACATCTTGAAGATCAGGCAAGGACAGCGTGTTCCACGTTTAAATTCTGTACAGCTGCAAAGGAAGAGTAGGCATCCAGCATGTTGGGTCTAACTGTACAGTCATTTGTGGAACTTGAGGAAGCTTGAAAAGAGAAGGAAACCATTAAAAAAACCAAATCTCCTGCTTTGTAACAAAACAAGCCAAGGAAGTGCCAAGTTATCATGAAACGGAAACAGCTGAAAAACAGCAAAAGAACTGATACTTGCAGTATCGAGAAAAGAGCTCATTCAAAATACAGCGTTGGGGGCAGAACTGGAAACTGAAGTCACATAACTCTAAATAGAAATGTGATCATGTTGGCTACCTGCAAAAAGGAGACAACTGTAATGCAGACCTCGGAAAGCAAGCACTGCAAGCTGAGCAAGCCTCAGTGGGGGTGCCAGCAGCTGCCCAGATTCCTTAGCACTGGGCCTTTATGAGCTGAACACTTTACTGAGCATGTTTTCTTTAATATTTATTTTCACAGCATCAGCCTGATCTCATGTTCCAAGAATGAAACCCTGGCATAGAAGTGGCATATCTGCTAGTTAATGTCAACATTTGATGTGCAATCAGAGAGCAAACAGGATTTCATATTGTGGTAAAAACTGAGTTACTGTTTGTTTTAATTCTATTTTCTTTATGTCAGATACATTAAGGGTCTCGTAAAATAGTAAAAGAATTTCATTCTTACTTAAAAAGAAAAAAAAACAAACACAAAAAAGTACCTAGTTCTACAAGTTCAAGCAAACTGTTGTAATATCTAGCTAGTAATGAATAGCTTGAAATATCCTTTGCAGAATATATCATAATAAAAGACCCCAATGATTTGCACAGTACTAAATTATTAAGAAGGAAAAGAACACACTTAACTGTGAATGAACTACCCCATAGTAAAAGGAAATTCCTCCCTAACTTAAAAATAGGCAAGGCCAGGCTAAGGTGTCATACTGAGTGGGTACAGCTAGCTGTCTAACGCTCACCAGCTACAGAAACTATGCTCTGCATGAATAACTCAGTTCATCCATGTGTTTTATTGTCTTCTACTCTTCTGGACAAAAGATCACAGGAGATCACATTTCAAATCATGATGTCCCAAGTCTGGGAAGAACTGAGCAATTGGGACTCCCATGCTATAAGGTGGTGGCTCAGAACTACCAGGATTTAGTCTTGGGCACACAAATACAGTAATTAATGGCAACCACCACTGGCACAGCACAGCTGTAAGTCTTAGAGCAGAAACACCTGCAGCATATCCCACCCTGGCAGGGAAATGGAGCTGGTGACCTAACAGTCTTTTCCACCTCTAACTTCTGGGGTTTTATGAATTGTCAGTCACACCTAAGTGTGATACCTCTATAAAATCCCTGCCATGTAAGAAAGCTGGCAGAAGGCATTGGCTGTGCAGCTCTTGGTTTTATGCTTAGCTGTGTCTGAAAGACTGAAAGGAGATAGAAGACTTCAAGGATCAGTGTTGACAGTTGCCTTTGCATATATTCAAAGACACAAAATCCAGTTACATAGACAGCACACTCACCTGCTTTGGGCCACAGGACAGATGCAACTTTGAAAAAAACCAATAAAGAAAAAAGAAAAATAAAGCAAACTGCCTCTAAACACAACATGTACAGAGAAGAGACTGATGTGGCTTTGATGTTCAAAAGGTTGGCAATGACTTCTCTGCATTGCAGGAAGTCCTTAGAGCAAGGCAACTAACAAGGACACTGTACCCACTGCTGGCTCTCTGCTGAGAGGTGGCCATGGAAGTCAATGGAAGTGATTGAACATGGGATATCCATGACACCTACCCGGCCACTGCTATCCTAACACTGGGACAGATCTCTCTCTTTAGTGCATTTTTCTGCATATTATGCTGCAGTAGGAAAGTTTCTTTGTTTCAAGTACAATAACAGTTTAATAAAGCAATAAAAACGTGTATGAAACAGAGAGGCAGAACTGTTTTCTTCCCCCCCTCGAAAATCCTGTAATGGGAAAAGAAAATGCTGGAAACCAGGTCTTCAAATCATACACCACTACTCTAAACCTAGGACTGCCCTTGATCTCACTGGATAATCAAAACAGATTTGGTTGTATATTGTGTATATGTATATGGCATCTGTATTTTTCTGGAGTTTGGAAGTGGTTGTTCTATAGCATGGTTCAAATCATGCTATAGGAAAGGGCTGCTCAAAATGTAGAGCTGGAAAGCAGAACTGCTGAGCCATCTGAAGGATTTTAAATGAGGTCTTGGTCCAGGTCCGTCTCCACTATGTCCTCATGTTGGGAAAGTACATTCAGAGCTGACATGGCTTTCCCAGGTGTTTTCTACTGGGACAAAGTGCAGAGTGTGCAGTTAATCATGAGTGCATTCAAGTGTCCTAAGGTCTTTGGGTGAAAGCTGTTAGAGACATTGAAAAAGTGTTTAATAATCAGAGCCCCATGTCCTGAGTGCAGGCTGGGTTCACGAAAGTTCACACACCTCTTAAGAGGTTGAGGCCAGGAGGTAAGCAGGCCAGAGTCAAGCAGTGATTTCAGATGGCAGCAGGGACTGCACATTCCTGGGACTTCCCTCCCAGGAACATCATGGCAAGTAGATCCAAGCTGCCCTTTGGGGTGATCTATGCAATGCACTTGAGACATGACCAAGTCTCAGAAGGTGCAACAACCTCTCTACCCAGAGAAACACCCATTCAAATCACCACTAAGTCATCTCTACCCAGGGGCACTCAGCTCGAGGTTTACATTTGGTTTTGAAAGGAGAGCACATACTGAATTTCCAGGGTCATGACGACATTGCAAGGTGTATACTGAGTATTGCTGCTATTATAAACTGCAGGCACAAAGTTACTGTTCCTTACAGTCAACAAGAAGTACTTTTTTTCACAACTACCTCACTTTTAAATAATTTCAGTTCAAAATACATATAGTGACCATGAAAATTCAGCATAGGTTCTTTCAAGTAACTAGAAAAGCATTGGCAAGTCATAGAATCACAGAATTACCTCGACTGGGAAAGACCTTTAAGATCATCGAGTCCAATCATGAACCCAACACTGACAAGTCCCCGACTAACCCATGTTCCTCAGCACTGTGTCTACACAACTCTTCAATCCCTCCAGGGATGAACACCCTGTTCTTCATTTTTCTGTATGCTCTCTTAGAAAGAAACTAGATGTATGAAGATAATTTTCCTCTGCAGGAGGAGGAGTGAGGATGTAGACTTTGCTTCTCTCTTTCTTTTTAGCTGAGGGTGGAACAGGTTCAGTAGGTTCTTCTCACAAATACAGACTAAATGCAGTGCCCTAATCCAGTGGGCTAGTAGTGAAATGGACACTGTATTCCATGACTGTATGGACTGTCATGGCATAGCAATTAAGTTGTGAAACTCACAAAAAAAAATATTCACCAAAAGAAAAGAAAAGGTGATTTCTATTTCAATTTTATATGAAAAGAGGCAATGGGAGAGCTGCCTTGCTTAAACTTTTATTCTTAGGAGAAGAAAAGGTTAAAATCACCATAAATTTAAAAGTCACACCTGCTGTAACGATTTCCTAGATTTTTTTCCCCATTTTTGTCTGATATACTTTAAGACCACAATTTCAAACTGTTTTTTTATTATGTAAAAAACCTTGGACAGGATTTCTGTTTTCTTTTATGAGGTAGGAATTACCCAAACCAGCCTTAGATGGGTGAAGATGTGCTTATCTGCAACTTCTGCAGCAGTTAAAGAGAGGATAAAGCTTTCCTGCAGGTCTACAGAGGGGCTGGGACAAGCAGGACACTGGTTTTGAGACAGAGGGACTGTGGGGCTGAGGAGGTGGCACAGCCTGGTGCAAACATCTCTGGTCACAAGGATGTCATGGTCTGCACCCACTGCTTTCTCCTGCAGCGTAGAAGCTTGCTGCTGCCCTCCTCATCCTCCTGTTTTAAATGCTTTTGAGTCTTGCTTGCATGTATTTTTTTGAAGTGGATCATACACCAGCTGCATAAAAGTTCGGTATCACTTTAGACAGTGCAGCAAACTCCTTAACACAACACTGCACCATGCTGTGGCACTGCATTTTTTTTTTTCCTACCATAAACCGATTAAGTATTAAGAAAAGTTAATCATTAAACGGCTTGTGGTGCATTAAGACAGACTCCCTTCTTTGTCTTTCAGCGTTATGAAATGCCTTCTTCTTTTGAAATGCCACATAAAAGTGATAGATGCCCTTTCTTCAAAAGTCAGGCATCTAGTCAAGTTGTGTTTTATATTAGTTCAGCGACAAAAAGCCCTCCTTGTTTAAATATAGAAGCATAAAGCAGATAAGGTGAGGTAAGCTGGCTGCTGTGAGCACGCCAGGCTGCTCTCGGCTCAGATAAGCAGCTGGAGGGGCAGGGGAGTATTCACGGCACGAGATTGTACCGTATGAGTTACGGCACGGAGACAAAGGTACGAGGTGAAAACAAATTAAGCTGAGGCCAAAGATGTGAATGGTCAAATGTCTTTGTGATAACATGATGGAAGGTAGTTGGCATTTCCTAAAGACATTTCAAAAGATAGTTTGGTGTGGAAGCTGCTTCTTAAAACAGCTTCAGAAACAGAGCAAACTCTCCCCATGAGCACGGAGAAGGGTGGGTGCGTGTGTAGATGTCTGCCTCAGTGTGCTTGCTTGGATGTGGAGGTGGGGGGTTTAATCCTTCTAGTTAACATTTGTGTTTAAAGAACTTCAGGAGTGCTTTCAGAAGTAATGCCATCTCCTCAAAACACACAACACACAGTGCCAAACAAGAGCTGAATGAAAAGGGAGGCAGAAATGCAGGACTGAGCAACCAAACCTCCTTCCTGAATCACTAGAAAAAAAGATTCTCCCTAGAGAAATTATATTTATATTTTTGCTTACCAGCTTTTACGAGGCAAAACTGTTGCTGAGGAGAATAAACACCTACTTTGTGTGCCCCCCATGGAATCATGGGGCAGCCGAGTCAGGGCTCAGCTAATGTATAACCTGTATTTACATGTCAAAACCCCCCCCTTATTTAGGGTCTTGATTTATAATCCCTAGTTTTCATAAAAGTCACTCATTCCCAGTGAAAGAATGCAGAGTAGATTTATAGGATCTACATTATGCCTTAAATCTTAATAGCATTTTCTAAAGCACTTTTATGAGTCATCCTAAGCAATGTTTTCCCTCTGTTTTCAAGACATCGCTATGTAAAAACAGATCTAAATCTTTACCTTAAAAACAAGATCATTTTAGCCAACCCTGCTGGCACCAACTCTGCTGTAACACTGAACATTTTCAGGGATGTCCTTATAAGCCTCTGTTTTCAAGAGTTCACAGTGTGAATGTAAAACGTGCTTTGTACTAAGGTTTGTGTGATAACATCTCAACCTGCACAAGCAGTGAATTTGTTTTCACCATCACAGTCAAAATAAAATAAATCTTTGGAAGCTCCTGTAAATTAGATAAAGGTAAAGGGCCTGATTCATTGCCTTCTCCTCCCCACAATCTTTTATTTGAGAAGTTTGCTTGAAATATATGTCCACTCAGGTTCAGTCTAATTAAGAGTAGAAATATCCTACGTACATTAATCACATGCATATATACAAAAATGCTGGCTGGGCACATGGGTTTGCATCCATACATGGGCACAGCAATGCAGTGCTGCTTGGTAAGCAGCTCTCTTGAAAACTGATGTTCTTTAGACAGAAATTTGAACATTATTGGGGAAGTCAATAGTTAAGTGAAGTGTCCTAAAATGGATTCATAGATAAACTTTTTTTTTAAGAAACGAAGAAGCAAATAGGTCATGCTAAAATGCTATTAGAAGATACAAATATATGTGCTATTCTCACTAGATCCAGACTACTGGCAGCAAGTTCAACATTTAGGAGATATATTTGCAGAAATTATGTCCTTAATGATAGATTACACAGCACAGAAATCTCTGTATCATATCTAAATCATTGTTGCCCAAATCACCTAACAACTCACTCACTATGGTCACATCTTTTGAAAGAGTCCTGAGATAGTTGACTCCACCTGACAGAAGCAACAGTGACAGGGACCAAATGAATACCCCCAAAGTCCCCTTGACACAAGCCTGAATGCCTTTCCCTTTCTCTTTAGCTGTATGAGGCTTGTCCTCCTGGCTGCCCAATAATTCAGCTCCAAGAAGAGAGATGGACAATACCTCAGGGCAGAATAGTCAAGAGCCTGGAGTGACCCACATAATTTTCGAGAATTAGGAACTGTGAAGGCAAGAAAGACCAGTTCACCTACCTCTCAGCAGATGCAGGGGTCATGAGTAGCAATGGAAAAGGGGAGCGTTGGGGACACTGTCTATAGCTAAAGCAGATGTGGTGCCATCCCAGGATGAGGCAAGAGCTCCATGGAGGCAGCCCGGCCAGGTGCTTGGCACTTCATTTTCAAAACCTGGGCAAGACACAAGAGACAAAACCAAACTATCTGGATCACTTTCTTGGTATAGGTCTCTAAACCCCAGTGCCATTTTAAGTATGTAAATTTTCCCCTAGATTTTGCCATGAGGGTCTTCAAAATTACTTCTTGGATATACAGACATAAACATATCAGAATCCATTTCATGGCTCAGACCAAACTTCAGTATTTTTATTTCACATTTTATCTTGAGATCTTAGCCTTTTCTGCATGATGAAAGAAACTGGAAAAATTTGGATTTTGTTTTGTTTTGTTTTAAAATAATATGTTTTATTCTATGGTTACTTAACCTGAAAGTCTCCAAAATGAGTGGAAAACATGTTATACACTGGGCTATTACAAGCTAGAGTAAGTAGACATCAAATACTACCAATAGAGAAAGAAAAATAAGTTGAGAACAGCAAACATTTCCAGTAAATTATAAATATGCTTTAGAGTATCCTGAATATGATTTCAAAACACTCAGAATATTATCCCACTAAATCAAGTATTTACTCTGGATCCAGCCTTGCAAACATCAGTTGTATGAGTAGTCTCATCCATAGTAACAGGACTGCGAAGGTAAAGGCCACTCACTTGAGTACACATTTTTAGAGTCTGCTGTTACTCCCTTAAATGCTTTTATATTAAATTTTTCCATTTACAATAGCATTTGATATGGAAAAGAAAATAAATTAAAACATCCATCTTCATTCCAAGCTGGTCAAACTTTGTAGATAAAAATCAGTCATAAATACAGCTATTACCTTGATAAGTATCTAGATTTTTCAATAGTCTTTCTTCAAGTATAAGAAAACAAGAAATTAATTTAATTTTTACATGTAAACAATAATAAAAATCTATATCTACTATGCACAGAAAAGAGCATCAAAATATACCATCACATTGTGGCACTTTATATTAAAAATACCTCCTCCTCAAAAAATTATTAATCAATAATAATAAAGCCTAATGACTGGTAGGTGTTAAAAACCAAATCATATTTTGGATACATACATGTCATTTCTAAAGCCAGAAAAAGGTCAGGAAGGAAGGAAGGAAGAAAGAAAGGAAGGAAGGAAGGAAGAAAGAAAGGAAGAAAGAAAGAAAGAAAGAAAGAAAGAAAGAAAGAAAGAAAGGAAGGAAGGAAGGAAGAAAGAAAGGAAGGAAGAAAGGAAGGAAGGAAGGAAGGAAGGAAGGAAGGAAGGAAGGAAGGAAGGAAGGAAGGAAGGAAGGAAGGAAGGAAGGAAGGAAGGAAGGAAGGAAGGAAGGAAGGAAGGAAGGAAGGAAGGAAGGAAGGAAGGAAGGAAGGAAGAAAGAAAGAAAGAAAGGAAGAAAGGAAGAAAGGAAGAAAGGAAGAAAGGAAGAAAGGAAGAAAGGAAGAAAGGAAGAAAGGAAGAAAGAAAGAAAGGAAGAAAGAAAGAAAGGAAGAAAGAAAGAAAGAAAGAAAGAAAGAAAGAAAGAAAGAAAGAAAGAAAGAAAGAAAGAAAGAAAGAAAGAAAGAAAGAAAGAAAGAAAGAAAGAAAGAAAGAAAGAAAGAAAGAAAGAAAGAAAGAAAGAAAGAAAGAAAGAAAGGAAGGAAGGAAGGAAGGAAGAAAGGAAGGAAGGAAGGAAGGAAGGAAGGAAGGAAGGAAGGAAGGAAGGAAGGAAGGAAGGAAGGAAGGAAGGAAGGAAGGAAGGAAGGAAGGAAGAAAGGAAGGAAGGAAGAAAGGAAGAAAGAAAGGAAGGAAGAAAGGAAGAAAGGAAGAAAGGAAGAAAGGAAGAAAGGAAGAAAGAAAGAAAGAAAGAAAGGAAGAAAGAAAGGAAGAAAGAAAGGAAGGAAGAAAGGAAGGAAGAAAGGAAGGAAGAAAGGAAGGAAGAAAGGAAGAAAGGAAGAAAGGAAGAAAGGAAGAAAGGAAGAAAGGAAGAAAGGAAGAAAGGAAGAAAGGAAGAAAGGAAGAAAGGAAGAAAGGAAGAAAGGAAGAAAGGAAGAAAGAAAGGAAGAAAGGAAGAAAGAAAGAAAGGAAGAAAGAAAGGAAGAAAGGAAGAAAGGAAGAAAGGAAGAAAGGAAGAAAGGAAGAAAGGAAGAAAGGAAGAAAGGAAGGAAGAAAGGAAGGAAGGAAGAAAGAAAGAAAGAAAGAAAGAAAGAAAGAAAGAAAGAAAGAAAGAAAGAAAGAAAGAAAGAAAGAAAGAAAGAAAGAAAGAAAGAAAGAAAGAAAGAAAGAAAGAAAGAAAGAAAGAAAGAAAGAAAGAAAGAAAGAAAGAAAGAAAGAAAGAAAGAAAGAAAGAAAGAAAGAAAGAAAGAAAGAAAGAAAGAAAGAAAGAAAGAAAGAAAGAAAGAAAGAAAGAAAGAAAGAAAGAAAGAAAGAGAAAACCCTGAGCACTTATCCACAGAGCTCAAATTACTTCCAGACATCCAGTATTGATGATATGCACATATTTTAACAGGTATCAACATGAGATGTGATTGTAGAATATTCTGAGTTCTTGGCTTTGGTCAGCCAAATAGTTAAACAGATGCTTAAGCTGGAGTGTGTGAAGTAACGTAACTGCCTGCCAAACACTTCAGCTCTGTGGACTGCTACTCTGGAGGACACTTTTGCTGCTTTTCAACTATTTTCAGTGTTTAAAGTTGAAACTTGAGTGCAGTTTCTGTCCTTTGCTGCATCTTTGCAGCCTGGGAGGTGAAACAAATAGCGAAACTCTCCTCTGCTGTCCCCCTTGCAGCCCAGACAGTGAGGTCCACGACCCAGCCTGGAAACTCACAGCTGGTAGCTCACGGAAAGCACAGGCTTAAAGCCTCTGAAACCCCAATCAGCTGCTCTGAGATGGTGAAGGCATCTGAAGCCCCTAGGAAAGCTCCTTGAGTCTAGACAGGGACTAAACTGCAAAAGCTCCATCTGGCACTATGAATCAGCTGCTCTTTTTTTTCCTACCCTACCTGATGGACTCCATCTAATAGGCACTAGCAGAGCACCCCTGCCAGGTAAGACCCCATGTGAAATACTGCAACACAGAACACCAGCAAGAATTCCTGTCTGCTGTGTCCCAGCAAGGGCCCAACCAACAGACTCCTACTCACTTTACCTCCCAGAAATATCTTCTGTTAGTTGGAATAGCTCCATGAGGACAGATTGGATAAATACTTTCCCAAAACAGAGTGGTCTAGTGACAAAGCTCTGCCTCCAAAGACCAATGGTGTAGGTTCCCATCTTTTCACAGAAAGGGAAGTGTCTCAAAAGCCATGAATGGTCGCATTCTGGTGAGCCTGCACCTCAGGTACTGGGTTCAGGTTTGGGCCTCTCACTACAAGCAAGACATGGAGGTGCTGAAGGGCAATGGAACTGGGTAAGGGTCTGGAGCACAAGTGTGATGAGGAGCAGCTGAAGGAACAGAGGTTGTTTAGTATGGAGAAGAGGAGGCTGAGGAGAGACTTCATCACTCTCTACAACTATCTGAAAGGAAGGTGTAGTGAGGTTGGGGTTGGTCTCTTCTTACAGGTAATGAGCAATAGGATGAGAGGTAATGGCCTCATATTGTGCCATGGGAGGTTCAGGTTGGATATTAGGAAAAACTTGATCACTGAAACAGAGGTCAGACATTGGCACAGGCTGCCCAAGGAAGTGATAGAGTCACCATCCCTGGAGGTGTTCAAGAAACATGTAGATGTAGCACTCAGGGATATGGTTTAGAGGGCATGAAGGTGATGAGTTGATAGTTAGACTGGATGGCCTTAGAGGTCTTCCAATCTTAATGATTCTGTGATTTATCTCATGATTTCAAATATCTAAAGTGGCTTAGCACGCTGAGAAAAAGCTTTCTCTCATAAGGCCGATGGAGCAGGTTGCCCCAGGAGGCTGTGAGGTCTCCACCATTAGAGGTTTCCAAGACCAGATTGCAGGATGCTCTGCACAACCTGATGTGATCACAGAGCTGAGCCTGCTCAGAGCAGGAGGTTGGACTGGAGCTCTCCCAAGGTCTCTCTTTTCCAGCCTGAATTATCGTGAAGTGCTAAGAATTCATTCTCTCCCTCTCCTTCATCCTCCCTGTGCCCTCAAAATTAAGCTTCACTAGGAATATTTTCATTTGTGCCTTAATATTGTCTTCAGAAAGCCTGCTGACACCAAAGGAAAGTTCAGTTTAAGACACAATTCCACCTTTATGAATACTGTTAGCTATCTCACACGTACACTGTTATTTTGCTACTGTCAAAGCCACAACCATTTTTCCCCCCGAAGTGACAACTGCCAGCTGCAGCTTCCAAATGACTGTTGTAATGAAACTCTTTATTTTCAAACAGGTAATTTATAGAAGCAGGAAATGTTTTTCACCTCCTGAACTTTCCAATAGCTCAGGAGTGTACTTTTTCGCTCTTAACAAAAGCTTTTAATAGTTCAGATGTATAATCTGTGTGGAGGAGTCTATGGCTGAACACACTGGAATACCTGGATGCCAACTGAAACTCAAACGGTTTAAGCCAGACCAGAGAATATAGTTTCTATAGACAGTGAAAATACTCTATGCAGACAGAAAACCAGAGTGTAAGAGACCGTGAGAAGCCATTCACTTAATCTTCTGCCATTGGACAACCAACTTGTGCCATTCCTAGCATACGTGTGGCTCAGTTTCCTTAAAAACAAACCTTCTCTGGTGTTGAAGCTAAAATCTCCTTTAGCAATTTTCACTTCATGATGATGAATGTCAAGGATATTATCACATGTTCTGATGTTATTTGCTCTCATTATTATTTGAAATGTGTCTTGTTTTCTATTTTATTTATTTTTTCTGTCATGCACATACCATCCAGCCAGAGCTTGTACACCAACTGATCTTGTGCTAAATAAATGTGTTTACATGTTACCTTACTAACCCACACATGTGAGGAAACTTATCTGACAGCTTAGGAGTTCATTTAAGCATTCAACCTCTTGACCACTAAGAGCTGAACATTCACTTAGCAGGAGATAATTAGCATTGACAAGTAGGGGCAAGTTATCAGCCAAAGGCACAAAAAATGCATAGAACTTGTGGAAGCATGAGTTACTCTTGCTCTGGGATTGCATTAGCTCACACATTCCTCTCTTGAAAGCTTTCTTTTATTAAGTATACACCATATATGCCTTAAAGCCAGCCCTCCCTTTTTGGCTTCATCCAATTTGGAGTATGAATAAACCACTTCAGAGAAAACTTTTCTGGAGATGATGAGAAGAATATTGGCTAATGCCATGTACTCCTACTTTAACTTCATGTCCCAGCGCTGGCTCAGGTTCTGCTGAGCTGGGTACCTTATACCACGACCATAGCAGACATAGCAAAGGTCTTTTGAGAGATACTGAGACAACAAAGGTGTAAAAGGGTTCCAGCCTGAGTTTCCATCCCAGCTACAAAGAGGCTGTTGGAGGAAATGGGAGTGGGGGGGGGAGAGAGGTCAGGGAGGGGATTTTTTGAATTAGGAGTGACAACAGGAATTCATTGTGCAATAGTTTGGAAAAACAAAAGGTTATCTGTGGGGTTTTGCCCTAAAAAAATGCAATGGGAAAGCAAATACTTCCAAATATATAATAGTTTGTGGCCAACTACTTACTTGGTAGTCAGGTGTTCATAGGTAGGTGTGACCTCTGGGCTGCCTACTTGACTCTGCTGTCCTCATTTGACCAAGTTCCATGCTAGCCATGTCCATCTTAGCCATAAGATCTGCTTGTGCAATCAGATGCATTGCTATGAAAATTTCAGTTCGAACAAATTGCATTTTCTAGAGAAAACTAAACCTTTGATGCAGCTTTCACCTTCTGAGCAGCTCCAGGTGAAGTTTGGTTACAGGAAGGATGACTTCTTCATTGCGGCTATAGAATCAAGCAAACATCTGTCAACAGAAAGGCAGGCTCATGGACTGGTCAGAAGTTATGACTACTTTCTAAGACATAATGTAAGAGGTAATAACTTGTATTTAGAAGATGGTAGAGAAGCATGCAGGACTTTAGCAAACTGAAATGAAAAGTCACTTTTTGATCAAATAGACCAAAAACTCTTAGTTTTAGATACAAAACTCTTAGTACGCTGTGGGCCAGAAGCAGTCTGAAGGTCATGCAGCTTCTGTCCTATCTAAACTTGGAAGATGAAGGATAAAAGAAGACTGTAAATCCAACACCTGTGGATGGCAAACATCGTTCCTCAATATTGCAGCTGCCACAATAAATGGGAAACCTTACAGTACCTTATGGACATCCCTGACAGGAGAGATTATTTCTGTTTCCTCTGGTGACAGGGTAAAATTCTGGAGAGAAAGCTTGGTAAACAGCAGCTCTTACAATTTCTTTCCCCAATGGCATACAAAAAAGTTTCATTGACTTCAGATGACCAGAAATAAGATTACCAAATCCCTCAATCAGGACTAATTCACCTTTTTGTGTCTGTTAATTCTGTGATTCTGTTGCTTATCTGACTGGATTTATAAGGGAAAAAAATAGCAACATTGCTTTTTTTTTTTAAATCTTAAAAAATTTTAATTTAAATTCTGATTTGTTACCTTTTTATGAAAAAAAAAATAAAATCAAAATATATAAACAGATTCTCTAAATTAAGCCTGGGTCTGCACAGGGGTCAAAGGGAATCTAAAGAAGTCATTACCTTAAGTAATTAATGGTTTGGCTTTGTTTAGAGGATTTAAAATTAGGGCTCATAATGCTGCCAGAGAAAAAGTATAAGAGCCAACCCCCAATAAACTCCAACCTATACAGATCATCCACAACAATTGTAATATATTCCACTCACAATTTGTTTGTATGAATACAGTTTCACATACATAGTAAAAAAAAATTGAAGTTAACAGAGAAAACCAGTCCTGGTTTAGGATAAAGTGTTTTACTAAACACAATCTTTGCTTTTCATCAATATTAAATAAGTATCACTAACTTGTGCATTTGTGTGCACAAGAATTAATGACAAGGAACACAGGTGAACTGCTTGTATTTAAACAAAAGCCTCAAAAGCTTGAGACAGGTAGATAATCTCTGAACAGCAAAATACCAAGACAGTATTCAGCCAGCTTCAAGATCACACGCACCAAAAAGCTCACCAGGCCCCACTAATCCGTGTATGTGAAAGTTTTTACTGGAAAAGTGTCTTGCTGCCTTTACTGCACAGTCCATTTTTTGTGAATTTTGTGTGTTTTTTCATCAAAGTTGAGCCAGACAACACTGGAAGAGTCAGGTCTTTCTGTATGCAAGGAGAGTTTTCAGTGTGTGACTTCTGCCAGCTATTTAATTTACCTTGACCTAAGATGATCTCTGTTGCTTATTTTAGTGAAATTGTCTTGTTTTTCAGGAAGCCAACCTACTTTATGTTTGTTTGGAAGAGCATGACCAGTCTTCTCAGAAGATCTGTCCTGCTTTGGAAAACTCATCTGAGCAGCTTTGGGTGTTTCAGTAACAAGAACACTCCGCTGCCACTAACGGATCAGAAACAGCTCATATATTTGGAGGCTTGTTGACACAGCTTTCTTATGTTACTAGTTTGTTATGGAACCTTAAATTCTTCACCTTGGGATGTTTTAGGTAGCATTAGGTTTCCACGTTGCAACCTGTGTGTGAATCAACGGTGGTAAACACATTATGTTCACAAGAGAAGCCCACTGTAGGATGCAGTAAAGGTTCAGTAACTACGACCACTGCAGTATTTTATCATCTCATGGTTTCATAATAGCAAAAACTGATTATACAACAAAGTACATTATATGGCTTTCCATCCACTTGGTTTGTCTTGTCATTTTTTAACCTACCAATTTCAGAGAATTTGCTATAGAAAGACAAAAATAACCACACTTCATAGACAGGTAAGCACAGGAGAAAACTAAGTGACTTGCCCACACTGCAGTGCAGGGGCTAAGCAAGGTGTAGAATCCAAATCTCCTGCTTCTTCCTGCTCCTGCTAGGAAATGCTGGGGCATTGCTTTTGTGATTATGCAGTCAACATTCATAAAATCATAGACTGGTTTGGGTTGGTTGGAAGGGACCTTAAAGATCATCCAGTCCCAACCCCCCTGCCATGAGCAGGGACACCTTCCACTAGACCAGGTTGCTCAAAGCTTCATCCAACCTGGCCTTGAACACTTCCAGAGAGGAGCAGCCACAGCTTCTCTGGGCAACTTGTTCCAGTGTCTCACCACCCTCACAGCAAATAATTTATTCCTAATATCTAATCTAAACTGACCTTCTTCCAGTTTAGAGCCATTACCTCTAGTTCTATCACTAAGTGCCCTTATAAAAAAGGGAATTATTTCCTAAGGCATTATTCCCTAGTGAGAAACCTTCCTACAGTGAATTTTTAATTGATATTTTATTGATATTTGTTCAGTTTTGCCTTATTTAAACTTCTATCCAGTTATACATAACCTAGATAAGTGAGTCCAGCCTTTCAGATGAAGTCACGCTTTGCTATAGGCAGAAACTAAGTTCCACACCAGGAGTGCTCCTCCAGCCTTTTTGGTGACCTTCACCTCTGACTGGCTTAAAACATTTGTTACAATTTTCCTGGAATGTTAAAGTTTAATTTGGAAGATGGTCACAGTAAAAGGATTCTGCTGGGTACGTAATGTGAAAATATGATTGCTAATAAAAGATGTTGCTTTAGGAGAAGAGATGACAGCTTCTGCTTTAAAACAAAACAAAACAAAACAAACAACCAAATCCATCAACAAAAAATAATGATTCCACAATGTTTCCATTCTATTTGAATTTATGCTCTGGATTTCACTTGATAGGAGAGGATAAAGTGAGTCCTTGCATCACGCAGCTAATTTGCTATCTCATAGAAGGGGAGCAGTGAAGGTTGCCTGCTTCTGAACATCTGAGACCATGCAGAAATGGAGAGCTATATTATAGACATGAATTTAGCTTTCATTTTAACCACTGATCCTCTTTAAAAAAGTAAGAGATCAGGCTAATATTTGTGTCTAGAAATGTCACCAGAATGTGCAACTAAGGACACAGTAGAGCATTCTCTTTCAATTAGCAGCATGAGAAATATTTTTAATGTATCCATGTCTGGATTTTTCTGCTTTAGGTAGATAACTTGCCTGACATTACAAAAGACTAGCTTGATGAAAGTCTTTGCTGTAGGAATCACTACTGGGAAGTTCAGAAATTAATTACAGAAACTGAAATCTGATCACAATAAAATCTACGTTCTCTGAAAGTAGTTAAAAGCTCTCAGACAGGCAGAGGTAAAATGATGCCTTGGTGAAAGCGCTTCTAAGCGGGCAGGAGATCAGCAAGCTGTTTGGCAAAACTCACATGCAGGGTTTCAGCAGGGGTCTTCCAAAGAAATAGATTAACTTTGTTAGACAAAAGCACCAGAAATGCTGAATGTCACCGCGTGCGTCGTCTCAGAAAATAGCCCTTTGTGCTTTAAAAAGAACTGCAGTGGACAATGATTAAACTGTGTAACCAGGGGGTGATAGGAGTGGAAACCTTGGGGGCATGTATACATCCTGCTGTGCCCACTCCACGTGCCAGCAGAAGGGAGATCCACTCCGAGTCAGGAGCTGGGTGACCCTGACGATGGTGCAGCAGTGTCTGAAGCACCCAGCCTTGCTGAGGGGCTCGGGGCTGGCTGGCATCCAGCAGCTCTCCAGCTTTGACACACAGAAACGCCCTCAGCTTGACTTCCTGATGAATGGCTAGAGGCTGGAGCTAGACTAATTCAATCTGGAAATGCAGCACATGGGTTTTTAGCAGAAGCTGTAATTTTAAATGAGACTCTCAATCTGGAGAGGGCATCTATGAGATGACCTCCTGCCTAACCAGCAACCATGGGGCAGATGTAGAATCACATGCCATCTTGGAAGACAAGCTGGTTTCTCTACCTTAAGAATTCATGTATATCAAATTTGAACTTCATTTTTATCCAGAGATGTCAGAAATCAATTTAATTGCATAAACTGTCAAGACTCCCTGGGAATTATGTGTATTTTCTCTCTCTCTCTCATACAGAATCCATCTTGGCTCTGAATAATTACTGCCAGAGCTGAATCAGAACCTGCCAAAGCTGCAGAAAAGAATCCAACCCTTTTCTACAAACTTTCAAAGCAAATATGAATTTGCTTTGCTGGTCTTGTTTTTGTTTTTGTTTTTTTTTTCACATGCACTGTCATTTGTTTCTCTCTGAATAACTTAGCATGACTGACTGTAGCGAAGGCGTGGTACATAAGAAATCTTTGGGCAGATCCTCAGCTCATATACAACTGGCTTCAGAGAAGCTCTGCTCAGTTACATCCTGAAGAAGCATCACAGTGAATTTGAAAAGCTCTCTTGGAGATTATTCACCTCATGTGAATGCAACCGTTCCCATCAGCTATCTCATTTTAAGGATTTTAGCTATTGAGTCAGAGGACAGACAATAGTACAGGATTGAGCCCAAGCAATTAACTCCTCATTTGGTTTTATTACTGAATCCTGAACTGGACTCCCACAGAGAACCTGTAACACTGTTAGTGAAAGAAACCAGAGAAAAAGTTTAAATAATAAGGCAAAATTAAATAGCAGCCCGTGATTTGCACATAGAATATTTTTTTTAAAACACAAACCAAGAGGACATTAACTGAAACCTTTAATCCCAACAAAATATTAATGCTGAGATAATTACTGCCATAAAATCCTCTGCCACAGAGACCCTGACAAGAAAACCATCTTCAAAAGTTACATACGTAAGCAGCACGGAACTCGAGAAAAGAGTTGGCAAGGATGAAACCCTACAGAGACATGAAAAGAAGGAAAGATTTTGGAGGGAATTGAGCCTTTCAGCATAAATCATTCCCCTGTGAAAGCATCTTATAATTTATAAAACTCTGAAACAGGAAAAGGATGGGGAAGGTTTGCTAGCAGTTCCTCTTACAAACAAGAAACCAGTGAGTAAAAAAAATGAACAGTAACACACTGGATTTTCAAAAAGCCAACTGTCAGCAATGCAGGTGATTAAAACTGAAATTATACAATTTCTTATTCAATGTGCATGAAGTGCTACAATCTAAAAAAAAATAAATAAGAAAAAGGTTTTAAGTTTTCTGCCATTAAGATTCCTCCATTGATCCCAGCTGCAAGAGTTTCTGAGATGCACAACACTGAAATTGTCACTGTCCTTTGCTCCAGTCATGCTTATTTTGGCACTCACCCAAGGATGATAGCAACTCCTGGAGCAAAGCAACATCCAGTCCCTGCCATAGCTGTGCTTCATAAATGTTGGGTTTGGTTTGTATTAGTGGGGAAATGACACGTGCTTTTTAATATAAACAAGGTTGGCCAATATCTTAAATCACTTTCTCACTCTTTATGAGAGAGAGTAAGTGATTCTTCTGGCTAAGAAGCTGTAGACTGACAAATAAACACACTTACAAAGATCTCCAAAGTGCTCTTTTCCTCAACAGCAATATTGCTACAGGCCCCCAGGGACCAGTGTCCATGGATACTGTAGGTTGTGCCAACAGCTGTCCCAGGAAAATGCTCTACTCCATGCACTATGGTTCTTTCCTACTCATTCCTTACTCCTCTATACCTTCAGATAAAGATGGCTCTGACATATGTTTTTACTGAAAATTCCATATGGCAAGGGGATGTACTCATCATGGATAATTTTGTTGATCTATTTTTAAATGTTTTTAACAGTTGCACAGCTAGTCAAACCTCTCTACAAACAAATGTAGTGGTTGAAATTTTGAAACAAAACAATTGGGCTTTTTTCCCTTTTTTTTCTCATAAAGTCTAATTTTATACTTTGGAAGATAGATACATACTGGACACACAGGGAGGTAGCCCTCTAAGAGTTACATTTAGTGACTATGAAAAATATTCTTACTCTAGTAAGACCAAAAATACATACAATACAGAAAATGTCAGCAGATCTTTTTTTTTTCCTTCACTTTTTGACATTTTGCTGACTCTCAGAATCCTGAATATTAAGCCAAGGTACACGGGTGGGTCTAGAATTTGCTAGTCATTCCCATGAATTTAATGTAAAGCACCACATAGTTGCACTGCACATCATAACAAAAAAAATTGCATATATCTTACATCCTTAGACCCTTCCAGAAGTCTGCCTAAAGAGACAAGATGTTCAACTACCAGCATTGCTCTGAATATCCATCATAATGAGGGCTGGAGACCAAAGACAAAAGTTACTTTAAGCCATAGATAAAATTGCTTCAGCTTCCTCTGATACAGGCTTAGACATGCAGAGATGAAGTAGGTAAAACCAGGAGGCAAAACCATTCCCTAACATTCATTTCTTCTTACTGCTGCTGCTGGGGAGCTGCCTTGAGTCCCTTCCTGCAGGCAGTCCTGCTTCTGCTAACCACAGCTCCTCAAGTATTCCACTGTTTTGTGGAAGTCTCAGTAAACTGGTTTTTTTTTAATCAGGTTGCTTGTCTCCACGAGCATCCTGGCCTTTCCAGCAGTTAAGGATGAATGGTGACTTCTGTGTTTACCTGTGAATAAACCTGCAGAAAGGCCTCTTTGGAAGTTCTCACCAACAAAGCAAGAAGCCATCAGAAACAGACATTTTAAAAAGAAAATTAAATGGATTCTTTCAGAGAAGATAATCCTGATTCATATGAGGATAAAGGACAAAAACCCAGAAACAACCAGACCTATAAGCACAGATCAGGGGAACTGATGTCTCACTGTCAGCAGTGCCCCACATTGCTGCTGGGCTGGGAGAGGGACATTAATTTCTCAGACCTCTTACAACAGGAGAGGTAAGCACAGACTGCACCAGTGAACCCAGAATTGCATTTGGGGGGGAGTTCCCATGACATTGCCAGTGTTTACATAATCTTTTTTACATAAGCTTCCAGTGAGGATGTTCATGACCAACTAGACTCAATAACACTCACTACTCAGAGCATCCTACTACCTCCTCAAATTCCTGGGCCAACAATTCAAAAGCAAAGAGTACAGCTCCCAAGAGTCAACAGAAAGCAGTCCCCAAATCCATGGGACAAGGAAAGGGGGAACCTTTCCTCCCTCCCCACACTGCAGTGGGGCCAGATCCAGCCCACAGCCACAGAAACCAGCCTGCCACAGCCAAGAGATGTTCTTACACACTGCTGTCCCCCCATCCCTAAGGTTCTATGAGCTCCTCATATAAATCATTTCTTCCACCCCTAGATTCAGAGTGTGAGCATGAACAGGTCTGTGCTTTAAAATAGAATTATTTGCTTCAAAAATTAAATTATCTGTATTTGAAGAAAGCATTAGCCAGTACTTTCCATCATATTCATCACATACCCTTCTTCTGTAAAGAATTTCTGTACAGTATGTGTCATCAGGTTTTTTGGTGCATTTTCTTCCTGGTAAGTGATGCTGTCTTCTGAGAAACGGTGTGAACGATGTGCAAAGTATAAATACACCTTCCTTTGTCCTCAAACCCATATAATTCATAAGCCTGCAATATTAAAAGGGTAAGAAACAAAGGTGTTCTGGAGAGGTTGGAGGATGGCACATGCTTCTCAGAGATGCTGTCAGGGTAGAGGTGAGAGCCTTTCAATAACAGATTCATCACTTCCCTTATTTTCCTACCACTTTTGACCACATTAACTGAAGAACTATACCTAGCAAGCAAGCTTGGCTTTAAGCACAAGGGTAAACCTCCTCATACCTGTCATCCACCTAAAGCTCCATGAGGATACACACATGGCTCAAACAAAACCATGTCCTTGCAGAGCTGAGCCTCAAGAATCAGCAACACTATGGACTCTCTAAATTAAAAATATTAGATGTTTCCACCAAATAATAAACCTCTTTCTGTGCTGGTTTGCCAGCTGACAATGCAGGGGTTCCTTCCTGCTGAACTGAAACTGCTCTGGGTTCAGAATTATCTCATGCAAGGCTTTAAGCACCATGACAAGACTGCACATTGAATATAGTTCAGACTCTTAGTTTGAAACCAAGAGTTTGTTTTCCTTCAAAAGGGATGACACAAAGCTGATAGGAGCATTCAGTGCATGATGCAAGAGTTAATAAGCTTTAATAACTTAGTAAAAGATTAAAGTAAAAGAAATAGTAAAAGATTATTTTAGCATATCTATTGTTGAGAACACACTGGTGCTTCTGGTCAGTTGTACTCCCAGTGCTTTTCAATTTACTTAAAAATGCTAAAATCATACTAAAATTCAAAGACAATAATTTGCTGGTCACCAGAAACAGCCATACCAGCAAGTGTTGAGATGTGTGTGTATATATATTTTTATATATATATATATATACATACACACACACACACACACACACACACACACACATATATATAAAACTTTGAAAACCATCAGAGAGAATTTTCCTGTTGTAAATTTTCTCTGCTCCTTTCTTTTTCCTACACACATACACACAAAAAAACAAATCAAACAAACAAACAAAAAACCCAAACCCAAACTACTGTGATCTCTGCTGGTATGAAGGAACACTGCCAGCAATTTACTGTGGATTATTGGCACAAGCATCCTCTGATCCTCCAGGTAGATGCAGAAACAGTTTACTTCTGTCACCTGAAGCCAGGAAACACTTGCTTTAATTTCTATGTGCATCAGATCTGCTCTCAGTATATTCCAGAAAGAAAATCTCCCCTTTATTGTGAATAATGAATAACTGAGAGGCAATCCTTCCACACAGAAATAAACTGAACTAGACTTGGCCACAAGCAGCCACCAAGTTTTAAAGCAAACTCTGCCTGCATTAGATGCAAAGTAATATTTTAAATTGTATCTATTAATGTATTTTCAAGCATTTATTACTTGCCAAATTAAAATAGATTTCAAGCGAGGTGCAGCCTCGTGTTTGAAAGCAATCCTAGTTCCTATTTCTTATTGTCTTATAAGAAAACTGGATCTTCTCAATGTATTCCTTTCCTTTCCAAACAGCCTGCAGCTATTTATAAATAACACTAAAATACATAAACTGAGACTGCTCCTGCCTGGCTAGTGCCTTGGAGCTTAAGGACTGAATATAAGGAAAGAAAAGAGCCCAACCCTTCGCTTCACATTATTTCCTTGTGCAAGGGACTGTCCCACCAGCCTGTGCATTTGCTGAGCTCTGCTGCCCTCTCCTGCAGGAGCTGCGAACTCGCCTTCCAGGATCTTCATGAAAACACACGAAATTCTTTCCTGTGAGAGTGGTGAGACACTGGAACAGGCTGCCCAGAGAAGCTGTGGCTGCTCCTCCCTGGAAGTGTTCAAGGCCAGGTTGGATGAGGCTTTGAGCAACCTGGTCTAGTGGAAGGTGTCCCTGCTGATGGCAGGGGGGGTGGAACTGGATGATCCTTAAGATCCTTTCTAACTCAAACCATTCTGTGATTCCGTGATTAGGGAAAACTGAAGCTGAAAAGGGAAAGTGCTCATGAGAGCTCACTGAATGGAGTAAGTTACAAAATAAATAAATAAACAATTAACTAAATTAAATAAGACATTTTCTGCTTTGACTTTTGGCTGTAGCCACCAGGTTGGGCTGAAACACAAAGTAGGGCTGTTCCCAGGCCTGCCAAGGCCATCGGGTGCTGTGGGAGCAGGATGCTCTGCCATGCTCTGCTCCCACCGGGCAGCCACCACCACCACCGAGATCCTCCAGCAACTGCTCAGAAATGAAGCAGTGCAGCCTTCGTGTCTCCTTCAGTCTATAGAAATAACATCCATCTCATTCTGCCTACAGGATCTGTGCACATCCCTCTCCTCTTCCACAGAGTCTGATCTTCTCCTTTACTTCTCCCTTCCAGTCTCAGCATTTCATCATTCACTGACTTTTACCCTACATATTGGGTGTGGTTTTTCATTCTGTCTGCCCTCTCTGTTATTAGCTAACTTGTTTATAATTTCTTTAAATAAAAGTTGAGGAATCCTAAGAACTAGATTGGCTATGGGGTCTGCTTGGGATAGTCATTTGTAATCACTCTACCTCTCAGGTTTGAAAGCTGAAGTCGCATATTATCACAAATCAATGGAATTTCACAGAAACACAAACATTTTAAAAGTTCATTAAAAAAAAAAAATGAAAATGTGGTGGAACAGGAAAGAGAAAAATTGTACTTTGCAAATAATTTTGTGGCTGAGGAATTTGCCTGTAAAGCAGTCAGAAAGGACAAACAGATTATTTCAGTTCAGTTCAAAGAACGTGTCTTGGCTTTTTGGTGAGATGGCTGTGGTATAAAATCATAACAAACTCCCCTACACACTGGCTTATTCCTACTGGGAGAAAAAGTTGCTACCAGAAAACATCACATCCAGGACCAGGCGATCACTGACAAATTACCTTCCTGCTCTCTTTTCATATTAGCAAGGCTGTGTTTTCTTGCAATGCATTAATCTGCCTTTCAGCTTGTTTTTAATCAAAACCAGGCTTAACTTTGGAGAATGGAAAAAGAAATCAGATGCTGAGGTAAACCACAGAAGAGAACTGGAAGAAACAGTCAGAAAGAAAAGTCTCTTTGGCTTGATAAGTATTTAAGAATTATTTTTCTAGAGGTAAGGGAGAAAGAAAATACCCCATTTTGTTCCAGTTTGGAACAAATGGCTCTGTCTGCCTTCTTTTCCCAAGTGCAGGAAGAATGAGCTGGTTTGTACAGTATTTTGCAGGAGGCCGCTCCGATGCAGTTCTGTAACATACAAAAATCAAAAAAAAAAATCAATGTTGTTGATCATTTGCAAAACCATCCTCTCAGATTATGGAAATCAAATTTTTGAGTTGTCAGGAATTAAAAACCAAGCAGACAAGTGTTCTAAATTAATCAGTTGTTCTATTTGTTGGAGAGGGATCGTATGCAAGCAACCAGAAATCAAGATAAAATACTTCAGTTACTGCAGATACAGGTTAAAATTTCAGATGCAAGAAATCACTGAAATAAGGACATGGTAAGGTAGCAAAGACTCAGATATTTGCAACTTCATACCTTTTGTTTGTTTGGGGGATTTTTTTTCGCCTTTTAATGATTTGATGGTACACAGTATGAATATCTGATATATGTCACCTCCAAAGACAATGATTGTGTTGGTATCTTCAAATACAGATGCTGAAAGTCAAATGTTTTAATTAAAAATAATAAAAAAAGAACCCCTTGCATATTTCTCTTTCAAAAAGGTTTCAATCAAGAGCACGGTTTCATGTCTGCACAGATGACCTGAAGCCAGACTACCCTGTAACCCCAAACCTTCACATCTGCATTCACCTCTCTGTGCCTCAGACCTCTGCAAGCAGAGGGTGAACCAGGCCAGGGAACTGAGCCAGCAAAATGTTAATCTAAAAAAAAACAAACCACAAAGACCTTAAAACAAACAAAACTCATTATTTTCCAGACAGTTCAGCACAACATGAATGAGAACATGCAGAGAGGAGGGTGGGTGTGAAGGAAGTGAACATGGGTATGAGAGCACATTGGTGACTGATCCAGCTCACTGGGGTCTGACCTAGCCCTGTGCTTGTGCAACTACATAGCACCTAGTGAGAGGATGGAGAGTGCACACTCCTTTGTTCCTGAAAAATACATTGGATATAGCCAACGTGCTGTAAAGATATGCCAGATTATTCAAAGAATTAAGAACAGAACAGAAAAGGCATTTGGGGGAATTCTATCAGTCAACAGAAAAAGACTAATTAATACTATTTGTATTCAAGAGAACTGGGTTATCACCACTCGTTCAGGAGAAACTGCAGAGTAATGATGGGGTGTTCTTGGCTCAGCAGAGATGTGGATGCTCAGAGAAACCTTTTTTTTCAGCACGTGGCTTCAGCTTTAGGTTGAAACTCTTCCAGCCAGGCTGGTTCTGCCAAGTCTTCTCTCTCCAGCCAAAAATCACGTGCTAACAGCACAGCTCAGCCCTGGTTGTCTTCAGCCCCAAACTAGGGAGCAGAGCAACAGATATGTAGCAAGAGAAATGTCAAAAGCCACTGACCTCTTTAATTAGAAAAACTCTGCCTTGTCATCCTGAACAGCCAAGAAAAGACTTTCTGATTTTGTTTTTAGTTGGCAAAGGCCAAAAAATAATTCAGAAGTTGTAAGGATGCTTCTGATTATGAGGAAAGATCAAATTATTCTTAAAATATGAGCTTACTTTCATATGACACTCAATATGCATTATTCTCTGGTCTCAAAGCTACCTCCTCCAGCAGGACAAGGAGTGGAAATCTGTGCAAAAGGGAATGTAAAACTGTTGTACTCCTGCTACGTACCAGTGCCCAGGATGCCCTCATCACTCCAAAGTGAATTTGAAACAGCTTCCTCACAAGTATTTTCTCAGGCAAATGGAATTCTGTTAAAGCAGACAAATAACTTATTATTTAATAAACCATATTTTCCACCCTCAAAGATCCCCAGTTGTTCTTCAAATGTTAGGTCCGTTGCTTTAATACTCGTCCTCTTGTTCCCACACCTGCTTTCTTCTGCAACAGGAAGGTGGCTGGCTACCAAAGCCCAAAGTAGCACAAAAAGTCCATCTAGGAGCCACAGAAGAAGAAAACTGATCAAGGAGAATGCACAAAATCTGTTCTGACAAGTATGAAAAGAGTTTCTTTTAACCCAGATTAGGAGTTTTACAAAAACTTGCAAATCTACAGTGCAATGGACAGTGTGGAACTTGACTGATGGAGTAAGTCAACGTGCTGTAAGAAGTCTCGTACTTTATAGCTGGGGGTTACAGTTCCTGAGCCACTCTCTCTTGTATGGACAAAATTAAACACTGTGATAATGGCAGAGCAGCTTCCTCAGCAGAAACAGAGCAAACCAAGGCAGGGAGAAAGGAAAAGAAGCCAGTGGTGCCCCTGGGCAGAGCCAGGTTTGTATCTCCTCTTCCCCCTCATTTCCCCAGCTCCAGACTGGAGCTTTTATTGTCACAGCACCATGCCACAGCCACAACCTGGCTTAGGAGATGGTTCCTGTGTTTCATTTACTGCTGTCATACATGTGCTTCTATATCATGGCTTAGTTGTAGGAAAGAAAGCAAAAATGGGAGGGTAGCACAGAGGCAGAGCTAAGACAGAACAGTCTGTTCCCAGAGTCATTTTGCTGCCATTCATCTGCCCATAACATCATACTTTGTTTTTCATCTGAAAAATAGCTTCTTTGAGAGAAAAAGTGGGGGGAAAAAAGAGAAAAAAAACCCAAAAACCAACCAACCAAAAAAAAAAAAAGATACTTTCTCCTAAACATAAAAAAACCAACATCAAACCCCACAAAAATCAAAACAACTGTTCAGCGGTGGAGTCCTGAGAACTGAGAGTAGAAGATCAGACCAACTTTTTGACATGGTGAATAAGGGGTACAAGAGTACAGTGATATGATCAAAGCTGGGGTTTTGGAAAATGACACCTGCAGCAGCGATCTTGCTGGTTTTCCATAACACAAGATGATTCTAAGGCTGAAGCAAGAGAAAAGAATTCCACAGTAAATCTAGACAAGGGATACAGAGCCTGGAGAGGATGCATTATATGGAAACCACCAAAAAAACCTTTCTGACATTGCTTGGATATAAAGACAAATAACACACCAGATAAATTTCCTGCTTGTATAAAGCATTACTAGAGACAGAAACTAAAAAGAGTAAAATGAGATGTGTCTAAACAAGTAGCAGATGTAGAAACTCAGAAAAGGAGAACATGGGTTCTTGACAATTGCTGTTATCTGGCATCTAAAAAAGAAAAAAATCTGTCTCAGTAGTAGAACACCCAGAGTATTTGGAATGTGCTGAAATGAGTTAATATTTTCTTTCTGTTTAAGGATTATGCCTCCAAACCTGCATGTGTTGTTCTGCACTTTGCACTGAAAATACATTTCAACACTTGCTCCAACGCCCAGATGATGCAGTGACCATGTTATACAGATTCTCTGAGAGATCCAGTCGACGTGCTGAAGACAACTCTGACCTTCTGTAGAGACTGAAAATTGAGGTGTCATCAGAGTGAAGGGAGTCCAAAAGTCTTAATAGTGTACTGGAACAACCTTGAAGGCAACAGCTGAAAAACATACTCAGAAAAGACGGGTCTGTAGAAACGTGGCAACCTTTGGCTTTATAACAGTGAGCCTCCAGATCCTGCAACTACCAGTGATGAGAAAAGGCTAGCAGCTTCACCACCAGGGATTATCAGTATTATGCCTTCTGCTACCAAGGAACAGTGGTCTGTGAACACTTACACTTCACACAAAGAATCATAGAACGTTGTGAGTTGGAAGGGACCCACAAGGATCATTGAGTCCAACTCCTCTTCCTGCACAGGACAATCCCAACATTCACACCATGTCCCTGAGGGCCTTGGCCAAATGCTTCTGGAATCTTGTCAGGCTTGGTGCCATGAGCACCTCCCTGGGGAGCCTGTGCCAGTGCTCCACCACCCTCTGCCTCAAGAACCTCTTCCTCATGGCCAACCTCACCCTCCCCTGCCACATCTTCCTGCCATGTCCTCTGCTCCTGGCAATGGTGGCCAGAGAGAAGAGCTCAGCGCCTGCCCCTCCTCTTCCCCTTGTGAGGAGGTTCCAGACCGCCAGGAGATCTCCTCTCAGTCTCCTCTTCTCCAGGCTGAACAAACCAAGTGACTTCAGCCTCTCTTCACATGGCTTCCCCTCTAAACCCTTCACCAATTTTGAGTCAGTGGATGATGAAATGCTGAGACTGGAGGGAAGAAATAAAGAAGATCATATTTTTGAGTCACCATCTATGACTGCTCGTTACAGGCTACTGTAAAATTGAATTCACAAACAGTGCTGGAAAAAATATTTGCAAAGGGACATCAAAATAATATTATTCATGAGTATATGGTTGGATTCCAAAAGCAGGTCTCACAGCAATGACACATTGACTCATGAGGGCCATAACTATGAAACAAGTGTTTGAAAAAAATGACCACTCACAAAAACAAGCACAAAGATGACCTTCTTCGTGCAACTGAAATATGTTACCTGCAGCTTTTTATTACTTACAGCAAGTGAAATAGGAGCCAGACAAGTCTAATATAACTCTATTATCTCCTGCTACTGTAAGGTGAAAAGTGACAACAAAACACTGCCCTTTTTTTAATGCACCTGTTGGCATCTGGTTTGAACAATATATAGTGTTATCACTCAATAACCTCTGGAAATCAGTTGCTGAAATGGAGTTTGTCAGCGTGAACTGCACTGAACTACACTCACTGTTTGCCAAATGAAGTAGTGGTGACAATGAAACAGGAGAAAAGTATTTTCAACTTATGGACCTAAATCCCAGAAAGAAAACCATTCAGCTGGGCCAATAAAGTCACTCTGAAGAAATATTTAAATGTCTTTGCCTTTCCCACCTGCTGAGTCTGGAGTCTAACAGAGAACCCTTGCTTTACCTCCAGCCCTGCTCATGACCCATTCCAAACCCCTCCTGTCATCCACAATTCCTCCTTCTGCTGCTGCATTAACAGGTAAGGAGGAGATATTAGGAAGGTGGAGAGGGAAGTTTAACCTATGAATGGGACCAACAATTCCCATGAATACCATGGAAATACACCTATTATAACATCATTGCTCAAATATTTTTCAAGCCTGACATCAAACTTAAACTCCCCTTCCTCCAGCAGGAATAAGCAGGGACCATTTACCTGCTGTAATTGCATTTTGAACATGTCAGCTCATTCCCTTCCCTGAGTATTTCCCTTTTTTCAACAGTTGTTATGTACAAGCTTAGAAAGCCACTTAAATCTTAAAACAAACAAGTTAATAGCAAGTTAAACACAAGAAATCCTAGAATTTAAAAAAATTAAAAAAAGTCTAGATGCTCTAATTCAGATATATTGGCACGTTTTTTATTACTATTCTGCCAGACCAGATGGTATCAGATGATGAGGTAGCAGTTGCAATCCCTCACAGGGTGTACCTACAACCTACACCAGTAAGTTTCATTTTACCCTTCTCAATATTTCACATTTTTAGTTGTCTGGTCATTCCATTCCCTATTCATTATAGCTTAATTTGTTCAGATGGACTGAGGAGACAGCAAAATAAGAGAGAGCTCTGTAAAAGGTCAATGCTCTGTTACAGAAGGTTGGAAGCCTTCTGGCAGTTGATTCTTTAGGACAGACAGTATCTATGCATTTCTAGTCTCTCTTTGTTGGTTGTTAAAGTTAAAATTTGCAGGAAGCAAATTAGTGTCTTCCATTTAAATTGTCAGCATGGACTTTTGTAGGATCTCTTATTTCACTAGACATAAAATACTTGTGAGAAGCAAGGCATTTATTAAAAGGTAGAG
This sequence comes from Caprimulgus europaeus, assembly GCA_907165065.1. The sequence continues at coordinate 6,100,728 of OU015529.1, forward strand.
CTTGTCTTCTGATCAAAAGAGAAAAATACAATACTTTGCACGTGGACACCAAAATTTATATGTATAGCCAACATCTGCCCATCCTTTAGGGAAGCTACATTGCAGATCTGCAAATTAAATTTGCAAATGGATTCCACAGAAAGTAAATTCAGTGTGTACGATTCCACCAGTCTGCTTCAAAGAAAATTAATTTTAGATCTTATTAAGGTCCCTCTCCTCCCTTTGAATCAATAGATAAGGAAAAAATACATTTTGTTTGTGGGGTGACTTCCTATTTCTATAAGAACTCACCTATACAGAGCAACATGGGACATGCCAGCAACTCCTGCAAGTAGGTATGGAGTTGGAAAAGAATCTGAATTCTTTTTTAGCTTCTTTTTGGGAGGTGAACACATCCTGACTTTGCTATTCAAGTGTTTAGTACTACAACCTTTGGAGAGGTGAGCACACAGTTCCACTGAATCCCTTTATGAATAATTCTATATTAAATCTGTGATTTTTAAGCAAAATGTTTATGCCTTGAGTATGTGCAAAGACCTCATCAGCGTTCACACCCCGATTTTGTTTTGCCATTTCCTCATTCTTATCCTTTTAAAACACTCTCTTCCCCAGACATTAAGAAAAAGGACTTTAAATTTTCCTCAGTTCAGTTCAAGAACTGTCAAGTTCTCCTCCCTTCTCAGTTTCTGTTTGTTTTTCTCATTCTTTTTGGAAAATTATGCTGAGCTTTGACATCTGTCACCACCTGCCCCTATTGAACAAGGAGTTCAATCTCATCGCAGTAAATTGCTGCGATATTCTCTCAATTACCAATATAGCTCAATGTGTGAAAAATATTGACAAAGTCGAAGTGCAACCAATTCAAGCCTATTTGTTTTTCTCTCCTCTGATTTTTTTCTGACTTAACACAGATTTTGGTGCCAGTTTTCACTCATCCTCATCCAGAGGAATGATGAAACAGTAAGAGATGCCACCTCAAGGACGCTACGTTACACACCAACACTTTCTAATCTTGGCCCCTTCCTGATTAATTCTGCTTAATATTGCTGCTTTAAAGCAGAACCAGATGGGATACTGAGAAACTAGCACAGCTGTGGCTCATAGCTACAGTGTTTAACTGGAAACTAAAAAACTTACCATCAAGAAGTCCCAGTTCTAAAATACTAATGGGTCAGAATCAGACTCATTAAAGGCTTAGATCCACAGATACATAAATGAACCCATTAATGAATTATCTTACCAAAATCACACTGATATCAAAGTTGTACTGAATTCTTCTGAGGAATATATGATTTTTTTTTTTAAAGCCCTCTTTGCCAAGCTGTTATTATTTTACTGTTCACCAGTAAAAAAATGTTTAGTTGGGCTTTTGAAATACAATTTTGGGCAGCTAGTGATCACCCAAACCACACCCATTTCCCATTAAAGAATCTGTGATCGTCCTTGTTCTGTCTCTAGGGCCAACTAGATGTTGCAAAACATCATCTCTTAGATGATTTACTCGGACACTCAACACATCAACATTCTGGACCAGGTTTTCTTGATGTATAATACATGCCTCGATCTGGCTGCAAAGTCTCTAAATTGGCAGACTGTTTGCATTTTAATGAAAGGAGATTATAAATAATTTGCAATATAGTATTAATCATTTTTATACTGCAATAATTAATTTTGTAATTTTCCATAGATTATTCCCTCTGAATCAAATATATATGTGTGCATGTGTGTGTGTGTAAATATATATACACACACACACACACACACACACAATATTTATATATATACACAACTAAAATTTTGGAGAAATACTTCAGCAACTGATCCAAGTTAGGCAATTTTAGACACTGTTAATGAACATGATTAATTTACAGAGACTGCCTTTATTGAGGTACACCATGCTCCAATTATAACTCTAATTAGAGCTTGTTTATACTGAAACTAAGCTGCTAGACTATTTTCTAGGCTTTTTATTTAGAGCTCAAACAAGCACATTCATTATCGTAAAACTGAAATAATTTGGACTTATTTTGAGAATCACAGCAAGAAATGAAAAAAAAAAGCAACCCATGCTCATAATTAAGTACTACCACAAAAGTCCCATGATAATATTTACCATAAGCTTCTCAGGTTGTAAAACCACTATTTGAATGGGAGCACACAGATGTAGAAAGAAAATGCCTGCAGGACTGAATGAGCTTCACACAGCAGATGCACAAATTTCAGAATGCTGCACTGAAATGAAGACAAGAAGGCACCTACAGACTTTATTTTATGCATTTTTTTTTTGTTGGTCATACAAGTCCAAAATTATTCATATAATATAATGAAATAGGTTCTCCATCTAGAATTTCTCCATCTAGACAACCCACACATCATAAAACCTCTTTATTGATGGACAAAGATCATTTTGCAAATAAGTCTTAACGTAGCTATCGAATTATCTCCTCTAATAATCAAACATCACACTTAACTAATATAACACTCATGTTCAAAGGCATATGAATAAAGATTCTCTACACATTGGCTCACAAACCCAATTCCTCTACCACTTCTTCATTGCCAAGATTGGCCAAACACGGGTTCTGGCCACGTTATAGACGTCACTGTTGACAGACGCTTCAAAATGCAAAACCTGGCAAACAGATTATAAACTTCAGCTGCTAATTGAACTATTCACCATGGTTTGAGGAAGGAATTCTCAAGGGGATTTAAAGGAGTTAAAATCATATTTATTTGGAACTTTTAAAAACACATTCAGTTCACTTTCATTTTATGTTCCAAACTCTCAGGCTTGTCCTTCAAACATACAAGGGAGAAGCTTCTCACATTTCATTCTGTACAAGCCAATTACATCAGATGCTTATCTGGGGTTTTTTTTAAACAACTTCTAAGCCAAAGTGACAAAAGCATCTAAGAGCCAAGAGGAAAGTTAAGGGAACCAGGAAGGAGAAAAACAAGACTTCACTGACATGGATCTCAGCACTGCTGAATGCATTTCATACTTTTGAGAAGTTGATTACCTACAGTGAGGTAAGTGTACCTGCCTCCTAGACAAAACCAAGATGTGCAGCGCTCGCTGGCACCAGCTGAGAGGCAAGGAAAAGTCTGGGATTATTGTCTGCAGGGTAGCATGAAAACACAAACGATGTGTTTTTCTTTTATCACTTATTTCTATGCTTTTAAAAGCCAGAAAGCACAGGGAACATTCTGCTCTGATGTAACCTGTGCAAATTTTATGTTTGCTAGTAAAGACTGGGAATTAATACTACTCAAACCCAACATTTCATTGCTACTAATATGGAAAATGTGACTAATACGTACCAAGGATAATTACTTTCTCTACTAAAACCAGCCCACAGCATTGTGCCGGTCCAGAAGGAAAAATGACAACAATTACACAATCAGCATCCAATCCCAGTGCAACAGATGACATTTTTGTATTAAATAAAGACACACAGAGATTTTAGAAGTTTGGTTTTATTATTGTAGAGTGAATGTATTATCTAAATAAACTTTTCCATCACTTTTACACTCTATTTTCATCATAAAGGTTTCAATAGGGAATGCCACACAGTATTCTGCAACCTTCACACTTAAAAGTATACAGAAACATCTAGTATTAAAAGGCCTTTGCAATGTGCTTCTTTTAAAAACATTAGGTTTATAAATCCAAGTGTATACTAAAGCAGGTTCTTTTTTCCAGAGACTTGTTGACAAACAACTCTATGTGGTCTGTCAAAGAACCAGTTTGTGTGTGCTTACATTAATTCTGTAGTAACCTTATCCATGAGCACTGCCACCAAAAACAAGGGTAGGAATTGAGGAATGTTGTAGCAGTCAATGTGAGCCAGAATTTAGCCCATTGTTAATGACAGTTAATTTTGCTCAACTCTGTTGCTCACCAGTTAAAGCTTAAGGCAACTGTATACTTATTTTCCCACACTAAAGTAACTATATAAGCATTGTTCCTAATATATTGAACAGAAAGTATTTTACAGTGTAAGATGTGGTGAGAAGAAATAAGACACATTGCAGTTAAAACATTTACTTTTCTGTTTAGAGCAACTAAATACACTTTTTCAATTTGTATAAAAGACAACATTATTGAAAAGCTTAACCTTTCACATTTTATCAGAAAAGCAACTTTGGATTTGAATTAAAAGGTTTATGAAGCTAAAGAGATGTCGTGAAGCTGGTGCTCCTCTAGGAAGGAGTGTAGAACATGTATCCACAAATACTGAAACACAAGGAGAATCCAACACACTATTACTTTAAGTAGACAAGCCATGAATTACTTTCAAGTAAAAGTAAAACTTTCAAGTGAAAGACCTTCTACATGATATCATTCTTTTCACTACTGCATACTCAACTTCAGTACCTCCAACAACTTGGTATAAAGAAAAACGTTATTTTTTTATACAAGACTACTTTTCACATGCCACAGTCTTCAATTTTCAAGGGCAATTTAACATCAGCATCCACTCCTCAGTGGTAAAATTTCTCAGTCATCAGTAATAAATACAAAAGATATACCTGACACAAGAAACATAATGAAAACAAGTGCTTAAATATTGAAATACTGTCACAAAAACGAGAAAAGGTGTTACTGGTGGCATCCTTCCATATCTGGACTATAAGATGTGTTAGCATAAAAAGTATCTAATTGAAAAGCCAACATTTTGGCTTTGCAGCACAATGCTTTTTCTACCTCTTGTTAATCACACATTCAAACAACAACCAAAACAGTCACTGTGGAGACAGCATTAGCAGTCTCCTGAATATCCTGCAGGAGCCTACCTTGCTGCTTTTGAGGTAGGATCTTCTCCCATCCTTTGACCCCATGAACCAGTCAACACAAGGCAGAATTTAGTCCCTAAAGTGTGCAGGGAGTGCACACTTAAGAATAACATGGAATAGAACAAAACCTTAATTTAAAAAAAAAAAAAGTTGTTTCATTTTTGGAATATTAGGAGACTTTGATAAGGAAACATGGTAAAGATTCCTGGTAAAGATTATGAAAATGACAATACAGTGAACTGATTTAAAAAAACAATCATTTTTAACAGAAAAAATTGATTGAGGAAACATGATGTTCCAGGAAAGAACTGTGTGTTTTGTGATCTATATTTATTCTTTAAATATATTTATATTTTTATAGTACAGATTGAATCATTTATACATATAAATACAACAATAGTGAAGAACTATAAACATTTGATTTTTAGAAGTAAATGGAATAGACTTGTTCACAGGTATAGAACTCTCTAAGCATATTTTTAAATCTGATTTCTGCTATAATTGAAAAAGTTGGAAATATTCTTGTATAATTTTATCATAGGCTTCTTTCCCCTCTTGTGAAAGTGAAGACAGTTTTAACATAAACAGTTCTTTATCTTGCCTCCATACACATTTAACAACATTTGCTCAAATCACACATATCAGCTATTACAGTGATCCAGGAGAAAAATGTGTTTTCACACAGTGGAACCTCAGTCTGATGGACAACCCAAATCTCTTCGTAAACATGAAGTTCTTACTCTTGTGTCACTTCCTCTTTAGGCTGTTTGAGCTCAATCAGTAACTCTTTACCACTTTCTCCTGCTTTTGAGGCAAAGATAATAGCTCCCTGTTTAAAGCCCAGGAGCTTCAAGCTTCTGGCATAATCTGCATATACAGCATGGATCAATTTATGTACCCTAAGCATTAAGGAAAACACAAATGAATAGCAAAATTTAAAAACTCAATATATTTTTTTTTCCCTTCCTCACTCCTTACCTGTCCCAAGCTGAAAACACTGAACATTGCTGACAATTGTGCTAATGCAGTATTTTTCAGCACCAATAAAGACAAAAATGTTGCTTTAACTTCTGCTGCTGAATATCTATTTGCATTTATCAGGCAATATGCAGAGTGCTATATACTCAAACATACATTTCAGATATGCTAAGTACCTACCATAACACCACATCATGACTGCAAAAGAAATTAAGAAATTGTAGGGTCATACTACAAGATTTGTTTGTTAATTATATCTGGAGTTATCTACATGACTTATTAGTGGGTTTTCTTATTTACAAGTTGACATCTGTGATGACCCCATAAAACACAATCAGGTATTACTTATCAAATGCATTATTATTTACTGCATATAACACAAAAGTTAGAGCAATGGTTCAGAGTTTCCAGAACATCAGCTTAGATGTGCAGGCTGTACTGAGCAATACTTTAGATAACTTTTAAAATACTTACTACATTTTCAGGTCATCTGATCTTGGCCTATGTTCTTTGTTTTGACTGTTTCAAAACTGACTCCTGCATAAAGTACTTCAATCACTAAAAGAGTAGGCTGGTGAATAAAGGGGATGAAGGCAGGATTTTTTTTCCTGAAGTACAGTGTTTAAAAGATAAATGAACCACTGATTTCACCACACAGTCTTCACCAATAATTTCCAAGTTCTGCAAAGAACATTTTATCATCTGTTCTTTTCTCCCCTATGTTTATTTTTTTCACTTTTAGCTTGTTTTCCAGTGCCACTGGCCTCACAGACCATCAGGAGCAGGTAATATTATGGATTTATGCAAATGACCCCTTTTCACTTGTTTCCCCATACTTTCCTCAAATTACACAACTTGGAAAATACAAATAGGAACTCCTACTCCTGTGCAGACAAGTTCATCTAACGCTGGCTCACGTATACTCCCTGCATACGAGTACATAGATGCAAAAACAAGATTTCAGAAAAAGGATATTTGTATCATCATTAACTTCAAGTGCCCCATAGTTCAGACAAGCCTCAACAAATAAAGCTGCTCTATCGAAGTACCTCATACTGTTAAATGGAAAGAAAAAAAAAAGAGAATAATTTGTTAGGATGGGAAAACAGAAAAGTATTCTAGGACACTGCATCAAAACACTTGCAAACAGGCTCTCTAAAATTTTGCACCTTGGTCTGGAGTGGCAAATCTCTTCTGCACCAAGGCTTCTGAACATCACCAAGGTTAAACAGTAACACTATTTATCTGCCACTATGGCACATAACCTTTCATGCTTCATAGGCCTTGAGCATTCACTACACCACACCAGCGTTGAGTGCTTTCCTCATGGCAGTGAATGCTGCTACCCTACTCCCAGGCAGTCGGTAGGAACAGGTCATACAGTTCCCATGTACTGCCTCGTGCTCCCCTTGCACCCATCAGTCTGGCACTGCCCTCTCCCCAAGCTTCTTACATCCCTCTTTCTCCTTTTATGCAAAGAAATGGCATTTGATGCAAAAGATCAAGGCTCAAGTTACTCAGAAATAATCACAGCTACTATAAATTGTTACTGCTTGGTCAATGGGTGCTGGCAATCTTGAAGTCTGCAGTAAATTAAATGCCAGTAAATTTACTGAAACTGCAACAAAAACATGAGCTGAGGAACACAGAAATGATGTACTACTGAGTTAAAGAAAAAAAAAGCTAAAACAGTAACAAATGTCAGAAATCAAACTGAAGACCCCTTCCCTCCCCCGTGACTTGAGAATCACAATGCTTAAATAACAATTATGGACAAGACAAAATATAGATTGTGCTGTTCCATCTTTACCTGTGCAACATCTCTGCAACTTTTGCAAAGCATCCAAGTGACAAGAGGACAAGAATGGCTTTGGACTTCTGATTGACTTGTGGAGAGCAAAGGTGATCTACCCAACGCTTTAACACATCAGCACACTCCTCTGAGTTCAAACGAACCTTGAAGAGATGGGAAAGTCAGTTATGAATTCTCAGCTGCTAACTAAAGAGAGCATTCTGCTTCTGTTTCTTTTTTTTCAGGGAAACACTTTGGGCAAAGTAACAGCATCTGAAAATACCAGTGGTAATATAAAAAGCACACTTACCCCTTGAATGAACACAATACAGTGGAAAATTAGAAACATATAGGTATAAAAATACTCAAGTCACTCTGCATTTACATGTTATTAACTTTTTTACCACAAGGGTTTTTAAAACCTCAAGTATCAAGAAGTTAGAAATCTTTATCTTTTACCGAAGACTTAAGGAAAATAAATGTTTATTTTTCTTAAGAGTGGGATTCATTTGTTTAGAAAATCTGAGTACAATTTTTTCCATACTTTCTGCCAGAAATATAACAGAAATTTTATTTAGAGACACTGAAAGATCATCCTTACTGACTCCTGTCCATTATAATATGGAGAATTAATGCTGTGTCTAGGTACTTTTGCTGTAATGATGTCTGTGTACCAAAACAGAAGTTGGTGCAAATTTATGTGGTTGGTGCTGACTTTAAAATCAGCACACAAGCTACATGGAGCTCAAAGTCACTCAATCACCTCATTGCTTATTCACTTCCAGGAGTGTTTTTTTGTAGTTTATTATTAATTCTCTACTGCTGCAGCTATATGCAACTTCACAAATCACTGCTCAAAAATTAGAAAATTGAGTATTCTAACCATTTTTAGGCCCCAATACTGTTATTTGCATGACCAGTGCAGACCTTTATAGTCAAAAGGCTGAACAAGAACCTGTCAACACTGATTAAATGGACTGGTTTGTTATGGCTTAACACATGGAAATAACAGGTTGCCCAAGGAAGTTATGGATGCTCCTCCCTGGAAGTGTTCAAGGCCAGGCTGGATGAGGCTTTGAGCAACCTGGTCTAGTGGAAGGTGTCCCTGCTGATGGCAGGGGGGTTGGAACTGGATGGTCTTTAAGGTCCCTTCCAACCCAAACCATCTATATGATTCTATGAACTGATGATGATATTTCAAATTGATGTTTCAGTTTTTTAACTCTGGAGAACTTTAGGACCCTCATCAGCCTTCATATTTACATATACTAAGTAGGTCATTTATGTTAGCAAACTGAAAACTGAGACATTACCCACCTTTGCAAGCCATGCTGCACGATTCCATTCGCCATAAGTCTGCAAGTAGCGACAGGCATCAGCAGCCTTATCGATCAGACACAGTAACTGTACACCTTCTGGAAAAGAAAAAGCACACCACATAATGAGTTAATGGAAAAAAGAGTTGCTATAAAAGTGTGAGCAGATCATTCATCATCAGAAAAAGGATCTCTCTATATATCCTTCTTAGCATATCAAGATGTTGAAAACCCTAATTTCACCACCTGGCTCTCCATATAGGCTGGGTATCAGTTATCATATCTTCTTCCTGGGCTGCAGAGCTTAGAAGGACCTCACAAAACTCTCATTTATCTTTGTCCTAAATACAAATGACAAGGAGTTCACTGGACTTCTCATCACAAAGAGATAATGATCTTTGTAAATCAAATAAATAGATTTCATAAATCATCCTTTATTTTAAGTTAATGATGTTGTCCATAGTGTAAGTGTTTTTTCCAGGCAAATACAGACATTTGTATTTTCTCTGAAATTCCATTCTCATTTGTACTTTTCTCTTTTCTCTTACATACACTTTGTCTTTGAATGTTTCAGTCAATCATTGTATTGTGAACAATCTCTTGCATTAAGCAAAATTAACCCATACACATAAGAAAATGCAGTTCTGAAACAAGTTCTGAACTGGAAAGGAAACTAAGGCTGTTATTTCAACTTCAGTAATAAGAAACCATTTTTTAAATAATTCTTTAATATGTAGCTTTATGTGCTCACATTCTTTTAGGGCAAACAATGGCTAAGAGATTTACTCCAGAAATACATTTTCAAATTAAAATGAATCAAAAGAAGTTGAGCTTTAGAACTGAGTTACTGCTCATTTTTGTGTTAACTACTGTAGATAGTGCATACTGTAACATGCAACATGTAAGATCTATTGCAATTTTCTGTTCTCCCACTTCCATCAGTAGCCTTAATAAGATATTAGTTTATAAGCAAATGTGAAATTAAAGTCACATTTTACCTGCAAGCTTTCCATTGGCTATCATGTTGGTTGCTACCAGTTTAATGGTACTTTGAGATGGGCCTGATGAGGTGACAGTTGTGACCAAGCAAGCTTTGAGTGAATCACAGTAATAATGTGCATTCTCTGAACTTGTTTCTAACAATAATTGTACTGCTCTGTCAGTCTGGCAAGAGAAAAAGAAATACAACTTTGACCACAACATACTCACTTTTAAACAAAAGCCTTTATATTTTTATCCTTTTTAAGACATGGAACAAATAACAATGAAAGTTATTCTAAAACAGACTACAAAAATATCCACCAGCATAGTAATAATTAAGATTCTATTTCAATACAGCATTCTTAGTAAGGATAGCACTTAAACACCCATCATTAATATAATGTTTAATCACAGACTAATATATCTATAAAAGGCCAAATAACAATTTGATTCAGAGTATTTATGTCCTTGTTTACATAATGTTTTGCAGAGTTATAAAAGGAAGAGAAGCATTTAAAATAAGGAGAAAATAAATAAAATTGTAAAGATGCAGAAACCAGTCAGGATCTAAAGGACCTGTTCAATACCTGATATTCTAAAACACAGGTAGAATTAATCCATTTGAAGTGTTTGCTACAGCTGAGCACCTAATCAGTGGGGCAGACACCTGTCTCCAAATCAAATGAATTACTGCAGGGATGTCATCTCTGCCTGTTATTAAAATGAGATGCCTAACTTTTAGAAAGGTCAGTTTGGTGAGGTCAGTCAAGCTAATGGCTTAGATAATTACAGAAATAATAAAAAGCCACATTAAATACATATCTAAATACCAGGATTCAATAAACTGGCATTTTTTCATTTCCATAAACTGGCATTTTAAACAGACTATCTACAGATTAAGTATTTCTGGCAGCTTTTACTGGTAGCATTTGTTAGCGTGCTCAAATGTACAGTGGCACAGAAATCAAATTTAAGTTCGAGGTAGTAATACCAAAGCTGTTTTTGGAAATGGATGCAGCACAACTGCATTAGTAGGAAAAACTCATGAAATATACTGTACAAATGCAACAATATTCTTATCAGAATATAGAATCTGTACAGTGTCTCACTGCTCAGTACAGGTCTGCCAGAAGCTTAGGTACATCCTTTGTCACCTAAAATGGGAATACTAGGTGCAGACTGAGTTATCCCAAAGATGTAAAGTTTTAGTTATTTCTGGGAAACTCAAAATGTAATTTTTCTTTTCTAGTCACAAGATGGAAAGAAAGATTTTTACAGGGTTCACATTAAAATGAAATAGTCTGAAGCAGGTAACACCAAGGATTACCATACACCATGTCATTACACAGAGTCTGCAGTGCAAGAACATATTAAGATAGTAAAAATTATGCATTGGGTGAATAAAAGTATGAAACAACACATACAAGTTAGACAAAACTTTATTGAATAGAATAAGTACATAAAATGGACAGGGAAGAAGAATAAAAAATTCAAATATTACCCACAAACCTGGCCCAAGAGAAGAAGTTGATCAGCACATTTCCTGGTATGATCATACGTTGATCTCTTCACTTCCTGGAGATTTACCCTTTCCAGCTGGAATTTCTGCACAAAGAAGGAAGAATATCTCAAATGTAAGACTACCATAAGAAATAAAAGCCAAGCATTTAAAAGATATGGAAGTATTTAGAGAGTTTTTGGAACACCCTCTATTTTTAAATAATAAGGACTGATTTAATCCAGAATGGCATGGTACTAACAAAAGTGAAATATGTATAGTGAAAAGCTATAAGATAATAAGAAGGTTACAATGCTGAGCGTTTATTATGCTGATTACATTCTTAATAAATATATTTTTTATCTCCTTTAAATACCTGGAAGTAATAATTTTCACATAGTATGTCATAGCATATATCCAAGGGATTAACCAACTGTTCTTGAAGGATAGCTGTGTCTGTTGGTTTTGCAGGCTTCTCCTGAGATAAGCTGTGCAAATAGTGGGCAGCAATAGTCCAGAAATGCAGTTCAGATTCATCCCCATACAGTCTGAGAAGATACAAATCAGGATGTGAAATACATTTTTTTTTTCCTATGCCGCATAAAAATATTATACATTTAAAATATCTTCTTTACGAACACCATGCATTCTTCTGGGCACCCTTAGCACTCTGCATTATCAATAAGAGGGACAAACTACAAGAAAAGATTAAGGAATGACATTTAGCAAGTTAAATGAGTAAGATGTTGGCCAGAAGACTGTTACACTAGCAATTAAACAGAGTGAATGTTAAGCATATAAATACAGAATCATAGAATGGTTTGGTTTGGAAGGGACCTTAAAGATCATCCAGTTCCAACCCCCCTGCCAGCAGCAGGGACACCTTCCACTAGACCAGGTTGCTCAAAGCCTCATCCAGCCTGGCCGAGAACACTTCCAGGGAGGAGCAGCCACAGCTTCTCTTGGACAACCTAGGCCAGTGTCTCACCACACTCACAGGAAAGAATTTCTTCCTAATATCTCATCTAAACCTCCCCTCTTCCAGTTTAAAGCCATTTCTCCTTGTTCTATCACTCCCTGCCCTTGTCAAAAGTCCCTCCCCAGCTTTCTTGTAGGTCTCCTTCAGGTACTGGGAGGCCGCTAGAAGATCTCCTTTGGAGCCTTCTCCTCTCCAGGCTGAACAGCCCCAACTCTCTCAGCCTGTCCTCACAGCAGAGCTGCTCCAGCCCTCAGATCATCCTCGTGGCCTCCTCTGGACTGGCTCTAGTAGGTCCACATCCTTCTGATGTTGGTGGCCCCAGCACTGGAGGCAGCACTGCAGGTGGGGTCTCAGGAGAGGGGAGCAGAGGGGCAGAATCCCCTCCCTCGCCCTGCTGCCCACGCTGCTCTGGGTGCAGCCCAGGACACGGTTATTGGCTGTGAGCCCACATTGCCGGCTCATGTTGAGCTTCTTGTCAACCACCACCCCAAGTCCTTCTCTTCAGAGCTGCTCTCAATTCACTCACTGCCCAGCCTGTATTTACGTTTGGGGTTGCCCTGACCCAGGTGCAGGACCTTGCATTTGGCCTTGTTGAATTCCATCAGGTTGGCACAGGCCCACCTCTCAAGCCTGTCTAGGTCCCCCTGGATGGCATCCCGTCCCTCCAGCGTGCCAACTACCACACAATTTCCATATGTGGAAATTAGTATTTTATTATTATTTTACACTTAATCACTAATATCCTCTTTCAAATACAAGAAAGTTACTGAGTTTGAAAAACATCTCTGAATATTGGCAGACTAAAATCAGCCAGAGTTTAGGGAGAAGAACAACACAGAACAAATACATTTGAAATGAAAACCAGGCCTTTGCCTCTTGGCATACAATCTACTGTGTGTGGTGCACTTCTGAATTACATTTTTGGGCATTGTATAACTAAATACAATTTATGAATGTACCACCAAGACTGAAGGAAGTTATCTACATCCAGCAAGTGAATAAAACTAAGTGTTTCACTAAGGTAACATTTCCATTCTCAGTCCTGAAAACACTCAGACATGGGTAACAAAGTACTTCAGTAATTGCACTGAGTTAAAGGACAATTAGTTGAGATCAAGATTTTATCAGGCAACATTTGATATAGTTATCTGAATCCGTACTACCTGGCAACTAGGAGACATCTTTGCAAGAGGGTAAAATCTGGATCAAGTAAAAGTTTCTTTATGTCACTGCAAAAAAAAAAAAAGTCATAAATAACCTGTAAAATACAAATAGAATATAACACCTACAAATAAGGGAAAAAAAATACACAATTTCTGTTCTGAACTGAAAAAAAGAATTTATCAAAACAATTACAACAGGAAGTATGCATAATGTGAAATATAACTGATCTCAAGGAGCAAGTCACTCCACCAGTATCAATACAAATAGTGAATCTTGCCAGGAACCCCTTATTCTTGTAATAAAGGGAACAGCCACAAGGGTGTAGGCAAAGCTACAAATTAGTCTGCAGTGATTTTACAAATTACAAGATTAATTTAATTGCAAATAATTTTACAACTATGTAGTGCCATAGCATAAGAGATCCACATGCATGAATTTAGGTTTTCTACATGTTTCATGCTGGATAAAAATGCGCTAAATTAGCATTTCCATCCTACTAATTGAAAGCACAAATGAAAAAGGGAAAAATTTCTGTTTACTAGCTTCAAACATTATTTTCATAGCTTAAATGGAATGTCAAAATCTGTTTTGTTTGTAAGCAGAGCACTGTGCATGAACATTAATGTGGAATTATATTTTCAAGATAAGATTTTTAAAATTGTCTGTTCTTTGTCAGAGCTTACACTTCTTAACAAACTTTGGAGTATTTAAATAGTAGTGTTCAATACAGTCTGGACCAACATCAAAGAACCATATATCACCAAGAAATATTGCCTAAAAAATTACAAATGCTCACTGGTCAATTATAAATTATATACTAAACTTAATCAGTACCTTTAGAACTCTTGTTGTCAGCCACTCCTATCATAAGTCAATGTTAAAAATTCAATACTGACTTCCACCACACTTTTGTATTAAGAACAGGAGATTTTGACTGTTGAGTCAAATATTTAACAAAGTACTTTAAGATAGTTTGCTTATATAATTTTTTTTGAGATTATATTATGGTTTATTTTTAATTAGAAAACATGGAAATAAAAAATTTAAAATCTTCAACAAAATGAATAAAGCACCACCCTTAGGAATTACACAAAAATAAAAATTAACTGTGTTTAAAATAAAAGCTGTCATTATTCAAGTTTATCTTTAGAGAGGCAAAAAGCATTCTTTCTTCTTTAAGTTGGAAATTGCCACAAATTTCAGGTTTTTTGCCTTCTCTGAATTCACTAGCTTACTGAAACATTAACAGAAAAATTCTTACTTGGACAATCCATTTAACTGCTCTTGAAGAAGGTTTTTAATATTTTCATTCTCTGGATAATCACTGGAAAAAAAAAAAAGAAAAAAAAAAGAAAAAAGGTTTTCTATATTACCAAAATGACAGAATTAGCTGAAATGGAAGAGTATTACTGGTAGCAGAAAAACATAAGAACATATATGGAAACAATCTTTCATATTCTTACAGTAAGCCATTCATGCAAGATTCTTCATCTAGTTACTAGTTCCAAAATAGTAATGAAAGATTGGTTTTGGTTTCTCTCAACCTTGGAGTCAGTGCCATCAGTCTTTCATTTTCCACTATTCTTTTATTCATTAACCTTGAAATTAATGAAAATGACAATGCCTAGCCCATTCTCACGTGACCATCAACAGTACACAAACACAACATAGGATACAGAAAGGTGCTCCTACTGTGATGTGAAGTGTGGCTCACTAAAAGTAAAGATATACCTATTAGATTATCAGAATATCACCTTCACTTACACTCCAGGAACCACCTCTGACTATAACTTCTTGAACAAAGAGAAAACACAGTTAGCTGAAGTAATATAACACGTAAATAACATAAGAATATTGCCAGGACCTTAAAGCAGAGAGCAGTTTTCAATAGCCAAGGGCTACTGAAAGTCAAAAGAAGTAAGACACTTAACCTTAAAGCCTTTTCTGTTTAAACTAATGAAACTATTATCTTTTTGACTGTCCCAAGGAGTGATGAAACTTCTATGTCTAACAGTTATTTGCACAGAAAGACTAATAAATGATGTGGAATTTTAAAAAATAATAATATTATATATATACACACATATATTTCTTCTTACATGTTTATAATATCTAAAGAGTATTTTTCATTCCATGGCTGATGTAACAAAAATGCTTTTAAAGCTAATGAAGCCCTCGGAACAAGCAGATAGGGACACCATGCAGGTTCTGCAACAAAAGGAAAAGATTCATTGTTGAGTGGTTAATGTGCAATAACACTGTGTTCAGGAACCACAGAATGTACCACCTTGTTTGCAAGCACCAGAAGAAAATCATAAATCACAGTCTTTTCATATACACAGCATGGATTACTAGACATAAAAGCTTATCTTTACACTCAAGCAAAAACATTTCATAGAAGGTACAGGGTTATCAACCATGCTCAAATGAGAATTTCAGGACATTCTGTATTTAATTCAGCCATAGATTCCTGGAATACATTACCCTGGCATTAAGTAGAGCTGTATATGATGATTATTGCTACTACAAGGACATGGTGGAAAATAAGTACAGCTATACCAAAATATACCATAATGTATGTTTTAGTTTTACTTTGCAATCATAGTTTCTTCAGTAAGATTCAAGGATTAATACTTATCATCCCAAAAGGATGTTGGGAAGTTTAATACATGTCTATATTAATAAAGAAATTTGAAAATTATATTACTGACTGTTGGAATACAAATTTAAAAGTCATAAGGTTTGGATAATAGGCAGTAAATGCTACCCAGTGACTTAGGAGTAAAATAAGTACCAACCAGCTACATTATTAAATATTCAGCAAGTCCTTGTACTTCACATGCACTGAATGATGTAGGAATCTTGTAAATGTGATTTTGTAATTAAAAGATTATCACAGTGTAGATGCAGAAGGAGAGCTAAATTGCAGCCAACCTTAAGCCTTGTGTATCCTGATTTCAGTGTGCTTGTTTTTAGAACATGAATTTTTATAGCTTAATATTAGAGAACATTCATTTGATAGTAAGAATAGTTGTGATAAATTATGTCCTTCCTCAAACATCCCACACCACAGCTCAAAACATCACAATTTTGTTCATTACATGTGTCTTAATTAGAATCTACATGTTTTAAGGAAATTGTATGAGTAAAGGCAGAAATGACCAAAATGACCAAAACAAAAGCAGTTATTTGGAACACCAGTAGTAAAAAAACCCCAAAAATGTAGCTTAGTTCACTGTTTAAATATTTAAAAACTACTTAAACATATGGCAAAAAAGTCAAACAGCACTAACAGTCCTATTTCAGAGTTTTGTGGGAAAATCTACTTTGAAAAGCAGTGAATCAGTCTAAAATCTGCCTTCAATATCTGGAAATATTAGAAAGACATTTTCACACATCAACAAATGTTTTAAAATCATGCAGTGAGTATCAGTGATGTAAGTACTGATATCTAATTGAAGTACTGATGCTTTTTAGGTCAACTTGCTTATTTTGTTAATTTATCTTGCAATTAAGATATTAAAAAGTATAGTTTATTTAGGAGATTAAACTTGTATGAAAAAAAAACACTCATATAATCTAAGCTTAAAAATTCATCTGCATCTATGAAAACCACTTCAGGGACACCTAAACCTTTCCATGTGACAACTCCCTGTTCTAACAGAAGTGCTGAACATTTTTACAGTCCACTTTCAAAATGAAGTATCTAGCTGTTAATAGCAAAAAAGAAATCAACATACCTATTAAGTCCTGTTCATCCATTCTGAAACACGATGGTTTCATGGACAAGTCCAGAACTCGAATGCACCCATCATCTGATGCCAAGACCACTTTGTCTGAAGTGCACCAGTCCACATCCAGGATTCGGAAATTGACGTTTCTTCCACTTCTTAAACTGCTCACCATCCGTACCTTGAAAAGTTGGGTTATTTTTCATTTTTAGTAGGCTCTCCATCATACAGTGTAAGACACTGTCAAACACCCAAGAGGTATATCACAAAATTTGCAATAAAAGGTGAAGTCAGTAATAAATCATTTTAATGATGGTATCTTCTGGAGAGTAGGGAATTTAGAAACCTTGGAGTAGGGCACATGGTTGCCCTGAAATGACACTTTCTCCCAACTGAGCTGAGAAAAGATCCTTTTGAGCACAGCTGTACAGCTGCCTTTTTGTTATCTTTTCTGACAGAAAATTTCCATGGTAAACTGGTGGACATTTATAATCTCTCTTTTAATTTCAGTCCCTGATTTAGCATACATGCATGAGGGGGAAAGTGAGGTTCTCTAATTAACTCATGCTCTTCATAAATATGTACTTTCTTGATAAATACTGAACTCATCTAGAAATACATTTAGACATACTATTAGCATAACATGGGAATAGGATGATTTATTGTCCACAAACAAAACAGAGACAAACAAAACCTTCTAAACCACACTTTTAACCACAGTAGTCAGACATTTTGTAACCCTCCTGTAGCACCACAGAACACTACAATTGTTAAACTAAGGAAATCTTAACAAAGCTTCCACTCCAATCAATATTCTGCTGTTTCCTTTCACTTGTTCTAGAGCAAAGCATGGAGTTAGAGAGATGTAAGGTACAACAGCTCTAGAGCATGACTACTCTTAGCACTAAGGGAATTAAGAGAAAAATGTTGAAATATCAGATAACTGGTTGTAGGCAAAGGTGAAATTCAAAGGACAGGATTATATGGACAATAGAACTGAGACCATAAAATATTTTTACAGATATTTTTGGCTGGAAATGTGAATGAATTTTAAATGCTTTCATGCAAGAAACACTTTTTCTTGACCCAGAAAAAGAGGGAACAGTTACAGGAGTATCCCATAGCAGTAAAATTATTCAAATGTTCTTGAAGAGACTCATGGGATAATATTCTACTCTGCCTACATAATTCACAGTTGGTCATATCTGCTGTCTAACTCTTACCATCAATGGAAAGTTTCATATTCCTCAAATTAAGTGTCTGAGTTAGGAACTGGTGCTCGCTACAAAATTAACAGAAAAAAAATTAAAATTCTTGTTTCCTACCCTCGTATCCTGAACATACTCTGAGTGGTTAAGCTAAAACAGTACAATTATCGCTCCTTCCCCATGGTACTATATTCCCCTGAAAGACCTATGAAGCAAATCCCAGAAGATTACTACAGAATTTCTGAGTAAAATGAGAAACCAGACAACATTAATTAACAAGTGTCTAGCTTTCTGGTATTCCCTAACAAATTAAATCCATGTACCGAAGAATACATACTCTTTAATATGCACAGCAGTTAAGAAACTTGTAGTAAAAATACTCCCTTGTTCACAGATTAAATTCTAAGATTGAGGTCTCCTCATTAAACTTTTGATGTTTGCCTCAAAAACATCACAAGAGAATGACAAAGAGTATCTCAGAGACATTGTCAGCTTTATGAGTGAAAGGTATTTTTCATTGATGACAGCTTAAAAATGCTTTATAGGAACTAAAAGTCCTCTGAGATATGCCATACAACTTTATTATACAACTGTCAGCAAGAAATCATGACTAGGTAAAACTTAAACCCTGACTCGTTCTGCTGTTCAGAGGTTGGTCTGTAGGCAAAGAAGTGCATATCAAAACAACAGATACCTCTTTTGAATCCCAAATTTCTGCTCCATCATTGTACATCACAAGAAGTTTTTGATTTCCTTTCCCTGGGGCAAAACGTATCTTTTTCACCCAGCTTCGGTGTGTAGGAATGCCCCTAAGGAAAGAAAAGCATAAGATTAGTATAAAATCTTTTCATACCTCATATTATGGGTAGTTAATGAACACTGCAGATGCTGATACTGTACAGATTGAGAAGAACAATCTATATACATATACAAATGGCTACCCAAATTGTCATGAAAACTAAAAAGATCAAATACTTGAAATAAAGACAATACTTAACGTTTTATCAGAAGCCATTGCAGATTTAATGTAAGAAAGAAATTTAGGTGCTTTAAAAACTCTGATAAAATGTTACTCCAGCTGAAAAATACAAAAGAGAACTGTAAAATGGTAGACATTTTCTGAAATTTTGTTTCAAAATACTTGCATTTTTTACCTCAAACACCAGAGATGGTCTCCTACAGTGAAGAACAAAAATGAGGAGGGCAGAAAACATTCTAACACTCATTATCTGATGTTTGTCAGATCTCATTTGTATCCATACCTGGATACTCTAGCTTTCAAATCCCAGAAATTTAAGTTTCCATCAATGTCTCCAAGTACCAGGGTATCCCCTTTCCAGGCAATACACGTAATGCTGCCCATACTTCCCTGGAAATATTCAAAAGGCAGAATAAAATATTGTGATTAAATGAATCAAGTATAGGAACAAGCATTTCAACATTAGTTGTTTTTTTTTTTTAATATTACATGACATAATGGACCAAATTCTGCTCAGTTTAAAGGGAAACTATTCTAATGAATAGAAGCATTGACCAAGTCAGATATATTTGCTTCAGTATGCTTCAAAAGATGTTTCCTTGTAAGAAATTTTGGGTTTAAAGCAATGGAAATCACTTCTCTGTCTCTTGTTGCAAGGAAACAACGACATGACAGACCTCATTAAACACAATAGATAAAAAACAAACTTAAAATTCACAAAACAGTGCTCTGGTCCATTCAAGTCCACCTTATGATGTAAGATAAAATCCATTAACAGAGTACAGTCATGTCTCAATAAAACTCTCTGTTATTCAAGATTTTTGTATATGCTTTAGTAAAATTCTTAAAAATAGGTCATGTAATTTAGTCAGAAAGCAAGCTAGGGCCTATGAAGATTCTAACATTAAAAAATCATTTATTTCAACAGTGTTTTCAATAGAAAAACTATAAGATTGTGAAAAGAGAATTGCTACAGTTTCTGAAGTTGGAACTTTGATTTTGTATTTCAATCTACTGCATTAATGACCACCTGTCAATACAATTTATATTCCTCATTTTTTTCTTCTAGCAATCATAGGTAAGAAAAAAATTAAAGCATCAATGATACAGAAAATTGGAACTCACATCAGGAGGAATTCTTGCACTGTCTTTTACTGAGTTTCCTTCTACTGTGAGATGATAAACCTGCCCATCAGCCCCTGTAAACACAAAGTGCTCTCTGGCAGAAATGTTCTGGCTCAGCTCCGATTTGCTTTCAGCTTCCTGTAACAAACTTTAAAAAGAACACAATGGGACACTAGTATTTCCTTCTTGAAATTAGAATTGCAAGGCAAATTCTCTCTAACTAATACACAGAGGCAGCACAAAAATGTGCATTTCCTCTAAAACAATTTACCAGAGCAACACTTAAATCATTTTAACACTTGTGGAAACATTCAGGGGCTTGGAGTTTACTTCAAGAACCAGGTAGCTAATGAACTGCTACAGACACATCTGAGAGGAACAGGTACACTGCTTCTCTCATCCAGCAGTAAATCGAAGTCCCATATCTAAAAGCTAATTGGAGGCCCATGAAGTTGCTTTGCCTGCTATATACTCAAGAATCCGTTAAGAAATATTCTGTTCTATAGAGCAATAGCACATAGTGGAAAAACAACAACTTGATGCAGAATAACATTAAACTAGATGAGAAATACCTGATAACAGAAGATTCCACGCTGCTAACTTCAGTATCTGATGCAACCGTTTGTCGGGCCATGGCTTCACGGGCTGCTAACTGCTTCTTCCTCAGGCTCTTTAAGTTATGAGAAGGTGACCACTCCTGTGAAAAATTGTCCAGGAAAAATGGAAAAGACAAATGTTTACTCCCTGAATGTACTGAGATTTCTTTTTTGTTAATTACAATTATTTCAATGAAGATTGCTTTCTATGATACCTCCCTCCATCACCCAAGGAGACCAGATTTTTTCACCAGTACCTCCTTTTTTCTTGCCTCTACTCGATGACAGATGAAAACAGAAAAGTGGAGTGAAAGCACTTATCTGTATGCTACAGATACAGTAACATTTTGCTGCAAAATTATTCATAGATTTTTATACTATCTCATCATATTACATTTAATAAACACTAAGTTACAGATTTTATTCCTTACCAAAGCAGTCGCTGTAGGGAAGTTTTTAGACATTTCTCTGAGCAGAGTGCATGTTCTGACATCCCAGATCTCCAGTGGTTTGTCTCTAAATACCACAGCTAGATACTGCCTAAAATAAGTAAAAATTTACTACATCAAAAGTAATCACTCCATCTTAATTTAAGCATTTTCCTTCATACATCATCTTCATATCAGCACTCTGGAAACCCTCAAAAACAAAGGGGAAGCAGAGTAAATTAATTTGGCCCAAATCCCCCTCCAAAGCTTGTGATTTCCTTGAGTTACTGAGGCGCAGAAGAGTGTCTGAAAGAGTCCTCCTACAAAGCTACAAGAACTAGAAATTTCTGCCATGTGGTATTGCTTAATTACTGTAAAGGAGACAAGGAAAGGAATTCAAGAAAGCAGCAGCACCTCTAATTTAGCTATATTCAGCCCAAGTTGATGACTGCACAAGATATCAGAAACACATCAAACTGCAGGTTGGACAGATTTTTTTTACCTCTACTCTAGATGCATGCCACTTCCCTAATCCAGCAATAAAGGAACATCAAATCCTCTTACACTAAACCACTTGTCACTCACATCTTTAGATCTTTCTTGTGTAGAGTTAGATGTGTAAAACACCTTCAATTTACCACTTTTCACATGTAACTTGGACATGGCTCTGCAGCTATATGTACTCTTTCCAACTGCATTACTCTCTACTCAAATGAACAATCCTTTCTTGTTCTCACTTAACATTCTAGTCTCTTCATCTAAGCTCACAGCTGTTCTAAATTTTAATGAATCAATTAGACCACCATATGGTTGAACTCTTCCAAATTCTCTGGAACACATACACACTTCCAAAAATATTCCTGGGCAAGCTAGGGAACATTATTTTTTCCTCCACTGTAAACAAAACCAATCTAAAATCTAAAGACAATGCTTTATTAAATTCAGTACTACTTTAATTTCATTTACACATGAAAGTAAAGTAATTTCACAGAGTACTACTGTTATTATTTTTGATACTATAAAGACCAGGGCCTCCTGTCACAGGCCTGATCTCAAAATAAGCAGGAGCTAATGGTAAACAATGTGGTCATTTATCGGCCAAATTCTCAAACAACTATACCCGACATCTGGTTTTCCAGTAGATGATTATTATAAAGGTGTGAAATACATACTTAGAAAAAATAATAAGCATGAAAAATTATCCCACCTTTAATGACAACCTTCTACTTTTAAATAAGGCCAAAGTTATAGAAAAGGGAATTAACTCATGACATAATCAAAGTTGACAAAAATTGTTCAGCACTTCTATTCACCCTAATACTATCGAAATGTCCACTCATTGAACAAAATTCTTAAAAGAACTGAAGTATTAACAACTGATCTTGCAATGTGATTGGATCCTGAAGTGACCAAGTCAACCACAGAAACATTCACAGCTTTTGCACTTTCCACTAATATTCTGAAGTATTTTTTTCTCGGTGCTGCTGCACATTTTTCTATATGCTCTGGAGTGTATTTTCCTGGAATTTCTCTTATTTCTATTAAGTCATGAGGCTCTTCATGCAGTACATTAAAATTTATAAACTTCACAAGGCTAACCTACTTACTTCAAATGAGACACCTTTATCATTTCAATAGCTGGTTCATCATTACCTCGCTCCCCACGAAATGCGATGCTCCTGCCTGGAAGGCAAAAATGACATGGGGGAAAAACAGAAATAGTTACTAAACTAAATATAAATATAGAAATAGTTTATAAGCTATTCTGTTTGTAAATAAAAATAGTTTACAAACTAAACTAGAATATCTCAAGGTAATCTGGCGAATCTTACATTACCCTTGTCATTGTCAAAGGTTTACTGCCTTTCAAAGGACTAAACACAATGTAAACTCTAGGTCTAATACAATACCTGGCTCACTTCCAGAGCACAGCTATTGAAAATGATGCATCATCAGCATTACATAAATACAGAGAGAGAGAGTTCAAAGAGTTATTACTTTCTACTCCAAGCCAATGAGATATACTCTCAATTCCCCAGGGAGGAAAATCATGAGTAGATTTCAAGTTTTCTAAGAGAAATTAACTCTGCCATAAACTAAGTCTGACAGTACTCCCATGAAACACTAACTCATTCTACACCTAGCAGAACCATTCTCTCTTTCTTTCCAGCTAAAAGAATAAACTCTAAGAACTTACAATCTTTTCCCCAACAAAATTTTCACACACCTGTACAAGGTGTTGCAGAATTAAAGGTGTTACACATACCACTAAGATAAATAATGATCTACAAATGCCAGGGTACCAGGGCATCTCTGATGCAGGTTTCATTCTCCTTAGCTTTCAAGGAAAATTCAAGTTTTCAAACTTTAGGCACTCTTGTGGCTGCTCATAGCTAAATTACTCATCTTATGCCAACAATGTGAATAAATCCAGTTTTCAACAATGCTAGTTAGAGCTCTCATGTCAGGGGCAAGGCTACAAGAAACCTTCCAGCACTATTTTCTTCTTTAGTGATCAAACACCCGTGGAATTTTCTTCCTTATCGTTGTATAGAAATGTAAATGAGAATTTTGTGTTCATGAAGTAAATACAAATCAGCACAACTTTCCTAGAATTAAAGTAGAAAGCTGGTCTAATTAGTGAGGGAAGACTCAACAATCAAACAGTTCAGTAGCTGTGCCTTTCTGGTAGTTGTAAAAGAGGAAAAGTTACATTTTTTTAAGCAAAACATGTGCTAAGGTGTCAGGTATTCACATTTACTTAGCCTGAGCCTTTTATCTCTTACATTTATAAACGTTTCAATACGGATTTACAAGCTGAGTGAAAAACCGAAACCCCATTTTACACGATTTGAATTTTACAAAGTACCTATCCTTTCTGGTTTGATTTTAAACAAATGAACAAAAGATATTATCAGGAAAAAATTACCATATTCTTATGTTAAAAGAATAGGCTCTATTGTGCAGCACCCTGTAAACACAAGAACTGAATCTCTTCCATAAGCTTAAAAAAAAAAATCACTTTATGCTAAATAAAGCAATTTGGAATTAGCCATGTGTTACAAGATTCAAGCTCTTCAATTACAAATTAAATGGCTCCAGGTTTTTCCATTCAAAAATAATTTAAAATTATTGAAGTGCTTCCTGTTTTGGGCTGTCTAATCTTCCAAATTATACCTTCTGGTATTGTGCAAATATTGAAGTCAATCCCAAATATATTTGTCATTCATTATAAGGACAGAGTAGTTGAAAAACACACATAATCCAACCATTAGTTTTGTTATCAACTGTCTTTTTTTTTTTTTCTTTTTTAACCCATCCAATTCTTTATAAAAGTATCCAATTTCATTATTAAAATACCCATTTTACATTCATATACACACTCAGATCCTGGCCACATGTCTGGCCTACCTCGAAAAATTATCTGTTGCTGATACAAACCACAATAAATGGTTCAAGATTATTCCAGGTGCACAGGAAACAATGGCTGCAGACTGTGACAAAACACATTTGGAAATATACACATTTTGTGAACAAAATATGCCACTAATACCTATGAATGCTCCTAAACCTCCTGCTGACACATATTCATTCTTCTAATAAGTGCAAGCCACAGGCATCTCCCCAGAAGTGTTGTTTCAAGTCTATCTCTAGAGCACCAGATGGAACACATTATGTTGCTTCACAAGGACAGAAGAGCAGAACCAGTTAAAATTCCTCTTTATTTTATTTTGACATGACAACAGAAAGAAAAAAAAATACAAGTAGTAAGAACAACTCTGTCACTCCTCAGCAAATCTGTTATCCTTTTGTATAGACTTCTCAGGAAATACTAACCTGTTGGTAGGTCCACCAGCTGCAGCTCATTCCTTACCAGCCCCAAATTGTTAGGTGTTGATGTGGCAAAGGAAATAAATCCAGTCAAGCTTATCCACTCAATTCCCCTGTCATCAGAAGAGCATACATGGAGAATATTAGCCAAAATATTCAAATGGCTAGAAAATAGCCTGGACTGAAATACAATCATTTTCTTCAGGCATATTCTTCAATTTGAAAACAGCACAGAAGTAATATTCTACAGAGTATTTCTAATAATTTCTATAGAAATATTATATTTAAGCATAAAAACAAGCTATGCATTTATAACTACAATGTAAATATAAAGTTACCAAATTAAAGAAGAGCTTTCTTTTCAGACTACACTGGTTCTTCTTTGGTTAAAACAAAAACTTCAGTTAGAAACACTGGTAACTTTTGCAAAAATGCCTCACAGATACTTAATACTAGGATGGACTAAAATCACTGCTCTCATCAAGTGCTTTACCAGATGGGAAGAACTATTAAGTATCTCAAATTTGCCAGCATACAGAAAGAGAAAAAAATTAATTGGAATAGCAAGGTGGGAGGACATGATTCTTTCAGTCCACAGAGAAGAGAAACAAAGATGATAAAATAAGACAGGCCCTGTAGAGATTCCAAAGGCTATCACAAAAGAACCGATTTTTTTTATTTCTTTTTCTTTCTCTCTTTTAGGTCATGCCAAGGCAGCCACAAACAAATTACCTTGAAGTCTTCCAAGGATGTAAAGTTACACTGTACCTAATATACTGTCAGCACATATAGATGCTAAGCAAGTTCTTGAGATATACCACAGGCCACAAAAGGATCGAAGGTGGTACTCTTCCAGAACGAGATAGTCCTCCCCATCCCCATTTCCCACACACATTTCATGCCAACATAAATGGTTGAGTGCTTTATCTGTGAAATAAATCAATGAACTAATCTAAAACAAAAGTGAGATTGTTCTAAAACATACATAAGCCCAAACCCATTTTAACACAGGTAAAAGGATTTAAGTTTTCCTCAAATTCTTCAAACACAGATTACTTAAGAACGATTTCCAGGACAATTAAGTCTTCTGTTACATCTATTGTTAAATTATGATCTGTTTTGCAAGAATACATGTGAAATATGAGAAAGATAAATAACAGTATTTATTATTTACTGTCAGTAAATCCAACTGACATTGTATTAAATAGAAGTTTCCTAAATGCAGTGTTGATGGTGAATGCAAAAAGATGCAAAGCTTTATTCCTAAGTCCTCAAGTGAAGTTAAAAATTTAGGACCCAGTCCTTTTCCTACCAGGACCTAGGAAAGTTCAACCAATAACTTCAATCAAAATGAGAAGTATTCCATTATTAATTGAAACATTACAGGAATGATTGAATAGAAATCTCTATTTGCAATAGCATGTGACACTGCAAGTCTCCAGGGAGCTTTCTGAAATTGAAGAAATATTAATTCTGACACCTTTCTAATTTTTATCTATTATTCCACTATGATTTTTGGAAAAAGCACAGAATGCACATAATGCATTGTTATTGCCAGTAGTTATTTACCATCCTCATTCAAAGACCTGAGGCATTTTCTACACTTCTTTCATCAGCTCAGATTTAACTGGAAAAGTCCTTCTTTGCTGCTGGCTGGCAATCTGTCAATACTAATAAAAATCTACAGAAACCCAAAACACTCATAATCGAAAGGAAACCTTAGTTTAGCTAACTGCTTGTATCAGAAACAATATAATCTTTTATATTGTCATAATATAATTTTTTTATTATTTTTTTATTGTCATACATGTAAATTGTGAATCCAAAGACAGTGGTTCAAATTTTAATGAAAGAAATAAGCAATGCCTTCCCAATTGAAATACCTGAATTAGCAAAATTTCCTAATAAAATACATTGTTTACTAGAATTAAGAGTTACATTCAGCTGTAAATTATCTCTCAAACTGGATCCACTCTTAAAATATGAAATGCAGGGATTCTATACATTCAACTTGTCTCACGTACATAAGGGGTAAGGTTCAGTTGTTTTGATTATTGTCTCCAATGCAAACAAATTATATAGTGTACTGAAATGGATAAAAATATCAATCACTTTTCTAGTTAGGAATGGATTGTTGTGACTCTATGACAAGGCAGCTCCTACTCAAATTAATTATAAGAAAAAAAGAAAGGTAAAATTGGAAATACATTTGTATCTTAAAAAAAAGTGCATTAAAATCTCAATCATATAATCAGAAAATACTCTCAGCCTCAAATTTTATTATTTAAAAATAATTTTCCTTGTACTTCAAAAGTATTTGTATGGTCTATATGTCCAAAAGTGAACATCAGCAATGGAAGAAGTTTTTTCTTTTTAAGAAGAGGAAAGTCAAGAAAAAGAAATTACAACTAAGTGCTGAACATGGTACACCTGAGATAATTGTATATCCTGTAATGAAAACTTCAGAATTCAATTCCAAATACACAGGATTTCATTCCAACACCACTTCTGCTTTTCAGGCAAAGCATATTTAATAATGCACAGAAATAATTCTAGCACTCCAACACCTGTACAACAGAAGTGGGAGTTTTTTTCAGTCATCTTTCTCTACATGAGGAAAGGTTTTTTAAGGAGGTGATGAATGTTTGCAAAACAATCTCCCAAAGGGGAGTCATCTTAAATACAACTGCTAAAACTTGGATGTAATGTAGTCATTTTCAAGTTTTGCCTGTAGGCCATATACATTCTTGTAACAGCAAGTGAGATTTTTATTTTAAAAATTAAAGCTGTTGCAACCTTGAACTTGCTGAGCTTTAGTGAAAAAGAATGAGAAGCACTGCTCTAGTCATAGTTATCTATCAATCAGAATAAGCAAAAGTAGCAGTGAGAGGCACTGCCAACACACCACTTCCACTGAACAAGAAGCTCCATTTCTTGCCTTTTTTATTTTATTTTTATTAAATGTCTTAAATATACACTCTGTTGCATTAAAGGTGTATTATCACCTCCTATCTCACCACAAAAGCTTAGATTGCTCTACTTAAGAGGCAGAATAGGTATCAGACTTCGATATTCCATGGTTCTTCTAATTCTTCTTAATAAGAATTAATTACATTTCTCTGCATCCTGAAGGAAGAAAAACTGACCTCCTGCTCACAGCCTCTGTCAGCCAGCACCCATGCTACAGTCAACCTCTGTTTTTTCCCTCACTTATGTTCCTATCAGTAGCCTGACTGACTTCTCCTCTCTGTGTGCTCTGAAGCATTTTTGCTGCTTCTTGCCTCAGTCTCCTAATAAAAAACAATTTAAACTCAAAGGAAAAGTATTTACTCACATAATCCTAAAAAAATAGTGAAATAGCTAAGTAATAATCATGGGCAAAAGGAATATTGAAGATTACCCACAAGTAAAAACCATCTTAAGTGAAGGACAGAAAAAACATTCACTGTATTAATCAAAATACAGAACTGCAAAGTTTAAAAATAATTTTTTAAAAAAATCAGCATGTGACTACACATGTAGCTTCCAAAAAAGAACACTTTAATCTAAAAAAAAAAGAAAAGAAGTAAATTGCTAGCACCTAGACAACTTGGTGGCCATTATTTTAGCACAGTCTATATATAAAGGGCAGCTGCCATTCCAAACTCCTTAGTTTTATTACATTCTGTTCTTAAGCTTACAAGGCATTGAAAACTCTGCTGGCCTTGAGTTACAATTCCAGGGTATTCTCAATTACATACTAAAATAATAGGTGTTCCCTGAAGGTGTATTTTCAGTTAAAACTGAAATACAGGCATTATCCAATCTTTCTGCATTTTAGAGTTAAAGTAAGAAGTAAGAATTCCCACTGAAAGAAACACTGTTGCACTCCATGAATATTAATTTAAAAACCCCATTACTATGCCTTATCCTACATTGCTTAAAGTGCTTCCTTGCATTTGTAAAAATTATGCAGAAAGTCACTCAGACCGTTGAAAGTGGGAGTCAGGCAATTAAAACAAATATTTAAAAGACTTACCCAGGTAACAACTTATGACTAAATAAAATTCATAATCATTTAAATTGTGTCCTAAAAATATCATTTGTGTGAGGACAGTTCCTAGAAAGACAATGTATTCAAAACCTTTGCAAAGTGAAAAGCCCAAACTAACAATACTTCCACTACTACATGAAGCCTAAAAAAAAGGTAAAGAAATATTTTTTCAAAAGCATATTTTCTTCTGTCTCTTGATTTTTTTTGGTATGTTTCCTTAATCTGTGAAATATTAGTATGGGTTTTAATTTTGAATTCTATAACCAACTTATAAAAAACAGCAGTATTCTCTCATGCTGCATAACAGAACATAAAATGAAAATAATTTTGTAACCAGTTAATGGTACGAAACAAAAAAGCTCAAATGGCTTTGAACAGAAAGGGAAATTCTATTCTTACAGTGCCTACATTTTCCATGCTTAAATCTGTCTAGAAATATGTATCCATCAAACACCATCTTTAACATCTTTGCCATTAATTATCCAAAAAGTTATGCCATTGTGTACACACAAACACACAGTATAACAGCTTTAAAACTCTCTTCATTACTTAGGATAGATAAATAAGAGTCCTGTATTTGCTCTTTAAAATCTTTTAACAATAAAATTATTGTCACTTCAGTTAGGAGTAGAGCTGTCTAAATAGCAATTTCAGCCCCAAGGGGGCAAAGTAAATAAACTCTGGCATACAAAACTGGCATTTATTTCAAAGGACACAACTTTGAGTCATGACAGTTATATAAATAAGACACTGTTAATAAAGTTTCTTGTCCTAAAAAGACTTCTTTGTACTACAATGCACTAAGGAAACTGGAAGTAGATGATATGCATCCTAGATCAGCAGGCACAGACACAATTCAAATATGTGGTTCAATGTAATTTTCACTCTAATTTTGACAGTGTGTTACCACTTATACATAGCAAAGATATTGTTAAGGTAGATGACTCAACAGGCAATTTTCTGGCATATCATTAACAATGCAAACAAGACACCCACATTGCTGGTACAACCTTAGTTATGTGTTTTGTCTCCCAGAAGGATTATAGTAGGAATTAAAATTAAAAACTTACTTGACTTCACAGGAATGGATGCTTAACTCTTTGTGTAAAAGTCCACTTGTAAGATGAAACACCAGGACAGAGCCATTACTTGTACCTATAAAAAAACCCAAACAATATAATATATATTATTTAATTTATATTTAATATATATTATTTTAATTTATATTTATATATTTTTATATTATATAATATATATTATTTTTATTTTTCTCTTCCATACTTTAGTGAAATTGCAGGATTTAGAGCTATTTCTCTCTTTTTTTTTTTAAACACCTGTAACTTATATTTTACAATTTTAGAAAAGGTGTTTTGATTTCTAGTGCTTAAACCCCAAATATTAAACCCTCCAAAGTTCTCTGCAGCCAGTGAAATCTGTTTGGATCAAGACATTTTCCTGAACATACTTGCAGAGCCTGTAGAAAATCTGTTTGTTCTTCTTGCATTTTCACAGCACACGCAGTTGCAGGGGAATGTTGCTTTTTGTTTTGATTATTCAAGATGAGTAAATGCCTCAGGGAAGAGTATTAACTATTATCCATCAATAATCCAAGGGGAGAATCATGGGTAGATTTAACTGAATCATTAAAGCAATTCTGTTTTCTCATCCCTGAAATAATGACCTTTTTCAAATGACAAATCAATAACTTAGCAGCTATTAGCTTCAATTAGATCAAACACCTTTTGAAACACTGAAAGTTACAATTTCCTGTCAGACACTTGGAAGATTTACTTTTCCTTCTCTTTTTTTCTTTATATTCACATCAACTTTACTAAATGCAACAATGGATACCTAAAGAGTCATTCAGGCACCTTAAGACTAGAACACTGCAGACCTTGCTGTTAATGCACTTTATACCTACCTATTAGTTTCCTAATCTCTATATTTCACCTGTTTTAACAGCTAAAGGCTAGATAAAAATTAAAAGTCACATTTTAGTAGCATCCATCATGTAACAATAGCTTGCCTACATTTCAGAGCACAATCATTGATGGGACTTTTAGCTCAGTAATAATAGAAGTACTGTGAGAATCGCACACATATTATACATTCACTATTATAGCATTTTCATTACTGGAGTGAGATCCTCTTTGTAAGATCCTGTGTAACATTCACTTGTGCAATCCCTCACCCAGCCCTGTCCAAAAACCCAAGGCTCTACAGCACAGGTAACCTTAAGAATAACAAAAAACACCCTAGTGTGAATTGTGACAGGCACAGCCTTGACAGGGCAGTTGAGAATCCACTGGTATCTTAGATTTACCAAAAGCACATTTGAACAACCCAAATCTGGAGGTCTAATTTTACAACCTACTACAATCTTTATATTATGGCTTCTATGTGTCTACTGTTCCATTCCACTGACTGCAGGGAAAGACAGCAGTCTGTGTGGATACAATGTGAAATCCCTGATGTGGTCTGAAAGAACATGCCAGAAAAATCAGATTTAAATAGGAAGAACTCATAGAGTTAATAAATCAGGTGCTCACTGGCAATCATTGCAATATCTAGATGAGTTATCTACATTTCTAATCAGACAGAATAGATTAATTCAGAAAAAATAACGTGCTTTTTGTATTTTTTTAGGTACTCACATCATAACAAAATTATAGTCTCTGTTAACTTAGTTATTGTAGGAATGCAGTGCTGCAGAATTCTGTATTTAGTCATATTTAGAATGAAGTGACAGTATCATGTAAAACACTGAGCATATCAACAGACTAATATCACAGCAACTGAGAGGATAAATACAAACTGGCTAACATAATGCAATTTTTCAGGCAGCAATACTTAAATCTAAGGCAGTAAAAAAAGAAATCAAAGACTATCATGGATGCAAAGCAATACAAGGGTCATTATTTGTGATAATATACATAGGATTAAAAAATATATTTCTTTCTGTGTTAGTGACTATATTTGTATTTAATCTAGAATGTAATCTTTTCAGAGGAAGCAATAAACTATTCAAGACACTTACCAACAGCAAGCATTGGCTCATACTGTTTGATGTTTTTTGTTGTTAGAGGGGGGCACATGCGGATTGCAAAGGGAGGCAAAGGAAGCCCTGAAAGAAGTCCAGTCAGCAGAAATTTGAGGTGCACTTCTTGCAGAAAAGAAGTTTTTAACTGTTCTTCACCAGCAATTGTGCCTTGCCCTGCTTAAAAATGAAAGCTCTTGTTAGTATATAATTTCAATCTGAGATGTTACAGAAAGTTACCAGACTTGATAAAAGTTATCAGAGTTTATAAAATAAAAATTACAAATAATCTAAGGTGTACATTAGCAATGTTTGTTTAAAGAGGCATTCCTTCCTGTTGAACTCTGTATGACAAAACTTCTTGGAAGTCTGCACTTCAGCTAATTTGTCCAATACTAGCTTTCTTTCCTAACACTAAAAAGGGAAAAAAATAAAAGGGAAGGAAGAAGTAAAAAAAATTAAATGCAGTCATTTCAGTCTTCTTCCAGAATCAAGGGTAGTTTCTTTTGTTTTTTTCTTCTCCTTTTATTTTTTAAAGTTAGTTACAAATATTTTAAAAATATTACACCAGTGGAGGTATAGCTCCAAACAGCAAAAACTGAGTGCAATTTACAGGTAGAAATACGGTGAATTTGTTCAGATACAACAATACAGATGGGCACAAAAAAGATATAACTCCACTGCTGTACACTTTCTGCAGTCAGTTGGACCAGTCCAAGTGATTTAAAATACAAAATAACAACAGTTATGATGTCAGTGACCACAGGAAATGCAGATAAGAGAAAAATCAAGCCTTAACTGCCATCTGCAAACACATGAGATAAAGTGCAAAGAACCTCCCACAGTGGTAAGCTGCCTGCACCTAACAATACAGACAACTTTTACCAGACCAAATCCAGACGTGCACCTTTCTGTCTCTGAGCAGCACTAGTTGCTTTTCCAATAAAAATTAGTTTTAAAAGATAGAGGCAACCACCTTTCTAGATTTCACAAAGATGGATGCATCAGATACCTTTGCTCCATATGTTTAAGTTTTAAATTTTTAAGGTGAAGGAGTTCTGGCCAAATCCACTTTAAATTACTTTTTTTTTTTCTTTTTTTGACTCAGAAAGAACTTTGAACGTTGGTCCTCAACAGTGGTCCTCAAAAAGATTAATTTAATAATTTCTTTAGCAAATAGGAATTCTTATTTTCTTTCAGAATTACTACTTAAACCGCACAGTAAATAATTCTAATATATGTAGTTCTTAAGTAAGCTAAAATGCATAATGATTCAAAAAGCCTAGAAATGAGTAGCAGTAAAAATTAGTGAAATAAATTCTTACCAATCATGTTGTCTAATGAGAGGTCTGGAAGTTTATTTTGGAATGCTCCTACAGGAATTCCACAGAATGAGACTGGGGAATACAAAGGTGATGCACTTGAACTGCTGTAAAAGAAAGGAAAACAAGTTCCTAATACAAACTGGATCACCTGTTGACTTAGGCCATTGATTTTGTTTTTTCCCCAGCTTCATCTTTCAGTATTCCCACCATTTACTAGTTGCAGAGTATTTTGAGAAGATTATTCCCAACATCAACTTCCATGAACAACTCTACCAGGAGATAACACACACAAAAATGTACAAAATTTTAAATAATTTTCATATTCCTTACACAGATATTACAGGTAACAAAAATAAACTCATGTATCCCTTGTTCTAAAGTGTATTTAAGCATTGAATGGAAGCTTTTAAATATATTGTGTATTAATACATAGAGCTGTGTTGGTGAATACAGCTAAGGATCATAGAATCACAGACTGGATTGGGTTGGAAGGGACCTTAAAGATCATCCAGTTCCAACCCCCTGCCATCAGCAGGGACACCTTCCACTAGACCAGGTTGCTCAAAGCCTCATTCAACCTGGCAGAGAACACTTCCAGGGAGGAGCAGCCACAGCTTCTCTGGGCAACCTGGGCCAGTGTCTCACCACCCTCACACCAAAGAATTTCTTCCTGATGTCTAATCTCAATCTTCCCTCTTCCAGTTTAAAGCCATCACCCCTTGTTCTATCAGTAACTGCCCTTGTAAAAAGTCCCTCCTCAGCCTTCCTGGAGCCCCTTCAGGTACTGGAAGGTCACTAGAAGGTCTCCCTGGAGCCTTCTCTTCTCCAGGCTGAACAGCCCCAACTCTCTCAGCCTGTCCTCATAAGAGAGGTGCTCCAGATCTTTATCAGTCATAAATACTTTGACACTTAAGAATGGATTCCCAAACTCTGGGAATGGTTTTTATTTAAGTATATAAACTTCTTATATAGGTTCCAGATGATGAAATCCATAACTGAAGCAATGCCTTTCACCTAAATATGTGAAACACAATTGCATCTGCATAGACAAAGCTACAGCAGAAACTTACAGTATTACCTATGTTTAGTCTTGTGTGATTCCTGTGCACCAGGTTTCTGTGTTATTTTTTCCCCAATGACTGTTGAGTGAGTTTCAGCACAACCTCTATCTAAAAAGGACCCAAACAGCCCCTGCAGCCTTGGCAATCACATCTTGCTGGGCTGAGAACAGGTTTACGTCACAAGCAAAGACCAAAGGCTACTGACTGCACCCAGCTGTACACAAAAATGCAGTTTAAGGCACATACAAAACGTTTTTCATTAAAATCTCACTTTATCAGACTTCGAGTTCAAATTTTAATTAAGACCATCAAATCCAGCAGGATCAAGAGCTAATGGAGGAAGACTCCTTCAAAATCCATTAAAGACTCTGTGCCAACTAGAAATATGCTTTACTTTTCAGTACAATCCGACCATATCCAGTATCCTCTAAGCCTCAGTGGTTCTTATATTATTATTATTACATTTTTTTCTGGTTATATAATCATGACCAAAATCAATGTTTTAGAAATAAGCCTAAGAATCCAAGAAGTAACATCCGGCAACATGTGGATCTTTAACATCTCTCTTGGATATACATCACAAAGAATCCATCTAACAGCATTTTTGGGAACACCAAGAATATAAACATTAAATCAGTGGTGAGAAACAAAAGGATCTATGTTGAAAACCTGGTATTTCTGTCATTTAAAGTCTACTAAGGATTCTGTATTTCTTTTATGGCATTAAATTGTTTATTCTATTCAACAGTACTTTAAAGGCTTATTGCAGCAGAATGACCTTAATACACAGAATATTTGAAGAAATATGGTATTTCATATTGTATTTTTTGAGACTGCTCAAAATTTAAAACTCTTAAGGCTTTGTATGTAAAAAATAATGTTTATATCACCATATTCCAGCCACCTGCTGTGCACCCTTGTATTGCTCAGTCTCAAATTCACCCAAATCTAGCAGAAAACCTTTCCCCTACTAAAATGCAGTTCTTTCCAGACTCATTTTGCAGTCCTTTCACGTGACTGAAAGCAAGAGATTCATTCCTGAGGAAAATTATATAGTCTGAAGAAAGTCAAATAAGATGAAAATGTTCCCCCAAAATGATGTGAATATTCATTCCTATCTTCTGTTTTCTTAGTCCAACCACTTAGTATGGAATTATTTTTTAAAGAGTAAATACAGTTCCCTCACTTTCCCAAAGTGAACTGATCTATTTGGATGATGTCTTTTGTTTGTCTTCCTTTCATTCATACACATGTATAGCACATCACACTACCATACACACAGGATACCACTGTTGCTTTTAGAATATAACTTAAAACTACATCCCATTTGTAAATGTAACAGATGGAAACTTTGATAAGAAAAATAAATCCCATTACCTGTTACGCACATTTCTGCCCGAAATACTGGATTTTAATTCCCAGATCATTACCCTGCCATCACTGACTATGAGAGCTGCAGAATTCTCATTCACTGGGCAACACACCATACTGAAGGGTCGAACTGTTTTTGTGACCCTGATGGCATCACACTGACTTCTTAAATCATAAATCAGCTCCTGAACTGGGTCTGGATCTGTAACATCAACGTCCCACAGAGGATAAACAATTAGAATGTAAAACATACAATGTGATCATCAACAGAGGTAAATTGGCAGAATGATTGAGCTCTTTGGTTGAAATCCACATGCTTCCTGGGCAACAATTAGGAAAAATAATAAAAAATCATATACTGTTGATCTTGCTGCACATAATACATCCTTGAAAACTTCCACAAAATATAATATTATCTTTAAAATATCTTATTCCAGATGAATCTTGCAAAATCTAAATAAAACTACATTTCATATCTGGGTAGAAAGTGCATCTGCTCTCCACAATCCAAAACTTAATTTGGTTTATTGGTAAACCTGGAAGCAAGTAATGTAGCTCACTAGAAATCACCAAACTGCCAAAACCAAAATAAGCTAAACAAAAAAACGCTAACAAAAAAATTACTTTTACAGAACTATGTGTTTCCTTCTTTTTTCCAGTCTCCTCCATTATATTTAAAAGGTCATTCTTACCAACATTTCATGAAAGAGACAAAGGTTTAATAATTTAGATTTTAATCTAAATTTAAGCTCATGTCTTAATTCTAAAATCAGTTCTTCCCATTCACCAAACGACTTCCAAAACCTTGTGTTTGACTGAAAAATGAGATTTTTTTTTTTCCTTAAGGATAAAAAAGAACAAACTAATCGTCTTTTATCTAAAACTTTCTTGTATGTGTGACTGTTAAGTCACTAAGTTTCAGGAAAGTAAAGAACAATTTTGGGAGAATGTAACATAAATTTAAATTTAATGTATAAGCACTATGAGAAATGCTGTAATTCACCACCCTGTATGAGGCATGATGGTTAATATTGTTGATAAGGTATTAATTTAAATGTTTCAAAATTACTTTCTGGACATTTTTGACACAAAAATTACCTGGCTCTTCATTTGGAGTTCCAGTTATACCGCAGTTAGATCTGCGAACTCTTAAAGTTATGCAACCATTTTCATGCAGGCAAAATAACCCATCACGCTGAAAACAAGGAATTACCTAAGTGAAGAGACACCACATTAAATTGGGTTATCAAAATTTTATCCTTTGCAAAGTACACTTGCAAATGAACATACAATTTCTGACGTATAAGCAAGCCACTAAAAATGTTACCATTAATGCAACACTTCAATGAATGTCTTTAACTACAGTAATCAACTTGAGAAATTCATTGAAAGTTCAAATTATTTGTTGATTGGGTTTGGTTTTGGGGTTTTTTTGGGTTTTTTTAAACACTGACATACTCATATATATTATTTTAGCTATCACTTTAAAAACAAGCAAACAAAAAAAAATCCCCTTTGGTTTTTGGTATCAGAATTCATGATTCCAAGAGAAAAAAAGATGCTTCAGTAAGACCTCAGACTAGACTTAGCTATCTAATTAAGCAAAGTCAGATGCTCAGAGAACTAATATTAACTTGTGTGTAAGCAGCTTAACCACCAGAGAACAAAACGACCTTTTTCCACACTGGTAATTTCTGTAACACCCCAAAATGAAGTGGGTTTGCTGCAAAGTTTGGAAAACAATATTAAACAATGCTTGGTTCAGAGGACATTTTCCCCCTGATGAGCCAACTTCTTTTCATCCTCTAGAACTAATCAAAGCACAACTATCAATGAGTCATGAACTTACATATGATCTTAATAAACAATGACAATGATAGAAACAAACCAAATTTTCATTACCTGCAGGAAAGGCACACCTGTTCTTTCAATTGCAATCACACCCACTGTTTGATTCACTTCCAAGTCAAGAATCAAAATTTCTCTGGGATACAATAGCAGCATGTAGTTTCTTTTGGAAGGCAAATATGACAACTGAAGACAGTCATTGAGTGTTACAGATTCAGCACTGCAAAACATCAGATATAAACTTTAATCAAGTCCAGTATCAACAAAGACTTCAAGTTCAAAACAAACTTAACAGTATAAATCTTCCTGCAGCTGCATTTTTTCAAGTATTCCCTATTTTAATCACTAGTGAACTGTAGATTTCCATTTAATTGCTACAACAGTGCAAAGCATCACTGACCTTTAAAAGACAGTCTGTTGACTTTTATCTAAATAAGGTTATAGAGTAATTTTTAAAATCATATGTAATTCAAATGGAACAAGTGTAATTCTTGCACATCTCAAATATGAAGCAACTCAGTTATGAACAGTGCTAGTTGCCATGACATTTACAGATATTCATGGGAAATTAGCCTTAAACATACTGCTTACTTCACTTTTTATATTATTATGCATATTACTTTATTTTGAAATGAAAAGAACTAGCCTATCAAGAATATCAATCTTCAAACTCAAAGACTTTAAGTAGCAAAGAACAGAAATGTTCATCATTTTGTTGACTGTTACCAGGAGATTGTCTGCAACATAAAGAGGTTCATTAGGTAGAAGCAATCCAGTGAACTGTATTTAAGTCACATTGAAGAAAATTATTCTCATACTGTGCTCAGGTTTGAAGGTCTCTGAACTGATTTAAAGTAGCATCCCTTTGAGGGGTCTTGTTTCATTTTCATCTCCTCATTCTACCATACACCAAACCCTCCTTATACTCTTCCTGCACCTCATTCCTTGCTTCAGGGGTATTATTCACCTCTTCTCTGCAATCACTTTCCTGAAAACATCTTCCTCCTCTTTCCCCAAGTTTTCCTAAACTAGTATGAAACTACAAGTTTTTCTTCCAGTTTTCCCACTCTACTCTTTTCAGATGTTCTGGATAGAAAAGGAAGGCGAAGACTATCATACCCTATCATATACAATTTAAAATGCAATCAGGAGTATGCAGAAAAAAATGGTATCTCTGCTGATCTGCTGTTATTACAGAGCACACACAGGGCTGCAGCAGCACACATACTGTCTCAGTATCTGCAAATCAGGTGTTCTGGTCAATGCAGCATAAATAAGGCACTGAAGAATCCAAAATGACAAGATCATGCCCTTTAACTTCATATAAAAATCACAGTTTCTTAAATGATTACCAGAGGAAGAATCATCAAGTCTGCTCCTCAGTTGGCAATTTAAACACCTTATTAAAACAGAGTATAAATTTCATCCCTGCACTAAATTTTAGTGTTAAGTCTTAACTCATAATACAGTTTGATTAGTTTGTTCTCAAATTCACTAGACATTTGAAAAATAGTTTTATTACTCAAATAGAAAGTACAAAAGGAAAAAAAAAGAATTACACCATACAAAGTGGCCTAGAGAATTTCTATCAAAAAAAAAATCTCAAACTGCCACAATTTTAGCTTTAAACTGTCAGAAAACAGACAAATATGTATGTATAAATTTTAATTTTATTGATACACTATTAACAAAAAAAATGTCTCCTGCTGCAGTATCATGTACAACATCAGAATGACAACTCTGCTTACAGAATTCTTATTCTCTTACTACATCCCTTTTCATTCCACAACTGAAATGAATTACGTTAGCCCATTTTCACCTTTCTTTTTTCCCCACTAAGGTGTTTCTGAATTTACACCTGCATGAAAACCTGTTACTGAAGGAAGAATATTATGTCATTAACTTATGTAAAACAACCTGGGAAGATATGGCTGTTTTGACAAACAGAACTGGATAATTGACTGTCAGTGCTATATTCTTACATAATGTCCTCATACAGGACACATCCAACCATCTGCCTACCCCAATTAATTTACTTCTTTAAAAATAATTACCTTATAGGTTTTAATCTAATTAAATATGTAGGTATACAAAACAGAATCTGAGAAGAAATATTTGCAGCCTACCTTGGTTTTTCAT
Source organism: Caprimulgus europaeus (assembly GCA_907165065.1). The sequence continues at coordinate 6,140,945 of OU015529.1, forward strand.
TACTGATTAAGATTTTTACTTTGTCAAGGGCTTTTTTGGCCCCTGTAGCAGCAGCCAGTTTGTTGTGTGAAGGACTGGAATGGGGACTAGAGATGTAAACTTTCTTCCCTGAGCTGGCAGGAGCTTTGGAAGGAGAGAAGTCAGAGATGAACACTATACCTTCACTGGTGAGCACTGTAACAAAAAAAACAATCTTTATTGTAGCAAAGTACAATCTGCAATTTGATTGTTGTGTTACAATTAATTTATAGCAGCAAAACTCAATTTTTTAAAAATTAAGTCTATGCTAAAAAAACACTGTGGGATTTACTGGAGAAACCTCTTGTTTGTTCAGAAGTTATTCTCTCTTATCAACTATATTTCTTTAAGCTTCACAACACAAAGAGAAGGCAGGGTTGCCCACACTGGCTATATCACGTTTTTTGTTCTCATGCAGACCACAGCTCAAAGAATCATTACCTCACATTATTTATGTTGCAGCATAAAGATTCAGCTAAGCTGTAAAGATGTAGTAAAATCTTAGCTACACCTTTATAGAATGGTATGGCACATAAAAAAATACAGCTACAAAGCCTGGAAACTGCACTGTCTCTTTACCAATCAGGAGTGATCAAGATAAATTAAGGAATAAAACGGTGACTCTCTTATTTCTCTTAGTTTCCTTCTGCTGAAATGTCAATAAATCTGCACTACATCCCCTTTGACATGTGAATTGCTTCTGAAACTGATGTTCACACAGCATTCCTTTAAAAAAAGGAATCCTTTCCGTTGAAAATACCATTTATTCTTGGTCTACTAATCTTAGTGGATCTCCCTTAGCATCCATCCTTTTATAGTTTTTTATGTCAGTTTAACTGGGCTGTCTATACTTGGCTTCCTCCAGCATCCTATTTACATGCTTTCTACCTTCTTTATAAAGTCTCAAACATTTCTTTTCAGATCTCTAACTTCTCTATTCATGCCCATTTCTCCTCTTCCCTTACACAATGGCACCTTATTTTATAAGATTCCACATTAACCAAAGACACTCTTGTCTTGTTTTGGGATGACTTCTTGGCATTAATGACATTATTCTCCCTAGTCCATTACTTTAATCTCCATATTAACATTTTAGTTTAACATTTTTCCTGGACACACACATATTCAGGTCACACTATTTTATACATGTAAACTTACAAGCTAAGCGTGATGGATCAAAGGGGTCAAATGAAAAAGACAGGATATTTTCAGCATAACTTTTCTTCCAAAGTTTGGTGCCTGTGTCTGCGTTCCACAGTACAATATAGTTAGGTGGATGAACTGCAAGCAGTAAATCTCTAGAAGCATCTTGATTCCACAACCACTGCATGTCTGTCAAAAGAAAGAAAGAACAACAGTGAAATTAATTTTCAAAAAAAGTTTGTTCTGTTGTAAAACTATTCTTCTTCAGTAATACCTTGTCTTTAAAGAGATGAATAGCGATGTGTTAGTAACAAGATGTTTCTATTTCACAATTCTAAAAGATAAGTTTATTTTATGGCCTGAATTTATATTTTTAATAAGCAGCAATACACCAGGTTACACATGTCCACACACATGCACACAACCCACTCCCTATCTGAAGCAGTCAGATCTTTACAGCCAGTGAATTCCAATCTGAAACAACATATCATACAGAAGCACTGTAGAGTCAAAATGAAAAGAAGCATATACCATCCCAACTGATATTTGGGATGACATCATGAACCATACACCATCCCAAATTAATATCTGAGATGGTAGCAGTATTGGACCTGGAAACAGATGTCTTCTCCACTTCAAATAGTTTTTAAACAGAGAGTCTTAAGTACAAGAGTAAGACGAAATTGACTGTAACACACAATCAAGAACACAAGTACAGTGTTTAAATACTAGGATCAGTCTGAAGAGGTTGCCCACAGCTGGGCATCATTTAAACACTCAATATAAATTGATATAAAGACTGTATTTCCTGTCAGTAAGAACAGAGCTCCATGGGGCGGTGTTTTAGACAACAGAATGGATCAGGCAAGCAATGGATGAAGTCCCCCCAGTCCAGCTCCTATCACTCATTGCATGGTCTCACCAAGTCACAGCTTCTCTACAGCATGTTCATATATATTAAGATGTCAAAAATCCTTCCTATCTCAGCCATTTTCCTGTTTTATCAACTCAGCTTTTTTCAGAGCTGATAGATGCTTCTCACTGGGTTTCAGAGAAAAAAAACAATCATCCAGCTATATGTGTCCTAATCACTTACACTGTAAGTTAATAAAAGGTTAACTTTTTCCCAGGTGAATGCAGGGTTTGGATCAAATAAGGAGTGCCTCACACTGAAGCTCCACTTTTCTCCTCATCAAGGCAGTGAGGCTCCAGCTGTTACTCTACAAAGCTCTAGCAGGTAACACATGGAGAACCAGAAGATCACTCTGGTTCTTCATCTCTCTATTTGCACCATTTTCTACAGGCTTGTAAAAAAACAGCTAGAGGATAGGAAAAGAAGCTGCTTTTGTTAGAGGTTATTGCTGAATCAAATCAGGGACTGAGGACAGAACAGAATTTTAATTCTCTGACTTATTAACATTTTTTTCTCACCCAGTAGATTAGAAAGCTTTCACTGAGTCTGAAAACCTAGAGAAATCTTCAAATGGCATGGTCAAAACTCCATCAAGCATTCAGTGAATAAGTGTCAGTAAATAACACACACCAAAAAAGAAATAAAACTAAAGAAAAAAAATAACTGCAGTAAACAGAATAAATTTTCAGTGTCCCACTATCAGACTTACAATATTGCACCTACTTTCACAGGATTTCTCAAAACAGAAGTGTAACAAAAAACAAACAATCTAATTTCATAAGTTGGTTTTCAAATAATAGAATTCAAAATTAAAAGCAAGTACTACACAAGCTTATCACAAGTTTATAAAATAGCTCAAATAAACTAAAAATTATTATTAGAAATTCATTATGGCAGTTTATCTGAGAGGAGAAAAAAAAATAAAGAAAAAAAAGTCTTCTACATTTTACTTCAGAAATACTTTGTAGATATATTGCTAGTACAGGCAGCAGTAGGAATAAAGAGAAATCCAGACATACAGCAGAGCATGTAGATGCTGCTGTACTTGCAGAGTTATCCCTGCCAGCTAATTCTGAAAGAGCCAGTCTGATGCTGGAAGTAACCCACTCACAGCACCAGCTCAGGGGCTGAAGCAGCTCAGCCACCACAGCACAGCCACAAAGGTAAGCAGATTCCAGTGCTCCAGCCAGCTCCTGGACAGCTCTGTTAGGAGTGGTTCCAATAGAGAGAAAAGTACCTACCACAGTAATTAGAACCAAAAAAACCAAGTTTTACAATAGTAGGAAACTATTACTATCAACTACAAGCTGCACCATTGAAATAGTAAATATGCAATATTTACTATTTTAGTAAATAGTAAATAGCAATAGTAAAAATGATATTGTCTGATGCAAGAAGGAATGATGTCTAGATCTTTTGATTCCCTTTTCTGAGTTCTAAGCACTACATTAACGTTTTCACTGATGAATTACAAGATGCTAACTAATGAAAGGGAGGGTTTGATGGATGATACAGATGAGCACAAAAAGAAGCAAGGAAAAAGACAATTATTCCTTTCTAATATATTCTTATAATTGTGTTATACCTGGCCAGTGGCTACATTTTCTGTACTCTATCTTTCATCAGACCAATTAAAATAGTGCTTACCTCTATGGTAGGCATCTAGACATTTCTGCTTCTAGCACAAGCAAACACTAATCTTCTATAGCTTACATCATAAATTCATAGATCCTTTCTCCAGGCTTGTTTGTTTGTTTGGGGATTTTTGTGTATTTTGGTTGGTTGGTTGTTTTTTTGCTTTTGTTTTTTACTTCCCCCGAAGACTTGTGAAATTCCTGAATGAGACCATGATTTTTTCTTCTGGTAATGGGATAAAGAATCTTCAAACATGCAGCTTCCCAGAACTGTTTGGTTAGAGTTTATTGGCCATTTCGCAGCTGCACTGGGCTACCACCCACAGAACAGAATCAAAAGCAGCAAAAATTACCATTAAACTATCTTCTAAAATGAAAGCCAAAACCAGTTATTTATACTCCAGATTTCCTCTCCCTCTTGACTATTTGTGTTAAACTTTACCATTTATGACCACTTAATTATACCTGACCCCTAATTTGAATGTGGCATACTCAAGTTTCAAGACTTCCTACCACTAACTCCCAACTATACACAACTATACACCTACCTTATTTACACCTGTCTTCTAAGCTAAAATTTACACTATATCTTGTCCTTTCTCCATTTCAATTTTCACATCTTACTGTTGCTATCTTTGCACAGAAAAGCCTCTCTGCTCCTATGAATCAGACAACTGTAGAGATGCCCAAGAAACCCTTCTCTCTCTAGTTACACTGCAAATGTATGTTATCATGCTAGTATATGAGAAGTAGCTATATAATGAGCTAAATAATTTTCAAAGTATATGTGCACAATCAAAACTTTTAACTTACAGTTAGTAGTTACTGTTAAAGCACTAAATCACTATAGACTACATTAACATTCAGGTGCAATGCAAACTGCACTACATCACCAATTCAAAAGCAGGAAGATGTACTTGATGCTGTAAATATTATTTCAGTCAATAACATTAATAAAAATAGATTTTAACTTTTCTTCACAAGATCTTGGAAAATATTACCATAATGAATTAAATCTCACAGTATCCCTCTAGGAGAAAGTCTTATGTTTGCACAGAAAATGAGCAGACAAACATAGAGAAGGCTAGTCATCCCACCAGTAAAAATCAAGAGCAGAAGTGAGCATAGTTTGCAAAACCTAGGTGATGGACTTGAAATGATGTTCCACAGAGTATCTCCCATACAAACACCATGCATTATCATTACCTTGAATTGGTTTTGCATGTTCTTGTATTTCACAACGGGCTGTTCCTGTTGCCACATCCCATACAATGATTTTTCCAGTAACATCAGCAGAAGCTAAACGTAAAGAATATGGAGAGCCAATATTGTGATGGTAATTTTCTTTAGCCCATTTAACCTGAAGACACAGATGAAAACTGGTCAAAGGAGGCAAACTTCTATAACAAAGACAGCATACTTAATATTTTTCAGATGGGTAAACAAATAATAATTAACTCAACAAAAAAGCATAGTAATAGTTACCAGTTAACAGCATCTGTGTAAGCAAACCTTTAAGTGCCATCAGTTGTGTAAATCTCAAGTTATGTTGCAAATGTGTTGCATGACTGCATGGTTGGTATTTTCAAATTACATAAACCAACAATCCTTGTTGCTGAAGGTGACTACAATAATCCATAAATATATGCTATGTATATAAAAATTTTACTCAAATATTTAGAAGAAACTAAATGGTAATGTTTAAGGTTCTGTGGGCACCTACAAAACCATACCCACTGATTTTTGGGGGATTGGACTAGATGATCTTTCGAGGTCCCTTCCAATCCCTGACATTGTGTGATTAAACAAACAAAAGTCAAAAATTTACCATCCAACCTTTATATACATGGTAAAACATGTAATTTTCCCAATCTGGCAAATGTAAGTATATTATGGTACTGGGGAGGAAGAAAGGTCAGTCTTTCACCTTTATGTTGTCTCAAGTCAAGCTATTGCTGACATTTGCTATCTTTTTGGTCCTTTTCAACATGTCACCACCACTGATTTCCACTTTCTCGTTTGGGGTTTCAAGCTGCATGGGCTTGGCAATACTTACAAAAACTACATGTCTTGAAATTTTAAACATTCTGTCTACAAGTCTCCCAAGATTAAAAGGAGATAACACTGACTCCTTCCTTATCTATTCAATATGGACTTGTTTTGCTGTCTGCTTTAAAGGAGAACTTCTGCACCCAAGAAACTGAAGACATTAACAGAATAAAGAAACCTTAATGCTAAGCTAATGGGAATTTACCTCCTACAAAAATGATGCTCTGGCTAGCTGTGTGATGTCACACTACCTGAAAGAGAAAGGGTAAGGACAAACACAACACTTTTTGCAGACACTGAAAACATGACATTAAAAAAAAAGTAGAAACAGAATTATCATTAAGAACCACTAGCTTTTCAACATGAATTAGATTTATAACAGCATTCAGAGGACTGTAGTCACTTTTGTGCTACCCCTCCCAGAGGTGGGACCAGGATGTAACTCAAAAGTTTAGCTGAATAAATTAAATTGCACGCACAGCAAGCAATCTTCAAAGAGCTCCAGCTAAAAATCCAAAGTTTATTCCTACCAGAATAACAAAGAATTCTTAGGAGAGTCTCTGCTACCTGCAAATTCCAGTTTTGCAATTCTGGACTCCCTGCTGTTCAAAAAAAATTACCCATGAGGATACCTGTATGTAACTATGTAACTATTTTAAAATAGTAATTATAGAAACCTGCAAAGCTATTTCTACCTCAATTAAATATATATTACTTTGAAGCAAATTCCTAGTCTGGAAAACATCATTTCCCAAGGGAGGAGCTGTCACCAAGTTAGGAACGCAATCAGTCTCCATCAGAGCTCATGCAGCTCTCTCAACACCCTAAGTCCTCTGTTCTCATTGCAGTTGCACCACTCCAACTCAATTCCCACACATGACCTGATCCCTCTGCTAAAATAAATTATTTCCTCACTGTATTGGTCACTGTCCCTCTATCCTGACTTCAAAATATAGCAGCATTGGTCAGAAACAGGAACCAGAGGTGAAGGGGTTTTTTTAATTTTCACAATTTGTCCCACCTAACGTAAAGAACATTATTATCACTGTTTATTAACACAGCAGAACAGACACAAATGAAATTTCAATGTTCCTATAATTACATTTTATTTTGTAAAAGTATTATTTCAAGTACCTTTGTAAAGATTAAAAAAAAAAAATCAGATATAATATCCCACAACCACAGGGACACACAGACAACTAACATGGATCCATTTTCACTGACACCATTACCTATTCCAGACACAGTTATGACAGCCAAAGGCCAGGAAGTATTTAAAAAAAAAAATAAAGTAGTTCAAGAGATTGCAGAAGGATTATGAAACAATTGCTTTTCTCTCTGCTTTTTCACTGCAGATAGTGGTGTGTTTTGAAATGTTTCAAATCTGAAGCATGGGTTTTGGGGGAGAAGATCCCCTGTAGCCTGAGTATGCCAGTGTGAACTTTCACCACAGAGAGTTTAGGTTAGACATACACAGCAGACTTCTTACAGATCCCCTCCAGCTTATTGACACTCTTAGCATTTACAAACAAAAAAAAAGAAGACAGCTAGGAACTGAATAAAATTTCTTACAAAAGCACAGAAGATTTGCAATGATCATGACCTCATAATAATTTCTCATATAATGTCTACTTCTTAAAGCAGAACAGAATGTCTCCTCATTCTTCCTCCTCATAAATTGATCATTTTCTTACAGTCTATTTCTGTTAATAAAGCATCTGATAGCAGTTTTGAAAACTTATAAATTATATAAGAACTAGTTGGATTTCAGCATTTAGTTTCCTATTGAAAAAATGTTACTTCTCAAAGCTAGTGAAAGTAACTGAAGCACCTGAAAGTGCTATCATTACATGGATCAAAATCTAATTTTGCTACAACTCACTCTCTAAGCTAAGTGGAAATTTTAAAGCAGATTCATCATTATAGCTGCTACCTCTGTACCACTCACATTTTCTATTTTTTTTGCACAATTATAGACATTGAAATTGATTTGTTCATTTTAAAGGGTGGCCTAAAGACAATCAAGGCCAAGGGTATGCTTACCCAAAGAAGCTGCCAAAAGGCAAGCAAAGGTACTGATTCATAGTGTCACTCTGTGGTTGCTGACATGTACACACCTTTGCTCTGAGATAGCTGAGAAATAATCTCTCCTTACTGAGAGTCAGATAAGTTGCCTCACATTTGTCACCAGAGAGACGATTTACAACAGCAGCACAAGCTCTAAATTGACAGCAGTGTTTGGGCAAACCCGAGAAACCTCAAACTTCACTGAAAGATTTGTCCAAGTATCCAAACATGCTGGAATAAATCATTTTCTAGTCCTTTGTGGCATTTTCGCATTTTTTTAAACATGTCACAGCACACAAGTCTCAAAAACAAAAAAAAGTTCAAGTTACCATTTTTTAAGCCTAACCCTTCCACCTTCCTTTTTTTCCAGTCAGTTTCAAAATTCTCTCCAATCAAGTCAAACTAATTCCTAAACTTTACAACCATTTTTAATAGCTACAGTGTAATTGTCTATATAGCTCTTGGCCAAGATCTTGCATGGATCTATATCAGATCTGCCTACCTCATATTTTCACCCAGGATTTAAACAGTTCATTTATTATGATAGGAAAGACACACTTAATTGGACTCTGTAACACAGAAATACATAATACTACACAAAGATACAGAGACATCATCACCTGTGTAACTACTGAATATACTGAAATTTCAAAACCACTCACCAAAAAACTGAAGCTCTTTAGTGTGCAGAAAGACATCACCAGAACATGATGGCTCAGAAGTCAGTAAATTATCAAACCCAAGATAAAATAGTTTGTGTTTAGTGTTAAAATGCCAGAGTAGCCATATCTGATACACTAATTGTGTATTTATATGGTCTAGTTAAAGGAAATTACATATGGGAAAAAATAGCATGAAATTTCCAGAAGGCACATTCAAACTTTCTCCTTTACTACAGAAAAAACTCAAATCCCCCTATCTAAAATCTGTTCTACTTCATAAATTACTGACTGCCTTCTAATATACCATTTGGGCTAAGAACTATCAAACATTATATCTGCCAGCCAAACAGTCCTCTAAACTCTGACTGAATCCATCATTCACCACAAAGAAATGATGCATCAAAGAAATACATCCTGTTCCACACTTGACCCAAAGTAAAACTCCACAATTTCAGGTCAAGGACCTTCAAAGGAAAGTACAAGTACCCTACACTTAAGTTTTAGTCATTTTTAATGGCTAAAATACACATTCAGTTTTGTCTGTTATTGTTCCTTTCCTATAGGTAAGAAATAACTTAAAAATAATTTTTTAGTTGAATGGTTACCCTCACAATAGGAAAGATCAGCAAGGGCATCAACCAAAAGATTCAGCTGGTATTTTGTAACATTCACTTGAAAAACTGTCATGTTAGGAGCTTTCTTAGAAACACTGCTGTGTTCCATAATACTACCAGATGCTTCTTTGCATTCTGTAACTTCTATAAAGTTATAGCATCAGCCTCAGCTCAAAGTTCAGCATGTATGTTTTAATTTAGCTGTAAAAGAGATCAAGTAAAATATGAGTATTTTATGACAGATTTTATGTAAAAATCAAGCGCAATATAACATCAAGTACTCACAGTGACTTAGAAAAATAATATATACACCAGAATCAACTAATATATGTTAAAAAATGTGTATCTCACCTTAACAACACTACCTTTGTGCCTTTCCAAAACCTGTAGAGTCTGAGCAGTATTGGCATCAACTATCAACACAAGAGAATGGCATCCATATGCAATCAGACCTTGCCAGCCCCTAGAAAAGTATATAACATCATGAAATGAGCGAAAAAGAACAGAAACCACTTCACATATTAAGAACAAGTCACTTTTTTTGTAAGTTGAATGTATGCTATTAGACATCAACCAGCAAAAACTATTTAATGGCATAAAACTCAAGAGTGTTACAAAATGCTTTTGCTGCACTCTTTGCTCAACCATTTGCTGATGGAACCACATGCAACTGCAAAACACCTCTTTGTGTCCATCTCTAAAAAGCCTCTTCTGTAAATTTAAGACACCACATAAGAGTTCATTAAGAGCATTTTCAGATTTTACATATAAGCATGCAGATGAGCAATACATTTGCAACTTAGAAATATATTTGCAATTACATAATTAATTGCATTTCTCTTTTTTTTTTTTTGGTCTTTAGATAAAAAAGGAGCATGTGAACAATACCTACAGTAATAGGGACAACCTGCTGAAGCCTGCCTGACTTCAGGAGAGGTTAATTCAGCCACCAATATCCATTATAAAGCTATGCTGAACACCAAATAAGTGGGAATAGTCAAAGGAGAAAAAACAACGTTTCAAACTAAGAACTTCAGAGTACTTTAATGTTCATTGCTTTGCAAGCTGACAAACTTAAAGGCCACAGTTTTTAAAAATGACTTGGTCCAGCTCAATCACTTTCTCTCCTTAAGATTCAGCAGTATAAGGGCACCGCTTTACAGCTCAGCTGGGTGAACGCATTGTTCAGAGCAATATAGAAAACAATACATGTACTGGTTTGGAATATCAAGTCTCAAAAATAACAGAAATAGAAACCAGAAGTTGCCCTGATCTCTGATCTCCCGGGCTGGGGGAGAGCCGGAGCGGGCAGACCCCGAGCAGGCAGCGGGGAGCGAAGCCCAACCTGCGGCTGAGGCGACAGAGCAGCGGGGCCGGCCCGGGGGACAAGCCCGGGACACCTCAGCCGCCCCTCTTCCCTCTCGCCTTCCCAAACCCGGCAGACCGCCCCGCCCGCGGCCCGGCCCCTCACCAGTCCGCCGCCCCTCTGTTCGGCGCGCTGAGGGCGCCCGTCAGGGTCCGCGCCGGCAGCTTGATATTCACGGTGAAGCGCTGCATGGCGAGGCCGGGAAGCGCCGGGCCCGGCGGGACAGTCCGAGCCCGGGCAGCTGGTGTCTGAAAGCGCCACTACCCTGCCCAGCGCCGCCGCGCAGGAAGCACCGCCCCGGCAATGCCGCCGGTGCGTACCGCCGGGGTCCGCCGGGGCCCCACGGCTCGGGAACGGCAGTTCCGGGGAAGGCCACGCCCGCCGCTGCACGGTGCGTTAGGCCGAGGCGGCCGCTTTACCCCGGGTCGGGGCGTTCTGTGCGGCGGCTGCTCGCCTGCCGCCATCTCAGGCAGCGGCCCGGGGTGTCTGGTGTGCAGCCCCACGGTCCCACCGGCCAACCCCAGAAGCCCCACCCGGGCCTGGGGGCGCGGGTTGTGCCTCGCTGGCTGTAAATCCTGCAGCCTGCAGGGAAAACACGCGGTGGGGGTGGCAGAGGCCCCGTCTGCCTCGGCTGGACAGAGTGACAGCTGCAGAATTGCAAAAACGCCTGTCTGGCCTTACCATCTTGCCAGTTTTGGCCATCTAGTGCCTTTTTTTTTACACTCGAAAAGTAACAAGCCATTACTAGCCATGTCTGTATTGAAGAACAACCCAAAGAGTGTGTTTATGTCAAGTAACATGCCAGGAGCTACGTGATTCTGGTCATCTTATTAATGTTGTGGCACAGAATAAAGTTCTGGGTGTTTCTGGGGAGGTTTGTGCTTGGTGACAGTCTGCGACTGGGACACCTGAAGTCACCTCAGCACACAAAGGGCTCCCTGTCAGATCTCCAGGTGCATGACCCACTACTAGATCTATCTAATGTCTTTCACTATAGCCATTTCTGCTCCAGAGTTACCTCTTAAATGGCAAAATGCAACAGTGACACCCTTCTCCAGGTAAACACTCTGCTGCTGCTCCATCCCTCAATAGCAGCATAAAACACTTCGCACCATAAGGCACCAAGTCCTACCTAAGGCAACCTGTCCTCCAGTCTGCCCCTGCTCTGTCACTCGTGCTTGGCAAAGCCACCCAGGTTGACACATCGGTGTGCAAGAACATCACATTTCCACCAGAGCACACCAGGCTGCACAGCTTTGAAACATCCAGAACTTTATTCTGTGCTACAACATTAATAAGATGACCAGAATCATCTAGCTCCAGGCACGTTACTTGACATACACACACTCTTTGGGGGGTTGTTCTTCAAAACAGATGTGACTAGTAATGCTTTGTTATTTTTCATAGCAAAAAAGATGCCACTAGATGGCCAAAGTTGGCAAGATCATAGCGCCAGACACGCGTTTTTGCAATGCCGCAGTGTCACTTTGTCAGAAAAGATGCAGTAAGAGCTGTTCTTGGGGTTTCTTTTTCTTTTCTTTTCTTTTCTTTTCTTTTCTTTTCTTTTCTTTTCTTTTCTTTTCTTTTCTTTTCTTTTCTTTTCTTTTCTCTTTTCTTTTCTTTTCTTTTCTTTTCTTTTCTTTTCTTTTCTTTTCTTTTCTTTTCTTTTCTTTTCTTTTCTTCTTTTCTTTTCTTATCACAAGTGAATTTTTGCAAGTGGGAGCTAAAGAAACAACCTGCAGCTGATGTCTTTTCCAACTCTCTTCTAAAGAAATCTGCTTGTGAAGCACAGTAAATTGCTCAATACCATTTTCAGGTCACTTTAATATTGGAACTTATTTTTCAAAACCTTGTTCTCCCAGAATCTCTCCCTTTACCCTTAAAAGCTGAATTTTTTTTTTTTTTTTTTGGGGGGGGGGGGGGGTGGTGGGGATGTGGAGGAAATTTTTGTTCCTTTTTCTTTGCTACCTTTTGAGGACATCATGATCTACACCTTCAGAGATCAATTTTGCAGGAGCATGACCAGCCACTAACCTCATCAGTGTTAGATATTTTTGCTAATTCTGATTTTTTTCTCTGTGCCCTTGAACATCCTGCTGCTATGCATGTTTTCAAAGAGCTTTGGTTGTTTACTTGGTTTGTTGTGTTGAGGTTTTGTGAGAAGGGTGCCTTGGAACTTTTTTTGCACAACAGAGGCAGAGGATCATCTTGACAATTTTCCATCTGTTTTCTTGACATCAGAAAACTAAGGGATAAATTAAATGCTTAAAAGAAATAGATACTTCAAGGTAGTTGAAGATAAGGACAAAAGTACCAGAAGAAGGGAAAAAAGGGAGGAAGTGAAGGCTGTGTCACCGAATGATAGGTTGAGAAGTCAAGAATCTGAGAGTGGTTTGGGGGTCAGATAGTGGGGTGAAAATCAGGGTGAATCAGTCAGACAAATACATACTGAGAATTCTTCAGAGGGATAAAGAAGAGATGAGGTTTGTGAACAATAATAGGGGTCACTGGAAGAAATGAAAGGAGTAAGAATGTGGTGGGATGTCAGAGGGGAAGAAGAAGTGTGCACTAGATTAACAATGTGTGATTCCTGGGGTCCATCCATAGTTACTCACCAGCAGAGATTGATGCATAGCAAATGGATGTGAACTACAACCAGAGATGCTAATTTTTCCTTTGGGGCAGTTAACGGTGTGCACTCTTTAATATCTTATTTTTCATTCAAAACATTGCTAAGCAAGAATGCAAAATACTCACATCAAGGCACTTAGTCCTCTCATTCATCTGTAACTACACTGATATGGTTTTGATTGCTATACAAAAAATATATATCAAACTTAAAGGTCTGTAACTGTATAGTCAGTAATACTCTTAGACCCACTAAAACCTCCGGGACTAGCAAATGTCCAAGATACAATACCCAGTGGGAGAGAATTCATTCCAGACAGCTTCAGTTCCAATTGCCCTCACAAAGCACTTATGGAGAATGAGGTTGTGGATGATCAAAAACCAACAGATTAGATAAATAATGAGAACTATGATTTTATATAGCTTTCGGCTCATGATTCTAAAAAATTCTTCTGTGAGTTTGAACATGAAAAAGTGGGACCAAGGTAGAGATATGTGCACAGTCTCCCTCTTTTAGATTTCTCTTTTATATGAATAATAAGTACTGCAGGAATAATCCTGTGAAAGCTTCTGAGACTTCCTTAATTTCCATGGCCTTAAGGTAGAGCTCCAGGAGCTTCTGGGATCCACCAGTGAACCACCACGATTCAAGAATGTGTGCTGTTGCATTCCATTACACAAAACCCAGTTTAAGTCAGGATGTGTAGCTAATTCATATATGCTCTCGGGCAGAATTATATTTGCCTTACAAACTTTTCCTGTTGCCTTAGTGTTATCAGTTCTACTCTGTGCATTTAAGGCTTCTTAATTTCCCTCCTAGTTAAGTGTCCCTTGTTGAATCGGGGCTAATGGGGAGAACTATGCACAGAACTGATGCCATTCTCTTTATCAGGACTCCTGCACAGAGCACAGGACTTGCACAGTTGTCCTTTGCCTTGTACAGCCTCACAACTGTGTGTATACCTTACACATCCCCAGCTCCGTGCCGTGTCCTCTGCTCCCACAGCTGGAGCCTCCTCAAATGGCAGACATCTCCTCTGAAACATGCTGCCCTTCTTCACCTGCAGCTTGAAATCACCAACTGTAAAGGCAGATATGGTACAGCCGTGTCACATCACAGATTCTGTGTTCAGGGAAGCCACAGAAGGAAGGTAGTTCCCTTGAGAGGACACGATCCCTATCACTTGACCTGACATGACACTGGCTTTTTCTCAAGAAGACAGCTGAGAGGTCTGCGTTGAGAATCAGTGGAGAATTAGGTCCTCTTTCAGCAGAGCACTCCTCTCAACAAAGAAGCATGAGCAATCACATTCTTATTCAGCAAAGCATGCTGTGCAACAAAACACTTGAGAGATTTCTAAAGCTGCACTAAAGAAAAGGGATAGAAACATCTCAAGGCATCCCTGAATACCCGTGGAATTCCATATGCCCTCCTTTGCTCTGAGTGTTACTGTGGATAACCTTGTTTTTTAAAATCAAGCTTTTTTTTTTTCCCCCCCAAAGGGAATGCATCTGAAGTCAATTAATTTTATCCCAACCTAGCTATAGAACCCTAATAGAGATCTCTGTATTTCATTTCATATTTTCCGGAAAGAAGAATAAATAAAACATAGTGCTGAAAGAGATTCTATTTCTAGGACTTCAGAGTTCTGCTAAAATTAACAAAAATAAAACCAATATAGGAATTTGAGAGTGTGAAATATTCGTCATCTAGAACATGCTTTATGCAAAAACAGACATTTTTTACCAAAAGCTTAAATTCTTGTCTCTGTTCCCAAGTGATTTCAACTAAAAACCTCAAAAATTATCCAGAAACTCTCCTCCAAGTGAGCATGTGTGGCCTAATCCAGTTCCACTGAACTTGCTGGACATGTAAATGTAAACTTTCAAAGGTGGCGGAACAAACTATGAAGAAAGGGATAATGACTGCCTGCAGTCTCACTTTGTTTTGACTAAATCTCAAGGAAAAATTTATCAAGTGATCTACTGGTTTTTCCCCAAAAATATTTCCCTTAGCCTTAAGAATTTCCCTTTTTCTAAGGGTCCAAAAAGATTAAGAAATATAGAACAGTTTATTATTTTATTGACAAATTAAACTTAGTTTTTATGATACCAGTTTTGTTCCATTTCTTTCTGATTTTATCCTAGCCTCGAGTATCCATGACTTCTCCAACCATCTCTGAAAAGCTCTGGCCCTTACATTTCTTTTTGTCCTTTCTTTAAATACTTTTGCTGATGAGTATTCACCCACCTCCCTGAAATATATTAGTATAACTGAGTTCACAGCTAGGGTTAGAGATAATTATGCCATTGTTAAAGAGAATTTTCATTAAATTTAACTGTTTGGGTTTCAGGTGTGATTTCAGGAAATCTCATTTAGGGAAAACTATTAAGAGAAGAGGACTCTGACCAGCAATGCTCCTCTTGTGTCTGATAAGAGTGATGCTGGCAGCCTCTGTCAGGGCTCCCTTTAGCCCTTTTGGGGCAGAAATCTCACCCCACTGGTGTCTGTTCTTACTGTGCAGCTCAGTATGTGTCTGAGGAGACCTGGAACGAGAGTGGCCATCTGGTGGACATGAAAAGAACGTGTTGAGCAGAGGACAGCATGAGTTTCCCACTGCTGTATTGCTGGTGGCTCTGTGTGACTCTTCCTGCCTGTGGTTGATGGGGATCCTGTGTGTAACAGCAACGTGTTATGTCCTTTATCTCTTTTTAGATGTGGACACATGTATTTTCCTCTTCTGTCTGGCTTTGGTAGACTTTTGTGAAGGGAAACTCAAAACCTATTTAAGAGTCGAAACCATACAGTGTAATGACGCTGGATGACAATATTGGGGTGGCTTAATCCTGTGAATGAGGGATGAAACAAATCATAAAAGATTTAAAGCTTTTGTAAAAAGGAGAGGATTATTCTGTTACCCGGGCAACATCTCTTCCAAGTATTGGTGCCAGGAAATAATTAACTGGAATAATCTTGGAACAGGTAAATTACTGCTGCATCAACCTTGACTGTCATAATACTTTGTTAAATACTTCAAAACACAGCGTCAGAGAAGCTATAGATAAAACAAAGAGAGGGCTAATGAATAGGAGAGAGAGCTCAGTCTAGTTCTACCATAAACTTGCCAATCTCTAAATCATGCCGTTTTATCTAATGCTGACCAATGCAGTCTTATGCATTAAACAGTAGCCAGGGAGAGTGAGTTTATCAGAATCTTCATCTTTGTCTCATTTCCCGCCCAGTATAAGATAAGGAAGCACTTTCTTTCTTCCACTTTTCTCTCATCTGTGCAGTTCATGGGGTCTTGAGACCAGATTGTCTGTTGCTCTGCATTTGTACAGCGTCTCATGTGCTCAGAACTCGTGGAAGTTCTGTGTTAAATTGCAACCTAGAGGCCCTATGTGAAAATAGAAAGACAAAAGAATAACAGTGTACTCATCAGTCCCATAATCTCCTGCACACTGACAGTGTGAAAAAGCTCCTGAGAAATACATCAGATAAACAGACATAGATCTGAAATATGGATGTAATGACTCACAGACACGGAGGAAATGAGAATGCCAATCCCAGATATCCACATCCAGCACTCATTTGATTGATTTCGACTTCAAAACTTAGTTTTTTTCTTAAGAAGGGAAATCAAAATTTCCAGTAACATAACCTTAAGCTTTTTTAGTGGTGACTATTACTAAAGTGGCTCTTGTGCATGTGTATTTGCTGCAGGTAAGCATGGGAGTTTTGTACCTGGGATGCTAGGCACTGGACCATGGTATATCCAAGCCACTAAATGATCCTGCAGATGGGTAAAAGGAGAGTAGCTTGGAGTATTTCAGAGCTTTAGAAATGTCTTAGCAATTTGAGAAAGTATTTGTTTATTATTTTATTAGGTATGTACATAAAGTCTTTTTTTTTTTTGTAGCTAGTAAGCAAATTATCAGCACCAGTGTATTTTACTCTAAGATAAAGGATAAGAGTAACAATGCCTAGTGGAGTGAAGTTGGGATTTGAAATCTATATGAAACAATTCAGTATACTCAAGACTGTTCAATCAACCAGTGTGTCCAACAACCTGCTGTTCAATGACATAAATGTTTAAGGAAGAAGAAATCTCTAGGAAGACATGCTTCATGAAAAAATCATGGAAAATGAAGTAAAGACTTCAGCTGCAACTCCATGACTACAACTAATGAAGATATGAATATAGTAATTTATTGAATTTGATAAAGTGTATATTGAGAAATAAAAGTGTCCTCATGTATAATGCATATTAAAAGGGTGGAAAAAGTTTTAATCCATGTTATTAATGTTTTGGGTTGTGTAAGTTTTTTTAAACTAAATTCAGAAATTCAAATGTCCAGAAACCATAGTAACCATGTATATTCAGTAAAGTTTATTAATTGCTGCATGTAATATATCCCACACATCACTATTTAGGTTGGACAGAGCCCACAAATTATTCTTACGAGAGCACAAACCTTGATGCTCTCATGATGGGTGGAGGAAAGCATTATGGAGGCTCCTGGAGTGCAGGGCTTCATCCTTGGGCAGTATTGCAGGTGGACACGTGGCTCCTGAATCCTCCTCAGACCCACACCAAGACTCATCTGCTCTCTGTGTCAACAGCCCAGGTGATGGGCTGTGCCCCCTCCCCTTTATAAACCAGTATAAAAAGACATAAAAGTGCTTCTGTCAAGGCTGCTCCAACTCCTCTTTGGACATACCTGGTTCCAGCATCCAGTAAAGTTTGGCAGTTGATGTCAAAGTACGACCCCCTCTTCAAGGGTTTAGATGGAAGACATCCATGGAAAATTTCAATATGGTGCAAAATAACTGTATAATTCAATTTGTGGTGGTTCAATCTGCAGGTGGCACGGAGACAAACAGCCTGGCATATCAGCCATGTGAACCTCCACCACATTCTCTCCTGTGTAAACTAGGACGTGAATTCTGAGGTCTAGACTGGTTTATGATTAAGTGACACTGTGGAGCTTTGAGCCACTGAACGTCTTATAAGCTCAAGAGAATCTGAGAGTATTTAAAATTGGTAAAATAATATAATATAAAGAATCAAATAAAAGGCTAAGATGGGCTGTGAAAGATAAAATCCCTGTTTAAACACAAGCAGCATTAGCAAACAGACAGTGGCATTATTTAAAGTAAGGTTTTGCTCACTGTATTTCATGGGCCTCCAGTCCTCATGGCAGTCACTCAGCTATCTGTTGATACTATGAATGACCACTGCTATTACAGGTTTTGGATGTATTCCCACCAGTTCCTCTGAGAGATATCAGTGGCTCTAGGTAGTAGTTTCTGATAAGTTATTACATATTCAATCTCAGTAGCAGCTTTGTAATTGCTCATTTTTTTTTCTAATAAAATAACTTTTAAGAGTGTTACACAATGTTTTGCTATGGAATTGAGGTTCTTTGGTGAACCTCACTGCTCTGTTTTGAAAAGTGTCTTGGAAAATGCTCTGTTCAATTTCATATATTGATATATATTAGGTGGAGGACCATAGCCTTCCAAGTAAACTGAAGCAAAAAATAGAAGCTCCAGGAAAATTCTGGAAATATGGTGCACAAAGCTTGCTTTCATTCTTACTCAACACAGTGATGACCTGTGACTTCTCTCTCGCTGCGCCGTGATTTCTTTTTCCTCTGGAGTAATTATAAATTGATCACAAGCGGGAAGAAAAAAATGCTGGTTTAGAAGCACATGATGTAAGTGCACCAGGGTTCCTGGTCAACTTGATTTGGGATTTGTCACCTTTCCAGTTTAAATCAAGCAAAGAATGATCACCTAGGAACCAGACTGTAAGAATCAGAAAATCCTGCAGCAGTCTGGCAGGACAGAATTATAAACTGTGCAATCTGTATATTGGCAGCAGAATAAAATATCCAGATTTGTGATAGAGTAATTCTGCACAGCTGCTGGAATACAATGTTTAAATCCAAAATGTTTAAAAAAAAAACCCAGCTTCTAGGTAAGGTAAGAAGGCAGCTCTGCTAAAACATCACGTGTGTGAGAAGTGGAAAGAAGTGGAAGTCGATAGCAATTAGTTTAGACTAGATCTGGGAACCAGGGGAAAGGGAGAAATACGTGGTCAGTGGAGTGAAGGCAGGTCACAAGGGCTTTCTCTTCAATAAGGCTGACTCCTGGCTGTTTTTCACACTGCAAACTGCTTTTTCATATGGCATTAAGTTACTGAGAGAAATCAAGTGTTTCTCAGTACTTTTTCTATGGGGATGTGTTACTGTTCAGATTTTAAAGAGTTTATGTAAATATTTCCCATAAGTACAGTAATTATTTGATCTGACTTTGAAATACTGCTGAAAAAGCAAGTTTTATGGTCACTGATAAAGGTAATGTAGAGGTAAAAACCCTCACAAGAGCCATCACATTTGACATATAAAGTGTCCTGTTGTATAAATGTCTCCAGGATAAGAAATTGCTTGGCTGAAATATCATATCTATTAATAGATAAATACCATGTATCCGTGAATATGAAAATCATCCTCTGAAGAGTCCATTTGAAAAAACCACTGACATTGTAGTAGAAATCAGACCCCTGCCTCACCAGCTATGAATAAAATTTATCCCTTCACAGGCCTGTTTGAGCTGTATATGTTGGTTTATGTCCTGTGGCATCAGCAGAATTCATTTATGTTTACCCTTCAGTGAAAGTAGTGAAGAGAGATAGTTCTGTCTTTGCTTTATTAGTGATTTTCTGAAACATTCACATCCTCTTCTTTAAAGAAGATTCTTTAAAATGTAAAATTCTTCTCCCAATGTGCAGTGTATGTCAGAGAAATAATAATAGCTGTTGTTTTAGTTCGTTCTCATATATGCAAGACACAGTTTGACTGGCTTCAGCCATGTGATACATTGACTTTAAGGTCCTCCATCCTGTGGCAATATTCCCATATTTGGTTTTATTTACCTTTCCGTTTCTAACTTTTCTTTCTTCAGCACAGAAGAAAAACAAAGACAGATTTAAAAAAAAACAAACACAAAAACAAAAAACACACAAAAAACCCAACACAGGCCTTCAGGGGTTGGCATGAAATTCTTTCTAGGAGTTTTATCAGTTAAAGACATCTCATGCCTCAGAAGTATGATCTCCCTTCAAGTGGGAATTATGGTGAAATGCAGGACTAAGAAATCTCTGAAATCTAGGACTTCTACAAGGATACACAGTGTTCTTCCATGGCTCATTAAGCTTGCCTGAAATGACCCAATCGGTGTTGAAAAAGTTCAGAAAAGATAAACTATTTGAGAATTTTATTTTTTTTTCAACTGACTCATTGTAGGGTCATAGAGCAGAGCTATAAGAAATGCAATTGGGAACTTAAATTTACAGGGCAATTTATACAGGAATGCACAAACATGTAGTGATTTTTTTTTACATAAATAATATTTAGAAGCATCTGACAACTGCTTTTTCAAGTCAAACTTATGTGGAAATAACCTTTAATAGCAACACTGCATAAAGTAATTTAAGAAGTCAGATTTTTCCAGAGTGGAATGTGGCTGGGGAATTTAAAATCTATGGCATTAGGTGGGATTTTGTTACTTGTGAACGTGTACCTCTGTCTCTTTCTTGCAAAAGATTTTCAGATTGTTGCCCTGAAACACTGCTGCTGTATTCCTGTACTGCAAATACTGGGGGTGGTTTCAGTTTTCCATTGTTTCTCCTCTCCAAAGTAGGACTCCCATGAGATCAGGAAGGAAAGAATATATTCAGTTTGAAGCAAGTTCTCTCAAACCATATTTACAATAGTATACTTGATGACTGGCATTCTTAATGGGACACATGTTGTGAGACTAAGAAACTCTTATTTCCAAATATATGTATATTTTTTTTTTCCTACAAAACAATAAAGCAAATTTCAGTCTAAGACAGATCTTAAATTCTGGCAGTGCTGAGTGTTAACAACAGTGCTCCTTTCCATTAGACTTACAGCTGAACTTTGGCTTCTGTATTGATAATTTCTGTATCTACATCCTAGAGAAAGTGCTCTTTGTGCTGCCTGCTTGGGCTGGCACAAAGGAGCATCCCACTCCTGAGGTCCCTACCACTGGACCCTGCCCATCCAGCTTCCAGTTTGTTTTCCTAAATGAAGAAAATTGCTGACAGTAGGTGGAATACAAAGCAAAACTATTTTATTTTCCTTTATGGAGTAAGGGGATATTTTTCCTAGTTTAATAAGTTCACTTATGTCTGTTTTTATCTCACTTTGTGATGCATTTGTCTGCAAACTTTGTCAGGCCTGGTGAGTTTAGATCAAATATTTTGATACTTCATTTTGCTAGAACTCCCCTGATTTTTCATAATGGGCTTTTCACATTATCTCCAATGTGGGAAACAAGAATATTCTTTTAGTAGAGACATGTTATATATTCACCTTCCCTTGAGAAGGAAGTAATGGAAAAGAACTACTGCCAAAATTAGTGTAGTTTAAGGACTGTCTATTCCTTAATTCTTAATGGATATGATTCCCTTGTCTGGAGAAATGCTCGTGCTCTGCCTGCAGAGGAAGCTATCATTCTCATTTCAATAGGGAGCTAGCTCCTTGTATCCTAACATTTCCCTTCAATCATCATTTCAGTACCAAAAGAAACTGATGCCATGGTCCACGGTTAGAACTTTGCACCTGGAGCTCAACAAGCCAAGCTCCTAAGAGTTATTGAAGTATTAGATGAGAGACAGCAGGGAAATTCAGAAGATGAAGGACTACAGGACGACAATGAAACAATGATGAACAACATGACGAAGATTTCAACTGTTACCAACCAGGGGAAACATGAGTTTGTGGGTAAACATAATTTTCACAGGCTAAATCTTCAGCTGCTCTTGAAAGGCTTCATTTTATTTCCTATTCCCCTGCAAACTGTTTCTTCCAGCGATTTTGGAATTTCTGCTATGAGAAAAGAACTGATATTCAGTGTTAATACAAATTAAACAGGCACTTTTTCACTGACAAGATCAGCAGATGTAAAACTGTGAGCCCAAAGCACATTTTCCCTGCTTATCAATTCTGTTTCATCTTCTTCCTTGTATTTTCATGTTCCTTCTCTTTGTCTATCTTTACTACATTTTGCACATACTGTGGAATACAGATGTTTTTCATATAGTGGATTGTTGTAGATGAATTTACCATGATAAAACAGTTCTCTACCTCCCTATTCTCCACAGAATTTTAAATAAAATATCCCTGGTTTGGAGACAGAATGATCAATCTGAGTCACATCCCAGACGTGCAAGCTTCAGAGCAGAAAGTGTATAAAAAAATAATTAAATATTAAGCATGAGTTATACAGTATTAAAACCAAAGGAGATTTGAAGTCAGAGTAGTGATATTAACAAACCATTCTTGATTTTGATACCAAAAAAAATGTTAAACCTGTTAACAAATAACTTCTCTAATAAAACCACAGGTTCCTATATCTAACCTTTTGTTTACAGTATCTCTGAAATTTGAATGCATACTGCTCAAAACTTCAGACTTGCATTTGAACAGGTAAAAAGCACATTTCACATTTAAGTTTCCTTGACTTTATGAATGTGAATATTCTGATTTTTTAAGGCTCTCTAATAAAAAAAAATCTTTTTTATTACATGAAATATAATACATGATAGAACTTGCAGTGTTAATTTCAACCTAGTGGGAGCCACAGTCTTCCTGACCCTAGCAATCAACGCCTCAATGCTTTCTTAGCCACCAGTGGGTGCTGAGGTTTCTGCTTCAGGTGCAAAAACCATTCAATCTATTATCTCTCCAGTAGAACAAGAGTTGCTTTCTCTCTGCAAGAGGAAAGGCACACAAAGTAGGTTTCTGTCCTTTCCTGGTTCCTTGAGGAAAGGACAGAAACCTTCCAGAAAGAGAGAACATACTACAACAAGTTAATCCTCCTCCTCTTTGTCCTGAATATAAGAGCCTTTCATGCACACCATACATGCAATATTGTTGAGCACACAAAGGGTGCTGTAGAAATTAGGCAGACATAGATCCATAAGGTTTTGTATCTGTCAAAATTGTTTTAAGTATGAAGTCTTAAATTCCAGAAGATTTTAAGTCCCATGACTTTCCAGGTTGTAGAATCATAGAATGGTCTGGGTTGGAAGGGACCTTAAAGCTCATCCAGTTCCAACCCCCCTGCCATCAGCAGGGACACCTTCCACTAGACCAGGTTGCTCAAAGCCTCATCCAACCTGGCCTTGAACACTTCCAGGGAGGGGGAAGCTTCCTCGTGGCCTCCTCTGGACTCACTCCAGTAGGTCCATGTCCTTCTTGTGTTGTGGGCTCCAGAACTGGACACAGTACTCGTGGTGGGGTCTCACAAGAGTGGAGTAGAGGGGGAGAGTCTTCTCCCTCGACCTGCTGGCCACACTTCTCGATGCAGCCCAGGAGACGGTTGGCCTTCTGGGCTGCGAGCACACATTGCTGTCTGGCATGTGAAAGTCAACAAACTGGATAGATACAGATGATTTGCATGGCCAACAGTCATGATTTATTGCAGAATTTTAAGGAAGAAAGCCAGTTTTGAAATGTAATCTTGTAGTCCAAGATATTTTGCAGTCCTTTGTAAAGTAATTTAAACACAAGTAATCTCAAGGGCTTGATTTTTACATGGTATTGACAAGCATGTCTAATCCATTGTGCTACAATTTACTAAGGGATAATTGCTCATTTACAGAGGAAAAAAAACCACAGAAAACCTTAGCTATTTCCCACTCTAAGTGATATCCTATTTCTTCAATGTTTGCTTTAGTTTCCACATTTTTAAAACTTGGAAGGACTAGTTATGTAACTCACAGGAAAGTATTTTTGCCATAGATGAGACTAATTATGCTGGCACTGTGAATATTTACACTGTTCTAGCTCTCTTCATATCCTTATTTATGCATTACATGTTGGACAGTAATTTAGCAATTATTTTAGCAAGATTAGAAATTACACAAGGATGGTGGCAGGGAGGAATAAGAAGAGAACCAAATAGAAACCTGATTATTTCAGATATTACCTTTGGGATTGTATAATTAAGAACATTCCTCATTTCATTACAAAGTTCAATGAAAAGTACAACTGCATTATTCTTAACAGTCAGCAATCTTTTTTTGTTTATCTTTTCCCTAATTCTCTTGTTGAGCTCCTCGGTCCTCTGAAGGGCTACTGGGCAAAATGAGTTCTTGCATCTTTGATTAGGGTGAAAACAATCTGATTTGCAATTTTTTTTATCTGTTCTAGTCAGTTCAGTGAGTCACTGTCTGGGACACCTTAGTGTACAGCAAGAATTAGTGATAAGCAACACTGTCAGATTGTAGATAGGTCGCAAAATAATAGTGAATATGTGGGGAGTGGGAAAATGATGGGTTTGTTTCTGAGTAGCTCTAAAGAAGGAATAGAAAAACTGTCCTACCCATGCACTATTCTCCAGTAAATGAAGCCTTTATTAGTCAAGACTCACAAGTACCCCAGATACCAAAAAGATTGAGTTTGGTTAGTTGTGATTCCGCACATGATATGAAGCGACAACTGCAGTGGCAGTTACTCCTGTTAAGTGTTTGCTGTTGATGCCCATCGGTGTTAGTGTTTCGCCCTGGAAGTGTTCAAGGCCAGGTTGGATGAGGCTTTGAGCAACCTGGTCTAGTGGAAGGTGTCCCTGCTGATGGCGGGGGGTTGGAACTGGATGAGCTTTAAGGTCCCTTCCAGCCCAAACCATTCTATGATTCTAGTGGCTTGTCAAAGGCGCTCACAGGGAGGGATCAACAGTGGAAATCTGCTTTAAAAAGAAAAGATTTATCTTCTTATCATTGAAATAAGAATACTTATGTGTCGTCCTGCACTTAACATTCCTCACCACACACCTTCTGAAGGAAAGAAGTATCATGATGCTTATTTTGCTGTAGGAAAAACTGTCTCACAGGAAGATGAAGAGGCTCACCCAGGTCATCCAACAAACTGGTGGCACAGCTAGGAAAAATGTGAGTCTCTCATGTCCTAGTCTGATGCCCTATCTGTGTTCCCTCAAATAAAAGGATTCACAAACAGCAGGAGGCTGTGCAGCAAAAGCTCCTCATTAACTGATACACTGTGGGTTTCATACCACACTCTTCTTTGAAAATCACTGTTTAGCTGTAAGTAACCCAGGCATTTCCCGTAAAAGTACTTGTAACACTGAAACCACTTGCAGCTACTGGGATACAAAGCACATCTGTCAAAAGAAAATCCTCATTAATAAAGTATAAGAATTCTGGCTCTTTTACAAAGCCTTCATGTGACACAAAACCCCTTCTCACCGCTTGTGATAATTTTGCCTTTCAAAAGAATGAAGTTTTCCAACGTGAGCCCACATCAGTGGATTTACTGCAGGGATGCTTTTGATCTGTTCTTTCGTCTCCTAACAGCAATGAAGAAAAGCAGGTGCAACGAGAAGAAATAGTTGCAAAAGACACATGAAAGCAAACAAGCTGTTCTACCTCTTGGTTTTTTGCAGCTACCGTGGCAGTGGAGCCGATAGTGTGGGATGCGAATGCTCTTGGCGTGCAAAGGAAGCGAAAGGGCTGCTGCCTGGAACCAGCACTTGATTCATTTGCTCATGGCTTACCAAAATGCAGCCTACATTTTAATATTTATCATATTAAGTAACCTCAGCCTTGGTATTCTGCTGAAAAAGTACAACAGCAGCAAATTAATTGTTTCAGTGAAAAAATTTTGCCTTTTCAACAAAGCTTCCACATTTCCACAATAGCAACTGGTATGAAACTGGAGGCATTTACATTTTTAATTTTCCCTGGCCATGACTGGTTTTAATTAACAAAAAATAAAGTGGCAGTGACTGGCACAGATAGATGCTGGAACTAATTATTAAAATGGCATGAGTTAAGATTTAAAATGTAGATTTAATTTTAGAAAAGAACAATATATGTATTATTTTTTTAAAAAAAAAGTCAAGCCTACAGCTTTATAAATACAATGGATTGCACCAGTGAGATGACCTCTCTTCAGCTCACAGGAAAGTGGATTTTGCCAGTGTATTTGCATGCAATACTCTGCCTTATTTACTGTAGCCTTTCCCAGAGGCAATCACTCCAACATTTGCAATTCCTATCCATCTCTCTGATTAAACAATTGAACCCCTTTGTAGCTTTTCTGCTTTTTATATTTTGATCTATTTAGTAGGGATATGTTTTCGAAGCTGTCTTAGAAGTTCGTGAAGTCTTTTGGAATTGTGATGGCTCCACCTGGAATGCTCAAAGCAAATAACATCTTCTAATTAAGAAATGGCTCTGAGTATATTAAAAACGTATCCCCAAGAGTTCATGGTTGAGAATAAAGATTTAGAAATTAGCTTTGCTTGGTTTTAGTTATGTGTTATTGTTCTTGTGTTTTTACATAGTAAGTCTTTTCTGAAAGTCAAAGAATAGGGAAAAAAAGCCCAGAAATGGGGAGCAAAGTACAAATGGAAAGAAAAAGAACAAAGACAGGATGAGAGAATGGGATTTCAGTTACATCTAGCAGACATAAATGAAAGGTTTCCAAAAAGCTAGGTTGAAGGCATTTGTTGTTTTCTCTTGCTATATTTTACCCTTACAAGCAGCAAGTGGCTGACTATATTTCTGTGTAATCAGTTTAAATAATTTGGGTAGCAGTGGACTAGCCATCTGTTACTATTTCTTAATACCTTAGAATTGAAAAGTTTGGATATTAGAACAATACTCTTCTTTTTGTTGAGTGTATACATGTATATAAAATATATATTCTGCTTATATATTTTGCAACATATATTGCAAAATGTTAATTTTGTATTCATGATTTTGATTGATTTCCTGTGTTCCACAGATAACTTTTTTAGTAATGTTCCTGTTAACTGAGTCTTTAAAATAGATGCTTTTTTAAAGTGCAGGTAGTAGATTCCCCAAATTTCTTCTGTTTCTAGCTCATGTTTAAGGTCCACGAGGGATGAGGGGATCTGCTTTGTCACACTGTCAAGCCAGGGGACTTCTTAGCCCTAAGGCTAAAAACTGGATAAAGTCACAAGTCAGACTGATGGAGACTCCAGACAGTTTTGAATGCAAACTAAACATCTCTCTTCTTAGCACCTCAGAAAACAGTTTTCTTTGAACTGATGGAAAAGTAGCCAAGATAGCCTTCAGGGCACAAACTGGTTTAGAAAGTCTCATTCTAATATTGCCCAAAGCACTAATGGTAAAGGCTTCCCTCTGGATTAAAGTGTATCTTCGATTAACCAATTTGTCCATTTTATTACACCAAAAAATATAACATTTAGATTAACACCTTACATTATCATAAGTTTCCCAAAAGTCAGAAATTATACCAGTAATTTCAAACTTCTGACTTTATATCAGAGATGTATGCAAAAGCACTAGGTTTAATTAAATAATCTAATCTAGCTGTAAAAGAAGGATGCCATCAGCATGAGGCATGACTTCATGTTCTTTTTGGCTTAGCTTGATTTCATATATACACTGGGATGCATGAAAGATGATAACCAAAGCATGACCTACTCATTTCTAATGGAATGTAATCAGTGACCTAATGGTGGGTCTCTGGCAACTCCCAAGTGTCTCTCTATGGACTTCAGGGACAGAGGAGCCCAAGCTTCTGGTCCATAGTGCAGCAAATGTGCATCCATTTGTTGACCCATTCCTATATATCCTGTCATTGCCTAATAGTGGGATAGTATTTCCATAATCAGCTTTTGAGAAGGAATTAATCAACGATACTGTGGGGATGACACATGCATCTAAACTGATCAACAGTATAAAGCTATAATTTATAGGATTAAGCAATCAAAGGGCAATCAATCTTTCAGATCATAGACAGGTTATATAGTACTGTATTGTGAATTCCAGAGGCTTTCTGAGTGGTTTGGTTCTCTGACAGTTTGGACTAATAAAACTAATCTGTTTTAAGGAGATTAGCAAAAACATATTACTAATTCTAATACTATCTATTATGAAAAAAATATATAGAACATACTTATTCTTACTGAGAGCAAAAGAAAGTGCCTTCATTCTACACATCCTAAAGGGGTCAAGCAATGAAATTGTAGAAAGAAATTACTGTCTTCTCACCAACATGATCAGGCAGAGGAAACAACCTGCAGCTCTCTAACAGCACCCTGCACTTTCTTTATTAATATCAATGTTGTAATAATAATAATGCAAATGATAAATCTTCCCTAGCCAGAGAGAATTTGATGAACTGATGCTTACATAGTATAAAACAATGCTCCTCTACAGAAATGAATGCAGCTATGCTGAATCATATGTGAAGTATAAATTATCTGATTATTGTGAAAGTGGAAAAGAGAAACAATGATGGCATTTTGGGCAGACAGAAATTGCTCAGATTTGAGGGATGCTAGATTGAAAACTCCAGCATGCATAAAACGTGAAAAACAGTCTTTTTTAACCACAGCCCCCCCATGCACTTGACTGATGCCTCAAACAAAGACACTAGCTAAATCATGTTAAATCATTCCCTTGGAGTGTGGAAGGAGAGTGAAGGATGCTGCCCCAGATTAGACACCAACATTAATTGCTGCATATTTTCCTAGAAGCCATCCATTGCATTTTCACTTCAGAAAGCATCTGCAAATGCCTCACTCTGCCAGGCAAATAGCATTTTTGGAGTTAAGATGGTCTTTATGTAGGAGTGTTTATAGCCTTCTCAGTTAGGGACCATTAGGCACTACTAGAGAACTGTAAGAAATACAAGCTTAGGGAAGCTCAGGATATCTTTAAAAACACTTTTTTTTTTTGCCTAGAAAGCAAATCCTGTTCAAGGACATTTGCTCAGTGAGACGTCCTCTCCATCTACATCCTCTTCTCCTCTGCAGGCAGAGCTCACAGTGTTAATGAGGACTACAGCCAACCCTCTAACCCCCTTTAGGTAAAAAACTGAATTTCCCACTGTGGTGAGATACAGCAGAAACTTGTACCCTTCACCTCTTGACTGGAACAGAAAGGAAATTTTCCTTTTGCTTTCCAAGTGTTTCCATACTTCCTTATTTCCCTAAAAGAATCCCCTGTGAAATGGCAGGCTGTACACTCAGGTTTGTATTTGTCATTTCTTAAATACCTGTAATCAAGATAACACATCAATTGGATTTTATTTTTAGAGAAGCCTTACTCAAATCCTGGTGTTACAGATCAGTTTATTAAAGTGTCCTTCCTTACTGGCTCTCTTAAGGTGTACAAATATCAGTACAAACACTACCTTTATCTTCACTTATGTTGTGCAAAATATTTTCACTTTCAACACAGAGCTAGAAAACAACTCAACATGTCAGTCTGGCAAATTCAGTTGAAACATCCTGGTTTCTTTCCAAGGACCCAGTTCTCCCCTCAAACTGCTGAAATTGTATTACATTGAGGAATCAATTACAGAAAGTGCTAAGAGCTGCCAACAACCAGCACCAAAAACCTTGCAAGCCTTTTCTCTTACAGATGAAGATTTGAAACTTCTCCAGAACTATAAATAAAAAGGGGATTTCTACTGTACATTTTAATCATCTCAGAAAACTCACTAATTTCAAGATTTTTGGAGATGTTTTACACTACATTTGCATTTAGTACTATTCCTGAGGAGTAGTTGCTCCGTAGTTGCAATCCACCAATAAAAATCCACTTGGAGACGCTGTTTGTAGAATATAGAATTTTTATTAAAAAACTAAGTTGACCTAAATCAGAATACATTGTTACAGCTCATTGAATTTGTTTTAATATGCCAACAGAAATTCAGCTGGTGGACAATGCTTTTCTGTTGTTGTGATTTTCAGACAAAATCAAACAAACTTTATAACAGCATATTAGTTCCTAGCCCATGTGATTTGCTGAACTTAAAATTCAGAGGAAGAAACTATCTTTCACACTGCTGCTTTTTATTTCAACAAAGATCACCTGTAAGACCTTCGTTTTGTACATCTCAAGACAAAATATAACCCTGATACTGACTACACCATGAGCAAACCTTGCAAGTGAGGATGG
Source organism: Caprimulgus europaeus (assembly GCA_907165065.1). Next base: position 6,171,057 of record OU015529.1, read on the forward strand.
CCACATTCCCACTGGTCAATATGCACTCAGGGGATTTTGTTCCTCTTATCTTTTCCTCTGTCCTTTCCTACCAGCTGAAACAGTGGCTTTTCAGGCTGGTTTGCCTAGTTAAGTGTTCAAATCCACACCTGATTCCTAAGTTCAAATGACCTGATTTTCCCTCACGGTAGAAGATACTGAGTTTGCTTAGCGTCTTTGGAAAACAGACCATCCTGACGTGGTGTGTATTTATAGGTCTTCAGTACACAAGCCTGAAAAAAGTTGGCTTCCTTCTTTGGCTGAAAACTGGGTTAATTATCAGAAGCATCTGCCAATCTTGAGGGCCCAGTTCTGTAGTCCAGGCCATGTGGCATGCATGTCATTAAAGACATAAAATCCAACAATTTAAATTAGGAAGAATATTAGGGGAAAAAAAGGTTTTTTTAGTTATAACAAGGATTTCAGGAAAGATCCTCTCTTTTTCTTTCTGAGATGAGCTGCTGAGAGTGTCAGGACATTATTTACTAGACCCAGAGGGTAATTCAGGTGAGCTGGCTAAGGTTTCCTCTCTCTGTGACTACCAAGCCGCAGGTGCCCAGCCAGCATGTAGAATGAATGACAACCGCTCTAGGCTGTCTACCTCTGCAGTTTGTCTTCTGCCACTTCTGATGATCAAAGCAATCCATGTCCTCACTCTCCAGGAGTGCACTGAGGAGCAGGGAATACAGAGAAGACCATGGCACGGGCAGCAGCGACAGCCTATAGTTTCCCTTACTCAAGGTCTATACAAACAAGCAACATATGAGGAAGAGATGCTGTAGATAAATTATCTGTGAACAGTAGCACACACTCTACATAGGGGTGAACATTTGAAGTCCCCATCTCTCCATTTCCTTTCCTGCAAATTGATGCTACAGTTCACAGAACAGCTTTCTAAAGTGACAACTCCAAAAACCCAGCGTTTTGTTTTATAAGGGATGAGCAACAATGTGCAAATAAATCTTTATGTTCTCCAGAAAAGGCTTTATAACCTTTCAGCAAAAGAACACCTGTACATCCCCAAGCAGCACAGACTTCTTTATTAAATTGCTTGGTTGAAGTTTTTTGGGAAAAAACAATAAAAATCAATCTACATCTTCTGAAAGATACTGCTCCAACAATTTGGCCGATGACCCCATGAGCTTCTCTGCTCTGTCTCATCTCAGCTTTGTGCTGGAAGCACTGGTAGAGATGGGAGAAGTCTTCTGTTTAATCTCAACAAACTGAAGACAACACATACTCAGTGCCTTTTTTTGCAAAACTAGTGCTAGTTTTTTTGCTATACAGTAATCAAGGATTCAGTTTTAAAATAGTGACTCAGAATAATTCACCTATAAAGAGTATTAATTTAAAACCTCTCATTTCATTCCATGATGTCCAGCAGGTCCTAAATGGTCTCCAGGAAACTTATTTTCTGAAAACATTTGCAAATGCTTTTAAGAGGTGCAATGACCTATTTGCAGGACAGCATCCATAAACATGAATACAAAAATCATGAGCTTTGCAAAAGGGACACATCAGGAAAAGAGATGAACAGGTGAAAATATCATTCAAAGCATTGGCTAAAACCCATAGGTGATGTACAGATGTCTTGAATTTTTAATTGTTTTAATTTTTTCTTAATCTGAATTTTAAAGAAAAGTCAATTGTGAAAACCAAACAGCAGATTTTGAATCCAAATTTTTTCAGAAATCTGAGTTGCCATTTTTTCGTACATAAACATTTTTTTTCATTCTGCTAGCTAAGCAGGAATTTATGGGGTGGGCAGGAAGGGAGGGGTGGCAAGGGAGATTTACCACTACAGCTAGCATTTCTTTATACAGTCTGCCTCAGGGGACTTCCTGGTGCCTGAAATGGTAACAGACATGTAGAAGCTGCTGAAAATGTACAATATTTTCTAAGTCCTCTATAGCAGTGCCATACTGTGCTATTAACTAGTAGAGTACATGTCAACTAGTTCATTGGGATTACCCTTTCTTTAAATAATGAAAGGAGCTCTTTCATATCTACTCAAGCAGTCCCAAGAAGCAAATCTAGACAGCTCTGCTCAATTAATTCACATCTTTTCCACTATGAGTCTTAACCTCCCTGTAATAAAATGTAATAAAATTAAACTATGCCTTAATTCTTTGCTAAAACATATAGTATTAGTAGAAAGATGCTAAGTCTTTATTTTGCAGAAGTGATACAGCTGCTGTTGAAATTAATTGTGGTCCTAAGAGGTTACGAAGTGAAAAAAATAATAATAATTTTAAAAAACCCAGAAATATTAGCATGATAATTTTGCTAGAAGGGTGTCGTAATTTAGATGCTTATTCCTTTTCTAACCATTTTGTTTCTTCCTTATCGGGGACATACATTAAACATACACCTTCCTGAAATGTGGAAGGAGGTTGGGGTAGGGTGGAGGGTGGAATCTCATCAGTAAATCATTTATGACAGCAAGTGTCCTAGCTTTATGCAATGAGCAAAATCAGGGTTCTTGGGAAAGAAACATCCACATGGGTAAAATTAAAACTATTTTCTACTGCCAAAAAAATATATATACTGTTGGAGCACTGACAGACACTGGCAAAGCTTTGTTTCACAGATTATTATTTTGGCAGCATTTTAATTGCCTCCGTTATCCATGGGTGTATGTAGCCTAACAAACCATATACGATAGCTGTGGGAATGTTCCTTGAAAGTCTTCATTAACTGATGACATTAAGCTAATGATATAATAATGGCCTGTGCAGGACTAATGTTTTTACTGTAATTTAATTAAACAAGAAGAATATATTTTGGATCCCTTTTTTATTTTCTTTAAACAATTTCTAAAACTCTCTGATTTTTGCCAGGCTATTTCCTTCTCCCAGAATGTCCAGTGACAGCAAATACTATAGCATGTTGCCTTTCCAGTGTGCAGTGTACTGTGCTTTGATAAATAGCTGGTTGTGATGACATTTATGGTAGTAAACCTCATCCATTTGTCAAAAGCCTGTGGCTTGAAGGGACTTTCCCACACCAGTTACATGTAGACTTTACAAGCTGCAGTAGAACTGGACCCTATGAGATGCTGAGTGTCAGCATTTTCCTGAGTGTTTAGAGACACACCAGACTGACACAAAGCTTTTACAGCATCCTGAGAGCATGGATAGGTATGGAAAAATCCTAATGTGCTTCAGAAACATGACAAATTCACCCTACCATAATCCTTAGCTATCCTCAGCCCTTCTAGAGGATGTATGTGATCCACTGATGCTGAGCCTAAGCCTTCCCTGACTTCCACTGAAGTAAAGAGGAGTCAAGTAACAAAGTGACCCAAGCTGCATTGACTGAGACAGGGCAACTTCCCCAGATCTCCACCAAGCCTATAGCTGGGCAAGGAGCAACCCACCTCATCCTCAGTATCTGCAAGTCTCCCAACTACCAACCCCTTCATACTCTATGCCAAAGCTTCCTTTAAGCTTTTCTGATCTTCACAATCCAGCAGTCCTCCACCCATCCCTTCCTTATCAAACTAGAAAAAATGTTAGACAGACAGTGTCACTATAACTCCCTCCCATAATTTTCTTATGCCACTTGGTACCCACTTAGCAGAACAGCCTGTCCCAGGCTAAATCTTTTCATACACTCAAGTTAACATGCTGGAAGCTCAGCTTGTTTCAGGGCAGTTTGCTGTAAAATTCATTTAAGGACTTGGGTAAAGCTCCCTGCCTTGGATGTCCTGACTGTGAGTTGTAGAAAACAGTTAATTATTAAAGCTAGATAGAAGAAAACAAGTAAAATATTTTCCATTGTTTGAGGCATATGCAACTATAAATTATTCATATACCCTTCATGAGGGTCACAGGACACTGAACATAGCAAATAATTAAGACGACTTAAAAATAGTAGCTACACTTTTTTCAGGCAGGCTGAGTACTCTGAATGCATTCACTGTTTGAAAAGAGTCCTTAATTGCACAAGCTAACATTTTTTTTTAAATAATCCAGATGTGAAAATTCCAGGATGGTTCAAGGAGAGAATGAACTTAAATATAAAGAGTTTAAGACAGAGTCATTCATGCAATATAAGCCAATTTTACTCAGCTGTTATTGACTTGGTGTGTTCAGTGAGCCAAAGGATGCTCTCAGCTGCCACATGGAAAAGTTGTTAGACTCCACATTTCCAACAAAGCAGAACAGGTTATTGCCATTGACTCCTGTGAATAGCTTCTCTAATTATATGTCAGAGAAAGATCCAATAATGACCTAGAATTTGGAAGCAGATATTTATTCCTCTTCCATAGCCTGTTCTAAAGCTAACTATATTCAGCAGGAAGAATTTACTTCAAGTAATAGGCTCCATATTAGGATTTTCATATGCTTGTTATCTAAATTTATTTGGAAAGGTGATTTATTGCAGGTCACCATTTGCTTATTCTTAAGGATTTGCAGCGTGATTTGCTACTTGCCATAATCAAGTGAAACATATGATCATGCAACTCCACTGATTCCTTGCAGAAACATTTTAGCACAACCTGAATACACTGGAAAAGGAAGCTCATTCCCTGTGCTTCAAATCACAGGGGTGAATAAAAAACATGAACTATTTTACATTTTGTCTCAAGAGAGTTATAAATAATGAATCCTCGCACATAGGGTCACTGAATGTTGCTATTTCTGTTTTTTTCTCTAGGATGATGGCAAAAAACATTTTTCTTCCTACATGTTCCCTTTCTCTCACACAGCTCCATCAGAAATTCAGCTTTTGCCTAAATAACAGCAGTCATTCTTCCTCATATAATTCTGCTGTTTTCACAGAGAAGATTTTTCTCCACAGTTTGGTGGTGGATGACTGGATCTTTGGTGCCTTTTCCTCGAGACTCCTTGTTAATCCCTAAAGGCATTCTCCAGTTTCCTTTCATCTGCTACCACCTCTTTGATCTTGGTGACCCTTTTCTTTATCTGTCTTGAAGCTTATAAACCAAATTTTCAGAATTAAAGCTGAAACTGCAAAGGATAGCATGGAATAAAAGATGTGTATTGTTTGCTCTGACCATGCTGGAATATAATATAAAATATCCTTACCAAACAAAACTACACTGCAAATCAGGACAACAGAAAATAACTTAAGTAGCTGAAATCACACGATTCTCTAAACATGGGGTTTTCTCTGCTGTGAGCCACACTAAACATGACCCCTTGCTGCCTGGTTGTTTTTTCTAACTAGCCCCTCTTCAGTGGTATCCAGCTATGACAGGAAGCTGAATCCTTAAATCTCTCTCAACAAAAGGGCATCTTAAACATGAGTATCTGTATAGTAAATAAAAAGTACTAAGAACTTAGCTTGACAAGGAGAGGTTTTTTTTAATCTAGTTGCAGTTTGTCATGATTCAAAGCCTACCCTGGGAGCTGGTGTCTTTGACATTGGAAATGCAAATACTGTTTGAAATGTGATCCAGTTAATGGAAAGTTATTTACTGCTTGTTATTGATCAGGAGTCAATTGCTGTTCATCAATGGTCTTCTGCTCTTTATTTCTACGGATGACAAATAACAAAGTCAAGAGCAGTGGTGTGGAGGAAATTAAGACCACAAAGAAAAGACATGCAGAAGAGCTGCAGAAATACTTGGAGAAGGAGAAGAACCCCCTGGAGCAACAGCAGCTACAGGAGAAAGATTGGAGGGCTGTTAAAGCACAGACAACTTACACATCTGTGAAGTGTAGAGACAGTATTGCTTTTCCTTTTTCAACCCAGAAAAAGCCAGAACACAGATCTGTTCACTGATGACTGTAAGGACTCAGGGCATGGGCTATACCCAAGCTCTCCAAATCGCTACCAACATTTTTGATTATCCAGCCCAAAGTCACTTAAAAAGTCTGATTTTCAGAGGATGAATTTTCTGCATCTTCAGACCCCTCTAATGTCTCTATCTGCAAAAAAGCTGAGGCATCCAAACCAGCAGATATACTCTTGGTCAGTTGTCTTTCCTGTTGCTTGCAACAGAGAGACAGAGGACTCTAAATGGGTGACAGGACAATCCGTCAGCTGGGGAGAACAGAGAACTTATTAGAGCCCCATGGAGTTAAGGAAGGTGGAGATCAACCCTCATCTGTCCCAAGAGGCAGGAAGGCAGCTGGGCAAAGGCACAGCTCTAAATCAGCCAAGCAAGCTGGTCTCAGAGAATGAAGGCAACTAGGGATATTAGGGAGCAGGGAAACATGTGAAGATGGTAGAAGAAGGTGGAAGCTTTCCTGTGGTACGATCTGAAAAGGACTGCATGAAGAAAATTTGAGACAGCTTTTGGAAAAGAGGAAGCTGGTGAGCTTTGTTCACTCTTTTAGTGGAAAATCCATATGCATATCTCTGTGCTTTGTCAGTCTGTCCTCCACCATTACAGAAACACCAGGCTAGATGTCTCTTTTCCTTCCTCTGTGCAGAAGGAAAGTCATACACAAAGAGAAACCCACTGCAGAACAGCACAAAGCTGAACCTAGTGCCTACATGACCTCCTGGGCACCTCTTGGTGTGTGCCCTTTGCTCCCCAGTTCTTTGAGTGTTTCCAAACTAGCTGCCTCTTTCTACAGTTTGAAAACCTATATTTATAGCAGAGAAATGGGTGACTTCTTAGATTCCATAATAAATTACCTTAGCTAATAACTTTTTTCCACAAGAATTATAGCCTCCAATTTAATAGACTCATAAAAACATGAACTGTGTTGATTTCATTGTAAAGCACAGAAATTTGGAAATATTTAATAACCGATAAGACTTTTTGGACTGTGATAAATGAGATTTTTTTTTTAATCAATTTTTATGATCAGCAGATTGAAAAATGTAACTTCAGTGTTCTTCAGATATGTATATTTCTGAGGATGCATGGACTGTGAAACAATGATATAAAAACATCAAAAAATTATAAACTAGACAAAGACAGTAAAAAATATAGGTTAAGGGGTTCTGATAAGCATAGTACTAAATTTTGTAATATGATGAAGATTCTAAATGAGAGGTTATACCAAGAATCAATGCTCACTGCTCAATATGCAAGTGTTTAATATGGAGAAGTACAACTTGTGAAGACCTTAACCAGTTCTTAGCAATATCCATGTGACTATAATAAAGTCATTCATGCAGGAAATTACGCAGAGATCATTACTGATCTCAGTTCTCCAGAATGTGTCCTGTATTAACAAGTACCTCCACAGAGGAATCACTAATAAAAGACACTGGGCTGTAAGTTTTGGAAGTAAGAATTTGCTAGCCAGAAGGCAAGTACAAACCAGTTATTAATGGTGAAACCCACCCCATTTTTCCTCTGAGACACCTCAGCTGTGTACATCTAAAGTGAGTAAGTAATTCTACATCTAGTTCTGGGTTCTCTGTGGTGATTGCTCCAGAGTGCTGCTGGTTTATTTGATCTGTATCAGTGCATGTGTGTAATAATGAAGGGTCAGAAGATAAACATTGGTTAGCTAGCACAGCAGGAGCCCAAAGAAGGTCTTCTTCTCTTTATCCATAGAATAGTGGTACCACTAATTTTTCTTCATCGAAGTTGGTGAAGGTAAGAAGTGGTCTGTAGCAGGTTTGGTGAAATAGTGGGTACAATCTCAGCTAGTGATCCATGCTTTCTCACCAGTGAGATTTTCAAGTTCATAACCAGGTGTGGTGCTCCATGAACAAGCAGGAATATCTCTGGAAGCTCACTGACCGTGAAGCTATCCCTTTGCACAGCATCTTGCTCTGGACTAGGTACTTCCATGCTCACCCCTAGTTTCTCTTTAGAGCTTGGAGGGTGAGGCTGGCCTGCTGTGTGGTGACCTTTCTGGCATGAGGACCACATTGCAGCATGAGATACCTTTGGGGAATTCTGCAGGAGAAGGAAGATGGGGCAAGTGCAGCTCGTGCAGTGGACAAACCTGCATGTGAGCTGGATGGATCTGCACAACTTCAATTTTACATCAGGATAAAGCCCTGATACTGAGGCAGAATTATTGTTGTGGTAGGAATCATACTAATTACTGGCAGTCTGTGGTAACATGAGAAGATTATCTACTGCAATTGCCTCTACTCTTTTTAAGTACTTTTAGTTAAAATTTGTATCTGAAGACTTCACTGATGTGAGTTACAGCCACAGCTAATCAAAGAAAAGGAAGAGAACATCCATGACAGTGTTGCAACTTCTTGATGTTCCTCTCTGACCTGTCTGTTTGGACAAAATTTGAAATTTAAAATTAAAATGATCAGAATATTCCAAAATATTTTCACATTTGAGCAGACAGGGACATTTTTTGTTACTTAAGAATCTTTCCCACAGCCTGCCTAGGTCAACTTTTTCTCAAAGACTTGCTTTACTTGCTGTTATTTTTGCTGGGCCAGTGCCAGCACAATTCTCTGTATCAACACTGATCTGTCTTTTCCTCTCTCAGGCCAATTATTCAAATCATTAACTGTTAGTACTTAATGAAGTTTATTGCTTCCAACCACATTAGAAGTCGAACTCATTTGTCAGCCAAGTCAACATTCAATGCATTTTCTAATTAACACAGCTCATGCCAATAATATCTTTGGTGAAATTCTGCTTAACAGACTATTGAATATATATTCACTGCAGAGGTAAACACTGACCAACACATTTCTTTTCCCCAAGAAAGGGAAGAAATTCTGACTCTTTCAATGTAATCAAACTTACATCCACCTAAAAATATTTGCAACCAAGATTGCTACAGACAGCAAGGACTGAACATGGGACATCTGGGAACTGGCAGAAAATAAATATTGAATTATGTAGCAGAACACACATACATTTCCACCCCTCCTCAGACTATTGTAATATCTATTAGCATAATGCTTAACTGAGATAATTAACCTTGCCTTTGCACCTATACCTTCCCACAAAGGTACTTTCATGTCTGCTGGGTTGTGGATGTCAATAACACTACACTGATGAGTGGGCTTAAAAGTGCTTATAAAGCACAGGGTGCTCTGCAGTCCATCTGCTTCCAGGCTGCCAGGATGATTTTTTAACACAGCTATAACAGCATTGGCAAACTGTTGGTAGGTATCATTGTGCCTGATGTCTAAAAGCACATTAAGTTGCTGATATATGAGCACTATATGGACAGCAGAGCTAGCCTTGGGGCTGCCCTCTCCAAGCAGTGTAAGCATATAGTGTTAAGTCTTTTAAGTCTCAATGAGAGTTAAGTGATTGAGTTTTAAAGGAAGCTGATTTCCCAAATCTGGTTTACAGAGGAAGCCCCACTAAGAATCAAACCCACAAAAGCATTAGACTTTCAACCCCAAAAGACATCAGCTGAGGACCCATCTCAAATGAGTCTCATCTGACACCTACTGAACACTTCCATTAACTCTACAGGCCTCTAGATCAGCTTGTAAATATTTAAAAAACAGCTGAGAAATTCTTATTTAATAAAACAGGAAAAAAAAAAATAAAAGTAAATATCTGCATCCAGAAATCAGGATGTACACAATAGAATGCTGGCTACAAGCATCCTTACTCCATCAATCTCAAGCAACATCTAAACTTTGTGATTGTTATAATATTTTAACATGCTAAAGCTATCTTACACACAACATTTATTATAAATGCAGCCAGTTATTGATAAATTATATATTTTTGTCATTCCCTCCAGGACAATTTGCTTAAAAGAATGTATTCCTTCAACCTTAAAACATTGTCTTGCTCTGCAGGCTGATGTATTACAGGCACACGTAGCCTTTATTACTATATTTTCCTTCAATCCCTGTTGTTGTTATTATTTAGGCAGTTCCCAATTGCACCCAAGACATTTGTTAATATTCTGTGCTTTGAAGTACTGAATGCAAAACAGGTTACCCATAGGAATTTATTACTTAAGCTTCCTATTTCATCTTATCATTATGAATTATAGTATTTTTATAATACAATTCCCTGAATTACAGATTCAGGGGGAGATTATGTGGCTGTAAAGCAGTTTCCTGATTGAATGGCTTTTTTCAGGTAATAATTCTTAAGACTCCAGAACTACTATGATGAGAACTTAAAGGACCTGTCCACAACCTCAATACCCTGTATGCATTGTCATTTCAGTCTACAAAGCTGTGGCAGATTCCTGATGGCCATCCAACCTTCCTGGCAGCAGGGTTTAGAGTCAGAAGAGCCCAGTGGGGAGGTTTGTTGTGGAAGGGCAAGCAGATGGCCCCACCAGTCCTTCTTGCCTAACTCCTGTTTTCCAAAGATACAGCCCATAGGATGAATACCTATTTACAGAAGTGTCAAAATACTTGCAAGCTCTTCTGTTTCTATCTTCTTTGGATAAAAATATTTCTTGCATTCCAACTTTAGTTAATGGCTTCATTGGAGAGTCTTTAATAAGAAAATGTCTGCAATCATTTAAGTGGAAGTTTGAGCCCTTTCCTGAGCCAAATACTACTTGTTACTCTCCTCAGGTATAGTAAATACACAGGACAGACTGTTGGAGCCTTCAAGCTTATGAGAAGGAAAATGTTTAAGGTCTTTTGGGGCAGCTCCACACTCTCATACAACCTGGACAGGCCAGATGATGAATAGGCACAAAGCCTTGCACCTAGTAGCTATCCTGAGCTTACTTCTCCTTAACACAGTATGGAGACTTCAAGCCTGACCTATGAGGGTTTTCAGCCACCATTTTGTATAGAAAATCAAGTTGCTAAGGAATAGCTTCTGCTGGAATCTGCTTTTTACATGACTATCCATGCAACCCAACAAGCTGACTTTGACCATGTTCAAATTCAGACCAGACTGAAATAGGAAGCCTAAGGAACACTGTTTTCTTAACTCAAAATCTGTTTCAGTTTGGGTGCTTTCTGTTTGCACAGAGTCTGTGTTTTCATTAGTGAGCAGTATCATGAAGTGGGAGATGGTCACCAGAGCAGAATATTTCATCTGTGGATCTGATGTTCTCACTCCACATACTTCATTATGTGCTTTGGACTGGTCTGGTCCAATGAAATAGACACCTGCTAACGGTAGGAATGCATCTTCTGATTTTTCTTCTTCAGAGAGGATCCAGCTGTGAACTCCATGACCACTCCACAACACAATCTTAAAGTGGTGAGGGGGATAAGTCTGAGTTGCTCCAAAAGCTCACTCCTGACCAGAACCAAAATTATGTTGACCTGCCCATAAAAAAAACCTGAGCAACAAATATAGAATTTTTTTTATTTTGCTGGTAGAGATTCTGTAGAGTACTGTTACTAATTTTCTAGACTATTTACTCTACATCAACCTCTCCGAAATGGGAAATATTGACGCATTACAGTCCATGTCAGAGAGAATTGGTTTAACAAAAGGTCAGCCTCAAAGGGTAAATGTCAGCTTTCAGTGAGTGATACCATTAGTGGCCTTTTTCATCGAGGCTGAATGGCATGAGTAATGCTGCAGGTTTGTAATTTTAACAGGACAATCTAACTCCAGCTGTAATGATTTTTAAATTTTTTTTTTATTAAAAAAAATAAATTAAGTACTTCCCCACCCCCAGCATGCTTACTTTCTCCCTGACCTTTGAGAAATCAGGACTGACTGTATCTTTATTTTTGCTCCTTTAAAGAAGGTGGAAATTATACTTATTAGCTATAGCCTTAGCTTTCTGATAAAAGCCTTGACAAGCAGATATCATAGGGATATGAATACTAAAGAAGAATCACAAGTTAATATAAAAGCTACACTTCTACCATTGACACAGAAGAGTAAGTACCAACAGTGCTGAAATGCTTGCTATATAGCAAAGAATAATTGGAGAAGAAAATGCTGTGCAGAAGCACTTCATAAAGCTGATTAGGATGGAAAACTTTCAGATCCCAGAACATGTCATTGACAGAACCAGACAATTTTAAAGTTCCTGCAAGTTAAGTCCCTTACTGTTGTGTTTAAAGATGTTTTCAGTAGTTTTCACTGAAGTAGGGAAATAAATAAATAATTTTAAAATGCACACTAGAGCATCTTCATGTTTACCTGATTGTAAAGACTTTTATGCAAAAAATATCCTCAATCCTCAGTTTTGTCCCTTTAGATTCAATATGATATTAAACACCCTAGTAGGAAGTACAACTCTGCATTGTTCAGCCTTGACTAAAATCAATAATCTTTTACTCCACCTATATAGAGACAAGAACTGCCATATTTGCTCTCCTTGACAAATATCTTGGTCCTCTACAGTGCACAACAAACCAACACAGATTGGCTGTCTACCAGCAGACAAGAATCCTTCTTCCTTTGCTGATAATTAAAGTCAAAAGTGTGGGTGTTGCCCTTCCCTTGTTTACTGCCAAAGGTTGGAGCTATATCTGTTACAGCACTCCCCCAGCCTCAGACCTTTCAGAAAGGGGGGTACTTTCCACATGGACAACATAGGGGAAGTTATCACAGAATCACAGCATGTCAGGGATTGGAAGGGACCTCGAAAGCTCATCCAGTCCAACCCCCCTGCTGGAGCAGGAACACCTAGATGAGTTCGCACAGGAAGGCGTCCAGGCGGGTCTTGAATGTCTCCAGAGAAGGAGACTCCACAACCTCCCTGGGCAGCCTGTCCCAGGGCTCTGGCACCCTCACAGTAAAGAAGTTCCTTCTCAAATTTAAGCGGAACCTCCTGTGTTCCAGCTCACACCCATTGCCCCTTGTCCTATCATTGGTCATCACTGCAAAGAGCCTGGCCCCATCCTCCTGACACTCACCATTCAAATATTTATAAACATTAATCAGGTCCCCCCTCAGCCTCCTCTTCTCCAAGCTAAAGAGGCCCAGCTCCCTCAGCCTTTCCTCATAAGGGAGATGTTCCACTCCCTTAATCATTTTGGTGGCTCTTCGCTGGACTCTCTCAAGCAGCTCCCTGTCCTTCTTGAACTGTGGGGCCCAGAACTGGACACAATATTCCAGATGTGGCCTCACCAGGGCAGAGTAAAGGGGAAGAAGAACCTCTCTTGACCTACTGACTACACCCCTTCTAATGCACCCCAGGATGCCATTGGCCTTCCTGGCCACAAGGGCACAGTGCTGGCTCATGGTCATCCTGCTGTCCACCAGGACTCCCAGATCCCTTTCCCCTTCACTGCTCTCTAGGAGATCATTTCCTAACCTATACTGGAACCTGGGGTTGTTCCTGCCCAGGTGCAACACCCCACACTTGCCCTTATTATATTTCATCAAGTTTTTCCCTGCCCAGTTCTCCAGCCTGTCCAGGTCTCTCTGGATGGCAGCACAGCCTTCTGGAGTGTCAGCCACTCCTCCCAGCTTGGTATCATCAGCAAACTTGCTGACAGTGCATTCAATTCCCTCATCCAGGTCGTTGATGAATATATTGAATAATACTGGTCCTAGTACTGACCCCTGAGGGACTCCACTAGACACAGGTCTCCAACTAGACTCCGCCCCATTGACCACTACTCTCTGGCTTCTTCCCACCAGCCAGTTAATAATCCATCTCACTACCTGCTCATCTAATCCACACTTCCTCAATTTATCAGCGAGGATGCTGTGGGAGACCGTGTCAAATGCTTTGCTGAAATCAAGATAGACCACATCCACTGCTCTACCATCATCCAGCCACCTGGTCGTGTTTTCATAAAAGTCTAGAAGGTTGGTCAAGCACGACTTCTCCTTGGTGAAGCCGTGCTGACTGCCCCTAACGACCCTCTTATCCTTGATATGCCTAGAGATGGCACCAAGGATAAGTCGTTCCATCACCTTTCCAGGGATGGAGGTGAGGCTGACCGGTCTGTAGTTACCCGGGTCCTCCTTCTTGCCCTTTTTGAAGATTGGAGTGACATTTGCCTTCCTCCAGTCCTCAGGCACCTCTCCCGTTCCCCACGACTTAGCAAAGATGATGGAGAGCGGTCTAGCAATGACCTCAGCCAGCTCCCTCAACACTCGTGGGTGCATCCCATCTGGACCCATAGATTTATGGATGTCCAGGTTGCTTAATTGGTCCCTGACCCAATCCTCATCAACTGAGGCAATCTTCTCCATTGTCCTGTCTCCATCTGGGGTCTCCAGGGTACAGAGCTCCTCAAGACAACTTCTGGCAGAGTAGACAGAGGCAAAGAAGGCATTCAATAGCTCTGCCTTCTCTGTATCCTCTGTCACCAGGGTACCCCCCTCATTTATCAGTGGGCCTACATTGCCTCTGACAATGCAGTAGTTATGTAAGTTATGCAGTAGGGAACAGCAAAGCCAATTTACCGTCATTTTTCCTTTGATCATGAAAACCTTCCTGAGGAATACACTTTAAATAGGCATTTTTTTTGTCACAAGAAGTCCCCACAGAGGATGCATGGCTTAATTTGAACTTCCATACAGAAGGTTTCAAGATGTTTGAGGATAAAGATTGTCATGCAGTTAGCCATCAGCTTAGGATCTCATCAACCTGTATAGGTTAAAGATCTGGGTTCACTTGTGGGCTAAGCAAGGGATATATGTGGCAGCTTGTCAAACACTACAATCTGGCCACATCAAAAGACACAACTATGTCATATTTCAAATAACACAGTGAAGGACAGGCTGACAGATGCTCAAATTACATATATTAAAGGGAAAGAATGAGGTGGAATGGCTTTTCTCATCACATAAGAATATCCACACAAGGTAACAAAGGAAAATTATCACCATAAATGTCTCACAGCCGAAGTTGACATTTATAAAGCAGGTAGACTGTACGAAAGGAAGAATCTGATCATGGTGTTTTTAAAGAAAAATAAAAAAAACAAAAAACAAAACAAGCCCCAAAACACAACCAACCAACCCCACCACACACCACAATATTGCTTGGTTTGATATGAGCCCTGACATCTACTAAATGTCATGTATTCATGTCACTGATTAATGCCATATCACAAGGAACCAGTCCTGAGATGCTCCATCTTGGAAACTTGCTCAGAGACACTTTTCCATTGTTTTCAGTAAACTCAAGATCAGAACCTTGGTTCAGATTTTGATACGTTGAATGAAAACCAAAATAATCACATTATCACTTCTTAGAGATCAGACCAAAAGTGTTTCTTTGATTTTAGGATACCGAGTCCACATCTGTATCCTTAAGCTCTCTTTGCTACATATCAAACCACCTTTATTCATCAGCCCCATTTTACAGCAGCCAGGAGAAACCTGGATTTATCTCCAAGACACACTGTTCTTTTTACAATTAAGGCTAACACATGGAATGTGATGGATTTCTTCTCCCACACTCTGCACCTGCAATATTGTGCTTCAGGCTCTTGGCTAACCAGTCCTTACTGGTTTACAAAAGGCAAGGCAGCTGTCTTTTGTCTACAATTTCCACAGTTATTTTTTCCTTTTTTTTTGCCCCCTCCCTCCAGGATAATTTGGAGTCTGAAAAGCCTTAATCTCATGAATGGCTTGAACTAGGTGCCACACAAGTTCCTCTCCATGGTTGCCTTTGAGGCTTAGAGAAACAGAGATGAAGCATGCTTTAGATTATAAAGATACCAAAGTTTTCTTTAGATAGAAAATATCTTCCTTGTTAATCATTGCATAGAATAAACATAAGGACAGAGGGTCGAAAAAGGAGGTGGAATTGAAAATAATTTTAGGTTATTGGATTGAATTTCCACTTAAGATGACCATGGTGCATAAGGAAAGAACGTGGGAGTTACCTGAGTGCAGTGAAAGGAGATAAGTTAGGTGTAGACAAAACAAAATTAATCACATGGGGTGGGGAAGAAAAGGACAAAAGGGAGATGCTAGAGTTAGGGAGTGAGAGAAATATAAGTTACATGGACAAAAACATGCTTAGTAGAGTATAGAGAGGAAAAGGGAGGGAATCTAGACTGGAAGCCTAAAAATGACCATTACAAAAAAAATCTCATTAAAGAAGGAACAGGAAATACTTGAAAGGAAAAGTAGCTGCTACAAGGAGATGAAAATCACAAGAGAAGCCATATGTACTTGAAAGATTGTGAAAAGAGCTGATGAAATAACAGAATGTACATAAGACCAAAAATAGCCTGAGGGGGAAATTAGACTGAAAAAGGGAATTGTAAAGTAAAACAACAGAAAGTGTTCAAGCACACAAAAAAAAAGAAAAAGAAAAAAGAGAGATCAAAAGCACTGATGGGGAGAACAGTGCGCTGTACTATATTTTGTGAAAGGACAGAGCATATTTACCACTTTCAAGGTTTACCACTCTTAGTCCAAAAAGGTTTAAACTAAAATCGATACAAGCAGTTTCCTGGAGTGTGTTCATGGACTCCTGTTTTACAAGGATGTCATTTCTCCTATTTGTTTTTCTGTTTCCAGATGTTACCCCTTTCCATCACCTTAAAACCAGCTCTACCAAATCCCAAAGCAGTTGACTTCCTACCACCAGCTCCTGTTCCCTGCATCTTTCTTTGTGGGTGACAGCAAAGATAAAATATGGCCCAAATAGTGTTGTCAGCAAAACATCCATTTCTCGCCTGACTCCCAGCACCACTTGCTGCAAATCTCACTTTGCTACCTTCAATCGGGTTCCTGCCCTTGAAGCATTAATGAGTATGCATTATTTTATTTTCAAACTAATGTGTGGAGTCACTGTCATTAAGCAATAAATAAAATTTTTAAAACTCCAAGTTTCAGCTTTCACTGGTGCTGGCAAGAGTCAGGTGTAGCAGCAATGGTGTTATTCCAATATCAGATAGTAACTGAAAGCAAGAGTCATGCAATTTGTTCTTGACTACCACACAAAGTTCCAAGGGCATATGAAGATAATTTCCCTCCACGTTTCAAAACATGTTTTTATTTTTTTTTTTTTTAAGGAATAGCTTTGCTTATTTCAAATATTCTTTTTCACTATTTACTTCTATTCTTCAAGAAAATAAAAGCAGCAATCTGTCCTTTCACAGAGCAACAATGTGCAGAGATATTAAACCTGAGGTGATCAAATACTTGGAGAGTCATAAAAGTACCAAGACAAGGAAGAAGCTGTGTTTTAATTAGCAAACATCGGTCATTATCATTTTAACAATTGTATTTCCTGGAATAAAAAAAAAAAAAAAAAGATTATTTTCAGCATCTCTTGAACTTAAACATGCTGAAGTCTGATGGAAGCCAGTACTGACACAAGTAGGTATAGGACTGCTCTGCTGAGGGATTTTATAATCCAGTGTACATAGATTCAGAACTGTAAATATAATTATTTCAGAACCCATTTACTTGTTAAAATTAATAGCAAGAGAACACGAGTTGCTTTATAGCTGCAACACACAATGGATCCAATAAGGGATATAAACCAGAGCCATATTTTATGTTCAAGCTTGCATAACATCCTGTCTCAAAGAAGTTGCTTGCTGTCTTCACAGTCCTTAGACACATACACACACCTCTGCAAGGAGATATTTTGGACTACTAGATAAATGGAATCATTAGCAACACACACAAAAATAACCCACAGATGGTTGTGGGCTCATTATGAATAGGTATTCTGGAGTTTTGCTTCTTTTAATTTTGTTTTTATTTTTACTTAGTATAAATCCATCAAAGCCAATACACTCATGGATATGTGTAAGGCATTGTTCATAGGAAATATGATTTACTTGACTTTATCAGCAACAAATTAAATAAAATAAGGGCACTCATAGTTGGGTTTAATGGCCTTTAGTTTCTCCTGCAGGCACCAATTTTAAAACAAAACAAAAAAACATCTTTTAAGGTGCATGATTAGGGCTTTTATTTATTTATTCTTTAGGTATCTCAGATTTTCCTGTGATGGGTCATTTACTCTAGGAGAATCTTCTTCTGGACTTCAGAGTTTCCAACCCAATGTTCACAGCTTGTGGTGGGGCACACAGGAAGGAGTTCAATGGTAAAGTGGTTTCAGCAGTACGTGGTTCTGTAATCTCAACTACTTCTGCAATTTAAAATGGATAAGAAGAAACAGTTTTTCTGGACTACAACCCCATTCTTCCAGGGAGACAGAACAGATTAGTAAATATCCCCTCCCTGACTTTTGGGCACCAGTGCCCCTGGAAATATTGGGACTGGGAGCACAAGGCCTTTGCTTCACTCTAAGGTAGCCCAAACCACAGACATTTTTCAAAGTTCACATAGAACTACTTTTCTGATTTAGCTATCAGTGCCTTATTAGCCTGCACTCTTCATTGTTCTCCTCTGCTTCAAACAGCCATAGTTCTCCAATTTAAATGCAACACAGCAAAGTTTAATCATATCCCATCCCTACTATCCCCTAGTTACCTGGCTGTAGAAAGCTAGAAGCTCACTCTATGCAATTTTGATATTTTAATTGCATTTGGAAGATTTCCGTTTCCAGTGTGCTCTGACTGTGGCAGTGAAACCATTTCAATGGCTAATTGATGCATTTCCTTGCCCCTTGTTATTATGCAGTAAAATATGCTTACTTGAAAAAGGCTTGTTTGTCTGGATTGCTGGGAATCACTGACAAAGAGCTTTCCCCTTTTTGAACAGCACTGAACAAGCCAAATTCAATATTTCATACACAGTGCTCATAACCACCTTGGAGATTTTCAGAATATTGTTTGATTGCTCCTCATCAGAATATTTATTTCTATGGTTCATTTTCTCCAAGACACAGCTTTTGTTCACAACAATGGCCTTTCACTTGAAACAAAGTGAGAGTTTCAGCTCTTAGGTACCAGTGCGATTCATTACAACCCGCCTGTCACAGAAAGCAAATGCTGAGGCTGTGCATGGATGAAATCCAACAGCGCACACCTATCTACAAGAAAAAGAAAAATGCTTGAGACAAGAAGCCTCAGCTCATTGTGTCAGTCTGTGTTTGTTTGAATAACTATTCACATTTCACTGCCTGGGGCTCTCATGCCATCGTTTTGTAACCCTCTGACAAGGACCATTTGGATTTTTAATGTCTTCCCTATGGAAAGTAATTAAGGTGGATGAAAACCTTTGTGCTGCAATAGTTTGGGGCTTTTCTTTAGCTACTAATTATTTTGATTGAAAAGGAAATCTTTGTTGCAGCTCTTGGTACAGTCAGGTATTTTATAGCTTTTCCTTTACAGCTGCTCTAAACATTCATATTTGCTGGACTAACTCCCACAGTTGACAATTGCCATTATACTGTAGGAGAAGCACTTCAGGAGAGAAGGAAAGCTGCCTTGATATTCCCTTCCCTTGTCTTGCCTGCCTATATATCTTACCACAGCTCATGGCTATCTCAGGCAATTGGAAAAGTTAATATAAGGAAACTTTTGGCCAGTTGAAGAGGGTAAAAATCAGAATAGAAAACAATCTTGCTTTTTTTTTTTTAATAAACTATTGCATTTTCCTTTCACCTAGTTGTCCTTAATGTATTGATATCTGACTATTATTTTTTTCTGTACAGATATCAAGCTGTTGTTTCCATCCAGTAGGCAGTTAGAATCAGTTGCTTTGTCTGACAAAAAATAAAATGCTTTCCAGAAGGTACTGGAAGAAAACAATTAACAGATGATCTTCCATGACTGCTGTTGACAACAGTATATTTCATTATTGTTTGTCATCTCTTGTCTTCAGTTCATAAACAGACAAAGATTTTCCCAGGGGTCCATCTATGTTGACATGTGGTTCTATACTGACAGTTTCAAATTAGTAGCTGACATGAATTACCATAAAACTTGGCATCTTTCCTCTTCATCACTGAAAATGAAATTTAATTGAGGAAAGCAGCAGCAGGTGGAATTAAAACTTATCCTTTTAGAAATCTGGTGATAAATACTGGAGATTTAGAAAATTAATAATGAGTTTAGAGAAGAGCTGATGTAGAAGAAATAAGACCAGAACAGCAACAGGAGAACTTCGACAACAGAGGAGTCCAATGTTTTAACTATAGGAATGAGTATGAGACAACAGCAGATAAAGTGCTTGGCTAAAAGTTAAAGACGACTTTTTGGCGTGGTGAAAAAGGATGGAAGAAGATTTTACATTAAAATGGAAAAGAATAAGGTAGGGTAAAATGGTTGAGATAAAATAGCCAGTGAAAAACATTGACCAAAACTTGGCTGGCAACAGAAAGGATATGAATATTTTGGATACAAACCATTCATTTTCATGTCAAAAAGGAAAGGATTATCTGTGCCGAAAGCAGGAGGGAAAGCGCTTGGAAATCTGTGCTCATTTCTCTTTTATGTGCCCTTGAGCCAGTCACTTGTGCCAACATTTTCAAATGCAATTGTCCTAATTAGACCATGACTTCTAGATGGTCTGTTGAGCATCTGCAACATCTACAGCAACAGAGACACACTTGTAGCAAGGAAAAGAAAAAATCATTAATCCCGGAAAACCATTGAAGAAATCTAATTTTCTGAGCTATCTGTTAATTAAGAAGATTAGATGTAGAGCTGTAAGCAAACAAACTCAGTGTCTTTCTTTTTTTTCAGGATTGTTTTAGTTTCTGTGGATGTTAAAACCCTGAAGTTTTCCCAAACCTATGCATGTGAACTGAACAATAAAACTTCAAAAGAAGTTCAAATAGGATTACCCAAGCTAAATCTCATTCTTTAATAGTCAGTTCTTTCTCGATACATGTATCAACACCCTGTTGATAATGGCTGGACAGATGGTACACAAACCCTTAGACTCCAAAAAATCATGTTAGCACAGCTTCGTTTAAGATGCTAGAAGTGTTTGGTCTGCATTTTCATACCCAAAAACTTAATCTGCTTAACATGGCTAGAAGAATAATTTTTCCCCCCTCTGCATTCAGAGTAACTTTCCATGACAAACACTGCCCAAAAGGTTTAAATAAGTCATAAAGAACTGGGTTTTGGGGTTTGGATTTTTTTTTTTTCCATCCTAGCTTGTTCCATTTTCATATTCCACCAAGCACGTCTGCTTCAGAGCTCCTAAGCTAACTAGGCAAATCATACATTTGCAGTGCATTTGCACTGTCCACTCCTCATTTTGTTGGTTCACAGCTTGGGAGCGAGATTTGCAGAGATGCCAACGCTTGCTCTGTACAAAGGTTCTTGGAGGATTTGTGGAAATCCATCATGAGTCACAGCCAGTGCTGCTTAAACCTGCCCTATCAACAAGCAATATCTACTGCAACAGCAATACGTAACAGTAAAGTTTCTCTATTTCTTGTAAAGATGTAAAACTTATGCAATAAATCTACTTATTCTCTTGTGTGCTTAATGCTATCAATTACACAAATATCCTGGTCATTCTTTCTCACACTGTCTGTACTTCAGACAGTGACACTGAGCTGTAGCTTCACATTTCTATGATCCTTCAGTTTGGCTGAGGATTCCTTTAGCAATTTTTTTCTCACCATTTTCACAGGAGGACTGGAACACTGTAGCACATCTGTCAGATCTTTCTCCTTAACATAAAACAAACCACCACAATAAGCCACTTTGCTCTTATTTTTTGTTTTATATTAAAAAAAGAGCAACCCAGATTATTATATATGAAGATATCAAAGTGCAGCTTAGGTTCTCTGAGGTTTTCAGATTATTCTGCTTAAAACTTACATAACAAAGTCCTTCATATCACCTGCACTTTTAAACTATTACAGTATTATTAAGGTAGCAAGGATTCAGATCTGTAGTTCCTATATTGCATTCACAGGTCTCTGATGTGCCTGAAAGACACTGGCAGGATAATTGGTTGACTCCAACCTATGTCACAACCTTTCTGCACCTTGGATGCAAGTGGCCTTTGGGTTCCACCATCATTACATTAGATAATTCTCAAGAGGAAAGAAACACAGATTGAGCTTTTTCCATGGAATGCAGTGCAAGCATCACAGCCGTGTGCTGTCCACTACAACTGGAGCAAGGTAAATTGCTTAATTCCCTTGTTTTGCATCCAAAATCTCCTCTTTTAAGTATTGCTGTCCTGTATAACCATCTCAGACGTTACTGATGAGATTTAGGTAATTGCCAGTGGTGCCTCAGTTGATAAATTGGTTCCCATCTGAGGCACTACACCATTGAGGGGTGGAGTACTTCTCCTATGAGGACAGGCTGAAAGAGTTGGGGCTGTTCAACATGGAAAAGAGAAGGCTCCAGGGAGATCTTATAGCAGCCTTCCAGTACCTGAAGGGGTGACAAGAAAGCTGGGGAGGGACTTTAGACAAGGGCAGTTAATGATAGAACAAGGGGTGATGGCTTTACACTGGAAGAAGGGAGGTTTAGATGAGATATTAGGAAGAAATTCTTTGCTGTGAGGGTGGTGAGACACTGGCCCAGGGTGCCCAGAGAAGCTGTTGCTGCTCCTCCCTGGAAGTGTTCTCAGCCAGGTTGGATGAGGCTTTGAGCAACCTGGTCTAGTGGAAGGTGTCCCTGCTGATGGCAGGGGGGTTGGAACTGGATGAGCTTTAAGGTCCCTTCCAACCCAAACCATTCTATGATTCTATGAGATCAGGTGGCCTCAGACTGACATTGCACTCCTCTTAATTAGCCCAGCAAATTGCTGGACTAGATAGTCAGCACAGGAAAGAGAGAAACTTTCCATCAGGAAAGGAAGTGGAAATGTCTGGTAGGACAATACTGAAAATCAACCCAAGGAGGAAAATGGTGAAAATGTCTGCTGAATCAGTAGGCAGGCTCAAAAGTAGACCAAGGGAAGCAGATACATGAGAGCATCGAGCATTTGTTTTCCATCCTTCATTCCAGTATTTTACTTAAACTGATCTACTTGCCATTACAAAGATTTCAGATACTTCTGTTGATAAAATAGCTCTGTAAATCACAATAAAAATCTTAGTGTAACAGTCAGCACTATTATTATGTTTGTAAACTACCTTCTAAAGAGTTAGAGTTTGTTGGTTTGGGGTTGTTTGGTTGTTTTGTTGGGGTTTTTTTTTAGTCAAACCCAGGACATCAGCGTGGTGAGTTTTACCCTTCCAAAAAAGAAGGCAATATGTAAACAGAATAGATCCTTTTCATAACTCAGTTGTGTTGCTTTATTTCCCTTCCAAGTAATGACTAACCCAGCCATCAGCTGCTGCCTTCCAGGTACGGAGCTCCCCAGTGTTCCCATGCCAGTGACTCTAGCCAGACCATTAACAGCAGAGCTGACTGTGTGCTCCTCTAACTGATACTTGGCTTTACACCAGGGGAATCCTTATGCCCAGTCATGAGTAGCACACACAATATTAGAGAGCTGTAACGTTATTTTGTTTCTAATAAAATATGTTAGCTACTAAGTCCAATGATGGAAGCCAACTGTGTTCTCTCAGCTCACCATTTCTCCTTCAGTTTTTCATTTCATCTGTTAACTGTGTTAATATTATGATTAAAATCAAAACAACTATGTAATAGCTATTATTACATTTTTTACTATAATTATTCCCAACTGCCACAGCCAGGATTCAGGATTTTGATGTCCAAGACACTGTGAGCTGTACTCAGATGGTATAATTTCTGCACAAGCCTCCTTATATAAGATGGGATACAATGAAGAGTTGGGACCAGCCCATATATGGTCAATTTCAATTTTGAGGGTCCAAGGAAAAACATCCAGAAAGAACAGAGAAAGAAAAAGAAGAAAAGTATTAGAAGCCATTAAGCATGAGCCCCTTTCTGACCAGCTTAAGCTGGTTGATGGCTGAAGGGACTCTTTGCAAGTGGTTGGGATCTCTCTCTACTCCTCCTGCCCATGTATTTCCTCTGAGGTGAACCCAGAAATCCTTTGGACCTGGACAGTGTCTTGGCTCCATTACTTTGCCTGTGCTCAAGGTAAATACACTCACTGCTTCCATAATAGCATATCCAATAACGAATAACAGGGCTTGGCTTGGTTTTTAATCAAATCAGGCTCTCCCCATTAAGCTGAATTGTTTGTATTTCAGTACAATGGTTTCATTTTACTCTAAGATTTCCCTTGTTTAAGATAATTTTACAGATCTAGTTTTCCATTTATTTTCAGCTCGTTAATATTTCCCTTTGCCTGGTGAATGGGAATTATCTCAGCATTCTGTAATGTCTGTGTTCTTCCAGCAATACTCATTTAGAGGGTATACAAACACTTCCACATGTGGATATTTTGAAATCTGGAGTTAATTACAGTAATTTCTATTCAAACAGGCATACCAAGAATAAAGCAAGAGGAAGCTGGATTTCTTGGTGTAGTGCCTGAAGAGGTGCATCAGTTAGAGACATAAGGAGCCAACTTTTTTTTTTCTTTTACTATTTTCCTCAGATCCTTCAGATGCCCTTGGAATAGTAAAGCAAAACACAGTTTGTAGGAAAATGTAATAACTTTTTATTACACCAACAGGTACATCCAAAAGAAACACACAAAAGTGGCCTCTGTCAAGGACAACATGGGCATCCTCAGATATCTTCCTGGACATTGACCTCCCTCCTAATGAGGACAGATCTCACAAAGGACAGCAGCAGAGTCCTCCCACAGGGACAAGTGGTAGTCTTCCTCTACTTCCCTGGAAGAAAAGTGATGAAGCTCTGCTCACACTACATCCAGCTATGGATATGTCCATCATGAGCTTTGTAGTAGGATTTCATCCTTTTTTAAGTTACAGAAGCCCAGGGTGAGTGAAGGCTAAGGAATAAAAGACCTATGACTCTTTCTCCCCATCCTGATGCAGTAAAAAGCACAATGGCAAAGAAATTGCAGAAAGCATATGTTCAGGAATAAAAAAACTCCAAAAACCCCCCAAACTCCCCAAACCCACCCCCAAACATACACAAATACAATGAACAAAACAAACAACAAAACCCCAAAAAACCAACCACAGTGGAGTGGAGTTTTGAATCCAAGTCTACAACAGTCCCACTAAGCTCTGAGGCATTAGGATGATGCCTAGGACCAACAAATTGAGTATTTTACTATTCAGAATAATCCCCTGAAGTGCACTGGGTTTTCACCAGGCACTTGCTAGCTCTTTCATTGTACACAAACTTGCTGGGGCTGCTGCAGCCCTCAGTCATCAACTACTAATTAAAAATATTTACTTCCCTTCCCAATCTCTTATTTAACATTCCACAACAGACCTCAGCCGTGTTCAATAGTCTCACTAGCCATTGCCAGCAAACATTGATTAAATGAACATGGTTTATCACACAGGAACAAGCTCCAGGCTCCGATCCCTGCTGGGTACAGATGTCACTATGCATTCTGCTCAAAAATGTTCTGCCACGGACAGGCAGGAGCAGATTACCTTACAGAAAGAGGATGCAGCATCCCAGAACAAGCATTGAGAAGCATTGTAATCATCCCAAGTGTACAAAGAATACAGAAGCAAGCAGGGATATTCTCTTAACCTCTAAGTTTATGGATGCAAGCAGGTTAGTGAGACATATAGAAGAGGTAGCTCAAGACACAACACTGTGGTGGGATCTTACTCATGCACCCAAAACAGCAGCCACAGAATAAGACACAAATCTGCTGTCTGTACACTGATGGTGGAAACTTCACAATATCTTAGGGGAAGGGATGGGCTGTCCAATCGTACCTGACACTAAAAACATTCCTGTGACTAAGGCATGCCTTCTAGGGTGGCTCCACAGGGGCAATCGTACACAAGCAATGAGAAATTGCTTCACATAATATGTATTTCAGAAAGAATCTCCTCATAGATGCATGTACCAATATGACCAAAGTTTTGGGATTGCCAATGGGGTTTTTTCAACAAGTTTTTGTTTGGTTGGGTTTTTTCTTCCCCATTTTATATCCAGAACAAAACCTCCAACCAAGTCATACACCCCTTCACCTAGTTCTAAAAAAAATTGCCAAGCCCACTCACAAGATGTACAACCCAGCACAATATTTCCTGGTTATATTAGATCTCAGATAAAACTGTCACCAACCTGAGCTCACAAGTTTCCAATATTCTTATTGTACTGAGTAGAAATTAAAATTTTAAGCACACATTAGATAGTAAAGTTCTTGAGATTTAATATCTTTGTAACTGTTAAATATCCACAGGACAGTTAAGGGTAAATTTACTCAAACCTTTAAAACCCTGGAAATGTGAAGCATTTCCAACCAAATATTAACTTTACTCCAAGGAAAAAATACGCAAACAAAAATTTTTAAGAAGTGCTTAACTAGGGCTAGTTTTCTAAGTAGAAAATTAAACTTTCTACTGCTTTCCATTCCCCAGGATTCTTAGAAGAGCTTCATTTAACACTGAGGAAGCTCAGGTTTTTGCTTTAGCTTTTCCCTAGTTTGCTCCACAGCTTCTGATCTTACCAGCTGCAAGTGCTGCTGACTTAAGTGGCATTCAGTATCTCCTGACACCAGTACACATAATGGGCAAACCAAAAGTTACATGATAAATCAGAATTTCTTGATTTGAAGAAAACAGAAACCCAGGGGGTGTTTGGGATAGAAATGTGGAGGTGAACAGTGTGGGGAAAAGCAGCATGAGCTTATTTC
This sequence comes from Caprimulgus europaeus, assembly GCA_907165065.1. The sequence goes on from OU015529.1 coordinate 6,197,389, forward strand.
TTCACTAGTCTGTAGAATTTATATAAAGACAAAAAAGAAAATACTTCCTTTTTTCTATTCAGTTTTTACACAAGTCACAAGTATCACATTTAAAAATTAATAACTAGCTTATGAAAGTTAATTCCCTTTACCTCTGACAGAACTTTTATTTTCCCCAGAAAATTCACAAGTTTCTGTAAAAGGAGTTGCAGAAAGGCAGTATTTCTTAAAGCTAACATTGACATAAACAATATTAAAACCACCAAGATAACTTATTTTCTGTATTAAAAAAGAAAAAGATATTTTTTTAACACATGCAGAGCTCAGTAGAAAACAAACACCATCCCTGTTGCTTTCAGTTTATGTATATATAGAATTAAAATGAACTTACATTTTTTTCTACTAGCACATCAAAGCTCTGTTGTTAGACACAGTCCTACAGGAAGCAGGAGGGTGTCCTATTGTGCTGGTTTCCAAATGAGCAAGAGTACTAAAAGAACATATATTTTTAAAAAACCCTAAAATGTTCTAATTAAAAGAAAAAGAAAACACACACACAAAAAGAACTAATAACAAAAAACCTGAAAAAGACAAATAAATATAGCTAAGAACTTTGTGTAAAGCAAAGCATTGAAGTAAGAATAATACCTGCTGAAGAGCTCTTTATATCCCCTCTCTTCATGCTCTTTAGCACAGGTGGGTTCCTATTGACTTCAGCTGCCCATTTTTATAGCAGCTGTTTCCTTCACTCTGCATTGCAAGTGTTGCCTCTGCTTTAGGGGCTTTTCTCCCTCCTTCCTGGACATGGTTTATGAGCTCTGTGAGATCAGCCATGGAGAGTGATTTAAGGCAAATATCATAGAATTGTTTTGGGTGGAAAAGACCTTTCAGATCATCAAGGCCAAATAAATCCCTAACACTGCCAAGTCCACTGCTAAACCATGTCCCAAAGCACCACATCTACGATCTGATAAATATCACCAGGGAAGGTGACTCCACCATGTCCCTGGGCAGCCCCTTCCAATGCTTGATAACCCATTTAGTGAAGAAATTTTTCCTGATACCCCATCTAAACCTCCCTTGGTGCAACTTGAGGCCATTTCTTCTTGTCCTGTCCCTTGTTCCTTGGTTGAACAGACCCACCCCCAGCTCTCTGCACCCTCCTTTCAGGGAGTTGTAGAGAGTCAGAAGGTCTCCCCTCAGCCTCCTTTTCTCCAGGCTCAACACTCCCAGTTTCCTCAGCTGGGAACTCATCACATTTGTGCTCCAGACCCTTCCCCAGCTCCGTTGCCCTTCTCTGGACACGCTCCAGCACCTCCATGTCCTTCTTGGAGTGAGGGGCCCAAAAATGGACACAGTAGTCAAGATGTGGCCTCACCAGTGCCAAGAAGAGGGGGACAGTCATTGCCCTGGTCCTGCTGGCCATGCCATTTCTGATACAAGCCAGGATACCATTGGCCTTCTTGGCCACCTGTGCACAGTGCTGGCTCATTTTCAGCTGGTTGTCAACCAACACCCCCAGATCCTTTTCTGCCAGGCAGCTTTCCAGCCACTCCTCCCCAAGCCTGGAGTGTTGCATGGGGTTGTTGTGACCCAAGTGCAGGACCCAGCACTTGACCTTGTTGGATCTCACACAATTGGCTTCAGCCCATCAATCCATCCTGTCCAGATCCCTCTGTAGAGCCTTCCTACCCTCCAGCAGATCAACATTCCCACCCAGCTTGGTGTCATCTGCAAACTTACTGAGGGTGTGCTTGATCGTCTCATCCAGATCATTGATAAAGATATTCAACAGAGCTGGCCCCAGAACTGAGCCCTGGGGAACACCACTTCTGACTGGCCACCAGTTGGATTTAACTCCATTCACCACAACCTGGGCTGGGCCATCCAGCCAGTTTTGCACCCAGCGAAGAGTACACCTGTCCAAGCCACGAGCAGCCAGTTTCTGCAGGAGAAGCTGTGGCATTCTCGATGCTACAGTGTCTGGGTCTGCAGCGAGGAAAGAGGGAAGGTAACCAGGCATTGTACCAAAACACTCCATGGCAAAGTGTTAACTCACTGCAGACGGGGTTAAGTCAGACACTGACCTCAAGCATTGCACTGTCTATGGTCTGCAGTGGGTCCGTGCCTGAAATTCTGCTTTTGCAGTAGCAGGGAGCAAGGTCCTTTTTATCTGGTCCTCAAAACAGTGGCATGAAGACCTACACCAAAGACTCAAAGGGAATCCTATTTCAGGATTAGGTACTCTAGTGAAAAAATATTTGTTTACAGTAAATACAGAGACATTTCTAAGAAATTCAGGGGGACAAAAGTGAAATCCTGACTGTAGCTTTCTACGCAGACACTGCGCAGCCATAACCCCAAAGCCCTTGCACTGATACAGGTAACTTTCCTGCTTGCATAAACACAGTAGTAAGTTATCCTTGTGATTCCTGCTTTTCCAAAGGAATCAGCAGCACTCAGTGTGGGAGTATCAGGAGAACAAGAGACAGTGTTACAAATTCTTTTAAAATAAATCTGGCAAAGCCATATAACTTTAGATGAAGATTAGTCACTTATCTGTAGTTCTGCAGCGTGTGTCTGGGTCACAGGGAGTTACTTTTTCCACAGACTAGATTTAGTTTATTACATATTTGCTATCAAGGGTACTGTAAAGGTCTAGTGCTCTCATAACAACTTTTGTGGCACACTAAGATTGGCAGGTGTTTACTGATGGAAATATGTGGGTCAGTGCACTAATTTGTCTAGAAAAAAAAACAAATCTGTGATAGACTGAAATTGATTTTGAAGCTAATTGTCTAGAGAATCTTCCACCAAACACAGTAAAATTTTAAACTCCATTAAAATTCAGGTTCTTCTCAGTGGTGTCCAATGATAGGACAAGGGACAATGGGTGTAAACTGGAACAGAGGAGGTTTCGCTTAAACTTGAGAATAAACTTCTTTACTGTGAGGGTGACAGAGCACTGGGACAGGCTGCCCAGGGAGGTTGTAGAGTCTCCTTCTCTGGAGACATTTGAAACCTGCCTGGATGCCTTCCTGTGTGATCTCATTTAGGTGTTCCTGCTTGGACAGGGGGATTGGACTGGATGATCTTTTGAGGTCCCTTCCAATCCCTGACATTCTGTGATTCTGTGTAAAAACAAAAATTAACCAACGAGCTGTCACATGTGTGGCTCGTGCTTAACACACATATGGCTACTCCCCTAAGGCACAGCCAGTGTCTCTGAAAGGCTTTTGCATTTAACAAATATCTCCTCTCAGCTACTGCTATCTGTTTCAATTTTCTTCTGACCGTCTGCCTCTGGGACTTTTTAATCTTCCAGGATGTGGTTTTGTCTTTCAACACGCTACGACTCATCACGGCGAGCTACAGTCCATACCTTTGTGTGCAATAAACCTTTAGGGCTGAAGAGGAGAGGCACACAGCTTGCTCTGTGACATTTCAGTTCATCACCTCTCCCAGATCTTTAAATATCCAGAGTGCTTAGCTCATATTCAGAGTCCTTCCAGCTCATTAGGGGCCTGTGATTCCCTCACAACCCAGCAGAAGGAATATGTGCTTTGAAAGATCCACTTTCCTCAGTTCTCTGCCGGGTAAGAACAGTTTGCAACAGCTTTATCAGCTTTCCATCTAATTCCCCTGCTCTCTTAGAGTCAAATATTGCTGCGAGCTGTGGTTCTAGGCTAAAAGCACTTCCTCTCACTTCCACCATACACAGAAATATTTTTATATCAATAGTAGTTTGAAAAAGATTAATTGGGAAAAAAAATGACTTCTGAAAGAATTATGTTCCCATCATATTTATTCATTTCCAGTCTCTTTTGTAGCCTGCCTGAAATGAAAGTCACCTGCTGGCAATACTATTTTGTTGTTAATGCTTGTTTTTGTTACTGGTTCTGTCAACACTTTCAGAAGGTTCAGGTTTTTTCCCCTGATGGAGGACTCTGGTCCCCACTGGTGCAGACTGCTCTCCATCAGCTTGCTAGCAGATTTTAATTCATGCCAGTGATTCTTTAATATCTATTTGTTCCTGCTTATACCCATAGCAGATACCTCCAAAGTTGTACTGTTTTGTTTATCTCTTCTCACAAGGAAAAAGTGATAGGACAAGAGGAAACGACCTCAGGTTGTGCCAGGGGAGGTTCAGGTTGGATATCAGGAAAAATTTCTTCACTGAAAGGGTTATCAGGCACTGGAAAGGGCAACCCAGGGAAGTGGTTAAGTCACCATCCCTGGAGGTGTTTAAAAGATGGGTAGGTGGGGTGCTAAGAGATATGGTTTAGAGGTGAACTGCTACGGTTGGACTCAATGACCTGAAAGGTCTTTTCCAACCAAATGATTCTATCATTTGTGTTAACTCATTCTCCTAAGCTCCTGTGGCATATTCAAGAAAATAGTGTGCCACATTTTCCTCTGACTTGCAGGAGGCAGGGAATTAAACAACTTGTTCTCACCAATTTTCTGTATTCCTCACAGCAGAGCCAAATTAATGCTGCTTGCTCCAGTGCAACCTCCCTCTGATCTTTCAGAGTTGAAGGCAGTGAATCTCCATTTCTTCTGGAATATATTCAGATGCATGGGGAATATACTCAGGGCTATCATCTTTGCCTCTCAGCAATGACAAACCTTTGGCAGATGCTCCTGTGGATGCCATGTTGCTGCTGGCTCCATGGGGCTACCTGAGGTGAAAGTTGGCTTCTCAGATGTCTCCAGCTACAGTGGTTTGGAATATTGTGTCTTCTGTTTTACTGGTTTAGAGAGCTTCAAATTGCCATCAGAAATATTTTTCACTGGCACAGATAATGAATGATTTCTATTTGGAAAAGAAAAACAGTGAGAAGTAGTTTTTTATTTTTGTCTCATTTTGCACTAGAGTTGGAGAGAACTTTTTTTCCTAGAGATTAAATCAATTTTGATGCAACTTTTTTCAGTAAAGTTTTGCAGATCCAGGATGGAGTTTATGGGAAAGATGAAAGGAAAAGGCAAAAAAATCAGATCTCAGAAAAGCCCAGACTATTGATGCCTGGTCAAACAGGATTTAACTGTTAACACACAAAAAAAATCTAAATAGGAGCAAAACACCAATTTTGTTTCAAACCACAATTTGCTAATTTATGTGCTGTAGCAAACTGATACAACAAAATTCACTGCAAAACCTTATAAAAGTGAAGATAGTATTTGGTTTAATTCAAACTCCATTATCACACTTCCCTTGTATGCATGTATTCACAAGCACCAGTACTTGTGCATACAAATTGTCTGGCATGTGACACTGAGAGCAAGGTTTATCAAAACATACCAATCTTTTAAACCCACTCTATTGTTTCTTCTGAAACTCTGGCACATGAACATTTCCATTCCTACTTGTACCCAAACCAATTTTAACATTTCTCATGTAAATCTCTGCAACGCCATGTTTTTCTCCATTAGTCAGGGCCAAATCATGACAAATGAGCAAGTCACATCTTCCTGTAACTGCTATAAAGACTTCAGAAACTCTGTTTTTTTCCTGATTTTAACCAAAAAACAAGTGTGCTGTGGCCATAAATCATTACCAGAATATCTTCGTCCTGCTTGTTTGCTTGGGAGGAAGTTCCCTAAACCTAAATGTATTTAAAAATTAATTCCTGTTTTTAAGGCACTGTTATCTTCAGGAAAATTAAGATTTTTTTTTTTCTTATTGTACAGTTGTAGTAATATTTTTTGAATTCTCAAAACACGTATAGCATTGTGGCATTTTTCTACCTAAATTGGGAGCCAATGCTGCTTAAGCTTAAGCAAGTCTATCCACAAAGTCCTCTCACCTCAAACACAGCAGGAAATAAAATCCTATCTTAAAAACCCTGAGGCACTCCAATATGTTTGGTACCAGGAGACCCATCCTCCCATCTGCCACACATGGTCCCAGCTGCATCACCAAGTGCTCTTCCAGCCCATCATACCCACCACTTGATCTCTCAGATGAACAACAGAGGAGGTTCTTACATGTCTGATGATTGCAACTATATTGGGTAAAGAAACTAGCAGCCATGACCCGTCCTCTGACACTAGTTGCTATGCAGTTTGGTTGGTCAGGCCCTGATTCTTGCCCATTTTGAACAACAAAAGGTTGGTGTCTGAAGGTCCAGCATTTAACTCTGACCCACTCTTGCAATTCACAGCTCATTTTTGCTGCTTTTCCTACAGAATGGGCCTTGATTGCTCTTTCTCTTGAGCTGGAAAGAGCACTTGGTATTTCCAGCCTTTAACAAGGCTTAGGTCTGAGATGGTCTTTTCATTCAAAAGTCCCCTAATGGCAGTTATCAAGGGCTTTCAATGTGACAATCACTTTCTAACACTGAAAATCCAACTTAAATATTCAGGATGTGGAAACAATTACGTAAATTATCCTAGCTGCTGAAGACCAGATTGTCCAATGGAAAGAAAATGCCTGTTATGGCCAGAGACTTACCCTCCCAGGGTTCCTGTTGCACTTCTGAAAGCCCCTGGCAGCACCCCAATTGACTGGTGTGGGAAGATGGATGGCTCTTTGCCCAGCCTCCAGCACCAGCCCTGCTGCTTCTTACTGATCTTTCCCAATGTACTCGATTTGCATGGCAAGGTTTTGGTAGTAGGGTGGCTACGAGGGTGGCTTCTGTGAGAAACTTGCAGAAGCTTCCAGTATGTCCAATAGAGCCAATGCCAACCGGCTCCAAAATGGACCCACTGCTGACCAAGACCAAGTCCATCAGCAACAGTGGTAGCACCTTTGGAATAAAATATGTAAGAAGGGGGAAAAAAATCTGCATAACAGCAACTGAAGCCAGAGAAGGGAGTGAGAACATGAGACAAACAACTCTGCAGACATCAAGGTCAGTGAAGAAAGAGGAGGAGGAGATGTTCCAGCCATCAGAGCAGAGATTGTCCTGCAGACCACGGTGAAGACCATGGTGAGGCAGGCTGTGCCCCTGCATTCCATGGAGGTCCATGGTGGAGCATATATCCACCTGCACCCGTGGAGGACCCCATGACAGAGCAGGTGGAGGAGGCAGTGACCCTGCGGAGAGCCAGCACTGGAGCAGATTCCTGGCAGGACTTGTGACCTCACTGGGGGACCACATTGGAGCATCTCATTCCTGAAGGACTGCACATCATGGAAGGGACCCATGCTGGAGCAGTTTGTGAATAACTGTAGAACTGTAGCCATGGGAAGGACTCACACTGGAGGAGATAATGAAGAACTGTCTCTCGTGGAAGGAACCCCACAGTGGAGCAGGGGAAGCGTGTGAGGAGTCATCCCCTGAGGAAAAAGGAGCAGCAGAAACAATGTGTGATGAACTGACCACAACCACCTTTCCCTGTCCCCCTGTGCTGCCGGTGGGGAGGAGGTAGAAAATTGGGAGAAAAGTTAAGCCCAGGAAGAAGGGAGGGGTGGGGGGAAGATATTTTAAGATTTGGTTTTATTTCTCATTATCCTCCTCCGACTTGATCAGTAAGAAATTAAACTAATTTCCCCAAGTTGAGTCTGTTTTGCCTGTGACAATAATTGGTGAATCTCTCCCTTACCTTGAACCTTCTGTTATACTCCTCTCCCCTGCCCAGCTGAGGGGATGGGGAGTGATAGAGCAGCTGTGGTGGACACTTGTCCAGCCAGGGTCAACCTACCACACCCCATGGTGCTAACAACAGCCTCTCTGAGTCTAAAGGGTAAAGCAGAAGGAAATGGAACATGAAGCTCTCACTATATTATCAAGGAAGGAGCGTGTTCATCAGAAGGTTCTCTCCTACAGATTTGCTGAGAGAAACATCACACTGCTTTCTTGCTCTATGAGAAGCCACATAGGGCCACAAAGATGATGAGGGGCCTGGAGCATCTGCCTTACGAGGAGAGGCTGAGAGAGCTGGGACTGTTCAGCCTGGAGAAGAGCAGACTGAGAGGGGATCTGATCAATGTCTATCAATATCTGAAATGTGGGGGCCAAATGGATGGGGCCGGGCTCTTTTCGGTGGTGCCCAGTGACAGGACAAGGGGCAATGGGCACAAACTGGAACACCAGGAGTTCCAGACAAACTTAAGGAAAAAGTTCTTTACTGTGAGAGTGCCGGAGCCCTGGGACAGGCTGCCCAGAGAGGGTGTGGAGTCTCCATCTCTGGAGATGTTAAAACCCACCTGGACACTTTCCTGTGCAACCTGGTGTAGGGAACCTGCTTTGGTAGGGGGATTGGACTGGATGATCTCCTGAGGTCCCTTCCAACCCCTACAGTTCTGTGATTCTGTGAAACCACTGCTTTTGATTTAAAAAGGGGTGTCTGGGAAGTCTTATGCTCTTGTTCCCTACCCATCCTTCTGCTGCATGCCCATCCAAAGCCACATGACGATCTTAATCTGAGGATAGTCCTGAATATGCAATTCTGTGTTCTTGTGACTCACTAATCACAAAACACTTTAAGAACTGAGTCTGGAGTCCTTATTTAAACTTAATATATCACATCATCTTTATGCTTCAGGTTTGGAATCGTTATGTCCTAAGAACAGTGAATTATTCAGCCATCCACATCTATTTCAGACACCATCGGCTCAGATGTGGCTCTACAGTGAACGAGCCTGGAGACTGCAAACAGGAGCACTAGGTCAAGAGAATGAAACAATTCCACATCTAAGCAGATGTTGCAGTTAAATAATAGTCTTAAAATCCATTGCAGCTATTGCATTGTACTTGGATCCAGTAGAGTCATGCTTTAGAGACTTCCTGAACTGGAGCCACATTCATATGAAAAACTCAGGAGTAAAAATGATCACCTGCAACACAGTTTGTTTGCCAACAATCCTATTTAAATAGAAATAAGTTTAAAAGCAAAACCTCCTCCACATCCAAAATTTTGATATTATGATTTAAATATTCCAGATTCAGAAGAGGTCTCCAGGGAAAAAGTATTTTAAAATTTCCCACCTGACACAAACTGCATATTTATTATTCTTTGTATTTCTGTCATTTTGGTTGGATATGGAGATAAAAAAATTGGGAAGTTTTACACTGTCATTGGCAGTGCAGGAAAAACAATATTTTCATGATTGACCTTGAAATGGGAAAGCTTAGAGATAACTCATTTAATTTTAGCCCACATTTATTTCATCAGTTATTATGTCAAAATGGGGAGTTAATTTTTCTCTTGGTGATTGAGAAAGCATCCCAGATAATCAGCAAATCAAACAAGTCTGTCAGGGAGAAACTCTGAGTGCCTCATATTAAAGCAGACCAGGCATTTCTGAAGCCCAAGAGGACCATGGGCTGAACACCTGGAAAGGAGGATTTGCTATTTGGAATTGATTCATCAATGATGAGGAGTATGTTATTGTGAAAGAAAATCGATGCAGAGAGATGGCAGTGAAGCTGAACAGTGAACAGATGGTAAATGAACACCTGTCTCCTTTGTGGTCTGATCCCAAAACCTCTTTGATTTTTTTTTTCTAGGAAATCAGACTGTGTTTATTCTTATTATGAATCAAGATTTCCTCAGGTGCCTACAGATATTATAAGCATCCAATCACCTTTGAATAAAAAACCTAACCTAAAAGTAAAACTGTGAACAACACATATTATAGACAGTCAATCTGACTGGTGGATTCCTCACTAGGTTATAACCCGTTTATGGCAATGAATTTTTATTGTAATGTTTTACTATAAGGTGAGCAAAATTGTGGTAGTCCTCTGTGTTCAACAAAAGCTGTCAAAAAAAAGTGGTCTTTTACAATGTTTCACAAATTATGCATCACTTTTGAGAAGATTAGAATCAATTCTGATGCAGGAAACTGCAGTTAAATTAACTTGGAGATTAAAGTCAAGTTTTAGGTATTAAAGAGTGCAGAGAAAAAATAATTTTAAAAAAGAAGATAAAACCTTACTTGCAAACTTCAGCAGAGAGAGCTGGTTAATATCATCCAACACCAAATTCAAATCAGTAGTCCAAGCCAGGAACCTCCCTTGGCTTGTTCCAGCAGCACTGCCTTGCCAAGCAATAATTAACCATGCTGGTTATGCTCTGCACAAATATCATCATCATGGGTTCCTGCATGCCCTGAATCACCGAGCCCTTCCCAAGATGTCCAGCAAGGCTCTGGGAGCTCACAACAAAGCTTCACTGCACCTTGACAAACTCCAGCACCCTTGAGGTGGTTGTTGGGTTGTTCTCCTCTGGGGGAGGTGGTGGTGTCTTGTAATCGGTTTTCTTCCTCACTGTTGGTGAAAAGGGATGCTGAAACAAAGCCCAGAATCTTTCATTAACTATAAATGTGTAAAGATTACCAGTTGCTGCAGAACTGCCCTGACTGAACTGATTTTCTCAAATAAGCAAAATAGAGTGAGGAAAATATTTTAATGCAGCTAGTAAAGCTACTAGAAGAAGTAATTTGATTTTAATCCCATTTTTAATATACTTCATCTATTCTACTGACCTCATAAACTGTTATGGACAATCTGTACCCTGAGTTCAAGAGCTGCTTGAGGGGAACTGAGTCTAACTTTCAGAAGACCTACCTTGTTGCCTTTTAAGTTGTTTTTTAGTTGCATGAAAGCAGCATCTAGTAATACAAATACATAATACTAGAGTCACAGCAGCTTAGACAGAGCAAGCAATGGTTATTGCATGTGCATTTTGCAGCTGTGGAACTCATCTAACTTGATAACTTTCAATTTTTGAGATTACCTAGTACCAATGTATTCTGATCCACGAAGGAGATTCTTGGTTTTTAGCACAGTACATCATCCTTATTAATACTCACACAAGATATCCTTTAGCTACCTATTCAGCTTCTCCTCCTCATGAGGCAGCTCAGAACCTGGACAAAACCTTGTGATTTGTAATAATTAGTTCTGAATTTCATTAAAAGTATGAGCAGCTAAAAGGAAGACTAACAAAACCTCTGTTTCCTGAAATAGAAGGATGCACTTTGGCATTTTGTTAATGATTGATTAAGCTGAAAAACAATGGCTTTATGGCCTTACATTTTTTCTTTCAGTGGCAGAGATTCTGTTTTGAATTATTACAGAATACCCAATCATGTATTTGCTTTTCTGTTTATAAAAAAACTCAACATCAAAAGAATGTGGGAATCCTGATAGCTTGTTTGTTCTAGGTTCAGGAAACAAATTGGTATAAAGGCAGCATCTAGATATACAAGCACACATAAAAGATGCACAGTGGCTTAGACAAAGCAAGGATTTGATATTGCACTCCCATTTCACAGCTGTGAAACTGAGATATGGAAAAATTAAATTAAATTCCTCTAAAACAATTCAATGTCTGTGTGACAAGATCTCCTTTGGATGAAGACGTGTAATTTTTGATCATGTACATTTAAAACACCTCTCTTCTCTACACACTAATGTAATTACCTTGAATAGATATCTGTGTCAGAAGTTGAAATTGATAGAAGAGACAGGGAGGATTTCAGGATGTTGTTAATAATATTTGCACTAAAAAATTCAGACACTCTGAAAAAAGAGTGCAAACATGTTCATCTGCACTAGTAAATTCCATCATTGCCAAGCTTGACTAGCAGAGAGAAAAGGTGAATTACAGAATGAGTCAGAAATGGGATATAACTGACTATGTATGTCCTCAGTTACTACAAAATGTTTGAAAGAAAAAGATTTGGCAGCAGGTCACAGCAAGAAGAATTAATTTGTAAACTGAGCTTGCTGAACCTTGTTCTACCAACCAGAAGAACAACATCATCTTGCTAATATTTAAAAAAAAAAAAAACAAACCAAAAACCAAACAAACCAAAAAACCCCCCAAAATAAAACAAACAAACAAAAAAAACCCCCACAAAACCTCAAAAATGTAAATGACTGCATTTATTCATGTGATATCCTCCACCTACCTTCAGCAGGGTAAAATCAACACCAAGTCATCAATCCCATCGACTAGAATATCTTGGGGGAGACCTGTGAGGAACTCCCTCATGGGAGAATGAAGGACTAGTTTATTTGTCTGTGATTTTCAGTTTTTTGGCACCTAATGCTAGCTCTAAAAGTGAATGCAACTACTGTTGACAGAAGCACACAGCTCCTATGAATTGCAGTAAGGCGATTTCCAAACAGGTACGTGTGTACCCTGACTGGCTATAAGTGCTACCTTGACTTCAGATAGCATCAGATTGTTAGTCAACAATCAGCATCTGGAGATTTCTTCTGCAGCCATTGACCTGAAGGATTGAGAAAATATTTTTCCAAGTCCTTGAGCCTGGCTGAACTAAGCTGTAGTTTAGCTCAATATAGTGTCTACCAACTGAGTCCTATCTTAAAACTATATTAATTTTCAGAAATAATCATTTTGCCATGCCACAGACAGAAAATGGGCTTTCATAGACAGTTATTTAGTCTTCATTATTCACTTTGCCTATTAAAATATAAGAAACTGTTTCCAAAATAATCAGTCTGCCCTCTTTTCTATTATTGATCATAACTTCTGGCATGACGATATATTAAGCCAATTACATTTTTCCCTTATTCAGTTTTCCTTTTGACACAAAAATGAGAATGATGATAAAAACATGGAAAATAATCTAGCCATGAAGATTCAAAAGAGCTCACTCTCATTTGAGAAGGCAGCACAGTCTAATCAGAGTGCAAAAGGAAAGTATGTCCAGGTTAGATAATTCTTTTGATGACCTTGGTTACAGCAAGTTAGTGCAGTTCAGCTGTACTGAATAGGCTGTGCCACTTCATTATGATAACTTTAAATAAAAAGAACAAATACAGATTTCCTCATTTGATAACCCAAATGAAAGTTTACAATAAAATTTTTGGTGTTCATCTGAAACAACTTGAATATGTATTCAAGTGGAATCAGACGAGAAGAGTTTGACTCTTAAATTGAATTCTCATAAAGGCCATATGATCCTTATCAATCTAAAGAGGAGAGCCAAGAGTGTACACAGACAATAAAGCCTTTACCCTCTAGAAGTAATAAAAATGGATAACTTGACATTTTTCATAGACCTTTGATTGCTACAAGATATTTCGGAAATAAAATACAAAAGAAGTTCAAACTGCTTAGAGTTATCAGTGAAAGCTAGATAATTTTTTCTTGCATGTTTGTTTTCTCCTTTATTTTGGTCTGCTTTTCAGACAGGGATATGGTAAAATAAGTTCTTGTTACACAAGAGGTAAAAAAGGAGCATTACCATATTCAATTTCCCAGAAATGTCTATTGTAGCAGTAAAAGCAGATGGCACCAGAAACGAATGAACATCAACTATTCTTGACGTGAAGTATGTCTAATTAGAACAGGTTAGTTTTGATGAAGATAATGACTTTTGAAAATTCATCAATTTTCATGCAATAAAAAGAAACTGCAGCAAACATTTGCAATAGCCTGTAACACTTGCATCCAGGCAGAGAGTTAATTTAATTGGTGTGGAAAGAGTGGATCTTGCAAAAGTCTGGGCAATTTTTTATTTCTTGCTGAAGTGACAGAGAGATAAAGGCACTTGAAACTTTTTCAGGAGCCTGCTGGCAACATCCACACCCAACTGAATGGAGCTCAGTTTGGTCAAAGTCATGGCTGTAACACTGCAGTGCCAAATGCTTTTTTTAACTTATTAGCTGAGCATTTATTGCTGATCACTGTGCTGAAAGACACATCCCTAAGCTGAGTTAACTTCTGCCCTGGAACTACTATATTTATGCTGAAAATGTAATACAGGACTGTAGATGCCATGGTCATGGATGCAGGTGATTTCCAGTGATCAGGATTTCAAATATCTACTTATATTTATATATCTCTTTTTCATCTATATGGGATCTGTTACCACACAGTTCTGACTGGAGAAAGGGTTGGTATAATGTAGGACAGTAAAAAACATTACCACACCTGCATCTTGTATGGAATAGCTGTAAAAAGTTTCTCCTCATCTGCCTAGGAGTCTTGTAGGAATTTCCAGAAGATTCTGATTAAATAATTTCTATTTTAAGAATGCATTGTTATGCCTATGATTTTTAAAGGTTTCCCTTATCTTTTCTATTATTTTCCTACATTAAGCTCAAAGAAAGCTTGGATTTTCCATGCCTGACATCTTTCTCTCTGCCCTGTTGTAACTGCAGTTCTCTTTGCCTTTTGCTGTGAAATTCCATGATAGAAAACATAAAGATAGGCTCATACTACATCTAGCTTTCATCATTTTGTCATTCTGGGGGATTTCCAACGATTTCCATCATAACACCCTCCCTAAAGTCTCCAGGAATAATTGGACAGAAATGTCATTTATAACAAATACAGATATTAAGACTTTTTGAATCCCCATGTCTATCCTACAAAATAGCATTCTCGTTTCTTCTGCAAACCTTAAAAATAAGACACCTGAAGAAAAGAAATAACATTAATATTCTCTGGGACAGTTTCATCCTCTCAAGCAGTTCTGAGAATCTGCAATTTACATCAAAACTGCACAGACTGGTAAATTCCTTGTCTCTGGTCATGGATGTTAAAGCGTGGATGAAAATGGACATTAGCAATTCATCTCAGGTTAATATGCCCACTGTTGTCCAATGAAAACCAAAAGAAAATCATATTGTTCTCCCTCCAAAATAACCCAATATCATTGACTTTACAAAGTTTAATAGGATTTGGCAGTTCAGATATAGAAACAGGCACTGGATAAATTGAGGAATGTTCAGCTTCAGCTCCCCAACACTAAATAACTCATTACAGATTATTTCTGAGTATTGACCTAAGAAATAAAATGTTATTAATTAAATTCATTTGTTTCTAAGAGACCAGGAAAATTAAGTATAAATTTATTTAACTGCTAATAAAATATTGACACGTTTTCATGTATGCCAAAACTCTAAGAAGCTTTTTGTAGGAGTTAGTCTCCATGCCTCACAGAAGCATATAAATATTCTTTATGACTGGAACATTTAGATAGAACTCAAAATTTAGAACACTTGTCATCTGATGTTTTGAGTTGAAACCAACAAAGATATGCTTTCAAAATATTCCTCAAGATAACTTTATAAATACAAACTAAGTTGTATATCTGACAAAAGGAAAACTCAATAAAAGAAAGAGAATTTATAAAAAAATAACCTTTCTCTTACATGGGGTGACATATATTAAAGATTAGAGCTATTATAATGATGAACCCAGACTTGATGTTCAGGAACAGTTTCATCAGTATGAAAAGAAATGAAAGAAGCTTGAAAACATGAAGCCACTAAAGCACTACTATGTAATATGAATATATTAGTGTATGTCAATGAATTTTGTCTAGCTGAAAAATACTCATTTCCATATCACTTACTGGAGGTGATTACTTAACATTTTCATTAATATTCAATGTTAATTAAATGGGCTGACAGGAAAGACAAGGCTCAACATCTTTTGCCTCTTCTCTCTCCTTTATTAAAGCAACTTTGGCCTCAGGACAGCAGAGGATTTTGCTACTTAACACTAGCATCATTAAGTATATTAAGCACCATCTCATCAAACCTTTCAAATGGTTTTCAATGTAGTTTCCTCAGTCTGCTCCTAAATTCTGTAAATTGTTTCCATTACATTCAGTACAACTTTGCTGGGGAAAAGAATATCCATCAGGTTCACATCCAAGAGGTTAGAAAGATTCATCTAGAAAAAATTCTTTGATTCAGACATTTTGGTCCCCCACTTTTTTTTTTTACTTTTTTTTTTTCTCTTACAATGATTTGTATAGGCCACAAAATACTTCACTGGTTGCCTAGGCTTACAGAAGTCTGATTCTTTCATCATTTCTCATAGCTACAACATTGCATTGGCAGCACTGTTGGGTTTAACTAACCTGACAAAATGTTTACTGACCCTCTCCCTCCAGAAGAGCCTTTGTTCCCTGAAGAAGATTCAAATATGGTCTGTAAACTGTAAAGGCTGAAGTTAACTGGCAGATATCCCTGTCTATACCCATAAATAAGGCACTTGATTTGCTTAATTTAGAGAGTAGGACCTAAGCAGTTTAAGCTCATTCACAACATGTTTTATATGAGTAAATATAGCAGCTAATCACGAATCATCCCACCTAGCTTGGATGCTCTCTACTGAGCTAGGTTGTAACATGTAGCCTAGCAGGGATCACTCAAATATAATATGCTTGGCTGAGATTTTTCACTTTTAGAAAACTCAAATACCCTGTAACACTTCCACAGAACTGGCCAGGAGCCTGTCACAGGGACCCCCTGGGTGCTGCTGCTCCGTTCGCTTGTTCTCTGGACACGCACAATTTTCTTTCTCGCTAAAGCAATATGGGAAAGCTACCTAGATTTTCCCAAAATACACTAATAAAAAGGCACATCTGTGCAGACATGACTCTGCCACACAAACACGGCCACAACAGCAGTATATAAATGAGGTCTTGCTAGGTGTTTTTCTGCTCCAGTCTCTGTAACGATTACTTTGATCTCTGAAGGCAATGGAAACACATTAACAGGCCTAGGCATGTAACAGTAAATGGGAAATGACAGCAGCTTTCTTCTCACAACAGGATTCCCTTGCTTATGATCTCTCTCATCCCCCTTTTCTTGGCTCTTGTCTAACAAAAATCTGCAGCTGGGAGGTTCAGCATGTTTATCACCAGCACTTCTAAATTTCATCTCGCTGCAGCCATGGATTAGAAATGAAAAAAATCCCAACTAACTCTCCAGATCTCTGCTCAAGGCTACAGCCAGTGCTTCTCAGCATGTAGGATTGTGATAAGATGGAGCTGCCAAGTCCCATTCCTGGAGAAGCAGGTTCCAATACTAGCTGTTTCTGTGCCAGGCTCCCCCTTTACCCACACAAGTGATGATCCCTGCTGGAAAGACTGAATGAAAACATCAATAGTTTTGCAGTCCTTCAGCTTCAGGCTTGGTGTTTTCTACTTGTTCTTGTGCCCCAGTGTGTTAATGTGCTGGTCCCATGCTTTCTGTACTGGTTTCATCCAACCTAGATGTGCTGAGAGCAAGGAGGTGGTTTCCCTGACAAAAATAATTCTGTTACACTCAAAAGGGAAAGCTCTTTTAGGTTTCCCCCATAAATCAAGCTCCTTATTCCTGCTTCTGTTCCAACTCACATTCATCTTCCTTTGCTCCTCTGATTGCCCAGGGAACTCCAAATGAGACCTCACTGCTGCCTGCTGTAAGACATCAGGATCTCCTCACCTTCACACTTTACATGACTGGATACACACAGGTTTCTTCATCTATTGAACAAGGAGGAAAAAAAAAATAAATCACAAAGTGTCCCTGGTAATCTAGTAGTTAAAATATAAAATGCTGAGATCATGGACAGCTACAGACATGGGAAGAATGAATCCCACAGCCTCATGTTTTTCTTTCAGCAATCACAAAGCATGGCCTCTGCCTCAGAGGAACAAGACTGGTTGAAAGTTGAGCTTTACAGTTCTCTTCTAGTTATCCCCAGCTGCTACCATGCATTACAAAATCTAGTTTAAAGTGACTCAGCTGAGCTGGGAAGGAAGGCAGCTCTGGATGGTGGAGTATATCTATTGAGGCAGCACTTAATGCCACAAGGAAACATTATCTAACCTCCAAGGAAGACCCTCAGGTGGGATTTGGAGGAATTAAAATGATATATATTGATAATCCAGTTTCTTCCGTGAGCAAATACTGGATTTTTGCCTATGGATAATATATGCACTTATAAATTCATGGCAAACACAATAATAATATAAGGAAATGCAAATATCATTAAAAAACAGAGGAATTATTTTTTTTATTTATTTATTTTAATGAGTGTAAGTTTTGCTTAGCTAATTGTATTACAAGCTTTTGAGGAAAAAAAAGTTTTAAAAGCCCACCTCCCAAAGTCATTCCTAATGCTCAGAGAAGAGCAGGATATTTAACCAGAATAAATTTAATACCAATAGTTTAATTTAACACTGTCTCTTCCTGTGATCAGTGCCAGTGCTTGTCCATTTCCCATCACAACCAGTACAACCAGCATGGACTTTTCAAGCAGGACTGAATAAACATGAACCTTATAAACTGACATCATAAAAGGCAGCCCTCAAAATAATTTTTTTCCCTGAGCAGCAGCTGTGGCTATTCCTTGCCTAATGTCCATGGATGGATTCTAGCCAGCAGCCACGGGGCTGTCTGCACTGGCCACAATGTTGTGGTCCCCCTGACGCTGGTTACACGCTGGGCAAGTGATGTCAGCCCAGCAGGTCCTTCATACCTTAGGCTTTTCCATTTCTAGCCTCAGTAGGCTCCTCAGAATAATTACATGCTTGAAATGGATTAGAGAATTTCTAGCTTGGGACTGCCTGAGTAAATGCAAAAATCTGTAGGTACACCTACTTCAGTTGCCCAAGAAGTGAAAAATATCAACTGTTCCTTGTCCTGCATTTCCCCTGAAAGATAGGAACTGTTAGATAGTACAAAAGCTGAGTGAAAACATGTTGCCTTGGTTTAGACCAGCTGTTTTAACCTATTTTTTTTGACATATTTCTTGCTTTAAGATTTAAAACTGGAAGTATCTTAGCTCGTAAAGGATATTTCCACTTTCATCTTTTGCTGAAGCTATTGTCTACACTAGACCTGAATTTGCAACAAATACCTGTCACTCTGAAATCATATTTTCCAGCAATAATCTATTTAGTAAAATGACTTTGCTATTTGTGTTTGATACCCTGGTTGTAGGCTGCCTCAGATCTTTCTGCTCCTTGTCAAAGGAGTGCTGAGAAATTACTCCATGAGGACACCAAGACCAAAACAGGGTCTCACAGCCCAATGAGAAATACATCACAATCCCTGGGATCTCAGTGTTTTTTAAGAAGCAGGGTCTTCCATCCTCAAACTGGATCTTTTTGGCAACATTAATGTATTTGGATTTATCATTCTCCTGGGCCAGCTGGTATGGATGTGTTTGAGCCGAGACTGTTCAAAACTGGTACCCTATGAGGCAGGCTGTATCTACATTGCCTGCAGAGGGAAGAGATTAAAAGTAAGGTATTCATTCTGGAGCCAGACCCTAATTAGAAGCAGTCTTCCTCCAGTGGCCTAAATTGGGAAAAACTGAGTACTGAATTAACTGTAAAAAATGCTTTTAAATTCCATTTTTAAAAATTCTCTATGCATTGTAGTTTCTTCCTTTGACTTCAGTTGAAGCATTTTATTTTCTGCTGGTGAAAAATGTAGACCACTGAGCAATGATTATACCTAAAAGAAACTCTAAGCTTATATCAGAATACTCTCTCAAAATTGAGTTCCTTTCTAACAAAACCCAGTAAAGTGCTAAGATTTTGAGATGGTTAGAAAAAAATCAGAAAGAAAATCAAGGTGCTGATGGAGCTCTTCACAAGGGAAGCTTGTAATCAGGAAAGCACATAGTCAAGACATATAATCACTCCAAATGTGACATTGTAAAATACCACAGTTTGGTAATAAAAACAGAGATTGCACATATAATGGAAGCTCATCAGTCAAAGAGGGAAAAGGAGAAGTGGCAGCCTAACTGAATAAATTCAAGACTCTCTAGAGAGGTCCAAAAATAATTCACATAGAAAGGTGGATGGGGACTAAAGGAGGGGTGCCTCTCACAACCCACTTGTTTTCAATGCTGGGAGAAAAGGTAATGTGCAGGGGGTGGCATAAATGATGGTATGAGGTGAAGAGATGGGGAAGTGATGAGAAGAATGACCTGACAGTACACTTTGATCTGGGAAACGGTGATCCATGAGGTGCTTCAGTCGAGCACAGTGCAGCCTCGCTAATCTGTGTTTAAACCAGGCATCCCATGATAACAGCAAACATCCATAGCAGAAAAACGTCTTGCATAAGGGTGAAGGAACAAAATTCTCTGGAGCTTCTGTGTCCTCCTTACTCTCATGTAATCATTATAAAGCACTCCTTGCCTGAAGAATCACTTTGATTAAGAAAACTAGGAATATAGTGAGGAACTCTTCTATTTCAGCAATTTATGCAGGGGTTTCCTAAGGTCAAAATGCACATTATCATTTTCTGTTTGCTTTTTATTTCCTATGCACAATAATTTTTTTGTGTTACAATTCCTGGACTTTACCAATGTATTCCAATTATCTTATACATTTTTTTTTTCCCTACATTGCTGGAGGCTTTGTATTCACGGTGAAGTTTACCTTGGCAAGGAAAAGCATTGTCCACTAAATTTTCTGGTAGAAAAATGCTGCATTTAGTGAAGAAGCCAGAGACAGTTACCATAAATATTGGAGTAACAGTTTGCTGTAAGGCCAGGATCCACATGCCTCTGTCTGATCAGGACTCGCTTTCTGCCCCCAGCTATGGGCCATTCCAGTACTGGGCTACCCATGGGTCACTGGGATCTTTCCCTGTTGTCTGCCAAGAAGAGATGGATCCTTGGAAGCTCATCCTCATTTTTAGCTTCTCAATAATTGTTGCAAAAACTGTAGAATTAAATTGATTTTTAAATCAATTCTGATATTGCAAACTTACCCGAAGATAACTAGAGGTATGGAAACAACTGAAAAGGGTCAGATTATGCTGTTCTGCTCTTATCCTAAACAGAAACAGATAAAGTGAAGCCAGTGTCTACTGAAAATTGCTTTATTACACTTGTCAATGAAACTTCATTGTAGTTTCAGGAGTTGCTATTTTTTTTAAGTGCTTCAATAAAGCACACAAAGGGAAGAAAAGTGATGATGGGGCATATTTGATTCCCACTCATGTTTTTTCTCCAGTTCTTTCAGCGTTGGCGTGCTTTTATTTTTTCACAGGTGAAATAGAACAAAAGCAGGCACGGCAGCTTGTTTTTCAGACAACATAGGCTATTGCTTTTTATTTGGTAAAGTTTCTATACCTCCTCCTTGCAGCATGGGGATGATTGTTAAGAAATTAGCTGCAGAGGAAAGCTGACAGACAGCATTCCTCATCACTAGACAGCACAATTGCTAGGATGTACCAAATTTCATAGTCAGTTTGCCTGTCAGCCTTGAGGGGTTTACAGGGACAGATTTTGGTTGTTTATTTTTTTCCAATATGTTAAACAGAAACGAGAATCCTGAGAGCAGCCCGGACTGTAAGGCTGCATCTGCAGTGAGGCGATAGCATAAAGGAAAAAAACAAAGCCACATCTAATTGTGGGGTGAACAATTACAATGCAGCATGGCCAACAGCTTAAATAGATAATAATGTAAGCAGAGTATAATTTCAAATCGTGAAATGGTTTTATTCAATGCTAATCAGATGCCTCAATCAATTGAGGAAAAATTATGCATGATTGTGTTGCAAAATTCCAAATCCTGGTCTGACCTCCTCTTGCAACTTGTTTTGTTTGCTGGTGTCTGCAAACAGACACGTGACTGGGTTTTATTAGAGAAGGAGTTTAAGGGATTCACAGATGAACAAATGTCTGCATGCAAATTAGTTTGAGTTTTACTTTACTTATTCCAACTTTATATGTTGGAGAAAGGATGTGCCTTTATTCCACATAAGCAATAGTTTCTGGAAAGTCTATCAAATTCTTTGAGCGTTCAGAGATATTTAACAAATCTATTCTAACTCAACTGACTAGTTACAAAATTGTTTTCTGCTCCTAACTAAGCAAGAACCCCTTACTGAACACATAATTTTTGTAGCTTACCTGTGGGTGTAGCAAATCCAGGACCTGCTTTGGTCTGGGATGAAGAAGAGTTCCAGGTTCCTCATAACCATTTCTTGCCTGTTGAAATTTTAGAAGCAGGCTGAGGCATCTCTCACAGCCTTACCAACCTGGCTGAGGCACTGGCATTGCTAAGTGTGCAGTGACACAACTGTACCATGCCGATGCAGGAGAGATGTCAAAACACTGGGCCACCAAGATGAAAGGCAGGAGAGAAGGTGGCTACAGATCAGTGGCTGGTTTACTCTCGCATTAATGCTGTACCAGCCATGCAAAGCCCTAGAGAAAGAATTCATTCCTTCTACTGAGAAAGAACCAGTGAGTCATTCTTAAAGAATTTAACTTGAGTTTGAGGTTCTTCCTTGCTTCCAAAAAAAACAGGGAGTCTTTTGCTCTCAGGCCATACTGCCTCATCAGTGGTCAGGTAAGACCTTCTCAAAATGGCCTTTGCACACATCTTGTTCTAGAGAAGCAGCCTCAAACCCACCATTACCATCAGACATATGCAAGAAGAAACCACGTAGGATGGAAGAATGCAGCAGCTCTAGTCACAATCCTAATTTTGGTGGGTGCATTACAGTAGATTTGAAAGTTCATTCTGTTGAGTGAATTCAACCACTGTATCTGATTTATTTCTTAATAAACCCCAAACCTAGTAGTGTCACATCTTCCTAAATAATAGACTCCAGACATCACTAATAAAAAGTAAACCTGAGAATTTCACAAGCAATTTACCAAATATGAAGAGAAGCTTCATATTTCAGCTCCTATAAATGCATGACTTTCAGCAAATTCCTGGATCCACAGTTATATGGAGTAACAGGAAGCACTACAAAATCAGCAATTAACAAGTGGTTTTGAGTACCAAGTGGCTAAAAAAATGAAGTACTCATTTCCTTCCAAACAAAAAGCACTCCCCAGCATGTTTTTGGCAAACTAGAGCTCTGAAGTGGCACTTGTCAATCGTTCCAGTCTGCCTGACACATTTATCTCAAATCAAATATCAAGAGGAGCATCTCGGCTATAAAAATGGCATCTTCTAAAAGTTGCTGAAATTTTAAAAGCCACTTTACAAAAATAGTAGAAGTTATATTCTAATAAATAAGTGCAAAAAAGCAGAGAGATCTTGGCTTTTTATGCATTTTTTTGTAAGTTGGATTTCTTCAGTTTTTGATGCAAATACTCTTGGATTTGGTTTGGGGGACGTTTTTCCTACTTGCCATCTTTGCAGACAGTGTCACAGATGGTGCTAACATTTTACCAATTATTCATCAAAGGCTCTGTAATAAGAACTTAGTTCACATTTTTACTGAACTTTTACTTTTTACCATTACATAAACTGTTTTTGTACACACTTTTACTTTTTATCTTTGCATAAACATTCAGATTTTGTAAGGGTAAAGTGCAACAGGAATTTTTAACATGTGGTATAAATTAGGCAGTTGGGTGCCTGAGATATTAACATGTGTTTGATAACACTCTGAGTTGCACGTTTGGATATCAGACTATTAATTTAAATACACAAATAAATTTCATCTTTGCATAGTATTAATTCACAATTTAAATTAGCTTTATTTGACCTTATTGGATGTACACTTGGTGTGTGGTATTTGCCCTGTATACAAAAAACAACCATATGCTTGCAATAGAAATAATGTTAAATGTTCTAAAACAAAAATTATCACCAAGAACAAAGCCAAGCTCACCAAGATAAATTATATACTGCATGTTACTCAGCTGAAAAAACTTGATGTTGACCTGAAACGATGCACAAGCCTGCATCAGCTCAGAGATGTGCTATGGTTTTTTCTAGGTGAAACCTTTGCTTGGTTTAATATTGCACTTGCTCACAAATTCTTGTCACCACTCCCTGCCTTCCTGTCTATCTTGTAAATTACTGCTGTTGTTAAGTGCTTCTGCTTAATAGGTTCAAGTTAGAAATACAGACTGCAACCTATCAAGTCCACTGATGAAGTAAACACTGAAATGTCAAGGAAAGACATCCTCTCTCAGGGAGAGAGACAAGGAATGGAGCAAGGGAACTGTGATTAATCAGAAATTATTTACCTGGGCTGCCTACACTCACCCTGGACATTTCCTGAAAACACACATAAAGACTTACTTTGTGAGCAAAACTCATCGTGAGAGCAGTTCCAAGCTCTTCTCCTGGGCAATATGCCAGCTCACAGACCATAGCTGAAACAGGTATATTGCTGTGCTTGAAGAATATGGGTTCTGCATGTTTTCTTTACAATAGCACTTATTTAAAAGGTTAAATGCTCTGAAGAGAAATAAAAGCAATGGCTGAGCTACATTTTAATGCATTTTGTGAAAGTTAATGTCCAGCTGCCAAAGGGAACATTCTTTCCCCTCAGGTTTGGATCAGGTATGGTTTGGTCTTTTCAGGCCCAGATTTGTTGCACAGCTGCAGGGTAAACTGATGGTGTAATTTGCAATGTGTGCAAAGAGATCATCCAAGGTGACCTAGGGACCTCTTTCAGCCTTCAGTTCCCTGCTATGCCAAAGGTGAGGTATACAGTGCATCACCTGGGGTGACGGTGGGTGGTGGTAAATGGAAATAAAAAGGACAAAATAAATGAAGGCAGGATCTGGATTGTTGAAAGCTGTTCAGAGATGAATCAAAAAATGGTCAGGTAGTTTAGATAGAAGAAGACAGGAAGAGAAAATGGATGACTTCTTAGGATCCCTTCTATCTATTTTTAAATGATGGGTCAGACAGTACACCAACCACGTTTCAGGAGTTGCTGCTTCCTTCTGTGTGCTCCTCTTTGCAAAACTGCCACGCTCATAGGAACAAATTCTTGTGCATGTTGGCTAGAGGAGTACTCCTTAAAAATGCTGGTGCCCTTTTCTCTCCATGTATGTCATGACATGAATATTTTAATAAGGAATGTTAGTTGCTACATGTCAGGAATCATAGAATGCTTTGGGTTGGAAGGGACCTTAAAGCTCACCCAGTTCCAACCCCCCTGCCATCAGCAGGGACACCTTCCACTAGACCAGGTTGCTCAAAGCCTCATCCAACCTGGCCTTGAACACTTCCAGGGAGGAGTAGCCACAACTTCTCTGGGCAACCTGTTCCAGTGTCTCACCACCCTCACAAGAAAGAATTTCTTCCTCATATCTAATCTCAATCTCCCCTCTTCCAGTTTTAAGCCATCACCCTTTGTTCTGTCAGTCCTTGCCCTTGTCAAAAGTCCCTCCCCAGCTTCCTGGAGACCCTTCAGGTACTGGGAGGTAGCTATAAGGTCTCCCCAGAGCCTTCTCTTCTCCCCACTGAACAGCCTCAACTCTCAACCTGTCCTCATGGGAGAGGTGCTCCAGCCCTTGGATCATCCTCATGGCTTCTTCTGGACTTGCTCCATGTAAGAAGGCAAGATCAACTTTCCTAAACGACACTCCTGAAAAATAAGTAACTGAAATAACAAGTATAATTGCCTGGTGATCCATTACACAACTGAAAAATTGAGAGAGGGACCTAAATAATAGCAGATCAGGCTCACCTCAATACCAGGTCTAGTTTCCTAGACAGCAGTGTTTCACATAGCACCTATCACCCTCCTACTCAACTTCCTTGTAAACCATCAGCCTCTGCCACTGATGCTGTTCAAAGCATTTTTGACTCTTTGCAGGCAACTTCATATTATCTATAAATTCAAAAAATGTTTTATTATTTGAAAAATAGTGCATGACCTTTGTCAATTATTTCAGCATAACACAGTATTAACAGAAGAGAATAAGTATTTAGAAGATTATTCTTTGAGAAAAGTGAGTAGCTCTGGGAAGTGTGGCCTTTTTACTGGTTTATATGTACTCTGGCTGTTGTCCCAAATTTTTATACTGTTCCCCATCCAAGAATTTTCCATACAGTATCATTAGTCTGATAAAGTCAGCTTTGAAGAAACTAATTAGAACCTCATTTTCTGTAATCTTAGGGTAGCTTCTCTTATGAACTAAAAAAAATAATAATAATCTGTCATTCAAAGCAGAGCTGAAAATAATCTGAGCAATGTTATGCAAATTTCTAATTAAAGCAAACCAGAAGAAGAAAAAGTCAAGTGTTCCAGGCCTATATCTGGTCATAATTTTTCAGTGTCTGTAATGGAGTTCTGATTAATACATTGCCCTAATTTCTTCAAACACTAGTTACTGACATACAGTTGATTCTTTAGTAATATGATAATTGTTTATAAGACACTGACAAGGAACAAGAAAAATCAAAGAGCATTAATCACAATGGCTAATTATTTTTTAACACAGTAAATACTTACTGAGTCACAGTCTGGTTCTTTTTATGTAGGTCTATAGAT
This sequence comes from Caprimulgus europaeus, assembly GCA_907165065.1. The sequence goes on from OU015529.1 coordinate 6,223,311, forward strand.
GTGGGGAATTGCTAGGTTTTAAGGAAACTGAGTGAGCAGAGGCTGCAGAAGCACTTGTGGGGAAGGGAGGCATGGCGACCTTGATGTCTGTCCCCACCAAAGGGAAGAACTGCTCTTCCAGGATGTCACCAGTCTAGGGCTGGTTGTGTTTTAGCATCATTTCCTATTTTTCCCTCTTTCCCCCTACTCCTCAGCTTTCCCTGCAAGCTCTTTGGCTGATCTTTCTCTCTCTCTGGACCTGACAGCTCAAGTAATTGGTATTTATACACAGCATCGTACAACACTGTTAGATACACTTTTTGTGACCTAAACTCTTTGACATCTGTTTGAAGACCTGTGTAAAATGAATCACTGCTCTTAGTGTCTAGTAAATAAGTCTGCACCTTTTATAGCTGCCAGGTAGTGTTAACCTGTTATTCCAGGTTAACAGTTAGGACACGTTAGTGAAGGTGGTGGCCACGGTCACCCTGACTCGCCTGGGGCTGGCAGTCTCCTTTCTCTGCCGTTATTCTTTCTCATTAAATATATGTGGTATCCTAAGACTGGTATTGTGAGAAGGCACAAACAGAAGCAAAAAGGCCAGCGAGTCAGACCCCAAACACCACTGAGAAGCAATCCTGTGATGTTTGCTGAGAGATTACATGCTCACCAACGGGGGTTGCGGCAGAGATGGTGAGGAGGAGATATAAGACAGCAAAACTGGATTCCTCCATTCACTTCCTACAATTGAAGTTTTATTTCTTTTATCCTACTTAAACATACTGTTAGTTATCAAACTGAATCTACAGGGGGAATAATGTTCTCTGTAGTTTATCTTTTTCTCATTTGCTTTGCCAAACAAAACATTCCTCAGTATCAGTTTGTTCAACAGATGCGGTTGCATGGCAGTGCTAAATAGAGCTTAGCGCTGTGCACAGCTGAGGTAATATCACATTTGAGCTGCTCTCTGTTTCCACTTGATAATTGTTTATCTTTGAATTTAAAGTCTGTCAGATGTATGTATGACAACTGTGAAATCTGTTGTGAAGACTGACACACGGGGCTGATAGTCCTGTTTTGACATCATTATTCTTTAACCTTAGCTGGAGCGTGTTGCATTACCGTGTGTTATATTGACTTATCAGGAAACTACCAAAACCTTGGGCTTTAATGGACACAGGGAAGTAGGAAAGTGCAAACAAGGGTCCCTTCTCATAGCAACGTGTCAGAACCAGTGTAGCCAAGCAATGCATGAAAGGATTCCACTTGTTCCCCTGTAACCCCTACATTTCCTGAGGTTTTATCAAATATTTTCTAGTTTCCTTTGATATCAGAACTATAGATTGAGATATCATGGCACTGTGCTTGTGAAACTAAAGGAAAAACTCTAGAAATATCATAGAAAGCTTTCATAATTTCTAAACTATATTTTAGACTGTTGAACATGAGATTAAGGATGTGCTTAAGACCTCTGCAGAAAGTAATTCAAGAGTTCCATATGGGAATTTGAACCTGTCATAATCATCTATAAAAATCAGAGATGTTCACATTCTTGGCTGTGAGTAATTCACCTCTGAAGTCTCTGTTAACTGATTGCATCATGTTTTTACTCGCTGACTATCAAACTGGAATTACTTTTCTTTTTTCTACTTCAGAGAAGAAAAGAGTGAGGGTAAACATGATAGATTTTCAAATATATAAAACATTCTTGAAAGAAGAGGAGGTGATTCTCCCTAAGCACACTATAAAACCAGAATCAATAACTTTAAATTGTGATGAGGAAGTTTAAGGTTGGGTAAAAGGAAAAGACTAATAATAATGGAGCATGAGAAGAGATTACTGGAGGTGGCTGTGGTGTCTCTGTCACTAAGGGTTTCCAGGAAGATGATGGTCTGTCAGGAAAGGCTTGCATAATAGTCAATTCTGCCTTGCAATCTGGACCTGCAGCTTTCAGATGAACATCTGCTGTGACTAGTAAAGTCAATGTGGCTCCCTTTCTAAGGACCGAAGAAAAACTACTTCAGAAGAAATTCCATGTTGCCACATGGACCAGCACACTGAAACCCCCGGTAGCTCCAGTTCTTACCCACAGCATCACTGACCTGCTCACCCAGGTCACCTCCTCGAGTCCCTGACTTCAGTGGTGTCATCTGGGGTGGCTAACATGCACGCTAGGACATGATGGTTGCAAAGATAACTTCTGTGGGCAGAATGAATAACTGCTGAAGGCAGCTACAGTCTGCACCATAGTAGCAGCAGTAGCCTCTGGAATTTCACTCTTTATCTCATACTGCAATCACCATCATGTCGAAAAAATTTGAATTAATAAAGAATTATTATAACTAATAATCTTAATTATTATTACAAATAATAAAGTCAAAATCTCTTAAGAAGTTGGAAGAAACTATAATCCTCCTGTGGGTTTTTCATAAAGACTGGGAAAGTAAATGGTAACTAATTATACATCCCATCATATTTATTTGTGCTTATTTGTATCAGTTTTCATATCTGCAGCTAAAATTGTTTTTTATTTAATTTCTCTGTCATTAAAAATGGAGTTATATCTGATGGGTTATAAATCAAGAGATGATTTAATAAATCAATGATTTAATGTCCCTTTTCAAGGAAATATAACTGACATAATATCTGGTAAAATTGATTAAACATGTACCAGCATTTTCAGAAGTGATTATAGACTCTGAGCACCTCATTAGGGAAATCATGCCTAGCATGTTATGAAAATCATGCTGTTTCTTCATGTCTAAGGTATTTAAAAGTGAAACACACACAAATACCAGTTACTTCGGAACTATATCATGACATACAAACCTAGAGGAAGCAAGAACAATTGCTCTGCAAATCCATATCTCACTTTCAAGGAACAATCCCATACAAATCCAGTTAAACCTGCTATCTGGTGAAATCTACTATTTCTTTAGAAATTGTTCCTATTAGTACCGCTGATCAAATTATAGAATAGAATTTTTCTAGATCAACCACTCATGATCAGGAGGAGGTTAAACTTTCTTCTGTTTTAAAATATATCTGAAGTTAGAGCAGGTGAAAAGGGAAACAACACCAAGGGAATTATTTTTTTCATATATAGAAAAACAGATGACTGAAATAAACAGAGACTGAAATAAAATTCAGTGATAAAACATTCTGAATTTTTCAGTCTTGTCCACATTCACAACATTCACAACAACTAATCATCCCCTATTTGTAACTGTAATAACTTTATTAAAACTGTACTTTTGAATAAAGTTACAGTTGTAAAAGGTATTTATAAAAAAGGTCAACTTTTGTCCAGTTCTACTAAAGCTTGTATTTTGGTGACCACCACTAAGGCCTCTAGTCAGGTATAATAATATACCATGGTGAATGGATAACCAATTATATAATTGAGATATTTAACTACTTTGAAAGCATCTTTAGTTTCTAAAGGCATAATTGTTGAGCAGGTCATGTTACAGCTAATCTCTCTGCTTTGGAAGTGGTTCACATCATCTGCTCTGAATCCTTGACATTTCCCTACCGTGGTGTTGTAATTATTAATATCTCAATTAAGAGGTAAGCATTTTGGAAGTAAATAAAGCAGAAACATTCCCTATATTGAAAACTGATCTTATCACCTACCTGGACTTAATTTCTTCCTTGTGACAGTACCTGTGTGTTTGCTCATCCTACTACAGGCAAACCTTCACAGAATGGATGTCACACGATTTATCTGCTGGTTCTAAAATGGGAATAAGCACTGCCTAGTTCGAAATCCAGACAAATTCTTCATTTGAGTCTGTGCACTCTTGGCATGGCTAGCTTGTCGTCTGCTGGATGAGGAGAAACTGCTGCCTTTGCAAGTATTTGATCTGGGTCAGTAGGGTCAGGACACAGAGTGACAATCTGAATGGGTTTATGTTATTTCTTATGCACACATTTCTTGCTAGAAAATGTCTGTATAGGCAAAACCATAAAGCCATGGGAATGACAGTTTGAGCAATGAACTCTATTCCCTGTTAACTTTCATGTACGACATTTTAAAGTGTAATAGGTTGCAATTAAGTGTGTGAACATGAGACACACACCAAAAAATAGATTAAAGCCTGAGTAATAGAAAACAGTTCTGGAGCACTCAGTAGAAATTTGGAGGATACATATGACATACCACCCACAAGACACAGATTTTTAACTTTGGTTGTTGCCAGTTCATCCTTTTGACTCCCTGCTAAACACTGCTGATGTCACCAGATATTTTGAGGCTTTAGGTTAGTAGAGAAGCTCTTTATTTGAAAGAGGTTAAAACCAACAAAAACAGGCAGATCCTCGGGAATCACAGAACTTGCTTTGCAAAAATATCCATGTCAATATCCACTCACCTTGCTTTTGATTTCTGTTCAGAGAATACCCTGCCCTGAAGTTTCAGCAAAATTACAATCTCCTTTACTTTCCATCCTAAACTACAGCCTTGTGTTACAAGCCTTCTTAAACACACAACTTACTCAACACCAGAGACAGTTATATTTTATTAAGTAATTGTTATACAATATGCAGAGACACAAAATCCTCATATACACGCTTAAATATTTTCTTAAGTGTTTTAGAAACTTCTGTGAGAAGATTTTTTTATATAGATGTAGATATTAACCAGTTTACTTTCTTGCCACTCTATAAACTATGGCTTCAGAATGTCCTAAATATAATTTTTAATTATCATCAGACTAAATTCATAATTGGGGCAAAAAAAATAAAAGACTGGAAACGTTTGTGTGCAGTCTTTGGCTTAAAGCATACTTAGCTAATTGCTTGTGTAAAGAAATTGCACCTCAGGTAAAGCAACATGCATAATATATTTAGATCTTACCGAATCCAATTACTGAAAAATCTTTCTTTTAAAAACAGTAGTTTAGCTGAAATTCCAAAATATGGCTGTTCCTGTGAGATATTTAACCTGAGCTGCCCACATCAAAGGAGTAATTACTTTTTTAGGTAGCATTTCCTTTCATTAATATTCTCTGGCCTTTTTAGTTAGAATCTTTCAAGTATTTTTAATTAAACCTAAAAACCCTAGGTAATGCTTGGCAAATTGAGGTCCTAGTGGTTTGTTTAATTTAGTCTGAGACTAGTTGTTCATGATAAATAAAAACAGTACAGATTATTAAAACATAGAAGAGACGTGAGGGAAAACATCTGACTATAAGATATGCAGTGTCTCTGAACTTTAACAACAAATATTGTGTTGATAAGGACACATGAGGGTTATTTTCCTCAGTAAATGCTTGAAGCAAAGTTAATTGACTTGTCTAAATAATTTGGCAATACAAAGTTGTAGTGCTCAAAAATATACAGGCAAACATTGACTAGAGAGATTATATTTACTGACATATGCTTATTATTTACTGGTGCATGCAGAAGTCCTCGGAAAAGCCCATCAACTCTTAATTTTTCCCATTTTAACAAGAACATGCCCTGCAAAAACTAAACCAAACGTTATATCCTCAAGGGGAGATAAAAGGTGGCATAAACCATGTGGAGGTAGGGGTAGAACAAGAAAATAACACCAATTATTAAAATAATCACTGTCCCTGCTTCCAAAATCCAGGCAGCGAGGTAGAGGCAGCAGGCAGAGTAGTTGTGAAGCACCTTGTAGAGTCATACCCTCACTGCTTATGATCAGATTTGGCCCAAATATTCTGGGACAAGTTTTTATTTTCTTACGATATGGTATGTTCAGGCCAACCAAAATTGTTTGGAAAATTGATGTGCTAGTTCCCAAGTCCTCTGACATCCTAGAAGAACAGGATCATTTACAAAATACTGAAATGGGCTGGTTTTATTTCTATTTATATTGCATTTCTTCAGAAAGAATATTTATCAGATGCACACCAGATAATTTGGTTGGCCTGGCTGGACAGATATAGCCAGTCCATTTGTAATTAAAAGATCCATTAAACTTTTAATTTTTTTACTTAGAAATAATTTTTCAATAAAATACTTAAATGCAGGAATGCTTATAACATCCATCAGAACTTTACAATATTAGATTGTACTCAAATATATCAAAAACAAAGTGATACACTACAGTATTTTGCCATCACTATTTTTATTGGTTTCTGATCTCTTGGATGCTAATTCTGTATTCTTCTCATGATTATGTCTGTGTTTGTGGATGTGCAACTGAGACATTTTGCTGTGAGAATTGCAGTGATTTATCTTTCCTTCTTCTGTGACATGATGAGGAAGACAAAAGTCCAACAATTTTTTCTTCAGAAAACAATTTTACTTGTGCCTCCAACAATCAGTTAAAGTTTTCTTTTACATTCTAATTTACATTTCACCTTTAACAATGGAGGTTTACCAGTGAGTTGGTTTTGCATAAGCGCACAGATAGTTTAAAGAGACTTCTGTAATACAGAGTAAAGACTCTTTGGGTAGGGGATGGGCTCTGTCTTATTAATGCTCTACGTTGCATTTTGCCTGCATTGAAAAAAAATGTACTTGTCACCTCCTAATTGTAATAGCCACTTAAGTACGAAATAAATTAATTAAAAATCTAAAAAAGTAGTACGTTTTATAGCCTTCAGAATTTTTTAATGAGCTGCATGGTGATTGCAGAGCCAACACTTTGAGCAGAGATTCAGCTAAGTCAACCAAGCTGAGATCCAAGCTGTCCCTGAAATAGTAAACTCTGGATATGAGGAATAACCCTCTTACCAGGGGGCATTATGACCAGAGAAGAGCATTGTGAGACTTCACTTAATTCCTCAGCAGCCCATGAACTAAAGGTTAAAGCTCTCAGATAGAAAGCTGCAGGAATTTACTTTTGTGTGAGGCTGGAGAACATTCACTTGTAACCATACACCTTGGACCAACTGGATTATAAATTCATATTACATATACCCTGATACAAGAATGGATTTCCAAAGCTTGAGGTTAAAAATCCAAAATGACCCTTCTCAGCTTCATCAGTATTAGACTTCCCTTCTCCAGGCTGTCCTAAGCATCACGTTTTATCCTCAGTGTTCCAGATGCACAGGTTGCACTTTCTGTCCTGTGCGCAGAGTTTATAATCACTTTTTTACAACCTAAGATACTGTATTTCTGCCTCCTGATTTGCACACAGGAAGACCCAAGGACCTATAGAGTGACTAGTGGATCACAAATCACAAAGGGAAGGAAAGAGTGGAATAATGACACCTCTATCCTTGTTTTTCCATCTCCAGCTCACTTTAGGTCCTGAGGCAAAGGAGCAGATGCTCTCCACTGACTCATTCCTTCCCTTTGCCAAACAGCTGGGACAAGGGAGAAGCAAATTACAAGTCTCCTCAGATGACAGGGAAAGGAAGAGGAACAGTGTTCCATGACTTCCCTTGACTTGTTATGGACTGGAAATCTCAGATTCTGTGTCTAATACCAGCATCAGAAAATGGTTTACTCCTAAAAATCTCCTCTATTCTGTAGTTTATTCCAACTTTCTTTTCCACAAGGAGTCAAAGCATCCAGCCATTAAAATTCCATTGTGCTTTCATAGTAAAGAAGCTTGCAGACATTTCCAAATGAATAGGAAAAATAAAATCTATTTCCCAGACATTTTTTAAGGTGTTTGAAAGAGGCATTAGTGCATCCTTGGTTGATATATTGGGTCACAGTATGAAATAGCAAATTAATTCTGTATCAGAAAATATTTCTGCTTAGATTAATCTCCTTTCATGCAATGTTTACCAAGAAAGATTAAGACCTTTGGAAATATTTGTACTTTGTTTAGACATAGCAGATCATTGGCTACTCTATCAGTCAACACTGGGGAGGAGGGGTGTAAGAAATACCAAGTTCTCACCTACAGATAACAACAATGGAAAAATAAATCACATCTGTTGTGATTTTTTTTGTAATAATGCATACATTTTCCCACTTAGTTTGCATAGTTTTTTCTTTTTCCTTCTCCATTTCTCAGCTATTAAGATAATAAATAAAAATAATAGTATCTTCTGTAAGCCCAGCAAGGTTTCATCTCTTTTTTTCTCAAAATCAGTTTAGAGAAGACACCAAAATGGGGTCTTTTTGTGTCACTTGAGGGTAGCCAATGAAAAATTATGTATTATTGGATCAAAACACAGGGAGGTTCAGCCCTGTTGTCCTAGGTAAAAACAGGTAACGCTGTGAAGATCTTACAATCCAAACAGACAAATGGCCGAACACATTTATAGACAGAGAAGTGGAATGCAGAGGTACTTCAAGGTTAAAGAGAGGTCTAAAATAATCTTCAGTGTGGAGCCCTCCAAGATTCCCATGCTTTCTACCTCTGTGGATGACCCAGGACCTTCCACACCAGAGTCCTTTTCCCAGAATGAGCTGCAGTGCATTAGAGATGAGGAAGCTATTAGTAGAAGTCCTCACAGGATACATCTGACCTATAGATACTACGGTGATGAGTGAGCTACAAGAATAAATCCATAATACAGCACAGACAAAAAATCTTTCTAAAGAATACAGATGTTATTAGTAAAGATAGCCGTAAAAGGTGAGCCTGATTCAGGTCTAGAAGATACCTCATGAAGGATAACTAGTAAATATAAAAGGATAACTCATAAATTATGAGTAAGAACAGTTTGGCTCATTTGGCTTTAATTCTTCAGTGCCTCATTTTCTCTATCTTAAAGCAAGACATGGGAAGGGCAATAACTGCTGGTTCAGAAATAAAGTAAGGGGGCTAACTCTAAACCATATCACTGCTGTGTAATATATTGTGCCTGAGTCCGGGAAACAGAATTTTTCTTTCATAAATAATGATAATACCTAGGTCTTATGCAATATTTTGCACCAGTGCAGTTCAAAGTGATTTATAAAAAAGCAAATAACAACTGAGGCTAACTCGGTTAGTTTGCTTAAAGGAAAGCTTAAAACATAATAGCAAGATATAAATTAGAATTATGCCATGGAATTTCACACTTTTCCAGGCTCCTAGAAGTTATATATCAATGTGACTAGAATTTTATGAAAACTCCAAAAGCCAGCATTCTGCAGCTAGAAAGGGTACTGCTAGCAGAGGAAACCATTTACAAGTGCACTTCTTAAAAGCAATTTTTGGGATTTCATAGAATCACAGACTGCTTTGGGTTGGAAGGGACCTTAAAGCTCATCCAGTTCCAACTCCCCTGTCATCAGCAGGGACACCTTCCACTAGACCAGGTTGCTTAAAGCCTCATCAACCTGGCCCTGAACACTTCCAGGGAGGAGCAGCCACAGCTTCTCTGGCCAACTTGGGCCAGTGTCTGACCACCCTCACAGTTTGCCCATCCATCCCTGAAATTTCTTCTCCCTCCATCCCAGAAGCAGCATCCAGCCTGCTCATGTACCACTGCCTTCCATAGCAAGCAGCCCCTGCAGCTGGAAGAAGAGTTTTCTTACATCAGTGAGGTTGGACTCCAGGGAATCCCTCTAGAATCTGTTCATCTCACATGTTTTCCTTTTTTTTTGTTTTTCTTTAACCCACAGATGTAAATTGCCATCTCTTTCTTGTACACACACAAAAACAACAGAAAGAAAAAAGCAATTATTATCGCTCCTCAACTATATTGTTGAGTTCTGTCAAGTGTGCCGAGTTGAAGTACGCATGAAAGGCTTTCTATAAAACAAATTATACACAGCGACACGAGCCTTCCTTGAAGGAGTAATTGTCATGCATAAATCAACAGACACATATCCAAGATGCAGAGAAACTCCAGTAGAGTTCTAAGTATCTTCTTTTGAAGACTGAAGTAGGATCAAATAGGTTTTCCTGGGGTCTTCGATTCATTATCCAGTTATCCAAACAGAAGTGTAACACCCGCTCACTTGCCAAGTACAGTCTGAAATCACTCAAGGCTGCCCTGCTTCTGAGCTGTCTTTGCATGAAATAAAATCCATGCTGTCAAGGAACCAGATGCTGTGAAGTAGAAATGGTTAAAAGTGACAAGTACAAAGGCCTAATACTTTTCAGATACAAACCAAATGGATTAAATTGAGCAACACAGTATTTCCTGTCCCGTGTTTCACAGGCTGCCAGAGCAGCTGGGTGGCCAACCTGGAGTGATAATTTCCGCACTCTCCATGCTGAGGATGTGACAGGTCTTAGAATCATAGAATGGTTTGGGTGGGAAGGGACCTTAAAGCTCATCCAGTTCCAACCCCCCTGCCAGCAGCAGGGACACCTTCCACTAGACCAGGTTGCTCAAAGCCTCATCCAACCTGGCCTTGAACACTTCCAGGGAGGAGCAGCCACAGTTTCTCTGGGCAACCTGGGCCAGTGTCTCACCACCCTCACACCAAAAAATTTCTTCCTGATGTCCAATCTCAATCTCCCCTCTTTCAGTTTAAAGCCATTTCCCCTTGTTTTATCACTCCCTGCCCTTGTAAAAAAGTCCCTCCCCATCCTTCCTGGAGCCCCTTCAGGTACTGGGAGGCCTCTATAAGAGCCTTCTCTTCTCCCCAAAGCCTTCTCTTCTCCAGGCTGAACAGCCCCAACTCTCTCAGCCTGTCCTCATAGCAGAGGTGCTCCAGCCCTTGCATCATCCTCGTGGCCTCCTCTGGACTCGTTCTAACTGGTCCATGTCTCTCTTGTGTTGAGGGCTCCAGAACTGGACACAGCACTCTAGGTGGAGCCTTACAAGAGCAGAGTACAGGGGAAGAATCACCTCCCTTGACCTGCTGGTCACGCTGATCTTCTCTAACCTAGCAGCAAGTCAGGCTTTGCAGTATATTAACAGAGGGCAGAAGTGATACCACAGCACTGCCACTGTTACAGCCATCACCTGCAGGTTATGACCTTCTTATTAAAAATATATGTGTTGATTTCTGCAGAAGGCACATACTGAAGAGGTAGTGAATAGCTGCAAGGGTATGTGGTGGTGTCATCCAACCCTGGTCACTTTGCAACCACAGCACAAGCCAACATTGTGTTCCTGCTTTGGTTACAGGTGCAGTGAGTTGGGTCCATCAAGCACTCCTAACTGTACCCAAAACAACCACTGCCTGGATCATAGACAGATCTGGTAGGTACCTTAACTGTAAAATTTGGAAAATATTGGAATTGTACAGTTGCTGGGGTACCAGAATTACTTAACACTACTTTTGGCCAAAACAAAAGAGAGGGTAATGACTAAAGCTGACTATCTCACAATCCTATAAAGAGTGGTTCCAAGTAAGACCCTTTGGACTCTCCTGGATCTGAGTGGGATGCCTCTCACAGCTCACAAACTCATTTGCAAAACTTGGAGGACTGTCACCGATCGCAGGACCTGGGCTGTAATTCTCCACTCAAGGCTCAACCCTTTGTCCAATGAGAAATGTTAAAGCATTTGAAGTATTTCACTGAACTTGAGGGAATTTTTAATAGGTATTACTTTATATGTATATTTTATTTATATATATATATGTGTGTGATTTGATTTGAGAAACTCTATAAATCAATTAATTCTTGATTACTGATGAATCAAGTTAGTAAAAAAATCATATTATTCAATCTTGTGCTTTATTATAATAGTGCTAACAAACCTCAAATTACTGCTCTTTTAACCTTAGATTGCTGCTACCCCAAAGTCATAGAAAATACATAATCAGGTGTTCCTCTTTTGTATGCTTTTGCATGTAATAAGTAATAGAGTGAACCTTGCCATCGAACTCTGTTAAGTCACGTTTCTCTACAAATTCATATTAAATGACCTTTCTCTGATATCTTTGACAATGATTCTTTAAGCAACCTTAAGTCCTTCCACTTCCACCCACAACAGGGCAATCTAAGGTGTTCCCATAGGCTTTTACAAAGATTCAAATCCATGGCACTGCTTATACAGTGCTTCCTACTCTATGTTGGGATCCCACTGGCACTAGTAGGTGTCCAGTCACCCATCTTCTGTTCTGGGCATGACCTAACCTATAATTCCGAAGTACAATTCGGCGTTCATACACTAAAGGTAATGGATTCTATGTTTTTGTGATAATCCATTGCAGTGACTTTTGGTAATCAAAAGATATTTCACCCTCTCATCCAAAAGAACTAAATGCCTTTACCCTCAATGCACAGCTTTCAAACTTCAGGGTGCAAGTACACCTAATATGCTACACCACAATAAAAATAAATAAATAAAAATAAATAAATAAAAAAGTGTACCTTCAAGGCACTACACTTGCTTAATAGCTTCAGTCAAGAGAGTACTTAATTTAATGACCTTATCTTATAGGAGCTAACTCCTGAAAAAGGCTTCATGATGCTATTTGAGATGGCTAGGTGCACCTGATGGTGCACTTTTAATTCAATCACCAAAGATTAATCAGTGAGCTTCAGGGAGTAAATTGCTTCTTTTGCAGTATTTTTTCTTGAACATATGGTTCATGTAATGGCAGTGATCTATTTTCTCCTGCACCAGATTTACTTGTTTTGACTTCAACAACCACAAAACCACTTAATCAAAGTACATTCCACCGTACTTTGAGTATGCTCAGACTCAGGGGTAAGAGAAAACAAGTTTTATTGTACTTAAATAAAAGACAGAATTAATAGTTATCTGTGTGTATGGGGAGATTAATGGAGTTTTGCTTCATATTAACTATCATGCATAAAAAAATATTTTGCCAAAAATGTGTCAACAAAGTGTCTCCTGCAAAGTGGGAGGGTATGTTAGACTAATTTGAGTCTTTCCATTTTCAATCTTAAACCCTGTACTGCTGACTCTTACACAAATGGGTTTCTTTGTGCACCTTGAGGATTGTAACTCACCAGTGACCTATTTGGATAAATCCCCTTCACTTCACCTTTTGGGCATGACAGTCCATGCAGATGCCTGCACACCCTTCAGCACAGTTAAGGTGAAAGTTTTGTGTTTAAATTCAAAAAATAAATTGCTTCACTTTTGAAAGTGCCAATGGATTTCATAAGTCATTTCACATATGTGGATGCTGAAGTCAGCCATGGGTTTATTTACCCTATACACACCATCTTAAATGAGCAATAGAGCATGTCTTCCCGGAGGAGATCTAAGACACACAAGCATACATAGTTTTCCTTTCTTGCAACTAAACCATGACTGGGAGAAAGAAACTGCCATGAATACTTTGCCAGAAAGGGATTGTAATTAGCACCAAGACAGATAGGCTCAAAATTAACTTGTCAAAAAAACCTCCAAAAACCAAATCACCCCAAACAAAAAACCTGCAGCAACATAAAGAAACTAACTTTTGCTTTTCTAAGTAAAAAGGATGTTTCAAAGACCTAACTGTGCTACAGGAGTCTTTGCAGGAGTAATTGGGGATTTATCAAAGCTTTTAGCTTTAACTTTTAAAGAGAAGATAAAGGTAGATGAAAAGAAGAACACTGATGAGTTGATAAATATGATGGTAGAACCAGAAGGGAAGAAAAAGAAGAATTAATGGACAGCTATGGCAGCCTAGAACAGCAACCTCTAAAAGTAATCACTTGAACTCTGGGAGCTCAACACAACTGTTACCAGATGCAGATGAAGAGGTGGAGATTGCAGAGCAGCCTTCAGGGAAAAGAACAAAGAGGGTAGAGATGAAATGAAAGCATGTCATTGTGAAATGACATTCAGACTTGGGGTAAGGTCAAGGGATGGAGTGTATGCTGGGTCTCCTCTGTTCAGGCAAGTCACAGCCATCTCCTATCTAGTGGCAGAACAGGAGGCACCAGAATGTAGGAGAGATAGCTATGAAAGAGATAGTAAAATAAGTGCACCCAAACCTTGCTAGCATGTCCTATTCATCTTGTTCTGCTTTTAACCTGTCAGTGGTTTCCCCTCCCAGTTCTCTTTCCTGACCTGTGGCTACACAATTTATGTCATTTAATTAACTCTAAAATACTTCAGAAACAAAACAAAACAGAGAGACTAGTTACCAGCTCCCTCTGAGCCATAAAGGACTCTCAACTTCATTAATTTGCCATTCTCAGGATTTTGCGTACACTAATTAATACATACTCCCTGGAAGTGTTCAAGATCAGGTTGGATGAGGCTTTGAGCAACCTGGTCTAGTGGAAAGTGTCCCTGCTGATGGCAGGGGGGTTGGAACTTGGTGAGCTTTAAGGTCCCTTCCAACCCAAACCATTCTACAATTCTATATATGGTACCCTCTGGTTCCTACCTGGTCTTTGTTACACCCTTGTAGACCCTCACAGCCCTACCCTCAAAATAAACTGATCCCACTCAGCATGAAACAAACCATGGGGGTCCAGCAGTTTGTTATACCTGGTTTTAAAGTGAAAGGTGAGCTTGTAAGGATGAACTGAGGAAGAAAACTCCTTTTGCTTTACTTGTGCTTTTTTCTAGAAATGAGTAAAGGAGAGGAATATTCAGAACAGATCCATCAGAAACTGGGAGTAATAGAGCAAGTTAAATAAGGTTAAATGCCAAGATTATGGATCTTGAAAAGCTTTTCTAACAAGGAATCCTCTTTTGTTTTCAGTATTTTGCTATCCTAGCAAAGAACACACCTTCCCATTCATTTATGTCCCTCTTTTCACTTGCAAAATACTTTTTATCTTTTCAAACAGCCTATTTGAAGTGTTTGTGTCCAGCTGTTCCGGGAGTTACTCTTTGAGTTAGGAAATGGCTAAAGAATTTTATTTTTTTTTTAAATAAAGTACAAAAACAAGGAAAATCAAACCTTTCACAAATAATGATTTAATAAAAATTATGTAGTTTAGCCATAACCTCTGGAAATAGATTACTTCTCCATTTTCTGTACTGTACAGGCTAAACATATGATCACAATTAATAACCATTCACTGAGTAACCTCAGCATCAATTTTTGTACATACTTACAGAGACTGCCAAACTTTTTATTCAAACCATGCACATCCTGGAGTATTATGAGATCATGATTACCCCATTTTCTTCCCATTTACTTTTAGTTTTATCCTAAGTGAATATTTTTAGGCTAATCAGTATCTGTTAAATCAAAGCAGCAATTCCCTCTTCTCATCAGCTCATGTAAGCCTTCACTTGCAGCTTTAACTGTGCATATCAGAAGAACCACCTATATTTCATATAAGTTCAGGGATATTTGCTATATGAGGACATGATATACTTAAAATCTTTATTTTAAATGCATGCAGCACCCAGCAACAATAGCACAGAAAAACAGAGTATGTCATTAAATGTTAAAAAAAGTTGTAGAAAAGGACACTGCCCTACATTGCCATTTACCAAAAAGTTCATTTATTAGGCAACAACAAGGTTAATGACATTCAGTGGGAAGGAGGAATAGCTACAGTCTCCATCATTTTAGGATGTGCCAAGCAGGTGGTAAGTTTGAAGGTACTGGAACTGTTCTATTAATCATGTAGGTTATAAATAGTGCCAAGATTTCACTGAAGGGAGACTTGGTAAGGCAAATTAGACTTCAAGTTTAGGCCATGTAATATTTTGGTGATGTGACTCTTAAGTTCAAGTAGAAAAGTATTTTTGATGTGTACATCATTGCTGAGAATTGTATTTCTCCTACAAACGATATAACCAAGATGGAAAAGATGTTGGTTGGTTTGGATTTTTTTAAATCTATAGCTTTTGATTTAGAAACCCTTGTGAATATTTTAATGAAAATTGGAATATTTTGGTTAAAAAAATCTTTTCATTCTAAAGCCATTCTGATGGAAATCTATTTGCAAGATTTTTTTTGCCTGCAATGCACCTCAGAGAAATTTGAGATAACCCCTATAGAGATGGAAACTCTCAAAACCCAGGAGTACTTTGCTAGTATCAAAATGAAATCAACCAACTTAATTAACTGCTGATGCCAAGTGAAGTAAAGCACTGTGCAAACCAAACGTAACCCTTGAAAAGCTGTTTACCTAGATGGATGGCCACACAAGATTGAGTTACAAGGGTGTGTTAGCAGACAGACAGCTAAGGTAGCCCCCATACTGTGGGCAAATAAAATCAGCACAGCTGGCAACCAGATAGGGCTTGGGATTCATTAAAAAAAAATCCAACTTTGTGTTCCCAAAGACCACATTGCTCACAACCTGGAGAGAGCACATGAAGGAGGGCTGTCAGCAAAGCATGACCACAGCCACCTCTCCCTACCTGTAAAGACAAAAAAATTTAGTTTTTAGTTACCCAAGTTGTCTACCTGCTTCTGTAAGGTCACTTGAAGCAAGACTGCAATTACAGAACTGCTGCTACTGTTTAAATAACACCTGAAGTTCACTGATACACAGATTGTGAGGATACAGTGATATATTTGTTATATACACAAGAGAAGATGCAGACTTAAGTGAAAGAGTGAGCTACTTAGCATTGTAAAAATTTGCATGTAGCCTAATAGCTATCAAAAATAAAGGGAAAAAAAAATAAGTCATTGTTTGGAAGCTGATTTGTAAGGCTTTGAGCATAGCTATATTTCAGAAAGTACTGAAAAATACCACAGAGCTGGACTCATGGGGAACTGTTGACCCCATTTGGATAATGAATCAAATATAACTGTATGATAGGGTGATTTAGAGATCTGTATCTCTCAGTCCCTCCTCTCCACACTTTGGCATCTAAAGGTTTATGTCAAAAAAACAAACCAAACAAAAAAAAACAAAAACAGGGACTGAAGATCATTTGTTTCTATTGCCTTACCACTGTCCAGAATCAAAAGTTTCCATATAAACCATCAGACCTCATGATATTTATACAAAATTAAATGAAAATTAAATGATTCGCCTGAAGTTTTGGTGTTCACTTGTCCCTTCTCTGCAGATTTTAATTTTTCATCCTTTTTCAGCTCCTTACAGCACAATTAAATTGGTGGCAGCTCTGACTGGAGAGATCATGAGATGAACGATAGCCTTAGTCCTGTGATAAATCTCAAGGTTTTGTGCTGAGCTGGTGGAATTAGTACAACAAATTGCAAGTGATAGATGTAAATGATCCAAGGAATCCCAGCCTGGAGCATGTAATTGCCTGTGGATTTGCTGAGTGTTTCTGCCTGTGGAGATCCTTTATAGAGTACAAGGTACCTACAGGCTGGGGGGCTGCAGGCTGTATTCCACATTTAGCCACCAACTAGCTGCGTGGTTTCAGGTGAGTCTATCTCCTTTTCTGTACCTAAATTTCAGTAAATTAGTAACAAAAGGCCCTTCTCCTCCCCCATCTAACTCAATAAAGTCCTTTCTCACATGTGGTCTTCATTATACTTTCCATAATTATTCTTCATAATAGTTTCCCACTCACTGGCTAGTTTCCTACTCCATTCAATATATATATATATATTTTTTTTTTTTTTTTCCTTAATCTGTTTAAAGATCAAGATAATGACATTATAAACAGAAGCACTTTCAGAGCAAAGAGATGGGGTGTTCTTATCTGGAAGCTTTCCATTTTCCCTTTCATTAACCTTCTGTGATACAAAACTGCTGCTGAGTCACTTTGTGTGATTTACTGGTGAGACAGAAACACATCCTTTTCCAATCACTTGGAAAGAGATTATATCCCGATTTTTGGAAAGAACTACTAATATCCAGACAAGCATGCCAAGTGTCTTGCAGTGTTAGGAAGTATTTGTGTGGGCACATTTGCTGCAGAAAATTAACCCTGGCCAAAGGAGACCAAGCCAGGGATGTTCCCATCAACCTTCCTGGGATTCCAAAACTGTGGTCAGTGCTATGACAGTCCTCAGTCTTTGGTGTGGATTTGCTGTGTTAGCCACCTACAACTCCATTTGTTCTAGTTTCAATTAACACAGTTACCAAATGAGTCCACGCTGGAGCTGGTGAAGATTGCTGTTGATAGACCTGTAGCAACTGCTGTGGGCTGGATGGAAACACAATGAACACAAATGTCTTTGAAAAGCTCGGGGTATTTTGGACATAAACCCTGGCCATTAGGTTCTGATCTCAGACTTCTTGTTACTTCTTTTAAGAGAGCGTAGATCTTGCAAATTAAAAACTCCAGTGGGCATCAAGCCTTGCTGCCTTTAGTCACGGATCTGGCAGCACACAGAGATCTAACTACAGTGTTTGGACTATGGCACACGTATCCTTGAAAATGACTTGAAGAGCTACACTCTGACTCCACTGCAGCTGCTTATACCCACAACCTCTTACATTTCAAGAAGGTGCAAGAATGAGGAAAAAAAGACAAGATCTGATATGATTCTTTGGGCAGCACTGGCGTGTGGATTAAAGCTCAGCAAGTTCCTCTTATCTCTCTTACACAGAAGTACCACAGCAACTGCAGGTTGGAAAAATCAGAATGACCCTCCCATCTGTAGACTTGTTGAAGTGTTTGAGTAAATTCCTGAGATCTCATTTCATTTCCAGTGTGCTGGTTAATATACCGTTCATACCACCAAATTTGGCTTTGCAAGTAATCTTGTGTCCATCTCATGGGTTTAAAATTTTTAATCAAATTACCTGATACAAAGCTACAGCTTATTTTAAGATGACAGAAGGTACGTTTGGTTCAGTCTTTCAACACCAATGAAGATCAAATCTACATGTTCAACACAAATCCAAAACCCACCCAGATATTCTGAGCTATGCTAGGTCACTCCAAATTTTATGATAATAGTTCAATGTTCCTTAAGTTCAGCTTCTCCTTATCAAGTGTATTTATTAAAGCTTTGTGATCTTTATAATTACCACTATTGGCAAGGGTAAAAGGTTTGTTCTAATTAAGCCAGTATAAAACTAATTATCCAGTGCATTTATATAAAATTTTAATTTCCTATTCATCTGTGTTTAGTTCCTTTTATGAAGTTCCCAGTAAGCTAATAACCTTTTGTGTGTTCTTTCTTCTCTAGAAGGAAGAAACATCCATTCTTACAGGGATTACTTTTAAATCCTAATAGTGAAAGCCCACATTTGCACATGGATGGGCTGCTGCTTTATTGGTCTGTTCATTGGCAACTCTTTATCAAGCCCTATTGGCACTGAAACCATCAGCAAAACTTGCTTTAAAGGAAAGTTCCAAGTGCTGAGCAATCAGACCATTTGCCAGTAAAAACAACACAGCTACTGGGGTTTGTGCTCTTGCTCTCCCTCAGCTATGCATGGACCTAGAGCCAGAGCTGTCATATACTTTTATCATGCTCAAAGCAGCCTCAGGGTTCAGGCTGATTGCAATCAAATGCTGGCTGGCATCAGCTTTGGCTGAGGAGCTTCTCCAGGCTTCATCTTTAGAGTCAAGGTCATTTCTCTGCCCTGAGAGACACCATTATTCCTCCAAAAATGACAACACAAACTGTTAAGAGAGTCTGAGACATGAACAACTTTGTAGTTTAAAAGCCAGTAGGCTAAACTAATGAGCCTTAGAATTGCCCCATCCAAGTTTTATTGTTGTGAAGCAGAATAAATTACAAATATTTGTTTTCTTATTTAGTATTTTATGTTTTTGTGAGATAAAAAAGGCACACGTGCCATGCTTGATAGTCAGTGGGAATGTAATACAGTCACAATTGATGGTACTAGGCTAACAATCAGCAAACATTTTGCATACAGACTGTTAAACCAAGATAACTTTTCTTTGGGGTGGATGCTTTCTTTCCTCAGTTATGTCATTTATCATCAGCATCAGAAACATTACTGCCAACCACGACTTTGTTCACACACAGAGCAGCAAAGGGGCAACACATCCCCTTTTCTCACCACTGGTTAGGAGTGAGAATGGGTATTTGCAACAGGGCTGCACTGCCTGAGCCTGGTGTGTGTGTTGAGGGGGAAGGGGGGGGGGAGGGTGTCAGCTCCATGCTGTGCAGTTCCCTATATTTGAGCTGATGCTTCGACAACCACAGTCAATAAGACATTTTTAGAGAGCTTGTAGATTATCAGATTAATGAGTTGACTCTCCTCAAACGCACAATTTGCAGTAAGCCTTGCTGCTCATTTCTTTATTGCCTGGCACAGTAATGATGTCTATTAAACTTCACTCAACCATCAGCTAATACAAACATATTCTCGCTGTTGGATGCAGTCAGAAAGGCCAGGTACTTTATGCAGTACATATATTTTCTGAGACAATTAGCAACCTCGAGTTATTATTAATCAGGAAGAAACAGGACTCCAACAAAGGACTAAATTATCCCTTGCTGGAAGAGAGTTCTCTGAGGTATAATGTCCACATAAGTTTTGTTTTATAGGGATTCATCTAAGCTTTATTGTTCTATTGGCAATGAGATAAGTCAGTCAATCCTCAGGGTAAATATCCTGGTTGCTTTGAAGAACCACCCTGACCAGCAATAGAGTTAGAAATGGCAAGTGCCTTATACAAAACACCTTATTCACCTCATCCCAACCCAGCAGCTGGAATTCAAGCTTTTAGCATAGAAACCTCTGCTAATGTCCTTTGGTGACTCCCAAATACCAGCCAGCAGAACTATTCACTTCAGAAAGTGAATAGATTTGTGAATAAATAACCAATTTGGTTATTTCTGTCTCTGAATTCCTACCACTAGTTCTTGTTCCATGCTTTGATTTTCACATTAGAGATCCTACATTCAGTGTAATAACAAGTTGTAGGATATGTAGGGGTTAAGTATTAACCCTGACCTCCTTTATTTTTAAGCTTGTGGCCACCTAAGTCTATCCCTCACAACACTGAGGTAGGTGTCAAAACACGTGCTATCCCCTTGGTAGGAAAGATTTTCCTGCCAGCTTTCTGCATAAGTGCATAATCACAGAATGGTTTGGGTTGGAAGGGACCTCAAAGATCATCCAGTTCCAACCCCCCTGCCATCAGCAGGGACACCTTCCACTAGACCAGGTTGCTCAAAGCCTCATCCAACCTGGCCTTGAACACTTCCAGGGAGGAGCAGCCACAGCTTCTCTGGGCAACCTGGGCCAGTGTCTCACCACCCTCACAGCAAATAATTTCTTCCTGATATCTAATCTAAACCTATAATCTTCCAGTTTAAAGCCATTTCCCCTTGTTCTGTCATTAACTGCCCTTATGGAAAGTCCCTCCCCAGCTTTCCTGTAGGTCCCCTTCAGGTACTGGAAGGCCACTATAAGATCTCCCCAGAGCCTTCTCTTCTCCAGGCTGAACAGCCCCAACTCTCTCAGCCTGTCCTCATAGGACAGGAGCTCCAGCCCCTGGATCATCCTCGTAGCTTTCTTTGGACTTGCTCCAGTAGGTCCATGTCCTTCTTATGATGGGGGCCCCATAAGCAGTAGGTTGCTTGAAGTCCTACTCCAAAACCCTTCTGGGGTGGGGGTAAATTGGAGTTGAGTTGTGATTATGTAGTGAAAGGTTAAGCTGAATATCACCATTACACTCCATGCTGCACTTCAAGAAAGAACATGAGAAAATGTGTGTGGCTTCTTGTCACTCAGGAAAAGAACAGAGTCCTCAGACAGAAAAACAAAGCAATACTATAGATAATTATTTGGGGGTAAGAAACCTGTTTCATTTAGGAATCAAAAGGCCATACAATAGTGATGAATTTGGCCTACCATTTCAGAAATTAATCTTAAAGATCATGAAGAACCATTTAAGTTCTGCTCAGAATAAATACAACTAATCCCACATATTCATCTTCATTCTGAAAATTACAAACTGTATTTAGTAGAAGTCCCTGAAATATTTTCTTTCATGTCATGAATGATGGAAGTAATTCTCACCCCCTTTTTTTTTCCTGTATATGTTTTTATTTTTACATGAGAAGATGTACATTTTAGGCTATTTCTAGAAATTAAACTGGGGTTTCCAAGGAACCCACCACTTTCCTAATGCAGATGTACTCTGACAGGTTGTCTGTACTCTCCTGCCTTGATTCCTGGGTTTGTATTTTCTCTCCATTTCAGACTTTGCCAAATATTTTAAAGGTCTTGCTGCAGTCACATCATATAACACTACCACACTTTACACTCCAATTTTAATTTTGGCCAACAGCTAGGAACACAAAAAGAAGCCACCTTAACCATACCCTAAATGGCCTGCAGCTAGGTGCTAGGGAGTCATTACAGTACATCTCTCTAACCAAGCATAGACAGATTCATTTGCAAATGAGTGACCCAGATTCAGACTGCATGGTTTGAGGGTTTGAAAAAGTTTGCAGGATAATTTATTAGTGTCATTGTTTGCAGCTTCTTAGACGTTCTTGTCCTGGAACATACACAAAAGACCCCAAATATATCATTAAAATGATTTTGAGACAATTTTCAACCAGGAGACTGTCCTGGTTTTGCAGGGGTATGAAACCTGAGAAATTAAAGGTGTTCTCCAGAGGTGATTTACATTAATGAATTACTTTGGATCAAGGCCAGAGGCAGGGAAAAAATATCACTGCAGTTCTTCCTGCTTATACCAAGGCAGAGTGGGTCTGTAATCACTATAATGTGTAAGGAAAATTATAGAAGCTTTCCCATGGGAAGAGGGATACCTTCCTGAATGCCCAGCCAGTATCCCAGAGAAGACATCTGTTACCCAGCCTCACACCCCATGTTGGTAACACATTGTCTCACAGGTTTCCACTCACAGCAGCACTTTGTTTAACAATGCTGGTGGCTAATCATGCTGTCACCGCTGTCCTTCACCCACTTAATGAGCATGAACTCCATTGATACTCATCCAGGGGATGCCACCCCACTTGAGAGACTGGTAATTTCTTACGTGGGTTGCTAATGCCTGCAACATTTCATCTTTGTGCACAAAGCCACATTTCTGTGGATTTCACACGTAATTTGCAATGCTAGATGGAACAATTTAATTTAGTGTTACATTTAAAACACAGCCTATGGAACCGACAAATGCAAGCAAGTAGCCTCTGGAGTTCATTGTAGTCTTGTGGCAAATCCATCTTCTTCATTCACAGGTAACAAACTTCCTGACTTGCTAAGTTGTAAAACAATTAGCTGTCATTAATTTGGACCATACAGAAATGCAGTAGGTCATTAGCGACTGCTGTGGAGGCAATGGAAATATTTCCAGTTATTTCTTGTACAATGTTCCTGCTCAAGTGCAAGTTGCCTTTGTTCCTTTTTCTCCTGGGAAAGAACATCTATTTTGTAGCCCCAGGCTCAAAGTTTATAGTGCACAGCATACAGCTCTTTTCCATACTCCATGGCTACCCTCATTAACATAGAAATAAGGGACTGCAGACTGCATATAATCATAATGTGTCTATAGCAAATAAATACTTGGCAATTGAAGCAAGGCCACTGAGCTTTAGAAGGAAAAGCAGTCCTCCTTCCACAGGAGAGTCTCATGGTACACAAGAACTGGAATGAACAAAAGACTTCAGGCAAACCATTTCTACTACATTCCTATCTGTATCCAGAATAAATTGTCTATGGCCTGTCAGGTAAATGATATTAATCTCCATCTGCTTAAGGGAGAGGCTGTTGGACTGTGTCCTCACACAAGGGATAATATAGCCCTTCATTGAAGAAGCCTTTGGGGCTCACCTCAGCTATTCCCAGCTCAAACTTTAAAAAAATATGATGTTTCCCTTGAAAGACTGCCTGAATCCCCATTTGCTGCTTAGCAATGAAGAAAAAGCAGTCCAAATGAAGGCAGCCACTGCTTTCTGCCTACATAAAAGCAAAATGCGCAGCTCAAAGCATCTCAGTCAGCTGCTGTCTTTGTTGCTCTTGCTCAATCCTCTGTTGTGATCCCATTTCAATAAAATTGGAAGTGACCCTGAAGCCAGGCACACTTAGGTAACAGTAAGATCACGGCACACAGTCATCTAATAATGAAAAGCCCTTAGATGTCCAATTAAAAAAAAAAGGGGGGGAAGGAAAAAAATACAGTCCATGAATAAAACAAACCACCAAACAAAATAGGGCATAACCCTATTTTCCACGTCCAAATTCTAATCAGGACTTTCACTTACCACAAAACTCAAGGAAGAAAAAAAGCATAATAATAGGTATGATCAATAATTAACCTATTTGATTTTAAGTATGTGAAACAAAGGTTTATTTAGTACCTAGCACTTAATAAAATTTGGATTATTCTAACTAGAACTAGGCATTAATACTTAATGACTTGAAGTATTCCAGACTTTTAGCCTCTATAAATACAAGCCTTATACAAGCTTCACAGCTTTCAGAGGCCGTAGTGCAATTTTGATCATTGTAGTGATGTTAGAATGTCTTTAAGTTTACTCTTCATATTTGTCCTGTTCAAGCATTAACTAGCTTGGCTACCAAGAAAGATGCACTGAAACTCATTCTGGGGATGTTCTGGAAGGGGCACTTCAACCACATTTTCCCATACTGGAGACAAGTTTGACCATGGACAACAGCTACAGACTTGAAAAGTGGTTTCTTTTGGGTTTTTAGGTTTGTTTTTTATGGAGAAGTAGGGGTTTGGTTTGGTTTTTTTGTTGGGGTTTTTGTTGTTGGGTTTTGAGGTTTTTTTTGAAGCCAATAGCTGATAGTACCAGTATGATCAAATCCATGCTGAAGCTTCAGGAAGAGTTTAACAGAACTATGGATTCTTAGAAAACACGATCATATAGCAAGGAGTATATCCAATGCGTGGGAAGGACATTCCTAAGACAACACAGTGAACAGGCCTCCAGCTAGATCCACAGGACAACAAAGTGGTACCTCTGGAAGGGAGGTGTCAGAATGGTGCTTTTTCTGGCTTTTCTTGTAGAGTAACAGGTTGCTATTATGCTCAGTGCCAAAAAATTCAGTGGCTCTTCTTTAAGTTGATGGCATTGATGCAACTCTAAATATTGTCTGAAATATTGCTGTGCATCCAGTACAACATGTATATTCTCCCTGGGAACACACCCTGTGAAGGAGGATGGCATTGTCACTGGACTTATTTAACCATAAAGAAATAGAAATAAGTATCATCTACTCACTTCCTCCTTGAACACCACTTCTATGGGGATGAACAGCCTTAAACATGAGAAATTATTTCTGTTAGACTTACACAGTGAACAAATTTCAGTGATGGGAAGTGTGGCCTCCAAATAAAATTGTTGCCTAAGAACACAAACCCTCTCCTATCAAATCAGGTTTTCATTTCATTGACTGGCAGGTTTTGTTCAATAACTTGTAATGTTAAATTTGTAACCACCTGGTTACTGTGACCCTGGAATGGGTTAACTGGCGAGATTCCTTTGCTTTGGCAATTACACTGCTGCAGGTGAAGTGTTGGCTCAGACTTTACAGAGCCATGGGGGACCTCAGAGTGTCAGCATGGTGACTCTAACAAACACTGAACAAAGGAAGGGGAAAACAGCTCCTGCCTAGAGGAGTTTACAGGCAGAAGAGCAAAAGGAAAGATGAGAGCTACTTTTATCCCTCAAGTCCTTTTATGTTCTTCGTTGGAAGTTATCAGGGGAAAAGAAGAAAAAAACCCACACAAAATACCCAAACCTTTATAAGTTATTAGAAGTGACTCACCCATGTGGACACCAGACAGCTATCCCTCCCACTGCCTGCATTGCTGTGTAGCAGCAAAGAGTGAAAGATTGTGTCAGAGCCCAAGTACCAGTGTGAGTAATTGATATTAAGATTTATTAGAATGGAACAATCTGACTGACCCACTTTTAGATTTCAGGGAATTTTATCTCATGTAAAGAACTAACTCAAGTTAATGATGACTTCTTTAAGAGCAAAAGCATGCCTGCCAGCTCACCTCATCACACACAACTTCATAGAAAATAATGCTAGTAATTCCCCAACTATATTTGGCCTCCATTGATTTCAGCAGTGATCAAAGCAAGTTCTATTTCTTAATGACCAGTAATGACTTAACTTTAGTACAAACTTTTCCTTACCAAGTGGATACACAAATGTTTGTATTTGTCCTAAAAAAAAGTCAGGGATTCACTTGCAGTTGGAGGTTTAAACCAAAGCACTAAATAGTCTGTTGACTACAGAGAAAGCCCAGAGCCATTAACCCTCACTTAAGGACTCAGTGTTAGGTGGAGCCTGGCTCAGAGCCTATTTATATGAGCCAGTTCCAGCTTCTCTGAATAAAATCTGACCTGCTCAGCTGTGTGTCTGGCACTGCTGAAAGCAAAAAAGAAACCATCATTTAACTGAAATACTAAGAGCCAGGACTTGGTAGAACAATCTCAGTTTCTTAAGCACTCACCTTTGGGAATCACTGTTTAATAGTAATGAGCAGTCACTGCACACAGAGATACCAAGAGCCCATTTAAAAACCTCACACCTAAAAACTCAATTTCTAGACTTTTTTTCCTGTGTAGTAGCATTAGCCTACAAAAGTTAGTGGGAGCACTAACGTAAGCATTTAGAATTCACCCAAAACATAAACATGTCATATAATCTGAAGACAGGTTTGGTGTGTTTTATGAAAGCACATCACTGGACCATAAAATATGAGTTGTGATGCTTCACCAGGGGCAGGATGAGAAGAGGAAAGTATCTGTGACTCTTTCTCTGCTTACCTGAACATTGTACGATTAGTTTCCCACTTTGAACCTAACCTTTATTCCTTTAACACACTGAGTAGAGTAAATTATACCTCCTGCTCTCCTCTGGAAAAAAAGTGAAAAATTCAGTGTGATGGGGAAGTGACAAAAAAGCTTTTAGTTGAGTTCAGCTGACAACAAGATGTATTTTTGTCCCCGTCTCTCCTAGCAAAGCCATTGATATTCAGGTCACAGAATTGGTTTAGATCACATTGCACCTGTTAGTTCTGGTGTTTAAACAAATTCTTCACAATCTTGATGTACCTAGGTGAATGTCAGCAACACTACCAGCAAAGATTTAGCAGAGGAAAAGCAAGCTTACAGTCCTTAATGTATGATTTACTTCACTAGGTTCTGAGGCTGTTACACCCCACATACAGTTCTGAACATTAGTACTAATTACAGCAGTGACTCTAGTTATTTAGGTGATAATCACAACATAACGAGGCAGTCCTTTTATGATTTAACATATAATCACCTTACTTCATAGCTGCCTTAATTATACTATAAGTGTTTTTATTTTACAGCCATTACCAGTGCAATTAAACTCAATAAACCATCCTGTCACGACTGTAGTTTTATAGGAAGAGAGGAGTAGAACTAATGTAAGTTTTTATCTTATTTTTAGTGAGGAAAACATAATGGCAAAATACTTACTTTCTTGTCTAACAGTTCTGTATAACTCCTTAGAAACCACTATAAGCACTAAACAGATACAGGTTCAGAAAACTAGTTGACCTCAGAACAATCATTCCATAAATGTAAAGCTGGAAGAGATTAATAAACTTAATTGGTTATAAACAAATTAGAAGCCAGGCTTTGTTTAAGGACACATAAGAATACACTTAAAAACACAAACCCTGGTGCTTCTCCATTTATTAAGAGTTAGGAAAAAAATATGTCACTGAAGAAGTTCACTAGGTGATCAGCTCTTCCCACTGCAGAAACCTTCCACAAACTAAGGGCCAGCAAGAAACAAGGTCAATTCTTCTGCCCTCCTTTATACACAATAAAAAGCTGTTCTACAATCTCACTGCATTAAACCACACAGTGTTTAAATTTTGGCAATTCCCAGCTGAAAGGGACTAACAACAAATTTATTGACATTTACCTTGGGAATTCCCAAATAGAGGTTGTATTCATCTCTTCATGGAAAATGTAAATCCACTTACTGGCCATGAGTTCCTGCAGCACCTCTTCTTGCACCACAAATCAATGCTCTCTCCTTTCCCCAAGCTTGTCAGCTCTTAAAATGTTGCTGCAGGAGGTTGGGTTTGTCTGTGATTGTGCTTGTTCTGCATCAGCCTGAACTGAACACTCAGATCAGCTGTGCTTGTCTCTCTGGGGGTGAGTAGCACAGGAGTTTGCTTTTAGTATTAAAAAAAGAGGGGACTCCAGCTGATGCTAAAAATAAACTGGTTAAAAATGAAAATGAAGTTATTTTCCCATCAGAACGATTCACAGAAACAGAAGAGTTGCGCTGACATTTTGGGGGAAGTTTCTCAGCTCAGGATAGAATTAGGAAAGGAACAAATTAGGAAGGAACAAATTGCCCACTTGAGAATAACCCTGCTGCTAAGGGTGTTTGCTTGACATGAGGGGGTTGGAAGCCTTAAAAGAGCAAAAGTGGAAATGGTTCTCTCTATGTGCTGCCAGAGAGCTTTATACACTCAGCTGTATGGACAGATCATAAGCTTTTTCCATTAAAGCATTACTAAAATTCTGAGTTTTATTGACATATAGTATTAAAACTATTTTCTAACCAATCACATGTTTGCTGTTTTCAAAACAAGCCTTTGAAATGTGATTTCTAGCCCCATGTTTCATGAAATGATTTGTTTGAAGAGGCCAGCTTCAGTCTTTTTCACACTCACTGATACAGAGGATGTTTTAAGTTGTTCATCTTTGTTGGACAATGCCATAGATGGGAATTCCAGCACATTCACTCCATAGGCAAGCTTACACCTCTCAGATTAAAGAGTGACATTGCCATAATGTTCCTTTCCCCTTCCTTTTTTACAGGGTTACATGGGTTTCAATAAGAACTCACATCTGAATCTTTTATTGCAGTTTCAATCCGTTGGACTGGAAATGAAGATGAAATGCAGTTTTGTCTACATAAATGCTCTGTAATGCTGATAAGAAATGATGTGCAGAGAATACAGACTAATACAACAATATTGTGTATTCAGCCTGTTTGGTAAGGGAGATGATAGTTATTCAACAGACTGTTGAGTAACAACAAATGGTTTTTAAACATCGTTCTAAATAAAGTGGGGGCTCCTTTCTCCTAATGACGTGACACAAGGAATTGAATACAAAGCTCAAGGAGATTTCTGACAATAATGTGATTCCCGGGAGCCTTCAGTGAGTCACCGGACTCTCAGTCCAGACCCATGGGGAGCAGGGGCAGAATATGTTGAGAATATCGAGATAAATAAAGGTATGACATCAGAAAAAAAAGCAGTTTCCAAAGAGGTGCAAGAGAATATACAGCAAAAGAACAGAGAAGACCACTTTAAAATCCTCTAATTAATGTAAAGAGGATGGAAGAGGTAGAGGAGGGAAACAGACACCATGCAGGAGAAGGTATGTGCAGATGTCAGCAAATGCTTCTCTTCCCATTCCCTTCATCAGCAGAGTAGCTGCTCTGGAGATGAGAAGAACAAGAAGGAACCTGAAGGAGCTCAGAGGACATGGTGGGCAATTAAAAAGAACAGTTATACCTGTGAACAAGTGGCCAAATAAAAGCAAACCATATATAAACACTGGAATAAAAACCAGAGCCTCCTTATGCCCAGCCCCATCTGCTCCTGGAAAAAAACTTGTTTCGGGTCACCTGAATTGAGTCTTCATATCAAGTGTTAAATTCTAGTAGGTCAACAGATTAATGGATGGCAGCTGTAAAGCTGCCAGTGAAATTAAGAGCTATTTTTGGTGAACAAAACCCAGTCCAAAGGTTTAAGGCTTATAGAGCTGGTTGAATTGTTTCACGCTTGCCATTCTGCAATACTCATGAACTGGTCAAACACATTGCTGTATTGTTTCAATTATGTCAAACCACTGAGCAAGGCTTTTCTTTTTCATGCCCCATTCCTACACAGGTTGTATAATATGCACCACCCACAAATGCCTCTTTGTTTTTCCTTCAGAAACCTTTCTCAGAAGCTGGCAGCAAAATAATAATGGGCAGGTCTTTACAACTTTAACTTCAGCATACAGCATCTTGCAGATCAGATGTTTTTAATATTGTTATCTGGATTTAAACATGGTCCAAATCTGGCCCAAATGGTCTGAATGATGATTTCTTGGCTACTTCTGCAAGTTTAAGCAAAAATCCTGTAGCACTCAACCAATGTGCTATAAAAGGATTCTCAGCCCAATTCAGTGTATCAGGAATTTTCCACCCAGTCTTGCCTTATTAATTGTAAATATTTCATACATATTGAGCAAGTTTTAACTTAATGGCAAGATGATAATATTTTCTCTCTGTTCAGAGCAAGTTCCTGAGCAGGAACTGATTTACACTCCTGTAGAACAGCGAGTTCTCTATATAATAAACTGCATGAGGCAGAGTGTATCCTACTGGAAACTTTTAATTTAGCTTTAGCCCCTTAGGAGAGCCATGTAGAAATTCTGTTTACCAGGTGAGTACAGAGTGTACTCAAAGATGGTAGATGAGATCATATACCTTGTAAAGATGGGAAAGAGTAATGTGGAAAATATCTACAGGTTATGCCTGTGGATGTGAATCCTCACTGTCCATTAATATGGTCCTGCTTAGCAGTTTTAAGGTACACTTTAAACTGTGCAAATAAAACCCTGGTAGATCCTTTAATTTTGTATTTAAAACAAAGTCAATTCAATTAACTATTTGGAACTATTTCTAACTGGCCTTTACACTGTGTCTAATCCACTAGCTATCCTGTTATTTATATAATTTTGTTCTTTTTGAACTTAAAGCAAATTAGCACCGCCTTGCATTTTACTTTAAAGCATTACCTAAAGATTATGAATCCTATTAAATGCCTAGTTAGAAATAACATTTGGCCAAGATAAGATACTTTTACTTTCTCTTAATTTTGAAAATGTTATTAATTTTTATTTATATGCTTATTTTTTTTAATTTCAATCATATCATTCTGAATCTTTCATTGTTCTTAATAAAGGGAGCTGCCTATATCTACCCTTGAGGTCCCTTCCAACCTGGTATTCTATGAATCTATATGTATAATTGCCTGAGAGAATTGAGAAAAACACTAGAGAAAAATACTGGAACATCAAGACTCTTTGATCAATGAGAATTATGGAGAAAAATAACAAGTGTTCAGTATTTTCTCTAGAAATAAATTCTGTTAGACAGATGTTCACTCAGCTTTTAAACTTCTCCCATTATACAGATGGACACTGAAGGTTTTCTTGCTCTGTTGAAATGGTAACTGTGAATCTCTACATCGTCCTTCCCCAAGACAAATGTTTAGGCACACAAACCCTGAAACTTTGTTTAGAGCACACCTACAACATGGTAACTCCTGCAACGTAACACGGATGTCTGGAAAGGAACTATAGGCCCTCCTCTTCAAACTGAAGTTGGTCAGAGTGTACTGGAAGCAAGACCTAACCGATAGTGACAGACCAAAAATCTCAATTTGTGCTCTGATAAGAAGAGTACTATTGTGAATCAACACCAGGCAATACAGCAGTGCTTACATAGGTGTAAAAAAGAGCAGATTTTCTGTTTTCTTTCCATAAATCAGCATAAACACAGCGGAACTCTTCAACACAGGACCTGTTCTGCATTTGTTCCAGCCAGCACACCACCACTGTAAGCAGTAACACTGCTGAGTAGGTAATACAGATATTTTATTATTGTTACCTGTTGCTTGCAGCAATCCTGAATACATTCTGAACATCAAAAGCAACAGAAACATGTGTCTAACCTTTTCACTCCCATCATCCTGATGCTGCTGCGTTCAAGACTTTTACTCTTCTGTTAGGTCAGAGCAACCCAACAGTTTTCTAACTCAGGACAGCTGTATGTTATCACAAGAAAACAAAATTGCAGTCCAATTAGTTGCAATATTTTGCTAATTATATTCCTAAAAATATGTGTGAGGAAAAACTGTGTGAAGGCTTTATTCCTCCTACTAGACATGATGCACTTAGTGATCCAGAGCAGTTCCACTGAAGTAAACGGAACTTTAGCACCATAAAACAAGAATAAGGTGTTTTTTTCTTTTTTCCCCCAATTCATAGTACAGTATTTTTTGCCACAGAATGAAAAGAGAAAAATGAGGTTTGCTTTTCACATTAAATAGAAATAATTCACTGTATGCACAGAAAAAGAATAGAGGGCCAAATCAGACTAAATTGCACATAACAAAATCTGAGAATAAGTCAGCATAAACACCCCAGCTCTATTCCTAACACATTGCCTGAGATGCACATTCACTCTGGGGACATTTGGTTGACTGGCTCACAGTCTCACCCTTCTCTTGGTTTCAGGATACTTCCATTGTGTTCAATTAGATTGCTATTCTTTTCTAGCGTAACCACATTTATTGTTAAATATGGCACTCCTAGTAATTTTGGAGATATGGAACTCGAGAGATAAAAGGGACTTGTTGCAGTTTAGCTGGTTGAATATTTCAAAATTTCAACCTTGTAGACTTACCCTGTACATTTTCCTGGATGAAAGCTGGGTGGCATATTTTAGTTAAAGGAGGAAGACTCTTCCATTTTAGTAGCATCAGGAAATGACTTTTGGAACTGCTGTTGTTTATCAATAACACAGTCACATTAGGGCTTGGTTTTTGTAATATTCCATGTGGTTTATTAATGAAACTAACTTGGTTTTATTCTTCTCAAAAAAAAAAAAAAGATAACACACAGATGTACAAACCCACATTCACGTGTTGTTTTATTGGTGCGTTACAACGTTACATTTCCTTCACATTGAGAAAAGCATGAGATTAAAATACATTGATCCACAAAAATGCCTTCCCTACACTGACTTTGCACTGGCAATTACAGCGCCTACAGATCCCTCCACAAGTTTCACTTAATTAAGTCTTTCATAATTTTAATTACGTTTCAATCAAAGCTTTTACATTGTCTATTTCATGACTTTCAATTCAATCATTCCCACTAAAATACATTATTATTTACTGCTTTGCAAAGTTCACCAATTACTCTTGCAATGTAAGTCTTTATGCTGCATTACACTTCATATTCCAATCTTTTAACAGCCACTACTCATTTGAGGGCTGTATAAGCTTCCCCCATCCCAAAGAAGATAGCCTGTTTGTATCAAAAGCCATTAAAATACTGGGAATGTGTACAGCACAGTTAGGAGGCCCCACTCATTTTTGAGAATAAGCCAGATCGATATAAAAACATGCAAAATGCTCTATGCATCAGTATTAAACTTTTAATTTTGATTTAAGTTTTTATTTTAACATTTGCATATAACCTGGAAGACTAGGGTTCCTGCTGAAAGAAAAAAGCTAATGGCTGAGCCCTATAGAATGTAAAAACACCATACCCTTACTCTAGGGCTTTCACTAATCCTCCCATGTGAAGTAATAGAAAATGATATTCTTGTTACAGAATTCTGCAGGATGGTTTAAAAACCTTATAGAAAGATTAAACCTCCACTGAAGTGTGTGGATTTCCAGAGTAAGACCTCAACTACACTAGAGGAGCATTCTGTCAATCCAGTGCAAATGCAATGCCAGAATAATTTTGCTTTGCTGATGCTAGTTTTGCAAACTAGCATATATACACCAGCAAAACCAGTTATGTTTGGGTAACTGTCTCTGTTCTAGAGCTCAGAATACTGTATCTGTCAGTAAAAAATCCTGTCTCTAACTGAGGCAGCCAAACTGGCTGTATCAGTTTTACACATAAATCAGGCATAATTTCTAGAGAACCCTCCTGAGTTCATGCCTATTACATTCCGTTCCTTAATGTCATTTCCTATTTATAGCAATTTCCAAATATCATATAAGTTTATACATAGTATACTTGCATCCTCTTGTACACAATTATTACAGTTATTTTTCAAGGGATTCTAATTTACTTGATTTCTATAAAAATCCAAGTGTTGCCAATCAGGAAGTAGCTCTTCTCCAAAAAATCTACAAAGCTTACCTTTGAGAAAAGTAAATGAGAAGCCTTACATAAAGACATTGAGCTGTTTGAAACACAAAATGCCTACAAGGCCAATACATATTCCAACAGGAACACAGAGATTATAATTATGGCAGCAGTCTCCTCCAGTCTAAAGCACCGTAATAATGGTCATTGATCAACACTATCTTAATCCAGCAGCTCTGGATAAGAAATGTTTAACTGCCAAGATATGGTCTGGAACATTTGCCTGCATTTTTACAAGGTAGGTAAAAAAAAATAATTCTGGAATCTGACATTCTGCCAACCAAAGGTACATAATCATAATTTCACAGGAATGTGATGTATACTGCATAGTGCAGACAACAAAACAGGATCCTACCAATAATAAATTAACTAAAGTCATACAATTAGTCATCTTCACCATAGCAACAGTGTTTTGATTCAGGTGGGTTTCAATTCAGGTACCAAGCCAACCTTCGCAAACACCATGCTCAAGAACATGTGTGAGCTGAAAATGTGGAATGGCTCTAGTGGAAAACTGTCTTCAGCATTCCTCTGAATATGTTACAGTGCTGGAGACCACCACAAGCATTCATGGTTGCACGCTCAAGGTCACAAATGGAAATCTTTGCATTTCTTTAGATCACCAATGCTGCAGTGAGTTACTACACAAGAATGAACATGGCACACCAAAATTCACAGAAAACATTGTGTTTCCTTACCCTCACAGCTTCAGGATTTTCTAAAAATTTGTTTTAAAGACTTCAGCTTGTTGAATGTCATGGGTGTTCTTTTCTTCCATTTTGTTTTGGTGGTAATTACTGCAAGAGCTCTCAAAAAATTGCTAATGATGTAATACCAAGTTTCTAATCCATCTTATGAACATATATGCTATTGGAAGATGACAATTTTAACAGTGTGGAATTTCTTTAATATCAGCATCATCCTCTGGAACTACTAATGCAATGAGGCTTGCCTCTTACGAACACTTAACCATTCATTCCCTTCAGCTGCTTGATCATTAGTAGCTCAGAACATCCTTGTCAAAACTTGACAATTAGTACAAAGTTCTGCCAGCATGTGGAGATTTGTTTTATGTTAGAAGGCAACAAGATAAACATAAGGATGATGCCCTAACTTATCAAATTATATAAAGAAATCACTGGCCACAACAGATGCTGAACATCTGATGAAAAGTGCTGTGTGTACTCACCACCCATCCAAAATCAATGAGTGCTGAAGATGACCAGAACTTTCTAGGAGATACTCAGTACTTCAGAAAATATGTTTCCAGATCTACTGTATCCTCAACCACATCTTCTTAAAATTACTCTCTTAACCATTCCCTACATGATGTTGTTTTTATTAATGTTCTTTCTCCTTCCCTCAAGTAGTCTATCCCTTTGCAGTAGACTGAAAACAGGTAATTCAGCAAGTCAATATGAACTGAAAATTTAACTTTAAAAGTATGTATGATGATACTATGGTATTAAAAATAAAATATTTAATTTCTCTTTATAAAAAGGAAAGAAACAAAAGAAAAAATGTCTACAGTAAGAAACGCCATGTTAAGAGACCACTTTGGAGGAAATGTGAGAAGGCTAAAAGTTCATTCTGCACATTTCTGAAAGTCATACAGGACCTTCAGTTATTCCCTCTAGAGGCAGGCCAGTAGCATTATCTGCTGTAGGTCTCTCTTCTTTCTTCACAGAGTTCTGATCTAGCAGGCTGACGTAAGATTTATGACAAGCTGTATTGCCCAAAGGAGGGTAGTGTTGTCTGTAGCAAATATAAGCAAAAATGAGGCCAATGATCCCTCCAACGAAAGCATCTAGACAAGAAAAGCAACAAAACCAGAAGCACGTTACCACAGCAAGGACAGTCAGTAGTGATAACTGTAAATAAAAGACATTTGGTTGACCTGGAAGTGTTTAACTCGGAAAATGGGAACCTCACATTTTCATAAAGAATTTGGAGTCAAATACCACAGTCATGTAGGACACACACAAACATGTAGACACATAAAATCAGGGCCATCTCCAACATTTTGATTACCCAAAATGTAGATGGTTGGCTGTAGATGTTTAAGGAGATGAACAAGGGGAATAGAATGGCTTTTATGGGGCATTAAACATTTGTGATGTTCCAGTTCACTGTTGAACATTTGTGGGTAGGCAACCCACGTGTCTTCTTCCAGTTTGCCATGACTTACAATGACCACCAACAGGTTTTCTATTTATGAACAATTCAGCCAAATTCAGCTGTCTGCAGCATCCAGAGCTCTCCCGCTGACAGCTACACCTCAAACTATTGCACAGACTATAGTCTGCTCTTTGTCTCTCCTCAAGTACCCCTAGGAAAGATGGCAGCTAAAGTGCCAGATCTACTCTTGACTGTTTCATATTCCAGAAGGCATTCTCCAGTGCAAACAGAGAGTATGTAGGTGTCCTGTTTTCAGCTGGGATAGAGCTGATTTTCTTTTCAGTAGCTAGAATGGTGCTGTGTTTTGGATTTAGTATGGGATCTGGTATGAGAAGAAAGTTGATAATATACTGATGGTTTTAGTTGTTGCTAAGAAATCAAGGGCTTTCCAACTTCTCATGATTTGCTAGTGTGCAGGTGTGCAAGAACTTGCACAAGCTGGGTAGGAGTATATCAAAAGCAACAGACCCAAACTGGCCAATAGGATATTCCATATCACATAACTTTGTGTTCAGCAAATAAATGAGGGTCAGTTGGGAAGCTGGCTCTCTTGCTCTTCCAGGTTTGCAGTTTTGGGATCTCTCTCCTCCTTCAGGATTGCTAGCTGGGAGCGAGCTGGGACTTGGTCAATGGGTGGTGAGCAACTGCATTGTGCATCACTCATTTGTATATTCTAGCATTACTATTACTATTATCAGCACCATTATTATCATTATTATTATCATTTTAGTAGTTATTATTATTATTTCAATTATTAAATTGTTTTTATTTCAACTTTTGAGTTTCCTTACCCTTACCCCTCCAATTCTCTCCGCCATCCCTCAGGGCAGAGAGAGAGGGTGAGCGAGCAGCTGCGTGGTATTTAGTAGCCTGCTAGGTTAAACCACAACAGTAGGACACAAGATGGAAAATTATCCTCTTTGAGGAAGTGGGCCACTGTAGCTATTGCCTGATCTGGTGTTTAATCAAGTGCAATCAAATCAATCTCTGTGCAATCAGAGCAAGACTTCACTGAAAATACACACTCACACTGACCTTGAAAACTTCAGAACTGAACACAAACAACAATGAAAGTGAGGCAAAAGGCACTGGCTAGAATGTGGCTTGACACAATGCTTTATTTTAACAAGACTCACTAAGCACCAGCTTATTATCTGTGTATACTTGTGATTCTATATTTTACTATCAGTTGCAAAGAAACCACAGTGTAATAAAAACAGCAAATTGTTTAGCTTAATGACAAAGAAGGGTTAACCAATACAAATTATTTTTGTTTAAAATACTTAAGTACAGATTAAATGCCCTAGTTTGTCAGTCTAGAATTTATTAAAACACAGGGCATGTGGTTCAATTTTCAGTGTGTAATAAATGGCTTGAAATCATCAGAGGAGTGAGAGTCTGAAGAGATTTTTAACAGGAACACCTAGGGCAAGAAAACCAGAAAAATTTAAGATTGAGATGGATGAATTTAAGAAATGTGATTATAAGTCACAGTTGTCTGTTGGGGAAGAGGACGAGACTGAATGACCTAGGAGATCCCTTCTAATCCTATCCTACACACAAAAGGACATAACAAATCTATCACAAACAAACGTAATAGAGACTCAAATAAGATTTTAAAAGCTGATTGTGTGTACATAGTATTTGCAAGCAGACAGAAGCTTATCCTAGCCATACTAGAAGCTGACTGATTTTGTACCATTCAAACTGTCCCTGTCAAGCTGTCATGGAAAAAAAAGTACCAAGGGCAAGAATTTTCATTATAGTATACCATTACAGTATCAATCAACTTGTAAAAAATCTAGTTATTGTGACAAGTTTCATTTTCAACAAATCTGTGTTGGCTGCAATTCTCACATTACCCTCCTTTAATTGTGGGTGATTGAATGATTTATGACAAAGATTTCTAGATTACTGACCTTAACTGGGGGTACTGGGGAAATACACAGGCAGCTATTTTGGCTCCTGTTTTTGAAGACAAAATTTCTATGTTTTATTTGAGCTTGTGGTAGCCACAACTGACTATTTTTTTCCCCCTCTTTTATTTTCTCTTTGCCAATAAAGGAAAAGAATATTCCTTCACTCTCAGTATTTATCATTACATTTTTTCATACAAAATTTCCATTTATTTAACTAGTAAATTGACATTTTTCAGAGTTAAAAGCCTATGCAGAGATCTAAAAACTTAAAAGCAGTCAATACATTTAGGATTCATAATGAAATAGCCTAATATTAGAATCATAGAATGGTTTAGGCTGGAAGGGACCTTAAAGATCATCTAGTCCCAACCCCCCTGCCAGAGTGGCAATTCACCAATACAAACACTAAGATCTTGAATAGTACATTCTCCAGCCAAACTGAAGGGATCTTACACAGAACTCATAATGTTAATCTTCTGAGCCCATTCAGTGGCTTTTTAATGTAAGGATACTCCACTCCATCTTTCACCTACAGTATACTAAGCCTCCGACTTTCTATTGATGGTCCTTGTTCACTCCCCACAGCATAGTTAACTCTATCACAAAGCCACCCTAAGTAATTTAACATGATCAGTTGACTCTGCTGAGCATTAAAGACAAGGCTTGAGCTCCTGTGCAGTATATTAGAGAGTGAACTAATCTCTCCCTTGAGAAGGCATTCTTTCAGGTAAAAGCACAGGTCACCTGCAGAACAATGCCTACCAGCACTTCTTAGCTTGGGAAGAGTCAAGTTTTCAGCTCCATCTCCTTAAAATTCAAAGACAAAAATATGAGTGGCTGTAATGGAAACAGTCACGACCCCTTGGGTGTAGTTTCCTTCTATTACATATAAAATACAACACAATAATCTCCCTTGTACCACATGTTTTGGTACATAAATAATTCTCATTCTTGGTAAGAGACAGTTCAAGCTGCAAACACACATCTGAAACTAGAGTAAACCTGTAAACTCCCATTCACATTCATCCACCCTCCTCTCTCCCTCTTTAACAGAGAGTTCAAACCAGCCAAGTGTCACACATTAAGCAGGGATTCATAACTGCCATCCATGGGAAGGCACACACCTCGCATTCAACAGCTTTGTGCTGGAGGCTCTCTCCAACTCCAAGCGTTGGTGAGCAAAGAAGAGTAAGGAGCCCTGCAACAAGACAAGGCATCTGCAGGAAAGCAGGAGACTCCTTAAAGAACATGTCAAGGCTAATGGTGATTAAGCAGCTACAGGAGAACAGGTGTTCATCCAGGAGAACAGGATGGTGTACGAACATACAACAATGTGTAAGCACTATGAACCAGGTAACTGAAAGGACCACTCAGGACCTTGAGGGGAGCATAATTTGCAAGGCCAGCAGTACTATACCAACACTACCACATGAAGCCAAGATAACCTACATAACAGTGTCAGAAATACCAAATCTGGTATTTCTGATAGGAATATGGGGATCAATGGGGAAAAAGCAATTACAGGCTTTACTTAGGAAGGAGACACAAGTGAAGAAAGGCAGGTACAAAGGTGGTGAAAAAGAGCATCAAGAAATGATAAAAGGAAGAATAGATGGTGGGATTTTCTGACAGGGAAAGTGTAGATGCTGACAGACAGAAGTAAGCTGACCTGTGGATGCTCAAGAGAAGCCATGAGAACAACCTACCAGACTCTCCACCAGGTCCATGTCTGAAAGACTCAGTGTGGGAGGGTAAGGCGTGATATAATTCTGACTTAATAGAATGAAGTAATAGAATTGTAACTTATTAATATGTGTGTAATTAATAAATAGGATAGCTGTCTATATCAGTTACACCTCACACCTGAATTTTAAAGGACTCGGATACAGTTTTCCTGTGACAGATGCAACTGGTCTGACTGGCATTGCACTCCAGAACTGCCTACCATGAAGGAAGAGAGGATGCTGCAGCATAGCCCTGAAGCTATGAAGGTCAGTGCTAGTTAATTCAACCTCACCAAGAAACCTCCTGAAAGGTACCTGCTTTAGTTACACTGTAGTATAACAATGCCTCTTTCATATGAGAATGCTTACATAATTTGGAGGATCCAAAGTTTCCACTAGAAAGAGTAAGAAGCACATGAAAAAGAGATGAGGATTAAGCATCCTTTGGTCTGTCAATGTTTCCCTTAAGAATATCCTGTTGTTTGTTACACATAGACTTTCAAGGACGCACGTTCACCCAAAAGCACACATTTCAAACAACTCAGCTACATATGAAATGCTGCAGTTAGAGTCTTATGAGCCACCTCCCATTCTGTCAATAACTGTCACTCCCTCATCAAAGGTAAGGTTTAAGAGTGTATGTCATCATTCTTTTAGCTTTGTAATGTGCTTTATAATCAGGAAAGACATTGCATGTTGCTTCAATAACCTACTCATCCATATTGAATACATTTAGCATTAATTCATCTGCAGTTACAAATTAATGAAGATGCATTGGTACCACCTGTATGGTACCACACTGAACCCGTCACCCTAACATCTAGTCAGTATAACAAAATATCAGCCTTGAAATATTTGCAGCCCACAGCTATGAAAAATCATTTTTACTAGGATGTAACAAGAAGATTAAATATTTCTCTTCCTTAAGTAGGACATTGGAAAGTGTGGAATTGACACCATGGGAGCAATTACAACCTTGGCCAAAAAAAATAAGATAACAGAAAATATCCAACTTTGTAGTAAGGTTTAAAATGTGAGCAGAATCTGTTACAACCTATCCTATGCAGCTTGGTATTCAATGTTTCTGTACTTCTCAAGCAGAGGCCACGAATCCACCTGATGCCAAATATACTTTGATTTGAATGAAAATAATGTATTAGATTATGTGCATTAAATGACCAGAATGCAGACAAATGACTGAGTGTATTTTTGCAATGACCAGCTACACAGAGATGCTTCAGGCTATCGTAATGCACATGCAAAGACATATTAGCAATCACTCACATCCCCAACAGGTACCTAGCAGGTATCTGGAGAAGCAATAGGCAAGGACTAAGCCACAAGACAGAGCCACTCTGACGAGTCAGATCCAGCCTACAGCTGGATCCATCCCTGATGCCTATGGCACTGATGTACATTGGTAAAAAAATTATGTAAAAAATCCATTGATGTAGATTTGTATATAAATATTACAATGTACACCATATTATATAAAAATATAGAATGGTAAAGGGCCCCTACAGTATTTTCAGACATTGAAACCCTCAGCATCAATCCAGAAGCAAGGAAAATCTATAGCATATTGTTGTGTTTTAGCTCATATGATTTAATGAAGAAAAAAAAAAATAATCAAAGAAATACAAGGCTAATAATAATTAAAAAAAAAGAAGTAGAAAAAAAGGTATCTCCATGGCTCACCTTGCCAGTGATGTTTGTAATCACACATACGTGACAGGGCAATCATCATGGCACAGTAAAGTGGGAGAATCGCTGCACAGAGCCTCCAGCTCTTCCCCCGGCCATTTTCCGTGAAGCAGTGTAACTTTCCAGCTAAGTAGAAGGTGGTAAAGCCAAGACCTGAAAATGCAACTGATAAAGAAAAATACATAATTACAGTATGTTGTCATTAACACTGTATGATAGTATCCCTTAAGATCCTGTAAGAGCTGACAGTGGGATCCTTCTCCTGCAGAGAAGTCTTAGAGTTTCTAGAGTGATATTAGGAGCTAAGGTAAGTTGAGAAGACTCATCTGCAGAAAACTGAGGGAGTATCCTAATTTGAATGGTGATTCCTATGTGACCATATAAATGATGCTGTCATAACTTAGTATTTTAAAGGGATGCAGCAAATTGCCTAAGTAGAGAGGTTTTTTCTTTTCTTTTTCTTTTTTTTTTTTTTTTTAAATAAAGCAATCATTCTCTTACACACTTTTAAAAAACACAGTGCATTGGGGACTGAATGGGCAAAGGTAGTCTCCCACAAGATCCATGGTGTACATACGTTCTCCACAGCAGTGGTGTTATCTATGTAGCAACGCAAGCAATGAGGCAAGCAAACACTGCAAAGCAAATCGACTTCCTTCTCATAGACACTTGGCTTTCACATAATCTGACGTGTCTGCAAATCCTGTGGTACCTCTAGACACCCATCTACCCAATAGCAATTTATTTTTTTTTCCTTAAGCAATTTACCTTTTTCCTCTGAGGGAGATATCAGCTGTGGAAAGAATCCCTGATTTTATTTGCACATTAAATTAAACATTTAGGCAAATTTTTAAATTGAGTCTTGAAAGCTCTTTTATGCTTAACCTTGAGCAGGCCTTTCTTGATTTTAGACCTATTCTAAAATGTTAAGGTTCAAAGCAGAAAAGGATTCAGTCAGTTTGCACTGCAATTGAAATACATGTAAATGAGATTTTTAGGTTCCATTAACCTGTATCTGTAGAACATGCTCAACTGGCAGTGATGACAAAACTCAGGCACCAGATTTCTGTACTGAACTTTTTTCCTCTTGCAACTGTTCAGCTTCCAGAGAGATGCTGGATGGATTTTATTTTTAAAAATATACATTTTTTATTTTTTTAAAAAAAACCAACTTTTTTTTTCTGTAGGAAAATTAGTGCTGCTGCTGAACAGGTAGTTCTGTGAAATATATCTTCTATTTTCTCCACAAACGTCATACTCAGTTTTGTTCCTGACTGCAGAGATCAGTATAGAATAGAAGCATGGAAAGCACAGAGAGCAAAACTATAAATATCTATCCAAACACTTTACATTCTTTTCCTGATTACCTTTATACTTTTTATCTTTGTGATATCTAAGCACCTGTACAAGAGGTAATAGGTCACATTCATAATACAAACTGTTCCGATTCTGCTATCAGTGAATTTAACAGTAAAATCACCTTCCGTGCTGGGTCAGACATGCAGCTCCTTATCTCCTGCTAGGGCTTTTCAAATGCCCCTCTCCTCATATTCCCAAACACTAGATGTGACAAAGTAATTACTTTGTGTTCTGCTGATAAATCTGTGGGATGGTCAATTTTAGCCAACAGTACAATGGAGTGGTTTAAGTTTATACTATGCAGCTCTCTGAATGTAGTTGCTGAAGATTTGCATTTCATCTTCAAACACACAAATAAATCACTTCTTCAGACTGCATGTGGCAGAGCAAGACATACTGCTGCTAGTATACCAAATCTCTTGTTTCCTAGAAGCTTTTTCAATCTGTGCTGATTCTGTACTTGTCTGAAGGCAGTGGGAGGCAAACTTTAAAATATAACAAACAATTCTCAGTAAGTAAAATATTTCTTGCAGGCTGAGTTATCTTCTTGTATACAGACCTTTGAAAGTCATATAAACTTGTTTTGCTTTTCAGACTATCTATTGGACAAGAAGAAATCATTTCTTCTGACATTTTTGTGTCATGGTGTATTGGGTTTGCGTGGCAAGGTTTTTGGTAGCAGTGGGGGAGGGGACATGGGGTGGCTTCTGTGAGAGAAGCTGCCAGAAGCTTCCCCCATGTCCGACCCGACACAGCCAATGCCAGCGGCTACAGGAACGGACCCGCCGCTGGCCAAGGCCGAGCCAATCAGTAACGCCTCTGTGATAACATAATTAAGAAAAAAAAAAAAAGGAAGGGAGAAAAAAAAAAGCTGCACACTTTGCAGCTGGAGAGAGGAGTGAGAAGATGAAGAGAAAACAACTTCGCAGACACCAAGGTCAGTGAAGAAGGAGGGGGAGGATGGGCTCCGGCGCCGGAGCAGCGATTCCCCTGCAGCCTGTTGGTGAAGACCATGGTGAGGCAGGCTGTCCCCCTGCAGCCCATGGAGGTCCATGGTGGAGCAGATGTCCCCCTGCAGCCCCTGGAGGTCCATGGTGGTGCAGATGACCACCTGTAGCCCGTGGAGGACCCCACGCCGGAGCAGGTGGATGCCTGAAGGAGGCTGTGACCCCGCGGGAAGCCCGCGCTGGAGCAGGTTCCTGTCAGGACCTGTAGCCCGTGGAGAGAGGAGCCCACGCCGGAGCAGGTTTGCTGGCAGGACTTGTGACCCCGTGGGGGACCCGCGCTGGAGCAGTCCCTTCCTGAAGGACTGCACACCATGGAATGGACCCATGCCAAAGCAGTTCGTGAGGAACTGTTGGTCATGGGAAGGACTCACGTTGGAGCAGTTGGTGGAGGACTCTCCCGTGAGAGGGACCCCACGCTGGTGCGGGGGAAGGAGTCCTCCCCCTGAGGAGGAAGCAGCGGCAGAAACACCGTGTGATGAACTGACCCTAACCCCATTCCCTGTCCCCCTGTGCTGCTGGGGGGAGGAGGTGGAAAATCGGGAAAGAGATTAAGCCCGGGAAGAAGGGAGGGATGGGGGAGGTGTTTTAAGATTTGGTTTTACTTCTCATTCTCCTCTGATTTTGATTTGTAATAAAGTAAATTTGTTTTTTCCCCCAAGTCAAGTCTGTTTTGCCCGTGCCAGTAATTGCTGAGTGATCTCTCTCCGTCCTTATCTCCACCCACGAGCTTTTCGTTATAATTTTCTCCCCCTGCCCATTTGAGGAGGGGGAGTGATAGAGTGGGCTTTGGTGGGCATCCGGCCTCTAGCCAGGGTTAACCCACCACACATGGTATTCTTGAAATGAATGTATTTTCCTAAAAGTAGCATGTCCCACACAGAAACAAGCTGTGAGATCCACAGTTGGAGCACCAGGCTATAGCTGCCATGGAAAAAAAAATTTAAAAAATCAATTACCCTGAAAACATATCTCAGATAACTGGAATACCCACTCCCTTCCTTTTCAAACATCATCTCCAACTCTTAGTACCCTGTGTAGACTGACACATTTAAAAATAAACATTTCTTCT
This sequence comes from Caprimulgus europaeus, assembly GCA_907165065.1. Next base: position 6,267,778 of record OU015529.1, read on the forward strand.
TTCCAGCGTAGGTCACATTTGCTTGATTAGCCACTGGAATATGACAAAAGACAACACTGCTCACTTTCATGCTCTTCCTGTTGCACTAGATAATTTTTGTGACGTTGTCTTTTATATCAAATATCTGCAACTCTTTATAGGTTTGGGTTTTGCTTGGGGTTTGGTTTTTTTTTTGGCTAACAACAGATATTCACATCAGTGTGAGAAGGCATAGGGTTGTCCATTCTGCATATCTTCAGAACTGGAAACATGTATAAACTTACCTGAGACTGCAAGGACAGGACTTGTCTGCATCATTCCATCCACCAGTTGAGTAACTGGAGTGAGGAAAACTAAATCTGTCTTGGATATTTATTATCGAGTGCAATCCTGGAATGAATACTTTAAAATACTTCCTCCCCAAAATTAGTTTTATTTTCATATTTCCATTTTTTCCATCCCAGGTTTATTATTTTCTAGACCTTTAGAAGAAATCTGAAGACAGTATTTCCAGGCAGAAGTATCAAGTGCTTTGTGGCTTCATTTTTCAGGCAATCTACAATGCCTACCAATTTATAGGGCTTAAAGAAATCTTGCCCAAGCTGTGTAGCTGTTCTATTCACACAGACTTGTATTCAGGATTACTAGCATTTTTCAGGCAATTGAAATGTATGGTGGACAGCAGCAAAAGATTTAGCTAAATGGATTTTAGAGCAACCAAACCTCATGATATTTAAAAAAATATATATATATTTCCCCAGAATTTGTTTTTATCAGGAGCTGCCACATTTCCAGAAGGAGGTGCTCATGATTGTAATTTTTACTTGCACTAGACACAAAGGCAGTTTTTGCCTTAGATGGTTTATGCATTCCTCCAAACTAAAGGTCCAGAAGGAAAGAGACTCACAAACACTCCTCCAGGGCAACAAAAGCCTAATAAAAGATGGAAAAGTAATATAATGATGCACTAGCTTGTGGCTATGAAACTAATACTCTGCAGAGCAGCTTTACATTGCAATATTGTAAGACTGACTTCCCTCACCCTGGAGCGTGCACATCCTGAAAGAGCTGCTTGACCCAATAGTCCCAGAGTGGCAGAGTCAGCAGCAAAGAACACAGAATTAACAGCAAAATGCTCTGGGATGTGGGAGTATCCACTATAAAAGTAACTATATATTCCAAGACAACTCAATTGCTGTGCACTCTATGTAGGCAACTTTGATGGCTGTATTTTGAAAATGTTGTTAGTCAGTAACATTAAGAAAAATAATTCACTCTTCAAGAATCCTGAGCCTATAGGTGATATTTACACTGAAGAATTGGTCAATCAGTAGAATATACTTGAGCTTTTTTTTCTGCACCAACTAGAGTCAATACCTCACTGTATCACAAAGAAAATGCAAACACACACATCACATGCCCTAACCTATTACATACTGCCTAATGTTATAATAAAAATTATCATGTCAATTATCTGTCAAAAAGACAGATTCCAAAGAATCAGCAAAGCAATGCTCCTCATCTACAGAAATACTCCTGTTAACTTGGTTTCTTCCTAGACCATAAGAAATTAATACTTTTTTATATAAAAAAAAAGTCAAGAGCAACATAAAATCCCAACCAGCCCTCTTTGGAAATATTTATACAAATGAAAATAAGAAAATCAGTCTGATTTAATTTGAAACAAAACTTAACTCAAGACAGATGTTGATCTAAACTTCAGATTTCATTATATAATTATATAATTTAAAATTTAATTGATTTTAAGTGTTGGAAGAGGAGAAAGCAATGAATCAAACACCCACTATAAAAAAAAAATAAATAATGAGCCATTTTAATCAATTGGTGTAGCGAACAAATCAAAGTCCTGACACTACAAGTTGCTGAACACAGGAAAACCTCTCCTGAGACAAGCCACGTGTCCTGTCAGGGTTCGAGAAAATGCCGTAGATCTTGTGAAGGTATTGAAAGATAGAAAATGGAATATTTGAAAGATAGAAAATGGAATATTTGCATTGTAGCAGGTCTGAAAGGTCCCAGTTGAGACAAGGTTACCGTTATTCTAAGTGCTATGCACACACACAGAGAGAACTCTGTCCCACAGAGCTTAGCAACTAAAGAGACAAAGGCAAAGTGAGGTGATGTGCAGAGAGCAGAAGGTGTCCTGGTTTTGCTAGGATAGAGTTAATTTTCTTCTCAGTAGTTAGAATAGCTGTGTTTTGGATTCAGCCTAAGACTTGTTAGGGGAAGAACACTGATAAAGTACCAATGTCATTAGTTGCTGCTGAAGCCCAAGGCCACTGTGTTTTGCTGCTTCACAGCTGCACTGGGACTGGGAGGGAGAAGTGCAGTGAACAGCAAACCCCAAACTGGCATTTGGATGTGCCAATGGGATATTCCACATCATATCACGTCATGTTTAGTATGTTATCCAGGGCTGACCAGAAAGGGAGGTGATTCTCTCTGGCTCTGGCTTTCTCTCAGGCTCTCGCTCTCCCGGGATTGCGGTTTCGGTTCGGGATTGTCGCTCCTCCGGGATCGTTCTCTGGGAACAGGCCAAGCTCGGTCGGCGGGTGGTGAGCAATGACACTGGGTGTCACTCATTTGTACATTTTGTTACTGTTATCATTATCACTACTATTTTAATATTAGGGGGGTTTTTAAGTTTTCTTTTCTTTCTATTATTAAACTGTTCTTATCTCACCCTACAAGCATCCTTACCCTTGCCCCCCAGTCCTCTCCCCTATCCTCTGGGAGTGGGGGGGCAGTGGGTGAACAGCTGTGTTGGCTGCTGGCCTAGGGCAGCCCAGTTAAACCATCACAGATGGGGTTTGCTCTGTCCAGGATGAAACCTCGCTCCTGGACAGCCAGGGTCTGTGCCCTAGCTCCAGGCTTGCACTGCCTCACTGTTCTCCCTCTGCCTTCTGAAGGTTGTTATTGAACTCTTCAAATAAGTCAGTTATAGTTTCTTAAGAAATTAGCAGAGATTAAGGGAATTTTGGAATGAAAAAGGAAAACTCAAGTCTTGCAGGAATAGGTGCTATGAGCTACTTAAAGGGGATAAAAGACTTGAAATGAGAGGAGAACACATTAAGCATTATTGGATTTGTCCTTTTTTTGTTTACTTGCATTTCCTGATCTGCTGATAGCATCAAATAATCAGTTTAGAGCGAACAGGGCTATTTAAACACCAGTAAAAATCACAGATTTGCAAATCTTTGTACCTTTCTGAACAGATTCTGAAGGGAGTTGAGATTCATTGTGCATGTTACTCACGTTTTGAATTTCTTTACAGGAATCACTGGGATTCGTGTGTTTTATGGGTTTGCTCTATTTATATGGTTCTATTTCAAACTATTACTTACAAAGAATCTTTAATGATGCATATGCACCTTCCAGATAATATTAATGGTACCTAGAGAGCCTCTCAGTCATGAATAAATATTAGTTCAGGAAGAATTAAATGAGTTTCCATTCCTTTTTATACCTGTTCTAGCCATTTCCATAATGTAGACCTATTGGTTATGTAGACCTGTCAGTCAAAGATGTTTTAACTGATTTTATTTGCAACATGGCTATAAACCATTCAGAGACTGTACTGCAAGTTCTGTCATATGATCCAAGCCAGCAGGGTGGCAGAGAGCAAGCACACTGTCTCTCTCTGCTCATCAAAATTAATTCCCTATTTCCACTCCCAGAAGGAGCCTTTTGAACACCAGTTATATATGGGATTGATCAACTTGAAGTCACCACTTTAAGCCAGTTCAGTTCACAAAGGGTACTGGGTTTTTTCTCTGGAGATAACATTGCCTATTTTGCTTGCTGAACAAGGACTGTTCAAAAGTTCACAGAGTTGGCAGCCAGAAAGGACCAGCTGACCTTTTCATCTCCTATATATCACACGATGAAGTATGATCCAGTTAGCACCAGAATGTCAGTTAAGATAGAGTACAACTTTCTGATAAATAATCTGAAGATAGAGGAGGAGAATTATCTCGGATGCAAGAGGACTTGTAACACCAACCACCTCATGAAGTTCTTACTGACAAAACCATGACCAAATTATAAACCATCATCATCATGGGCCATCTTCATCTGAGGATCTGATTCAGTAAAATACTTACAATAGAAAGAGAAATATAAACATTGCTCAGTAAAATCAGTAAGGCTCTCCAACAGCCTTTCTACAAGAAGTGCTGCTTCCACTTCACAATAATCAAGTACAAGCAGAATTGATGCAAACACTCTGTTACAAGCACCTATTGAGGTAGAAGCGAAAGGAAATGTCTGAGTATGTTTATTTACTGTTACAGAAATGACACGAGCAAAATAACTTCAAAGAAAATCAAACCAAAACCTGGCATGCCTTCTGCCCAAGGAACTCACGTTCTAAGCCCTCATCCTGCAATTGGATAAAAGCATGCAGAACCTTGCCACCCTGGAAAACCTCGAGGGGGATAATGGCATTCTGTAAAGGTACCAGGTCCTCCAAGCCTTGCAGATCTGATGAATGAGCAACAAGTAGAGGGTACAAAATGGAAGAGTCAAAACAAACCCCACTGAATAGGTTTTTAGAACTAACTGAATAGCTGTAGACTTCTGTGTGAAGACAAGAAAGACATCCTAATGGTTTAGGAATTACCAACTTATGAGAGTGCCTTTCACTTTGTTTCATGTAGGTGGGGTATCTGGAACTGCTATTGGAAGGCACATTTTAAAACTATACCATAATGGTACTTGAAGCATGGCAAAAAACAGCTTCCTCTTGGGCATTATCATTATTGGAATAAACAAAACTACATTAGACTCAATCTTTCCATTTGTTTCTATCACCTTCTTCAAAAAATAAGAGTTCACAGAAGAAATAACGAAGATGCCAGCATCTGGAGACACTGTAGACCCCATCCTGACACCTGACTCTCTCTAGACAGGGAAACTAGGTGAGTTTAAAAACCTATCTGTATAAACCAAACAGATTACCACCTTGAAATGCATGAAGTAAGAAACTGTGAACAAGAATCTGATTTAAAGCACCCCAAATAAATTAATCATTAAAAATGTAATTGGTTTTGTGGGTGTTTTCTGGAAATTAAACTACCCCACAAGGATCTTCAGCTTCTCAAGTTTTAATGGCTACTTTGTGAAGCACACAATAAGTGTCTTCCTTATTCTGAGCAGCTTTTGAGCTGAAGAAAAAAATCCTCCACCTATTTAAGTGGCAACAAATTCTGACAGTGCAAAACAACCATTCAGAGGGCAAATGTAACAATGAGAGAAAATGATCCATCTCTTTGTCTGTAATGCTTTAGACTTGCAGTGATTACTGTATATTTTCCAAATGCAAACACGTACTATTCATCACTGGAATTACAAAGCAACCTACTGCAATTTTAGCTGGGGCTGCTGGTGAATGTTTTCAGTTTTACACTCTTCAAAGACTGAAAAATTTATCTTTCCTGAAGGAAAAGGTATGATACCAAATAGCTGCATAAATTTTAATGCTGAAATTCAATTCAAAGAGAATTTTATAGAAGTACAATTCCCAGATAATGTTTAGAAGTTATTATCACAGATTTTTTTTTTTTTCCCAGGTGGGATAGTCCTTCCCTTTGGCTTAGTTTTATTAGTTTCTTTTCACAAAGAAAGACACTTCAGCAGAAGCAACATGAAAAGCACATTACAAAATACAAACGTACGCAGGGACTTGAGAAACAAAAAAGAAATATTGGAGACAGAGACACTTTACAACAAAAATAGATCTATATTATCTGAAAAGCAAGTAACTAGACTATTAGTCATTGGGATGTTTTTGCAGGACTGTCACACCAAATTCTCATGAACTTTTTTTTTCCCCCCCAACATATTTTATCTTCATGCACCTTTCAAGCTACATCATTACACCTGAAATATCTGAAGTGGTCTCAGGATGCATCTCATTGCTACCAAAACACAAGAACTAAGTTCTGATTTATTCAGTTAATGATACCATTTACAATAAGTCCTAAAAGTGTACCTGTTCCAGAGCCAGCTTTGCCATTTCTGTTGACAGAAATCTTAAACAAATGCCCTTTCTCTGAGAACACAGCAGAGACAAGCCTAAAAGGGCTCAGATTCTGGAATTACTTTGAAGAGAAGGGGTCAGCACTCATGCACTAATTAAAGTGGTTTTAGCATTAATAACAGCTACAAGAGACTGTCTTGTAAACTCAGCTCTAATCATACAATTCTAGCAGAGTAGAAAGACATCTTTCTCTGCAAGGTATGTTTTTTATTCTTCACTCACTTCCAAGATACCCATGGTTCTCAATTACACTGGGTGAAATTAGGTCCAAATAATCAACTACTATCAGATTTAAACATAGGACAGAAAGGTATCAGGATGCAACTGGTCCCTGAACACATCCATTATGGTGCTGCTCTAGTGTGGTTCCTGGCTAATGCGCTCTTCTCCTTACGGGCATCAGGAATACCAAGAGCTAACTGGTTTTATTTATTTATTTATTTATTTCAGATCAGATGTACATTCCTTTATGAAATTAAGTTCTGATACTACACCTCTAGGTTCTTGAGAATTTTTTTTATTTTTTTTTTTTAAAAAAAGAGTTGCCAGGTTAATTCTAACAGGTCAGTACTAAACAGCTACTCCTCTGTCAATCATCAATAACCAGAGAATAAATTCTCTTTCTGCTAAGACTTTAACATAAATGTAGCATCTAGCCACAAGCTTTAGAGCATCAGCTCTCCAATTGATTATAACTGATACAAATTATTGTCCCTGGAGGATTTCTGAGGTATCTAACTACAAACAACCCCTGTCAAGAGCAATTTTTCTTTCCAGTTCAGCACCACAATATGTCAAGTCCCACACACTGGCTCAGGGTAACTTCTTGCTTCCTGCTTTGCCATACATATGGTGTTGGTAGTATCCATAATAACGGATCACATCCTGCTCAACTACCTGTCCTTCCATTCACCATCCCAACTACTTGTATCAGTCTTTCATGGATGTGCATTTAATTTCATAGAATCATAACCAGGTTGGAGGGGACCTCAAGGATCATCTGGTCCAACCCTTCTTGGCAAAAGCATGGCAAAAGTACAATCTAGACAAAATTTAAGATTTGTTTGAAGTGAACTGGCACAAGCATACCGATTAGCATGTAAAATATGGTTAAAAGACATTGGAGAGCACCTTGATAGAGATAAACTTTTCACAGTGGAGGATCAAGATGCTTCTATCAAACACACAATGCAGCATGGAAGGCAGTATCAAGGAGTTTGCTGTATTATCCCAGTACTGCTTGCAAATAATCCTTCTAAATACTTCAAAAAGAATCTAGGGAAACTCCAAGACTATGCACAGCCAGAGCAGTAAGGGTTCTATAGATCTCTGCTTCTCTTTTCATGCTGTGAGTCCCTGCAGGAATAGGAAAATGTTCTTTATTCTTGCTACACTGCAAAGTGCAAAGCAATGGAGCCTGATCTACACACCATTTACAAGAGGAGCTTATCATTGGGAGTTTTATGTAAAGAAGAGTTTGGGGGAAAAAAAGCGATCTGAAGCCTTCTTCAAACACACTTAAAGTGACACCAGGACACCAAGAGGAGAGTGGCTGCACAGCCACGTTATATCACTACTGATTTCAATGCTGGGCTCCAAACTTGTAAATAACTCCCTTAGAGAAAATTTTAAATAACTCTAGAGAGTTTTCTTGAGAGAAACAGGGACTGGAAAGTGGGTATCTTCATTTCCAATTCAGTCTAGATCCTTTGAAGACAGCAAAAATAAAGTTGCTGTCCATTCTGGAGTACATAGTAGAACTGGGATTAATTCCTTTAATAATTCATAGAAAAAGAGAAGATGTATTACCATATACTACTGAAAAAAAAAAAAAAGAAATATTGCTGTATTAAATGCTACAGTGTAAAAGACAATGTGTAGAGCATTTGCTAGGTAGGATAAATACCAATAAGGAACCACTATTTTACACTGATATGACACCCTGTATCAAACTCACTTTTTTAAAAAAAATTCAGGAAAAATATACAGTCTTTTGGAGGTATGCTTGAGACACATACATAATCTGAACCTCAGACAGGCTAGCAGGATTTGATTTATTATTAGAGTTGGAAAACAAAACTTTAAAAAATTCATCTCACAAGCCCCTCAGGAATTCAAACAGCCTTTGTTATTGAGCACTGAAAGGTAAATATGTCAGAGAAGAGGTAAAAGCATTAAAAACAACCATTCCTGAGTATACTTACAGTTTGAATTAAGAAGCAAATAAACTCCACAGGAGATTTTTTTTTTTCCTTGCATATCTAAGAAATCCATTCCTGGATTCTTCCTTAAGAGGATGAAATATTTCAGAAAGAGGCTGCTATGCAGTTGTTAATTAAGAGATTTATCTTGAAAATAGGGGAGTAGCAGCAATTACTGACAAAAACCTGTGGCTTGTAGTTCATCTGTTACTTAAAATGTTCACTTTCAACTGAAGGAAATATGATTAACCTCCCTGAAATTGCTAGCTAAAGATAATTAACAGTTCAAATTTAGATACCCAACTATAATTACATGTACTGCAGTAATATTTTATATAAATTATCACAGGATAGAAAACAATTCTATTGAAACTCAATTATTTCTTCACTCTGAAGCACATAAATAATTTTAATTTTTCAAACAAATGAATGGCTTTTAAAATGTAAAAACTTTTCATTTTTACAACTGACTAATTTCAATTATTTAGTGAAAAGGGGGAGGAGGAGCTAACTGTCCTTCTACTCTAGAGACATAGTATTTTCCAGTTTCCTTTTTTCTTTGTAGTGACATAGCAAGACATACCACAAATACTACATTAATTTAATTAGTGCTTCTTCAAGGAAATCTGGTGCAAGCACGAACTGCATAATCAGCTTTGATATCATCAGAGAAGGCACCTCCTCAGGGGTAATACAACAGTAATGCACTATACAGTGACAAACAACACTGAGTGGAACAGTTAATTGTAGAGATAAAGACAGAATACAATATAAATGGAGCAGCCAGTCAATAGCAAAGGTGCTTTGTGTTTTAAGAACTGGTGTAATAGTCCTTACATGTCTAAGATGACAACTCACACCAAGGAGGCTCTTAGACTGATTGCCAGAGACTTTATAACTGTTTTAGAGAAGGAAAAAAACCAAGAGATTTATCTCTCCTTCCCCCAAAACCAAGGAGTGGACTGGACATAAAACTAATTTAGGAGTAATCTTGAGGATGCTTTCTGCTCAAATAAGCAGAGTTTAACTAGGAGGAAGGAGACACATCTCAACAAATGCAGACACCGGTACGTGAATCAGTTATCAAGACTATATTTGCTAGAGATAAACTGGCATTTCCAAGGTATGCCATATAACATTTTTTGGTACCAGAATCAAGGACAGACCCATAAATAGGCACATCCAAATTATACTCCAGGCTCCTCATATTTAACCCCTACCCATTACTTACCCTAATGCAAGAAGCATCTCTGGATACAGCAATGCTCATTCAGATTCTAGCCTCCTTGCCACACTAAACAATACCAGAAAGTAATATACTACTCTATTGCTTGATAACATAAAAGTCTTTTAACTCTTGTATTTATAACTTTTGTTACAGCAACTAGTAGTTCCATTTTTCTAGACAGGATCTTGCTGTGTTCACCCACACACACTTACTGAATTCAAGGAAGGAGTGAAGGAAGCCAGCCAGAGCAGAGAAGATGGAGAACAGAACAGCATAGTATAGAAAAGAATATTTTCAGTTGGCAGGAACCTACAGTGATAATCTAGTCCAAGTGTCTGACCACTTCAGAGCTGACCAAAAGTTAAAGCAAATTATTAAGGGCATTGTCCAAATTCCTCTTAAATACTGACAGGCTTGGGGCATTGACCACCTCTCTGGGAAGCCTGTTCCAGTGTTTGACCACCCCCTTGGTAAAGAAATGCTTCCTATTGTCAAGTCTGAACCTGTCCTGGTGCAGCTTTGAACCATGCCCACGTGTCCTATCTGGACATGTCTCCCACTGGATACTAGGGAGAAGAGATCAGCAAAGATGACAGGGCAATACAATTAAGAATAAAATGGCTAATCATATGGTAAGAGAACTGCTTGCACCACTGAGCACCCCTCTCCAGTTCCAATCATATTTAGTCCTGAGTGTCTGTGGAAATGCTATGATAGCAAAAAAATATGTGGTCAGCCATTCTGATTTCTATTCTCTTATTATATCCCTCAGTAAAATCACCTAAAGACTTTTCCCTCCTCCCTCCTGCCCCGCAAGAGAATTTTTTTAAAAAGACCTCCTGTGCTATTATCCATCGGCAGTTTCATCCATGAGTCCAGCCTATATTGCCTTCCAACACAATCAAAACTTCCAACATAAGTCCTTTTCCTAAAGTTTCTGGTTGTTTTAACAAAATGTAGGAACCCCAGACAGAGAGACTTCTAAAACCATTCTTTTAGTTCAGACTGAAATAAGCAAAACCAAAAAGTCTCAAGGGAAAATCACCAGGGAAATCAGTTGATTGCAACAAAGCAGTAACAGTTTTAAAAATATTTTGCATAAACTTTTTTGTCCCAGTTTTGTTAGTTAGAACACCGACATCATTATTTGCTCAGTCCTCTGCAGAAGGGAGAGGGAAAAAACAACCTACCTACTTACTTATCTGGTGCTTTTTATGTAGAACTGACAGTAAAAGCAAAATCCAAACGAGGCTTTCTGCAGATGTTCTGTACTTTTCTCTTTCTGGCATAAATAATACGCTTGATTTCCTGCATTTATCTCATAGTTTTTATCTCAAGAGACTGTTAATATCCCCTTGTTTTCAAGAGACCTAAATTAATGTTTTCAGAAATCTTTCTGACTGAAATTTCTGCAATTTGATACACCAGTCAGCCACCTCTAAAGAAAGGTGCCTAGCATTTTAACTTTATAATTCAATTTCAAGGTTTTTATTGATTTATTTTTCTTTTGCTTACAGTAGAATTGTAGATGATACTCTTGTTTTTATTGAAATAATTCTAGATTGACTCGGGGTTATTTGTATTATAAGAACACATACTTATGTGAGTCAGCTCTATCACTCTTGCTGCTCAAAAGGGTTTTGAGTCAACCAGTATCAACTGGAGACTGATCACAACTAGCTCTTGTACAGTGGAAAACACACCCCAACCCATTAAGGTGACCACTCCGTAGACAGATTTAAAGTCCCCACAGAAACAGAATGATTGGATTTACTTTCAAGTAGCTCTAGTCTAGGCAGAATGCTCTCATACATATTCTGGTTTATATTTATCATGGGCTCCAAGACCACACAGTGATGTGAAACGCAGTGCTACAAGAGGGGACTGTCATAACACTGTCTCCAAGAGCCTATGCCTGATCAGAATGGAAATGCTGCCACAGAAATTCTTACCCTTAGTCTCTACAGACATAGAAAACCTGATCAAAATGTTTCATAGCTGATGAGACAAGGGCCAAATTCACATACAAATATCAGCTTCCAGTTCTCAAAACAGATCTGTGAGTCTCTATTGTCCTCATTTCAGAGGAGGTTGAAGGGATATCCTTCACAAGACCAGAGCTTGATCTGAAATTAAAGGCAGAAGAGAGGAAAAAAACATTTTTATGCAGTGAATGCAATGAAAATGCAACCAAGTCATGGCTTTGCTTTGGCTATTTATGTGCTTCCTATATACAGGGCAGTATCCAAGCTTCTCTTACCTTCCAAGTGCTGCCTAAAACAACCCACTGTTGAGCTTACCTACCTTAAAGAAAATTCTGAGGGACATATTACTAAGGAAGAGCTAGGAACACACCTGTTTTAAAAACATCTATACACTTGGTTTGTTTTCACACAAAAATACTACACAGGATGATACCAAATGGATTTCAGAGTGTGATGTCAGCACTACGCTGCCATGACCATTTCAAAGAAAATCAGTATTTGCCAGTGGTGTAATGAGACTTCTTTCTTAAAGACAGTCAGAAATTGATGCACCAGCCTCCTCTATCTGACTTGAGTTGATAGCCATACATTTTCAAATTATTCTTGAGCTTTCTGAACCATTTTGCTCCAGAGAAGAGCTGTCACTGCAGTTCACAGATGAAAATTGATCTTTAGATCTCTAGTGTAACTCAAAGTCCTTTTAACTGAAAAGGTCAGTCAGAAGAACAATGTTCTTAGCTTTACATGTAGCTAAAGTCTACATTACCACAACCAAGTCTTCTGCAGGCTGTGAAATCAAGCATATACCTTAACCTTAGGTTAGTAATTTTACCTGAAAAGTTAAAGTTAAGCAAGAGAGGAAAGGGAGATTTAAACTGAAAGGTAATTAAACTTCTTCCCTACACAGATGACAGCAAATTGAACAGCTATAATAAACAAGAAACAGCAATAGCTGCTGGGAAAACTGGTTTATCCAAGCTAAGTTCAGAGATTTACTCATACTTCCAGCTCATTTTAACCTTGGCTTTCCAGCACTCGAGGAAGAACCATGTTGACCGAGAGTCATTTATTTGGTTCCTCATTAATTCAAGAGGATTCCATGCTTTCACTTATCTGCTCTGAAATTTCACTCTACTCTTGAGTTGCCTGCATGATCTGGTCTCCAGATTAGAAAAAACAAAAACAAATAAAAAGACACACACCCCCCTCTTTGGTATCCTATGAGAATCACAAATTACAATGGACTGCAGGTCAGCAAATCACAGTATTGAGATCAAGAAAGCAACAGGCTCATCTGGTACAATTGCTGATTTTTCATGCAGTCCTTGGTACTGCTGAATAACATGTTACCATGAAGAATCACATTACTTTCAGTTTTTCTTCAAAAAGGTCTGCTGAATTATGATAGATAGCAGAGAGATCTAACACCTCACGCTTCAGCTCTTTTAGTCATTTAAATGAAAAAGCCTGGGTGCTGGTGAGAAGCAAAGAGTTTTTATACAGCTTGGAAGCAAGCCCACTGTTTGCAGAGAAAGTGATGGAAAGATAAGGGCATGTTCCCTCACCTTAAGATTTGGTATATTCTCAGGCAGATAAGCAGATAGCATTGACAAAGATGAACAGCACACCTGCATGGCTATACCTTTCCAAAAAGAAAATACACGGGTAAATAGCCACTTTGTTCAGCCTTGAAAAATGAATTAAGGGAGACCTCATCACCATGTTTCAATACCTCACGGGTGGCTACAAAGAAGATTGAGACCCTCTTTTTTACAAGGAGTCACATGGAAAAGACAAGGTGTAATGGGTAGAAGTTACTCCTGCAGAGATTCCAATTGGATATAACAGGAAAATTTTTCACAATGAGAACAATCAGCCATTGGAATAGTCCCTCCAGGGAAGTGGTGGATTCCTCAATATTGGATATTTTTAACATTCAGCTGGACAGGGTGCTGGGCCATCTTGTCTAAACTGTGCTTTTGCTGAGAAAGGTTGGACCAGATGATCCTTGAGGTCCCTTCCAACCTGGTATTCTAAGATCCTATGAATAATAGGCATTGCAGCTGCTTGATAAACTGGCAGCTGAGCACAGACCTTCAGCGTTCACCTTCTCTATTCTGGATAAGGGAACTATCTCCTGAGTACTTGCTCTAAAGTTATGCCATTTTTGGACAAGATAGGAAGCTCTGTAAGGCATAAGGCGGGTGATGCACAAGGTCATTTTCCCTACTGCCACCTGCATTCAATTACAATCCTCAAATACAACTTATATTAGCTTTCCAGTGTAGTCCCTCTCATTCTGCTCTTTAGGAGCTTTACTGAAAAGCAGCCTCAAAAAGCTAACACAAGAACTCTGCTTCTGGGAAAAATGTCAATGCTGGAGGGAAAGGTATGCATATTCATAATATTTGTAGGATGTGGGGGCTGACCTTGCTCACAAAGGAAGAAATGGTAATACAAAGAAAGGAAAAGAGGTCACAGATGGGCCTCCTCTCTCCTTCTTCAAAGATAGGGCTGGGGGAACTCTGTAGAAGAGTTTTTCTTATATATTCTTAAGCTTGTTACAACAGACTGAGCAATTACTGCTGTCATTCATAATGGAATCTGGCTACTTAAAGTAGGAGATGTAATCTCATTTATTATGCCAGCAGAAAAGGGTAACCAAATCCTTTTTTCCTGTTGCTGTTTGTACTTCCTTTCTTGGAGACACTGTTCTTTCTCCCAACAAATAAGCACAGATGACCTCATATCCAGTACTCATAATGTGCATACCCTACTTTTAATGTAAACAGAATCTACAATGTGTAACATGCTCCACTGGCAATGTTTTCTTAAAGCCATATTAAAGTGCACAGTAGGTATTAAGATCCTAATTTCTTGGTCATTGCACCCATTAACCCTGTTTGCCGATGACTTCTTTGATGCAGTAATGATGACAATTAATAGATTAGAATCTCCAGGCAATTCAGTTCTGGCATTGATTTTGATCAGAGTGAGATTATACCATGTGGTGGAAATGGATGTTTACTTTGATTTGCAATGAGCTCATACATGCAAAGGCTCATCCTGAATAAGGAAAGGGTGAAAAATTCTTCTTCATGATGTTACAAGAGGTTACAACCTCACAAATCTGGCCACTGCTTATGTTAGTTACATTAATAGTGACATATTGCTGTCTAGGTCTTATTTGTATAAAAAGTGAAAATTATTAAAAATATACAATGAAAGAAACTATTTCTTTTAAAAACATTAATTCCTTATAAAAATGGGGACAACCAATACATAAAAACTTGAACGTTTACATATAATTTGCCATCTTGTCTATGAAGACTGTGAGGTAAATGTATGCTGTAGCTTGAAAGGCAGAGAAAGTAATTTTCTCCTTCACTTCTAAAAGGCCGTTATTCTCTCAAATATGTCAAGATCCCTTCATTCATCAAGGAGGTAATTAAAAAAAATATAACATAACAGTAGCTATTATTGTCCATACAACCAAATACTTTGATTATATGCTTCATTTCAGATTTCTGATTAAATTCTCTGATTTCTTCAGCTGTATTCAATAGTAATTGCTACAACTCTCTTTCAGCCAATATAACACAAAGGAAAAAAACCACACATGAAAAATAAGAGCTCTTGTACAGCACTACGTTAACATTCACTCTAGAAGCTGTACAAATTAAATTGAGATGTTACAACAAAGCAATTTCTTCACACCTTGATTTTTTCCTTGCAAAAAGGAACCTCCAAAATCAATAAATATTTTTATTAAAAAAAAATCAATGGCACAATTTAGCCCAAAGTCAACTTCTCAAACTAATTTAAGTAACTAAATTGCAGCTTCACAAATAAAATCACTTAAGTATTTTATTTCTGCTACTGCTAGTACAGCACTTTATACAGAAAATGTTATTTTTTACCTTTATTTTATTCCTATTAATCCATCCTACCTAACATGAAATTGTAAGTTTAATTATCTTTGCAGCCACTGTATTATTCAACTGATTTTAATTTTTATCAAGTTTGTCTTTCAGTCAGTTGATGTGAAATCCACCAGCATTAATTTGTACCTTTCTATCTGAGATCAACAGCTGATACGAATCTCCTGGAGTTTAACATAGAGAAGTACAAAGTCCTGTTCTAGGGGAAGTAAAGCCAGACTCTTCTCAGGGGTATCCAGTAAAAGGAGAAGAGACAATGGGCATAAACTGAAGTCCAGGATTTAAACTGCATTTAAACATCAGAAGAAACATTCTCACTGTGCCAGAAAAGAAAAGTTGTGGAATCTCCATATTCAGAGACACACAAAACTCAACAGGACACAGTGCCAAGGAGCCTACTCTCACTGACCTGCCTTTGATGATTTCCAGAGGTACCTTCAACCTAAAAATTCCCTGCATCAAACTAAACAAACTGATCAAGCTGATACAAACCAGTCTAGTGAGTGATTATTCATTTATTCATAGCAAACACATCAATTTCAAGCTGCATATAGGGGTATTTATGACAATCACGATCTCGATCTGTCACTGACTACCAATACTAAGTGCTACAGACTCCAAGGAGGTTAACAAGGAGGTTAAATTAAATTCTCACCAAGCCAGTCTTTCTTTCTTCAGTACAAAGATATCAAAACCAGTTTCATGCAGCATTCTCAAATCTGTGACATCAATCCCTTAGCTGAAAAACACAGCTTAAATAGTTCTGACCAATGCAGAATTAACATGTTTTAAATTAGTCACTAAATAAAGCTGGGGCCAAAACTCTGGGAATTGCAATCTGCTTGCAAATGTTTTGAGCAGAATAGGAGCCTAAAGAAAGTTATATCATGATGAATTAATCACTTCCTTTAAGAAAGTAAACAGTGTCAAGAATCTGGCATTTCATTCACACAGGATTTTTGGTGTTTCTAAATCAAATGTGCTGCTACTATTATTTACCCATACTTGCTTGTACAAGGACTTCATTACTACAGTCATGTCGTATGTAAGATAACTTACTGTCTAGAAATTTATTTTTTTTTAACTCAAAAAACCTATTTCACTGAACATTTTAAGCAAATCCATATCGCAGAGTTCCTACTTTTTTCTAAGAAAGCTTCAGGAGATAATCCATCCAGAAATCATTTACCTGGAAAGCAAATCAGAATACAATATTACAGGTTTTGCTGCTGTTGCAAAGCTATATTTACATCAGAATGGTCTACTGCTTGTTGAGCTGAGATATGAAATAGGTCTCTGGGTACGCACTTTCTCTGTACAGGATATGGCTTCGGACATTCCTTTAGAAGTTTAATACTTAAAGAAAATATATTTTCTTATAACTACCTAAATAAACAGAAACAAAAGAGAAAGAGAAAGCAGGTTAAGGGCTCTACACTCTGAGATCACTATGCTATGCTCCCCTCAACCCCCTCTACAATCACAGTTCACAACATCCATAACCAGACACAGGCACACAAGCCCGTTCTGTGGCTGGATACAATACAGAGATATTTCTGACTGTCAGCTCAGTGGTGACTAGTTCCTTTACTTTATCTACTTACTGCTCTGGTAAGTAACATATGAACATAAGCAAACATTTAAGGTCAGATCTAATCAGGAAGTTGACCCAGTTTTGGCAACAGGTCACTCATTAAACTATATGAACTTAAACACATAATATTTCTGCAGCACTTTTGTGCTTGCTGTTGGTGGCCTATCCTCATTTATACAAATGAATTCTGGGTCAAAGATTCAGTTAAAATGCTATGGTTCTAGTCTTTCTCCCTCTGATTCCCTCTATACCCAAAACTTGGTATCACCAACTTGAGAAGACAATCTGGATTCATATTTTTAAACCAAAATCTTCACAGCTAAAAACTTAGTGAAATTAATTTCAGACAGCAATTGGAATAAGACTTCAATTTCTATGAATTTGTGCTTCTAAAACATGCTTTCCCTTGTACTATCCCTCAGTTTCCACCTCTTCATCCTCTAAACTGCCTACTAGTCTTCCTTCATCATACACAGAAAGTGTTCTCAACTCCCCCACCTGCAGAAATCTACCTGCAGTTCTGGTAAATGGTGCTTTAAATCAATTACCAGTCACCATACAAAGAGTTTTAAAATATCCAGTAAAGTAGATAGGTGTTCATTCTTACACTGTAACCTGATTTGGTCAAAGACTCCATCCTTTCACTGCAAAACTGTAGCTTTCCCATAAAATTATTTTACATAAAATTATTTTTTGGCAGCAGTAATTAAAGTATTTGTAACTGGCAATGTCTTTTGTTAAACTAATCAGAAAAAGTAAAATTCTACTGGACACTAAGGCTAATCTTTCAAAAATTTCAGACCTAAGGAATGGAAATCTGCTTAATTTCGTTTGCTCCTCTTCTAAAATTGCTAGATTGTAAATGCATCTTGAAATTAATTTCCTTGCTTTGTATTATAAAGTGCCTTATGGGATTTTCAGAAGACTAGAGCATATATTGTGACAGCATCTATTGTACAGGGCATTTGTCTTCAGACACTTGTTCTTCATAACATATTCCACAGTGATGTGTGATGTTATCGGATGGGAACCACACCTCCAAGCTTACCCTTACATAGGCAACTTACAGCATGCGCTGACGAGCGCTCTATCACTTGGCAAGAAACATAAACAGGCTTTAAAAGAGAATATCAGTGATACTCTGACACCTCCTAAAGCATCACCTTGGTCCTTGCATTAGCTGGTAGCCAGCTCCCTTTGCACCAGTCCCTGGGAATAGTGTAAGAACCACATGGGACCATATCTTCCCACCTACTGCTGCTCATTCCAGCACACCATGCATCCCTCCCTCCTCCTCCTCCTCATCGTATCTAGTTCTACCACATCATTCTTTCAGACATGATCAGATGTTTTCCCATGTTTTTGAAACCTGGAGAGTCCCACAGTGCAGTAGCCTAAGGAATTATCTCCCAAACTGGAAAAGAAAACCAAGCAAATGTGCTATGATATATGTATGATATACATAAGGGCAGAAAATGAAGTCAGCATGAGAGAAAAAAATTAAAAATGCAGTAAATTACTGGAACACATAGTAAACTATAATATTAAACTGTAGCTTAATAGAGGAGAATCATACTGACATGATGAATTCAGAGCATTTTGAAGTGAGGCACCAAGCTCAGAAAAGAAATGTCCAATTAGGTGGCTCAAGATTAGATAGGTATTTATCCTAGAGTGAACTCCAAGCAGATAATAGCCTAATTTTAAGCTGGAGGAACATCTTACTATGTAAGATGCTTACAATTAATATAAAAAAAGAACTTTTTAAATTTGTCAGTAATCAACTGTATATAGCAATGAACTGATATACTGTAAATGATACAAAAAAGTTTTTCCATCTTCAGTGGCAATGAATCTATGTGTGGACCTGAAAGATGAAGTCTATTTCCAGACTGAGTTCTGTAAGATTTCAGCATACATGGCTTCCAGGCCAAACCTTCCAAAGACAGACAGAGGATAGCAGATATTCCCTTCCAACCCCAACCATCCTATGATTCTATGAAATTCTGAGCATTTTTTGCTTATTAAAGTTTGAAGAGTTGAACTGAGACATACCATTCAAAACAGAGGCAAAAAAAACCTCCAAAAAACCCCCCAAACATTTGTGACATTACCAGGACCATAAAGTGAAAAGATAATTTGCCCCATTAGATCTCCTCCTGCTTACAGCCACCTGACTGGTGATATGGCAACTTTACAGCTACCTTACTGGTAATATTACCTTCTTCTCTTCCTCTCTGCCACAATCACCATTTCCTCTAGCAGCATAATCATAACATATCAGCTACAGATGCCCCACAGCTCATTTGTAAATCCAGCTTGTAAAACTGCTAGATTTGAACATGCATCTTTTGCTGCTTCAATTAATGGAGTAAGAACACAGTGGGTTTTAAAACCAAAGTCAGCATCAGCTGATAAAGCACGAGTGTGGTTCAAAGAAATCATTGCTCTTTGTGAACTTCTAACCAACTCTGATGGGTGACCTGCCACGCATCTTCTGTCCACCCCAGCACCCTTGTGATAGATTCTTGTCAAGAATCTAGAAGACAGTTTAGTATCTAACCAGAGACAGACAACAAATAAACTTAATTTTTTATATCTCCCACTCCTTGAAAGTAATCTGCTATATAATGAAAGAATGTGTATGTTAATCACTTCATGTATTTTAAAACATTTCCCTCTGCTTAGGAAAAGAACTGAATTTTGACTGGTGTACCACCAAAATCTGGACTTGTCAACTTCTCTTAAAGCTCTAATGTATGAGTGGTTGAGGGAAAACAGCTACATGTGGTATTGTCACTGTGTGCCCCTCTCCCAGAACTCTTTAGAGGTCCCAGGGAATTCTTCTCCCTTCTTCCTTTGCAGCAAATGTTAAGCTGCAACTCGTGAACCCAACGTGCTTTATAGAAATGTGAGCTCTCTCAAATGGAAAACATGCTCAGTATTTCTGTCACCTTAATTAAACACGTACTTGACATAAAGTCTTCTATTCACAAGTACAATCAGTTTTCCTAGTGCATGAAAAACCCTGATGCTTTATAGGCTGAACACGTTCCCTGAAGAAATTTAGATATATTCTCTAAACAAAGATATTTACCAGATTATAGCAATGGTAATTCAAGACTAAAACAGGGACTAGGAAACTGATTTTCTCCCTCAGGATCCCGTGGTAATCATAAAAATTCCAAATTTTGTAATTAAAATAAACTCAGACCTCTCTATCTACATAAATGCCAGACAATCATCTACTGCTGCTTGTATTCTATATAAAGAATGGCACATTGTGAAATCCTCCTTAAACTGGCAAATGCATAAAGCTACTTAAAGTAACAAACAACTGATACTGAAAATAACTCTTCTGATTTCTTTTCCAGTTTTTAATCTACTTGGAATTGCTCCACTGGATCTAAATCTGGTATTACAAGCATTTATTTCCTATGCACTTTCTCTGCACAATAACACATTGGGCAATAATTAAACTCAACAAGAGGCTTCTGCATCATGGTAACTTTTCAACAATAAATATTATTTGGATAGATATTATTGATTTTCAGATAAATAAAACTACAGGACTCTAGGTTCATATTTTGTTTGTGGAAAGATCTTGTCAGCCTTGTCTTGACACAAATATCAAATGACATCAGTCATGAGATAAAAAGGAAGAAATCAATTACAAAGACCTTTCTATCCATCCCATTAGGATAATGCATGCCTTCAAATTCAGTGGTCTTTTCAGATCCCAGCTATGCATGTGGCTTATCCAATTAACTGTTCAGTGTTCATTCACCATATTTTTCCTCTTATCAATGAGTTCTCATGTGTTGCATTCAGTTCAATACTCTTTAGTCATACATTGCATTTTTCACTAATTGGTATGCTAGTTAATCATTACACTTATTAATTCCACACAATTGAAGGTTTATACTAATTTCTGCATAATTTGTTCTGTTTGTTTCATTAAATACACAAAGTCATTCTGTCTGTATGTACATCCATTTGGTTCATGTTTGTTTTTTATCTGCTCCTTGCTGCTGCTTTTTTAATCTTACTGCAAGGAGAGAAAAAATTTGAAGGGTCTTGTATCAGTTTATCAGCAGTTGCATTATTTACTTTCCAGCACTGCAAGGAGTGATTTGAGGAAATAATATGTTCCCACTTCTGCTGCACATAAGGAGATTGAAGTGGGGAAACTGTGCCAAATAAAAAAAAAAATACAGCAAAGGGCAGTCCCCATCATACTTCACCAAACACAAGAAAAAGTTTCTTCAGAAGCTCACCACAGAGATGGCTCAATTCCTCCACTCATTATTATGGTCAGCATTTTCAGATGGTGTAACTGGCTTTGACATTCAGAAACTCCCATTATTCTCAGGGCCACATTGGAGACACTTGCTTATTATTTGGATAATAAGCTTGGAAAGTACATCCAGAACAAACTCTAAAGAGTGTGTGTGCTTACTCCACTTATCTTGAGAGGTTAGAGGCGTCTCCAAGGCAGGCTGCCTGAAGGCTTTCTGCAAGATAACTCTACAGAAGACACGCAGGAAGGACACAGGCAGGAGGAAGAAATGCTGCATTTCTGATCTTCATAAACGTCATTCTTTCAATGAAGTATATAGGAAGGACATAGAGAAGCTGCACGGTATCTTCACAGGTAGTAGCTTTAAATAGCATAAAATTGCCAATGGATTATAAAACCATGGAAATGCTAAATATGTAAAAATACACCTACAGTTTGGAAGCATTTTGCTCAGAATAGCTACATACAAACCTGGGAGTCAGGAACACCTCTGAGCTACTGGACCCAGGCAGAAGTCTTGGCTCCCCATTCCAAAATGTTGGTTCCAACAAGATATACCATATGGTATACTGGCAGTTCAACTGGAAAAAAGGAAAAACATGCTCCAAACAGTCCAGAAGGTCCAGGGACTTCTTTGATCCAGTAGAACAAGCACTTCTGGGTGAATTCCATGGAATCATTGAGTGCTGGGCTGTGCTTGTTGATTCTAAATTCAAGTTACTGTTATAAAAAGTTATCAAATGGAGTCACCTAACTTCAAGAGTCTTTCCAGAAAAGGACAGTAAAAGACAGAGCTAGGAGACAGCCTTCAATGAGGTATGCCATTTTCAGCAGCCATTGCAAGCAGACCTCTGCCACTCGTTCAGAGAAGGTAGCAACAACAATACTGCCTTCACATGGGTCAACCCTTACATGCACTCCTTGGCACAGGGAGACCAAAGGCATGACAAATTAAGCCAAGAAAAGCATCTGTGCTCCAAGAAGGAGAACACACTCTCCTTCAGGGCCCAAGTTGACTCTCAAAATGAAAGACAGGTAGCTCACAACTTTTTTATTGAATATATGCAAGGTCAGGTCAGGCCATCTGGGGGTGTCAGTACCCTCACTCTCGTTACACATCCCTGCAATACATCCTTACAGCCCAACATTCACAGCACCACAGACTTTCTTGTTAAAGGCCTCATTTTGCATGGATAAGGTTTTAGATCCTGGTATAACAAAGCTCTTGATTGACAGCCTGTCCAAGGAATGCCCTAAGAAAAACTGTTTTGGCTCTTGACTGAAGCTTCTAACCCCTCTTTATGAGCTGCCTGGCAGCTTTTACTTGTAGCCCACTGTAGTGGGCTACTTGTAACTATCATTCCACGAGAGGTACTACAGGTTATTTCAACTCTCATCCTTCCCACTTACATTTCCCCATCCATGAAAATAGGAAAAAAAAAAACCCAACCCACAAACAGTAACAGAAACAAAAAAATCTTTTTTTGGTGTTGCTTCATGAATTCTGCAACAAACAGGGAAAGGATGACAGAAATTTGAAGTTAACTCCTTCATTTTACCTAGCTGAAGGAAGGGAGAAAGGAGCCAAGAAAAAATCCTGGACTGAGTTTATGGAAGGAAAGTTTTCAATTACCTACATGTTAAGAAGGCAGGAAGGATAGCTTTTTAAAACTGAAATAAAATAATACTTTCTCACGAGGGGTGGGAGGTAGAGGCAGTATAGTTCATACATTACACACACACAAAAAAAAGCTGAAAATGTAGAATTATAGCAAAATTTCCAAATGCAAATTATTATATCCTCAACATCCTCATTGCTTCATACACCCAGGAAGGTAGTATAATATTGTATCTCCCATAATATTTTTTGCTTTTCACTTTTCAATCTTGTAGGGGATGAAGTAACAGCAAGAAACAAAATTAATTATCACAACTATAAACTCTTCTTGGTAAAATAATACTGACAAACCTGGTTATCTAAATAATTTTGCTACAAAGAAGGAGCAAAGGTTAGCATTGTAAGATTATCAAATTAAAATGGGTTCCTTCCCCATTATGAGACTTCAATATGTATGGATTTTAAGGCTTCAAAACACACAGCCTTGTCAGAGACTTAAGATATTATAACATCAGGCTTCAAACAGCTAAGTACTTCAAGCAGCTGCAGAATTGCTTCAGTCTAGCATACACTTACCCACAGATAACAATTACTGCATATATAATATCTTTTCACTCTTATCACATTGTAATAAAAGGTTTTCTAGTGGGATATTTCTCTATTTGCCTTAGTAAGAGAATGAGTATGTGTACCAGAGCTAAGCAGAACATGCTACAAACACAGTGCTTCTAGTCTGTGCAAAAACTAAAGCACATTGGGTGTCCTCCACAACTCACACCTTGCAGCCTTGGAGTAAACTGCTGTGTTTTAGTACAGGAAAGTGAGCAACTATAACACTTGCTGAGGTCCACCCTATAAATGATATATGTATAATAATATATAGTACATCAGTGTATACATGCACTTACTTTAAGCCTTTGTTGTATATATTGATGAAATACTTAACCAAGAGGATTGCAATTGAGTGTGACAAGCAGATCTGAAGACAGACTACAAATAATAAATACCACTTTTTCTAAATGGCCTACTATATATTCTGCTATTGTCTCTTTAATATATTAGAAGCTTATAAATAAAACTTGAGACAGTTAAATTGCTTCATATTTTAGGGCTACAAAGCTTATAACATATCCACAAACATCTACTACTCCCTTATCTAGAACTCAGATTTTAAAAAGGGAGCAAGATTAGCTCAGAATTTCATTCATCTCATTACCCAACTTGTTTGCACTATATAATTGCACACAATTAGACAAGAAGTTATTACTTAAAAAAAAAAAAAAAAAAAACCCAGAAAAACAAATTTCAGAGATATGACTTATTGGTATTTGATTGGCAGTTCTCAGAAACAGAACAGCACAAAGCAACAAATAATACTGGACAAAAAAACACAAAAAAGCTCACAGTAATCAATTTATTTTATATACAAAATTAGGTTTATCAGACACTTGACATAAAACACTCCAGAAGTCAGTCCTCAAGATGAAGAAAGGAACACTTGTAAACATCTGAGTTAATAGGACTAATTAAATCAGACATATGAGTTTTCATAAAGCCATCTAAACATCTATCAGGACACAGCATAAGCTAGGAGTAACTGATCAAACCAGCAGACCTAGACTGAGAGCCACCTCAAAGCCAAATGGAGTGACAAGTGACTGTGCTGTCCTAGGAGCAGAAAAAAAACCCACAAAAACTCCAAACTGTGCCTAATTTACCTCTGTTTCTTGTCCACCTGCTTCTCTAAATAAGATCCTATTGATACAGTTGTTCTCCCATGACACGCTGCCTCTGTGCTGTCAAGCTGACAGAAATGTCAGGACATTCTACTTGTTCTCCTCTGCTTGCTTGAAGTGGGAACAGAGCTACCATTTACTCCTGCCTGTGGTCAGGCAAAGTGCTTCAGTGGCAGTAGACATCTGAACATGGAATTATAAGAACCTCTCAGAATCAAGGCACACACAGACAAGGATCCCTTCTTTAGGCACAGCAGTGGATACTGTCAAAAATGTAGGAAAATGAGAAATTAAAGGATCATCCTTCTACTCGTAGATTACAACAGCTTCTAGTGCTATAGGAACCTCTTGAACCTCACTTTGTACCCAGTTCATTAGGATGAACAGCATCAAAATGATGGAACATAATCTCTGTGTATTCTTTTCTACCCCTTCCACCTTCAAGCATACAACCTCCCAGGAAGAAACATTAATGATAAAAGCAGTTGAACTTTGTGACTTGAACTTCGGTTTAATAGAACTAGTACTTGAAAGGTATTAACTAGAACTTGTCAAAAGATGCAGGTCAAGCATGTCTTGTCCCATTTCATACTTCAGTGGAATAGAACAAAATAAATATTTACTCTGTGGAGAAAGGTTGCACACAGAGGTCTGCATTAGGGAACAGAAAACCCCTTAGAACCACTCTGTTTTCTTTCATCTTGAGTAAGTGCTTTTGCTCTGCTGATAGTCCTGCTATGGTGCTTCGAAGTCAGGTCATTCTCAAGATAAAGAAGGGTCACAGGCTCACAACTTTATTTCCAGAAAGAAATTTCTGGCAGTGGTGACCTAAGACAGAAGTGCAGCCTCTCCAGCAAAAAATCAAGTTCATGATCTAACAAAAAAAAAGAGCAATTCCAAAACATAGGTATGACAGCCTTTCACAAAAAAAGCACTACATTTAAATGAACTTACAGGAAGAGTGGATACTCGGAAAGCTTTTTCTGCCTTCAGACACCAGATCTGGATCACCTGTGCAGTGCATTTCAGAGTTCATTACTCCATCTGGAAAGCAGCGGTAAAAGAAATCGGGACGCGGTCTACAAAAAACACCATGGATATTAAAAATATAAAAGCTGTAGTAACAAATAAACCTCCAAGTGATTATTACATTTACTGCTTATTACATACAGAGTTCATTCCCTCCTGCCTTAACATAGCAACAGAGATTCTTTGTTTTCCTTGAATAATCAATTCAAGGTCACTTTTTTTACAAGCAGGCTCTCTCGGGGAAGCTTCCAGTGCAGCACGGAAGTGGGAGTTGTCTCTGAAAATGAACATGCAGAGGCTACTCTTGCCTACAGCATTCAATCTTGCACAGGACTTCCAGTGACAGCACAAAGCAGCAGAGCAACCCCATAAAGTTGCACAAGTCAAGGCATCTAGCTGAGAACAGGACTACGACTTCGGCTACAAGACTGGCACCAAAACAACCACCAAATTCTAATGTCAGCCTTGATGCTGACCCTCTAACTGCATTGAACAAACCTCTGAGGTTCTTTTGACCCTGCTCTCAGCTGAATGATAACACATAGGTTTGAGTGGTGTCATAGAATCATGGAATAGTTTTGGTTGGAAAAGACCTTTAAGTTCATCGAGTCAGCCATAAACCTAAGACTTCCAAGTCCACCTCTAAACCATGTCCCTAAGCACCACATCTACATGCCTGTTAAATACCTCCAGGGGTGGTAATTCCACCACTTCCCTGGACAGTCTGTTCCCATGCTGGACAACCCACAGTGATCCTGAGCTAATAAACCATGTAGAGAAGCAAAGCAAATGACCAGAGATTCAGAGACAAGCTGATAAAAGAACTAGTTGGTTTGGAGGGCAGGCAAAGTGAGCTCATGTCTGGCTGAAGATGGTACAGACATTCTTAATTATATTTCAAAAGAACTCTTAAAATAAAAGTGCCAAGTATCATTATTGTCAGGGCATCAGTATTGTAGCAGAGAGGGCTCATCAGAAACCAAGCACAGATACTGCTTCCTCAATGCTGCAAAACAGGTGGACAACAAACGCAGCATTAGACTCTATTAAAGAGTGTATGAATTCAAGTTAAATATTTATTTTGCAGATTAAATTATTCAAAATTTTGGTAAAGAGCCAAAAAATACCTAAAAAAAGTCATTTCCCAGAGACTTTTGTTTGCTATTGTTTTTTTGAGCCCTTTATTCAAATTTACACTTCCCTAAAAAAATGGCCCATCTAGGAGTCGACTTACTGCTTAGCTCCAAGGTTTGTTCTGCCATGGATCTTGATGTTACCTGGAAATACCACATTCAGTAATATGCTTCACACACAATGCAGGCACTGGGTTGTATAGAGACTCAATTGATTCTTATTTAATCAGACTAGTGACACCAGCATCTAAACTCCCACATGCTGTGACTGTTCCCTTCTGTGTTGTCAATTTAATGAAAGTATTTCAGCTCACATCTTTCCTTTCAAATTCCTCATTTGTCTGGATTCTCCGACCAGTCAAACAAATAACAAAACACAAGGGCACAGATTCTTACCACAGCTGGATTTCACATAAAGAAGTTGTGCAACATCTGCACTAGGGCAAGGATAGCTTCACAGGGGACCATTCTAATTCAATGTGCTTTGGAGCAGCAGCTATCTTTTTATTGAAATGTAATGTATTTGTCAATCTGTCTTCATTTTTCTTAAAAGTTAAAGCTACCATTTATAACATGACAAGACTTACCTTCCCACTATTAATTTAATAGTATTTGTGCAGACGCCATTCAGCGCTAGAGCCAAGGAAACAGCTGCAAAACAGAATCAACAAACAGAACAATAATAATCAAATAGCAAGTTATAAATTGCAGCATTACAGCATTTGAGTTACAGATTAAAACCTCCACTAGACTGAAAACTGAATGATCTTTTCAGCCTACTGTTTTTCTTATTATCCAGACTAAGGACAGACTCCAGAGCATCATCATAGTCACATGACTTTGTTCTGCTTTTACTCTTGAGAAATCTTATTTGCATAAGGAAAGTTTTCTTTCCTTATGATCATGCATAGGCATAAATCATCAGGTGACAATTATTAGAGAATCAAGTACAATGTTTATCAGTTTTCCAATTTACTAGACAAAAATCTTACACTCTGGGTCATGGAGAATTCCTATGTAGACTTATACATAAGGAATATACACGTGTGTGTGTGTGTGTGTGTGTATATAAGTATATGTCTGACATAATTAAACAGTCCACCTTCAGGCTAAAGAATTGCCTTTTGGCTAAAACTAAAATTGGAAATTTTTAAAAAATTTTTCTTTCAAAAGGATGTGGAAGTTTGACTAAAAAATCTTGACTTTTTCCTTTACATTTCCTCCCAGGATTAACCAATTTTCCTAATAAAATTGAAGTAATAAACAGGTACTGTCATAGTAGGTATGACTGAATGATCTTTTTTATTTGGATTTGGATGTTGAGTCCCTAGAATTTCCAAAGAACCTCATCTAAAGCCTGCGGAGATCTCTGCCTTGATTTCAGTGGCACTTGGGTCCAGCGCATACACTGCTTTTAGATTAAAACTGATTTAATGTTGCTGCCCACACCGTATCTCCCTGTTACAACACAAGAGCCACTGAATTTTATTTCTTATCAGAAAAAAAACTAAAGCAAATCTCTGATTTCCAGCAGAACAGTTACAGTAATATAAATTGTGATTATGACAGCACATGAGCTATATTCTCATTGAACTGCTGCCCCAGATGCTACACTTCAGCAGCACTCATCCTGTCTCCATAAAATCTTTGCCTGAGGATATTATAGATCCTAAAAATGTGTGTGTTATAGGACCTATTTTTCTTTAAGTTAAAGAAGAGGTCCTCCATCAAAGCAAAAACAAGGGTTTTCTCAGACTATAGCAATAGCTGCCAGCAAAAATGAAAGAACACTTCAATCCTAGAAACACCGATAGTGTTCAAAAAAAGTCTTCCATTTCCAACACCTATGTTCTCAGTGACCACTCAATCCCATGCTCTCTTTTTCTTCTCAATTGTTTTCTCTCAGTTATTTATGGAGATCATATGGTGAACTGAAATTTTCCACAAAGTCAAATGTGTATGGCCAGCAATGTCACAGCACTACCTTCTCCTTTTTAAACAGGAGGTGTAGAGACACCTGCTTTCTGAGACATGTGGTAAAGTTCACTCTTCTCATTGAGCTTTGTCTTGATTGTTCATTGTGTACCTGACTGAACCATGCTTTTACTGTTGCACATTTCTTACAATGGCAATCCAAGTAGCAACTGTGTGAACGTAAGCTGATAATCGAATTGCATGTGCATTCATTTTGTTTCCTTTAGGAAAGAGTCACACTGTCAACCAAAAGTCACATAATCTGGTCAGTAGAGAGATGCAGGAACTTCCAGGGGAAGGATTAAGGGCACCTACATTAGGAAGCTCACTACACTTTACCCTATATGCACCTAATCACCTTTTTTATCTTAATGGTTATAAGAGGGGCAAAGCATTTTCACATCCTTTTAACTTTTGATCTCTTATATGTATGATGCCTAAAGAAATTCACCATTTGGGGGACTTTTTGATCATTCATTATGAACATTATGTGCCAGATCTCAGCAAATCTGCAAAGCTTCACCACAGTTAATATATCTTCACATCAGCTTCACACCACCGGACACATTAAGGTACTGGATCATATTAATGTACAGCACACTTTAACATAACTAAACCACAAGAAGCTCCACATTTATGGCATATACTGAACAGGGATATCCTGCAGAACAGAACATCAAGGTTGGGGTTTCCTTAAAGTCTGGGTAGAAAGGACAGTACTGAGGAAGCTGGCAGGTTTTCCCCTGGACATTCGAGAGGGAATCAAAACAGAAGGCAAGAACAGCAGAAAAAATTAATGTCTCTTTAGAAAAAAAGGTGAGAATAAATGAGGGAGAAACTAATACAAAGCTCCTTTCCTTCTTAAACAACTGAAACAGAACTGTGACTGTATGCATTTTATAAATCCGATTTATTTCTACTGAATGGACTTGTCAGTGAAATATCACTATAAGACATTTCAGAACTTACCAAAAATGACTGGCAGCAGCCAAAACAAAACTAGGATCTTTTCTCACTTGTGTTAGAGCAACTGGAGAATGAACAAGCTATAGGAACCAGCCTTGTCTAAAAATAATTTTGAAAGGCAGATACATAGTGCCATTTACATTCTATCTGGCTAAGGCAAGGCTGAGTATTGGTTTGATCTCACCATCTAAGCACCAATAAACTACAGTGCAAATTAGCCAGTAAAAAAGATTTTCAGAATTAGGTATATGTCAAACATACTGCCGACAAAAACATTTGCAGTTTTTAGGGATTCAAAGTATCATCTGCCAGTGAAAGTGCTTTAGTCAATTTTAGTCTCTGGCAATATCTATGTAAAAAGGATCTGAGCATGTACCACCAAGATTTCAAAAGATATGTGCAGTCAGAATTAGCTGGAACAGTTTAAGACTTACCATCCCCACTGTCTACCTGCTCCTCTGCTCAAAGTTGCTGCCTACAACTGTAATTACACCTCACGTGTAACACAGCCTTAGTAGTTCACAGTCCAGGATTAAGTGCACATCTAACTCCACTGGCAGTTTAAGATGAAACATCAGCTTGTGACTAGAAAAGCCATAAGCCATGAGGATTTTGCAATGGGAAACAGTAAACTCCAGAAGGTCAGAGAAAACAATGAGAGGAGTAATTTCCTACACTAAGCAGCTGAGTCTCACAGGACTGCCAAGTCAAACCCTTAATTTAAAATAGCTGCAAGTATAAATAAGAGGAAAGTAATAGATTGGTTGTGACAGAAAAAATATACATCTGAACAGTCTCTGAGATGGTCTTGTCTTTGCTGATCAAATTCTGGCCCTTGCTAGCTAGATTGTGGAATTAAGGCACAGAGTTTGTGCATTTAGAAACATACATAAAAACAAATACTTTTGTGAGGTGCTTTGCAAGTCTAACTGCACTGAACACTACTGTAATGGACTGTAATAGAGACGGGTTTTCTTCAAGGCTTAGACTATAACTGGAATCAATCTCTGAGAGCTATCAAACATTTCCCATCTTGAAGTAAGACATACATTACCTAAGAAAGCCTCTTTAATTTCAGTCTTGTCTGTTCGTCGGATTATTTTCACCACAAAAATGACTGCTAGTGGCGTAAGGAATGAAATTGCCTGTAAGAGATAACAAATATAATGTGAGAGCATCAATTCCTTTTCAGTCCAACTGATTAATAATTAGTTCCAGTTAGCTCCATTTAAATTGGAAGGCTGAATGATCTTTATCAAGCTCCTAACCTTAAGCAAAGTGGAATGATTTGTCTTTGCAACTATAGGGCAACAAACACATTAAAGCTGTAATATAACTGTGGGTTATAATTGATTTGTAATTGCCTGGAGCTGCATTTAAAATGTCAGCTTCATAAATGAAAAAGCAACAGTCTATAAAGTCCACAAAATTTGTACACTGATCTGTATGGACATTTTTTCCACCCTAAGCATTGCTCCAGAAGGCAGCCCATCCAGGCTGTGCTCTCAGTAAGACACTATTCAATATCACGGACTCCAGCACTAACTACCTGACATTTTAAAATGTTCTTATTTTATTTTTTATTTTCTTTTTAACTCTTGTTCTTGAATGCATTAAGATCACATCTCTATGATTCTTTAATTTATAAATGTGGATGTGGAGCCAACTGCTTGATTTTGTTCAAAACCAGAAAAACACCACCTGAACAGCTACATGTATACTCAGTGGTTAGCCAAAACCATACTCTTATTGTCAGTGCTTGTAGGACAAGACTCCTTCTGTAAGGAACCTGAAATGGCATCTGCACATCAATGCACACACATCATTTCCATGAACAGCATCTCCATTATTACAGAGCAATTTGGAATATGGTTGATGATTCACTGTAAATGTGACAGCTATCCCAAAAGCATCTTACTCTGTGTAGTGTCTGTAAACTGCAGTCTGTCCTTCCAGAGCAGATATTTAGTGTCTTTCTCCAGAGAGGCATATCAGCTTCTCCCAAGCACAATACCAGGGAGTTTTTCATTACTATCTTGCCACAGAAACTATGATTTTGTTTCCAACTGGTCCTTCCATCATCCCTTCTGTCTAAGACCTTCAATTGCAGAGGTAAAATGCAACTTGTAGGCAGTTTGTTTATGCTTCTTGCTGGTTCTGGTTTAAGTTAAAAAATTCCTTCCTGGAATCTGCAAATCTCTCCACACACTAATTTGTTCAAAAACAAATCAAAGTCTTTCAAAAGCATTTATTCTCATGAAGAAAAGTGAAAATGACTGCGGGGTTGGTTTTTTTTTTAAAGTGAAAATTAAACAGCACAAGGGGCTTAAGTAAGATTATGCTATCCTGATACTGATGCTGAACAGAACCTTACTTCTTGAACAGCCCCACTGAAATAAAAAACAGAGACAGAACAGGCATGTTATGACAAAAGATGTGTGTCTCTTCTTTTTATAATACAGATTAATCCTAGTCATCATTTTAAGATTTTAGAATAACTGAGTAGGGAACAACATGGAAAATGCACTGTATTTGTTATTTTGGTAGTGCATCTTAGACCAGATTCCCCTCACCTGCATTTGCAAAATATTATCTAACTAGGTGAGCCATGCAGATTAAAACACAGTCTGGAGTTTGCTCCCCTTTTTTACATTTAGAAAGGTAGGCACCAGGTTTTATGCAAAAAGATGCAACATTTCCACTTAAAACCCCCTTCTGTTTACAGTGTGCATAAGATGCCAGTTAAGATGCCAGTGCCATGTTAGAGCTCCAGAAAAGTTCACTTCTCTCTAACCTCAGCAATAGTTTGACTTCTGTTTTCAGAGACAAAGAGTGAAATAAAAAATGGTTAAAACAAAACCCAGAATTATTAGTTTCATTTGAAAAAGTAAGGATTGCTACCAGAAAAGAAGAGATATCTGCATTCCACTGTTGAAGAAGTAGAATTATAGCCAGGCTGACAAGCTCGTAGTGATGGTTTGATGGAGTTAGAAATCTTCCGAACAAGCAGGAGCAGCAGAAAATGTCAACGAAGAATAGAACTCCAGTGGCAGCTTGTTTCAAGCCACTTCACAATCAATCTTTAGGAATCTGGTAAAACTACAGATTTCCTCATATTTCACAAGCATGTAGATTTTTGAGAGATATGAAGAACTATTCATGTTTGCAGTATATTGCTGTTCCTTACACAAAGGCACTAGCTGGAAGGTGTTTTTTTATTCTGCAGCAAAATGCACATATAAAGTTTGGCTTTTTAAAGACTTCTTCATTTTGCAAAAAGATTCTGTATGGCTCAGATCCATAACAGATTTGGCAACAGTCTAATGAGCAATACTCTCCACAGATACATCTCAGTAATGGTTTTTTTTTTCCAGCAGTGAAATATTCCAACATTGCCTTGCTTTTGTGAAACATGGACAAAATCTCTCTCATTCATTATTCATCCTGGCAAGCCAGAGATATGCTAAAGTTATAGGGACTCCCACATACTTCCATTCATTCAAGAGAAGTTGACAGCACCTTACACTTTCCAAGACAAGCAATATTCACTGACAGAGAGACAGAACAAGGCTCAGGCCTTTCCAGTCCTTGTGGCTTGCTTGCTACCCATGCAGAAGTCAGCTTTGTCTAATTTGGATCTGGGTTTGAAGTATTCACAACATTTCTCTTGAATTAAAATCTCCAGGCATATAAAATAATCTAGTACTTCATAAAGTCTTAAAGGTTGTTTTTTGATAAGCCATAGCCATACGTTTCAATATCAGAGTGCAACACTAGCGGCAAGAAATTCTTTACATAATGAAAGCTTGGGATCAATGCTAGAACTGGATTTTTCTCCTTTTTAATTAAAGAAATAAGAAAAAAAACTTTAGAAAATATCCACATTTCTTAATTTAAGAAGCTGTTCACTGAGATACTGAGTTGTCAATGGTCTGAGCCAGAAAGACAACACAGACTATACAAACGTTACTGACTCAGCTGCCTGGAAGTTCTACTTGCCATGTAGGACACCAAAAGCTGGCTCTGTGGGAAGTGGTTAACAGGGAAATGTGTTACACTTACACCCCAGAATTGTGCTTCCCAGTGGATACTGACTAGAGAAGAGAGGATAGAATGGGTATCCCAACTGGTTTCAAAATAAGTTTCACCACAGCAGCAACCCCTGTACAATTATTCCCTACTGGTCATTGAACTCTTCAGTTGTAAACACAGATCAGACAAACCACACAGCAAGGTAATGCTCAGCACAAGAAAAAGATGCCAGAATTAAACTCAGAGGCTTTCCTAGCACAGCAGTTTAATGTTTGGTTTTGTGGGTTGTTTTGTTGTTGGGGTTTTTTTATTTATTTATTTTACACAGCAGTCTTCCATTTCAGGAAAAACATGTATTTGCACCAAGTCCTTAACAGAGCTTCTTCTTAATGCAATTTACACAATATATTGGCAAATCTAAAACCAGGTCTTCAGCCTCTGTTTTAGAAGGCTGGGATATATTGTTGCCTCATAAATAGGAAGCATCTTCAAGTTGTTCCTTATTTAATTAAAAGTTTCTGTAACTGAAGGCCTGAGCCTTTAAAAAAAAAAACAAAACCCTGAAGACTGATGACATAGGCCTTAATCTGAAAAGTAAAATCCTGGTTTCACTGAAGACACAGGAAAAGCTGCTTTGATGTAAGGGTATTAAGATTTGACCTCCTCTGCCATGACCATTCCTGCAAAATCACCACTTTGATGAAGCTTTTGCAAAAACTGACCTACTTGTTTTAATAGCCTGAACTATACCCATAATTTCTTAGCATTTCTGTAGTGGTCTATCTTACTGCACTCCTATGTGTAGATTATTAAGATTGTTAATCATTGGTAGTGAAGTTATCAAAACCATGAATTTTGATAACCAGATAAACCATTAAAATCAACCAGTCTGCATGTCAACATGAGCTGTGCTGGGGAGAACTCAAAGAATGGTGATGGCAGAGCAGCTTTGTGATATATTTGGTACACTTGTAGGCAGAAGCTAAACAAAGGTTTCATCTACATGGAAAAAAAAAGTATTTAGAGGCAAATATCTCAGTGCCTAGCACGTCTAAAACAAATCATATTTCAAAATTTAAGCATTTAATCTAATAAGAGCATGGCAAGGTTTTGTCAGGTCACCCAACCAGTTAATTCAAAAAGCTTTTCTAAAAATTTCTCTAACGTCCATGTAAGTTGACACTAGTTTCAATCTTAAACTGTAAAATCAACATTCATAAATTCAGTCACTTGGTAATGCTGATTTTTAGAAACTGCCCACAATTTCCTACATTTTGCCATTTTTTTGGGCATCCCTGGTTTGGAAAACAATTGTCATTAGAATTAAAGGAACATCCTATACTTCTGAAAGCTTTCCTACTGCTTATCAAATGGAAGTGTACTTAGTTTACAGACATCAAATGACCAATAAACCTTTAGTACTTACAAACATAAGCCGTGTAGGTATGTTGTCTGATTGCACCAAAGGATTTTTATACAGCCAGATCTCTTCTGGCTGGATAACCCGCTGGAACGGATCCAAAAATTCTGTAAAACTGAAAATAACAAATAAAGATATATTTTGTTTTCCCCCCAATTTGAAATGATGACCAAAAAACCCAGAAGAGTCCAGCTGATTTAAAACTTCCCCCAAAGTTAAATATGATATGGCATGCATAAATATACCCTTAGGAAAATTATTTTTAAAAGCATATATTCTACAACTTTTTAAAAGCTCCATAAACTTTACTATGGAGAATAAATTTTCATTTTATTTTTTGTAGGAAAAGTGTGCAGAGAATATTGTAGGATTAGAAAAATCACTTAGTGGATGTTTTACACTGAAGAAACTATATACCAGATATCGAATACAAAATGCATCTTTCAAATGTCAAGATCCAGACTTTGAAGTATGACAGTTGTATTGCAGAATCACAAAGCAGGGAGAGAGAAGCAGCCCAGACAATTCCTTCTCCTGACAGAAAGAGCAGATAACCTTAGAGAAGATTTCCAAAAGAGCCTTACTCCTAAAACAGGATGGGCACACAGAAACACATTTTTTCCTTTTTCAGACTGCCAGTATTTTGATTTGGCTGTTAAGCTTAAGATGAATCTAACTCTACCAGAAATGTCTCATTCTACCAAAACTGGCTGTTTTAATTTCATTCTCACCTCATTTAGCTCTCTTAAACAAATAAACAAAATAAAACAATAAACCAACCAACCAAACCCCACAGTCTTGTGATTTTGGAAAAAGAGCATGAAAATAAAATGTTGAGGTTACATTGTTATATAGAAAGCAAATTCTTCCTGCAGGTATCTTTTGTCCAGCACTGAAAGAAGCAGCAGGAACTGTGATCTTTGACTGTAGGAAGAAGTTTCAAAAGCTTTTTAGGACTACATAAATTGTCTCTCTTTGTTTCAACCATAGTCCTTTTTCCATGGAGTCCTTCACTGTCCTTTAACTCTTCTTTAGCTTTGAAGCCATATCAGACCTCCTGGGAAGTTTTGCCTTTATTTCACATTACTTATTTCAGGGCTACTTTACTAGGACTGAAAGAATGGCTGCTGGGAGAAGATACAGGGACCAGTTTTCTGCAGACTGGTCTTACCTAATAAGCCCATGGAGCCAGAACACAGAGGTATAGTGGCCCAAAGCTTTGTTTTACTGTAAATTTCCCAAAGCCAAGGACTTTAAATGCCTCCAAAGCCAGGTTTTATACAAGTAACAGCCACAACAATTGACTTTGTAAACAGAAAATGCTCAAAGCAATTAGTAAAGCAGAGCAAAATTAAACCATACACATGCAACCCCCCTCTGTGTGAAGACAAGTGCTCAAATCTAGCCAGGTCAGCTATTTCCTAAACAACAACAAGCCTTATCCCATCTTCTGGGTCTTAGGAAATCCTTCCTGTAATCCCTTCTGGGGACTGACCAGATGTTCTTTTTTTTTTTTTTTTCACTGTAGATTCCAATCTCTGCATTAGCTACAGTCTCCTACATCCCCAGCACATACTACTACACACTCAGACTCCCACGAGACAGAAGGTACAAAACTTCCTCTACTCCAGAGTGCTCAATTGACCTCTTTTTCCTAAAGGAAAACAACAAAATCTGAGGATCAAACAAGTCAAAAACAGTCTTGTCACTTGTACCAATAGTTATGTTTCCCTTTCTGATCTACATGGACAACTAAATTCTTCTGGAAACTTAAGGAGTCTAGTGTTGCAAGGAGAATATTTACTATTATACTTAGGTTCTTCAAATCCAGAGTCTGACCCTTCTCTCCAAAGAAGGTGCAATGTGAATTTCAGAAGTGCCAAAACACTTCATTTCAGTGTTTTCAAAATGAAAACTAATATCTTTTTAATTATTTTTTTTTTTTAAATAGCTTGTGCAAGACATGAAACACAGAATCATAGAATCATATCATGGAATCACAGAATGGTTTGGGTTGGAAGGGACCTTAAAGCTCATCCAGTTCCAACTCCCCTGCCATCAGCAGGGACACCTTCCACTAGAGAAATGTTTCTAAAATGACCATTTCCAGGAAATAAAACACCTCTTAAATGAAAAGTTCATCTTACAATTCTTCTCTTCAACTAGAAAAATAAAGGTTGATTTTTAGACAATATAAGCAACTTGGTTTCCAAATTTCAACTGAGAGTCCTAAAGTATATTATATTACTTTCAGTCTTTAAAGTAAGCCTCAGTCTGACAGGAGGTAGAAGCAATAAACTGCTGGATGAAAGGGTTCTGTTGCCAAGTAAAGTCACAGGTTTGGTTATGACATCCAAAACGTGTCACCTGGGAGAGCTGAACAGCAAAGTTCACAGCTAGACTGTTCAGGACTTAACATTTGATATCAAGATACATACAGGATTCATGTCCAGGAGGTACTTCACTGCTGACATCTAAACATAAATAAACAGATAAGCACATTCATATCTGGCCATATAAGAAATTCAAGAAGCCAGCTGAGTTTCAATGACTACATCTTTCAGCTAGTCCCATCTTATCTGACATAATCCCTCAGGTATCTGCTGGTCTGATGACTGTTTTGAGGCAGCTTTTAAAGCATTGGGACTGATGGATATGCCAAGGAATGCCTTGAAGTAGAGACACATTTCTTTGACATATCTAGGCCTTGAAGCATTTCTACTAACTGCAAAAAATAAACGATGCACAAGCGTGATCGCAGTATATTCATGCAGCGGTGTACTTTGGAAAACATGTCACATTAGACCAGAGATTTAATTAATTTGACATTAAGACATTTGACATTATGAGCAAATGCTGACAGAGTTGAAGGTTTGAGGCTCTTCTTGTTCTTTAGTCTCCTGTCTCCTTGTAAAGTAAGAAAACTAAGATTAAAGTGTATTTGTTTAAATCTGAGAAATTAAACAAAAATCAAATTCATGGTTCTCACAGGAAATACACTATGACACTGCAAATGCATGCTAAGCCATAAGATTTAGTTCCTTTAAGAGCAAAATAACATGTGCTAAGGAGATGAACCTATAATAAATAACATAAATAGTATCTGATTCCAGTTGAGGACTGATTTTCTGATCAGTATATATTCACTATCTTTGTACTCTTCAAAAGAGAGATTCATTTCAACACATCTATTGATGACAGTAATAATTATTATAATTATTATTTTGTTTAATAACAGCAGTTTTGTATTCACTAGCTATTAAATCTGATTATATATCTATTTCTTCCTCTGACTTGTGTTCTGAATATCTCCCAAGAATAGTGTTCAAATATGCTGAAACAGAAGGTAAAAAAAAAAATAAATTGCCAAAACCAGATAAAAGGATTTCAAAATCACTAGAAGAAAAAAAACAGATGTAGAAGGCAGCAGATCTTGTCAGTGTGAACAATACAGAAATACAAAGTAAACAGTTAAAGGAAAGTGACTATATAAAAATAAATCACTTTTTTTCCCATCTTCAGAAAGAGCTCAGCTGCTCATTAAATTTTTATGCCAAGACTCATAAAAGAACAATTCTCTTATTTTTTTGAAGCATCATCGATGGGCGACTGGATATGAGATTTCACTAGCTTGAAGGAAATTCCCTTTGTACTGTATTAAACAATCATGAGGACATTCTGGTTTCTAAGCTGCCTGACACTTTGTGATTTATGTTCCTTCATCCTAACCAAAAGTACAGCCTATTACTATTCATAAGCCAGTACAAGCTTGTTTAAATGACTGGATGTTATTAGAAATGAATGTAGTCCTTGGATAAAGAAAACTGGTTTCTAGACATTTTCTATTATGGCTGAAAATACAAGTTCAATCATATATTGTCCCCTGGTAGCAGGTGGGCAACTTAGGAGGCTTACTTCATATTAGTACATGAAAATTTAGTATTGGATTTTGGTCTCACATTTTCTATATGTTTACATATTCATCCAACATTTTTCACAGTTTAACAAGCAAGATTTTGACAGCTTCAGCCTGATACTATATATGTAAGGCACAAAAGGACTTCCATAAACTTCAAGAGCCTTTAATGGTGACTTTCAAAGCACCAAGGGAAACAGGAGCCCTAAATCCATTAAAAACATCAGTGAGGAACAGGAGCCCAAGTGTCTGAGGTTGCTTTGGACTTCCCAACATTACTGCCTGCAACACTACACTAAAAAAATGATGTTCTTTTCTGAGGACACAAGCACTTCCAAGTTACATTAACTTCATTTCCATTTAACAGCATGTAGCCCTTTAAGATAATTTCTATGCAAGCACCACACCACAGACTGATCAAGGCAAAAATACACAGTAGTTTTGTCATAATATGGACTAATAATGGTTTTTCTATGAAACCATGCACTGGTCATGAATGAATCAAACATTGCATAAAGATCCATAGAGAGTCTTTGACCTGTGCTTCCACCATGGTTTTCACTTCCCATAAGTAACAGCAGGTTATTGTTTAGCACCTCCTCACCTTAATGTTTCAAATGCTGCTTACTACTTCTCCCTGGCATTCAGTAGCATGAAATCAAGAAACGATGACATTTGAAAGTTGTTAAGATCAGAGAAAGAACAGTAAACAGCACTGCATTCACAACGTTGGTAAGGTAAAAACCTTTAGAGTAGAAAAGCATGTTTGCAATCTAGTGACAAGAACAGGACAGGAATAGGATAGATGAGCCCACATTAGGATTGCATTGTTGTGTCCTGTTAGAGCAAGATAGAAGCCACCAACAATGAAATCAGGACTAGCATTCACCTTAGAAGCACTTACTAGTGTTACAAGGATTGTCCACTGGCCAACAGCTCCATTTTCAGATGGCAGCAATAGGAAATCACACAAGGGCTTTGGCCCTGGCAATTTTGGGGACTTGGATATCTCCTTTATCAGAAGAGTTCACAGCATATAGGAAGGTTAGAGATTGCTTCTTGGTTTTGAGCACCAACTAAAAGATGTCCAAGGCGTTGTTTGTTTGTTTGGGCTGGGGGGAAGCTGGGTATTTTTGCCTTTGCCTTGTCTCTGGCAGACAAGGCTTGTCCCAAGTAACAAGTGACAATAAATAAGAGAGGAGAGAGAGGTATATATAGCATGACAAAGCATCAGAAGAGAATATGAACTTCTGATTGTGATACTCAGTCTTTCATACTAGATACTAATAACCACCCTTCCTCTTTCTAAGCTTCATCTGTTGATAAGCAGATCTCATCCTAAAATGGCTTTGTATGCAATTCCTCATTAGAGCAACTAACAAAGAGACATCAGGTGTTCATGAACCTCTTATACATCACCTCTGAGGGCTTGTGGAAAAAAAGGTTGGCTGTGACCACCAGTCCCTGACTGCAGAACTCTGTGTGAGCAAACTCAATGCCATGTCTCCGACAGAAACAGGTTAGCTGTGACTGTGCTAATGGAATTCCACTGTGCACTTTCTTACACCATGACTGTTCTCCAAACTAGGTCTCAAACTTAATCATAAAAGGTTTTATAGTGTATCTGCCATGTTAAATTGTGCAATCAGTTGTCCTGACACTAAAATGCCATAGTTGTGAGCAGCACCAGTGATAATGAAGTTGGCAGGGCTCCATATAGGTTGGCCTAATTACAGAGTATATACACAATACACTCAGTCAGAGAATCTCACACAACAGATTTGCACCTCCAACACTGTGAATGAAGAGCCATGAAGTAGAACACATCATAGGGCACAACAGCTGTGGAGATAAGAAAATTACATTCTGAAAGACAGAATTAGCTTTAAAGGTTTCCAACAAGTGACCCAGGCTAAACAGAAAGGGCCCAGTGTTTACTTTGGCTGGCTACACTGGATTGAACACTGCTTATTCACATCGCCTTGGCTTACATTTGAATCCAAGACTTCAACTTATCCATTCTGAAACATACTGATAGTGGGAAAAGCATTCATGTCATGTTATATGACATACCTGGGGACAATAACTTATTTTCATGCCATGAGAAAACCTAGTCTTGTTTATTCCCTGTAGGTAATATTAAGGAAAAAAGTATAACTTCTCAGTGGTTATTTTAGGAACTGCTGCAAAGACAGACAAAATACAAAAAACTTGAAATGGTCTGTGGCTGGAATGCAAAATTCACAGAAATGAAGCAGACAGGATAGCGATGAGGTGAGATAGGAGACAATGCCTGTGGTTTATCACTGTCATTCTGCTCACCACAGAGCTGGAGGAGTAGTTTCTGAAATGCTGCTCTCTATCTGTATTAGTGCAATGAGAAAGCTTTGTGTTAGCTCAGAGGATAGCATAAGGAAAGAGATCTGAGCCATTTAATTTCTAAAGTAATTTAGGAAATCTACTA
The DNA here is from genome assembly GCA_907165065.1 of Caprimulgus europaeus. The sequence goes on from OU015529.1 coordinate 6,309,355, forward strand.
TTCCTCAGCCATCAAGAAGGGAATTGTGTATTGAGGTACAAAAAATATGACCAAGGCTCAATTATTAATAATGAATTGCAATTTCACCAAAGCAGCTGACGTGAATTAAAACCACAATTTCAATAACATAAGCTCTAGTTTTCATAGGAAGATAAACTTTCCCTATAGTTAAAGTCACAACACTCGGTACCAAGAGATTTGATGTTTTCTGTCACTGTTTCCCAAGGCAAGGTAGGGCAATTCATTCTAGCAAGAAGTGTCAATATCAGTATCAAAGCCAGACTACTAATGCTGTAGTTTGCTCATTAACTGGGTTGATATTCACATATCCCAAGTATGCATGGCTGACAAGCATCCCAGCAGGAAAGCAACAGCTTTACCTTCTCCATGGAAATAGAGAGTTAAATTCTAAAATATATTAGAATTTATATTGCCATAGATATTGATTGCATAAGACGCAAGTACATGAGAACAGAAATTAATGTTTTATTAGTTCTTCATAGGCTTTGATGGAAATGTGTTATTATAAACATCATCTTGTAACTGCACTAAAACCAATTCATTAAGTCATTTACATTCACACTAAGAGATACAGAAGCAGTTGTATCAATAAATTATCTCTACCTATTTAACAGCTAAAAACTTTTATTTCCCAATACAATGCCACACAGTGTATACACTTACCACTTCTCATTAACAGTCTATAATCCTAATATGGAGCTTTATTAGGTTTGGGTGTCCTGCAGGATACAGGGTAGTTAATATTCAACAAGAGCACCCTATAAAGATAATTCAGAAATTGTTTTATTGCTAATGAAAGGATCTGATGCCTCTCTTCATCTGCAGTAATCTTCTGTTTATAGGCAAGTATTTATGAAGACTGAATACTGGCAGAAAGTAAATAGTAAGAAAAGTGTTGCAAGAAGCTTCTTTCATTCAGTCCCTGTCCAGTGCCCAGTACAGCTCTGGGAACAGTGTCAGTTGAGAGCATTTTTTATATTTCTGCATTTTCAAGAAGCTAGAAACAAAGCCTTCATACCACTTCCTGATAACATTTGATATTCTAATCTGAATGTGTACAGCTTTCCTCACTTTTAATACTATGGGTGCACTTTTATGTAGAAAGGAGCCAAAAGTCAATGGAATTAAATCCCAAGACTGGTAAGGACAAAGGGCAGAGGCAATATTTTGGGGTTGTTTTATTTCACGTCACTGGCAAATAGAGAACTGGTTCTCAAGGGGTAGGTTTGGCTTCAGATTAGTCAATATCACTTGAGGTAAAACACTTCTGAATATTTTAAATTAGCTAGCAATTGCAGTGTTACATTTAATTAGCACATATGTCCACATTAGCTCTTAAGATATATGAGGAATCATTATGATTAAAAAGGGATTTAAAGTAAATTCTGATATAGTTGTAAAAATATACATATTACCATGGCTGTCCTATTTCCCAGATGTGCTGAAAGAGGGGAGTTTTCAGTATCTTAGGTCAGTCTTGCCATCAGGTTTCCCAGATTTGCCTCATCTATCCCCTGATTTAACAGACATATCTCTGGACATGACTTCTTTCAAAGATGAACAACCACTCTCTTTGCTCTCCTCCTTGCAGTTAGCATTGCAGCCCAGGCAGGGTGAGCTGTACTGCTACTGGGCCAACAAAGCCAACCATGACATAAGACAGGTTCTTCAACTAGAATGTATCCAACTAGAGTTTGTTCCAGTCAGTGTCTCTGAATGATTACTGAGCCACTGGACCCTTCTCTGACACAGCATCTGGGGCTGTATTTATAAAGGCTTCATTGAGATTAGGCTCGAGTCTGCTGCAGCACATTACTTGAGACACAGGTACCCACACTGAATATATGGCCAGAAATAGGTTAAAATCAGACCAAATCCCTCTACTCAAATTTTCCTCGCTTGGTCCAAATTCAAGAAACAATACAAATTAAATGAATCAGCAAGGAGGCAACAGCTGGGGAGTCTGGGCTCATTTAAAAGCTCAGATCTTGAACTAATAACAATATAGATTCACAACAGGAGTTCTGCAGCTTATGAAATAATATATAAATGATATGCAAGTGTTCTTAGAATAGCTAATATGAAATATTGAACCAGCAATCTTTTCACAATGCTGAGAAAAAGAGAATAGCCTGGAGTTTTGGAACCTGGTATTAATTACCGCAGTCCCCAGTTTATACCTCTACTGCTTTCTCAAACCCTGGTATTTGAGCTCTCCCTTGGTAAAAGATTTCCTTCCTGTGACATTATTTCAGTCGTACTAAACCTAAGAGGAAAGGGAAAGGATTACCTGAGCATGCATAAATGGCACAAGAACAAGCAATTAACACAGCCAGCCAGTTGTTTTTGTGTGCCTGAAAGAATCCTAGAACTTCCAACCCATACATTCTCCTTGCACATGGGCTGAGCACTTTGAACACCAGTAGCTCTAAATGTTGCTGAGTATCATTATTGCCAGTATGAAGTGATTGAATCTAGAAAACTCCCATTCAATGGGAATAAAAATGGGTACCCAGGCATTAAACTACTTAACTTGCTTAGATACATTTTCACCATCATTTCTTCCTTATAGAAGTGGAATATTTGGCAATTAGCAAAGTGAAAGGAAGAAAGAGGGAACAGTTGGTCATGCTGCATTGCAGCTTTGAACAGAAGAGCAGGAGACAAGAGTGGCTATACCAAAACACAAAAAAAAACCACTGCAAAATGAGTCAAAATTACTTTTTTTGCTTGTTCTACATTTTTTTAACTCTCTTTGACCTCATATTGAAAGTGATCTTTGCATCTTTTGCTTTCTGGCCAGAAGAATATAAAATAAACCATTCTGAAACAAAAACATATTTGTTTTGGCATTTAGCTGCTCCTGAGGTGAAAAAGCAGTTCAGTCCTTGTGATCCCTGCTCACCCTGATCAGCAGTACCCTCCAAGCACAGGGCAACCAGGTCAGAGCTGCTACTTATTATGTCAATGTACAACACTTAAGGCAATCCAGTACAGCTGTGCTACTGTAACAGAGATAATGAACAGAAATAACAGATACCAACAAAGTGAAAACTATTGGCTACTGTTTTCATTGCGTTATCTCTCATTTTAGTTGATAAAAAGCATGATTTATGATATTAATATTGTTGTCTTTATGCGTTATTTTTATTAAATATACCCTACAATGTAAGGTATTTCACAGAAACTATTTCAATACGTGTATGTTGGGCAGGGAGGGAGTAAGGAGAGTAAGTAAGAAAAAGGAAGCCAGTGTATGAACCTTGATATAGCCATTAGAAATTTCAAAGCTAGCAGTTGTATATTATTCTAGCAGTTCTATATTATTCTAAACTGAAAAACAGAATTGCTATTACAGGCTTAATTCACCTAAGCATGTGTCTGAATAATGAAACAAAACACACTACAGACAGTCAAAATTCTGCTTTTTTTATTTTTTAAAGCTTTTTCTTTTTTCCCTCACCTCAAACTGTTTTCAGCCAAACAACTCTCAACAGTTCCTTGGACAACTACTCTAGCTTCATAGCGACTTGATAGAGCTGAGTAGTCTCATACAGTTTCTTCTGTTTTCACACGCACATGCCATGCTCATTTCAGGTACAAATCTATAGCCAAGAGGGAAGTTAGGGGTTAAACTCACAAAGATGTTGAGTTTCTCTTAGTGACCAAAGCTTTCACTCTCACTTCTGTCTAACTCCTTCTCCAAAATTCCCTTACCATGACGTCAATGCTTCTCACTCCCGTCCCTCCTGCAATAGCTCTTTAAGATCTTGCTTGGAACAAGGTTTAATCAGTTGGAGGTGACAGCTTGGCCCTGGCAGCTTATTCAGGAGCAATCCCTGAAACACACTAATCCGTTCCTCTGTGCTGCAGGACCTCATCTCCGTTCAGCCACTGGCCCCCCACCCAATGTCTTCAAAAGCCCCACACCAAAACTTCTACACTGAAACTTTTCTTTATCACTCACCTAGTGTTTCAACAGACCTTGGATTTCAATAACATGAACACAACTTGATCATTTCCTGACAAGTTGTTTTTAATCTAGAACATGTTTGTTACATGAATGCTTAGGATTTGTATCCCATTTGCTATGCACCACTGTTCTCTTTAAACATATGATGGAAAGACAGAGACATGACCTTCAAAGAGGACCTGTGTGGCAGTGAAGCCTATCCCCACATGATGCTGTACCTACAGGGTTTAGGTTGAATAAAAGTGAGGATTAAGTGGTATCAAACAAATTGTCCACAACTAGAGCTAAGTGCCAAGACACGTCCTCAGACCGTTTTTTTGGATCAAAAATTCAGGAGCTGGTAAGGAAGTAAGAGAGGGGAGAAATACTATGGACCAGTCTAGAAGGCTCTATCAAGAGTTTCTTTACATGAAATTCAAATGTTAATTTTCAGTCAAGTGGGAACATATTTTAATCCAAATTCAAATGAAATATTTTGTTTGGGTATCCATTAAGCTTGTTTTAATTTTAAAAATGCACTTAAAAAAACAAATTTTAAAACAAAGCACTTCAGTATTAATAGAGAGACAATTTTTTGGCCAAGTTATTCACTAAATGTAATACAAATTTACAAGTTATTTTGTTCCAGATTTTCCTTCACAGTTGCTGTATGCAATGACTTCATTATTCTCTGGGGAAAAAAAAAGACCTGCCTAATGATATTCACAGTCAAATCCAACTATACTGAAATCACTCAATCCAAAAACACTTGTGTGAATAACTGCATATTCCAGAGAATTAATAATGAAGAAAAAAAATACATATATAAAATTAGGGGAAATGGGAACATCACTTTTATGATACTTGCTAAAGTCCAATAGCGATAGTTACACTCAGGTAAATCACCTTGGACACTAGATGAATGAAATTATTAATGGTTTCTCTGTGGGCTATGAGAGTAGAGTCAGGCTATTAGATTTGTTCTCCCATTAGTGAAAATTGGCAGCTAATGAAAATATAATACTTTATATCAAATGGTACTCTCCTCTGCTGTTTTCGATTTGCAAGGCTTCACAACACTTGGCAGGGTGCCACAAACCCTTCAAAGCTGAAATATTTCTGAGCTGACATTTACACCTCCTTTATAAAAACCTACAGAAGTAGTAGTAAAACTTTTCTCTCAAAATAGAGTAAAATATTGAACTGCAGATTGCAGAATGAAACATTTCACCTAATCTAGGATTGCATTTTTGCCACAATCTCATTAATGCAGAACATTTAGAGCTATGATATCTGGCATGGCACTGCCCTCCAGCTAGAAGAGATCATCAGCTTCTGCTTGACCTTTGCTAAAGTATTCTCCAAGTAACTTTGAGCTGGTAACACCATTTCTTTTTCTGCCCACCAACATGAGCAAAAAAAATCTCTTACAAGAAATTTTGCTTTAATATCTTTCAACTTTTCCCGTGCTCTGGGACACTCTCAGGCAGTCTAAACCTCAGTTCACTAAGTTGATTCATGTCAGCTTACAAGGCCACCTAGTCTGTCTCCTCGCAGCCATGCAGCAGAGCAAAACTTTATGTAAAATACTCCCAAGATACTCCCAAGTGTAACTTGCTTTTTAAAATTTCCAGATTGTACATATGCCTCAGGCAATCTAACGCAGCACTCGGATGTCCTTACTATTACATTGTATTTTCTCACACTCAGCCTAAGTTTCCTTTGCTACAAGTTTAAAATCTTTCCTGCCTCTACAATTCCCGAAGGACATAAAGATGCATGAAGAAGACAAACTACTCTTCACAGCAGCGGCTTACACATGAAGATTACTGCCATGTCTCCTCAGATTTCTAGATTAAACAGCTCAATTATTTCTTTTTTTTCTCAGAAAATGTATTTTCTATACCCTTTTTATCATCTTTCTCACTCCTCCCAATTCTCTGAAATTCACCTGCATAAGTAATCGTAATCAGCCATTTACTATGAAAACACCAGTGGTAAACCCTGTTATTCGAGCATACAGTAACCAATTCCCACTTATTGCATGTTATCTATATACAATTTTAATTAAAATTCAGTGGTATTCTAACAAGGAAAATATTTAGGCACTTGGATAGTAAAAGCTAAAAGTGTTTTGTAATGCAGAGAAATAAACAAATACAACCCACAGTGACTGCAGCAATCTGATTTACAACAAAGAAACATTCCTAATCTAGTTTTCTGCAGAATCATATAGATCAGTCACAGTGTTTCTTGCATAGCAATGACTTGTGGTCCAATGATCACAAATTTGCCATTTACAAGGCAAGGGAGAAACATAAATGTAAGCATCTTAAAACCCATGTAGTTATGAAAAGCTTAGCTCAAATGCCAGATCTCTTCTATGAAGACAATCTAATTGGATCATCTGTAAAGCAGTTATTCACAAAGCAGTGAAACTTCCTTTAATCATTCAGGTGTAAGCCCCTGATGGTCATTTCTGCATCACAACCAACACTTTTAACCAGGGAAGTATGTCTTTAGCTTTCTCTCCTTGCCCACTAATCCTTGCCAATATACATGCAGCACTCAAATGTCCCCTATTAAGTATCAGTACAGTGCTTAGTGCAGGAAAAATTTACAAGACATACTAAATGTAATCCTTAATCCACTTTTAGCATCAATAATTCTGCCAACTATTTCCAAGTACTTGCTTTTCAAAGTCATCAAGAGACTGGGAGACTATAAAGACCTTGGTTTACTGTGCCAGCTATAAGTGCATTCCTAGCAATAAGACTGTACTTTTTATTAAAGTCTTTGCCATAAGAAACACAGTTGTGCCACAGCTTGACTGTTCTTAGATCAAAGCATAAAAATCAAACTTTTTTTAAAAAGAAAAATTTCCTTTACAGAAACCCTGTCAGTCTTAGTAGCATTCTCACTATAAAACTTCCTTAATCAGGGCTGGGAGCAAATAAATACAAGTGCCAAAATCAGTGAGTAAATAGGATTCAACAAGAAGAGACACAAAGTCACCATTTACTCTTCAAAAATCTGGAGCAGATGCTTTGGCACTTACAATAACATCCTTTTTTAGCATGTATTCAGCTGCAAGTTTAGCCATGGACATCAACTGTAAATCCCATCCTATTAACACGATAATTAGAACTCCTGCCATTAAATCCCTTTCCCCCCTCGCCCCAGGACTCAGGGAAGACATATGAAATAAACTTATTTCCAAAATCTAGAAGTATTTATACAATAGTCTGTAAAACAGTCTATCTTTGCACAGACCAAAGCCTGCACAAAAAAGACAGGTTACACTGTCTCCTGAATAGCTGTTATCAAAGTCAGTAAAATCCTACCCTAGTTTCAATAAATGAAATAAGAAAACAATGGAAACAGATTCTTCAGTTCAGTGGAACACTAAGTGTCTCTGTTAGCCTGGTGATATTTCATAGACATTAGGACAGACAGACAGTCCTTTTGCTGTGTGCTTCATATTACACCAGGTATAACAGGTATTTATGGCATTCTGTTTTTACAGTAACCTCTCAAGGACGCAGAGCTGAGCAAAGTTAAAATTCAGGTTCCTTTGTGATATATCAGCTGCATTCAGTGAGTTACAGAAGCTCCATGCCATTCTAATTCTTCCATCACTTCAAAGGTATAACAGACTGCTGAGCACTGGAAAAAGTCTGTTGCTTGCCAGTGGAGCTCAATACACAGCTTTTGATATATGTTCTCAGATCCTAAGCACCAGACAGACTCAGGTCTTTTTTTTACAGCAGGTCTTTCTCTTAACTGTGTATTAACCCTACTCAGTGAACTAGACTTCAACCTGGGCCATGAAACTAAATCTTTCCGTCATTTTAGTACCATCTAAATTACGGTTTACGATACAGAACCTATTTTTCAACAGGTTACTAATGAACCATGTTGATGTTCTCACTTCCTATTATAATTGCTATTTGTGAAATTAACACTGAAAAAGTTCCAAGCATATTTCATGTTCAATAGGTCTGGCTACTGTTCACAGACCTTACTACAAGGAATTTATCATCTAAATGAACAATAGGTGAGAAAAAGAAGTATTAATATCCCTTTCTGGATGAGAACTTAGGGTACAAAGAAATGAAGTCCAAAACTTTTAAGATCAGAAGCCAAAAAATAGGTTCCAAACAAAGTCGGAATTATGGGATACTCAAATCAAGAATGTAGGACACAAAATGACAAAAAAGGTCATGTGGCCAAATACCTACCTCAGTTTGAAACATTCAGCTACAGAGCCCAGGCTTAAAATGTGCTTCGAAATCTTGGCCCAACCAATTTGTGTAATTTGGCAGCATTTGTACCAGCACGAGGAAATAAACCTTAATGTCTCAGACTGGTAATTTCTTCTCAGTACCATTTTGCTATATTACCTACAGATCTCTGACTGCTCATGATTCTCAGCTCAGTCTATCCTCCAAAAATCCAGCAGACATGACAGAGAAAAGGCAAACTGTGAGAAAAGAGTAAAGCGGAACTGCAGCGCTGTGGAACTGCCTCAGCTAATTGATTTTCTGTCTGTGTTAACAAGACAATACATGGTATCTTTTGTGAGGGCAACATATGCAGAATATCACCACCCATGACAAAGAAAGCTACTTGAAAGAGCTCTCCATGCTAAAGCATTTCATGCATATTTATAACTTGATTAAAATCTTAATACTGTAAACTTGTAAGAAACCCAACATGCACAGAATGAGCTTTTATTTACTTAAACCAGATTGAACACGGCACACACACATGAAAGATGTCAGCGTCAGTCAACACTGTACATTCACACATGTGTGATATAGATGTATGTTAGCCTGCAGATAAACATTTATTCCCAAGGGAGGCTGCTAATGAGACCGTGCTGTAAGGAAGATATCCAATTACTCTGAATGACATTTATATTTTAATCACATCACACTCACTGAAGAGCTCGAGGTTTGATGAAGCAATCCTTGAAAGACTTTTTTTAATCAATTAGACAGCTCTAGAAACATCAGCTATATGCTGTTGACAAGTCATTGGGCTAAATATACTACAACACACTCAAATTCTTCTATCTTCCTACCAAGACAATGATGTGGTCTTCTATTCTGAAACAGATGAAAAAGTTTTCCCTGTAGGAGATATGTTAAACACAACAACGTGTATTTTGCTAAGAAAGTAAGACAACCCTACTGGTAATTACAGTCTGGCTCTGAGCTACCATTCAATGAATTCTTTTTAGGACAGATGAAGAACATTGTTTTAAGGGTATCACTCCTGCGTAAAAAGATCAAACTTGCTCACAAATCTTTTTACAATTGCCTGAACTTAATAAAACCAAGTCAGTCAAAACAATTTGCTTCCATCAAACATTCAGTAAGTGACAAACGCCGCTGTCCACATGCAGCAGATGGAAGACTGGCCACGTTTAACATGTTTTAGCATTAATTTGGCATCTTAAGATGTTCCAGGTCACAGGCATAAGCATAAAATGAGAAAACAGAGATGCAAGATCCTAATTCAATCATTCTTCAAATTAGTGTTTGATTTTTTCTGTAAACAAAATACATGCTCACAGTTGTTGCATTAAGCAATAGACCATTTCTACTTCTGAGACCTTACCTGACAGATTTCACTTTAAAAAAAAATCCAGTTCTGTACTCACAGATATTTCTTAATAACTAAAAAACTAAACAAACAGAACTATGAAGTGCAAATTGATTAGAGTCAATGTTTAACTGAATAATATTTGAAACTGCATAATATAGTAACAATGTAATAGTCAAACTAGAGCATGAGAGTTTTCTTTGCCTACTAAGTAGCAAACTATCTATGGTCATTAAGATCAGTTCAGCCCAGTCAAAAGGTGTAAATATTTTGAAAGCTAAAAATTGATCTCTTAATGTTAAGGAAGTGGGAAAAATGGTAGGGCAGAACTGAAATATCCATACCCTCTTTAAAGTTTGCAAATTGTGGCTTCAGAGCTATTTTGCTGAAGATACTCAAAGAACATCTCAATACCTTCCCCGGCAAGCATGCACCAAGCATGTTTTTGACTGCAAACAGTTGTGTTTGGGTTTCAGTGGGGGTTTTTTTTATTTGGGTTTTGGCATTGATTTTTGTTTGGTTTTGGGTTTTTTTTGCTGAGGTGGTTTGTTTGGAGTTTGGTTTGGTTTGTTTGCAGTTTTTTTTAATTCCTGCTTCTGAATTTCAAGCAGCTGTAGTTCTTCTCATGAATCTCTCCTAACTAATCCTTCCTTCAATAGCAGTAAATCCTGAGGGCTGAAGTGCCCTTCAGCGCAGACCTTTGTAAACACAGAGAAGCTTGAGTTGCTTAATTTCAATACGTGACCTCATCTTTAATTGCTAAGGAACACTTCGCAATTGCTAAGAACACAACATCTAGAGCTCAGTCAGTTGTTATCATTATCCTCACTGTTGAATTCACCCAAATCAACACACAACCACCAAAAAAACATGTATTACTAGAAATGCTGTACATTTGCATGACAGAAGAGAACTTAAATAACAAGTAAATATTTTTGCCTTTGGTGGAATGACTAAAGTTGATAATTATGGCAAGTGGGGGAAAAAAAGTTGCCAGGCTTAAGTGTAGAAAATGTGGTGGTTGTTGCTGTAAAATGCATTCAAATTGGCAATACATTTAATTTCAGCAATCATCAACATAAGTTTTCACACCTCCATTTTTATGAAATGACATTTATTACCAAGCAAAACTAGAACATGGAATATGCACCTTTTTTTCTTCTGCATTTTATGGCACAAAATGTGCCAGTATATTACTCTGATATATTAATCAGTACGTTGAAGCTAAAAAGACATCTGGGAGGCACAGATGGCTCACAATTGGCAAATAGCTATGGAACCATTATCTTCAAGGTCAGATTTCTAACACTACAAAGGTTAGTAGTGACCCAGAGTCATCAACACCTTTTCAAAATGAGCTAATTCTCTTCAGCCTGGTTCCTGGTGGGCAAATACCTATGTTGCAGCTGGCATTCACAACAGAGATGATCTCAGATCTAACCTCAACTCATTGATGTTAACAGCATTCCTTTCCAAGGGAAGTGGGAACAGTACAGCCTTTTCATTCCTAGAAACAGCTTCTGCAGCAAAGCTGACATTGCTCCCACCTAGATTCCAGTCCCAGGGCTTCCAAATCCACCAGTAACTGTTCATAATTGAAGAGATATTTCAATGAACTCAGAATTTCATAGAAGTCCTTACCCTGACTGTCTACAAAACCACAGAAAACACAGTATTTAAACATTTATAACACAAAAGTTCCAAAATATGAGTAACTGCCTCTTTGGAAAAACTGAGAGAAAAACTGAATGCTATTTCAACAGCAAAAGACTACTTTGGTGTTAAGATTATCTGAATATAAAAGCCATCCTTCTGGTCTCGCTAGATATCATATTTTTGCAGCCATTACAAGCAAAGTGCAGTTCTTCATAAAACTAAACACTAACCTGGATGTGAACTTGGAATACTACACGTTTGGTATGTTCAGATGTCAATGAATGCTCTGAATGACCTCTCACAGTGTCAGAATTATTCCCTAGAATTCCAAAAAAGAAGTTGGTTTTGATTTTGTGGGGTTTTTGGTTCTTTGATTTTTTTTTGCCTTCCTTTCCCCCAAGAAATGTGAAAAGTGCTTGTGTAATCATTTGCCATTTGGCATTACGGTGGCTCTACCAAAAGCATTTCCTTTATATACCCAACAGTTGATTTTAGAACCACAGCATGAAGAACAGTGAAAATTACAGAATGTTTTAGAGAGGGAATGAGGACAGAAGACAAGCATAACCTAGAGATTATTACTTATAACAGGACATGATTTAATAAGCTATATGAAGAGATCTCTTACTGGATGATATAAGTGATGAATTACACATGCACTTGTAAGGAAGGGAAAGGTTCTGATGTAGCATCAGTTTCTGAGGTCACCCTGTAATTCCATACATTCCAGAAAAGAGTTCTGTTGAAAGGAACAGGTCTCCTTTCAAAGTAAGATGCAGCTGAACTGAAAGGTACCAAAGGTACCTCACAGGTTTCTGAAGGTATCAAAGTTTATCCCAAAAGGAAGAGGATGAAACTTACCAAACATGTTGCAAATCAAAAGATTTGCATCAATATTCAAGAGAAATGAGCACTGAGGAAAAACTCAAATGTCAATAAATCGGCCAAGTTATTCATTAACCATGAGAAAGTCAGAAAGGAATCACATCAAAGCATTCCAGTATCACCAGCTGTAAGTCAGTATCATGGTTTAACAGATGCCTGCACCTGTGAACAGGATCCATCGCTAAGCAGCCAAGTAAACAGTAGTAGAATCTGATCTGGTTTCTGTGATACTTCTGAGACATCACCAAGATCACCAATATTCATCTTTAAACATCAGGCAACTGAAATGCAAACTTAAAAAGCATAACTTTTCATTGTTCAAATGCACGGAAGACACAAACTGCCAGAAAGAAGAAACAGGTACAGCCCTGAGAAGAAAGGGAGAGACCTGCCTGAAGTACACAGAGCAAAATGCCACGAAACTGCTTTCTCCTAAAGAAGGTAAAAAGAAAGAGTGTTCCTGCAGTAACAGCTGCACATCTTCCAGCAACCCGATTTTCATGACTTCCCTTCCTACACACTAGCGTGCAGACAGGCTTCTCAATCCCAGCTACATCACATTAGAACCCAGGTCCACAGCCCGAGGTTCCCCCCCAAGCTCCAGGCAGCTGGGCTGGAGCTCTTCTCCCGCTCGGGCTGCCGGCCCCGGCGCTCTCACTGCGGGCTCCGCTGCCGCAAGCCAGCGGTGGAGGGGCACGGGCAGCCTCGGCAGGTGAGACCCTACAGCACAAACTACAACCGCCCGAACCAGAACAGCAGCAGGGTTTGGGCTGCTTTGGGAGTTTTTTTGATGGGTTGTTTGGTTTGGTTTTGGGGTTGTTGGTTTTTTTTGGTTGGTTGTTTTTTTGCACAGTTCTCCCACAAACCGTAGTTTCTCCGATAAAAATTTCCCTCAGATCTTCAGCAAAATCCCAGGGCAGAGAGGGGCTCCCCGCTACTCCTGCAAAGACTGACCCCAGGGAAAATAAAATAATAATAATGAAATAAAATAATAACAATAGAAAAAACCACGACCCGGGCACAGCGGGTCCCCCCGCATCCCGGACGGGGGAACGGCGCCAGCTGCCCCTCGCTCCGGGCTCCCGAGAGCGCCGGCGGCAGCCTGGGGGGATCCCCCGCCGCGGGGCCCGCCTGGCCGCCAGACCCTGCGGGCGGCTGCTACCCCGTCAGGGGCTGTGGGGCAGGAAACCGCCGCCAGCCCCGCACCGCCACCCCGCACTCCCCCGGCCCGGCCAGCCTACACCGCGCACGGCGCTGAGGAAGGACTCGGATACCGGAGCGGCCCCGGGCACCGCAGGAAAGTTGAGGCCGTCCCGGTGCTACCGGTCCGTCAGGACCCGTCCCCCCCCGCCCCGCTGTCCGGCGGGTACTCACACGAAGACCCCGAAGAGCAGGACCCGTATGCCGATCTCGATCGCCAGCTCCCGCATGGTCGGTCCCGGCGGGCTCCAGTAGCCCCGCGGCGCCGCCTCTCATTCCCCGCGCGGGGCGGGGGCACCCGGGGCGGCTCGGCCGCCTCACGCCGCCCGCCGGCAGCCCACCCTGCCGCCCTGAGGGAGAGCGGCCGCAGCGCTGAGCCCCGCCAGGAGCAGCCCGAGCCCCTCCATCCCCACCTCAGCCTCCGCGCCTGACGGAGGCGCCGCGTCCCGCCGGCGGCTCGACCGGACTGTGCGGGCAGCGAGGACCGGAGCTGCCGCGGGGCTGACACAGCCGCTGCCGCCCAGCACCGGCTGAGGGGGAGGGTCCCGGTGACTAACGCGGTGTCTCCCCGTGCGGGGGCCGGGGATCCTGGGGATTTCCCTCCCCTCCCCGCCCCCGCCGCGCTGGCGAACCGCCCGCCCCGCATCCCGCCGCCCCTCGGGGAGGACCAGGGCTTCTGCCCCCGCCTGACGCTGGGGAGGGGTCCGTGACAGCCGTAGGGGCACGGAGGGACACGGAGAGCGTTTCTCCGGTCTCATTTACTGCGACACTCAACTGGAGAGCATTAACCCATCGCCCGCGACGTGCTGGATTTCAGAGCTCTCTCTCGGGTGAGGAGCCAGGCTGGTGCTTCTGTGTCCGTCTCTAACGCGTAATGAAACACTGCGATCCCGAAAAGATGGAGAGATAATTAAAAATTTTGAGGGAGCACCACTAGGCACAGCTCATAAAGACTTAAACTGCTGCTCGTGTGTGCAACCGGCAATTACATCCCAGACCACGCATGGTGATACGGAGCTTGGCACATCTACATAATCATTGCATAAAGGATTAACAGCATTGAAGTACTTTCTGCAGTATGTATGTTACAAGCTTTCCACCCATTTAGATACTCGTGCCGTTTTAAACCCAACTTCTTATTGTTAATGCATATAACCCAGCACGTCACTCCCGCTTCCTTTGGTCAGGCTTTGCCCAGTGGGTGATATTAGAGCCTCAGTGTGTGTTTAGTTCAGTGTCAGTTCGTTCACTGAGCTGGGTCCAGCTCAGCAAAGAGGCAGAGGAGGTAGTTGTCATAGAATCACAGAACTGTAGAGGTTGGAAGGGACCTCAGGAGATCATCCACTCCAACCCCACTGCCAAAGAAGGTTCACCTAGAGCAGGTTGCACAGGAAAGTGTCCAGGTGGGTTTTGAACATCTCCAGAGAAGGAGACTCCACACCCTCTCTGGGCAGCCTGTCCCAGTGCTCTAGCACCTTCACAGTAAACACGTTTTTACTCATGTTTCAGTGGAACCTCTTGTGTTCCAGCTTGTGCCCATTACCCCTTGTCCTATCACTGGCCACCACTGAAAAGAGTCTGGCTTCATCCTCTTGACACCTGCCCTTTAGATATTTATGAACATCGATAAGGTCCCCTCTCAGTCTTCTCTTCTCCAGGTTAAACAGACCCAGCTCTCTCAGCCTTTCCTCATGAGGGACTGCAGATTGCTGGGCTGGGAGAAAGGCAACAAAACAGCCATGGCCTTAATTCACTCCTGTGATTCCCACAATCCATACTCCATTCCTCCCAATGGCAAGTTCTGAGCCACCGTAATCCTAGTCTTGCCTTAGCCTAGTTTTATAGAGTCCATTTAACTTCCTCTCTGCATGGAGGGATTGAATCCTGAACATCTTTGTTGTAAGAGAAGTTCAGCCTTAAACCACAAAATGTAGCAAACTAATTAATATTTAAATATATTTAATTACCTGCTTTCTTGTGGCCTTTGAAGGCAGGTCCTTCAGGAAAGTGTTCATAGCTATTAATACTGCACATAGTTACAAAGCAACCACCAGTATTGCAGTAATTCACATTACTACATGGTTATTGCTGGAGAATTAATGCCAGAGAGGCTTTATTAAACCTATCTGATTAATATACCCACTATGCATCAGATGGAAGCTTTGAACTCTGAATTAACTACTATGTAGTACAACTTTTATTGACCATGTTTGTGGAAGAACAGAGGCATAAGTTTCCCTAATAATATTATCTTCAGGTAACTACTACACCAGTGGTAGATTTATTGCAAGGAGAGTGACTGGCATTGTAGAGAGCACTTAAAATGTTAGTGTTACTTAAAGGAAATCTTTCTCCCTTGCACGACTTATTTCACTAATTTTCAAGACAGAGCTTGATCAACTAATTATATTCTAGATTTTTTAAAATGTGATTCTGTTTCAAGTAACAAGGCTAAATTGTGAGATCTCCATATTAAGCTGGTGGTGGTGGTAAAGGATGTCACCTTCCTTTGAGGACACTCAATTGGTTTGTCTTCTATTGGTTAAATATTTGTACTTCTCATTTGTGCCCCCAGTGACTGAACATTAATAGACATTGTTGCTAAGTATGCACAAGAAAAATCTTTTTTTTTTTTCATGAATAGTTCTTCCTTACAGAAATAATCTTGTGTGAATCAAGCTGATCATGAAATGAAGAGCTGCAGGAACCATCAGATAATGCTGGCAGTCTGTACTGCAGTTACCAGTTTCACACAAACTGTGGAAGAGGCAGGTGATAGAAGTGGCTAAGCTGTGTTTGTTCTGCTTGAGCATTTCTATAGTGTTTAAAGGGAAAATAGTTACCAGTCACACATCTTTTCCCCTTTAAATTTTTGTCCTGGAATTGTATGTATCTCTTCATCTGTTGTCTTAGCCTGTGGATTCTTCAGCCCCTTTAACTTTGCTACACTACCTTCACTGCTGTCCTGCTATGCAAGAGGTGATTTTCCTTACAGATTTGTATTTGGAATCATTCAACTGTTATCAGCAGAGCTAATGAACAGTACTAGTTATAAATTAGAAATTGAACAAAATCCGTCCTGCTGTAGCTATCTGCTTGCAGGTTTCTGATTCCCCAACATGTATCAGCTGATGGTGATTTGGGAAGCATAAATACTTCAGATTGAATTTTTTGAAACTAGAACTATCTTGCAGCTGCCTGCCGAACAAATCTTGCTTTGACTTTTAAACCAAATATAAGTTACAGGGATAATTGGCAAGGAATAGATTTAAGGCTACATTGTGACATTAAGATGCAGCCCTGCAGTAGGAGCAGTGCAGAGTTACTGCGCTGCTGCTGCAGATTCTCAGAGCAAACCACAATAACTCTGGGAATAACCCAGTTTCCCATTCATCCCACCCCTACAACAGGCACAGAAGGTGCTCTCAATGCTCTTAGGTGTGACTGCAAAGGTGAGAGGACTGATCCCACTCTGATGGAGGTAGCCGTCAAGCCTTTCAGGTGGCTAGCTAGGTTTCTCAGGGTTAGTCTCTGTTTGTACAGACTCCAGTTGGAGAAAGGAGAAAACTACTTGAAACCTTTCCTCACCTCTACATTTAGAGATAAGGCTGAGCTATCTGCAGCCTACTTTTAGCCTACAGAGAGATGTCTACAGGCAGAAAGAAGTGTGTAGCTGATACTGCTTTCCTGGAGTTTACAGCTCTTTACCAGTGCAGCAGGATGTGTGAGTGCTTCTTACCTGCCTTGGGGTAAAATCTTGCAGCTCATGGTAAAGTGAGTTTAAAAAAACCTGATTTTTTTCCATCAAAACAGATAAACTTTAATCTACCAAAAGATATGGAAAATAAAAAACTTGCAGCAAAAGGAACATGGAAAAACCTACCTGATAGTAACAACTGAAACAGCTGATTTTTCTGGCTGTTTTCTAAGAGCTGGTAACTCTTCCAGGATCTTAAGGACAAAAAAAATCTCACTGGAAATAATGTTGTCTTTCCAGTTCTTAGATCTTGTAGTTGTGGAAGCTCTTGCGTCCGTGGCTTTTCATGGGCTGATGATGGCTTTTCTCCCATATAAAGGATTCTTAAAAAGGTTACATGAAAGTCTAAATTTTTTAGTCTTATGTGGCTACACTGGCTAGTCAAAGAAAAATCACAGGTCTGGCCCAAAAAATGTGTTAGACAACTCCACCATCTATGGTGGGTTTGGGGTTTTTGGTTGGTTGGTTGGTTTTGGTTTTGTTTGGGTTTTTTTTAATATCAGAGACAAGTATTATCTAAAAAAATGGATAAATCAAGCATTCCCAAGCTGCACAGGTGAAGAAAAATAATCTCTGAAGATTCACTGGTAGTATTTCAAAAGTTGAAGAAGAATGTTTTGATCCTGAGGAACACATCATCAGCTGGAGAATTCATAGGTTTCAGGAGGGGAAGCGATAACAGGATTTTAGAAAAGGAGTGTTGTTCAATTATATCAGAATTCATGTTAATACTTCTAAATACCCTCTGTTTTTCATATCACTGCAAAAATGTAGAAGATTAAAAGTCATATTTAAGCCTCACTGAAAAATAAGAATCTTCCTATTGGTTCAGTGTGTTAAAATTTGTGATATGTCTCCAAAATGGAACATAGGAAAATTATCCTGAAAAATTCCTATCATTGTGGTCATTCAAGAAGTTCCACCTAAAACTGAATTTCACAAAATAGCTCATTATTATAATTAATAGGAAGCAAAGGATATTTACTATTAGGACTTTACATTTTTTTAATTATTCAATCATTTAAAGTAGTTATGTTCACTCTGTTTCTAAACTTTCTTGGGCAGAGTACAGTTTTCTTTTTTTGTTCTTTCAATGCTTAGCATTACTGTCTAATCTATGAATATAAATACAAATACTGTGGTGTATTTTTTACAAAATCACATAAATTATGTCAGAAATTAAAAAAAAAAAAAAACATTTCAAATGGAAGAGCCATCTAGATTCTCAAAGTGTAGCTGTTGATTGAAAAAATACCAAAATGGAATCTCTCTTCTATTTTGTGGGGTTTTTTGTTGTTTGTTTGTTTGTTTGTTTTTCTCAAAGAATTTTGTGGATCTAGGCACTTTTCAGAAGTCCCAAGTTTTCATTATAGGGATCACATATGTAAGGGGCAGAACTTGCAAGGCTGGGGCCCATCTGCTCAATAAAACCAGCCCATATCTTAAGTAAAGGTTTCCTCAGGTTTCCTAACTCAGTCTGGGTTATCAGAATGCAGTGGAAGTTGATTGAGCTGCACTCTGAGTATACTTTACTCATGGATTTAGGTGGCACGTGTACAGTCAGTTCTTATACCCAAATGAGGTAAAAAATGGACAATGACGGTACCAATGTTCCTGTGTGTCCTGGTTCTGAGGTGACATTATTAACCATGTGAAACTCTTCCATTAAGTCCAACTGGTGCAACAAGTTCACAGGAGTCAGTGAAAAAAGCCACAATTTTTTCTTTTCCTTCCCTGAGTTCTTTCCAAAATGTTGTAGTTCCATAGCACTCCTCTGTCCTTCACTATTTTGAGTCACTTAACCGAAACCAAAATGATGAGGAACGAAGAGAATAAGAAATTTGCACCACGTATAAGCACATAATTTATTTCTGAGAAAATCTCTATGTAGATGTATGAGTACCTCATGGGAAATTCTGAAATTTGCATAAGTCATTTCTTAATTACTGGAGCTCATTCCAGAAACAACTAACCTATATTTCTTGTTGTTAATTTCTAGGGTAAAAAGTACATCTACAGAATGCTTTAGCTGGTTGCCCAGAGAAAGATTATGTGACAGGTTTGTACTGCCTTAGGTGGCTCAGATACTTCAAAACCACGTTACTTAACAGTGGAAAACTGATATTATTTTGTGTTATTACCAAATTACAGTTATTAATAATGAAATTATGATTCCTTGAGATCTAAAAGATTCCCCAGAAAAGAAAGCCAAACCTAGAATTTTAAGATAACATACAGAGAAAATTTTCTAGAATACCTGAAACAAGCATGCTGTCCATGGACCAAAGACCTCCTCTCTTGCCCTTTATACCTTTACTGAGGATTTTAACTGATTAAATGCCTCACTGCTGAAGCCATGAAATCATTGGTTATTTTTATCTTATATATAAGTAGGGGAGTACCTAAGAGCAGAAAACTTTGGTTTATATTTCTTCATTATGACCCCACCACTGTTGAAGTCCAAAGGAATTGTACTTTCAGGAAGAGCCCTTCAGAAAGTAAGAATTATGCCTCCAACAGGTAATAATATCTTATGCAAATATTAGATAGGACGAAGGAGGCAGGGCATTGATTCTTTTGTAAACCCACGTAAGGAGTTTGGAACGAGCCCTGAAACCAGGCAAGGGTCTCAACTCAACACACAAATGAGAAATAATTTTATATGTTTTAAGAATGATTCAAGTGATGTTGACTAAAACTGGACACTTTTGTCAACTGTTTGCTAGTTCGGGTGCACGATCAGGTACAGTTTGGCAGCCAACTTTCATTTTGGAGTTATGGCACCTTCAGATTTGTCACAGGACATAAAACTGATGTGGGTTCAAATCCATTCAAGTCATACACTAAGACAAGTCTGGATGAACAAAATTTCCAGTTTCTCATTGACTAAGTCTGTAAACAATCAGATGTTTAAGCAAAACAAGCTGGTTAAACAATCACTAAAGTCAAGCCTAGCATGACAGTTGAGTAGCTTTTTATTCTTCATCAGTTACAATTTATTTTAAAAATCTACTTATCCTTTCCAAGATATAAATGAAAGGCTATTTTAGACCTTTTCTTACACTGTCTTTATTTCTGACACTATTTTTTCATTTACCTTTTACTGCTTCTCTTATTCTCCTTCATGTCTGCTTGACTAATTAAATCTAGGTCACCATGGGGAAAAGCCCTTATTTTCTCTTTCTTTTCTGCACACCACATATCCAGATTCCCTACACACACTCACAATGTTACTGCTTTGTGCTGATTGGCATTTGGAGCAATCAAGAACTGAAGTACAGACAGAGCTCTCTTCTAGGGAAGTGGCAGCCAAGAACTTGAACTTTAAACTGTCTTTTGCCAGCCTATTTCAGTCAAGGATTTTAGCTTTCTGAATGGGTTAGACTTCTTGGAATGGTGGAACACCATCAGCACAAAATAGTTTAAACAGTTAATTCAGGAGATTTTGTCTATTACATGTTATTAGCCTTTTACAGGTTATCTTGCTAATTTTGATAAGTTAATTTTGTATAAGATGTAAAAATTTAATTTGCACCAACAAAATCTGTTTCTAGGGCTTAGCAGCAATTTTTGCCTAGTTAAGGACAAGCATCTTTGGGCACCAGGGGTTCATAAATCTATATGTCTATGAAAAGACAGATTTATTCTAGTTCTAACATTTAACAACTTCACAAACCTTGACTAGAGGAAGAAATGTCCTAGCTGTTAGAGAAGCCTAAGCAGCATGCTGGTCTTTGAGGAATTTGATCCATACTGCACACCCTGATGCAGTGCACAGCCCTTGGCTGCAGGTTTAGCGCTAGAGTAACTCCAAAGTCATGAAGAGTTTTGTTAAGGAAACCAGAGTCAAGACTGAGAACATTTTACTTATTCTCTACATGTCTACACCGACGCATATGGCAGCTGGGAAGTTCCATCATCAGTGGACTCATCTGCTGTTCCATACATACTGCTCATGATGCGGTGCTTAAGGACATGGTTTAGTGGTGGACTTGGCAATGTTAAATTAACAGTTGGACTTGATGATCTTAAAGGTCTTTTCTAACCTAAATGATTCTATTATTTCATTCCTAAGTACCTATTGGTGCTCTGATGGACAAAAGAAACTTCAGAGAACAAAGCTCAAAGGAATTACAAACCTCAATCAGCATGATGTAACCATGCACATCTTAATTGACCTAGATACCACATTTAAACATTTATAAAAGCAAATTGTTAACGTTTCTGTTTAGTTACTATACAAGTGCCTACAACTGGCTCATGATTGTGCCTAATTAAACAGTTCTAAACATTAATGTATCAGCATATTTCAGTAGTTGCTATTTAATGCAATTGTGTCAAGTGTACAGTCTGGAAATGGATGGGGCTGGAATGTACGTGCTGAGAGCCATCGTGTGGCCCAGACCCACACTGCAATCACCGCGCTACTGGCCTGGGCAAACCTGGCCAGTGCCCACTGCATCCTGGGCATCCTTCCCACCCTGCCAAGGCAGCGAGCTCTGCGGGCTCCACTCTAGCTCCTTTCAGTGGAATTTGTTTCCTGAACCTTGATTTACATGTTTCAAAATATATTATTTATAACTGTGCTCCACCACGATGGACAGGGATGTATTTTCAGCCAGCACACTCTTGTACCTGATTATCAGCACCTCAGTGAAGTTTGACAAGTCTAAATAATTAAATTAATGTATATATGAAATTTATATCTATTATTTGTGAGTCAATCAATATTTGCAACACTGTAGCTCTAGTACTCAATATACTGTGTATGTTGTTGTGAGATTACAGCTGTAAAAGTGTTAATGCTTCCATAATAAACCTGTGATAAATTCAAGTCTTTAACATTTACAATATTTAGTATTCTTGTGCAGTATTTAATAGCAGACTGTGACTTAAAGCAGACATCTGCTATCTTCCATCCTAAGTAACACTTCATGCCAAGAATGGCCTTATTGACTTCAATGAAATGGTTGTGTAACTTCTTTTTTTTTGCTTGTCAATGTAGTAGAAACTTGCCAACAGTTGCTACAGTCATTTCAAATGACTCTTGACCCAAAAGGGAACATAATGAAACAGGACAATTAAATATAAGGGGTAAATGGGAGAAGAAGCATAAACAACATAAGTAGTGCAAAACAAAATAAAATGGCCACTTGGATTGGACAGAAGTTGTAAAACAAACACTCCAAAGTTTGAATATGGCCTGATGGTTTAGTACTCAGTAACAATAAAGGACTATTTGTTCAGGTCTCACTTGGATTTTTTTGAAACTACTAGCCATTTCATCTGGATTTTGTATAATAAAGAAGCCAGAATATTGAAGCTACACAGAGCAGGATTTTGTTCTAACCCAATTCTACTGGAAATAGCACTGGGAACAGCAAAATGGGATGAGACAGTGCATTAACACAGCCACAGACTCTGCATTCCCCCTTCAGCATGCCATTTGTTGCACAGCCCTAGGAATCAGACTAATGACACACTGGAGTGTGCAGGGATCCGTGTTCCCAGCGCTGGAAGAACACCGTGTTCTGGTGACTGTGCTCACTGCAGCGTATGTGAGAGCTTCCAAAACACTGTGTCAGGGGTTTCCCAACAGGAATCATGTTTTATTGCTGTTCTCTGAGCTTCCTCAGCCACCAATCATGTCAGTGATATGTAAGAGGAGAAGCGGGATTTTCTGCTAGATGAGAGTGAGAGCAGTTTCTAAGTTGTAGCTGTGAGCTACTGCAAAATCGATTTCTAAACTGGGGACTAGGAAACAACACCAGGGACCTCATTCCTCTTTTAAATTCTGATTTGGGTGTTTTTGCCCATTTTGCAGCAAAAGGAGTAGTTTACTTTATCGTCACATCAATTTCTTGTCTTATTGAATGCTGAACAGTCCAGTCAATAACTGCAGAAGTAGAAAATCACAGAGTTGTCTCAATTGGAAAAGACCTTTAAGATCATTGGGTCCAATCATGAACCCAACACTGACAAGTCCCCGACTAACCCATGTCCCTCAGCACTGTGTCTACACGACTCTTCAATCCCTCCAGGGATGGGGACTCCACCACTGCCCTGGGCAACCCCTTCCAATGCCTGAGAACCTTTTCAGCAAAGAAATTCTTCCTCACACCCAATCTAAACTTCCCCTGGTACAACTTGAGGTTGTTTCTTCTTGTCCTACAGCTTGTTACTTGAGAGAAGAGACTGACACCCACCTCTCTACATCCTCCTTTCAGGGAGTTGTAGAGAGCAAGAAAGTCTCCCCTCAGCTTCTTTTTCTCCAGGCTAAGCAACAACAGTTATCTCAGCCGCTCCTCATCACACTTGTGCTCCAGAACCTTCCCCAGCTCCGTTGCCATTCTCTGGACATGCTCCAGTGCTTCAATGTCCTTCTTGTAGTGAGGGGCCGAAAACTGAACACAATACTCCAGGTGATGTTTTGTCAGACATGTAACACAGGTCAGAGGAGAGCAGAAACATCCTGATTTAGTACCAGTTTCCATTAATGCCTCTGAAGGCAAAATGAAATTAGATTCGAACACTTCATGCTACTTGTGACTGAGGTGGCAAAACTTTGTTTCCCAGCTTCAACCCTGGAATTCCTGCTTCACAGCATTTAACTTAGTCACAATTTATGTGATTGTTTAAATGCAGAAATCATTGCTCCCTGGCCTATCAGGCATGATGTAGATTTCTGTCAAATGAAGATAGATGATTTAATTTGTATAATTTCTGATATGTAGTAAAGGATGTATTTTACCAGTAGCCAAGAAGAGGAAGGACAGGGCAAATGTCAAGGAGTATTACCTTTTGGATGCCTAGAAAACGTATTCTTAATTTCATTATTTCCCACAAGCTAGGCTAGGAAAGCCTGAGAGAGCTTGGTGCTTATTATTCCCTCAGCTGCACTGTGACAGTCTCAGTAATTTCTTTCATTTTCTTTGCCTTCTATATTATCTATACTTAAAAAAACAGCAGCTCTGTAACTTGTGTAGGCTAAGGAGCTGATTGGGTGTGCATGCATGCTACTGCTAATTTTGCATATTTTGCTGTAGTTCCTCAAAATGAAGATTACTAATTAATTAAACACAGTGGCTGAATCCCAGCATACAACAGAAAGCAGTCTATGTTCCAAGGCAGTTTTATCAGCAGCTGTTAATGTTGTCTAGCAGGGAAGGTATGTATATGTATGTATATACACCATTTATGGAATATTCCTCTAGTTCTGGACATCAGCAGCTCCATGAGTTGGAAAATCTAAATACATTTCTCTAGGTAAGCCAGAGACTGACTGACATGTGTAAGTGGAAAATGGTAGCAGTTGTTGATAATGATGAAGTAAAATGATAGGTAGCTGATTTAAATTAGCTGCACTGAGCTTGGTGCCATCCCAGGCTGCAGCAATGTGGATGCTGGCCACTCTACATATGTAATCAATATTTAGGTTTCATTTTACAAGGCAACTGTGTCTGCTTTGAGAAGCAGAAATAAGCAATTCTGTTGCTGGGCAATTTTCCCTGGGAAAGCCAAAAGCAAATGATAAATATTTATTTGGCTTTTAAAATATATTATGAAATCTAAGTATTGATTGGTAAATAATAATAACTGAGCAAATGAGCAAAATCAGTTCATACATATTTTACTTTCTGCATCTGCAAACAGATTTTAATCAACTCATTTTAAAGAAGAAGCTTTTATACTGTTTGATGGTAGAAAGCATGCTGTTTAACACTACACTACATCAATACTACCATGTGTAAATATTGAATTGTCGAACTATTGTTGGCAAAAGGATCTCTTTCTGCTGTGCAAGTACCCACAAAAGGATCCTGTTGTGGATTCCACCACAAATTACACAGTTTTGAAAAGGTTATCATTCCACACTAAATGAAATTGTGAGATTCCTACAGAATTCCATATTCATCGAAATTAGTTC
This sequence comes from Caprimulgus europaeus, assembly GCA_907165065.1. Next base: position 6,334,363 of record OU015529.1, read on the forward strand.
TGTGTGTTTATCATAATCAGTGTGATACCACAGCAGAAATAATGATTAGCTACTTATTGTTGGGTTTTAGGAAAGAACCGAATATTACTTCTAATATTTAGTCTCCATGAACAAAAAAGAAGAGTATTTTTATAATTTAGCCCACAAATATAACAGGCTTTCTGTCAAAGTTTCCCAGGATTTTAGTGGAAGGCTTGACACGTTCTGTGCTCTAATTTGTTCTGGGGGAATATTTAACTCAACTTCATTGGAAGTGGGGTACAAGAAAGCAGTAGGTACTTACCAGAGTTAAGTTAGAGGTTATGTCACTGGGTTGGCACTGTGAAGTTGCAAAGATATACATTAGCTAAAATGCTTTAAAATCTTTAGGAATGCATTTAATTAACCACACTGGAAAATTCCTGTGTAAGCAATAAAGCTCTTTTATTTTTTTTCTTCCATTAGGCTGACTTGACTGATTATTCTGAGAGATTTTTCTTTTCCTACTGAATTATTTAAAAGAGTAGTAGGAATAAAAGAGAACTGCTACTTTTAGAGAAAGATATGAAAAAACAGTGTCTTCATGTGTCTATTTATACAATTTTTATCTGAATAATTCATCCCTCTTTGGTCCCCAGTGTTGTTAATGATAATGTATGAACATGGTAAATTAGTCAGTTATGCTAGATTTGTGTTGAATATGGCAAAAAAGAATACATGAATACATCAGACTGCTTTCTAATTATTAAAATTCTTAAAAGGATTTACTTTTCTCAGGCTCCTCAATCTTCTCATTTTGTCTTCCAATCTTGCAATTTTCTTACTAGTTGACTATTAGAACTCATATCACTGTGTCTTATTTTCTGCTAGTAAAAAATACTGAGTGTTTTCTAAATAGTGGACATGAAATATTCATTATTTTTGTATACCAAAGCAGAAGGCTAACTTTAATAATAATAATGAAAAAAAGCACATTATCTTTTTTAGGCGGTTCCAAAACTGTGGATCCCCATTTTGCCCAACATACCTGAAATTTTGATATATTTTTTTGGATACTGGCATTCCATCCAAGTTTCCTACAGTCAGGTGGAATAAACTGAATAAATGAATTCTTGAAGCCAAATTACAAGTTCAGTTACACTTACTTTTAGTCCTCCTTGATTTTCTGATTCTCTTTTTTCCTGTCTCTTCTGATTTTTCACTTTTCTTCTTCTTCCCCAATCTTTTTGGTTTCTTTTCTTCCTTCAAAGAGTTACGCCTTTTCCCAGCCCCATTTTCTTGCTGCTGATAATCAAAACGTACTTACTGGTCTGCAGGAGAGGTCTTGATGGAGAAAGGGGATAAATTACCAGCTGATGTTTTAATGCTGGTATTAACATAGTTAATAAGAGTGATCCTTTTCACGGTCAAGAACTGGAGTTGAGAGAAGTTTAGGTTTATAGTAGTACAAAAATATCAAAGCATTCTCACATCAATATAATCCAGAAATAACTTCAATTTCTCATTATTTCTGAAGTGACTAGGACTTGCCCTCCTTTGTAATTTTCTGCAACAGTAAAGAGCAATCAAAAGGCTATGCCTCTAATTCCTGCTAGAGGTAGTGAAAAAAGAAGTTCTTTCAATTTACATTAGCAAACAAAGGGTTTAGCAGTGTAGTGGAGAAGACCACTTTTGAACAAGGGAATTGGGTTGTGATTTCTTTCAACACTGCTTTCAGTCCATGGATTTAGGCTGAAAATTCCTGTCACTCCTTTCAGGACTAGATCCTTTAGATCCTAGCCTAGAAAAGGTTTGAGTTTGTTATTTCCTGGCTTTTAAAAGAAGCATCTGGATATACCATGAACTTAATATTTCATGGTGTATTTGTTGTGGTGTAAGGGTATAGATATTTATTTTTAGTGAGAAGACATTAGCTGCAGTGTGTCAAGCTATTCACTGGCATACCAGTGAATCTTCAGTGGTCTTTAAAGTATTGTCAGTGTTCCCACTTATTTATTGTTCTCTTTTTATGAAAAAACAATTGTGTAATTTCATTACTGTGATAATGTGATTAGTGACTTTTTGAGAGGAGCATTAAGGTTTATGTTTACCAGGTTTAAATTTAAATTACTAGAGAGATTAAAAAATGTAATCTCAGTTTATTGTAAACTGGGAAAAGATAGCAATAGAAAGGTTTAGTAAATAGCGTGAAACAAACACATTCATTTTATAGGTATAAAAGGTGCATTTTTTCATCTGCAAGTACTCATAGGATATCTGGAACAAATATAGAACACTGGATATTTGCTCTCAATTTTCCTTTCAGTTAATGAATAGTTTTCTGCAACTGTATGAGCTTCATAGACCTGACAGAAAGAGAAATTCATAACTTTGGTTTACCAGGGATAATTTGAGGGGAAAGTGCTGTACTGGAGCACTTAGTCTTTGAAAAAGTGAGACTGTGCTACCTGCTGTCTAGTTAGACACTATAGTAACACTAATCCAAATTAGCCCAGTTTCAATTTATATCCAAAGCTCTTTCAAAAAGTCACACAGAGCAGGGTTTTTGAAAGAAAGTAAGAATTCACTGATTTTGAGCTCTAAAGGTGTCAGTGGGGGATCTGAGTCCTCCTTTGTCCTCCAGCAGTAGGTCACAAGACAGACGTACATCTTTGCATCAGACACATGATGGAAAGGAGTCCACAGCAGAAGTTTCTGCAAGGGAGAAATCTGTGTTTCTTAATTGTGGCACAGACCCACAGCTTCTTTTGAATTTTCCATGTCTTTCAAGCTCCCTGTAGAATCAGATCAATGCTAAACTGTTGCCTAGAGAATGGAAAAGTGAGGCTAAATCTTTGTGAGTTTTCCTTCTTGCCAATAAACCTAATACAGCAACTTATTTTGTATCTAGAGACAGAAAATAAGGCTCAGAAAATGTATGAGCAGCCAGTCTGGCTGTTTAAAGTGCCTGATTCCCTCTCTGAAATGTAAAGTGCCTTGAATAAAGAAATCAAAAAAACAGTGGCAACAAAAATCAGGTATTTCTTCAAAAAAATGTAGCTCTGTATAGATGATAATGATGCATGTAGATAAAAATGAGAGTAAGAGAGAAAAAAGATTTTTCTGCTCCTGAGATGTACCTGTATATTGCCATTATGCTTTGCAGTTTTAATTGAGTCATCCAGCCCTCTTTTATAAAGCCCCCTCCACAACAGCCTGAAACTTTTGATGTTCAAGAGATCAGACGTAAATGAAAGCACAGTCTTGGGAGCAGTGGGCATCTGTTTTACACTGACACCATGCAGTATTTATATTAACGTTTTAAAACTTAGCACATTCTCATTACTCAAAATTGAGTTTGTTTCAAAACAGCTTCAAGCTGAGAGACAAAAAAAAAACAAAACACATTTAAGGATCTTTTTCCTTTGAAGAGAATGTAAATCTCAAAGGCACACAAAGCCATCACAGTCTAAATTGAGTTGAAGCTACCAGTTCCTAACCAACACACTGTAGCCTCTGGAGTTCTTAGCCTTGTAAGAATTACTTGTAATCCTTAAAAGAATTGCATAAATATTAAATAACATACTTGATATTACAGAATGTATCATATACATTACTTTACATATGTACTTATTATGAAAGTAATAGCTCAAATTGTTGAATGAATCAAATCTTGCCATGCCATATGGGAAAGCTCTCTATTATTTCATTTACTGTTATTTACTGCATAATTTTAAATCTATTTCCTACAACATAGCTGTAGTAAAATAACTGCTATAATAAACACTGTAGTACCTACTCTCAAAAGCTTGCAATCTGTATCACCATCGTTAGGACAAAGGCACCAATGTTACTGAGTGTTATTTCAACTTATGATTAAACACCTGGATTCTCTTCCATAAGTCCCAAAGATCTGGGTTCTCTCCCCAGTAACCTGTGTGTCTTCAGGCAGCTCAGTTTCCTTTAGTGGGAGCTGAGAAAGTCCAAGGTGGTGCTGAGTCCTGGGTGACCATCTCCAGCCAGAAGTTTGAACTGTAAAACATGAACAAAAATATCCCCATATTTCCAAGGTATTTACATGTGCTTAAATCTTAAAGCTTGTATTGCAAGTGGATGTCATTTTAATAAAAGTTAGGACAATAGGGTACATTTAATAGATATGTAAAAATGTAAAACAGAAATAAGTTGTCATTTATAGGTGGAAAATAACTGGAAAATGCAGGTTTTAGATTTAAGGAATTTCTTCATTTCCCATTTCTCATTTATCAGAAATCTATTTTTATTTTCCTGCAACACCAAACAGCAGAAACATTTTTCTCCTGTGAAGAAAAGAAAAATATATATTTTCCACACAAACATAGAGTGTCTGATCAGCTTTTACTGGAACAGTGATTTCTCTATGAACTGCGAGCTTCTTCCCAAGTTGGCAGATCTTGGCATACACACGGGGAATAGGGACAGTTTTGCTGCTTGCACAGCAAGTGACCTCACATCTAATGAAAGGAGCATCACAGTGAAACATTCACCTTTCCTTTCCTTTTTCAACATCCCCCAGCCCTTGTTTCTGTAGTAAGTTGATTTTGTGTGACAATAACAAAGCAGATGGGAGGCTGCCCCTCCAACAAGCAAATTTTAAGTCATGGAATAGTGACAAAAATTCTGAAGGCTGTCATCAAATGAGTAGAATATCCCATAGAGAGTTGGAGCTGGCAGAAGCCACATTTTACCTCAGCAAGACTGTGTAGCTAAATATAGGGATCACTTCAAAAATGAAAGGGAAGTGAGAACTTGATGAGATGTTGAAATGATTTTTTATTTCCTATAACATTTCTTGAGAAAAAAAAAAAAAAGAAGCTCAGAAGCTCTCAAACTATTCATTTCAGGATTGGGTGGAATTGGAAAATCTTAGGGCTAAGGTGCTGTGCTTTCAGCTGTGATTATATCAGTGGAGCCTCTAAAAAAGAAAACCAAGTTATGTGGTAAACAAAGGGGATCCCAGCAGAGCAAAATCTTACAGTAACATCTGTGTTTATCTTTTAGCTGTCCTGGAATTCTTTTCATGAGGAAGGCCTGAGGGAAAGTTTTGAAAACAGGGCAATATTCTAATCCTTACCAGTATGTGTTGCATATGTAGAGATGTTAACAGCACAGCCTACTAGGAGTGGGGTTGTGGTGTTTAAGGGTGCTGGGCATTTGGTGTGTGTTGTATATATTTGGGGGATTTTGTTCCAGACTGTCTCTAGGCTGGTGCCCTGAACTGTCTGCCTGTGAGGGCATCATTATATGAGTTTTTAATAAAAAACTCATTAGATGAGTTTCCAGTTTCAGTGGATCTTCCAAGCTAGATTCATCCAAATAAAAGTTTCTGTACTCTGAGCCACAATAACATCAACCAAAATGCAGTAAATGGAAATGATCAGGATACTCTCTCAAAGAGCACACTCCTGGTGCTAATATACTAATGAGGACGCAGCTTCAGACACCAACTGCAGTATTGAGACTGGTAAATGCTTTTGTATGGATTTAGGCTTTCAAGTTCCCAACACTTGGAAACGATTCATCACTGCACTGGAGCGCCGAGCAGGTTATTCACTGGAGCTGGCTTGGATCGATCTCAGATCATTCTGCTATGACACGATCCTCTGCTGACTCTGTCCACTCTTCCACAAAAACCACACAAGGTACCAGAGAAAGACACCATGGACAGTCCAACAGAGCTGTTTGTCCAGTCACTAGGCTAACAGCTGTCATTCATTCAGATTCTACTTCTCTGAATCTCTTTTCCTGTATTTATCTATTGACCAAATGAGAGTGTGAATGCTAAGGCAGATATCTGAGACAGCTGGAGTCACTACCTGAAGACTGTAAGAAAGAAACATTTCTCCTTGTTCACACTTGTGCTTCCTAAGCTCTGTTCTTATAGTGGTTCACTTCTGAAAGGAAGATGCCTTTACAAGTGAAGAGCCAAGAAGTAGACCAGGAAATGGGAAATAGTTTCCAGTGCTAAATATGGGTTAATTCCCATTTTCCATCTAACTTTAGGCAAACACCTTGGTTACTATGTAGCACTGTAACCGCAGCAAAAACTGAGCTGAGTAGCAAAAGAGGAAAAAGTCTGTAAGGATTATTTAGATCAATGCATATCTATACTACTTAGAATTTAGTAACTACAGATAAGCAGGACCTCTACAATCTAAGAAAAACAAGACACCCAGGCATATCAAACAAAATACCTCTGGCTGTGATTAAATTCCATATGGTATGGGAATTTGTAGCACACACTGGCAAGAAACCATCGAATGAAGGGGAACCAAATTGGAAGATCCTACATTATTGTTGAGCCAACAGCAAATCATGAGTTCTGGAATCCAGAGGGAAGCGAATATGTTGTGTGCAACTGATTACATGGGCCAGCACTAAAGAAGAGTTGGGAATAGAGCACAACAGAAATCTCCAGCATCTCATCTCCAGTCTACTTTTGTGATCCATTATTGACAGTATCCTGGCCCAAACTGGTCAGAAGCCTCCTGAAGGATGTAAGGTCTCAAAGAGACAACAAATGTAATTTAAATGTGGGCTGCAACAGAACACAGCTCAAATTTTTTTATCATGTAGTAATTAAAAAAAAATTGCAGGAATCTTTGTGCTATGATCATCAGATAACTGTATGAGAATGAAACACACAACAACTGCCATGATTACCTCTTTTACAAAATGGACAATCACATTTGACTACAGAGAGGTTAAAATGACAGATCAGAAGTGGCTCAGGATACAAGAAGAAATCTCTCAGAAAGGTTTAACTAAAGCCCTGGGATTCAGAGTCCAAGTCACTGAAATAAGAAGGGAACAAATGCTGCTCTGATGAGTAATAATGCCAATTATAAGTGTCATTTCTGCTGGGTCATGAAACTACACAGAGCAGCTGCAAACAACACGTGGGGTTTTAAAATTATCTAGATTTGTTCTACACAGGAAAACCAACATCCTTATTACTTATTTTTATGTGATCTACCTCTGGTACCTTACGCTTAATGATCAGTTTGATATAAAACTTCAGTCACTGCTACAAAAAGGAGCACAAACAAGTCACGTTACTCTGCTGATTTATACCTGGTGTGGCTGCAAGAGTAAACCAAGGAAATCCTTCCTTGGTTTTAGAAACTACAGATTATAGTAAACACATTTTTAATATTTACTCTGTGCATCTCAGCTCGGGGCTGTTAGTGTTTTTAGGGGAAAGCCTCTTGCATGTATTCATAACTTAATTCCTTACTGAGACTGTGTCAATTAATGGTTTCTTAAGATGTTCTTATGGTTTTAAAAAGGTTTTTGACTTTTCAAATAAGAATATATTTTTAAAATATATTGAAGAATGCTTTTGTTTCGTGTTTGTGGGACTCAGCGAGAGGGGAGGAGAAAAGTTGTGTAGGCATTTTCTCCCTCAAGCTTCTAATCTTTAACATGTTTGAAAATGCACCAGTAAACAAAGCAACCTACCTAAAATGCTTTAACAGTTGCTAAAATGTTTCTATCTTTTCATCCCCTCCTGCCCTAACATACACACATTTTAATGATCTTTGCAGAAAAAGCTCATTATATGTCAGTGGACATATAACAGAAAACAATGTTCCTTTTATGCTATTTTATGAGATGAATTTCAAAGGAAATTCTGTAGCTTCTCTTCCCCTAGTATATTTTTCTTCTTTATAAATAATCTTTGTACATACCTACTCCATTTCTATGCTACACAAGTCCAGAATAAAACCAGCCTTAAATCTTTATTCAGTTTTTTGCACTTCCATACTGTGGCAGATTGGACAGCAGCTAATAAGCTAATAAATATAACACAAAAATACATAATACATTCTATTGATAGCACTATTTATCAACCCTATTACAAACAGTTCTTAGAGAATAAAATTAAACCAGTGTTGCTCTCTTGTATGGAGTTCATATAATAAGAAACAGTCCTGGTCCAGGAAGTTTACATCTATATTGGCAGGTCAAAGAAGAAATGGGGAAGGACTGGTATAGTGATGTCAGCTATAAAAAGGGCTAATCTGAAAAGAATTTTTCATTTAAACCCTGTTGACTTTACGAGAAATTTGGATCCCAAAAACACCCTAACTGTCATTGTTTATCCAAGAATCTGAAGTCACCATGGTATTGATATCACCTCAACTAGTCATCTCATAAATTGTGTAATTTAAGATGGTCATTTACACTCCCTTTGTATCCAACATAAAGAGAGTAGCATCTTCAGAGAGGAGGTCATCCTGTCTATATTTGGTACAGATTTTATTATGAGATAATTTTTTTTATGAGGTACCTATCTATGGTGATGCAGTTGAGTATAACGCTATTCAGGAATATAGAAATAAAGGCAGATGAACAGAAGATAAACTATTTTAAGACTTTAGTTCTCATAAGGATTCAAATACTTTCCAATTTTGTCCTATTTTTTTATTTCACTTTTGTTTTAAGCTAGTTTGACAACATTTGTTAGTAAGGCTTAAAAATAATCCCATATTTTAAAATATGCATGTATTTTATTCAATGAAGTCATCTAAACCATAAAAGCATTGAATTCTAATTACCTTTTTACATGTACAAGGTATATGCTACCTAGTCTCGTGAGCTTGGCACTAAGAGTGACATTGCATTTGGAAGAGGCATTTCAAGCTGACTTACAACCTCTTGAGAGAGAATGCAGTCAAGCCTAGAGACTTCCACTGTAGCACAGATTTTAGCAGATCCTGGGCATTATACCTACAAGTTAAAGGTAGTGATTAAATGTCACTGTAAAAGGAGGTAGAATTTTAAAAGATAAATCAAATTCTTTTTGAAGATTGCCAATCCCTTCCCTGGCAGGGGTACCATTTTAATTTAAAACTTCAGCAATCACTGCTTCTCATAACTTGTTGCTAAATTCACAGCCCCTGTTTCTCACCAGGACTCCCAGCTTGCTTTAAATGTACATAAACCTCTCTAGGAACAATTTCTTTCAAAATCAATACAACATAAATGTGCAGTGGCACCAGTCAGACTTTTGCAAACAACCTGACATTTATTACTCATTTGGAACATGTTATTTTGGGATCCTTAAATCAGAAGGGGAAAATAAATAAATAAATAAATAAATAAATAAAAATGTCTCTTCTTTTGACACTGCCTATCTCCTTGTCCCCTTCTCCAAAAATTTCAAGGCCCCCTAATGTTCAAAATGTTTCCATAGTTTCCTGACATATAAATTCTTTCATTCTGAGGAGCCGTCATGCTGCTTTCAGAGGTTCTGTTCTTTTCTGCCAAAGGCTAAAAATATGTCTGGTCACCAGTGCATCCAAGGTAATCTTATTCATATGTTGATGGACCTTGAAAAGCCCTTCATTCCAACCTGGCAATGCCTTCAAATTACCTAATTCCCTTCAATTCTGCTTTTTGAGAATAGAAATTTTCCCTCAGTCCTGACAGCACCAAAGTAAATGGGTAAAATGAACCAGTGGAGCAACGTTCAAAAAGATGAATGGGTACAATGAACCATATCCATCTTTCACAAGAGTAATGCTGAAATTCATTACCCTGTCCCATAGCTACTCAAAAATTATGCCACTGGTTTAAAAATAATGAATTTTTTAACATAGAAGCTTGGATTCTTTTGTATTCACACCACAAGCATCCTTACTTACAAGTAGGGGTTATAGACTGCCCTAGAGTGGAAAGGTCCAGCATGGCACAGTGAAGGGCTAGGGAGGGACATGAACAAGGGCAAGGCAAGAAAATCATAGAATGGTTTGGGAAGGGACCTTTAAAGGTCATCTAGTGCAACCCCCCTGCAGTGAGCAGGGACATCTTCAACTGGATCAGGTTGCTCAGAACCCTGTCCAACCTGACCTTGAATGTTTTCAGGGCTGGGACTTCTACCACCTCTTTGGGGAACCCATGCCAGTGTTTCACTACCCTCATTGTAAACAATTTCTTCCTTATATCCAGTCTAAATCTACCTTCTTTTCATTTAAAAGCATTTCCCCTTATCCTATTTTGATACTGGAATATTAATTCCTGAACTCTAATACTCGGTATTGGACATGCTGGAAACGTCCTATTCCCATTCCTAGAAGCATTTAAGGTCAGGTTGAATGGGGCTTTGGGCAATCTGATCTAGTAAAAAATGTCCATGTCCATGTCCATGGCTGGGGGTTGGACTAAATCATCTTTAATGATCCCTTTCAACCCAGACCATTCTATGATTCTATGATGACTTTTAATTAAAAGAGAAAATTTTCTGGTGAAGTATGAGATGCCCCTGAGCACATCATCTCCCCTCCAGAGGGTTGGCCCAGGGCCAGCTCCGGGAAAGCACCTTGCAGGGCTTCCCCTTCCCATTGGGAGAGTTCCCAGACCCCACCACAGCCAACCCCTGCTCCCGGGAGCTGCTCTGTGCTGAGGGCTGGCTCAATCTACAGATCCTACTACGCCGCAGCTGCCCTCGCTGCACCCCAACAAAGTGCGTTCGCATAGTAAAAAACATTTCACTTACAAAAGACAAGGATATATTGTGTAAAAATGCAGTTAAGGAAATAGCTCTGAAGAAAAATAGTTGTAGTACACCCATAATTAACTATAATCTCTTAGATCTGATAAATAATTACAGAAACTGGTGTTAAAAAACCCTCTACAGTATTGCCAGAATCACATATGGAACTGTCTAAAGGCTCTAAATGGTGTCTTCCTGAAGCACTTGCTCCTCACGTATTGGCTTCCCCAGTAGCAGCTCTGGTCTTCAATGTTACAAAAATCAGTGATTTTCCACGTGTGAGCTTCTATACTGTTCATCCCCCCTTGCCAGAGAGTGAGACTGTGTCAAAAAACACTGAAATCCCACAAAAATGAAAGCAGGTCATTAATTATTGAAGACAAGTATTAATATCTACAGAATGAATAATATATGTTGAAGCAAAGTCTCGTTATTTTTCAAGCTTCTTTTCTAACTTGACTCATTGCTCTCTACATGTGAAATTATATTTGTATAATCTACATTACAATCAACTAAATATTATTTTCACAAATCAAAATGTTAACTCACATTTTTTGATACTTCAGATTAGCTCCATGGAATCCACCGTAGCAGAAGTCATTATTTTTCCTGGTTGACCAGAGATGGGTTTTCAACATCCCTAAAGTTTTAGACAGAGGTTTGAAAAAGACTACATTTGGATAATTTACATTTGAAAGGTAAAAAGAAACGGAAGACTAGCCAGGGAACCACAACAGGTGATCTAATTTCTTTTTTGGTGTGCAGTAAGTGCTAGTTGTAGTGAAAGGTACGTGAGGACAGGGAGAAGATAAGAGTTAGAAAGGAGTTACGGGATGTCAGGAAGTGATAAGGCTGAGTGAGAGTACATTTGTTACTAGTGACATTAAAGCTTTTTGCTTTGCCACCTACAACTCTAGAAGCATGACTATGTGACAACTTTCCAATGCAGTCTTTTTGGTGCTTCATAGAGATATAATCCTCTCAGAAAAAACTACCATGACCCTGAATTTAAACTTTTGTCAAGGATCCCAGAAAATAAATTTTGGTAAGGGATTAAATTATGAAAGTATTGCATCAGCAGATATAGAAACATATTTTTAGAACCACATGTGCTGGCAGAGCAGGGTGGGGAAGATGTCACATATGAATATTCATTTGTATCAAGACTTTTCCCTTCAAGTGACATTATAACCTCTGTTTTCAAGAATATGTCCTACATTTTGTAGTGTAACTGCAGTTGCCTAGAAGGTGAAAAACAGATCATGAACAAATTATTCTACGCACAACACCTACTAGAATCTGTGAGTCTCTACCAAGAACTGCAAGCTGACTACAGAAAGGGCTGAGCTGGCACAAGACATTTTTCCTCTTGGGTATGGAACTTCTACGGTACTTCAGGTTGGCACAAAATGGAGGCTGGATCCAGTTATGACAAGTGTTTCTGGAGTGTAATAATCTGAAAACATGAAAGAATAGTTGTGTTTCCATCAACAATAGAAATGTAAACATTTTTATTTGAAGGTATTTTTTAAAATCAGAATTAACAGAGGGGTTTAATTTACTTTATTCTAAAAGTGAGGATTCTCATGAGAACTCCAGCTGAGGTTTTTCTGTTCAATGGTTGGGCGTCAAGACTTCTAAAGAATGCAGATTTGAACAGAACTTGATACATAGGTTGTGAAAGTCAGGTTAGATGGGGCTTTGAGCAACCCAATCTAGTGAAAAATGTTCATTCCCATAGCTGGGGGTTGGACTAGATGACCTTAAAGGTCCCTTCCAATCCAAACTATTCTATGGCTTTATGATGCTGTGACTGTATGATTGGACTAGGTGCCCTAATGTTATTCTGCCTTTTGAAGTCTAGAAATTCTTCTAAATTGCTTTCCCATACTCAGGTCCAAGGAAGGCCACATGATGTAACCACCACAAATCTGTGAACCACAAGCCCACATTTCTAAAGTAATCAACATGCAAAGGCTGTCCCAAAATTGTCTCAGAAGGCAATGACAAACCAATCTAAGCTCTGTTACCAAAAGTGACAGTCCCATCCTTCCTCTTGATCCTGCTTCCACATAATTACTCTTAGCTTACTGCTAGTGTTATGTGGCCCACAGTAAATTCAGTCATTTCACTATTCAAATAAAAATGAACCATTTAATTTTTGGAGGTTACATTTTCAGTCTGATGATTCACGCAGAAGTGCATGAATACTCATTCTTGCTCAAAGAAACAGGAGGGAACTTGCAGCTGGACGAGGTCAAGTTAGATAACGCCTTGAGACTATGAACCCAGTTATGAAACTACACCCTGATATTCACAAAAATTCCTTTATTCTGAATAGTAAAGCTTTGAAATAATATGCATAATACATAATAGTTTCATGTCCACAGAAAGTTTCAACTAAATAGTTTTTAAAGAACAAGAGATTTTAGCACAGAGATCCAATCATTACATCTTTCATTAAAGAAATGGTAAGACAGCCTGTCCTGTATCACCCCACATCAGAGCCAGACATAAAACTTACAGCTGCATATTCTGATGGAGGGAGAATTCCAATTTTTATGTAGCTTGATTACTGTTAAAAATGTTATGAAAATGGATAACCTTTGAAGGACATACTGGGTGATTTTGTTTGCACAACGAATGTGCAGATTCCCTGTTGGATGATCAACATAAATAAATGCAAGGATCAATATAATTTCCTGAAGTGCAGTAAAAAAGTAAAAATAATATTTCAAGTAAAATCTTTGCCTCCCAGCATTAACTACACTGTGGATAAAGAAAAATACAATGGTTGTTCCAACATGTTTAAGATTTCTGTACTCTGAAAACAGCTTTGAAATACCACTTCTCTGCTACCAAAGAAAAATCTTGATGTGACCTTTCTTTGTAAGCCTGTAAGTCAATGTTCTTCAAATCTAGGCAGTTACCTCTATTAATAAACACAACACATGGATTGTGGATTAAGTATTACAAAGAAAAGTTAAAAGGATATATACACCATTTTGACATTGAAATGTAAAAGGTGCCTTATAATAATACTGAAATTGAAAGTGAATCCCATAGCCAAAGTTCACTGGTTAAATTCCACGATAATACTCTGTATATGGAGCTAACATAACACATAAGAGTAGAACCACATATAATTTAATACAAATAAAGTAACTGGAATTTTATTTATTAACAGCCTGTATAATTTAATAAATTATTATAAAATAATAGATATTCAAAATTTTATTATGGTATACACAAATTAATACACTCTTAGAATGTAGACTTAGTCTTGTAATCCTTGTCAAGTAATCAGACTATGAAAAGTGAGAAATGAGACCAAAAATAAGAAAGGACAAATTTTTGTTACTGAAGCAAAACCAAAAGCAGTCTGCAACAAATCTGGCTGTAGCTTTTCTGTCTTGCCACACTGTAGGTATAGTACCAACAGAAAAGATTTTTAAGGTAAATTAAATAAAACCCTTTTGATGTCTTCATATGGGTGCACATTGTACTGTTTTAACAGAGGTAGACAAAGAATCCTGGCATTTTGTTTAGAGTTTAGCCAGGTCCTTGAAATACACAACCTCTGATAATTCTACTGACACTTGCCTGTTCCCATTTTGAAAAATTCCTCTATACCTTCTGATATATTTTTTTTCATTTGTTGAAATTAATGATCCAGCTCTGTGAAGATTTTCTTGTAACATGTACTAGTACAGTGGATATACATCTCCCTGAATCAAGATAAATGTTTTATAGTGTCTGTTTCTCCACTGCAGATTCTTTTGAGAAGTGGCAGGAATTTGGGACTTTTTAGTAGCAAAGCAGAGAGGGCAGATCACCTGATCACTGAAATCAGATTTACACGTTTGGTTGTTTGCAGTATAAAGGCAAAGCACGTAGTTAAAGGCAGCAGTTCAAGAGATGCTACTCTCTCCATGATATACAGTAAGTTACCTTGTTATACAAGGAGTTAGACAAGGAGTATCTCAGCACAGACTGCTCACTTGAGTTATTTGCTGCTTGGACTAACTGCATGGCTGGAATCCAAGATCAAGTGTGTTGGAATCCAATGGATAGACAGTGATATATTATATTCACATGTAAAGGAAACCAAACCTCTGCCCCATCACAACATGTGCAGTTTCAAGTCTAAGTATACAAAAGGTTATAGAATAACCAAAGCAGATAAGAAAGAAGGGGCCAGTATACTGATAAGGACATCAGCTTTTTAACATGGTGCTACAGGATAAATGCAAATTCTTGGCCTTTTTCATAGGAATTAGGAGAACAGTTTCCCTCTAAGCTAGTGTTTTTCTCAGGTTCAGAATTTCATAGTGCTGATCCTTCACCAGCATGATATGTGAGTTCCTGTGCACAGGTAATCTCTGACCTCATGTCTGCAGGAGCCACAGCTTTGCTAAGAATTGCTCACCATACCCAAGAGCAGGGCTGGTTCTGTTTCCTCAGACTGCCTTGGCAATTCCTTCAGCTCTTCAGTTTATTTGTCCTAGTACTTTTCGCCCTTTGAATTCCATCTGGATCAGTACTTACTGATTTGCTATAAAAAAAATTGACTTAGATCCTCACAGACAGAACAACTATTCAAAAATCTCTTGATTTCCCACTTATGGACATATGCCTTCTTCTTATCTCAGTTTCCATTAATCTGGCAATATCTCTTGGCGTATCCCTCTGCTAGTTCTTTTACTTTCTTATATCAAAGACTGCATTGTTTAGCATGCAGTCCCTGCCTTTGGTTTTGGGGATTTTCTTGTTTCATAGAATAGTATGGGTTGGAAGGGACCATTAAAGGTTATCTAGTCCAACCCCACTGAAGTGAACAGGGACATCTTGGATGTCTGCAACTGGATCAGGTTGCTCAGAGCCCTGTTCAACCTGACCTTGGATGTTTCCAGGGGCGGTGCTGCTACAACTTCTCTGGGCAACCTGTGATACTGTTTCACTACCCTCATTGTAAACAATTTCTTCCTTCTAGCTAGTCTAAATCTCCCCTCTTTTAGTTTAAAATCATTACCCCTTGTCCTTTCGCAACAGGCCCTACTAAAAAGTCTGTGCATCTTTCTTATAAGCCTTCAGTTTTGTTTTGTCATAGCCATTTTGGAAGGATTCCCACCCACAGTGTGAATTTTAAGATCTGAATCTATTGCTGACTGTTCCATCTTCATCTATCCCAGTGTCTTCAATTTCATCCTTATGCTCTGCAACCCAGTAGAAATCTATATTTAAATATGTATCTTAATGTCCTTTGACACCTTGGAGCCTTGGAGTAAACCTTACAGCCTTTTTTTTTTTTTTTTTACTTCTCTCTTTTTTACTAACTTGTCAGTTCCACCACAGAGGTTGTCAGGAGATACACAACGTACATGCATTCTATGAATTAATATTTATAAAGTCAGGCAGTGGCATGTGATTTCCATAAAAGAGGTATAATGCTAAATACAAAGTATTTGAGTGTTAAATTGTCCATCAACAAAGAACTAATGCATCAAAGAATGACCTTTAGTTGTTCATCTACACCATCAGTCTTAATTCAGAAACCTAGCAATACCCTTAAACAGGATAAATATGTAGTTAACCTCACACATAAATCTTCAGTGTGAAAATTAGGGATATGGCCTGAATGATATTTTAGCTTTCAGTTTCCATTCTATAGCATTTTGTTAGTCTAACAAGAAGAAACAGAGGAATACCTTGTAAATTCCAAGGGCATCATCCTAAGTCCTTGCTTGAATTCAAATCAAGGACAAAAAATCTGTGACAGAAATACCAATACCTCATGTTACTTGCTTAATTTTGCAAAAATCTGAATACCAGTTTAGCAAAGGCTCATTGTCTGGTTTTGCACTACGAACAGCCTGGGATTGAATCATCATGGCAATGTATGAGTAACCTCAGCTCCCATCTCCCAGTACGTATTCTGGGTTTCCTCTGTCTGCCTTTGTTGAAAGAAGGCTGACAATGTTTCCCTACAGAAATATACTTTCATGAGAAAAGGGATCTAGAAGCAAACAGACCTCCTTAAAACAGCACATAAATATTGAAGGCCTGTGACAGTTGATGTTTCTACCCTATAATAATGAGACTGGTGCTTGTAGAGTGCCTACAAAATACACATTACTGCTTCTCAACATGCAATGCACCAAGGTCATTGTGAAGGAGCTAAAGCACAGGCTGTGCACCCAAGAAATCACTGCATGCATAAATGCTGTCAGCTTAAGGACTTCTATTTCCTCAATAGCTTATTCAGGGTTATGTCAGTAAAAGAGAACTTCATTAGGAGAAATCAGTGTGCTGTCCTATACTGTCGTGATTTACAACTTATATTCAGACAAGCTAGCAAGATGTAAAAATAACTTAAATCATATCTCTCTTCCATCCCTAGATCTGGCAGGAACTTATGTGGATTTTTTTCCTGTAATTACAAGATAAAATAAGTTTTAAAATTTGCCCTAAAACTAGCAGACCTTTCTGAAAGGCTGCCCTGATGGCCAGGGACTGACAGAGTGCAATTGAAATGCAAACACACAGAACAATGTCATAAGAGCTACCATCCTGAGAAGATTCCTTCCTTTCAAAGTACACCTGGATAATCTTTCTCTACTGCCCAGTATTTTTTCAGTGATTTTGCATTTCCATGTCTGTACCTTTTCTTCTCATCCTAAAGGATCTGTCCATCCTTTGTGATCAGATTCAGAAGGTGTTTCTAGTTACAGGCACACGTATGTATTACTGCAGCTACTTCTTTCATCCTCAGTAGACTCTAGGATATTTAGTCTGAACTTATAAATTCAGAATAAGCTAGTTACAGAGCACTGGACAAATGTTAGCTACAGAGTGACTCCAAGCTGATGCCTAGTAAAATTCCTTTTGGTAGTAGAAATGCTACACTTCCTCTTTTCATCCCAGAAAGAGTAGCATTCCTCCTTCTCCAGCTGAACAAATAAAATCAATACAATCATAATTTTACTGATTAGCATGTTCTCGTGATTATGAAAGGCTACATTCCATGAAGCATCAGAAGAACGTAATAATCGATGCAAAGAACTCCCTAAGTATTAGAACGGATTCCCTGGTTTTCTGTAAGTAAACACAAACACACATACCATTTATTTCATTCAATGCAAATTCCCTTAGATTCTACAGAGAGTTTGGGCTCCATCTGCAAGTGCAGCTGATTGTGCTTTCCTCACGTAGATCTGCTAACTCCTACTTTCAGACAGCAGATTTAATCAGTGAAAATAAATCACTCGGGAATTAGCTTCACAGGAAAAGTGAGCCCAAAAATTGATCAATTTTATTGTTTCAGAAAGTTCATAACTATCATTTTTCCCCAACAGACACATCTCTCAGAGATATTAGCTGTAATGGAGCAGGTTAAATTACTCATATCTTTATAAGGTGGGCAGGCTTATCACAATGTGAAATCAGTTAAATAGGTGAGCTAAGGAATCTGTGGAGAGTCATCAATCATAATGTACTAGGTAACCTTCACACACATGCCCAAGTGTCTTTGATTAAGGGCTTTTCTTCCATAACTTGTGATAAATGCTGGAGTATTAACATTGATAAGCTTGTTAGTGAAGACAGAGAACATATTCCAAATATGGAATTCCAAATGGGCAGTAGCTAGAGAGAGGACTTCAAGTTTTCAGGGAAAATAATAATAAAATAAAAAAAATTGCCCACAAGGGAGAAGAAAATAAAGTTAGTTGTAGCAATGCCATTATTGATGGTGGTAAAAACTATGCAATTTATCCTAAGATTAAGCAAAGGATGTAACAGGAAAATGGCTTTAGTAGGTAAAGTCTGGGGTGTTCCAGCAGCCCATAATATAGATAGGGACCCAGTTTGTTGAAAAGAGATATCTGCTACAACTACCACATTTCTTCCTTCTGATTTTGTGCAGCAAGTGTCTGTAGCATTAATTAATGTAACAACATGTTATTTGCCAAAGATTCACACTCTTTTAAAGAGGGCCCTCTAGGCATATTTGGAAAAGTTCCACAAACTGATTACTGATTTCTCTTTTTATTCCAGAAATAGAGGTAACCTGAGTGCTGATACTCATAGTATTTGGAAAGTAAATTTATTCAGCTAAACAAAACAAAACAGAGAGTGAGAGAGATTGAGATTGCAGGAAAACAAGGTCTTGGGACCAGAAATAATGCTAAAAAAATAAGACTTAAGTTCCATTCCTTTGCTCAAACATTTGTGTGCTGCTTTGTATTTTTAATAGAAAAATAGTTATGGAATAAACATTGACACAAACACCCATATTTTAATGCTAATTTAAATTTCTGAAGTAGATAGAAGAATTAACTACTTATAGTTTTCTATGCTCATGCTTATAACTTAAAAAGTTTCAGTTACTTATTTAGACATCAGAAAGAATAACATGGGATATAAGTGATCAATTCCTTATCAAAACCAAGGAACAAATATCCTTGAGGATATAAACTTCTTGTCTAACCTGTTCAGTTTTTGCCTTTGGGAAAATTAAAGCATTTTCAAAATTATGAGCTGGTTTTTTTTCAGTAAGTAAATTTAAAAAAAGTTCTGCAAGAATCTTGCAAGATCAAGCCAATATAATCATTTTATCATGCATTAAAATTTATTTTCAGCAGATAATATGTATAGCCCCACCAAACAATATACAAGAAAGACTTACTAGCTAGTAACTGTAAAACCTTCAGCTACTTCCCTTCAGTTTGGCTCATGTCCTGTTCTGTTAAGTCAACAAAGTAGTAGAGATAACCTGATTAAGGCAGAAGCTGCTTGTTCCCTCATGTTAAATGCTTTGATATCATTCCAAGCAGCTGAAATAATTAATTGAGGTCATCTCAGTTGTCCACTCTCCAAAGATTAGATTCTGTTCTTATCTTCATTGAACCATATTTTTTTTTTTTTGAACACATAACTTCTTTATTAGCTTTTTAGGTCTTAGCCTCCTCTTCAGTCCCTGTGCAAGCAAACAACTCTGGGACATGAAGGTTGGTGGTGTTTAGCATTTTGAATCACTGCTGCTCTCCCAGCTGTGTAAAACATCTTATTGCTACTCCACCAGCTACAGCTGGCTTTACAGTTCTCTTCTCCTGTGGCTCCCAGAAATCTGAGGTGAGACTTCACATGAAAATCATCCCAAAATCAGAAGGGACCTGTTTTGCTAAAGCCTCCTGCAGAGCCTAATGGTAACAAGGGAAAGATTTATTTTGATTTTGACAGATTTTGTTTTGCATCTCCTAACTACCCGTAGAGATATCTCACCTTCCTCTTCTGGCAGATGGTGGCTCAAGAAACAGCTTCAACATTACTACTCTTGAAACATCAGGGAAACCTATTCCCACACAAGTTCTAAAATCTGGGAGTTATTCCTCCAAAATAAAGTCTTGACTGACTCTTTGTAATACAAATTCTAAATTCTGGGTGTTATCCAATCCATTAAATGTCTCTTTTCTTGTCATTATAAAGGCTTTCTTTTTTCATTTTCTGTTCATTATGTATTTATTGTTTAGAAGATAACACTTTAATCTTTCCTTTCCCTCATTTCTAACAGTTCAGTCATGCTTATCCAGTACAAACTTGATTTAATTTCTTAGCAAGGGCCACAGGGAAATTGAGGAGGTGCTTTTCATTAGTTTCTCTTGTAATTATGTTTCTAACTCTGCTTTCTAAAAAAGCTGTTAGATGCCTTCAGTTCTAGGGCTCTTTTGAATCTGATCAGTGTCTCATTATCTGACATTTTTTGAAAACTGCTGAAACAGATAAATTAGCCTAACTTGGAGACTACTCAGTGTGTGTGCAGTAATTTTAAGTATGAGAAGGTGCAAGGAAATGCATTCAGTGGTGTATCAATTCCAGAATGGATTTGACTTCTTCGAATTTCTTGATATTACTGCTAGCAGATAATAATCTATACAAATTCAACTACTTATGGTAGCACTGCTTAACTCCATCACATCCGTCATAAGGACATTATATACTTGATTACATAGGGAGAGTCAATCTATAAATTTTCTAACATCTAGAGCAGCTAATATGCCCCTTTAGCTGGCTGATTGACTATTTTTGTGGTACATGCTGTAGACTGTGTTTTTTTTCCTATGTTGGCAGAAATTTCTACTTTATCTTTCTCTCCTGTGTCTTCCCTTTGAACATAACCCCTTGGAAAAGGGGTCTGTTCCCCCTTGATGAGCAAATCCAGTTTAGGAGAGTGCATCAGGACAGAAATTCCTGAACACTCTATGGCTGCATAGGGACACAGCAAGCATTAGAAGCAAAATCCCTTTGCTTTAAGAAAGAGTTCACTGCTGATCAGAGGAATTCAAACTATAGAAAAGAAACAAGAAAATAACCCTCAAGAGAAATCAAACCTGTCTTCTTGAACTTCTTTCTCCTGGGCTGATGGAGAGTCCTCTTGGTCAACGCTACGAGGCTCCCGAGGAACACGACTGGCATCCCTCAAGTCTCCATTTGGCCATCGTACAGATTGGATCACTGTAAATTTTTCTGTTCTCGAATGAATGGACTTTTCTCTCTATACCACCACAGTGTGGTGTGACTCTAAAAATGAGGGAGGAAGCAAGAAGTGGTCAGCCATCACATTTCTTCTGAAGCAGCCATCCAAATTACCATTTATTTATCTCTCTCTGTGATAGAATCTGTAATGACAAATCTCCTACCATCACAAACTGGACTGAGAACATTATTACATTTTGCCTTGAAGTTAATTTGTCAGATTAATAGCACCTGCAAAAAAAAAGATAGTAAGTAGCTCCTTAGCCTACCAACTCCAGGCTTTGTACAAAATCCAGCTTCACCAGTGTTGGTGGTTAGCGGCGTATAACAAATGCACAGTACAGCAGTGAGTACGCGGGTGGTATCTGCTAAGATTTTCAAAGACTGTCTTTGCAACTGCTTCAACAATAAATAAATAGTATTGTTTGGCTCATGTTTTCTCCTTTACCTCATCTGACTAAACTTCCTGACATCAGGAAATTGTGGGTTAAAGAGTAGAGTGACTTTGGTATATCCTCATCTTTTCTGCTGGAGCTATTCCATAGCATATCTGATTCAATAATCCTTCCATCTTTGAGATGCATCACAGACTTAAATCTCTGCCATGCCCTGGGAGCATCCCAACCCATAGGCTGCAAACTCAATTGTGGATATCTTTGTTTCATTCCAAACCAGCAATTAATTAATTAATTTTACAAAACCCCACAGCTATAGCAGATGAAGCTCTCTGCACTGGTTACCTATAGCCCTCGGAGAGCACTTTCCTGGGAGATGTGGAATGTGGTTTAGACCTTATTTTCACATGTGTTAGAGGAAGACCTTCTCTCATACCTCAAAGAGGCATTATAACAAATATGCCACATAAGCAAAGGGGAAGGGAAGTGCCCCTTAACACTGCTTAGGGAGTAAACTAGGCAGAAAAAATTACTTAAGTGTTCACAATCATGAATGTTAAGAGAGAGAGAGACTAAAAGCAATGATGGTCCCTTAGTTATGGTCTATACCAGCCAGCTGGCTGCTGACAGCTCTCCCTTCAAATTGCTGGCTCTTACCTTTCTGTGAAGCTCTTCCAGCAGAACCCCAAGACTCAGGGCTTTTATCAACCCTTGTCTCCAGCTTTTCAGGACATCACTCCTGCACTTTCTCCCCATGTTCTGATCCTTTACTCTCATGCCACCAGTTATCTCTTCAAATCTCATCATTCAATTGCCCTTCTTTCCCAGGTGCTGCACACATCTGGAACAGGAATGCTAGAAAATTACTGGAATTTGCATCCTATAGATAGGCTCACATCAACCCTACAAACCACCCCAGCTCAGGCACCAGTCCTCAGCTCTTCTCTGACATATCTGAGCATGTAATCTCTCCCTTTACCTCAGATTTCTGCATCCTCAAGCAGGATCTTACTGCCTTTCCTAAGTGCAACAGGGTCCAGTACTACATTTTCCTGTCTCCTACCTTATCATTCTCCATCCTCCTCGTGATGTACCTCCTCCTCAATTATACCCCTTCCCACCTTTTCAAACAAGTATCAGTGACAACCTCCTACACATATCACATATAGTGAGAAACATGATCAGCCCATGTGCTATAACTGCTGATTTAGCTGAATATACTGTCTACTCACTTGTCTCTGTGAGTGTAAGCAAATCAAGCATGTATTTCAAAATGTTTCTTTTTGCTCCACCAGGCAAATGAATGAGACAACCTGACCCCATTATAGCCATAAAGATGCTACCGTGTTGCTCAAAAGAAAAAAGTAGTACCTTTTAATCTCTAAAGAGGTATCTATGATTAATTCCTCCTCCCTGCCCTGGTCTTTTCCTCTTCTTCCACTGCAAGCCTGTTAGGTCTTTTAGCCATGTCACAAGCTCCTGTGCTGATTCCCATCACCTGGACCTCTTTGAGTCACCATCTGCTTTTCCACATCCTTAAAGGACCCAGCATCCTGTTGAAATGCTCTTCTAGCTGCTGCCTTCAGACTGGTTGGCCATCTTCAGAAAGAATTTTCGTGTCTCTGTTTACCCATAGAAGCCTCCTTAATTTCTTGTTAATTTATTCATCCAGAATAAAGTGAAACTTGATGCCACACTGGGTCATAAACGACTTCTGAAATTTGAAACTTATTATGGAACATTTCAAAATCCCGTAGGAAATACAGGTACCCAAAACAATCAAAATATCCCAATTCCATAACTAGATACAAATTGGGACATCTTCCTTACTCTGAAAATTCTGAGAAGTATCATTTAATTTAAATGTAATTTATGTCTCTCTTGGGTCACCTCAGCCTTTTCAGCTTTTACTTAGCAATGCACAGTCTACACCCATTTACAGACATCTTTGGCTTTGGATCAGCAAGAGTCTGTGAAGAGATGGTTGAATTTATATTCATTACAGAAAGCAATTAAGTAAAAGCAAAGCATGATTAAGGACAAAGTGCAAAATACTAGGATGGAAGCAATAAAAACACAAATAATGTGAATACTCTGTTCACTCCCTCGAGTCCTCTTGCCTGTGGCTATACCTCATCTCTTTTTTTTTTTTCCAAGGACTGTCCTTACTCTCCTGTTCCTGGCAAAATCTGTGCTCACAATTTTATCTTGATGTTAATATATTAGAATTGAATGCCAAGAGCACTACAATGTGATAATATGGTGTGATATTGCTTTTAATCCCAAATGAAATAATTGCAATTACATAGAACAAAATACTAAACAATTAGAAATGTTAGAAAGCAGAAAATAACATTATTTTATTTTTCCTTTTCTTTGAGTTAGTCATCTGACCTAATTTTTCATAGTACAGTGAATCTTGTACTGTACAGTGTTTATATGTCTGTCTGGTTTTAGTGTTAATGTATTGCTATTTTTGCAGCCAGGAAAATCACAAGACTCATTACTCTCTTGGTTTTTGCTTGCTTATTAATTTAGTCTAAATTAAGCAAAAAGAATTCTACTGGAGCATCAGTTCAACATTAGGAGCTAAGCTGATCAAAAAGTAGAGGTTTCCATCTTTAGGGAAAATTCTGGTACCAGAATAAAACTTAATTTTTTTTCCAGAATCCAAACCAACAATTTGAGTTAGAAATGTCCAAAAATCTACAGCTTCTCAGTGAACCTGACATTTGAGAGCAATAATTTAATTGAGTATGTGCAATGGATTTCTAGGAATCTCTAAAAAACCCTCCCACTGCAGACTGGCTTAAAACTGTGCCCTGAGGTGTTTTATGGACCTTATCTTTTGGACCTTATTTTGAATTCATTAAGAGTTCATTAAACCCAAAATGTTTTGAATAAATTTCCAAAAATATTTTATTTAGGTAGAAAAATCTATTAACATCTCAAAGAAGAGGTGTCATTCCTGGAAATAAATGGCATACACATATAGCTTCTTTAAGAATTATTGTCAACTTCACCAATGTTTTCTAATAAATCAAAAATGTTTTATCATAATCATCAAAAAATGCAATTGGAAAGGTTGAAATGTACTTGCAGACTAAGCAATTTCTTACTTGCAAAACCAGAGAGTTTAATGTCAAAACTAAGATTTTCCTTAGTGCTGAGGTGTTAACTAAACCAAGTTTCAGTAGAAATATTTCATGCACTGAAAATCATGGGTGTTTTTTAGTAAGAACAAGAAAACAAACAAAACAAACATCCCAGTGACAATTTTGAAAACTTGGTAATAACATCAATTAAATATTGCAAGAAATAGAACTCTCCTAAATAGAGACAAATTCAGAATTCTATTCAGAATTATCTTATCTTTGTTTGCTGTTTCTCTAGCTCCAGCAGTGTATAAACAAAATTAAATAATTCAATAAAATTGATTTTGCAAACTTTTTCCCACAAACACAGGTCAAGATCAAAGTGAAATCCAAGCATGAATTTGATGTAAACACCCTTGTTCAGGGAATGATATACCTAAAATCAGAGGATCAAAAGCCATCCTCTGTTACCACTCCTGGGGCTGCATACACATAAACAATATATAATATAAAACACATAATAAAATCCAAACAAATTCCAGAAATATTGTCCTCATCTGGCATCTTTTGTGGTCTAGCCAGTAGCAGTGGAAAGAGAGAGACTGTGTCATGTCCCACCTGCCAAAGCCAGAGTGGTGCAACTAGTCCTCAGTTTGCTATGCACAGTAACATCACTGTAGACATAGTGCAGCAAAAGTTTAAGTTAAATAAGTTTTCAGGCAAGTTCTTTCAGCATGATGATAGGTAGAGCTGTGGGCCTCAGGGCTGCTGATGACCTGAGCCTGTCAGGTGTCACAGAGGAAGAGAAGATACTGAGATCCCCTCAGACAGAACTGTCATCAGGAAAGAAAAGGTCCAGAAATACTGCATAAAATTGGGATATAACTTCCCACAGTTAGTTCTAAACAAAAGGGCCAAGATGTTACTTCATCTGGGCATCACAAAAGAACTCAATTTATTCTGGATAATAAATGGAAATGTTTCTGACTTTCTTCTTCCTCCAACAAGTAGTTGCAGTTCTATCAAGAATATATAATCCAATAAATTCTTCCTATAGAAATCTGTCCAAAAATATATTGCTGCAATGTGGCAGGGTCCTGAAATGAGGGTTTATTTGACAATAAATAGTACATTCAGGTCAATGCAAGTCTCTGCACTG
Organism: Caprimulgus europaeus; assembly: GCA_907165065.1. Next base: position 6,360,040 of record OU015529.1, read on the forward strand.
GGGTCTCTTGAATCTGCACAAAGCCTTGATGGAACTTGCAAATAAATCCCAGGCTTGAGGGTCTGAGCAGGGGAGATCTGTCCAGCAGGAGATCCTCACTAGGACTTCTATCTGACTTCACATGTCACACTCTGGGTACTCTTCTCTTTGAAAAATCATTATGATCAGAAGTATCCTCATTTTTATTACCTGTGATGCAGAACTTCCAAACAAAAGCTAAAAATATGCTACTGGATTATGTATTTGGTGGCTTTTGTCAAGTTCATTGATGTTATAATTTTAAAAACCATGGGTTTCAAAACATTGTTAGTAAAACTCAGTTGCCATTATTATAAATAGAAAAGATATTCAGAATTGCACAGGCAACATAACTTGAGTAATTTTGGAAAGGAATAGCCCTGAAATTTATTTATATGCTGTTTTGAGAGAGCACTTAAAAATATATATGACAGAACAACTTCAAGGTGAAACAATACACTATACTCACTAGTCTTAGAATCCTAGAATTGCTTTAGTTGGAAAAGATGTTTAAGATCATTGAGTCCAACTGTAAACCTAACACTGCTGAGACCACCACTAAACCATGTCCCAAAGCACCACATCTACACATCTGTTAAATACCTCTAGGGATGGTGACTCCACCACTTCCCTGAGCAGCCTGCTTGACAACCCTTTTGGTGGAGAAATGTTTCCTGATACCCCATCTAAACCTCCCCTGGCACAATGTGAGGCCATTTCCTCTTGTCCTGTCACTTGTTACTTGAGAGAAGAGACTGACCCCCACCTCTCTACACTCTCCTTTCAGGTAGTTGTAGAGAGCGAGAAGGTCTCCCTTCAGCCTCCTTTTTTTTCACCTACTGCAGTCATTTGGAGTTTAAAAGAATTTTGATACTGAGAAAATTAAAAACTCTTTTGTCCACATATGAAAGGCTAATGGAAAATTATGTTCTTCTAATTACCTTAAATAGGTCTCATTTGGTATCAGAAGGCACTGCACTGTATTAAGAAATTGTCACTCCCTTCATATCCACTAAGAATGGAGGACTTTGCTACCAAGTTTGAGTGGGCAAGAAGAAGGTCAATATAGATTAGTTATGTGTGGAGTAAAGGAGTATTAGATTTGTTGTGGCCAGTGCCAGGACAAGATCCTGGAGATGCTTCTTATACTTCGACACTGAATAATGAAACACATTCATCAACACTCCTTGCTTTGGGGAACACGAGGGAAGAATATGCTGATGTTTGCAAGAACACCTAGCATTCTCTTTAATATTTTATATATTTATAAAATAAGTAATTAACCTGTTTTGTCAATGTGTTGTAATTGCAATAAAAATACCGTGGAAAGACTTGGGTAATGTGTCATGCATTGCTTGACTGGGTAAGATTTAGTAAATTGTAGATTAAGGCTCTAGAATTCCCTCAGTGTAAAAGCACTGACAGCTCTGTAATTTGTGTCTTAACAGTGAGAAAATGTAACAGTAGCCTTAAAACTCTCACTCACAGCCACCTTTTTGCCCTGTTTCTCAGATCATCTCTAAATATTTCAGGGGTTAGTCACATTCTATACACTTTTATTATGTTTTCAGCTAGTAATACATTCTTGAATATTTGCTGTGCTTAAATGCAACCTGAAGTCAGAGGTACTAAATTTTTCTTCAAAACAGATTTCTAACAAATCTCATTTGAGAAAACAGGGCAGGAGACTGTGACCCCTCTGGTCAGTGAATCAGAACTGAATGAATGCAGATACCTGTTTAAATAAAAGTGAATTTATTGGAACAAAGCTATGGACAGAGCGCCTGAAGACTTCTTGGTGTCTGAATAAAACAGTTTTCCTGAATATGGTTTAGCAGATGGGGAAGGAGAAAAGACTCCATGCAAAAACTGTTCACTAAAAGACATTTCTAATATGATAGGGAGCTGAATTTATGAAATATTGCCTGGAGTGTGTCAGTGAGCTGTTAATATTATTTTAAACAGAAGCATCAAGAAGAGAGCATGCATGAAATTATAATATATGTATATTAATGTATACTGTAAAATATTCATTAGCATACAGAAAATGAAAATAAGATAGCATCTAATTAATCTGTTTAACCTCTAAATGACTAATTAATCTCATTAATATAGTCAACATTTGCTGACAGATAACTGAAATTAACTGCAGTTAGTTCCCTTTCTATGTTTAGGGACAGCTGCGAAGTCATAGGAAACATTGACATTTTAAAAGATTGTTTTTTCCCTGTGTTTATAAATGGATATTTTTATGACTTCTCAACAAAGAAGCTAAAAGCACCAGTTGCCTGGAAGTACAGGGAATAAGACCTGCTGAACAGCAGCACGGATATAGCAAGTTCAGTTTTCATATGGATTTATTACTCTGTTACTTGGGAGGTCTGGAGCCAAAGATATGGCTTAGAGCTTATAAAAGCAAATTGCTTTTCATACTTTCCTTCTTCTATATATTTAACAGTGACTCTTTACCTATTCTTTTGTCTGTACTTCCAAATGATGAAAGCCTGTGATCTTTCAGCATAGTCCAGTCAGAAAAGAGACACAAGTTAGGATTTACAGCCTTAATCATTACGTACACCAGACTCATTCCCTCTGCTGTTTGGTAGTGATTATCAAAAAATATGTCAGAACTCCATTAAAAATCTTGTTTGGTCAGGAATTTAAAAATTACCCATAAAAAGCAGTGGGTATTGAAAGAGTATATCATAACTCAGCTTAATGAAGTGCCATAAATGTTTATGTACCATGTAAAGACCCCTACCCAATGATTATCTTTTTCAACAGCAGCTCTGTACTAATGTCTGTGAAGAGGAACTGTTGAATCTAAAGATGATTTGAAAACTAGATACATTATTAAACTTTAAATGTATTTTTACACATCGCCAATTTCACAAACCTCATTCTAGTTTTCCATTCACTAAGTCATTATAGGAAAGGACCACCTTAGGCAAAAGACTTCAAACTAGAACATTTTCACAATTTGTCAACATTTTTCCCCTCTTCAAAAATGCTGATTTGTCAAAACAGAAAAGAGATGAAAAATTTCACAATTCAAAATACTTTAGAATTATTCCTGCCTTATGATTATCCCTAAAGCTGCTTGGTGTTCATTGTATGCCTTCAAAAAGCCCTTGTTAAAGTTTGGATACTTTTTTATTCTGGGGAATAAAGAAAGAAGTAAATTCTGTTAGATGAAATCTAAAATTAATGACAAAATTTGCCCTCATTTACTATGATTTAAATACCTCCAGTCGTTTCATTATCCCCAGTGGTGTAAGTAATGTCCTACTTTGCTCTGCATGGAATTAATTCCCACACAGCCTGGGAAGTGAATTGGGATCCTTGAATACACTATGGCAGATGCAAAAGCAAAAGGCAGATTATTGTTGTGTCCCCTAAGAATCATAAGCTAGGGAAATATTCATCATGTTCCATCTCAAGGTTTTTCTTCTGATGCAAGATAAAAGTTACTGCAAGATTAAGCTCTTGATATATCAACCCTTTCAATGCAAACAGAACTTCCAGCCAGTAAGAATATCACTGATGTCAGTGGAATTATTAGTTGTCTAAATTAATCTGTGAGTTTACATGATTTTTTGGAGCAAAGCCTTAAGAGATTTTCCACATACTACTTTCCCTGTATGAAGAAACCTGGATTAGCTAATGTACCTATGCTCTATTCAAAATACAGCCATTAGGACATTTAAATTAAACATGATCAGTCAGCTGTGATATAAGCCTCAGCATTTGTAGAGTTTTAATTATAGCACAGTATGCAAAACTCCTGTACAAGTTCTGTTAAAGATGCAGTGCATTGGCCAAGCATCAAAAGCCACATAATGTACTTCTCTCCTTGTGTAAATAGTCCAGGAAGCTGCAAGAGTAATTTTGATTAAATAAAGAGAATTGTCTCATTAATGATCTGTCACATAATTAAAACAAAATGGAACCCTTCTCATATCAGCAAACTTGTTCTGCTTTCTCCAGTAAGGGAATATTTTGTGCATCTCTTAAAATTGTACCAGTTCCAAAGATGAAACTCAGCATATATAGCAAGACCTACAGAATCAAAAAGGAACATGTTTCTCAGATAACTCCATCTGTTATCAGTCTAGAAGAGGACTTGTAATTTGTGAAAAACACCAGAGTGCTGCCTGAAAGGGTGCTGCTTATGTTCATCTGCTAATGTTTCCAAACACTTATTATAAGCATTTCGCTTACATCTGGGAAACAATTACTAAAGCATTGTGGTTTGGTGTTTAACAGCAGCAGTGCAGTGAGCTATTGACAGAGAAAAATGGAGACTGATCTACTAAGGCATTTGCTGTCCAGCAGCTATGGTAAGGAAACTCAAATATACAACACAAAGCAGCTAAAGTCTATTATTTCTAATGGGAAACTCAAAAAAAAAAAAAAAGAGGCAGAAATAATAGGTTTTGAGTGAACATCAATAGTGTTTAAAGATACAATGAAAGCTCATTAATGTGGGAACACAGCTGGGTGATGCCAAGAGTTTTCCAAGACAGATGTCAAAGGGAGAACAAGTACTTTAAAATGGTGGACTGAGATGGGCCATCAAGTTGTCAATAGCTGGAGATGAGTGTCTTACAGAGGCACATACACTGAAATGGTTTTCTTTCTTCCAAGCTTAATTCAAGAGCTGGAATGAATTGATTTGAAAGGAATTTATTAAAACTTGGAGGAAAAGACTGAGATGTAGACAAAGGGGAAACAAGCAGATCAAGGGCAGCTTTCTAAAAAATTTTTCTTTGTATGCAATGAGCCCATGGCTAAACTAACTTGTTTACAAGTATATTTTTTCAAGTTACTTTAATCATCAACTTCCATAGCTTCCTAAAAGCAGGAATGCCCTAACTACTCATAAATACTCTTAAATGCCTAAAATAGTGGGTTAATTGGTTTGACAAAGGAGAGGGGAAACATATCCCAGCTATCCAGTCTAGGTATTTATGGCTACACAACAGCAGCCATAGAGAGGGGGTTATTGCAAGAAGGCTTTTTAACAAGGCAAAGCATCTAACAACACAACCAGAGCTAAAATCACCATGCCATGTCCCTTCCCTCAGGTACATCAGTTTCACGTGAGTGAAGTTTCTTAACTTCACTGGACCTCATTGAAGCAGAACAAGGGTTTCTTGGCACTTGAATAGAAGATGGACCTCACTGAAAAGATTTCTCTACACAGCTCTTAGTAACCTCCTGCCAATCCATGAACAAGTAGTGATTTAAACTTGTCAGTACAATCTACTATATCTCTGCTCCTGTTGTATCCTTCTACCTACATCAGCCTTTCTGATGCCAAAGTAGACTGAGTGGAGCCAATAAAAACATTGTGTAACAGTAAGATATTTCATATTTACTGCTTTCACATTGGTATAATTACACTGGCATTAATGTAATTACTTCTGATTTACTATGGTAAAAGGATACAGAACTGCATACAATAGGTAAGTAGTCTCTAAATTATGACACAATCCTTTCAAATTAAGCAAAAGGCAGCTAAAGTCTTTCCTTACTCATTTTAGACTGTACATTTTAATGGCACCTTATAAATATTCATGAATTTCATTAACAGACATCTAATATTTGAGCTTTAATTGTTTAAGGACATTAAATCTTAATTTTAATAGTGGTAATATAATTTCTGCATTCTAGCATACCAGCTCCAGACGTTGCATTTTTAAAACTTAATGGCAATGATGGGTTTTCCATCATGGGGTCAGAGGGTTAGCAAATGTAAATTTCCAGACTCATCTAAAATACCATTAATTCAGTCCCTTGCATATAAAATGAATAGAATTATCAGAGTCACAGTTTGTTTAACATATGGCAAATCCTTTAGACTCTCGTCTTCTATTCCTCAAATAAACTTCTCCAGTTGACAAAACCAATTAAACTAGAACAACATAAAGTCATATAGGGAGACTACATTGAAAATCACAAATGAGGTTAATATTACATCACGCTAAAAGTTTTGTTAAACACTACTAAACACCAGTGGTTTTTATTGTATGCATTAGGGACTTATTCTGCCAGATGGCTAAAAGCCATTTTGCCACCTTTTTAAATTTTATATTTACAGAACTCTACTGCTCAATTCACCTGCAGATTTTGCTCTTGAAAGTCAGTGGATTCTCTTCAGTTTATCATGGGTGAATAGGTCTAACATGGTTTATTTCTTCAGATGGAGTAGTTGGAAGAACTTTTGACAGGTTTGCTCTGTTTCTTTTCTGCCAGCAGTTAACAAAATGTATTCTCTGACTGCCTTGGCAAGCTTTTACTGAACCTGCTTTGAAGAGTTTTAGAGGAGCTGTTACTTCAACATGTTCTTTCCATAGTAGTAATATATATATATATATATATATATATAATTCTTTCTCTCTTTTTTTGTTGTTGTTTTGCAGCGCAAAGAGAAACAAAATTTAGCAAACTCTTACTTCAGTCAACAGCTTCAAGTGAAGAAACCCTCCCAAAGGGATTCCCTTGCCCTTAAAAGAAATCAACAGACATATTTATCACACAATATTCCAGCTGTGTCCCACAGTTTGTCAGTGTTCTGCAGCAGGTGGTAACACATCCCTGCTAGGATAGCCAAACTTTAAAAATCAATTTTCACCGTTACTGGAAAGCAGAACCGGTAATTCTTCTTATCCTGCAATGTCCTTAATGGTGTTTTTTCTGGACAAATTCTTATTGAAATAAACTGTATCCTCTTAGAACCTTTTAAGAACTGTGAGTCTTAAAAAAAACCCATGAAAATAAAAAAAAATAAATCTGTGGTCAGAGAGATGGCTGTGACAATAACATCTCTAAGAGAAATAGAACAGGTGGTGAGATTATGAGTTCTGAAGGATGGCTATATATTAACATATGGCCTTTAAAATAATTTTAGTAAACTAAACAGTGTCTGACTAGGTGGAAGAGGTAGAAGAAACTCATGAGCAGCCAGTATAATTAAAAATCTGGCAGAGCCCAGCTCTGTGGAGAAGGTTTCAAGGGAATGAACTGCACTGAAAGCTATGCAGTTGTTATTATTACTTCTAATAATAATCATAGAGACTTTGATTAGAAAGGGTCCCTGGAGATCACCTACTCCAGACTTCCACTAGAAATGGGACCATTGCAAAGAAAAGATTACGTCAACAATGGCTTTGTCAACCCACATTGGATGGGAGATTCCACAACCTTTCTAGGAAATTTTGTTGTGGCACTGCACTAATTTACTAATGAAAATGTTTCTCCCAACACATCTGTTCTGAACATCCCAATCCACAACTTGTTGCCATTTCCCTGTGCTGTACCATCCACCACACAAGAGGTTGGCTCCATTGCCTTTGGCACTCCCTGTCAAACAATTGAAGACTGCTCTTACATTACAAAGTCTCCTCTTCCAGGCCCCTAACCACCCTTTAGCCCTCAACTGGACCCTTCCTGGCTTCTTGAAATCCTTCTTTAATTGGCCACAGTAGGGGTTGGACTAGATGACCTTTGAGGGTCCCTTCCAACCCAATACATTCTATGATTCACCAGTGTCAGGTGGTGAGGGATAACTTCTGTCAGTCTTCTCTCTATGCTCCTCCTAGCCCAGCCACACCTCCAGTTTGTGATATTTACAGTGAGAGCACACTGGTGCATTGTGCTCAGCTTGATGGCCACCATAAACCCCATGTCTTTTTCAGCAGGGCTACTGATGCACGTGCTTTCTCCACCCCACATGCAAAATATTTTGGTTGAATTTCACAAGGGTCTCATTGTCCCACTCCTCAAGAACTCTCTGAATTGAAGCTCAACCCTTTGACATGTTGATTCCTCCTTTTCTAGTACCATCCACAGATTTATAGAGGTTACACTATGTTTTTCTATGACTTTCTAAAGATGCTGCAATACATGGTTCTGCCTTACATATTATTCACCCTTTTCACTGTTATAGAGGGAATTGTCTTGCAGTCAGAGACCAATTCACATCTGCCAGGATGATCACAGCTGAGTCAAGATTCCCTCTCAGTACTCAGCCTGTAGGCATAATAAATATTAAACCCAAGAAGTGACAGCACTAAGTGACAGTTTTAGAACATTTTAAGATTCTTTTTAGTATGAAAGGTAGAGATCGCAAAATTAAAAGCAGAGCTAAAAGTTTCAGGGAGTTCTTTCAGTTTCTTCATATAATTCATTTAAAATGTAATAAAACCTAAAAAAAAAAAAGAAAAAAATCTAAGATCTCTGTTTCTAGGTGAAACAATTTTATTTTCAGTTTAAAGTTATGTTTTAATTTAGAAACTGATGAAATGAAGAGTCAAAATGTAGAAGTGTCTTTTTAGTTGAAAATCTATTTCTTGTTTTCTTAAAAGAAAACTACAGATAACCCAATTTTGTTTGTCCGTGCAGCCTGTAATCGGTGAGCCACAAAAAACTGCTTGTTTTGAAACAAGACAAATCTCATCCTACTTCTACATGACATTACAGCAGCCTTGCTTTCTATACTGAAGGGCCAGTCTAATTCAGAGTGAAGTTTGGCTGGCAGATAAGAGATAAAACAAGACAGATACAGTCCTGAAAAGTAACACCCATTATTACTTTAATGGAGCAATTAAAAAAAAAAAAAAAATGTATTCAGTGATCACTATAACGGAGCAACTCCAATAAACGTATTCAGTGGTTGTATTTAATTGAACTCTTAGGATTTGTCTGCATTTGGAAGTTTACCAAAATAGCTAGTCAAGAATAATTACCATGCTAGGCTCCCTAATTCAGCTGTAAAGTATCTTTTTCCTATTTAGCATAACCTATGCTGGAACAATGCCTGAAGAGCTGTTTTGGAAGAACTCTGAGAGTAGATAAATCCTTCTAATTATGAAAGAGCTACATAATGTAATACAAAAGGACCAGGCAATGAACATCCAGTCCAGAAAATATCTAAAATTTGTATTTATCTCTATCAAAATAGTCAAATGTGACTAAATTATGCAAAATGAATTGTGAGTTAAAAGAAAAACTATGAAGTGGCCTCTCATGTACCTCAGGTCTCTTGAGAAGTTCTTAAAACCCATGAGCTTGGATTCAACTGCATTTCTAAGACTTCATTAATACTTAATAATTACCATGAGATGACAGGGATTTCATTTTATCTGCAATTCCTTTCAGTCAGTTTGTCTACTAAAGTTCATTTCTCAGCATGTGTTAATTCAAATACCTTAAAAGATTACTATGTTTTGCACTGAGAACATATTCCTGTGGCATTTATAAACCATTCTGACACAACTAAGGCAGTGCTATGTCAGAAAAAAATGGTTAATGTAGAACCCATCTCTCAATGTCTTCTGAAGACAGAATAACAGAGGTCATTGCTGACATATTCAGGTGGAAACCTTAGCATAGAGGGACCTCTATTTACCTGCAGAGACTAAGATCTTCAGTCTCTTGTTTGGGAATCACAGGTGTCACAAGTGAAACTGGGCACAGAAAAACACAGTCAAGGCAGATTAAGAAAAAAGAGAGACTCAAGTCCATGAAGAACTTGGAAGGTAAGTATAGGTCTTGCATGTTTATTTCTACTATTGGATCAGCAAAGGAACAAGAATTCTGGCTGCACAAGAGAGACAGGAAAAGCGTGTGCAGGACTCCTTAGGGAATGATGCTTAATAGCCAAAGAATGCTCAACACTGACAAAGCAGCTGAGGGGAGCAGCTCATTTTAGCCTTGATTTTGTCTTGATTTCTTGCAAAGATGTTCAGAAAAATTAGCAAACCAACACTAAGAAGTGACAATAATTTTCCAGTTGAAGCAAAGTATAAATATGGTGCTTAATATTTGAAGCCCTCTGAGAGACTATGCACAATCTCCAACACAGTCTTGCCTATCAAGAAGAGATCCCATTATATCTGGCATAGCTGCAAGTCTAAAGAAAAGGGAGTGAACCTAGACAACCAAGGGAAACTGCAAAATAATTCAGTAGCCCTTTGGATGTAAGTCTATAATTAAGTCTATATTACTCATATGGAACTTCTGTCCATGCTTGAGAACACCAAGAGGAATTCACCCTTTCCCTTGTCCCTGAGACCTCTAGGGGTGCTCCTATGGTTGCTCTATAGCTGGAGAATGTGGTTTTGTGAGGAGCAGCATGGAGAAGGTAACAGCAGAATGGGACAGCCAAAACATTGAGAACAACCCTACAGACCAGTAAATTTAACAGACACCCAGATGTTATTTCAGGAAAGATTAAGGAATGGTACAATTCTGTAAATATTTTGAGTGCTCTATCACTATTGTTATTTTTATTAACACTTTTTATGGTTTTGTGGAGTTTTATAAAATTGTGAAAGTGTGGAAAAAACAAAATTTGTCTATCTCAGTACATCAGTTCAGGACAATAACCCATGCTGGTTTTAGTCAGGTAATTGCATTTGACTTCACTGCAGGAAATCGTGTCCTGTCACTCCACATTACATACCATTATACACACAGTTGAGTTTGATGCTTTGAAGGTGAATAATTGATCTAGTTTTACAAGAAGGTAAATTGATTAATCTAGCATGGTTCACAACATGAAGGCTGGATGCACGTGTCCCTTTTAATGAATAAACCCTGGATCATATAGGGCTGCAGGAGTCTGAGTGGATGAAATCCATTTTGAAAAGAGCAGTGACACTAACAAAGGCCAAGCATGTGCTGCCACTTTCTTCTAACAGCCCATTAAAGCTCTGAAATAAGAAGTAACTCATTTCATTATTATTATACATATGTTTTACTCTTTCCCTCAGGAAAATCAAGCCCTGTTGAACAGCCAGAGTGAGAAGTGGGAGTTCGCTAGGAACTACAGCACTAATTTCCAGTAGCAAGGTCTCTGCTAAACACCCCTAACCCCAAAATCCTACCCCATCTGCAAACTGAATATAAGCACCTGCAGCTCAGTTCATTCCAAAACACATTGCATTACTGCACTGCTACATCTTTAACACAACTATAAATAATCCTTGGCTGCTGCTACTTGTTTTTTCATAGCTAGTGCAATGAAACCATGCAGTAACCATTCCGACAATGCAAAGGGAGCATTCTCAGCTAATATAAATCAGGGTTATTTCACAAAAGGCAATGGTCTGAAGCTAGTTTATGACTCCTGGAGATATGGATCAAAATAGTATTAGCATGAAAGCTGCTGCATGGAGCTATTTAGAATTATTTGTGAAGTCCCTAATCCCCAGAAACTTCTTTTCTGGTTATTAATCACAAGATGCTTGTTTTCCTGACCTGCCAATAAGAGTGGTTGGGGAAAAATTGCAATCCTAATACAAAATTCTGTCTCATCGTTTCATACTGTGTATTGTTTTGCAATTTTGCTTTATAGTAAGGTAGTGAAATCAAACAAACCCCACTTCAATATTAAATCAACACAGAAAGCTACCATGGAAATCCTGTGGCCTGCTGAGGTTCAAATCAGCCATTCCTTGCATATTTAGATGTCTGACATCATCACCAGTTTTAACCATTATAAAATTCACTCCAGATACATAAGTTCAAATTTTTCAACTTTCCCTTTTTTAAAAATCTAGTGTCATTGTAGGAATGATAGCAGAAAATTCTTATAATTCTTGGAGCTATTTCCTATTTCTGTTTATAAAATGCTGGATTGCCACAGGCTATAATGAAGATTATGGGATCTGTTTGAAAAATAATTGAAAAAATCATTTTGCAGACTACATAGTTGACAGAATTCCATAAGGCAGGTGCTGAGGAAATTTCACAAGAAATTGTATTTCGTGAGACTGCCTACTGCTAATAATCACCGCCAGGCAGATATGTTCTCAAACGCTGGAAAGGGACATTTGTTCTCTGGCTGCTGAAGTGAAGACACTGACTTGTGAAGTGCCAACATCTTTCATCTTTCTCCCATGATACTGGACTAGCTAGATTATTTGAAAATTTCTTCCTCCTAAATGATCTGTTCTTTTCATACTCATATAAGAGTCTGAGATTCCTAGCATAATAGTGAGGATAAACTGAAGATACTATGATGTCACAAGGTCCTACAAACAGATGCTCAATTAACTTGAAAATAATAATAAATAAACATAAACTATTGTCTTAGATCCTTTTTCTCTTTACTACTAATTTTTCCCTTCCTGGCATGTCTTCATTTTAGAGCTAATGTAAAAGTAGATATTAAGGGTATAATTTAATTCTTACATTATACCGACTATATAACATTAGAGATTTTTTTTTTTAATAGGTCATGAACTATTGCATGATAATAGTCTGTGCTTATCTGTGAAGATTTTTACATAAAGTCATAAGACTTAATATAATGTAATTAAAAATTATGGTGAGTAATGTTTTACTGCTTAATAAATATATTATCCTCAAAACTCATATCTATATTTGGGATTCAGTCCTTCTGGATAGCCAGTCAGTAAAGAATGATCCATGATGTATGCTAGATAGTAAGATAAATTCGACTGATACAATTGTTCAAGGTATTTTCTACTTTACATTTGACAGTTCCATAAATGTACATTCAAATATTTCTTCCTTCTAATGAGAGAAGCAAAGCTGATCCCAAATATTCACAAGGCGAGAACAAAATGCTGAACTCAAACTCTGAGGTGAATTATTGAAACAATAACTTCTGTTGAAATACAGTACTGAAATAAATTTTTATTGAAATAAAAAATTGTCAGTTTTCTCCAGAGGTTTTGCTTCCTTGCATATTTTTGCAACTCAAATTCAGAACCTGCTTCCAGCACTCAAATTAGGATTACAGAAACTACTTCCCAACTCATTCATCTTGCCTGAAATTTTATGAAGAGTTTTGCCAATGGATGCCAGAGTGAGCCATAATTTAAGTAGAGTCCAAATAGTGCATCTGGTACAAAACTGTAGCAGAATTTTTGGTCACTGCTGACATGCCATAGTGTCACTTAGACACCTCTATTGGTGAAGCAGTATCTCAGCTTTGCCAATAAGGAACAGAAGCAGAGGAATTAATTATCTGTTTAAAGACAATGGTGCAAGTCAATGGTGAAAGAGGGATGGAAGTCACTACATTCATCCCAGAGTCAATCCAAGCGCACGTGCAGCCTCCAAATGAATTTTGCAAGTTCAGGGATAAAATTGAAATGTTCTACCTGTCAAATATACTGCTAATGCAAGGGTCCAGGGAGTGGCAGAAATATGGGAAAACCTTTTTACTCTCACAAATTGGATTGAAGAATGATCAGAAACCAAAATGAAGCTAGGTTATGCTCACTTTGGAATCACAAGTTTCTTGGGTTTGAGGAGACTGATCATTGGATACTGCAACGTGGAATCTAAAAAACATATAGGCATAGAAGTGTGACACTGTCTAAAATGTTGAAGCTTAGTGAAACCTGGGATATCAAGCAACTTACACGTTTTCTTCTTGCTTGTTTACATTTAATAAAATGCCTTCTAAGTGATACAGACCAAACTACATTGCTGGTCCCATTTTCAAAAATATTTCAATCCATTACATTAGGTTGGTTGGTTTGCAGAACAAAATGTTTCCTGGCAGCCTTCTTTCTGCAGTGTAAAGTATTTGTATTTGGTCCTTGAAATCTTTTATGCCTATATAGTGGCAATGTCAGAAAAACAAAGCCCACGTTTGTAATGAATGCAGCAGCTCACAGTTGTTTTCCCCATGGTACCTGAGCCTCTGCTTTTGTGCACAGTGAAATCTTTGTGTGTTTTGAAGCTATGCCACACACTTGTAGAATAACAACAACCTATTTATTCAGGTTTTACTGATCACAAAATACTAAGGAAATAGAGGATAAGATATACCTCTTATTTCAATGAAGTCGTGACTGTCTTCTACAAGTCTTTTCCATACTTTCTGAGGCTTTGGGATTGGTACGCTGGCTGCTCAACTAATCTCCTAAAGGATGTGTGTGCAAATCAGATTTCCTATGGCATAGAGCCACCAAGATGATTAAGGGAGTGGAACATCTCCCTTATGAGGAAAGGCTGAGGGAGCTGGGCCTCTTTAGCTTGGAGAAGAGGAGACTGAGGGATGACCTTATTAATAGTTTATAAATATATGAAGGGTGAGTGTCAGGAGGATGGAGCCAGGCTCTTCTCAGTGACGTCCAATGGTAGGACAAAGGGCAATGGGTGCAAGCTGGAACACAGGAGGTTCTGCTTAAACTTGAGAAGAAACTTCTTTACTGTGAGGGTGACAGAGCCCTGGAACAGGCTGCCCAGGGAGGTTGTGGAGTCTCCTTCCCTGGAGACATTCAAGACCCACTTGGATGCCTTCCTGTGTGAACTCATCTAGGTGTTCGTGCTCCTGCAGGGGGGTTGGACTGGATGATCTTTCGGGGTCCTTTCCAATCCCTAGCATTCTGTGATTCTGTGATTGAGTTTTCTGGCTGACAGTTTCATCTGAAACAGTTCTGTGCCAGGACGGGCTATATTTCATTTTGACAAGCAGAAAGGCAAAAGAACATAGTAAATGGAAAACGTTCACCTGGCACAAATCTTGAAATGCAGCCACACAATCATAGAAATGTGTGGTTGGCAGACACCTTAAGAGGTCACAGAGTGTTTCACCCCACACCAAGACAGGGTTAGTTATGACTGCCATTAGTGATAAATGTTTCTCCAACTCAGCAGCACTGACAACACCATACCTTGATCATACAGCCTATTCCAAAGCTGCCATATCCTCACCATTAAAAAAGGGCATTTTCTGAACATCTGCTAGAGTTTCAATCCTATTCAGCATGTTCAGCATGAACAGGAAGAACACACTATTCCTGTCTACCTTGTAACATGAAGATAATGCAAGTTGTTTCTTTAATAGATTTGGGGGGGGGGGAAGGGGGGAGGGGCAGGTTATGCACTGGGAGATGTCTCAGCTTGCTTTAAGTCTTCTCCTCTTCAGGCTAGCCAAACCTAATTATTTCTCCTTTTTCTTTTCTTATTCTTCATAAATTATAGTTCCTACACTATTGATCAATCCTCTCACTTTCCTGAACATTTTCTCTACCTTTCTCAAACTGCAATGCCCAAAACAGGTGGGATCTTGTTTTGATTGAGAGGCTGGAAGGAGAGCCAACGATCTTGCAGGCTAGTCTCTTGCTTTTACACCTCATTACAAGTGGGGTGTAAAAACAAGAGATTCCTTTTGCAGAAATATGCTATTATTAACTCACGTTCAGCCCGTGACTTGTTCTTACTCCATGCCCTCTCAGCAATTCCCATTCTGTAATTGCACAGTTGATATTCCCATCTGTATGTAGTACATCAGACTGTCCTTGCTAAACTCTCTCCTAGCTGATTCAAACCATTTCTTCAGACTGTCAAGATTTTAAGGACTGATCCTGTTCTCAAGTACAGTCTTAGCCCACGTTCCTCTGCAATGCCTGTAAATTCAGTAAGCACACTATCTATTCAATCATTTAAATCATTAATGAATGCTCTGGAATCTCACTTCTGCAGACCACTACTTGGTACATTTTGACCCTGATCCAATTAATACAACCTACTCTGAGAAGGTTTATTTGCCTGGTTTTTATCCATCCTGCAGTAAACATGCAGATATTTTCTGTATTTAGGAAAATATAATGTAAATTACTGTCCAACTCTTCAGTCAAAATTCATGACATCTCCTGGTTCTGTTCTGCCCATAATGCCTATTACCTTGCTAGAGAGATACACTGGTTTGTCTGACAGTTTTTTCTTAGAAAATTCACACAACCTATGACCCACATGGTTACCTGCCAGGTATTTCACAAAGAGTATGTGATCATTTATTTCAGACTATTATAGAAATTGAAGTTTATCATATATTCCTGGAATTTATTTTCTTGGAACCTATAATTCTTTTCCCCTCTTGCCATATCTTTAAAGTCAGAAACTGTATTTGCATTTCTCTTTCCCTGAAACACTCCTGCCCTCCAGAACATTTCAAATGTAATTATTTTAATTGGTTGCAGTTAACAGATGCAGAAAGAATATTGAAATATTGCCCTTTTTGGTGTCATGAATTGATAGCTTTTGCTCTTTATTGACTAGATCAACATTTTCCTTGGTGAGGTTTTTACTATCAAAGCACATCTGAAGTGATTTCTTAATCTTTCTTGGTAGTTGTATTTTACTTTGCAATTCAAGGTGTATCATCTTTCTATGTTTGTGTTATTCTTCATAGCATTTACTCTTAGTAACCAGGACTTTTTTTTTAACCTGTTTTTTTTTTTATCTTCCATTACAGGCCAACAAGGAATTTATTAGCCTACTCCCATGTCTTTTGCCAAAAGCCTAGAAATATTTATTGAGGAAATAAACTAACCATCTTATCTGTAGTTCAGTACTTTCCCATCCAACATTGCCTGTTGCTGGTTCCTCACAGCCACATGCTCATTTACCTCTTCATAAAATTTGTACTACATCTTATCCTACCCAAATTAACACACTCTTACAAGTGATATTGTATCAACTACTCCAGAGAAGAACAATTCCATTTACTACAATTTCTTTAATTTCCTTTTTTTTTTAAATTATTGTCCTAGTTTTTAGCTGAGATAGAGCTAGGTTTCTTTTTAGTAGCTATAACAGCTACTTTAAATACCACTACTACACAGTGCAATCACTCACCACCCGCCCACCAAGCCCAGCCCTTTCCCAGATAACATTATCAACATTATTATCAAAGACAAATAGGAGATTATTTTAATAACACACTTTTTGTAGACCTACATTACATTTTTTTCTCTTTTTCTCATTTTACTTCCATATTTAAACTGTTTTCTTCTAGAAATCTGTTTCCAAGTCTTTTACTTCCACAAATTACTGGCTTGGGCCTTATCACTTCTCCCTCAATCCACCACATTAGTAATATATGTATTGCATTCTTTTGGCTTCCTGCTCCAATACGCACTCCTAAACAAAAGTGTAATAAAATATTTCTTTTTCTTAATGCAGAGTCCTGCTCCAGGCTTCTGTTTTCAGAATAATAGAATAGAAATTATCCAGAACTCCCACTTCTTTGCAAGTAAACAGAAATTTCTTGGGCCTGAGGGTTGTCAAAGTAATACAATTTTCTTCATATATTCTCATTTGCCCTTAAATCAACATCCCATGTTGTATTCTTTCTTTCCTTTGGATCTTTCATTTGACCTGATATTTGATTATTTTTGATGGGATACTGTGCATAAAAACATAAAATGAAGATGTGTTTGATACTGCCAGCAAAAGAGACAAAGCATCACAGATAGAATTTCATGAGTTTATAATAAAAAGAAACTACTTTTGCCCTATCCCCTCCAAAAGCAAGACATTTAAACAGTTAGCTCTATGTTATTAGCATTATAATTCAGAAGCAGAAATCCAATGAAAAGAAAAAACACATTCCAGCAAGATGAATATTGAGAAACCACAGTGCAAGTTACAGGGATCTCCCTCTCTTGTGAGTGAGGGCTGGTCAGTGAGCTGTTGAACAAAAAGCTATTCAACCACCTGTAGTTTATACCTTTTTTGTTGTTGTTGTTAGTCTATTTTATTTAATCTGGTAGTTTATCTCTATATAACTATAAATTTATATAACCAGAATGAGCTAGGATACTCCTTACTATTACAGGTGTTAATTTTAGGGGCAATACGTCACATAAACTTGCAGTTAATTTTAGCATTTTTTTCCAGGATAGTTTCTGATTATTTCCTCACCCCCATCGCCTCTCTTCTCTTTGCCCCCATGCTCAATGCCACTATCTTTAGAGTCACCAACCTTGCTGAGCACTGAGGCAAGTTGTTAAGAACACAGCTGCCTCACAGCAGCCCCACTCCTGCCTCCTTGCTTCCTATTTCTTTCAGAAAATATTCCAATATATTTCCCTACCCTCACAAGGCCTATCCCAGCTTGATATTAAGTAATTCTCATTTTAACCCTAAACTGTTTGGCCCATAACACATCTGTGTAGCTTTTAGTTCTACACAAAAGTGCATAGACTAAAAATGAGCCCACACAATATCAAAACATATTCTGCTGGTTAACAATAACATTCTTTGCTTCTTTCATAGCCTCCAAGTCTGGACTATGGATTTATTAGGAATAAATAAGAATGTGCCATATAGATTATCAATTTGGTGGATGCTTGCGGGGGTATTAACCAGAGAAAGTATTATTTTGAAGGAAACTCATTTAATGTAAAATTAAATGTATTTGTTTCAAACTGTTATATTGGCAGAAAGGCTTTAAGACCACTAAACCACAAAAAGTCACTAAGAAATCATCAGAAAAATCTCACCGACTCTAACACAGGTTGAGTTTCACTGGATTAACTTCCACTGGCAATTTTCACACAACACTGCTTCAAGAAAGCATTGTGGGTTGGTTTTGTTGGCTTTTTTGTTTCTCCCCCCCAAAATAAATACCTTAATTGTGTTACTTTATTTTAAGAATTTAAAACATGCACATGAATAATACCATTTTGCAACATCCAGCGTTCAGTTTAATTTATTGTCCTTTTCAAGGACAGAGATTTCCATTTTATGTGTACCAAGAGATGTAACAAAAAATGTGGGAGCTACCTACATTCTTGGGGCACTGAAGGAATCTACCTCAGAATATTTTTGTCACATTTACTAGCTCTAAGCAAGGTGATTAGCTCTGAGAACAAGAGCAGTGTTACCAGAAAAGTGTATTTCTTTATTCCCTCATCTTTTCCATACTGCCTGGTATGGAAGTTTCCTGGCATTCATTGTCATTCAGACTTTGCTTTACAGTCAGAGGGGACCTATGATGAGGTCAAAACTTTGACCTCAGCACTGCAGTCAGAAAGAAGTAATAAGAAAAATGCCATCTGCTGATCACTTCATCCCCTCTCCAGTGCACATTTTCTAATTACCTGGAGTGCTTGTTGTTGTCTTCACCTTGCTTTTGCACGCAGCTAACATGCTCAATATTTGAATGCACTTTCTTGGAAATATAATCTATTTAGTATTGCCCTTCATGACACCAGGCTGGATCAGCATCTTAAAGAATATGACAACTGAGAAACAGTGACTCACTCCACTGCCCAGAAACACTGTTTAGAGCTGTGAATCAGAGCATCTGTGAATGATAAACCATGCTAACTGCTTCATTTTGCCTGCTAAAATATGTGTCAAAGCTTCCAGATTCCTATATTGCAGCTTGAACCCTGGCACAGCACTAAGTGGTGTTTCTCTATTTCTCAGTATATCAACAACATGAATTTGGCTCACTGCTGCTTTGCTTTTGGGGCTCTGTCCCCTGAGGCATTCACAGTTGTATCAGAATTTACAAAAATTTCCTTAAAATTTTGACTCTTTCATGAGGAGAAAAAAAAACCACAAAAAAACCTACATAATTTCTCATGAACAGTGATTTTAAAATTGTATTTCTTGGGAAATCATATTGTCTCTATTGCAAGTAGGTTTTTTTGCACAAGAAAAAGAACCTTTAAGCATCTCTAAGGATGAGGCTTCACACAAATGTGCTTGTGCAGTTTATTTCACATCATTTAGCACCCGTTTAGCAATGGCTCTATTTTAGCTGCTATTGTGTGCTGTGCTGTTATCTATTGGTTTGCTGGCCAATAAAGCCAAAATACCCCACATTTTGGAGTCTAACAGTTCTTATCGATTTAATATTACACTTTTAAAATTGGGAAACTGAAAGAAATTATCAGAACAATCTAGCCCACTATTTCAGTGCTAATGGCAAGAGAGATGTCAAAAATGGCCAATAATTTATTTTTAAGGTGTTGATGTTTCAGATTTCAAGAAGAAAAAATTCATTCAGATTTGTGATTCCTTGAAGACCCTTGTGGTAAAGGTCTTTAACCTTTACACTAACAAATACAGTGCTAGGTGGAGTAAATCTTTACACAACTGCACTTACTGAATTTGTCCCACAGCAGAAGTTGGAATGGATTATTATACTATATTGCTAAGTGGCAACCTAGAGTTTGTAGAACAATTCATGAAAGAAATTTCAGTTTCTTCATTCTGGGAGCAGCTCAGGTCTGTCAGCTAGAATCTGAGGCTATTATTATTTTATTATTATTTTGGAAATTTGTTACAGCTCATTATGTTGTTAAACCAGTAATAACTAACACCACAAATGCAGGAAAAAGCAAACTAATACCAACTCGAGAGAACAGAATTCAGCTACTGGTCCGGAATAATCAGCTAAACTTTCTGCTGGAAAATTTCTGCAATCAAACTGAAAGGCAGAATGGTAAATAATTTGCAACATGTATATATTTTGTCTATGCACTCATCCTGTCCTTTGTAAAGCACAATTTCTCCCACAGTTATAACACTTACTCCTATTAAAGCTATGTCTACAAGCCTACATGTAAGGAAGAATTGGATAACGACCCAGTTCTGCTATTAACTGCAACTTTAACTTTTTTGGTTATTTGTGAAGTTCTGCTTGATGCTGTTAGCACATCTGTGAGGTTTTGTTTGATGTTATTGGGTTAGTTTGACTATGACATAAGTAATTTTTGCTGGGTGGCACAGTCTGCCCTAGAAATATCAATAACATAATAGCTGCAGTGAAAAACAACACATTATTCTTGCAGTACTTACAAAGTAGACACAAATAATTTAATGTGCTATAGTTAAATATGAATTATAGATAAAAACATCCCTTTTATTTACAGAAATATCTAGAAGAATTGACCACATGCTGAGAATGGGAGCCGTCCTGGCCATCTTTCTTCTAGTAAAAAATGACTCTTTAGAGCACATTTTCTCTTGATTTGCCCAGCCCCTAGCTAGGTATCTGTAGTGCTATGGCTCTCCTTCAGAGATTAATAGGCTTTACTACTGAAAAACTTCTAATGATGTTCAGCCAGATTCTCCCCTTCTCCAATTTGTCTGATGAGACCTTGATCTATACAGTAGTTCAGAGTGAAAGCTGCAGTTCCTCAAGTTGCCTTTGCTCTCTTTTATTCAGTGCACTGACAGTCGTACTTTCAACTTGCAAGAAAATAATTTTCCCCAATGAAGTTCAGCTTTAACAAGTCATTTTATTAAAGCATATAGGCAAAAACTGTGGCAGGGACAGTTTTATGTGAATGTTTCCCTGGTTGAATATGTTGTTAGGAAAATATTGGGGCTTTGGGATGCAATATCTAACATTTAATATTGTAATTAAATTTAAGTGGTGCTGCAACCTAATGGGATGCCTTTTGTTCAGTACTGTGTACTTGCACAGCAAGAGATTGTCTTCACTACAATTAATATTTATCATTTCCCATTAATTCTAGCTACAGGATAAGACTGTGCTGGTCAAAGCACTGTAAAGACAAAGACAAGAAAAAGTCCCAGGTAGTACTGTAAAAAAACAGACAAAAAGTGGGAGTAGGCACAGAATAAAAATCCTAAAGTAATTTATCCAACACCATGCAGCAAGTCTAAGGAAATTTTGTGAATAAGATGTAGGTTTTAATATTCTCATTCTTATTCTCTGACAACAGTATGCTGCTTTTCCTAAAACCACAATTTTTACAATGTTACTTGGTTTGTTTTCCAGCTTGACTTCACATCCATGAATTACAGAAGCTTTGTATTCCCTGTCTCCACACCTATACATGGTAAAACATGAGATTTGTAGATGGACTAAGGGATGCTAAAATAGTTGCAATGAGTAGACAGTTAAATTACTTTTAAGAACAGGTTTGTCTGAAATTTTGAGGACATAATGGAGTCCTCAGAGTTATACCAACCAATGATGTTGTCACACAGTGCTTCAGGTTTGAGAATTATGTATAATGCCCAGATCACTTGAACTGAACAAAGAATTTTTCCTATATTTGTCTATCTTGATGTTATGCACCTCAGCTAACAGAAACTCCTCAATTTCCCCAGGCAATCTCTTGCAGAATTTCACTTGTCTTACTCTTAAAAAAATGTTTCTAATCTCTAGCTATCACAATCCAGCTACTACATAGAAACTCTAACAGAGTTTTCATTTCCCCTGGGAGATGTGAGACCCCAGAAATCTTACAGCAAGGGATGAAGACGATGGCATCATTACTCTGCTAAGAAAGATGGCAAAAAAGAGTTTGCTTACATCAGTCCTCCAGGTGCCCTAATCTGATGTACAGGTCAGAGGAACTAAATTTTTTAAATCACCTCTCTCTTTGCACAGAAAACATTTATACTAGTAAATAATGAATTACATTAGATTATCTTGGCAATTTTCATTATAAATTTCATGATTAAATTATATGTCACATCTTAGGAAATAGCAAACAGTTAACCGAGTTCAAGCCAAGTTTCAGCCAGTCCAGGAGGAAATTTGTCATGTATTAGCCAACTAAAAATTATACTAAACTGAAAAAGCCAGACACTCAAATACTAGCTAGTGAGAGAGAGTAAAATTACCTCCAAGTCAGACCTAAGCCAACCCAGAGAACTCAGAATAAATTTTAAGTGCTGACAAACAGAAACTTCGTGCTCTTTGCTTTCCTTACATGTAGAGAGTAGGTACGTGACCCTCAACGAATTTTGTAGCAACCCCCCTGAGATACTGTTAGCTGATACTTCTTGGATGATTTGGTTTAAGTTGCTTATTCAAAGGAAAAGTTAGTCTGTGTTCAATAATTAATGTCTGGGTTCTTAACTGTTGCATGAAATGTGAGTAGAATCTGAAGGAATTTATATACACAGATTCCACCTGCCCATCCCAGCTCCACTTCCTGGAAAACATCTACCCTCTCTGCTTCATGTCTACTGACCCTGCCCAAATTGTATTGATGCTGTCAAGATATTTTGAAGCTGATGAAGAGTAAGGACTTGGCTGCAGAGGATCTAGAAGGTGTCCATACATTCACCCCTTCGCTGTAGCTCTTAAGATGCCTTCAGGGCTGTTTATCTCTGGAGGTAAATGTTTCCAAATTTATGTGGGCTGCATTTTTACCTTTTTTTAAAAAAAAAACCAACAACAAAAAACAAGCCCCAAAGAAATGTATGCTGAATGTAACAGATCTATCTGCTCCAACAGCAATGAGCAGATCTGACCAGGCCATTGGAAACAAGTCAGATGGTTACCAGCATAGCTTGTTCTAGACTTGAATTTTATTTGACACTATGAATTAGAAAATATGTTTTTAACATCTTAATAGTGAGACTGTGACCTCAGCACACGACTTCAAGGGTTACTTTCAACACAGACCCATTGTGCTGCTGCTGCAGTTCAGGGTGTACAGAATGCAGCTGAAAACAGATCCGAGTGCCACCAAGACACTCCAAGCAATAATGCAGAAGGAACAGCAAACTCACTGCAAACAGAGATAATCAGGCTGTTCTGATGGAAACTTTTTGCTACCTAATCAATACCAGTCTGACTGCTGAGAAGCACAAGCAGCTGATTATCTGTAGCTGGACAAATTTGGTCAAGAAAAGCTGCTGCAGTGATGGATCTGAAGAACTTGTGGCTGTTCAAGACAGAGGGAGAAGAGCTTCAAGATAATAGACCTATATTGTTGAAGGGAGGTGTCTCCAGATAGTTCCAATTTGGCTGTACATCCCACAAAGGTATTCACTGCTGCTAACATTATCTTTAGAATTATACTAATTACCAGCTTTGTTATGCTAAATAATCACTTTATTTTGGTAATGCTGGTATAATTCCAGATTAATTAGCTCAAACTTAATCGGACCTAAGGGAAAAATAAACTGAGAACACACTGACAAACAAGAATTTTTTAAACTGGAGAGGTTATTTTCAGAAATTTGCTACTAATACTGATTGATTTCTACTGTCACAGATGCTTTCACATTTGAAAAGCAATTTCCTTCCATTTCTTCTGACTTTCTTTGCATAACTTTGAGAAGTAAAAATTTCAAGGAATCTTTAAAAAGAAGAAATTATCATGAGTTATCATACTTAGTTCAAACCTAAAAACAAGAGGGTCTAGCTACAAATCTGAACCCCAAACTGTCCTGTCAAGAAGCTTTTCAGCTGCAGAGACTGGTTGCAGTTCACCTCTCTTGTCTGCATATAGGAGTTCAGTAGATGTCAACTTATTCTAAGCATCACCTATTATAAAACCCACCTCTAAGCCACTTCCAATAATTGTTAAGTGGCAAAACTTTTCTCAAAGAAATAAATTAAATGGGTTTTGAAGGCAGTTAAGACCCAATGCACTCCTGTTTTCTTCCTCCCCTCCAAATGCTTTATTTTTGAGGTCAATGCTTAATTCAGCAGGGAAGATAAGTTTTCTAACAAGCAAAAAAAAAAATTACCTGCAATAATACGCTGGGGTTTTTCAGGTTTTTTATTTTTGTTTTTCTACTAAAAGAAAAACCGATTGTTCCAGAGTCCAATTACCTTGAGCTTTCTACCTTATGAAACCTCTGTTATTAAGTGGTTCAGTTGTCAGAAGGATTTAATCCCTAATCAGTCTTTGCAATCAGATCATGCAGACTGCCAGACAAATGCTGGACTTTAATATTCTCTACATTTTGCCTTGATGTGTGTCTGCAGCACCAGATGCAGCACACAGGGAAAGAAACAATGCTCCATCTGGGACACCTTCTTGCATTTCAGCTCTGCTGTTATGTTTCATGAGCTAACTATGGTTTTGTTTCCTTCTGCTCTCTCAATTAAGATTTTCACAGTTGCTTTAATTAGTAGTTATACTTGTTATTAAACTTAGATTTTGTATTATTTTAAGTTTCCTTAAAGCCTAAGCAAAGGCAATGTGTTAATGTTATTTTTCCAGACAAAGTATTACACTTTCATTTGAAAAGCTCTTTAACCTTCCATTTGTGCTTCCCTTATATTTTCTATATTGGTCATCACCTGCCTGTAAGCATCATCATTTCCCCCTACCCCTGCTTTACAGCATGAACTGAACTATTTCAGTACTCAGCTGTATGTGTTCCGGTTTGTCTGCTTTTATGAAGCTTGGAAGAGAACATTTTTAACCCAATAAAATGTGTTTTCCACAGGCTGAAACTTGAATCAGTGTTTCTAATATAGGTCTTTAAGTTCTTCCAATTCAACAGGGCCATATCAATTAGTTTTCTCTTTCCTGACCCTACAGCTTGCTGTTGAAGTTGATTCCTTAAACTTTGTTTCACATGCAGATGTATAGTACACCTGTCTGAGTCCACAAATGAATCTGAATGCAAACATGTAGTTGCAACCAGTGAAATTTTCATGACTGTTTGCCACTCTTTTTTAGTTCAGAAGTTTTTAAGGGTGGGTTAGGGCATAAACATTATTAGAGATTTGTCTCCTGGAACCACTCAGTGAGATGAAGAATTTAGATTTTAAGTAAAAACTGTTTCTAGCTTACATATTGAAAAACAAAACAAAACAAAAAAAAACCCAACTTTAATTAGAGCTGAATATGCAAAGAACCTGAAATGAACCTCAGAGGTATGAACTGTCTTCATATCAGACTTCTAAAGGTTGCTGTTCCTTCACGACTGGATGCATTGATGATGGTAGTCTGATGCTACCAGAAGTGTATTGTTGCTTTTACTTTGAATTTTCTTAATATAACCTAAACCCCTAATTCACCTACAATTTGTTTGGAAACATAGTCATCATGATGATAAGCAGTGTAAATGTCAAAAGACTTTAAATTACAATATGGATCTGTTTCTAATTTCAGTGTTCTTCATTACTAGTGTCTCTCTTCTATCTCTAAATCAGCTTTGGTTCTGCAGGCAGTCATCACCTGTTACCAACACTTTATATATATATGTATATGTTTTTATATATATATATATATATATATATATATATATATATATATATAAATATATATATATATATTTGTATATATACACACCCAGCCCACTGTGTCCACTCAAAATTCACTAAGTCAGTAGTCAGTAAAACTGCATTATTCTGTTTATAATTATTCCAACAGAAAGGTGTTTACTTCTTTGTAACAAAAGCACTTCAGGGCCACCCATGATTTACCACACTGTGAGAAAAACAGACAATAATAATATCAAAAAAATCCAAAATAGCTCAAAAACATTATACCAAATGACAGAATTCAATTCTTCAATTTCCAGAGAAAACAGGTAAAGTGCTTTAAAACTCAAAGATTTCACTGCTATTTAGTGTCTGTTTTAAACGCATTGTAAACAACAGTGAAACTTCCACAAATTTTACTCAAGATCAGACACAAGTAGATGAGGACATCTAACTGCATATACAACTGTAGAATGATCTGTAGAAATGAAAGAAACAGATCATGTAGCTCATCTACCCAGAGAAAAGGGGAAAATAAGGTACTTTTTCTTCTGGACTTCAGCATCAGTTACTGAACTGTTGGCCTGTCCAACTGGATAATCCTGCAATATTTCATTACAGGTGAAACTCTTCCTTCAGAGAGAAACAATGTTTGTTGAAACTTTTGTTACTTCTGCTCATTGAATTTATGTCACCACAAAGGAAATGCATTTAATCTTTTAATTGCAATTCATATAGCACTTTCAAATTAATAAGGAAGAGACCCATACAGGCTGTCACTGGCTGTCCGTGCAATTTTCCTTGTGCTCTCTCACACCCTGTGTCACAGCTTAGCTCGAGCTTCTGTCTGTGAAGGGATCTCGCTGTTTCCTTAATAAGCATCTAATCCAGTGCTCTGTGGTGTGATTTGGATTGCAACCTTCAGGATAGCTACCTGTGACCTCACTGAGCTGTGAAATGAATCAGGCACAGGTAACAGCTTTCCTGTTATCCTGGAATGGATCAAAAATGCCTCAGTCCCCAAATGTGGACAACCATAATTTATTCTTCAGATTCTGGGGGGAAAGTGCCACTGAACACGCAGCTTTCCCTTAGGAACCACGGGCACAGTCACCAAAACTGAAGAGCTTCAAATATGAAATTTTCCATTTCAGATACTACTACAGGAAAGGGGAAAGGATGTTGATGTTCAGAGTTCAAGGAGTTGGAAAAATTTGCTTCCAAAGTCACTGTTTATTATAACAACCGGGGACAAATGGCAGTCCTGGGAAGTGAACAAACTGGCAGCATTACAGTAAGCAGCCTCAAAACTACATCTCGTGAACAGCAGAGCCTTATGAACTTTTGCCTGATGTTTAGCCCTGTGCTTCTTTACTTTTAACCTTTAAAAAATTGCAGATATAAATTTGAAAGATTCCCCAAACCTTCCTCTGCAACTGCCTGCAGATATGTAATTTTCTTTTAGATCACCTCCTCCCGCCTCTTTTTTTTTAAATCTTTTGAAGCCTGATACTTTGAATCACTAAGAAAAGAAGAATAAAATTAGTTCTGAGAGAACACAGAGCAAGGTGAGAAAAAAGGTGGGCTGCATGATATGATTATGGACCCATGGAAACATGAGAAATGAGTCACTGAAATCGAGTGATTGTAAAGAGATGAGATAAAACAAAGAGGAGAAAAGTAGTCGAAAATGTTATCATGTTAACTGAAATATGTTGCAAAGCACTACTTTAAAACAAGCCAATTAACCATGCCTTCAAACTAAGTAAGATTATGTGATAGTGTAACTTTTTAAAAGAATTTTTTCCCCCGCACAAGTACAGTCTATAGATGATCACAATCCAGTAAGGAACATGAAATTACTATTGATTAACAGAATTCAGATTGCTACTGGCAATAGTATAAAATGAATGCAGGGAGTATAAAGATTACAGCTTCACCTTTCAAAAAAGTTCATGTCAATCCCTTTTGCTGCCTTGGACTCTATTGAATGTTTGCTGCTGTTTTAATAATCTCAAATATAAACTGCTTTGGGGTTTTCTGGTGGTCAGTGGAAAAGCGACTGCACAAGAAAGCCGATGTAAGCAGTAGCCTGGTGATTAGTGCACACTGCTAGTAAATTAGTGTGGGTTTGATTCTGTCCCTTGCTAAGGAAGGTCAGGCATTGCTTTGACAAGTTCTTTAACCATAAAGGTATTTTACATAGAGCAAGTACCAATGATCCATCCCATCCTCCTCCCTACCCAACCGCTGAGTTTTCAAAATAAAGATGTCTATTATAAAAGGTCCAGTGGCATCAGCATGTCAGGATTGCTTACAGCCAGGCTAGAGCCATTCAGACATCAGTACCACCTGGAACCCAGCACAACCTGGGTGTGCCTGCCTCCTTATGTTGGGACACTTGCGAACCCATGGCTTCATTAAATTCTCAATGCATAGAGAAAACAAGCATATCACTTCACAGGGAGCTCCCAAACTGCAATTCAGGCCTCCTAAAATAGGATTTCCATTTATTTTAGTCATCTGTAAGGGAGGTTTTCAGTCCAGTCTCATTGTCTAGAGTCTCTCTCTTACCAGTCAAGAGAGATTAATATCCTCAGAGTGCATTACAGCTCACTAGTGTCCATAGTGTTTTCTAGGATAGAGAGAAGTGTCTTCTCAAAGTTCTTGTCATTATCTACTGCATACTGATAGATTGAGGTAGGCCAAGTCATGTAAGATAACTCTCAGCCAAAGAGACCTCCTACATCTAGTGACAGACACCTGTGTTCCTCTTTAGATGTCACCCAGAGAACTTCTGCTCCTCTCCACCCCAGCATTCCCTGAACACATAGACATCCCTCTTTGGACAGGAGTTGACAGGGACATAATCCAATACCCAAGATGTGCATTTCCACAGAAATTATCTTTGATATGAAAAGCCATCAGATCACATCCTGGTGGACACAAAAGTGAAGAAACAGTTTTCTACGTATTTGATGTTTCTGTTTTAAAGTGGATTTGTAAGTGGTAACTCCTTTGAGCCCAAAATCATAGTGATGAAATCCAGCAGTAAATTAAATCTCGTATGGCAGAACTATTCTCTATCAGTAAAAACAGGTCTGTTCTTGTTTACAGTGAAGTGAATGAAAAATACACTGATGCCTGTATAGGAGCAGGATTATTCCCCAAGTCAGGACAGAGAGGTTCATAGTCAAGCTGCCCCATCAGCTGATAATTAAATACTTGAATCTCCTTTCTCCCAAGAGAAAATAAAATGCAATAAGCAAGGAATAACACACTTGGGGATAATGCAAGCTGAAGAATGCCATCAACTATAAAGTGCATCACACCTATGCTAAGCATTGAAAAATCCCACTCCTGTTCTGTCAAATCTTGCAGCAATCATAGATGCTCAGTTATGCTTGCAGGGTATATTTACACAGCTCTGGAGACCAAATTCAATAATTAATCAGTTTAGACCTTTGAGACTTTCTCCTTCAGGAATTTTGACCTAATCTCCTTCATGCAAACTGTTCATTGCTTAACCAGTAACGAATGTTAACATCTTTCTTAATGGATAAGGACTTCAAGAACATCTACTATAAACACAACACTCTCCACTTTTCTCCATAAGGAAAGAAATTCTACTGAGGAAGGACTGCTACAGAACCACCCGGTCAGGAGTAATGAATATGTAATCTTGTGAATGCCAACAGAAACCCTCTGAAAAAAAGCTGACTGCAAAGAATTCTGAAAATGATCAAGTGTAATGGATTTTTTTTCCTTAAAAAGAGAGTTGGCAATAGTCTTGCAGTCTTTAATATCTTACAAAACATTGCTTTGAGAAATCACCTTGTTAGCTCAAAGCTTTTCTCTAAGCTATGTTAGTGGTACCACCAGAGACATCTTATGAAGCATCTTTTCTAACATATTTTTATCTTATGGATTTTAAAGGTGGCCACTAGGCATTTAAAAATAATTTTAAAACCAAAGCAGATACTCACTTGAGTATCTTTCAGACTATGCAGACAGGAGAATAAATTTTCTTAGTTTTAAGAGAGGTATTTAATATGTTAGATTAATAATTTAAAAACAACAAATTTATTTGTTATTGATAACGTAAGACATTTAGAAAAGGACAGATTCATTGGAAAACAGCTAATGGTTTCATTCATGGTCCAAGTAAAGCAAGGTTTAATTAAAATCAATTACTTCACTCTCTTATAAAAAACACGGATCAATCTCACTTGAAATAAATATCCTTGACCACTACAATGGGAAAGGAAGTGGTCTCAATGGCTTTTGGAGGATTTTATAGCAGATACATAGACTATGTTGCCATGAAGGTCCTCTTCTCTGTATCCTACTTGAGTGCTTTTACATCACCTCATTTTTTAGATTTAATTTAGATTTCTAGAACAATTTATGCAAAAAAATGTCCTTTTTTTAACAGGGAAGAAGTGGATAAATGGACTATTCTGCAAGGATTAAATAACAGATAATGAAGAGTGAGC
Organism: Caprimulgus europaeus; assembly: GCA_907165065.1. Next base: position 6,390,280 of record OU015529.1, read on the forward strand.
AAATCCAATATGGTGGATTACCTTCAATTTTCTTAACTACCAAGTCCTTAATGGAATCTAACCCTGCCTCCCCCATGTCCCCACGCATGGGTTCTTCCCCGTGTTGCAGTCTAAGACACAGGCTGCTGCTGAACATTCAACCACCCAAGTAATGGCAAATTTGCTGCATCTAGAGAGAACCTGGCACACACAACCATAGGCAGAGCTGCTAGGAAGCACTTTGGGCTTTCCTCAATGAACAAAACCACTTTATTTTCACTGGCATTGCTAGATCTGTGTTCAGTCCTGGCAGCAAAATTTGTAAACCTTGAAATTTTGGCTCTTTGTACTTAGCCCCAGCTGTTACAAGTTGTTCCAGCTTTTCAAAGCCTACAGGATTGCACAGCATCTCCTACCACTGATCTTTTGAATGCCATCCACCTTTCAAATATTCATAGCTGAAGTGACTGTTTCCCTCCATGATGCTGACATAGCTTGTTTTACATGAGAGATGAAGAGGTTGCAACCCAGCTAGAGGAATATGGATTTTTAAGACCATCTTTTTTTTTTTTTTTCTTCTTATACTGGTGAACCAGAAGAACCAAGTTCAACAGGTTGTGAAGCCCTCATCCTGCATTCAGCCCACACTCATACACACAGGGATGAGATCTGCTCCAGGTTTGTAAATGGAGCAGTGAGACCACAACGAGGGGAAGATATCTGTTCTCAGTAAAACCCCAGCTGGTTGCTCAAGCCGTGGTACAAGAAGGGAATAGGAGACCATGCTGGAATTTTTGTGGTCACAGTCTGATCTCTGTCAGCTCTCCAGGCAATGCAGCTCCAAGGACATGCTCCTTATCCACAAAACAGTTGTACCAGAAGTGAGTGCTTCTGATTTCCTTTGATCTTTCCAGTTCATTGATATTCAAGAACTTCAAGGATCACAGAAATAAAATGCTTCTTTTTGACTTGATCTGTGAGAGTTTGAGACAAAGAGGTAAGAGCATCCCTCCCTCCATGCCGCTCACCAGGCAGATGACAGGTGAAGTTACATCTGTCAGACTCTGACACGGGAAAGCACGCAAAGTATGTAGAGCAGGCAAAAACAGCTTTGACCTTTCTGCCTCCCAAACAGCATGATTTCAAATTTCCTTACAAAGCAGCCAGACAAAAGGCATGGAAGCAGTAATCACAAATGCAGCCTGTGAAAGCCAGGTGGGCATGGGCTAGGTGATTTGTCTCACTTCAGGTAGTAGGAACAGGGAGAAAACTAATCTTTTTCCAGTAAGAGAAAGATAAGAAATTGGCCTCATTAACGGTGCAAACAAAAAGAATGAGCTCAAGCAGATTTAATTGTTCGACTGCCTGGGGATACCTTGTGCAAGATGAAATGTCCCTCAAAAGCAGCAATCTAGATGATGCCCTGAGGAGCACTCAGAGATACTCTGCTCCAGAGAGAGCACCAGGCTGCTTCTGGCACTCCCCAGTGCGCCAGGCAAGAGATGTTTCTATTTTCACTTATCATTTCTATCTACAAGAATAAAACTACAGATCTGCCCTCTCTAGAGCTTCAAACAGACAAAAAAAAAAAAAAGAACACTATACACATGGCATAAAAGTAAGGGGGGGTTGTCCTCCTCTGCTCCTATAGCTATAGGGTTTACAAGTGATGTTCAACAATTAAAAATAGAACTTACCATAAAAAACATCTACCTCTACAGCCCATCCACCAGAAAATGTTATCAGGAAGTATCCCTGGGATCAAAAACCTGTCTGCTCTTTCTGTTTTGGTTTAGGAAGCTTCTTGGACCACTCTGATCTCAGTGATTGCTGCTCTTCATTCTTTGGCCAGAACTATCCCCACAAAAGTGATTTGTGAGGTGGTGTTAGACTCCGATATCTCTGAAGCTGCAAGCCTGAAGTCAGGTGTCATGAATTTATGTAAGAATTGTAAGGTTATGTTAAGTGGCAGCTCTTGATGTTGAACGTCCATATCCAGTTCAGTATTTGCTCTCAATTTGCTTGAAGGTCGCTGTTCTCAGGGGCAGGAGAGGGTTGCAATGCAGGGGATGTAAACTAAGGAATTAAAAGGACAAAGCTCTGATCTCTGACATCCAGTGTCATTTCATGACGATTTGTAGCAGCAACTACTGTGATCAGTGTCCCTGTAGAAATGCATGGTGCTTATCTTCACTACATGCCTAGTTTTGACCCATAGCAATTACAACAGGGCAAACTCATTAATACTGGATGATACATTCGTACCTTGAAGCCAAAACATATTTTCCCAGCAACTTGTTAAAGAAGCTGTCCTGTCTCAGAGTCTTGCTGTTTTCATCTCACACTAACATATTTTTGGATTCCATATTTTTAATCACAGCCAAGGCACAGCCAGTCTTGCTTACCTTTACTTTTTGACATACCACTTGTTATTGCAGAATATAATGACAAGGCTTAAATCTATTTCCCAATGTGTAGGTTAAAACTAAATCAGAAAAAATACTAAATCAGGTAAAATTATGCCTGTCTAAAAGATGTATAGTGACCTGTATTGTATTTTTCAATGACATAACAAGAGACCAGGGTGTTTCCTCATGTTCATTGGCCTGCGTGGATAACAGTTGCTGGCTTTCTCAGACACACATGTTTTAGCAACTTCTACCTTTATTATAATGTGATTTCTTCAAACAAGAAAATGAAAACTTGATTCTTAATTACTCTGTAATAAGAATAAACAAACAAAAAAAATCACAGCCCCTTTTGCAAACTGTACAACTAAACCAAATTCCCCTCTCATTGTTCTGCAATCCCTTTCAAGTTCATGGAGTAATTCTTACTTTACATCCATATAAGAACTTGAGTCAACCCCACTCAATATTATTCAGTCTACAGTGAGGGAGAATCCATAGCTGAGAAAGTAGCAAAGATTTATTGCTGCAATGGATCAAGCTTTTGAAACTAAATAAAACTATTTGTGGCATAGTTTGTTAGCTAATTATTATTAACATGTTCACTCAGCATTGGCTCATAGGTAAAGCATTTAATGTGTAATTAATGAGTAGAGAAGAAATATTAAAAAATTGCAAATTTTGCAAAACTAAAAACATTTGATGTGTAATTTTTAACAGGGAATAAATGAAAAAAATGCAAATCTTGCAATATTTGCAAAATTGTGAATAACATTCTACTTGTATAAAAAATGATCCTCACTCTCTTCTCACAGGAGTGCAGGGGATTGTTGTGACCAACTCAAATGCACTTCAGACTCGTATCCTCACGGCCTCACATCAGACAGGCTGTTACATCACCAGGGAACAGCACATCTGAGCATCTTCGTGCCACTGAGCCTCCCGCCCAGCGCCCAGCCAGCTCCCAGGACCCCACCAACACAGGCACCATGCAACACCCTGAGGAAGTTCAATGGTTATCAGTACAGCCAGTTTAGGAAATTCTCAGTTAAATGAATTTTTAATCAAAAAAGAAGCTAAGTCTGCCAAAAAGAAAAGGATTTACAAGAAAATTAATAGTTTCTATTCATTCAATCTGTATTTTCCATTTAAGCATTTGGAAATTTTTCCTCTCTGGTTTGAAATTATCTTCTCTCTTGAGTTTTGGGACAGGTTTTTGTATCATTATTGTTACATACAAGTTAGGTGGTCAAAATCAACACGAAACATTTAGAAATCTTAAAAAAAAAAAAGTATCGGTTTCCCCAAAATGAAATTATTTCCCTGAATTTTTGGTCTGAAAAGAGTTCAGAGGTCAACATTCTTTGTTCCTCTGTGAAACAACAGCAATTTTTTTCCAAATTAGAAATCATTTTAAAAGTGATTCCAAGTGTTATCCATCAGTCACTTACCCTCTGACCTGAGTTTACTTCCCATGGCCATAACTAGTAAAGTCTATTTCTGCTACAGAAAATATTTCTAGGAAATAGGGGAACGATGATGAAGTCCTATGGCTGACTCAGATTCATCAAAACACTTAATGAGATTTTTTTAAACATACTTTGACTCCTTCATGCTTGCCTAGATCTGCTCCTAATAACACATCTGGGATCAGCTTCTAGACACTATCTGTACTCAGATTTTATTCAGATTTATGTGTTTACTCAGCACACTAACTAATTTGACTTAAATTGGTTACTCTCTTCAGAAATAAATCTGACTACATCTCCAGTTTCAAGGCATTTTATTGGTTAGTAAAATATTTTACTATTTAGTTGGTTAAAAAAGCGCCTCTCCTAAATAAATGACGTTCCTCTGATGCATAATGAACACAAGAGTGTTCACTATAATGAACCATCCAGATCTATAAACTGAATGTTACTGAAATGAATTATTTTCTAACTTGTAATTCATAAGTCGAAGCTCAACAGGTCTCTGAATACAGCCTGTATTATAGAGCTTATCACATACATTAATATCTAAAATACAAAGGCAAGTTCTGTTGCTACTGCTTTTCCACCTGTCATAATTTATGCTGAAGGGTAGGATATTAATAAATGACAAACCAACCTCAAAACCTTTCCTAAAATGCACAGTCCCAAAAGGCCATTATCAAGATTTATTTCTAGATTCAGCAACAAGACTAAGCAGCAATGCAGAGTGTCTCCTAAACACTGTGCTTTACTTTCCCCAGTGATGTTTGGGAATGCCATCAGTTTTCCAGCCCTGGTTACAGCCCAACATCTGCCTACACTTCCACCCAGCATGGGCAGTTCTTTCTTGGCTGCCAATAACAGGTTTTTGGACTCAAAACCCAAAAGTTATTTGATCACCAATCTATCCCAGACTCTGTGAGAACCAGGTACCCAGCACACTCTGGGTCCAAGCTCTACATCTTGCAGCAAATTAACCATGTTAGGGAACAAATGTTGCAAAGGAAAAGATGAGCCAAACTCTGTTACATGCTGGGGGTCTTAATCACAAAGTTCGTTAGTGTTTTAATCAAAGGACAAGCACAAGCATCTTCCCCAGTGGTCCCTGTTGCAGCTGACACTGGATATCAGATGGTGAAAACTTTTCAGAAGGAAACTTATGGAAACATTTCAGAAATGCTCTACTAGCTCTCTTTACCCCAAGCCCTTATTTTGCTTTCTTAAACTGATGGAGCAGTTAAAGCAGTATCTGTGCTTTTTATCCCAAGGAATTGCATATGGCAATTTTCATTTTTCATCTAAAGATGACATTTTGGAGATATCTGCAAAATAGCTCCTTGAAAGCCACACAAAACTCAAACTGTGATATATTTTTTGACATTAATCTCATTTAAATGTGATTGAAATCCATTTCAATTTAAAAAAAAAAAATGTACAGGAAATATGAGGGGTTTGGGGATATTTTCTGCCTCATAGGCCTCATTCCTAAGTTCCTGATGAAACACAGGAAGAACTTGAGCCTATTTCCATTTGGAAAGTTTCCCTCATCTCCACTAATTTAGAAAGGTGAGTCACCAGCTACCTCCCTAGCAAAAGCTAAATTTCCTCAGTGATATCTTCCACCTGCAAAAGCTGCATCTGTCCGCATGCGGCTTATATAAGGCTGAATGGCTACTGTCCAATTAGCTATTGGTTATCTAATCCTCTTCCCTAATGCAGATAAATGATTAAGCACTTCCATAACAAACTACCTATATGGTACTCTGACATTTTCACAACCATTTCTGTGTCTAGCACACACCACATCTCAGCAATCAGGAGAGAAAACAGTTTTATTCCAAGCATGGACAGACTGGGCAACAATACCTGCTGCTAAAACTCACTCATCTCTGTGCCAAGATGTTTGTCAGCTTTTGGTGCTATTTTTTTCTCCAAGTTTTCAGATATGATGTAGCCAAGTTTCAGAGTATTTCCTAAACTGAGCACATATTCCCATTTCAGGCCATCTCCCTGCTAATATTCCACAGTTTAAGTTACATGGCTGTCACAGTATCATAAATCTACTCAGTTCTTCATTTGCAGTTGCAGAGAGCAATAACACCAGTGTTAACAGAAATCTCTACTGTTGACATACGTGTTTTACACTTTGTTAGATGCAAAAAATCAGCATTTCAGCTCTGCAGGTCTAAGTGTTGCCTTAGCTAATGATTTCCCTTTGCAAGACTCCCCTGGATTTCTCCCGACACCCTGAGCTTGCCAAAGGACACATAATGACGTGTTACAGAAAATATCACTCCAGTGTGGTTCCAAACCTGTTCAAAATCTGGGTGTGCAAGAAACCCTCCACAAACCCCTGTCTCTGTATTAAAAAAAAAAAAAATAGAAAATAGGTAATTTCACATATCTACTCATCTTTTATAAGCATTCCCACATTTATTTAAATTACTTTATTTAAATTAAATTAACCAATATACTTGGTTATATTTGCATAGTGCTTTGAAAATGAAAAGTATGTGAAGGAATGCAGCAAATGTATCAGCCTAATTTGCTTTCTTGTTTTAGAGCAGGAGTAACACTACAGAGTGCAGTGGAGTTGTTTTTAATGAATGTCAGCATAGGAAGAAAGAAGTAGGCCAAGTACAGGTATGTTTTATTAAATACTCTGAGCTCCTACGCACACAGTATTAACAGTAGGATAAAATCATATGTGAGGCTCATTTGCAAAAGAAATTTGGATAAAATATGTGGGAGATATAGAAGCAAGGTTAATAGTCTACAGAAGAAAACCCGTCATAATTTTCAAGCTGGAAAGATGAGGATGCTTCAAGAGTTTCTTATGGGAGAACAAAATTATATATCTTCATAAATAATTAAGATAATATACTCTAATATTACGTTTTTTATATTTATCAAGTCTGATAATAATACCAAATTATAAGAGGCCGTAAGTTAAGTAATAGACACCAGGGAATTGCATAAGATCCTTAAAGTTTCAGACACGGGACCTGAACTGTGGAAAACAACAAAGATCTAATTTGTTTAGGGCCAACATGGATACATCTTATAGCTGGAACATTAAGGATGTCCATGACAGGACAGATCTGCAATACATTGGTAAATGTGCCTGTGTGAACACCTACAAGAGTACAGCAATAATGTACTTACCTGTTGCTTGCAATGACTCCCTGCCTTTAAAAATGTAACTGTCACCCATATCTCTTCTCTCAAAGTGCAAGATGATTGGATCAGTCCAAGAGAAAAGACTGTAAAGAGAATGTAAATTAATGAGCACACTGGCAATCCAGAAAATTAACAAAACCTGGCAATAATGCAAAGGCAAATTGCTCTGACATTATTTTGAATACTGTTGTCACAGGTTCATTGATTTTCTGCTTTCAAGAAGTGTGTCATTCACCTTATTCTTGGCTCATTAAAACAAATACTTTCACACTAAGAAGGTTGGATCATCACCTTCAGAGTGTATGGACTTGAAAATAAAAATATCTCAACCTTTATAGTTAATGCAGGCTCATATTTTATAGTAATGGTGCATAATGGATATGGTATCAGCCCACATTCATTCTAAACTACTTTATTACGCAAAGAACTTCAATAAATCATATATATTAAAAGTCACCTCATTTTATAGTTACTTGGCTTGCAAAGTCAAGTACTCAAAAATTAGATAATACCTAATTTTCTCTGAAGCACTGAATTCATTTTCTCTCATGCAATTAATTTGACAGGATACTTTGAGGGAAATAGTGTGCAATTAGGCACCATATACCTAGGGTAGGTATATATGTTGTGGTACCAGTCCATAAATGTGTAAGTTGGTAATTTAAAAATGGATAAGCAACAAATAAATACACTATGGGCTACATGTGTTGAGCAATATAGACTAACAGGTTGGCAAAATGTATTACAAAATGATGAAAAAGACTACTTTTTTCACAGACACAAAGGCCTGTAAACTGGCCATGAATGTAAACTGAACAATTTCTTCCGAATATGACAAAGCTTTTAACTGTTAGAACCAGGTGTAGTTTCAGAAATCTCTTCTACAAGAGAAGTTAGCACAAAAAAAGCTAACAAATTTTAAGCTGGATGTATTTCTGAAGAAACACGATGCACTATCTCTGCAGGAGCATTGACTCAATATGATAACAGTGGAGATGCCTTCCAGCCTAGGTCCTGTGATCCTAGGTTTCTTCTCCCTTTATTTGTTTGCTTGTCTTTCACATTGGCTTGCTTTCCTCACATGCTTTGGAAAAGCATGCAAATGAATCAATGTGTTAATCATTTTATGCAGCAAAATGATAGCAAAAAGCAAAGGAAGCAGGGTTCAGACACTGAAAAGCCTGGCAGCCTAAATATCTTCTGATCTTGATCACTATCTCTAATTGTTACTATCCCTTAAATGTAGAAATTCATCAACAGTTTTTCAGCAATAAATAATTAATATAAGTGAGATGAAGAGATTAATGTAATTAACTGCAGAAAACATCCGCAGAAGCTAGCTATTCATTAAAAAATGAAAATACTGGCACTTGGCACGGTCTGATCTAGGAGAGCTGCTCTCTCAGCTGAACTTAAATCCCTAATAAACTGTTTTCATGTGTACAGAAGGTTAGGTCTTTCATGCCACCATATAGAAACCACAAAATTAAAACCAACACTTTCAAGACAGCCTAAATGTTGTTTGCTCAGCCCAGCTTTCTTGCTTTTGGCTCCCACTGATATTTTCCAACATTCTTTTCATGTATACTGTCAGTTCAAGGTTATTGTTGCTTTCCTGGTGGGAAACATGCCTACGCTCCAGGAGTGGTGTGACCATGCTCCATCCCTAGAATATTTTAGCTTTTTATGATCTGTTTGCTATTTAGTCACAGTGTGCTTTCCCCTGGTAGTAGAATTCACAGGTAATATTCAGTGCCAAAGACGTCCCATAAATATGATGGACTATATGATTGCTGTCATTGCATCCTCCAAGCACAGTGTCAGAACAAGTGCTGAAGACAAGCTCATAGATAACAGGCTCTCTGGGCACGTTTTACTGGCGTTAAGTGTGACAAATGCTATAAAATCAGCAATGAACATGAGGCGCTTACCAGTCTGACACTATCAGTAGAATCCTGGATCGCATTCAGCACAGAAGCCTATATTTCATGATAAACTGTTTTTCTTTTATTTTCAGGCTGAACATCTCAGGGAATAGTTAAAATACAAAATATTATCAGAGACTCCAGTAAATATTACTTTAACAGAATAAATACAGTGATCTTCTTTGTTAATTATTGTTTTCTCTGACTCCAAGGACCCAAATGTGATTTACCATTGAAACATTCTGTTTTCTGTTCTTCCAGCACAGCTTTTGTTTCATTTTCCTGGCTCCAAAAGCTCTGAGTTTTATTCCAACACAAATCTTCTCACATGCAGAGCTTGAGAAATTCCCCCAAGATTTTCTGGCTGGCAGACCTCTAGCATTTGCCTGAGTGCTCAGGGCTGTTTTTCAGCCTCCTGTTCTTTTACAGGTGACTCCTCTTTCTATATACAACTGTTCTGTGTTTTATTTGCTTTATTTCTCATCTCCCCCTCTAAACTGTTTAGAACATATTTATACATATATATGTATTTTATTGTGTAAGATTTATTATACCTTACATAATAAACCTGAATGAATATTACATAGCATACTATATAACACTAAAATGCAGACTGCTATAAAAAAACTAACTTTGGCATCTAAATGCATCAGACTAGACTTGTCTAGTTTACTGTATACAGCACACAATTTCTATGCAAAGTCTTACCAATAATTTTTGGTCTTTTAGATCACTTTTGCTAAGATATTGCCTTAAGGAAGTGAAGTTTTGCACATGCTTTGGTTGCCATGTGAAGTACTCTCAGACCCATTTGCTCTTCTTCAAAACCTGCCTGCCTATGCAGTATAAAAAAGAACACCACTGCCATTTAGAGTTTATTTCATGAGTATGCCCTCCAACTTTTTCCTGTTCATGTGAGATGCAGCCTGTCACAAGCAAGTTCTGGAAATCTACATGCAAGGAAGCTGTGGCATTAGATCCAAGGAGCAGAAGAAACACATAATGTAAGTTGGACAGAGAATGTGTTTCTCCTGGGAGAAAGGAATTAACAGCCATCTCCATTCCTTATCCCTCAGTCCTGAACAATTTTATATATATTTCTATTATATATATAAATAAAAAGATATATACACACACACACAAAAATCTAAAAACCCAAAAAGGAAGTAAAAGTACAGCAGAAAGCAAAAAAAGGTTTAGGTCTAAGTTTTGAAAATTTGGAAGCCAAAAACTACAAAATCCAGATAGGTCAGCTAATTTGAAACTTCTAACCCTGGTGAAAGTTTTGCAGAGCACCACCAGAATACATAATAGTGCAGTGAGGGTTCAACTGTCATGTGACTGAGGCAACTTCATTCCCTTCCCCATAAACCCAGTGCTTCTCTCAAAGAAAATTGTTTTTTCCTTGGAAAACAATTTCTGAAGATACAGTTTTAGATATCACGTAGAAAAACAGGATTAAAATCTCTGTTTGTGAGTCTACTTCTGCTCTGATTTTCTCTAATCAGTCTCCAGAGCTCTTTCAGTGACTAAAAAGTGTTTAAGTAGTTATGACAGTAAAGCAGTCACAGACAGAAGAAACAGCCGCCTTTCTTTGCACACTTCATTCCAGAGTGCTACAGGATGAGTATGTTGCACTGGGGTTACAGAGAAGCATTTTTCTTTTCACTGGACAGAAACTGGCCATTTTCTGCCACTTTGCACAACACTATAAGCTAGTCCTGTATTTTGCCATGTCCTTTCTTTTCTTTGCAAAATAAACAAGGAAACTGCTTACTCGTGGCAGTAAGTTAAGAGTTCAATTAATTAATGCACTGTGTGCAGATTGCATGTAGATTTTTGTACCTGATGGAAAGGAGGCCTATTTTCAACTTCTTCCTGCTCATTTATTCATGAGGATAACAGACAGCAAAGCAGCAGCATATTGCAGCTAGCAGTAAGGTATAATTCCTTCAGACAAGAACAATTATAAGACAGACCAACAGCGAGGCTCTGTAGTCTGCTTCCACTGCAATGTATGTAGAGTCAAGGGGAAAGTAAATTAAAAGCTTGAGTGTTCTGCTTCTCGGGGCATTCTCTGCAGCCAAGAACAAAAAAGAAAAATCTTATATTGCTTGACACTCAGTAGAAGCTTTTTTTTTTTTTTTTGGAGAAAAGTGAAATCTTTTTCTTCTCCTTTTTCCTTCTAAGCAGTTCTCACTACCTTGCACATTAAATACAATGGAGCACAGTTCATTCAGGCTGAATCCAACCTCCACTGCACACCGCAGCGGCACCACGGTGCTGATGCTGTACAGTCAACAAGGGAAGAGAGAGAACAGAGATGAGAAAAACCCCCTGCTTTAGGCAGCAGCACTGGTGTTGTTATGTACTGCATGCCCAAAGGAGAGCCTGAAGTGAGACTTGAGAGAGCTGAGACTTGTAGGTTACACGATCCAGCCCTCATGAGCAGCGTGAGTCACATCCTCGTTTGCAGTAAAATGTTACCAAGTCCCAGTAGGACTGTCTCCTCTTTCCAGTTTGGGTTTTTTTGGGTCAGACTCAAAACAATTCAGATTTGATTACTTCTGAAATTAAAATCCTACTTTCTATGTGAAGACTTGTTAAAAATTCCTGTTTCATTTGATGTCAGAGTAACTTTTTGCAAGCCTACATGAAAAAATACTACCAGCTCAGATTCACACAGACAATTCATTATCTAGTTTTTAATTTAATTCTTTAGAGTGGATTAACTTATTCTATTACCATGATAGCTTTATAATTGCCATCAGTTGACTGAGTTTAAAGTGACCTACATGATGAAAGCACAGGGGCAAGTGTTGATCCTCTGTTCACTGACAGAAACTTGGGTAACTCCACGAGGTCAGTTGAATCAGGGAGATGAAAAGGAGAGCGTTGACTTTTTGGACAAATCTATGGAAACCTGCCATGTCACAGTATGGTGTCCATGGGACAGGGTTTGAAGACCACTGTGAGAAGGTCCTGGACCTTGGCAGTTAGACATATACATGGGATCACAACCGTGGCTGCAAAAACAAAGAACAACAGAGGAGAGGGGAATCTGATTCAGGAAAGGTAACCAGTCTCTTATTTTTTCAAAAGGGAATGTGATGGAATAAGAAAATCTTTTGAACAGGACATAACTTCCAGCTAAGGACAGCTGAGGATAAATATGTTTTTAAAAATGTGAGGACTCATTTGGATGGTAATGGGAAGGGTAACAGAGTGCAACTCTTCGTCATGCAGATCTCTCACTACATTACCCAAGAGAGATGACAGCAGCTTCAGAGATGAGAAAAGAGAAAGAATTTCTTAAAATGCTCTGAGCAATACATACAGAACAGAACACACAGAACATTGCTGAACCAAGGGAGCAACTTAGGTTACTTGAAATTTAAAGCTGCTTTAAGGATGCTCAGCATTGTGCTGAGTTATAACAACTGCTTCAGAGAAATTTTACCAACAAAGAATGCCCAAGTGCATGTTATTCCTCATCCACCCCTACCTTTTCTGCAATTCATTCCTCCCATCCTATTTCTCATCCTCTCACTTCTTACCTTTGCTACTCTGGAGACTGTGGAGGGAGCCAGTATGAGCCATTACAGGGGCAACAAGATGCCCTAGGGCATCTGATGTGCTGGTAATTCCAGACTAGAAATCTGGGATAGGATGCAGCTCCCTGGTCACAGAGAGCTCTCTCTCATCATAACCACTAAATTGATGCAGAGATTTCTCTCGGGCAAGGGATCTATTGCTATTCTGTTCTCTGAATATGTATTTCAGAAAAATCACGTGTTCCTGTCATAAACACAACTCAACATGTTTGTTAAGTGCTTGCTCTGCAGTAAAACACCTATTTGCACATTCCTTGAGTTAGATCTGGAACAAATATTTTCAGAGAGATGAAAGAGCAGCAGCAGAACAATATACTTGCTGCCATCTACAGAAAGCAAGATGAGCCTAGCAATGAGACTGGAGAAAATAACTCGGGGCTAAGGACAGAAAATTTCAGAGCACTGGCAATATCAGATAGTCAACTTGGATAAAATATTGAGAAATATGAGATTGGCTTGAGAGATAATAACACTCACAGTAGCCCAGAGCTATAGAGTCATGAAAATTCATAGGATGAAACTGGCCACAATGTAAGATGTTGTGTTTGTAGAGTAGCTGTATGTCACAGTGAAGGAATTTTCAGTAATGAAACCATCACAGCTGCTTCAAAAGATCTTAAAAGTTATTTTAAAACACATAGCAATGCAGGTTAATTTAAACACAGCATGGTTTCTTCAATTCAGATAGATTTCTAAGACACCAGGTACATATTATGCATTCAATGCAGCACAATACTGTGAAGGATCTTTGAGATAAATGGAAGATTAGTAGCAGACTTTTTAACTAAGAAAAAAATAGACATAACCAGAAATGCTCAGAAACCAAATAAACAGCAGAAGATTTTAAAGTACAGAGCACATGCACTAATGTTCATACAGGAGGTACAGCTCTGAGGAAAGCGTTGAAGAGGGGTGAGACTGAAAAACAAGAAAGTGCAGATGAAATATGAGGGTTTTCTGCTTTTCATAAATATTTCCAATACATCAATACAGACAGCTCTGGACAAACTATGCTACAGAACTTTCTACAAACAATCTGCTCTGAAATCTGAAAAGATTGGAAGTCACATGAATGAAGTTGGGTTGATCAAAACTAAACAGAAATTGGAATAAAGCTCTGAGGATCAAATAACAAGAGAATTTTGAAAATAGACAGTGAAGTAAATTTGAAGTTATTCTAAATGAGTCATTAGAATAGTGCACAACTTCTACACAGGGACACACATGTTGGTTTTCTCATGTGTCGTGTAGGAAAAGCATTATTTTTCCTGGTGTTCAGCTATGAACTTTGTGTAGAACAGTCATCTTAAGGGCCAGTTCTATCAGAGTTCATCTCCCAAACAGTTCAGATCCCATAAATACAACCAGGCTATTTCTAGAACTGACAGAAATATTTCCAATAAGCAATTTTCTCAACAAAATATCTTTTTTTTTCTAATGCAGCATAGCTTCTAGCCAAATATTGTTTTTAACACAGGTTTTTTGTTCAGGAGGATTTTTCTGATCTGGGGGGGGATTTCTGATTAGAATAAGTTGCAAAGAAAAAAAGTTCCATAGTTGATTTCAGAAAACATAACAGTTCTGGCTGGTGATAGAGATGCTGAAGTTAAGAGTTAGCAGATCAGTACGCAACAGTTTGACCAAGTGGAGAAACAATTTGGGGCTGGGAGCTGGCACTGGCACAGTTCAGGTTTACATAGATCGTTATATACTAAGGGCCATTTTCTAGACAAGGTAAGATTAAAGCCAAAATTTAGCAGACCAAGACCATGAAGTTTGATTTCCCAAACGAGCACTGGGGCTATTTGGCCATTCTGGAATGTGGGAAAGTATTTCCCCACTTTTTGTGGAATATTTTTGAGAAGTCTCATTTACACTGGAAATGGAAACTGAAATGAACTTCAAAGTGTTGAGAGGTACAATTTAAAAACTCTCTGTCGCTATGGCCTCTAAGCTTTTGAAAGTCTCTCTCTTGGAAGAAGACTTGGTTCATGGGGACTCTGTCAGGTAATACCTCAGGCTTGGGCACAGAGAAGAAGCATGCAGCAAAATTTAGTTTCAAATTAATTAGACTTAAATTAACACAGTTAAGAGAAACTGAAATATGGACGTAGTACCAGCAACAGGTAACAAAAAGAGCATTTAGTTGCTTCCTAATGAATATTAGATACAGGATATATAATAGTTTGAGTGAAAGACAACATCTTAAGAAAAATCGGATTACTTATACTTACTTTTGTATATTGCCCTGATTTACAGATAACTATGTTTTTCCCCGAGATACACTTCTACTGACTGTAGAAGAAAGATTTTGAAGAACATCTTGAAGATGCTAAAGGATTTTCCTTCTGTTTCTCCTTCATTTCTTTTTCCAGTAGAGAATATGAAAAAATTACAGGGCTGTAATTTGAGCTGAAATAAGTTTGTACTTATTTCAGAAATACATCATTCTCTTTGCTTTTCTATTTTTTCCTTTCCTTGCCATCTTACTGAGTTTTTTGTATAAACAGTACTTTGCATGGAAAAAAAGGAAATATTGATAGCTATTACCAGTTAATGAGAAAAATCTGACTCTCCCTCATTTTTTCCTCATAAGAAATAGCCTGTAAACAGCTTTTACTGAAACCAAGAAAGACATTTTAACAAATCTGTGATTTGGGGCTCTTCTTCCTGCAGGAAATAACTCCATTCCAATAACAAAGTACTGACTAGAACATGAACCCATCATCCACAAAATACACTTAGACCAGAAGACTGCTGTTATTCTGATTTTTAATAAGTTTTATAATCAGCATTTCATAGCTTGAAAAAACATATTTTTTTTGTATTGCATTTTTAGTAAATACATTTTATAGCAATACCTAATCAATTCACAAGGTGAAAAATCCATGGATCACAAAAATAAGGGTGTTTAAAACAATGATCTGCCTCCTTTCACAGACCAGAGCCACCTTTCATCATTTTAATTCCTCAGAATTTCAAAGAACCTTCATAAGAAAATGTCTTCAAAAGGAGCTTTTGAACAACCCCTGATGCAGAAACCTGGAGCCCTGACTGCTGTCAGACACCACCTGGGTGCCTAAAATTGTTAGGCTCAGGAAACAAAGGAAGAAGCATGGATTTAAATCAACTATTTAATTTCTACACTTTCAAAGGACAAAGCAATAGTGAAATCATCTTAAAACATAAGTAGAATTATAGTTTTCATCCACATATCCCAGACTGACAGTGAATTTGGGTACCATGACTCTATTTTGCCTCCAAACACCATAACATCTCTTAATGATGAATCACAGCTCGCTCCAGGGGCAAAACTTTACAATTTTATCCCAATAACATCACACGTATCCATAGCTTCCACAAGTACAAACAATAGCTCCAGCTGCCCAACACAGGGTCAGCATCACTTACAACCAATGTCATTGTGGTGGGTTTAGCCTGGCTGGAGCCAAACACCACACAGCTGCTCACTCACCCTCCCCTGTCCAGGAAATTGAGAGAATCAGCAGGGTAAAAGTGAGAGAACTCATGGGTTGATCTTTTTTATATATATATAAAAAAAATCAGAAATAAAATAATAATTATAATAACAATTATAACAGTAATAATGGAATATACAAATGAGTGATGGACAGTACAATTGCTCACTACCCACTGACCAATGTCCAAGCTATCTCCAGAACAGAGAAAATTCTGAAACTAAAATCACAATCTCCAAAGCGAGCAAGAGCCCAAGAGATTCAGCCAACCTTCATTTATATACTGAACACGATGTTATATGATATGGAATATCCCACTGGCATATCCAAATACCAATTTAGGTTTGTTAATTTACTGCACTTCCCCTGAGTTTATTCTGCACCTGTAGACTAGCCAAACATGGGAAGTTGGAGTATTCTTGGTTTTCTTAGTAACAACTAAGAACATCAGTGTATTGTCAGCATCCTTTTCATAACAAATCTCACACTGAACCCAAAACACAGCACTATCCTAGCTTTTAAGAAGAAAATTAGCTCTATTCTAGCAAAACCAAGCTACTCATCATACCTCAACTTTATCTTGTGGTGGACATCCCAGTCGCTTTCTTTTCGCATTGGCTGAGACACAGAATTTAAGGTTAAGGGATCAGAAACTTTGGGAGAAATCCAGCTATGCTGAAACTGCTGGAAATACTTCATTGATTTCACAGGGTTCAGCAGGCTGCTCCCATACTCTCCACAAAAATCACCCAAAATATCTGTTCCTTCTGTCAGTGCAGCCAATATGAGCAGAGTCAAACCACAGAGGAATCTGCTCTCCTACTTTCTCTTTTATTTGATACCAGGCAGATATTTGGGATGCAAACTCTGATGTCTGTTTAATTTGCAGTTGAAAAGCACTATAACACCAATTATCAAACACATTCCTACTGATCTGTCTTAGAAATCAAGTGTCTGCTTAACACACGGGTGTCATCCAGAACCATCACTGAAAGAGCAATGGAAACAAGACATGGAACCAACAAATTAAACTTGCTAAAGCTTTACCAGAGTATCACAAAGCTGCCCTAAGTAGCACCTACATGACTTAAACAACAGACAAGTGCCCTGGGAACAAACAGGGAAATGGCTTCTGACACTCTAAAGCATTTTTTCCCAATGGAAATAACAGCAAATCTGATTTAAAATGAGACAGGCATTGCCTACTGTTGTGTTCAATGGAAGTTTGGTCTTGTCCTTGTTTTGATCTGTTCATCCGAACAAAGAGTGAGCACCATTAGTAAAAGTAACTAAATAACAAGTATCCTACCTGGAAAGTATAAATTCTCTGTAATGCTGTTATCTAATTATTCAAAGAAGAGTGTGCTACAAAATCTTTTTTTTTCTATTTCATTAATTTGCTCTGGAGATCCTTTGCTAACTGTTTAAAAAGAAACAAACAAATTGAGGAAACCAATCAAATTCAGTCAACCAAGCAACCATAATCAGCACTGGCATATATGATAAATCAGGACTCATCCCCTTTTGTATTTGGAAAGGTAACATGGCATAACTGAATTTGGTCAAAACAATTTAAATGAGTCCAATGAGTCCAAAACATTTTAAAAAATCATGTCAGTAAGGTGTCCTTATCTTTTGTTTAACAAGTGCTGCTGTGGCCTTTGGTAACTACTGCCTAATGCTTCCCAATTTTTCTTAATCTAGAAAATATCCAAATCCCCTTTTAGTCTTCCCATTGACTTCAGTATCTCTGTTACCTTCTTGTTTTGTTGTTTAAATCCTGTTAGCAGCAATAATGATTAAATTGTGTATATTGCTGTCTACATATAGAAGTGACCCATTACAGCTTGAGGTCAATACAAACAGAACAAAGCAACCACAATTGCAAGCAACATATAAATCTACTGACCAATAAATATGCCTATTAATATTATTAGCCTATCATTTGCTATCATTTGCTTATTACATATTAAAAATAAAAAAAAAAATTAGGTGTAGCTTTTTCCCATTTACTTTCCTAATATTGAAGGATAGATTTTTTTTTTATGCTGAATTGAATCTAAAGGAAAAATTAGGTCCCTCTTTAAGACAAGCATAACAGCTTGCTGTTTACAGAACCAAAATATAAACTTAGTACTCAACAATCAGTGTTCTGAGAACTAAAAAAGTCTTTGTATTAAAAGTATACAGCTAGAGTTTCAAAGAAATAAAACTGTCCTTACTATCATGGAACTAACTGAAGCAGTTGTAAATTAGGGAAGAGACAATAAGACTGTCTGTAGAATAAATATACAAAGATAAACTGTAAAAGTCAAACTCTCTGAGCATAAAGTTTTACTTCTTTTTTCCTGTGAGGTAAGAGTCTGGTTTGAGACAATCACAGTAGGTAAACTTAAAAATAAATTAGCACAAAGGTACAAGCACTCTTCTTACAAACAGAAAATTCTGGAAATATTTTCTCCTGTCTTCAGATGAAAAAGAGCACATGGTCATATAATATATAATGCTCATATTAAGAAAGTTCCTGACCCTAAAATAAATGTCTTTAGGGAATTGAAGTACAAAGTAAATGAAACCATTTTTTAGTTTTTATACCATCTGTTATTAATTCAAATTTCCATTTAACACAATGACTCTAAAATGGCCTGCACACTGGGAGATAATTGTTGAACTAAAACATTAAACCAAGATAAAAAATTTTGATAGAGCTGGGTTTGTTTCAGTGGGCCTGGAATTTCACACTGAAACATTTCTGCTCAAGGGCTTAAGTTGAGTTATAAACAATCTGTTCAAGTTGGTTTTGTTTGGAAAATATTTTTTTAAAGCAAATTGTACTTATCTAGTCGCTTTTAGTTGACTTAAAATCTATGGAGACAAACACTTATTTTTCTGAATACAAGAGGTCCAGGAACTATAAGCCAGTTTTCTAGTTTGTGATTCCAACCATACTTTTCCTCCAAAAATTCTCTAAAAAAGAAATTTTATCTGTTGACTTTCTCCTAAAGCCATGATAGAAAATGAGTTTCTCATTATTCCTCTGGTTCTTTTCTACTTGTATTTTTGCTTCTCCCATTTTTCTCCACTTACCACTGAAACCTGTTCCATCGAGGAGTGAAGGTTGAGGATGGGAAGGAAATAGGAGATTGCAAACTATTAAATTCCAATCCCAGCATTTACATGATGGCAAGTCCTTGGCTTTTTTCATCTTTGACTGAAGAATTAGCTGTTTAATTGTTCATTAATTAGTGTGACATATCTAGTATGTGCATCACCTTTATTGAGACTTGTGGTTGCCTATAGATCAAAAATTTGGACCAGAAGCTTGATGCCCTAGTTTCTGCAGCCTAATCAAAGGGTACTTGGCAAAGCTAATGGTGCAGTGATGTGTCTGGAAATGATGGGGAAATGATGGAAATTTTTAAGTTATGTAGGGCCCAGTTTCAGACCATGTGGAACTAAGCACTGTTCTGGTTTTTGCACAACCCTGCCTTTAATGTCCTTCATGATTAACAAAAGGGCTTCTCTCAGCAGAGAAAAGAGACTCAAGTCTCTGAATAAAGAGAATAATAGCTTCTTTCTATTAAATATAGTCCTGAAACAGGAGTAGGTGCTAAGGAGGAGAACACTGTGACATTGTGACATTCAATAGCATGACATTGAATTGAGGCAGCATGATGAGATGCAACCCACATATGCTGGTCATTGCCACTTTCAGAAATGACAGCAGAAAGATTTCTAAGATGTATTTTCATCTCTCACACTCAATAGAGAACAGTGATCTTAACACCCACGTGCCTGACACAGAGCTGGGCAATGATTTGAAGAGACGACAATGAAATAACATTATCTCACATTGAGAAAATGGAATTACTTTGGAAAATATCATTATTTGAAACAACTATATGTTGATTCTTTTATTGCCATGAAACTATGCTTCCACATTTTGTAAATAAAATTAAAAATGCTACAAGACAATTGTTTTTAACCATTAGAACATCCCAATAATTTTAGATGCTGGAGCAAAGAAAATAATTTCTCAACAAAATATTTCTAAGACCTACATATGCTTTTCTGTAGTTTTCACTTCTGTGGTCCTTTATATATTTTTCTCATAACAAGCAAAAAGGTAGTTATTAGAAACCAGATGTGGATTTTATGGTCCAAAAAGATGGGGAAATCCCACTGAGTTGCGCTGTCCCAGGAGAAGACAAGTTTGAAACTGTCCTCAAAATTTTCTTCAAGAATAAAGTTGTTATAAGCTGCTTCCCCCTTAGCATTTGCTTGGCTGTCATGCCCAGGCTCACTGAAAACATCAGGCTTCAGCCTTCTCTCCAGCCTTGCTCACTGATCTGCCAGCAGTGTACATGGAAAGAAGAGCTGCAACATCACACAAGTCCTCTGTGCCACTGTGTAGTGGTTTGCACATCTTTCCCCTTCACACCCCAGTTTGCCTTGCAGGTCAAGCAGGGTCCTTGTCCTTTCTTTGCCCTGTAAGAAGAGTTCATTAACTGCTTGCTTTTAAGCAGTCACCCAGCATCTTTTTTGCTATCTGTATTATCACGTTATCAGGGCTTGAATGATGCAGCTGAGTCAGGTCCCTGGAGCTTGACTAGAGAGCTGGGACTTACAATGTCTATGATGTTAACATAATTTCCCCAGCTTCAATTAGGTTTTGATCTAACGCAGTTGTTTCAAAGTCTCTTCATGAAATTGAAGTCTTTGTGTTCTCTGTGACAGGGGTTTTAGAAATAGGTTCAATCAAGGGTCGGTATAAAGCTGTAGGCACCATTAGAGACATTTCTGGTGGCATAATGAGCTGCTCTGAGGCGTTTGCTCAGACTGGCCCTGTGACTGATCGGTGAACATCAGCATTTTATTGTTCTCCCTAAATGCATTTGTAAATCTACTGTTTTCTTAGTCATGTTTCTATTTGCCAGTAACTCAACCTAATGGAATGAGGTGGTTTTTAGGTGTATTAAAAAGAGATTTTATTAAAACATTAGAAATATCCTCAAAAAGCACAGAAAGCAAATATCCATTTCCCCCCATAAACAATGCTTGGGCAAAAAAAAGGCCTCAATGAAAACAACAGAATAATTTTCATTCACTTTGACAGACTAGGGGTGGGGACCTTTAATCACTGTTTAGTCTTGGAAGATATGACACAACCTTAAAATGTTAGTACAGTGCATACTTCAAAGCATTTGCAGACCCACACTACCAGATATCAGATTAAAAAAAAAAAGAAAAAAAAAGAAAAAAAGAGACTGCTTTCAAGCTTCAGGCAAGTAAAAGGTCTTATATTCTCATTTTGTTTGAATACAGTTTTTAACAGTGCAAAGAATTTTATGCCAGGGCAACAACCTTATACAATACTTGCTGTAGTTTCTCTGATTTCTTTCCTCTTGACTCAGATTTATATTTGCAAGGCAGACAATTGCTCATGCTCCTAAGCTATAAAATGATGTCCAGTTTACAGGAAAAATCCATCTTCTTTAAAAATACTCACCATTCTTCAGTGATATCCCTAATTCCTAACTTAGAGCAAAGCTTCACACCATTTCAGTTGCTCTATGGAATAGTGCTGCAAAATTATTTTCCTAAGAGAATTCCTTCCCATTAGTGATGTATTTACTATTGCCACTACCTGCAACCAAGCCATGGTTTATATAAATCTCCCCTTGCAAAATTAGTGTTTGTATTCAGCAGCCTCAAGCTGTTACTGCTGTCACTCTGAAAATACCATAATAAAAGTATTCTTGCTTATTTGGCAAGGGATACAGAGAATGATGTCACAAGAGTAGGAGGGATGAATTCTAGGAGACAAACTGCCAAATGTTTTTCAAAAGCCTGCCTGGATTTGCCAAAAGGACAACCCACGTTGACAGAAGGATCTGGAGGATGCCCCTGAGAAGGACAGTGTGCTCTGAGGTTGCTCTTGTGTTACCTAAAATACTGAAGGCAGAGGTGGGGATCCTACCATGCTGCTGTTAACCCTACAGACTCGTGTCTGTACAGACATGTCCACCTCACAGGAGTTCCAACCAACCTGTTCCAGCTTCAAGATCAGCTCTCTACTCGTGTGATCTCTGAAACACTTATTTCGCTGATTTAAAAAGAATAAAGGATTTCTTTGCACCCAAGTCTATTAAAAAAAGTTGCAAGAAACTGCGCAGATTCAGAAATTTCATCTAAAGAAGTTTTTTAAAGGCAGCTGAAATTAAAAAACCCCACATTTTGACTCAAACAACTCTTTTAACATTGCTTTCAAGTATACTACATTTTACAGCCAACCAGTATTACTTCACTTATAACCTATTAGAAGTAGTATTCAAATTTAGATATCTACAAGGTGTTAAGTGATCTTAGTAAAATTCTCAGTAAGCTCAACTCCCACCAGCTACAGATGGAGAGGAGGGGGCTGAAAAGTACATTACAAGAGTCATTCTTGAGTACATTTAAATTTAATTCCATTTTGATAGGTGGTGTGGTTTGGGGCACCAAAAATCACACTTCATATTTAGAAAGTTGACTCTTATAGCAGCTAAGAGTTACACTTCAATCTCTCTTGAAGGTTTGTGTTTCTGAAGTGCTTTGACACTGTGTCTAGTTAAGGTCTAGGTATAAAACCCACTATAGAATCCACAAAATCATGGTATAAAGCCTATCATCTTCTCTCTATAGGGCAGCAAAGCAGCTCTCAGCTTTTGGAACCTAACGCTGTCTGGTGCCAATGGAGTGAAGTCTACATGGGTAAGGCTTTGTGGATAACTAAGATTTATGCAGAACATAGGTTGTTTCTCACTACAAGTCATTGCTTAGGGTTTTTATTGGCTGAATAATGATGTACTCCTGTTAGATTAAATTGGGGGTTTAGTCAAAATAAAATGGCAAAGTAGATACAATTTCTTCTTTAACATATCCCTGAAAAAACATGAGTCCTTTTTCAGAAAGAGTCCTGCATAGCTTGACAGAAGCTACTAAATTAAAGGAAGAGTTGCTATATAATCTTAAAAATATATATTAAAATAAAAAAGGAAAATACCTTTTCCATCAACAATTTAAACTGATAGGAGCAATCTAGTCCAATCTAAGACGAGAGCAGTTAGAATATTAACAATATAAGCAACTTCATTAGGAAGATACGTCTGTTTGCACTTAAACTGATTAAGACTGACAATTTTGAGTCACTGTAAACCATAAATCTTAACTATACATATAGTAGTATTTTAGCACTTACCAAGCATTGTATCATAGCAAAAACTTCCATATGCATTGTACAATACCTAGCACAACTGAGTCCTGATCCCTGCACGGGGAAGAAGATTGCAGTCATTTAAAAAGTGATAGAACATGAGAGTTTATCTCATAACATTTGCAGGCAACTTTGTGAGTTATCCTCAAGTTAGAAGATTTCTAGAGATCAAAGGAACACCAGGTATCAAAGCTTCTGATGTACAACAGAGGTTTTAAACACTAATCTTCATTCTGAACATCAACACAAAGACACAGGAGTCAAACTGCACCTTCCTAGCTCTCAAGCTGCTTGGTCTGAGTTCACCTGCAGGAATTATTGAGCAGAAGTGGTTTGGATTTGTTTTAATTTTATGGATTTTTCCAAAGAGTTTTGACTTGTTTATTTTTGTAAATCTGGATAAAGTTACTTCAGTAAAGTGAGGGCAGCATGAATTCAGAAAAAGGTGTACATCAAAAAAAAAAAACCTTCTTGTTAATATTTTGCCTAGAACACCACTCATCTCTGATTAATAACTTTTAAATTTAAAATTATTCTGCACCATGTGTTCAGATTCTAATGGCACTCTCAGAATCTAAGGAAGCTTAAATAAATGTTGCACGTACATCATTATGTAAAAAAAATCCACTAACTGTAAATCTCAAGATATGGATAAAATACATTTAATAACATGATAGCCAAGTCAGACATATCATAGTCAAGTCAGAGTTATCTCAACAGAACATCTAAAGGCTTTAATATTGATCTTGAGGATATGGTTCAGTTCACTATAAAGGCAATAATGACCTGCATTTGAGAGACATCACTGGAGAACCCAATGGAGTAATTTGCTGTTGCAGTATTTCGTTTTAATTTTTTTTAGCAGAAAATAAAATATTTCATGGTCAAAAATTAAAAATAAGAAACTTAGTAAGCAACAAACACCAAAAAAATTCTGTTAGAAAACTCTGAATGCTTCACAGGGTCTAGCCACAATCAGTCCAAGGTAATGATTTTGATGTTTTGAAAACCCAAAGTCTGTGAAAACAGGTGGCATTAACCATCTTGAAGAGCCATACTCCAAGGCAACACTTAGGAAAGAGCAGCTCAGCACATTTCCACTGATTTAATAATATTATTTCTCTGTTCAAATTACAGTAGAGTCTTCAGACTGCAAATGAGATCACAGCCAAATTATTCTAGTTATAATGACAAACACACAGTGTGCCTTTGCTCCAAAGGGCTTAAAATCATATGTTGAGACAGCACAGAAAAAGGAAAATAAAGTAATATATCCTCACTTTAATGATGCAAAATTGAAGCACAGGGAGTTCAAGTGCACTGCTTGGGAATCACACAGATCTTTGTGCACTGATACCTTCATGCCCCAAACCTCCAGCTTAATTCCCTTTTCTTTAAAGACAGTACCTGTAGGAGCTTCAAAAGGATTGTATCAGTGTAGTTTCCCCGATTAAAGAGCAAATAATAAAGACAAAAGAAGATGCCAGCAGTCTAAACCAGGTATTTTAATAATTTCCCATATTTGTGGTTTGAAAGAGATTAATTAGGCTCTAAGAATCACAAAGGATTACAAGAGTATTTTTGCAACTCTAAATGATGGTTTTATACAATTACCTAAAATTTCAGGTTTCTTAAATATAATTTCCTTAGCATGTGTAGGATGGGAAAACAGATAGGAAAATAAATGTACAGTTCTGGCACATGGTTCATTAAATCTTAGGTTGAGCTCAGATTATTTTTCAAAGAAAAATGTCCATTACAGCACTACTTGTTAATTTTAGCCACTGAAGTGATGTATTAAGAGCTACAATAACAACTCTGGGCAGAATGACAGTAATTGCCTGTACTGCAATAAAAGCACAGAAATAATCCCAGCATACCACATCAAGGAAAAATTAAGCATGGTGAAACAATATTACTCTGTAATTTTTTTTTTTCATACTTTATTTATGTGGATGATCTTTCCTTTGGCAGCAGATGATTTTTTTGCACAGAAAATAAAAATCACACTGCAAAAAGAGCAGTGTGAGTTTGTAGCAAATTCTGTGGTACTTCCACTGGCCATGTTCATGTTCTGCATAACACATGGGCTTTCTTCCTTCCACATGCCAAAGATAGCCTTTCCATTTATCAGAAAAAGAAAAAAAGGAGATTTCTGCTCTTTAAACTCCTTTTCTGTTTAGAGGGAAAGTATCAAGTTCAATTTCCCCACTAGCCCATGGCCAGAAGAGCAATAAATGCCCACATGTCAGGCCATAAAACATGACTGACTGCACTTCAGGAGCTACCTAAAAACACTGGCATGCATTCACTTCTGTATCTCAGTAGACAAAAAAACAATTCCTCAGCAATATAATGCTGGTTCACTTGTCTGTGTTTTTATATGAGATTTCCTATTGCCATAACATCTAAGTGCGAAAAATTTGCTTTTTCAGAATTTGGCCTATCAAAAATTTGCATCACCTAATGTCTTTCTCTGCTCCCTGATGCTTTCAGTTTTGGGAGATATCCTTGACTAAAATACATAATCTCCCAAGAAGTCTTTACAATTTTCTCTTAAGCATCCATCTTTTATTGAATGTATGTTCAGAGTCATAAAACTCCAAAGTGGCTGCTTTCTGCTCAGTTTAAATAAAATGAGCTGATATTTCATCTGATTTCTCTACAAACTCAAAAAATATTCATATATCAATCTCACAACCTATCTACCTGTCTAAATAAAGGTTTAAGTTACATTTTAACATATTTTCTCTGTTGAGTTTTTTCAACTGGTATATTTGTCTTAGTCCACTTACAGAATGGTTTATATTTTTCTGAATTGCTTTTTAGATTAGAGAGGAATTTTATTTGCCTCAGATTTAGTATTATTTCCCTCATATCTGCCATCCTGAAGATATAACTCTTCAATAACCTATAATGGCTTTCATATTGACTTTGAAATATTTTACTACCGTAGATCTTCAAAACATTATCAGATTGGAGGGTTCCCAGATTACTACCCTAGGCTGTGATCATGAATAGCCTGTTCTTTTTGTTGAAATTACCTTTTTTATACACAGACAGCGTGTTACATGACTGAACTTTTGAAACATCCCAGTTTTGCTTCCAGACATACTAGAGCTTCTTGATTCCCACTTTGAAGCCAACCCTGTTCCCCTGGTCTCCATTCAAGTCATAATGATTTGGCACCTGATCTCATCCTCAACCTTTTAGCTTCTAATGACTTGCATGCTGCTTTGCATTAAACTAAAAATTTCTAGTAATGGAGATCTTTTCTTAGTTTGTAAATCCTCAAAGCATTTAGAAAGTTTAAAAATAGTTGAAAGCATAATTAAAAGGAAAAGCAACCAATTATCAGCTCTGTACCAGCTTCAAAGGATGAGGAAATAAACCTTAGACTCCTAGGACAAAAATTGACATCATAATTCCTGGATATCCCCAAATTTGACAGTTATAGCAGAATCTCTTCTGATCAACAAGAATTTTCAAATGTTCAAGCCTGGTGTGTGCTACATCCACACACACAGCTGAAGGAAAGAGAAATTTGAAGAGAAGGTTCAACTAGAGCTAATCTCAGGCAAAAATCCCCAGGATGGAAGGAAAGTGCTTCCAGCCAACTCCGATGACTCAGGTCTCCAATTAGTGCATGAAGGCCCAGATTGGAATGTAAATGCAGGAGCTACTTGCTTATAATACACAGGTGGGTGTCAGGAATATTTTTTGTACTTTTTAAACTATTTTTTTATAGAAGATGTTTATCAACAGCCTAAGTATTTGAATATCAAGTCAGGAGAAAAAAAAAAACAACCCAACATAAAAAACCCACACCCAACAAAATAAACTTTCAGAAAAAGCAGAAGTAATATGGCATGATGATTAAGAAAGTAGTTAATTTGCAGGACATACTTTGCCATCAACAAAAAGAGCAGTGACATCAGAAGCAGCGAGAACCTCATTAGAGACTAAGGAGAAGTTTTGCACAAAAAGACAAAGCTTTCACAAGACAACAGAACCTCCTGGTGCAATGAGAGTGGCCTTGGGTCTTTCATCATTTGGGTTGTTTCCTGTACCATATGGTCAGAAATTAGAAGCTTCTAACCTGAGTGCTTAATAAGATTTTAGAGAAGCAGAAAGAGCTGTCTTGCCCTATATACAGAGCAGCCTCCAGGTTCCCCCTCCAGGCACCTCCCTTCCACAATAGGGTTTCAGCAACAAAATCATTTTAAGTTTATTTGTAGCAAACCCTGTTTCTTATAATTTTGTAGATTCATGCATGTTAAACCTACTCATTAGGTCTGACTCCTGCAAGTAGCAAGGAAAAGGAAGAGAGAATTATTGTGGTTCCATTATTTTAACCATAAAAAACCACTTAGGTGCAATATAATATGGAGAAAGAGATTTAAAGAGATTTGAAAGATATTCAAAAGACCATTTAATTGCTTGTAGAGTTGAGAAGATCAACTGAGACAGAATTTATTTGTAAGACTGCAGGGGTGCAAAGGAAATTAGACATTGCAGCTGCTGAGATTGCCCGTGCTCTGTAACATGTTTATCATTACTGGGCTGCAATAAGAATGTAGATTTGAACTCATGCTTGCATGAAATCTGGAGGTGAATGCTGAAGTTGTTTGTATGGACAGGATGCAATCACAGATTTGCATGTTTTTCTGAAAAACAAAAGGCAAAGCAAAAAAAGAAAAAAGTACAGCATTGTCCTGTTACTAATACTAGTCTTTTTTCTTCGGAATTATTTCACATGAATGAGACACCCATATTTCCTCAGACCATACCTCAAAGCACTCCCTTTCTATGGTAAAGACAGAGAACACACTGTTTGCTCTGTGATTCTTGCCTTGTGCCAAGATGTGGTTTAGTCCCTCAGAAAAAGATCATCTTTCCCCAACAGTCATGCAGATGTTCCAAGCTGCACCGAGAAACGATGGAAAACAGACATTTTGTAAAATGAAAGAGTTGTAGAGTCTCAGTGTTAGTCCCAGAAGGTCAAAGCACGCCTAGATCCCATGCATGCCCCTCTACAAATGTTTTCATAGAGAAGACAGCCGAGGGCTCTCATTCTGCTTTCTTTCATCTAGCCAAGGAGGAAGAGGTCACCCTTCTTCCAAATTAATTATGACTTTTAAGACAACCTTGTGATCAGTTACTTCAAACAGTGGAGTCCAACTCAATACTGTGTGCAGCCAGACACTCTCCTTGAAAAGCAGAGACAGAGCCAGCTTATCTCCTGAAGGTCTTGGCAGTTAGAGATTTTCATTCTTTAGTGCACGCACTAACTTGTAAGCAACTAGCCAAAAGATGAGATTGAGTCATGTCTGCAAGCTGTGGTGTTCTGGCATTCAAAACAAATCTGACAAATTTCAGACAGCTTCAAGGTCAGGAGTTCTGACTTTAAAAGGGCTGAGTTTTGAAAGGTCTGCTGAAGCTTAATCCAGAATTTTGGTTTTGTCCATTTTAGGTATCATAGGATGCAATGTTATAAGAGCATTCATGCAAAAAAACCACAGGTAAATTCATGTATATGAAAATTAGATAAATTCTATGTTTTCTAAATTAGCACTCTGTTTATCTTTATTCATCTACAGTCATCGTGCTGCCTACAGCACTTGACAGTCTGAATATAAAAGCTAGCAATCTGAAATTCAGTTATATTCCAGAAAAAACTCACAAGCAGGTATTTTATATCAGCCTGCAATGACAAAGAGAAGCCAAAACAGGTACATGTTGAACAGATTTTTTAAAAAATTAAAAGAGAATAAGAAATAGCATGCATCCTCAAGAATTTCCCATAGCCTTTCTGGTTTTCCACCAAAACAAAATAAATGTTGTAATTCACTCCTCTTTCTTATTTGACAAGAATATTAATAGATTTAAAATATAATGCCATTAATGTAACTAAAATTGTTATGTTCTAAATGGATGTTTCAATTCAGCTGAAAGTTCTATATTTAAGTCTAATATTCTCCATACATTGAGAATATATGACAACAAATTCATGAGTCTCTATATTAGCTTATTTTTTTACATGTCAACACCATGCACACAGCAGAATTACAATTCCAAAATCACTTGGAATGAAAGAAATAATAGCTATTAATATCCTCGTCTTCAAAGTACATGGAAATTCTTTTTACAATTCTTATATAATCAAGGCATTCTGATATGATGAAAGTGTAAAAATGCCAAATCCAAAGTATAAACAATATTGTGCCCTCAAATTAGTCAGTAGCTCAAACACATGCTTGTGTTTTGGAACATGACAGAGCTGAGCCCACACAGTTCTGTTTTTAGCATGTGTGATTCCATCAAATATGTTCAAAGTTCAGTTTCTGGTTACATTCTGTACTGATAGCTGTATAAACTAATGACTGCACTGCAGGTTGGAATATTTGTGTCACTTTTAACAAGATAAATCCAGAGTAATTTCAGCATGGTGCTTAAGTACCTTCACATTGAAATCTCAAATAGTAATTTTTTTAAGTAAGCAACAAATGCAAAGCAAGACTTGATGGATGTGAGGCACAGGGAATTTATACCATAGCTATTTTTAATAGTGACATGTGACTATTTTAATAATGACATTAACTATTTGGTTAATGGCTGAAGAATATAACACAGATACCTTTCTGAAATGTCTTCCTATTAGGCACAGACTACCTTATACAGGCGGCACCAGGTAGGACCCCAACTGTTAAGCAGACACAGGTCTAAACTGATTCTTCTTCATTTGAAAATGATCCATTGAGAGGATTGGCACCATGTGAATCCATGTTAAGTGAAAAAATGCTGGGATACATGGAGCATGCCTGTGAGATGACTGTGGGAGCGTGAACCCCAAGGCAGGGGTACATCCAGTCCGATCCCGTGGACACAAGGTCTTTCCCACCCCGTTAGGGACTGCCTAACAGTGAAAGGCAGCACAAGCTTCATCCACCCAGATTGTTAGTGCAGCTAAAGTGGAACAGTTTTATTGGGGTGAATTCACAGAGACTGTCGGCAGTGAATTTTTTTGGCTTCCTAAGAAAAGGGTACAGAACAAGCATCCTGCTTCAGCCCCCTTTCCAGCATCGCCCTTTCCCTCCTCAGGACCTCCTTTCATTTGGCTTTTCTGCTTTCAAAGATCACTATGGTCTGGGCAGATCATCACCATAACCTCTTCATTGCCAAATCTGACAGACACAACGTACAATGAGCATACTCTCATATTTCTCCTTGCTTATAGGAAGAATCAACTAGTTTGTTCTAACTTTCTTTCCTGAAAAACATACCTTGAAATTGTTTTTTACCCTGTACATCACATCACTGAATTGAATTTTAAGTAAAGCTTATTACACAATTCCAATCCTTTGTACCACATTGTGTTTAATAATATGGTCATGACATTATGAGAAGTATCAAAATCACAGTTCAAAATTTCTAGGGATGACTTGGAAACACAAGTAACACCAGAGAGGTTGTTATGTTCTTGTTTCTCAATAAAAACCATAAGCATATTCATCAATGAGGATTTAACACCAACACTTTAAAAAGTCAAATCAGTTTAAATCAGTCTCTTTGTTTATAAGCAACTTTTCCAAGCACCATAAATGACTCAGATCCCAGTGCCAGATTCCAGTTTCACAGATTGAGTGGCATTTTATAACAATCCTCTGCCACATTATCAGGGCTTGATCAACATGCAGCTTTGCAGATGTAGAACATCGAGACCAGATGTTTAGAAGGAAAATATCTACTGTGTGCAGATGTCAAGCCTATTGCTCTGAAAGAAAGATCTTCCAACCAAGTACTGCTGGTAGCAAAGCTGCCATTATTTTCACATCTAGAGACACACAGGGAAAGGGCTGGAGGCAATCCCACCCAGTTGTCCCAATCTAATTAACATCTCATCCTCCAGGCAAGAGAAAATCTGAGCAATCTGGCTTGTGTGAACATTGGAACATTTATCCAGAGTTCACTTAAAGTGAGGTGAATTTTTTCCACAGATACAGTGGACTCTGGATCAAGTTCTATTAAAAAGTTTCTCTAACTGGGTAACATCACTTTACAAAATCTTTTCATTTCCTTGAATTTCTTACCATGGTCCAGATACGGCATTAGTCAGTGGCTAACTATCAGTGGACTGTTAAGTGACATATTTTCAGATATGTAGCGCATCAATAATAGGTCTTTAGAACATCTTTGTATAGACTCTTGGTCCTTCTTTCATGAAGACAGGTTTATATTAAGGGAGTTTCTGGACTGTCAAAGGTGACAAAAGTGTTTGCCAACAAGGAAGTCTTGAACTGAAAGGTCACCAAACACATTCATCCAGTTGGGCTAGCAGGCTGGGCATATAGTGACATCTCACAGAACCAGAAGACACAGTCTTTAGTACTTTGGCTATTGGCTTCCCTCCTTGCACTGCTACAAATTCAGATTAGGCTGCATCCTCTATGCCCATGCAGCCTCAACACCAAATGACACATGGGGCAAGGGATCCGTGCTTGAAGCACTGCAATTCAGCTAGAGTGCCACAGGCTGATTAACCTACACTTTGAGAACATGTCTGCAAAGGTTAGCTTGTCCCTTTGGGCCACTTCATTTGTTAATTTAGTTTTGATGCAGGTGGACTGATAAGCATTTGATATGAGAGGTAACAGCTTTGAGCCATGAAATTCAGATATAGGCTTCTCAAGGTTTAGAAAACAACTGGTGAGATTCACATTCTGGTATAAACTTGTCTTTAAATATAAGATACTTATACTGGAGCTATGATTTTTCCAAGCTGCCAGAGTTCAATTATTTCTGACCAGGTTCTTTTAGATATTCCAGGCACGGAGGCTGCAATGTTTAATAACAAATTTACTTATGTAATTATATTTGATGTTACATGGGATTTTTCATTTAGCAGAATGATACTGCAATACACTGAAATCACAACACAAGTGTAAGTTACACTTAACAGAATATAGCAACTGGACTACACAGTTCACTCACAGAATCGATGTGAATCGTGTTATCAGTCACTATTATACAATCACCAACATAACACTGGGTGTCCCCAGGAAGGAACACACAATTTTAAACCAGCCCAAGTGCATTCCTCTCTTCAAAATTCTTCAGTGAGTTTAGTTTTTATACTCTGGGTCTAACTGAACCACATATACATTTATATCACCAGTTCATCCACTCAACTGTGATGCAGTCAGTTGAACCACTCAGCTCATATAGCTGTTTATCTAAAACAAATGCCACCCTCTGGTCCTCTTTGCTTTAAGATAAGGTCAGGTTTCTTTGCAACACCTGTGCTCAGTCACACTCTACATTATTCTGAGGTTTATGGATACACCACCCTGGTCCATCTCTTCTGAGCCTTTTTCCACTGTAGGGTTTTCTTGACCAATCACACCACGCAAGTCTCTGATAGCCAACTTGCAGTGCTAAGCTTGATAGTCCTTCCAAATGAGGTGGCAGATTTTAGATGCATAGCAAGGTATTACAGCTCACTGCCAGAATGCCTGGCCTACCTATACAGTATATAAATCTGTAAGGAGCAAAACAGTGGTATTAAATAATTAATTAATATTAAAACATTAAATAATGGGTGGTACTTATTCAAGACTAACTGTAAACATCAACTTTTATTTTTCTACAACAGATCACTATCAATACTTGCTGTATATTATAGACCTACAGTCCTTTCTAAAGCTTTGCATTTCAGTGTCTCATCTCAGACTGGTGTCAAGAGAGTTTTCAAAGGTCTGCAATGCCTCTCTGCAAATGATGACACTTACTTGTCCAGATGTGCAGATGGCCATTTACTGAAACCAAATTATTATGTACATTTTCATTCATTTTTGTGATGCTGTTAGACAAAATTGTAACATTTTCTAATGGACTGGATAATCACCCCTTTGGGGGCAAAGCTCATTGTCCTCCTGCAGTAATGAAAAGCAGCGGAGTTTCCAAACCTGCCCACAGTTATTACTAAAAAAAAAAAATTAAAAAAAAAATAAAAAAATTAAAAATCTACGTTTATTTAGTGTCTGCTAAACCTCCAACTTGCATGCAACTTAAAAAAACCTGACAGAAATTTATCTTTCACACACATATATATATATATTCTCAGTTGAGGTCACTTGGATATTTATGGCTGAGCCAAAAGGAGTCAGCTTGTCCACAGCCCAGCCATACTTGAGCCTTTTTAAGCTCTCATAGTTACTCCTGATTATTTCAGTTGTGTTAACTGCAGGAAGCCGGAGCAGCTTCACTGGTTGTATAAATATTCTGCAAGGGTAAGAGCTATTCTTTAAATGCTTTTGCATCTTCAAATCTCCCGCTCTTTCTCTCCATGCACAATTTGGATCTCAAAAGCAACACAAGAAATTGCAGGACTAGTTTTCCATAAGTACCCAGCCAATTTCCTTTGCTTCCCTTTAAAAGCACTATTTTAGAGATGGAAAGGATAGTTAATTCTTCATGTGTGCTGCTTGATTTAGACAATCAACAGTGGATAATTACTGTGAACTGAGACAGTATTTTTACTATTTGCTGGTGAGAAATTCTGCTGAGACCCATTCACTCATCTCACACAGGCAGATGGAGCCCAAACTGAAACAGCAACCACTCACTTCTAAACCAGGTTTAAATTTATTAGGGTTGGCAGGAACAAAGGTCTCTCTGCTCAAAGTGAGTGGCATAACACAAGCACATAAGATGACAAGATCTCATTGTGTCAGAACAATTAAGTGTTTTTTCACCTCACATATTCATAGTGTGGCTGTATGCACCCCTATAGATTGTGTCAGTTCAACTGATTAATGTACTATTAAACTTTTGAGACATTTTAACTTCTTAAGTGCATATATTTGAAGTGAAAGCAGGAGGGCTCATAAGTGAATGTCAAAGTCTCCCAAACTGGAAGTACCTTTACAAAATATTCCATTCAAACACTAGCAAATATAATGGCAAGTTAAGTGACTTTTCTGTATCCCTGTAATACAACCATCCCAAGGCCAGTCCTGCAGAGACAGCAAGAAGCTGCTGATAAGGACTGGCAGACAAGGTTTCTTTCAATCTGTATCTGTAACTTTCATCATAGAAGATATCATGAAGAGCTAACCTAGAAAATATATATAACAAAATATATATAACATATCCATTACAAGCAGTAATTGAAACCACTTCTAAAATCATAGTATAGTTTGGGTTGGAAGGGACATTAAAGCTCATCCAGTTCCAACCCCCCTGCCATCAGCAGGGACACCTTCCACTAGACCAGGTTGCTCAAAGCCTCATCCAGCCTGGCCTTGAACACTTCCAGGGAGGAGGAGCCACAGCTTCCTTGGGCAACCTGGGCCAGTGTGTCTGACCACCCTCACAGGAAAAAATTTCTTCCTCATATCTCAACTAAACCTACCCTCTTCCAGTTTAAAGCCATTTCCCCTTGTTCTATCACTAACTGCCCTTGTCAGCCTTCTTGTAGCCCCTTCAGGTACTGGAAGGCTGCTATAAGGTCTCCCCAGAGCCTTCTCTTCTCCAGACTGAACAGCCCCAACTCTCTCAGCCTGCCCTCACAGCAGAGGTGCCCTTAGATCATCCTCGTGGCCTCCTCTGGACTCGTTCTAGCAGGTCCATGTCTTTCTTTTAATGTTTTTTCAACATTAAATGAATTTACATACATTAGACATAACAAAGTAGCAGGAAATACAGGGATTAAAACTTGCTATCAGGAATTATTATTAAGAAACAAGCAAAAGTATTCTAGTAGGCATGCTTAATGCTCTATCAGCTGAAGAAAATGTTCTAAAAACCTTTTTTTTTTTCTAAAAACCTTTAAGGAAACTGCATTCCTTCTTGCTACAATTAACAGATTTTGAAAAATTGCAATTATCAAATTTGCCAGCGCCAAAAACAGGTTCAGTTGACCTCAAGGTCAACAGTCATCTTTCTGTTTGAAAGCTCCTGGGCAGTTTGATTTTTTTTTCAAATCAGTTTATATAAATGTAACTAAATTATTTGCATTTGTAGAAGAACAAGAAGTAATGAGGAGGCGTTGAGACAGATTTTGTTTTTGTTAAAGCAGATTTTGGTTATGCTAAATTCAGATCTCTGCAGTTTATACTTTATCTAACACCAACAGGCTTTCTGCACAGGATCACAGAATGGTGGAGGTTGGAAGGAACCTCTAGAGGCCACCTTCATCCTGCTCAAGCAGGGCCACCTAGAGACATTTGCACAGGACCACTTACAGACAGCTTTTGAATATCTCCAAGAACGGAGGGTTTGTTTGTTTGTTTTTCCCAATATCTCAGTTACAGACATAATTTGAGAACATGTGACTATGGATCATCACCTTCTAGATGCATATTAAAACATCCCAAAGCAGAATTGCACCATTTGTTCCAATGTGGTTGGCCGAAGACAGGTCTGTTTGATCCTATTCACCCAGCTACATCAGAATTAAGTGATTACAAATATTGCTTTTGTAGTTTCAGGTATAGAATATTTCATGATAGGTAAAATCACTCTGGAAGAAAACATATTCTATGCAGGCATTCATCCAAAAAAATAAGTGTTTTCTAAGATTCCAAGATGTCTTTCATGGAAATTTACCAGCCTGACAGTATAGAATATCACAGTTCCCAGATATCAGTAATAGCACAACATTACAAAACTGCTTTCTTTCCTTTCTCTATGCTGTCCTACAAAGTTTTGGTCCAGCCACCCTTTTCCTCTGCATTCACATCCCATGTCCCTCAGTCTCTACCCTAGTATGGTACAGGGCTCACTCAACATCTCCATCCCAGGAGCTGAGAGTAAAAGCAGGTGGAGGCAAACCACACCTCTCCATCCAGGAGCCATCCTCCCTGTCTCAGGAGTTAGGGCATGCAGCTGCCCATCCAGTGAAGGATGGAAGGTGTGCAGACTTGGAGGAGAGGGGCAGGGGGAAGAAGTTGAGATGCAGCAGAAATCCTGAAGACAAGGTGGAGAAAGAGAAGGCTCTCAGCAACACCTTCCACTGAGATCTCCATCTTGAAAGCAAGTTCCCCAGAAGTAAGACCCAGCTTCCAGCAACACGGCGTGAGTTAAGTGAGAGAAGAAACCCTAACTATAACCTCCTGCATCGCCCTCTATCCCTATAGATTACACATCCAAAAAGGTGTAACAGCAAAATTGAAGCAAAACGACAAAATTTGCTTTGTGTAAAATTTAGTATTAAACTCAAAGCTTAATAAATAAGTTTTCATTTTGGTCTAGGTGTTTTGTAACTGTTTCTACTTATTCTATGATTTATGAAAACTAAATAAATGTCAAAACAAAAAAACACTGAAAATAAAAAATTAAAACAGAATATTTCCACTTTTTTCTAAAGTATGATTTATCAGTGTCACTCCCAGAGATTGCTCAGTTGAAGAAATTGACTCTTTCCAATGAGGAAGATGACTATAAAATAACCCCCAAACCATGGAATCTGCGGTAGCAGCATTCATTAATTTTTTTAAAGCAATGATAAAAATATTCAAATAACTTATTTTATTTGTATCCTCTACTAGAGTTTGGCAATATTTCACTGACGTGGGACCTGACTCAGGAATGGCCACTACTTCAGCAAAACACTTCCACATTTTTTTTTTTTTTTTTCACATGCCTAAATAAAGGCTTTATCGAATAAAATTTCACTAACTTTCTATTTTAAGTTACACAGTGAAATTCACTTGAGTAAAAGTCAGTAGCACACACTTGGATTGATTTTCCTTCTGGATATACTCAGCTGGTAAAACATTAAACAATCAGAAAGTCAAATATTCATTCTATCATCTCATCTTCTCCCACCTTCAAGACAGGGAGAGAGAACAATAATTCAATCTAATCACTTTTTTTTAATAATGTGCTTAACAGCACAAGTTAGCTTTTAAATTATTTAGGAATTCTTAAGTGGCAAAATGCTCTTTTCATTTTTTATCTAGCTGTGATAAATTGAATGCTGATTTTGCAGGGGAAAAATAAAGAGCAATGTCAGTTGATACAGACCTTTTTTCAGATAGGTGCGTGCAGGCTCTGCGCCAACCTAATTAAAAATAAGGTAGAAACAGTGCATTTCGTGATGTAGACTGACATGTCCTTTCCACATGCCCAATTGAAGATCACCTTTCTTCACCCACTGAACTGTGAAACTTTTTATAGTTTAATAGAAAAAGGAAAATACAGTTTTAACATTTAAAATGAACTCTTATTAACTTGCACCCACAATATGCCTGTATACTAGTGAGTATCCTGTAGCTCACACACCATTCAAACATGAAAATTATATGCTTTTATCATTCATTAATTCAGCTTACAATTAATTACATGCTCTTATATAGCTTCACGTTACAAAATACCGTAGGTTTATTTATCTGTGTATATTGTCTGCGTGTTTGGAAATGTATTACACAGAACCAAACACCATGCATTAACCTCACCACTGTAACTGCTCTTAGGCTATTGCCAAACTAACCCCAGTGCCAGGATATAGATTTCTAATACTGAATGTTCCCCCCTCATCAAAATGTATAAATAAGATTTTAAAAAAAAAATCTTTTTCCTTTTCTGTAAACAAGTATCAGACCTTGCATGATACTAGAAAAACAGAAATATTCTGCAAATAACAACACATGGATTTCTGTTGGTGTAACTCAGTAACACAAGTGAAGTCATGATAATTAAACTTGTTAGTAGGGTGAAGGATCTGCTCCTTAAATTCAACAATGTCTCTTGCTTGATAAATAAACTAAATAGCAATCATGTGATGGATTAGCAATTTACACTTGCTTTTTCACAGCACTTTACACACAGTAATTGCCTCTCTGCAATGGTTCAGCACCTCAACGGTAACAGCAACAGCCATCACTTCCAACCCCCACTCTCTATCTTCCTAAAAAAGGATGTGCACCATGAATACCACTGAGCTCTCCAATTAATCATGACAATTAATGATGAAACTCTGCACTTTATAATAGCTTTCATCTCTACAGTACCTTGTAAGCATGCACGAAACACAAGGACAGCACACTGAGCTAGATGAGCAATAATTATTACCCTCCATTTATTTACAGCTGAAATGGAGTTCTGCCAGGGAGAGCTCTGTACTGGATGGTGCTTCACCTCCATCCTCAACCCAGCCCCTCTTAGACCACCTGCTGCAACAGGTTAACCCTCCTACTCCTAAGGTCTCTATCTCTTCATTCCCACATAAAATATTCCAGGCAAATGGATATACTCTACATTCTTCCATTTCCCCCAGTTGAACAACACCTGAGCAAATGACTCTTTAGTTATTTATACCAATTCTAATGTACCTCATTCCTTTTAGCTAGAAATAGGAAATTTTTTCAAATAATAATCAAAATTATACCTTTCTAGTGTAATACACTGAGGTGGTGTTGCAAAGTACTGGTCTTTACCTTGTCTCGAAAAGGAATGTCTTCTGGAAAGCAGCAAGACCTTAAAAAAGCACTTGCTGAAAAAAAGTGATCAGAATTAAAGCTGTTGCACTATAAAAAAGGTCCTGCAGCAAATAGGAGACAAAAGTTCATTGCCCAGAACCAAGAAAAACTTTAAATATTCCTTCTAGGTCTCATCACAAAGGGCAGTTTTTGATTAACAAACAATTTCAGAAGTCAATGTCTTGTTTCTACGAAAGTTTCCTACTGGAAAATGTCAATATTGACTTTCTAGTCCTCCCCCACCTCCACCAAATTTGAAGGTGCAAAAGGATTTTTTTTTCACTTTTGTCAAAGTGTATGTTATTTCCTGGATTTTTTATTATTTCCCCTACACAGCCAATTCTGTTCTACTGTCCCTTTCCTGCCTCCAATAAAAAGGAAATAGAAAAAAATTGGCTTCTGGGTTCCCACTAAATTTTTCATATGTTTTGAAAAACCCTTTGGTCTCTTTAATCCAAAATAGGAAAGACAACATAAAAAATGAATAAATAAATACATACATAAATAAAAGACACAATCAGAAAAAAGTAGCCAAGAAAAAGAAAAAAGATAACAGCAAAACAATGAATCCTGAAACAAAATCAAGTAACTGAGAATTAAGAGCTTGTGTCTGCACTGAGAGGGCCCTGTTTCATCCTCAGTGGGCCTGATTCTGTGATGCCATCACTGACCTTGGCTTGACTTGCCACAAGAACTGCCCACCTCCTCCTGCCCACACACTGCAGGTGCACATTTGGAATCCAGAGATCTGGTGCATGTGTAATTTTTTGCTTACTAATTACCTTGCAATAATTAATTAAAAATTTACTCTCAAGCTGCTGACTTGCATTTCTCTGGTTAAGTAAGGTCAAAAGACTCAGAAATTGGGGGAGTGATATTTTCCCAGACCATCTGGCTTGCTGAACATATACAGTCCTATAGCTTTTGAATAGCAGTTGCTAGAAACACAAGTCCAGCAAAGGGCCATGAACATGATGAAAGGGTTGGAGCACCTGAGATATGGGGGGAGGCTAAGAGACCTGGGACTGTTCAGCCTGGAGAAGACATGGCTCAGGATGGGTTTTTATCCATGGAAGGGAATAAAGGAGACAAAGCCAGACTCCTCTCAGTGGTGCCGAGTGAGAGAACAAGAGGCAATAGGCACAAGTTGAAATTACACTTAAACATAAGAAAACAGGTTTTCACTGTGACATTGGTGAACACTAGCACAGGCTGCCCAGAGAGGCTGCATCCATGGAGGAGCCTCCATCCATGGAGTTATATAAAACCCAACTGGACATGGTCCTAAGCAACCTGCTTTCCCTGTCCCTGCTCTGAGTGGGAAAGTTGGACTAGGTGACCCACAGAGGTTCCTTTTAACCTCAGCCATTCTGTGGTTCTATGTCTTTTGCTGGTATCCGAGTACTGGAAAAGCAGTGTATTTGGCACCTGATGCTCTAGGAGCCTAAATCAAAGCCTAGAGAATTAAAGTGAAGCATTTCTTTTGATTTTATAAGGAATAAATAGAGAACAACTCTGCCAGAGGAGTGAGCCTGTGCATCAATGCTAAACACGCGAGGTCCATCACTATCAATGAGCGTGCTCATTTCCTTGTTAATATGTGCCACAAATTACAGCTAATCAAACAAAAACCTGTAGATAAATGACTTAATAATTCCTTAATCATATTTAACAAAGCCTTAGAAACTCAAGAAGAAAAAAACCTAAAGGGATTTAACAGAATGGTAAAGTCATGACGAACATTACAAACTGCAGAAGGACTTGTAGAACAGCAGCTTATGATACACAGTCACATCTACCAAGATTTTCTTTAAAGTTTAATGCCCTACATACCTAGATCGAGTGAGAAATACTGAAATTAAATGACCAAAAGCTTTGGTTCAATATGTAAGCCTTTAAGAATACTTCACTGGGAATTAACTCTGAGGATCTAGTCCCCATTGACTATTCTCATTTAAGAGAATTAATTAGAAATAACAAAACTGGTCAAACTGAACCAGACTGAGGAGGCTTCATTCCACTCCAGTGCAGTAGCATGTCCCCTTGAGGGGCCAAAATCCTCTCTAGGGTACAAGGACAGAACTGGTGCATTTGCAGTACACATTTATGTATGAATCTAAGAGTGGCCATGGAATCTAAAACCCTGTTGTAGTCCTCAAACAAAGAGCAGAGATAAAAGTCTCCCCTGATTAATTTGTAACCTAGTCTATGAGAATGAAATGTGCTCTCTGGATACTGGAAAATCTCAAGACCACCAGTTCCCACATATATTCAGAGTATGTGGCATGGGATAAGGAGGGCACTGATGGTGTCTGCTCTTAGGCAGACTTTGGGGTTTGACAGCACTCAGAGAGCAATTAGATCAGGCAAAACTATAGTCACCTTGGTGCTCTGGCTATTTGTCAGGTCAAAGCATCTGTGAACGTGTGAAAGTCATCTTTTGGTCAACCATATGAATAGAAAACTCCTGATCCACTGATGTGTAAAATAGACAGCAGCAAATATATACACATACATACACACACATATATACACACACACATATATTGTATACACACTAAGCTGTTTTCTGTGAAGACTTCACTTATTCTCAGCCATTGCAACAAGCCTGCTGGTATTCTAACTATGTATTTAGTCTTCTTGGGTCATGCTATCCAAGTCATTTCATGTTATTTGATTTTGTTGTTGTTGTTGTTTGGTGTATTTTTTTTTCCAAACAGCTTTTCTATTAAAAAATTAACATTCATACCTGCTCCCTGAAACAGATTTGTAATTTGCTTAAGTTCTGAGAGATATAAGAACCTTTACTTCTGTTCCTGAATTTTTATCTTTCCAGACCATAAGAACTAGAGAATATGCTTTCACATCCTAATTGATTACCCATAAAAATCTTATTAGTTATGCTGAGTAGTAGACGCTTACAAGCTAATGCAATTGGGCAATTTAATTACAAAAACATTTTAAATTATCACCTACGTCTGTCTATCACAATATTTGGTATTACTATGGCTTGTATCATCATAATGCTGCACATAAAATCATTCATGTGCAATATTGTGCTGGGATTTGAAGTCATTGCTTTTGGCTACAGAAAAACTGAAAGCTCTTGGCTTCTCCCAGGGTTATCAAGAGCACAGACCAATACAACCTTATTCACTCAGTGGTCACCCTGCCTGGCCAAGCACCCTCAGAGGGGGAAAACCACAATTCCTACATTTTGAAATACTATGGTCTGTGCTACGTGGATCCTGCTGGTCTCACGCAACAAAAATCTCTCATGAGGATGGGTCAGTTTTGTGAGAAGC
This sequence comes from Caprimulgus europaeus, assembly GCA_907165065.1. Next base: position 6,432,379 of record OU015529.1, read on the forward strand.
CCCAATGGCTGGATGTCACCAGATAACATTTGCAAAAGCCTCCTTATCCAAGAGGACACGAAGAGGAGAAAGAAAGAGCAACGCTGCACATCACAGGAACTCTGCAGTTGGAGACCAGAAGAAATAGCCCATCCCAAATTATAGGATCAAATGAATGAATGAATCTAATAGTTTTGTAAACCTTAGTCACAGAAAATCCTATGGGAAAACACTCTTATGAGCAAATTCATCCACTGGTGACTCAAGTCTGCACAAATTGTTCCAAAACTTCAGATGATGTAGACCAGTCACAGAAGAACGTGGAATTACATCAATAAGCATCAAATAAGGATGCAAGCCTTCCTGTGAAAAAATGCTGATACTAATCATGAAATCCATCGTCAGATGTGTTAATGATCAACTAAGTGTTATCTGCTCTGACACCAGGATTAGATTTTCTAGATATCATATTTCAAAGTCCAAGTTATATTCTCTTGGTCTGCATATATCAAATTAACTTGCAGAAGGATAGTATTATTGCACCAACTATAGATATATCTACAGTGTAGGTACCTAGTGTTCCTCTTGAGTACAAGTGATAGTCTTATTCCATATATCAAGCTTTTATACACAGACACACACACGTACACAGGAAGAGCACTTCATAATACACTAAATAAATGAGCAAATAAAGTTTTATTCTAAATTAGAGAACAATATGAGGGCAAATTGGACACTCCTTGTCTTTGTTTTGGTTTGTTTGTTTTTTGTTTGGTTGGGGTTTTTTAACAGAAGGAAATATAGCTTCATATTAACCAAAAGTATGGAATATATCACATTTTAATTAATTGACTCCTTCACGTGAAAATCAAATTGTATTTTAATAAAATTTTTTCTCACAGATTATAATAACCCATTCATATGCATCTATATACACCCTTATGTGCAAATATAACACTTTCAAATATCAGACATTTCTCAAATTTGAACTATTTGGTTGTGTTTAACATGACATTTAACAAAGTAGGTTCAAACTCCATTCATTTTTATTTGTGGAAAAAATTTTAATGGTGCAATATTAAACAATTACAAATTAATTTCTGTTCAAATTCACTTTCTCAGCTTGATTCATGTTCATATTTTACCCACTTACAGATTCAGCCCCTGTGACTACACTTTTTGCAACAATAAGATGAAATGGTTTCTTAGTCCAACTCTATCACGCTCTGAGTATTTTTACAATCTTAGCTATATATAACTTGCTAACCTTTAAGAAGTCAAATATTTCATTTAAATATTTTGTGATCAAAGATTTATCTTTATAACACAAAAGTACTAAATCTATTGAAAATTAAAATCCAGGAGAAAAAAAATTGGGAAGTCTGCTGTATTGTCAGACCCATTTATCAATTGTTTTATTTTAAAATAACCTTTTCCTAAGAAAAGCAAACTGTAACTTGAGCAAAACTTAACTTTCAAGGCAGTTTTGCCCAAAGTAAAAATCATTGCTTTTAATATTATTAAATTTAAAACACCCTGGCAGTGTTGTGACCAGGAAAATAATTTGATCTAATGGCACATTAAATAATTTTCTGTAAATAACTAAAATTTTAATTCTTTAAATTATTTGCATTGATTTAGCATTAAGGAAGTATGGTCTCAATCTTCATATCCATGTAGACTGTATCAAGGAGTAGAGTAGACAGAAAACTGTCTTTTCCTATCATCACCTATGAAGATCAAGAAGTCAATTTCTACCTTGAAGCAGTCCATAGTATCAACGTTAATCCCCTATATTTAACTTTTACAAAATCAGGTTCATGCTTGTTTCATGATGGCCATTATAGTAAAGAAAAAAAAAATAAAAACAGTGAACCCTCACCCTGCAGTTAGGTGCAAAGCTAATCATCTCCCTCAAATGTCTCAGTGATGCACATGACTATGAAAAATAATATAACTTACACCAAAGAACACCTACCCTAGGTCAAGATAGCTGTTTCCTCATGTTCTGCCTTCCACAAAAGCTGGCTAGAATGAGAAACTAGAGAAAAGCCATGATGTGTGTACCAAATTAGCTCCAGATGAACAGTGCTCACCCCACTTGCATCTCCTCCTTGGTTAGGATGTAAATATGCATTGAAGCCACCTATAAATCAGCACAACTCACTTTCCATTCACATATAAGTATTTTCACATATTTGTATTTCTCTTCAGATAACAGATACAGCTACTACTTCTCTTCTACATCACCTTCAGAACGTGTCCCCAGAACTACGATTATTGGCCAAGAAGCGAGGTAAGCGTTTTGCTGAGCCTTCATAAAGAGTTATGAGAAAAGCTTCAGCTTCCATTCCTAAGGGTATTCATCTCTTTGAACGATGCCTTTAACATTTGCCACAGGGTTTATAGAAAAAGACAAAAAACTTTACTCATTCAAGCACATGTATTAAACATTGACCTTCTCAGGTGAGGAGAGCAGCTTGGCTGAGGGTTACAGCCAAGGACTGAGACTTCCCAAGTCCCTAGTGACTAGCAATTAAGTTGCTAGTGAGATGCAAATTCCCAAATAAGATGAATATTCAGAAGATGCTAACAATTCACCTGCAGGAAACCAGATATTGGTGAAAGGGGAGCAGGGACTGACTGAGGTTAGATGTAAACAAAGTTATGTTTGGTGCCATATGGCTTCCAGATTGGAGCCAAACGCCCTTGTGCAAGCCTGGGGTAGAGGCAAAACAAGTACAGAAAAGTCTGTATTCATCCATATTAATGTATTATCCATACACTAAAACTGAGGCTAATGCACAGCATCTCTTATAAACTGAACTTAACAACCCCAATCAGATCTGCTCCCTTATGACCCAATGCAGTGGCAACACATAATTGCACAGCTCAATAGCCAAAGCTGCTTGCAATACAGCCTGATTTCTCTTGCAACAAGTTGATCTTATACATCTGCAATGCACTGAACATAATTACCTGCTAATTTTCCTGAACAAAATAATGAATTTACTGAAGCACAAAACATCCTCTGCACACCAGCTTGCTAAAGCCAATTTTACCATATCTACAAAGCAGCAGTACTTTATTCTAATTATGCCTTAACCACTGATAATACATTTTCAGAAATAAGCTTTTCTAAATGTTAAGCCTAAAGAAATTGCTTCATAGTGTTTGTGGAACCTATTTTCCTTGTCTTCAATTCCAGTGAAACCAGAATTTAAACAAATAAACATCCCCTTTGAGAATGTACAGTGTAGACCTCAATTCCATATTATAGTCTGTTTCTTTCTCCATATGAATAATTCTATCAAAAGCCATGAAACTGCTCACATGAATATACAACAGATCAAATCTTAATAATTTTTACTCATTATTAGCATTATGTGTATATATTACAAGTAAATGGCAGTCATGTAGTGATTTACAAGCAGCAGCTACAGTTAAGGCTTAAAGGAAATAAAATGTCTGCAAGCATTCCCACATATACTGATCTCATATAGAGATCAAAGAAAGTAAACACACCGATTGCTCTGCCAGTGGCATGACCCTGTCATGCTGCATAGTCAGAATTACACCTCAACTAGCAGTAGATCCATAAGAGAAATGTTCAAAGTTAATCAGGATTGATCTACTACTGACCCATTCAAAACAGAGCTCAGCAGCTACACAACAGGGCACAGTGTCACATATAAATCAGGTGTAATTAGGCTGCCATTGACAGATTTATAGCAGTAAACATGGCATGAACAAAGAATTGAGTCTACTAATCTATATAACAATGCCAATTTGGGTTTGTAGAAAGTCATTTCATTAACTTTATGTGAACTTTCCAAAGAAACAAAGATGATCAGTTTAATATATGTATTTTATTTTATGATTTGTATGATTTAACAAAATGTTTATGTGTTTGTAAGGTTAGTTTTAAAAACTGAAAATTTAACATACTTATGCCTTATAGCTATTTTTTTCATCCGTTTAGGTTTTTTGTTGTTTCCTCAAAGCATGCTGACTTAACACAAGTAAGTAATTGCTTTACAAATTAATTAACAGAATTAAAATCTACTCTGAAAATGGATGAGTTACTTAGCATTCAGACTTTGCAAGCGTGTCAAGGGAATTTACTACTTAGGGATTTTGCCAACATCATAGCTAAATGGAGGAGTTATCCTTTCACATAGTGGAATACAAGTCTGCTAGAAGATGTTCTCAAGAACCATGGGGTCTTTGTAACAGAATATGTCTAGATCAAACAAGAAATGTGAAGGAAATAAAGCAAAATGATCCTGCTGTGTGATTGAACCATGGAATCAACTGTTCTGGCCCCGCAATGTTGATCCTTCAGTCCTTTGCCCCTCAGGCAGACACACACAGGTGAGCCCAAAAAATGAGAATCAAGTCAGAATATCACTTTAAACTTTATTTCACCTTAGGATTAATCCTTAGGGAGATGGACCACATCCACAGACCTCCTGCTCTAAAGCAGTGTGGAAAGTTAGAGCTATTCATCTTTAATGCAAAAGATAACTAAAGTCTTGTGACAGTCCTAGAAAATTAAATTAGGAATCTAAATTCAGAATTAACTCTTTACAAGAAAACAAATAATTAGTCTATTTAAAGATCAAGACAGTTTGCTCACCTTCCTAATAATTTGAAACACTAACCTGTTTCATAACAGTACAAAGTCACTATATCTGCCTCTACACTTGATTATCTTTGTAAGCTTCTCTTTCCTCCTTAGAAGACTGGAAAGATAAACCTTTTAAAAAGAAAACCTGGATGTCACATATTCACACCACCTTTAACAGGACCTTCATGGCAATCTTTCCTTTGAACAGAGTCTTGCCTCCTCTCCTCCCTGTATCCTGCACATTTCACCAAGAAAGCTGCAGTGGGAATGCTGTAAGGCCTTCATTACTAAAAGTCCCGTGTCTCTTCAGATCAAATGTGACTTCTCTTTCTCAAAGGCTAAAAATGAGGAAAAACAAGTCTTTGAGATCTCACATTAAAATATTCAGTTTCAAAGAAAACACCAAGTAAAGGAAACATTGATGGAAATAATTCTCCTTCTGATGATAGTGGTACCACTGTAATGGACTATTGAAAGTTCATGCTTTTATCTTTACCTGTTTTAAATATCTGTAGGTTTAATCATTTATACTGATTTCTGAATGGCAGAGACAGAGAGAGGCTGGGGTTGGGGCAATGGGGCAGGGTAGGGTTTATTTGTTTGGGTGGTTTTTTGGTTTTACTTTGCAGATTATCAAAAGGTTTCTTCCTTTCTTTCTCCTCCCCAGCACCACACAAACAATTCCATATTTATGGGACTACGAAGAGTGAAGACCACATCCCCACCAGCAGCTGGGTCCATATGACCTGTACCTCCCCCTTAGCTCACCATTGCTTCTTTATAGGAATGAGGGGGTCTCAGCTCTTGCATCAGTCCCAGCACTGGACTTGGTCTCCATTTCTTTATATTTTGAAGCTTTTAGGTTTCTGCTCCAGTTTTGGGTTTGGATTTTTCTTTTTTTTGTGGGGCTTTTTTTTTTTTGTTTGGTTGGTTGCTTGGGTTTTTTTCCTAATAATACACATTCTTTATTCCTAAAACATTCAGTGAAGTTCCTTCAGCACTTTTCACTTTGATTAATCTCACCTGCTAGCTCTCTCTTTTCAACATAATCCATTTGGTTTGCATAACTTATTTTTTTCTAGGATGTGTATACCTGGCTTTATTCTGAAAGTTGCATTTTTAAGTGAATTTTCAATTACTATTTTGTTTTCTAGTTTACAAAGTGATAGCTGCTGGGAGCTTCAGGAGATCTAGCAAAGAAAAGCAGTTAAACAGAAATGTGGGGATTCTACACTTGATTATCTCTAGTGTTACTGGCTCCTCCAAAACAACTTTTTTTTTTATGCTGATCTTACATCTGCTTGAAGTTGAATTCTCTTTTTCTTATATTTCTATTTCTCAAACATTAAAGCCAAAACAGCCTGCCCACTGCTTTCTCTGATGTGTCTAATGAAAATGTGACATGAAGAATTAAAAATAAAAAGAAATGTCATGCCGCTATACTTTGATGCTTAGTTTATCTGTTCCCTAGGAAATTGAAATCTTCTCTTAATAATGCTCAGAAGCAATTACACTTTCTTGTTTTCATACAATGAACTTGATTTGCTGAAAAAGAACTGAAGCTTATAGGAAAATTATTAAAATTACTGTGAAACTAATTTTTTTTTTCTAGGGGTCTAGTAGTGTAACTTTCATTATCTCCTCAGATTGGGTTCCTTTTGGCTACACATACCATTCCCTTCAGCCCATTTTCCCTCTTTGTTGGGTTAAGAGAAAACTAATGAACCATCATTACTTCCCAGTCTTACTTAGTTGCCACTACTGTCTCATGCCTTTTCACCCTAACCAATATTGTATTAACACCTTCCTGGCTCTGAAAGGGTCCAAAAGCTGTCACAGAAGGCAGATAAAAGCTTCTGAGCAGAAAAAGCAGAGCACTGCATGGTTCTGAAATTGAAGCTGTTATTCATTAAGGAGAAACCACAGGCAGCCTTCCAGGGAGATACCCCAATTACACTTTCCTCCCCCAAGATCTCTCCTCCCACAGTCTGGTTTCTTTTCTCCAAATCCCATGCCAAATGTTGTCACTAGCCCTCATATTTCTCTGGTTTACTTTTTTTGGTAGAGTTGTTGTTTATCCATCTCCACTCTCCTAGGAGGCAGGATTTTCCCTAGCTCCAATCCTTTAATGTTTATTTGCTCCACCTTTAAAATTTCTTCAACACTGAATTATATCTTTATCTTCTTGACAGTGTGTCTGGTTCTCTCTGATAGACAACCTACAATTTATGCCTCACCCTTTTCCAATAGTGACATCTTTGAAATCATCCATGACCTTGCTGAACATCACAAACCCCTTCTTTTATGGCTGGGTGGGATAAGGCTCCTGAAAACACAGGGTGGTATCCCAGTTCCACTCTCCCTTTTGTTTTTTTAGTGTTATTTCTAGACAGTACATACATCATTTCATACCTTACTGTATCATTTTCTCTACAGTTCCACTTAATACTTACTTTCTTATGCATATAGTCTGACATACACCTATTAAGATATACTTTCAGAATAACATTCTGTGGGTATCATTATACAATACAGTTATTACATATTCCTTTGCAGTTAAAACAAATTATTCAGGAATTGGGACTGCTTAATGCAGACATGAAAAGACTGAGAGAGACATCATAAAGTTCTCCAGCATGTGAAATCACACTGTGAAGAAAACCAGGATCATTTACTCTCCATGTTTATAACGAACAAGAAATAAGACATTTTGTTGACAGCACAGAAAACTTTTGGGTTTTTTAAGTGAATACCCTTTGCACAGAATATGCCTAGTCCATCACTAAGGTAAATACCTCTCAAAAGCACTGATTATATCCATCAGTCATGGATATGGAAAGCTAGAAATAAAAACAGAGGAGGTCTGATTGTACAGGAAATCTGGAATAAAAGAAAAAAGATTGATTTACAGTAAGGTTTGGGGTTTTTTTTTTCTCTCTTTAGCATGAGATATTACATTCACCCCTAGCTAGAACAGGGTTTAGGTTTTTTTGTAGCATACATCCACTGATTTTTATCAGGTAGTTAGATACAGAACTTTGATCTGATTGGATAATAAAGTCAGGAATAAACCACAAAGGTATAAAAATTAACCAACCATAAGAGTTTTAAAGGCCTATGTAATCACCATAAATAAAACAGCTATGTTAAATGTTTAATTTAATTTGTCTCAGAGACTTGATTTAATAATGCACTGTAGACAAAGTTCCTCTTCTGACTTCACTTTTATTTATTTGTAATTGCACCACAGCGTGCAGAAAGGATTGGGGTGAACATTTATATTTACATGCTGTATTCATTCTTTTCTAGGTTAGTAGATCAATCTTTTGCATTCAGTAATGATCACAGTGATGGAGGTACTGCAGTGACTGATTGTAAAATCATTGCATGAGGCTGACCTTATTGTGGGTGCGGTGTGGAACTGCTCTGACTCACTTTCTCACCTCTCTGGATAACATCATGCCCTAACTCCTTTAAGGCTCCTTGGAAATTCCTGGCACAGATCTGTAAGTATGCCCAAGTCTGAGGCTACACATTTGCAGTATACAATTTAAAACTCATTTTTCTTTTCATTTTTATATATTATTGATGCTGCCTATAAGGCAACCTACTACTTCTTGACTAATAAAAAGCCAATCCTGGTGCTTGCATAGAGAGAAGACATAAGAAATCTTTCATTTGCACAGCCTGCTTAAGAGACAATAAACAGTTTACCCTTTGGTGGACCTTGCCAAATGCTCTTTTCCCTGGACACAAAGAGCCTTGGAGACATTAAGATTGGCTCTCCACCCACCAGCCAACACACCAACCCAAACAGTAGTGGTTTGGTCTTCAAAGAGGCAGAGAGCTGTACGTGGGACTCCCATTGCCGAGTGAACTACTGCTCAGCACTGTTTCATGCTCCTCACTGCATTCCAACAGCAGAAGCCAGGCTTGGAAGCTCAAACTTTGCCTCCAGAATATGGCACAGAATTCATGTGGGTAGAAAGAAATAAGCAAGGGTATTGGATTTTAGTATTTATGTGTATAACAGAGCAAATATTGATTCTTCTCCTTCGGATAAACAGGTTTTATAATGGTTGGTTAAGTAAGAAAGGATGTGACAGATTCAAATTTCAGTAAAACTAAGCTAGAAAAAACATAGAGGACCTTTCACAAAATAATAAAACAACTCACACCATTCAACAACAAAACCTAGTACAAGAGATCATGTTTCTCAGGCTTTTTTTTGTTTGTTTTTTTTAGAGCTGTCTCAAAGCATCCACAAGTATAGTGAATGCAGTCTTGCCTCCCTTCATCAGCAGTTCTCCTCTTCTGCTTAAGCAACCAAGAGAACATCCTTTCTTCTGTTTGCACAGTTGAACTATAAGCCTAAAGTAGATTTTTCAGTAAGGTCAGAAATAATAGGTTTACAACTCAGACTACTAATACTTTTTCAGAGATTTAAGTTATTTGTGAAAATCACAAGTTTTTTCCATTATAATTCACTACATTTCCACTATCATTCATGAAAGTCTGCAAAAAGGCTTCTACAAAGATGTTACTATCTGTTTTTCTTCTACAGCATTTTTCAGAGTTCACCACAGGAGCTGTGCATCCATTCAATCTTGTAAGTACTTCCTCACAAGATACTATTTCTATCTGGATTTCTGTGATGTTGTTCATATTAGTAAAGTTGAAAATGTGTAATGATGAGACAAAAAGGGGCCTCAATATTTGAAACATCTTCAAAAATTAATTTATTTTCTTTCAAGATTTTTGACAAATAAGCGAAGGACACACAATGCTCAGATGTCAAGAATAAAATGAGGGTAAAATTTTTGAGCAAAAACCAAAAATTTTTTTTGTTTTCTATTATTTTTTTCCTTTTTTAAAAAACAGCCAAGAAAAACAAATACTGTTTTCAATCCACTCTACCAACTATTATTGGAATTGGTTTAACAAGTGTTAAATCTGTTTCTCAAGAGAGAATACAGCGGAAATATATCTTCACTTACATTTAATACCTGAGAAAAATTGCGTCCTTACTGGTTAGGCTACTGCTTCAGCATTAAAATTATGAGGTAATTTGCTCAAGAACAGATGATCACAAGGCTTATTAGTTCCAATGTTCTAATATTAGAAGCTTATATTTTGCAAAGCTAACTAATAGCAGAGACAGCCTTACAGGAGACATTTCTTATAGAATAATGAGAGGATGACTTTCTAGATAAGCAAGGTAAATAAGAAAGTGAAGGGGCTAGGGATTTTTGCAGCTGCTTGTAGGAATATTTTAAGGCTTTATCCATGTTCATTATTCAGGGGGGAAAGGTAAAATTCATTGCAAAATCCATGTTTCCATAGTTTACTTAATATTCATCTTCTGAGGAAGAATTTGGTCCAAATAGGATGCAATCAATTGCCTCCTCACCTTAATGCCTTTCAAACTGAAACAGAGTCAGTACAGTTAACCATGATCCTGCTTTCTGAAACCTGCACCAGTCTCTCATGGGATCTCACAGGAGCCTCATTTCTGGAAGCATTAATTCAAATGCTCAGGCTTGCACATCCAGTGGGACTCCTCATAGGTGTAACTGCTTGTGTCCGTGGGGCCACGTGCATGGGCAGAAACATGCATCTTTTCTCTTGGGAAGAGTTGAAAAGTCAAGTAGAGGAGAAGGGAGTCTGCTTTCAACATAGTTTATTGGGAAATGGATAAGTTCGATTAAAGTCTTAACACTATGACTAATGATCTTCAAGGTTTAATGTACCGCTGGATGTACAGAGCATGAAAAACATTTTAAAATCCATTTTCATGCTACCAGCACCACAGAGTAACTTATACTTTCTATACAAATTAGTTTTTTAGCAATGAATTTCCAGATCCCCTTTAGGAATTTCCCAATGGAGAGTTGAAGGTGGATGAGAGAAATTCCAATTACTTCCCCTGCCTCAAAGGCTGCTCTGGAGCCTGGGTTAGGGTTAGCACTCTGGTTGCCTACAGATTATTGCAAACCAAGTTAAGATCTGCTACCTGGGGCAAAAGTGGCAGAGTAACCTCTCTGTTCCATGCAGTTGCTGTGGGGAGGAAAGCAGGAAGGAAAAGATCAACACTTGGGACTGAATTATGGAATTTTTCTGGAAGCAAGTTCTCAGAAAAGTCTAGCAAAATTTTCCTTGAATGGACATCAGTAGCTACCTCTTGTTGGAGACAGGGGAGGTGCAGACTGCAAGACCTTCCTATACAAGGTTATGCATCTTCAGCTGCTCCTGTAAAGGCTGTGCACCCATGTTAGCTTAGGGTGGGTACATTAAGCACCATATTACCCTGGAACAGAAATCCTATGAGGATCTGCCATACTTGCTAGTGACAACCTTGCCTTAACGATGCAGACGGTGACACTGTCCCAGAAGGAAGGATGCATAACTGTGATTCCAGGTAAAAAAGGCCAAATTGTTTTCACAAAATCTCAGCCTAGCCCCCAGCTTGGCTCCCAGACCTTACAGAGAGCAGAAGCCTACAGTAGACCTCCAAGTGGGGTAAGCAAGAGCCAGGCACTGCAGACTTGTTTGGGACAAAGGCATCCAGACTGCAGACCTCCACAGTTCTAAAGGAGGAGCACCTCTGAGATCAGGTATCATATCTGAGAAGTTAGGGCACCTGGCATGCTAAAGGGGCAAACCTAAGTTTTGGCATCTGCTACTGGGATGTTTAATTCAGCAGTCACAAGGCAAAAGCCAGAAAGAAACCTTTTGGTTCAGGAACAGCTTACATAAATGCTCCCAACCTTCCTATTTACATGACCACTCTCACATGTGTTCTCTCTGATCTGTTGAATCTTGGATTGATTCAATGACAAAAAAGATCAGAACAAGAGTCTCAACAGGGAGTGCGACCTAGGAGGGCATGCACCCCTGTATTCCAACTAGCCAAATCACAGTGACGAAGCTGTTCCCCCAGGAGATGTGCTTCCTGGATATGTGTTATAAGAGATATTCTAAAATAAATGCCAGCTTCTTTTCTAGTTCTGTTTTACTAGTTTTTGGGCCAGATACCTGCTCTCAGAAGAGGACCTTGATCTAGCTATCTAGAGAACTGTTCTCCTGAAACCTCAAGTGTGATAGGGAAGTTGGATGAACAGGAGAATTTAAACCACTTCCTTACAGTTACCATTTCCCAAACAGTTATACCTTCAGACAGCTCCCAGATCACCACGCGGTTTGATTTAAATCTCATGCCTAAGCCCAGACACTGAAGATTACCTTACTGGGTTGCACATTGGACACCACTCCAGTAAGTTTTCCATCATATCCTTTCTTAAAGCCAACCTTTTACCTTCTTTAGAAGAGAAGAAAATTAGTGTGATAGCAATTTTCTAAAGGGCTGGGATCACTTCTTGAGCAAGAGGCTAACCCTGCTGTGAATACTATGAGCAAAAGCTTGAGAAATTGTCAGCTGTTGTCTCCAACTCCTCAGGGAGTTGCAAATTACCATTATATACAGAGGATAGATGCCTCTGCAGGAGTTACCTATCATGAAGCCCACATTAAAGACTCATTTATATCCTTAACACTAGATGACTTGCTGATTTGAGTGTCCTTAAATGAAGGATTAATTGCCTCTCCCTTGAATATCTGATTTTGCTCCATCAATCTGATTACATCAGATTCCCTGGTCTACAGCGCAAAACTTCATTACAGCCCAACCCCTGCAAGCAACTCTATTACCATAAGAGCAATGCCCAACTGTGATTTCTATGGAGCATCATTATTCAAGGTGATTCCATCTCTCTAACTTCATCCTTCACGTTTGCTTACCACTGGTGTTTACAGTCTGACAAAGGGGATTTATATCTTTCAGGAGAGAAAGTGGGAGCAGCAGCCAACTTCACATGGTATAAAGCTGAAGATAACTTATCTTAGGAGAGGGAGTCATTTTTCTTGTGCCTGGTGAGTGGTCACTCATTTAATAAGTGTGGGAACTGAGCCATTACCCAGATCACAACAGAGTGTATTGTGTAAGAAATGTGTTCTGGAGCACCAGCACCTGCTTACTAACCTGCACAATCTACTAAGTCGTTCAGCAATTAAACATATCATGAGCTAGAAACCCAAGGTCAGAACTTCCTGGCAGCTAGCCTGCACCATGAACTTCTCTTCCTTCCTTTAACTAGATATAGCAGAGAATCACAGGTTTTACTGTTGAAACACCACTATTTCCTTTTTTCAGAAAAAAAAAAAACAAACATTCTCCTCTCAACTCTGTTTTAAGAGAAGCACTCAGCTGTGAGTCCTTGCTCAGCTCATGGAGCTTTTAAAAATGGCTGGATAGTGTAGAAGAGTGTTATTGCAAGCCAACACTGGATTCACTACACATTGGTACTGGAAGGGCATTGCACTGAGATTCCTGCTCAGCAATGGTCCAGATGCACCATTGGAACTCACATCCCAAACACCATCACTTGCATGATTAAGGCCTGTGGTGATTTATTCATATTCTACCTTGTAAAGGGAAATATAGTAAATAAGGCAACTGAAACTTAGCAGTCTAGGAAACAGGAATTTCTGATGAACTCTCTTCAGATGTCCACTTCTCATAGCTCTGATTCCCCTCACACTGAAGTTTAGTAGGGAATACAAGAAACTAGGAAGATCCTCCCTTTACTTTTCTGCTATATGAAAACACATTTATAGGTGTGCACCTACTCAAAAATCTGATCATTTTAGACCACATATACCTTTTCCCAATGACAGTTCAGCCAAAAATAAAACATTTCTGTGAAAAGTTTTCACTGTGAGGAATCAATGGTCCTGATAAAATAATTTTGAACAAACTCCCCAAAAATAATGGTTTCTGTTCCAGAATGCTGCATTAACCTGGTTGTTGGTATAAAAGCCATAGAGATGCAGAGGAGGAAGACACCCTGCTGCTTATTCCTGCTGTTGTTGGCCATCCAGAACACTCAGAATTAGACAAAACTCAAGTGTTCACCCTACAGCATGTCCTTCAGTCCTCCATGCTTCCTGAGATCACAGTACCTGGTCAGCCCAGACATTCAAAGGCTGATTGCAATTATTTTAAGTTCTGTACTAAAAATAAACAAAAGCTTATCAGAATGCTTTGCTGAAAAGCAGACTGCTTTTAAAAATTCACATTTATTTCTGCATCACTCAAAAAAGGGGAAAAATAAAGATGTTCTGATGTCAGATTTTCCCAGCTCCCTTTTCACTTTGGGGCTTTTTTCAGTAGGAAAACTGAAAAGGGTTGAAAGTGGTAGAAAAAGATAAAGGCAAAATCAATTCACCTTTTCTACAGATTTACAAATAGAAAGTTCTTTCACAACTTCCACAAAAAATATTTGCAATTTTTCACTTTCTTTGATAAAAATACTTTTTAAAAGATTAAATTCACCTGGAGCCAGTAGTTTTTAGGAGCTCAGAAGACTACACCCTGTAAATATAATTCCTACTCTCATCTTAACAGAATAGTGCCAAAAATACTTTGCATTTTTAAACGTCAAAGTTCTGCTTTTCCAAAGATTTTCACACACACCCCCAAGTCCCAACACTGTTTGAAATGGTTCAATTCTATTTTTGGAAATACAAGATTACAAAGTGTCCTACAGTGATATCTCTATCCAGATCCTAATGAACAGTCATCCACAATAACAGCTTGCTGAGAAGTGGCTATAAAGCCACTGAAATTGGACAGCATGGTCATGAGAGCCAATATGAAGATGAATGAATATTCTGGCTTGGAATCAGTCAGTAGCCTATGAGAGTATTGCAGGGAGGTGCATAAAGCTGCCAGTGTTCAACATAGCAGGAGCCTCCAAGCATGAGCAAAAGTAGTAAGATTTTCCAGGAAAAGTTGCATTAAGATGTTAATCACAGAGAAACATCTTCATCTTTCTGTACCTATTATTAGTCGAAGTGTAAAAGGTCATAAAGGTGAAAAAGGACCAGCCAAGGCATGGAAAGGCTCCTTTACAAGAAATAGCTAGGCAGGTTAGAACTTTTCAGCCTGAAGTAGAGGTGCTGTGGAGAGATATAATGAAAGGATGCAAAATCTGGAATTCAAGATGCATCTGCACACCCAGCCCTTGCCCACACAACTGGACCATGCATACACAACAGTGACATAGGACTAGTGTTTCTGCATGCTCTGGGAAAGGATGTAGAGTTACTCCATTGCCCTGCATGAAGCTGTGCTTGCAAGTTCTCCCTTTGAACACACAAGAAATTTTGTCTAACACTGGTCTGCTGGCAGACCTTGAGATTTAGTGCAGACACGACCCAAGCCATAGGTCTGCCTTCACTTTGAACTGAAATTGCTATCATAAACCACAACAAAGAAAGCAAACAAAGCAAAAGCCTCTTCTAGCTTATTTTTAAAATGTATGCTTATTTCTAGGAACCATCTTGATAATTTATTTTTATCTTGGAAATGGAATGCTTCCTGGCTTTTTTAAGCATCTTGGTGCAAAGCTTATGTCCTAGATCAAGTTAGGTTAGCAGTTGCATACCAGAACCATGTAGGAGAGATTGAAATGGATGTGACTTCCCATCCAAATCAGGTAGATCTTGCCCATATGAAGCAGGACAACCAGAGAATCAGGAAATTGTCCAAGAATAAGAACTGTTTGTGCACAGTCTCTTCAGTAAAAGAATTAGGGACACTAATTGAAGCTAGCAGCTGGTAGGTTCAGAAGAAATAAAGAGAAGCAGTTCTTTACAGAACCCATAGCTAGTCTAGCAACCCCCAAGCCACATCATTTTGTTCACATTAAAAATCGCACGTAGACTCAAGAAAAAGATGGACAGGTTTATGGAAGAGAGTCAATTAAAGATTGCTAAACACACAGAAAAATACCTTCTCGGGGGGGCTGTGGGGGCAAGCTGCCAAGTCTTCAGAGCTTGAAGACAGTTGGAGTTCTGCATGCCTACCCTGTTCTCCAAGGGGCATATTTATGTGGCAGATGAACAACCATCATGCCTAATAGCCTACTTGAATACTTCTATTTTTCTCTCTTGGATACCTGTAGAGATGATTAATACCAGTGTATGCCCAACCTATTTTCCTGCTGTTTGTCAGTTGGGCTTTTTAAGCGTTTAGACATCTGTCTGGTGTTTTGATGGATAACCAGCTTTTATATTAATACAACATTTGTGCTGAAATACAGCAGGGGTAGGGGTTCAACTACTTTTGAAAACTGCATCCCAAATTCCCCAAAATCTGACAAGAAATGCAATCTTAATTATTGTTGTCATGTTTTTATCAGAGTACTTGATGCACAACACTCTTAAAAATAAACACCTGGAATTATTGCTTATAGTTACCGTTGTAAATGATGATCTAGGTAACTGTAAGAAAAGGATATTTTGTCTTGAAATATTTGCCTTTCCCCAAAAAAAATCCCTCTTCTTCCCTTAGGGGGAATCTAAAGTGATTTGAAATGGTTCTGCTTTATTTTTATAAATACATGGAACTAGACATTGTGTAACAGAGCACCTACACTTTATCTTGGCTGGCTAACCTGTGTATTTATTTATCTATCATCTCATATAAGTTATCCAAGATTTCTCTGAAGCACAGAAAATTGCTGTCCTAAGGCAGACTAGATCTGCACAGCTATGAAAAGTTACCTAGAGAGCCAAAGCTCTTCAGAAAAAAAAAATAATAATAACCCCAAGTTTAAGGCAACAAAATACCATACAGCCACATACGCTGTCACCCACCCTCCCATCTGCAGTAGCACAGTAGCCCTGGGCCTCATAAACCGCCCCTTTCCCCAATCCAGACAGACAATAATATCCTCCCAGGGAGCACTCAAAATTCTTAGTGTTAATTAATGATATTGAGCTTAAAAAAAAAAGTAATATTAATGGGGTTTTGGTAATGTTTAAAGGATTCAGTGAAAGGAAGTAAGTAGTTTTGTATAATCAAGCTCGGACTTCTTTTGTAGCTAATAACATATTGAAGCACAAATAACAGAAAGAAGAAAAAAAAAAATATTTTCACACAAAATTCAGGAGACTACAGCTTTCTACAAGTTAATTTTGTTCTTTTGTTTGTTCTTTGATTCCCTCCACTCATTGCATGGGATTTATTGTACATGTTGTACACCTTGTTCCACGATGACAAAATTAATGACTGTATTAAAAAATAGTTCTTTATAGAAACATAAAAATAGGTAATAAACTAGAACAGGAATAATTCTGACTTATATTTAACTTCTATATTTAAAGGGAAGGTGAAGGACACATCACATTTAAGCTCCTCACTATCAGAGCTATACTGGATTATAGCACTTGAGGACCTGCCTCACTAAAAAAGTAGTGTCTGCTAAATATCACCAATCTTGATTCTCTTCTGACATGAGCAAGGAAGACCTGGACCAGAAAAATACTCCTGCTCATGCCACGAGCATCTCCGGAGCTCTGATGCTGTGGCTGGAGGAATTTAGCAATTTCAATTGCTGCCAAACACACAGGCATGTACCAGCTGTCTCACCTGGTGCTACATCCACTGCAATAATAGCAATATTTTCTAGGGAGAGGAAAACTGATAAAATGATGTTAAGCCAGAGGGTATGTACAGAATCTCATTTTTAAGTTCAAACAATAATATGCATACCTTTTTGCAAACCACCCTCCAGATAAAGAAATGCTTAAGAACTTCATGTTTCCTAAATGCTGATGAATAGTTCCCTAAAGCTGTTTCCCTGCATATGATGAGCATCAAGAGTGGTAATGCATGCCAATGACTAAACCATTGCTGGAATGAAAAATACACATACCAGTTCCGAGTCCAGCTGCCAGCACAAGATCTTATTATTTTAGGTGTAGTAAAACTGCAGCAGTCAGAAATTTAGATTCAAACAAAAAAGTTATGATGAAGTTCAATTTGAAAAGGAAAAAAAAATCTAAATATATAAGAAAAAAATAACCAAATCATTAGTGCAGTAATTATGCTTTTAACAGTTGCATTCTGAATCCAGTTACTCCTCTAATAAATGTTGCCACTGGGAGAGAAGCTTAAGAATTTTTAAAAGTAAAACTAGGGCAAGTCCTAGGAAAGCAGTCAACAGCTATATTATGTGGTCCTATTTCTATCTGTTTCACTGCCTGTCAGTCTCAAAGCTAAATTTCATGAGAATTTATTTAAAAAAAAAAGAATAAAATGAGAAAACAAGACAAAGGGAAGATTTGAAGAAAGGTTTTAAACAGCACAATAAAGTGCAGACATTTACAAGGTGTCTGAAAAATGATGAAACCTTGGGAAAATACATAAAGATATTTGTCTGAGCTTATAAAATGTAGAAGTTGGAGGCTGAAACTACAGACAAGGCAGGGAAATCATCCAACATGATACTGAAGGAAAGACTATTTAAAAAGGTTTTAGCCAGACATGCATAGTGTAAGCGAGTGGTTAAGCTTTTAGTCACTTAGCTGATTAAAAAGAGGTTTTGTTATAAATTATGTTTTTCATAGAAGAATTTACATCCTCTTTAGTACTCCCATGGATGCATATTAAAATTCATTTTGTTATAGTTTGTCACCTTTCTCTTTGGGCAGCCAACGTACCAGCTCCTGCACTCCCATTAACTTACACCTTTCCTTTCAGAGAGGCTGTTTCTAACATTTTGTAAAATGCCTCCCTTAACTTTAATACAGAGAAAATGTGCAAGCCCAGAGTGCCTGAAGCCTTCATCGTGGAGCCAAACTCCACCACATTACAGACTATATACCAGAAGAAAGGCTCTGCCCCACAAAGCTCGCACTGGCATCAAAGGATAGATAAGTGAATACAGGCAAGAGACAGCTGGGCAGTATTGACAGCCTCAAAAAGGAAAAGTTTCAGCCCATGCAGAATAGCCTACAATATTCATTGACTCCCAACAGTCAATGAAATCCAACCATTTTGCACCACAGATATGAAGACCACTACCACAAGACAACCACCAAAAGGGTAGCAGTTCAGCTGGTCACCAACTCAGCTTGCTGACAGCACGTTACCTTAATTTGATGCTTTGAACTGGCTTCACAGGGACTGCAAAACACAATTCAAGAGCATGCTTCAAAACTCCCTCTTGCTGTTTTTCAGAGCTGCCCCTAAGGTGGATGGTCTACAGTGATGACTTCTCACATCAACATTGGCCCAGCAGAAAAACAATGTTAGCAACAGGAGGAAAGACACCTATCCAAATGGTACTGAGCCTTGGAAGAGTCAAAACTAGAGTGTTGTTCTTGCTAGTAAGTAAAAAAAAAGAGCAAACAGGACAAGTCTGTTCTAGAGCTCAGCCTCCATCTCAAACACTTCCTCATATGGAGGGGGAAGCAAGAGGCTCACTGATGGTAACCACCAGTGTAGGCATGTTGAGAATCCCAGTAAGGGCAATAAGTTTGCTTTTATTTAACACAAGAACCTTTTTCTTTTTTTCTTCTTTTTTTTTTTTTTGTGCAAAATATTTAGATACCAAAGCCATGGCTGGGTAAAGAGGCAGATGTAAATATCTCCAGATGACTGAAGAGCATAGCTGTGTCAAATGTATTGATAAGAGGGTTTTATACACTATCATCCCTGTTCCACTCCTCCCCCTACTCAAGTACGGGATTTTCTTTTGATTTAAGCATTGTGCACAAGAGATTCAGTAAAAATCCATGTCATAAACCAGGGGAAAAAAAAAAGTCTCTCAAACACAAGGGTAGCAGGAGATGAGCAATCGAGGTAATCAATGGTTCTTGAACAGGCACTCTAACTGTCTTTCACTATACAAACTAATTTGAGGGTTGTATGCCAGATTTTGGAGTGGGGCAAGGAGTGACAGCCATTTAAAAAACTATTTTAACTTAAACACCCACGTGTTACGTAATTTCCGTGGCTGTATAACTCCTGGAATACCAAAATTTTGTAATATTGCAATGGAGAAGGAGTTATGTCCATTTTCCTCCTCTCTTGCTGGTTTTTAACAATAATTGACTTGCCCCTGCTGGAAACTCTCCTGAGCTGTGGAAGGGGACTCTCACCACTCCACCTATGTCGGGTAATTATGAAGTGCAGTGGGTAATTACTGAAAACTTGTTACACTTTCATGGTTTGAGACATCAGTGGCTGCAGTGAAAACATTCCTTTTTAAACTCAGTTGTTACTTTTTTTCCACAATGAGCAGCACGTTATTGGCAACGGGCAAAGCTTTGTCCTCTCAAGATATAGGATTTTAACTAAAAGCAACCTCTAGAAAGCA
The DNA here is from genome assembly GCA_907165065.1 of Caprimulgus europaeus. The sequence goes on from OU015529.1 coordinate 6,452,215, forward strand.
ATGCTAATAAATGTATCACAATCAAGTACTCTATAGAAATTATTATGTATAACATAGTGGCACACTTTGTTGTTCCTGAATCAGCTATCTTGTTCTTTTCTGTATTTTCATATTTATTAAGTACAAAAAAGAAGTTGTAAGAGTTTCTTCTTAGAAGATGCACTAGCAGGTTCTTGTGATTAAAACTATTTACTACGCTGTCTTAGAGCTGATACCAGCAACAACCAAGGAACTTGTGTACAAGCTACAGCAAGTCTTGTGGCAATTATTGCTGCTTGACTTAATCTATGGAATATTTTTCTGCCATTGATCTTGGCAAAGCTTCTCTTTGAAGACGTACTTGCTTTGTTGATGGACTACTACTAGCATGGTCCTTGCCATAGTCACAAAACAAGTCATAAATAAACTGATTTAGGCTGAATATTAGATCCCAATTACCATCTCTGCATGTCCTGCATAGAGATGCCCTCTTCTGTGTATTCTGTCAGCATACACGAATAACCTCTGAGCTGGAAGAAAACTCCACAACCAAATTAACGTGCTTATAAACCAGACATAAAGCTCCTCCGAGACGTATTAACAAATTCAAGTTTGATATTGCAGCAACACAGATACTCAGATTTTGGTTATATGTAACAACTGAGAACATGACACGAGGCACTTCCCGTTAGACTATCTGACAGGGAAAATCTGTTTTCTTAGAACTTTATGCTAGGCATAATGAGGTCAGTCTCTTCATTGGCCTTTAAACACTGGAATGCCAAACAGAGCTGATAATGAACAAAACCAACAATATCTCTTCATGCACACAGTGGGCTTACCGTTGTGCAACATTTTTCTCCTTATTAATAATTAAATCTTGTTCAGTCAAGGTAAGATTATTAAAATGTTTGACATTCAAGCTCCATAAACACTATTGCATGGCAATTGCCTGGAACAAGTAGCCTGAGTGCTACTATTATCACCTTCCTTCTCTGTTGGGCAGTTAGATAATGTCAAGTGAAAAGCCCAGAGGAGGCACAAAATAAGCAAAATCTGTTAATAGTTGTGGGTCAGCAATGCTAAGTATGAGCATCTCCAAAGTCATAAAGGAGAGCAAGCAAAAGGAAAAGCACCTCCTAGCCATGTTTACAAAGTCAACCTTATTGCTGAGCTTGTTTCAAAGCCTGGGCTCTCAAGAACAATTGATTTTCACCGGGGTCTGTGAAATACAGAGTTCGACATTCACATCCGCCTAAGGCTGGAGAGTCCAGACCCAGGACCCAAGTGCATGACCCATCTGTTATCAGAGACATCAAGCAACTTACAGATCACATACTGGAGACACAAGTGAAGGAAAATAGAAGGCAAAACTGAATCCTTGGAATAGAAAGTAAGGCAAGTCAATTCATAATCTGAATTAAGTGACTTGTGTTGAAGTATTGATGTCTGAGGATTTCTTTGATTCCTCAAAATATAAGAGCTACTATGTTGGTTCTAACGTTTTAGTAAATTAAAAAAATGAAAAAGTGTGCTGGAGAAGAAAAGAATTTGGGGATCTATTTTACACAATCATGGGATTTTTAGGATTGTTATCCTGCATGTTTAAAATCATCAATCTTCAGAGCAAAAAAAATCCAGTTCAGCTAGCGTGCGTGGTTATGCTTATGACTTAATTTGCAGTGTCAAGCCCTCACAAATATTCCTCTGTCCTAACTCTATAAAACACTAAAACAGAAAAAAAAATACCTTAAATGCTGTTTTCATGCCATCCACAGCATTTGTGGAAGTCAATAGGGTTTAATAGCCATGGGGTTTAACAGTCTATTCAAAGAGCAGTACAAAACTCTGTGTTGTCTTTCAAGTGAAGTAAATGCTAAAATGAGGCAAAAGGCCTTATGTGATATTCCCATCCTTTTTTCCCCCCTAGGAAATTAGTAGGAGATGCAAGACTTGCTCACAGGTTTGTTTGCTCTAGGTGCTGCCCTCAAGTTTTCTTTCCTGCCATCAGCACTTCAAAACAGCCAGGGACACCTATGACTGTTCCTGTACTCACTGATGGGCAGCTCATAGTCTTGCCTTTTCATCTCCAATTAAAAATAGTTACTGTTTTCTTCTCTTCCTGCTTCTTTCCCCTAAATTCCTTTTGTAGTGAAGAATGATTTTTTACATCCTACTTCATCTTCCCTAAACTTGATGTACAGGTCTAAGGTTTTGGAGACATGGTAGGATACATACAGCTCTAAGATTTTGGAGACGTGGAACAGGCTGCCCAGGGAAGTCATTGTCCCTGGAGGTATTTAAAAGATGTGTAGATGTGACACTTAGGGACATGATTTAGTGGGCATGGTGGTGTTGGGTTGATGGTTGGACTTGATGATCTTAGAGATATTTTCTAACCTTAATGAACCTATGATTTCAAAATACAAATGAGGAAAGGGTGTGTTTAATGGTCTGGCAAAAGTAATGAAATAGTAAGAGGACTTATATATATATATATATATATATTTGGCATTGCCCTAGCTAAGTCAATTAGTATCGTATGAAATTCAGAAACCTAGAAGTTTTCTATTAAATTCCCATTTCCCATTTATAAGCTCATTACATTCAAAAGGGCTGGTATCACAAGAATCCAAAGGCTCCGCAGTGTTGAGGACTCAATTTTGTGTACAGTGGTAGCTTCCACAGTTTGGGAGAAACATTACCTTCAGAAGCTATTACAGAGGCATCTAGTAAGAACTGAGTAAATAATAGTTATTGCTTTAGATGTTGTGGTACTTCTAGTTAAGAGTTATAGCGCAGCTATATTGAAGAGTAAAACGTGACAGAACAATAAAGCAAAACGAGTCCATTATCTCAAGTAAAGATGTCTATAATTTCTCTCAGGTTTTTGTTCAATTCTGAAAAATACAGTGGGTGAGTAAAAAACATCTCCCAAACTTGTATTTTCATCATCAACAACCTTAGCATTTACACAGTCATTTTCATCTCTAAAGCACTTCATGCACATTAAAGCTGTTAATCCTTGCCGCACTCTTGTGAGTAAAGGTTATTACAGTCATCCACTTCACCTCAAAGGAATAAAGGGTTGATCTCTGCAGGCTGACCTGCCAACTGACTCAATGCTGATCTCATTTACAGCCCTGGAGGCAGTGGTGTGCCCATATAGACATGCTCCCCCTCACACCACCCTCCTTGGCATGGTTTCTTCCCAGCCCTCAGCACACACCATGGGTTGCACAGGAGGAAAGGCCCATGACCAAGTACTTCATCTAAAGCTTCTTATGTACTAATCCAGGGAAAAATCACCTTGTATATCCAATAAATCTGCACCAACAAATAATGATGCTGGTGTAAGCAAGACAAGAGGTATGCCTCTCTGAAATCCCCCTGAGCCAGCACTTTATTCTCGCTGCTCTTGGCTCAGAGGTGGCAGCGAGGGAGGAGAATGAACATGAGTCTTGAACCAGCTCTGCTCCATGATGATCACTGTGCCAAATAGTTGCTGTGAATGACACCTGCACAGATCCTGCCCCGAGCAGCCCTGAGGTGCAGCCACGCTGCTGCTTCCTACCAAATGAACCATCTGAGCCTGTGGGCATTGACCTGCAGAAGGATTACTCATGGTCTGTGTGTGCACTTGGCCTGACAAGAAGGTAAAATAAAATGGATTGGGGGTTTTTTGTTTGTTTTTGTCTTCAGGCATAGTCACTGCCAGCAGAAATTCAGTTCCCAGTTCAGGATCAGAGCTCATGTCACATCAACCTCCACAGCTCCATGTTCATGGCAGGTTGTATGCTCTTGCCTCTGCTCTTTTTAGTGCAGCAAAGCCTTGAGCCCACTCCCATTTTTACCAGTATCTTTTTGGGTCTGTTTGAGCTAACTGTATAAAAAGTTTTAGATAGTTCCTTAGTTAAACACATAGCTCAAAAACCAAATGGCCAGGAAGGGAATACCTGTAAGGGAACAGTCCATGTCCTGGCACCCAGGGCAGCATAGGTTCACCTGCTCACCAGCACCTTGCAGGGACAGGTCAGTTGACATGCATGGGGATCACTGCAAGTGTGACATGCCATATTGTCTTTGTCAGAAACACATCCCTCAAATCTTCCTTTCCAGAACATTGTGTTTGTACTTGAAGAATACAGTGCTAACAATGAAGGCCTTAAGGTGGCAAGGTGAAGTGGAAGAATCAGGCTTGCAGTTAATCAGAAGTTTCAGGGGTTTCAAAGTCTCATTATATCCCAAGTTAAAATTATTTATTTCTTCCCTTTTAGAATTTCTGTTAGGCCAAAACCAGTCCAGATCCCCAGGAAGAGATACTGAGATCTGCATCGAGCTCTTCCCAGGGTCTGCCAGAGGTTTTATCTGGAAAGCAGAGCTCTGCCTTGGATTTGAAGCTGTATTTGCAGTTGCAGTGCCTCGAAAAAAATATTTCAAGCTTAAATAAGCATTTTGGGATGAAATTTGACTGTTAGAAGAATTCAGACTAGGGCCTCTCAGAACACAGGCAGTGCTCGCTCATTTCTCCTTTCCTGCTTATTCATTTTAATTCCCTACACTGTTTAACTTTTAATTTTTTTCTCCTCTGGGGACAGAAACAGAAGAGTTTTTTAATGGTTGATTCTTTCCCTTCCTTCTTTTACTCTGTATAACTAAACCAATGGCAACTTCAGGACCTTGCAAGACTGAAATAATAATTAACACAAAGAACTGAAGCACCAAGCTAAGAAGCAGGAAGGACAAGTGTTTAACACTATCTGCTTCTTGTCTAAAGACAAACAGATTGATTTTTAGGATTTACCTTCACAACACTTTGAACTGTAATGAAGTAACTTTGTTTTATGAGACATTGATCTAACAATCCAAGTAGGATGTCACTGTTTAAATTCTGCTGGCTGAGCCACCTGGGTGTAAAAGTTTATTTTAAATCTCAGTATTCAGAGTGCAGTCCATACATTGCTTTGCTTCTATAATTTCATATAGGCTTGTACACTGAAGACAAAAAAATTTGAACCTAAAATATTCCTAGTGAGCTGCAATGGAAGAATCCAGTTTAATTTCTATACTGACTGGGCAAGCAAAGATTTGCACAAGGCAATATGCAAATGTCAGATGGAGATTATCCATTCCTTACAGTATGGAGGCCTGAGTTTTGTTGCATGGCACAAAGATATAAAATGCTTAAAATACTATCACCAAATTATGTATATGGTGATTGAAACCTGACAGAAACCATGTGCTTGAGGGATCAATACAATTGTAAAAGAAAAGATACAGGAGAGAGAAACTCCATACCGGTTATGTTAACAATTTTCTTCTCAGTTTTTCCTCTGCTTCACATTTATTCACTGGATCCAGGTTCACAATGGGAGATGATCTTTAATAACATACCAGTGGACAAAGCTTCTCCTCTTCTTGTTAAACTCATGATATGCTATTCTGTTGTCCACTGTGTATCTGCATTTCCTACATTTTTTGGCAGCACTCAAAGGTCTTATCTGTGACACTTAAGCTGCCTGTTCAAGACTGATAAGAAATTTACTTTGCCTGGGAGAAAATCTAAAAGGAAAGAGATAAAACTTTTGGATTTCTATTTTTTTCCCCCAGGGTATTAAAGTGGGGGGAAAACTTCTGTCTTTAGTACTGAGAATTGCCTAGCTTGCTTTAAACACACCTTTTCACCAATGTTCAATTAAAAAGTGTAAATTTTTTGCTTGTTTTACCCACTTCAGAAGAACAATAATAAAAGGGCATTGCTCTAATTCCTTACATCAACTTTTCTAACAACCAGTAACAAACAAGCAGTAAAAATATGCTTAAACTCTCACATTTGAAGCATCATTTTCTTGGGGTGGACTTAGAGCATTCAGGAGAATGGACCAATTTAGGTGAAGGGACACTGCAATCAAAGTCTTGCCCATAGCTCTATCTCTATCAAGTAATGGATAGAGCCATCAGACATAGCCTTGATTTAGTAAGGGAGAGCTACATACCAGTTTAACTTCAAACACATGACATGCCAGGAAGTTAAAGCCATTAAAAACATGGAAAGTAGAACAAATTTTTTTTTCCTCAAAACAAATTTTGCCTAATAACAATCTAATAAACATACAATTTCTACTATACTTTAAAGGTCTGCTAAAGAACTCCAGTTGGCCGATAGGTTTTGAAAACAGGAAAGAAATTAGTTTTAGTAAGAACTTCCATTCAAAAATTAAGATTCAGTTTTGGTTAAAAATTTCATATTTCCCTTCATGTTTTGGTGATAGTGCTTACTGAATCACTTTTTGGATGAAAAAGTATATTTAGATTTTAGTGTTAACCTTTTACATGAAGAAAGAAAGTAGGGAGGGAGAATGTAGTATTTCTTATATTTATCTCAGATGATCCTATAAGGAACGGTGATACTTTCTGACTAGCTATAGTAAAAAAAAACAACCACCCAAAAAACCTGCCAAAAAACCACAACAAATCTTTATGTAAATTAACAAAGAATTTGCTAGAGACTCAGCTAGCTTCCTACACATACACAGATATCCATTTTGGTATTCTAGTAAACAGTCCTGTAGCTGGTTTATATAAGGACTTACCTGACTAAGAAGGCATGTTCCAGAAAGAAAAGCTGTTAACTTTGGTTTGTGCTGTGATACCTGTAATGATTAATGTTCTACAGCAATTGTTCAGAAAGGCTTATACTGTGAAACAGATAAAACAATATGTAATTACAAGTTTTGTTCTGTCTGAAATAAAACCCCCTTCCAGTCTCCCCACACAATCCTATTTGTTTCCCTTGCAGCTTTTGTTTCCTGCCCAAATATCCAAATTAATCATTTTCCTTCAAACATAAACATTATTAAAATCGCCACAAAGCAGAACCTGAGAAGTGTTCCAGTTGGCTTTTCATTCTCAAGATGGATTTAGCAAATCTCAGCATAAAACATCATATCTGCTATGCTAAGCTTTGTGAAATGGACTGCGAAAAATAGGCAACAACAAAACAGAATCATTGCAAATACTTACACATATACTTTTCAAGAAGATATAGTGTAGCTCTCCATCTTACTGAGATTCATTAAGCTCTCTTAATTGATGACAGATGGAGAACAAGTTAAACTAGTGTACAGCTTAAAGTGAAATCAGCCATTACCATGACCCTGTATAGTCCACAAAGAACTCTATCATTAAGACTATTTTTTTAAAGTTTTTATTAAGCTAAGAAAAAATTTCAGTTTTAAATGAATATACACTATTATTCTCCTACTGCGCCTGGTTACAGAATGCATTTATTATATTAATCTGTTTACTTATCAATAAAAGCACTATGAACAGAAAAAGCTGTCAGAAACTCTGGTTTATGTACATTGTTTTCAACCACCCATGGTTGAAAGGGAAGAGAATTATGGGTTGGGGGTTTTTTTGGTTTGTTTTTTTCTGGTTTGTTTTTTGGTTGGTTGGTTGGTTTTTAAACAGCCCAAGAAGCATAATCATTCATGTGTGTTTTCTGGAGAGCAGAGTATATCTCAAAGGATAGGTGAGGAGTATCTAAGTATACATGCTGAGCAGTAGCATGACAGAAAGAAACAGCGTATTCAGGACATTCAATCTTTCTCAATGTCAAAGATGCTATGGATGGAAGAGGTACCAAAATTAGCCTCTTACCTATGGGTTAGGCCTAAGGCTCTTTGACAACATAATTTGGGATGTGCACGCTGCTGCAGCTTGGTGGAGAGACAGAGACCTTCTGTCTCTCATGCAGCCCATCTGGCGTCTCCCACAAGCACCGAATTCACTTATCCAACACAAACAAGTGAATAAGCCCTGTGTGTTTAATACATCACAGAATTTCATTTTAAAGGGAACTGAAAAAAAAAAATAGGAAGGAAGGAATCAGTCTGACTATTTATACAACAAACTGTGCACTGTTCTTGGTCAGGGTTAAATTGATGCACCAGTATTATTTGCACACTTTGCTGACTGGCAAAGGAAAAGAGAAACTAACTCATACAAATTCAAACTAAGTAAGTGAATATGGGTATTTTATCCTTACAAAATAGAATAAATTCAAGTGGTTTATTCAAATTAATACTATTATTCTGGCAGTCACACCTCAATGCCTAAATACTAGTTTTGGGGAAGAAATCCACATGCATCTTGGTCAACAAGACAGAATTCCTTTAAAAAAGAAAAAAGTTAGATTTTTTTCCCCTTTTTCTTTGAATGGTAAGCAAACAAGCTGCTAATTCAGCTGCAAAAATAAACCTTGCAAATGTATGAGGTCATCTGGTTTGATGATGCATTCAGTCATAGGTGTACAGAAGCTCCAAACTTCAGACCAATGGATTGATTCCCTTCTCATTCAATGTTTAGGAATGTTGAGACATAATTGGTCATTAAAGGCCTATTTCTGAATGCCATGATAGCTGTATGCAAGAGTAAGGAATAGAATTATTTATTTATTTTAAAGCCTCAATTATTTAAATCACCTTAGGATGTGAAGAATCTTCACTTCCTTTTCTTTAAGAAATAAAAAAATTGAGCCTTGGAACTCCCAAAAAGAGCTTGATTCCTATGGGCTGCAAAGTAGAGAGCAAATATAGGGGTAAAACAAGGACAAATTTTCTTTTTTTATGCTTAAAAACCTTAACCGTAACTTCTTTATATTTGGGGGGTTTTCATAATTACTGCAAGCAGGTTACAGGTGTAAAGTATTAAAAGCAATCTCTCACCACAGAAAGTTTGCTCACCAGATATTTGCATGGCAAAATGATTTTATGGCTGTGACTATATCCCTGTGGCTGTGATTGTGTGTATATATATATATATATATATAATACATGGGCTGTAAAGACTGCTGGTTTATCAGGAACATAACTCTGTTCACACAAATTTCCTCATCTTCAATGAAACACATGCATTCATAGGCCAAGTGCTGGACATCTTTAACTTATTTGAGAGGTTGTGTTCTTTTACAGGACCAAATCATCTTCCAGGATGGTTGATTAACACTTTACCCACCATACTGTAAACATTCTGGAGCCTTTCAGCAGGACTCAGTGGTCAGAGGCATGTGATTAATAGACTTATTACACATTTATTTGGCTTTACAGGTTTTCCTATATCAGAACACACTATATTATCATGAGGTTGTTCCATGTAGTTTTATACAAGATGGTTCTTAACAGATAAGGGCAATGATCCTATTCTAGCTCTTCCCAATGGTCAGCCAACATCATGAAGGATTCAGTCAAGTCATTATTCTCTTAAAAGCGTAACGTGAAATCAAGGATGGAAGTCTGGTTGTGTAGGAAAAAATTACAAATATTAAAAAAAATTAAAAATCAACATGAAATACCTCAAAAGTAAACATACACAAGAAGTATACACTGAATTTCTGTAGAAATTACTGTTTTGGCTCAGGTTAGCAAAATCTGTATCACACACTGTGCAAATGGCAGCTGAATTGATGTAGTTGGCAAGCCTGAGGCAGTTTCATAGGTAAAAGAATACATTCCTTCTGTATTATAACTAGATCAGTGCTTTGTAGCTTATTTCTTTGTACCATTATACCATTTCCTCCCACTTATTCATATGGTCTTATAATCACCATCATTAAGTGATTAGCACTTAAAACTTCAGAGGAAGAACATTCAGAATTCTAGCCAAAGTTCCTCTACTCTATTGTTATTTGCAACACAATGTCAACTAAAATTTTAGTCATCATTATTCTTTAACAAGGAGGCAGTTTACTGACAGTAAGAGCTGGGACTGGCATGTTTGTAGTACATCTAAGTCATCTATACTCTGTTTACCATGGTACAGAAAGTACCATATATATATTATTGGCCTTTTATAACTTCAGCAAAAATAATGGTCATTTAATTAAATAATATGTGTCCACTTCTGGAGCCCCCCAACACAAGAAAGACATGGACCTGTTAGAACGAGTCCAGAGGAGGCCACAAGGATGATCCAAGGGCTGGAGCAGCTCTGCTGTGAGGACAGGCTGGGAGAGTTGGGGCTGTTCAGCCTGGAGAAGAGACGGCTCCGGGGAGATCTTATAGTGACCTTCCAGTACCTGAAAGGGCTACAAGGAAGCTGGGGAGGGACTTTTGACAGGGCAAGGAGTGACAGAACAAGGGGTGATGGCTTTGAACTGGAAGAGGGGAGATTGAGATGAGATGTGAGGAAGAAATTCTTCACTGTGAGGGTGGTGAGACCCTGGCCCAGGTTGCCCAGAGAAGCTGTGGCTGCTCCTCCCCGGAAGTGTTCTCGGCCAGGTTGGATGAGGCTTTGAGCAACCTGGTCTAGTGGAAGGTATCCCTGCTGATGGCAGAGGGTTGGAACTGGATGATCTTTAAGGTCCCTCCCAACCCAAACCATTCTGTGATTCTATGAAACATCCCCAAGGTCATTGAAAGTCAGAACAACAGCAAGAGTTGGGTTGAACATCAACCATAGCCTTGTTGCAAGGCTCAGTCTGTCATTACAGGCCTTCCACTGCTCTCTTCACAAGCCTGTCTGTCTCCTGCAAGGTTATAGCTCATCTGCATTGTCCTTCTCAGGTCTCCGGGGCCTCAGAAAGCACATGCCGAACACATTCCTGGTTTTGTTTATGTCAGTGGGTTTCAAACATCTCCTAATGCAGAGCTGGGCACATGACAGAAGTCAAAATCCAAGGTATTGGGCACAGCATGGCATTGACAGCATTCCTGGCCTCACTTTTTGGTTTGCCATTTAAGACAGGCCAGGATATTTAATCTCTTTGATTGAGCCCCAGCCCTCCTAGATCCCCACAGCAAGAGGCCACATATCTTTGACAGGGTCAGACTTGCACCCTGTGTGGTGGGCCATCTGTGAAATGGACTCTTACCATTTGGTTTCTAAAGTTTCTTTTCCTTTCTTTTTAAATTATGACTTTCAAAACAGCTTTAAGGAGCCACAGCTCTAAATCCCAGTCAGATTTCATGGAAAGTTGGCCAAGTTTATCCTTTAAATCTCCTTAGAAAACCCAAGCTGCACTTTATTTTACTTTGTTTTGAAAACTCATTGTTTTCTGTTGCTCAAGTCCATCCTTTGCTGTAGTTTCTGATCTAAATGCATTGGGCTTACAAAAAACTTCATGGCACACAGCTCTGGAGGTTGAGGGTGCAAAGCTGGTGAACCCCACGCACAGGGCAGCATCTGGGGAGCTTTTACACAAAGGGAAGCAGGTGGGAGACCCAAACATACAATAAGCAGCAAGTGTTTTGGTTTAAATGAGACTCTCCAAAACACAGCAAGACCCCACAGCACGACAATACAGTTCATCAACCACCCCTTTGCTCAAGCTCCAGTTTTAAGAGGCTGCAGTGTAGGAATTTGCAGGACCCAGCTGTTCTGGCGATAAGTACATTGCAGCCCATATTCTGATGTTTCAGGCTGTCCATTTCCCACAACAAAAGCTCTTCAGGTTTGAGAAGCAGAGGCTTTGGGACCCCATGGGTGCTGCCTGCCTGAACCCAGCACCGGGTCGCAACCAGCAGCCGAGCAGGCAGTCAATGCTCTCAGCTTCTCAGCCACAAGCAGGGTGACCTCAAAGGTCTAAGTGCCACCACATTCTTGTGCCTGGCTCTGTCACTGACACATCATGTCTCCTCAGACAGTTTTTGGTGCTTTTTCTCCACACCACGTTTCCTGATGTGTAGTTTGCCTGTTTTGTCTATAAATCTAAAATCCTTTGGGGCAGATATTTTTCTGGCTGCCTATTTGTACTAGCAGAGACATCAGCTGGGTTCTCCAGCTCCTTAACTTAAAATTTCCTGATTGCTTTTTTCTGCTTGAAGCATTGTATTTTTCTCTCAGACAGCAAGCATTTCAGAACATGAATCTGGAAATCTACATATTGCTTTATTACAAAATTGTTTATGTTTCTGGTCTTTCCTTCTTGCAATAGCTGTATAATGAAACCACAAAGCAAGAATCTTTCATAATAAAACTCGATGTAGACAAGCCTGGAGTATGAAATCAGAAGAAGTCTGTGACAGGAAAAGCTGCCATCAATCATGGCAGGCAGACTGCTCCCCCTGACAGCAGTTGGAAACAGAGGTAGAAAGAGTCAGTAATTCAGTAACAGCTGTAATAGAAAAATCAGGAAAAAAGCCATTATGATGCTAGTCACTACGTATTTAATATTATAACTGCCTGCATATCAAGTTTGTGAGCAATGGGTGCAGAAAAAATAGCAGTGAAGTCATCAAGCTGCAATGCTGTACTTTTAGGCAGAAGAGCTTTTGCTTTTAGTTTTACGTGTCTGAAGACTGTGATCTATGCCCCCTCTGAGACCCCCTCCTATACCCTCCCATATAATCCAGGGAGAAAGGCACAACCAGAAGATGATTCACCCCACCTTCTCTCTGGAGGGGATGAATTGACTGCTCCAGGGTCTACTGTTTCCCATCATCTGTAGAGATGAGTTAGATTAGAAGCTTGACTTTAAAATAGATGTTTTAAAGAAAGAAGCTTCCTCCAAAGTTTTTTTTTTCTTTTTTTTAAGTCTTAATCAGATAAGACACTTTTTTCTGGTGTGCATGCTGTAGTACTTAACTAAGCATCACACAATCATTAACATGAGTTCATCTTCATGTCACGTTAAGTATTTTATAAAGCAAGAAAAATTAAATGCCCTCCCTTCCCTGGCCACCAAAATTAGATCCCTGAGGAGCAGCAGAGGCAGCTCATTCTCCAAGTCTTGGGTCAGAATAGACACCCTGGCTTTTTTTAATTGATATTCATTAACTCACATGTAGGATTTCCTAGACAATTCATTTAGGAGCTGGGAAATACACAGTATACCAAATTACTCTAAATACCTATATCTCTCTAGTTCTCTTCAAACACAAAACCTACATAGAAGCTTGACAACTTTCATTCAGGGGAGAGAATTAAAAGAGATTATTAATTTAAACCCCAAGTTCTGGACTGATATAAAATAAACACTCATAAATCATGGTTTAGACAGATAAAAATATTCTTGTTGGAGGGAACCAGTTATGTTTGCAAGTTCTTGGGTTTCCTTCAAACTTTTGATAAAAGGATAAAAGCTAATTGTGATTTTTATAACAAGCAAAAATAAACCCCAATGCAAAAAGTAATAAAATTTACCAAAATTTACCAAAAATTTCTGTTTGAAAGCAAACTTTAATAATGTATTTAATTCTAATTTAATTAAGTGAATAATTCTTAATGCAAAGCCTAACAAAAGACAGCCATATAGTTCAGAGAAGACTCCAATGGCCTTCATGGATAACACTGAAGGCCAGAACTATTAAAAAATCAAAATATCAAATAAAAAAAAATTTGACTGCCACATCAAGTGAATTCAGGCAGCTGAAAATCATTTTCTTGAGAGATAAAATACTCATAAAACATATCATATATCTTCAGAAAAAAAGGTCAAAACCATAAGTTATAATTATGCAATTTTTCTCTCCAAGGATCTCTGCAACTCTTATTTTCAGACTTGTATCTTTCTGTGAAAGAGATGAAAATATGTTGGGAAAGAACTAGGTTTCTGGGAGAGAAAAATACTTTATATTGTCAGTATAAAAAAAATATCACTAAGGTTATAGGAAACATCTTAAGTGAAATCTGTGGAAACTTTAAGTCAGCAGATGTAAAAGATAAAACACTAGCACAAAAAAAATATATTCTGGATTGGGTCCTTCTAGTTCATTGACACATCAGTCAATACTTGTCCATTACTATATGCAGCACACAAATACATTTAATCACTTTTTCTGTTACATGCAGATCTGAATCACTAGTCTGATAATGAAAATAGTGTCTAATGTCACACTGCAGCAACAATTTCACATCAAGCCATCCATCATGAAAAAGGAGATGAGACTCCTGAATTTTCTTTACTTAAAAAAAAAAAAATCTTTTTCTTCCTCACAATAAGAGGAAAGTCATTATGCTTTATTTGATATAAATAAGTGTGCAAATTGGGAAGATAAGTTGTGCAAGCCTGAGCTCTTTGGTTTTTGAAAAATTGAAACAATTGGCTGAGATAGCATCTCCAGCATGGACATCAACTCAGTCACTCCAGAAATAAATCTTACAGACCTGCTTTCAGCAGAAGTCAAGTTAAAAAAAAAAAAAAAAAAAACACAAAAAAAAACCCAACACAACCAAAACACCAAAACAAACAAAAAAAAACCCAGAAACCTAGAATTATATTATAGGAAATGTTGCTTAATGGAGGAAGTGAATTTGCATTTTATGGCCGTTTATCTGTATTTGTGATATATATAATAAGGTATGACCTTCAGAAGCAATAAAATTTGAGTTTTCATCTCATCAGAAACTATTTAGCATACTGTAGTTTGCTAAGGCACACCATCCCTCCAAACTGTGAGGCAATAAACTTGTTGATCTTATTTCTCTGAAGCACACTGACTCCTGACCAGCACTTTGAACAGTACAAACTAATTATAATTGCTCTATAAAAACAAGACTTAATGCAAGGGCAAGTTTTTACCAAAGTGTTCTCTTAATGGCTTTGTAAAAACACATTATTTCCATTTAAGTGCCTGGAGATGTCTTTGGCTGAAATCAGGCGAGTTTCTCCACTATAACCTTTGCAATTGCAATAACAAGGAACAACATTTCTGTTCAACTTTGCATATCAAAATACAGAGCAAAATTGCCAATACTATAAAAGCATGAATGATAACGGGACTAGGCTGACAAGTGAAAAAAAAGAAGAGCATTACAAGTAAAGTTGCACAATAAATACATTTTTTAAAATCTCATTTGTAACTTATTGGCCTAGATTAATATTGTTAAGCTTCACGTGAGTTATATCGTGCTTACTAAATGCAATGGATTAAGACTGCCCACTGAGCAGATTAAGCCTATCCATTCAGGCTTTACACAAGTTAAGTATGACAGCTAAATAGAGTTATTTGACTTTAGAAGGACACAAATACACAGATGAATTGGGGACTCCAGGTTTTAGCCAGGTGCATATCAAATCAAGACTTGTGTTGTTACTAACAAGAAAGGTGAGGGAAAAACAACCTAATTAGGTGACACTCCCAACACTCAAACAGCTTGACATGGTCCAAAATTTCTCATAATTAACTTGATTAAAATGTTACATCACACAAAGTGCCACAGGTAGATGATCTTATTGTATTGCACCTGCTAGCAATACATAAGGCACAACGACACCTGAAGTCAATACTCTGTAGAACAGCAGGAAGCTGCTTAATTCAGTAATGTTTTTCCTGGGTTCAAATCATGCTTTATTAATGTTTTGAGCATAAACCCTATAAAAACTACAGTACACAATACTAAAATTCTATAGACACCTAGAGAACTTACAATGCAAGTTTTTAGCAGGTCTGAGGCATGTATGGAAGGACTGGCATTTTGAAGACCTTCCTTTTGCACCTGCAGGTTGACTTCCTCAAAGTCAGAGATGCCTTATTTACATTTTCACTTTAATTAGAAAAATGCAACTCTGATCTCATAAAAGCATAAATTTTTTTTTATTTATTTTTTTAAAAGACTTTGGGAATACGTGCATGCTTTGAAGCAACATATGAATTGACCAGAAAACTCCAAAGTGAAGATAAAGTGATCAGGAAGAGGTGTTCAGCTCTAAGAGAAAGTGTTGTTGAATGCTCCCTAAACTCAGTTCTAAGATCTGAAATCTGCCTTAAATTTACACTGCAGCTGGGAAAAGTTCTAATGCTGAGGATACTCTAAGACAATGATTTCTTTGAACACAGTCTCTTTTTATAAGTTAATTTGTCATTCTCTGATCAAGAATTTAAATAATCAGAAGTTCTGCTTTAGTTAAGAAAATATCAAAAAACCAACAACAAAAAAACCTCACAACAACATATTTTCCACATTTCAGCTTGCACAAAAATTTACTTATTTTCCTGCAGGATATGAAACCACACAGCTCAGACCATGCAGATTACCCTTGGTGGTCACCTACAACAGAGGCCAAGCATGGAAGTCCCAGGAGATAGATTTCCCCTGTTAATCCTCTAGAATTGGTTTGATAGCTAATGCCATGAGAAGCCAGATTGTACAGGTTTCCTACATTGGGTGTAAAAGACAGATTAGGAGCAAGGACAGTCAAAAAGTTGATGACATTTGTCAGAACAATGTGTAAGTGCTGGTTGAACACAGCAGACTGTCAGAAGGCCCAACATTTCAGAGGTAGCTGTTTTAGCATCTTGGTCCACACACAAAAATTATTTCCTAAACTTGCTAGTCCTTCTGTAGTGAGTCAGTTTTTGCCACCTACAGATTTCATTCTATGTTTAAAAAGATAATGACAAAGCCTGGGATTAAAAAATTCTTTTAATCTCCTGACCTCTTTCCTTACAACCATACCATAACTCAGGATGATGAAGCAACAGGCCAAACACTAGACATATCTCACTACTCCTATTTTATTTAGCTAATCAAACCATAGAATTTTACTTATTTAATAAATGACATTATTTTAGGAATCTTTTCTTCAATCCATCAGCTTTTGGTTTCCTTCTGTAACTGATATATGTTTCTATAGCAAAAAGCAGGCAGCTTCCCCTTTAAACTTCTTGCATTGGGAAGGCAACTTTGATTAATATTGTCCTCACAAAAGAATATTCATACCTATGACTGGACCATGTCCCTAGATCTTGAAAACTAGCAGATATATGAGCAGTCATAACATGAGTTTATTTGTATTCTATTTACACTAATTTTGTTATAAAATTAAGATTAGATATTTTTGTTAAAGAAAAACAGATTCAAGTTTAACTCTGAACTATAGATAATTAAAGACAAAGGACACTCAAGAAAACTACATTTTGTACTTTTTTGTGAGGTCAAATGTAATGATCACAGCCTTCAAGCTTACTGAATTTTAATGTTATATTTTAGTTTTTAGCAAACAATGACCTTTCCCAAAGCTGATTCTGCAACACTCATTAACACTTTTGTAAAACTAGTCTACAAGGCCCAGTAAAAGACAGTTTTGAAATCTCCTGCCTGTAGTTTTAGATGTAGTTTTTATATCTTACCTCCACTAACAAATTCTTATCAGTATTAAAACCTTGTACTTCAACACCATCATTCCCAGGATCTATAAAGTAACCATAAGAGTTGCATAGAAAGTATTTTATGTACTTCTGATGAAGATTACTTCATAGTCTTAGTTTGTTCTTCGAGCTTTCTTTCTAGATATTGTAATAGTGGTAGTTAAAAAGGTTGTGTGCAAGCATAGTGGATGCAACTAATAAAATAACTGGCCTAAAACAGTTCATGAGACCATATTACAATTTAAACAGAAACTAAAAGTCAGCTAAAGCTTTGTTTCCAACCTAAGTTTGTTGTTTCATTCATACGTTTGGTCTATTTTTATGGAAGACTATTATAATAGTGCACCAAAACTTACTTTGAAAATCATATGTGATATAAGAGAGTCTATGCAACACAAAGAAATCTTCACAAGGGTCATGTGAAACCTCTCTGGAAATCCTAGGCATCATTTAATAGAGAATCAATCACTTTATTTTTAAAGACACATTTAGCTTTGGTATAAGTCAAGGCGGAAGCATCTTTGAAAAAGTATCTTCCCTAAAAATAAGCATTTGATAAAGTCATGGAAAGAAATAATTTATGTGATGAAGCTATCTGCTTCCTTTGGGTCAAATCCTGTGGGCTAGACTTGTGTGAGTCTTCTCTCTAATGTGACTGAGAGCAGGAGGGCTTTGACAAGCAATTTCACATTGCTGAAGGGTGTTATGCACCTTCCTTTTGCCCTAGAAGCACGGACATTAAATATAACCTGCATCAGAGTTTTTAACTTTTAAAAACTGCTGAGCTTAGGGTTTTTTTAGCATGATACATTCTCTGATATATTAGAAGACACCGGGGTGCTGGGGCAGTAATAATTTTTTGCTTGTTTCCCAAGTTTTCCCTGGTTGTTTCACCCTGTAGAAGTATGAGGAATAGCCAAGGATAGCTTTGATCTTGAGGATTTGTGGATGACTTGACGTTTGTAGGGCATGGCTAACTCAGATCCACCATCAAGAGCAGTGAACCTGTTGCAAACCTTTGCAACACCCCACACCTGAGCCATGTTTAACTGGTGCAAACTATGGGCAGGCTTGGTCAAAGTCTTGGTGGTTATAATTAGACTGAATTTTTTGAGGCGATGTGAGGAAGCTGAAAGTAAAGGCAAGTCAAATTGTCTGGCTAATTGTGTGTAGATGTGGCACTAAGGGACATTGTTTAGTGGGAATGGTAGTGTTGGGTTGATGGTTGGACTTGATGATCTTAGAGGTCTTTTCCAACCTCAGTGATTCTATGATTCTATTCTAAATAGCAAACATCTCTTAAAAATAAAACAAACAAAAAAACCCACTAAACCAAAAAAACCCACCCTTAATAGCATCCCCCCAAAACCAGTAAACACCTTTAACATGATGCCTTTCTGGCATTGTGCAGGAAGCAGAGATTCTTTATCCATCATTCTTACAGACATGAATTTAGGACATTACTCCACAGTGATTAATACCATGGCCAGTGCACTACTGAATCACCAACTGTACAAACACTGGCACGTGGTTGCATTTTTGGTTAGTCAGAGCGCACAGCCTGACTTCCATGCTAATTTCTGTTGAATTTATGCCCACTGACTAAGCTTCTGACATGACATAAAGCCTTCCCACTACAAAGTTAATCTATAAACATTTCTTTAAACAAAACTTCAACCTTCATATTGAGTTCTCTCTGATCAGAGCTTTGTGTCATGCAGTCACAGCATTTTTGATCCTCTGTCACTGACTGAAAAGCCAGGTTTATCATATTATCAAACCACAGCTCAACCTGCTGCTAAGCCTTCCCACCATACAGTTGTCTGAAGCCTGACTGCTGAAGAAAACATGGTTTGAGTTCCAATTTCTACCTCTTTGATCCCTGTTTTGTCCAGAAATCAATTTTCAGCACTAAAATGCTCCCATCTCATAGATGTGAGCTGCTTAAATAAGGCAGCAGATAAATCTGTAACAGCTTTCAGACTTTTTGTTCTATTTTGTTCTTTTGTTCTATTTTTGCCCTGCAAATAGGCACCTACAATTTTAAAATAGGGACTGAAAGGAATAGCAATTGTTTTGTCTCAGGAGTTGCTTATACTTTTGAATTTGCCAGAGATCTGATGTATTAGAGCGTATGTCAAAAGGAGGTTGAATAGTTTTATTCCTATAATCCACACTCATTCTTTTGTCAAATTTGTGTTGGAAGTGCTCCCCTGGTACATTACCTGGCCTCTACACTATTATTGCAAAGACAGAATTTCCCCAAGGTCTAAACTTCCTATTACGATTTTGTTTTATTTTACTTAGAGTAGTAGGTAAATACAGTTATACTGTCAGGATTTAAATTCACTGAGCTGAAGAGATTTCTGAGACCACTGATCATCACACCTGTGTAATCTCCCAGCTTTGAATGCATCCCTTCCCAAATCCATTGGGCCAAAGTTTTTCTTTCCCCTGAGCCCAGGCAGCACTCTGCAAATCCCAGGAGCCACTGCCTGGGCTCCATTCCAATCTACTCATACACAACTGTACCTGTTGCATATATGAATTACCTATTCACAGTCTTTTTCCACACTGATGAAGCTATTCCAGTGGCAACCATGACTTTCTTCACTGCCCAAGCCAATGCAATCATGTCAGAGATACTGAAGACCAGAGAAGTCTCCATCTTTCATCAGGAAAAAAACAACAGCAGCTAGAACTAATTAATTACTACAAACACATTTTTTTCCTTGTCTACCTGCCTGATTCTCTTTTACAGCTTCTATGCTCATTCACAGCGCTTCCAAGATTGATGGCCTTCCAATTCTTATGACCCATGAGCCGCCCTTCATTCACAAGGCACACTTCATTGGTCACCACAATACTCCAAGACCGTGGTTGAAAGTTTGATAAATGGTTTGACACGCAATAGCATTTCACTGTGCAAGGAATGAATAATAAGACTGCACAGGTAAGCAAATTAAAACACATGAGGTGCCTTTGAAGCACACTTCCAAAAGCACCTTACAGAATTTACAGGATCCCCTGGTTTCCTGTAGAAGGTATTAAACACCAGTCTAAACTTTTCTACACCTATAGGTGACTTAGTTTAATATTAGTAAGTATATTTTCAGTATCAGCTAGCAGTTATTCTGCATACCTCTGGATGGAGGTACCTTAAGCTCATTGAGCAGCATTAAGGCTGGGAACTAGTCTATAACACCAGCTCCCCTCCCGCCCCCATTTTGAACACACTGATGAGCCCTTTGCAGCTATGCTGCAATTTGGTTATATTTTAAGTCAGCTAGAAGTGAATATTTGAAGTTTTGAAAGTCATATTAACAAGCTAACAAGCCGTGGAACACTGCCTGCTGGATTTTTCCCAGCAAAGAGAAGGACAAAACAAGAAGCAGAAAAGTACTGTGAATAAAGCCATGCTACAGTGGCCACCAGAGATCAGAAACACAGATGTTTAGGGGGGAAAAAATCCCTTCTCTTTAGCAGGTGTTTTTGGGTCAGAGTACTGAACTATAGCTCTTCCTTTGCTCCCAAATGAGAGCAGCATCCCAGAGCTTCCCCTGCAGAAAAAGAGGACCAGTATGTTCTATTGCTGCCAACTGAAAGCAGAGAGAAATATGCTGAAGCACGTTATTTAAAGCTTCTCATCAGTTTATTTGGGATTTGAGCTGTACAATTCAGGGTATCTCAACCGAGCTGCATTGAAACTGAACCTTTGAAAGAATCCCATTGCCAACTAAGCACCTGTATAGACAAAGGAAGCTTGGTGTCATTTAAGGAAAATTGTACATAAATGCCGTGGAGATTAGAGCAATATGTTGCTATTCGCATGTGTACTTCAAATATTTTTTGAAACAAGGATCTACAGGGCAGAACAAATGTATTGTGCATCAAAGCCAGCTCAAAAAACTGTCAGCAATTAGTTTTCTTCAGTAGTCATTTATGCTTTTTCTGTGACAATAAAACCCTATGAATATTATGCCTCCTAGCAGATTGTAGTGCATCTCATCTGCAAATTCTCCAAAGCACCAGTACGAATCTCCATGCATGGGATTGCAATTATAATGAGGAATGTTCTGAATGCATAAGTCTACCTTCAACCATCTGGAGTGCCTACTTTATTAAATTTGTTTTCAGTGTTTATACAATCTCTTGGTAATTAATTTAAAAGATAAAGTAGATTTGTCTCATATTCAGAAGCCTGTCATTCTTCCATTTAATGACAACTTGAAAGATTAAGGACAAAGCAATACATAATTATATCCAGTGTACTAATATAGAAAAATGCAAGGCTGTTGCCTTAAAAACCAAACACACACAACCCACACAACAACAAAAAGACCACAAAAAACCCAACTTAAATTTCTAATCACTGTATTTGGTACAGAGAAAGGAGGTTATATAGTTTCACCCTCATTAGTGAGGAGTTCCAAGTCAGACCTCAGCACAAAGCAAAGTCATGCAGGGAACAGCAAGACTACCAAACCATCATACCTTATGACATATGGTGCACAGATACATAGGATACAGTAGCCTGAAGGAGGTATGAACCATTATTCACATTTCCAGAAGCATAAAGAGATCACAAAGGTGCACAGTCCTCAAAACCCATCTAAATCATTCATACCTGTGGCTTTAATGTTGTAATTACCAGTACCCCAAATAAAGCAGGAAGGCACATTGCATAGGGCTGCTAATTGCCCCCAAAGGTCTATAGTAGTGTGCTTTGAGCAGTATATAAACCAGAAGCAGGTGTGAGGGTTTGTTGTTGTGTGGTTATTTTATTATTATTTTAATACAAAATTGAATTGTATTTAATCAGAGAAAGGGTGATGCACATAATTACACCATAGCATGGATGTGTCTTTATGGGCAAGTTTTTTCTTTTCATTCCAGCCAGTGATTTGAAGCATTAATAGCCTTTATAATTTCTTTTTGCCTAACTAATATAAGCTCAGTTGCTAGTCTTATTTGTATAAACAGTGCCTCACCACTGTTTTCTAGGGACTAAATAAAGTGCACTAAACTCATTAGACTCTATAAAAGAATTGATCAATCATATAAACAAGAATGACCACTTCAAACCACATCCCAGCTTCAACTAGAAAATCTTACCTGTCGAAACTGGTAAGTATATTTCTTATTTGGATAGTTGGCACTCTCATGGAGGATGTTATTCCTCTTTAGAGATGTTTTTCATACCTCCAGAAAGCCATTGGCCAATAATGGTCCAATCCTAAAGTATAATTAATTGAGGACAGTTGATTAACAAACAGATGCCATAAAACCTAGGATCACCTGGAATAAATCCAGTAAAGACTTAGTTTCCTGCACACAAGTACATCACCATGCACTTTCTATAGAATTCAGGTCATGTATTCTGCCATTAAACCTTAATTTCCTTTTAATAAAAACAAACTTACCAATTCCAGCAAAAATCCCAAGACTGGTGTCTTACTAGATTCTTTTTATAGAGATACAGCTTGACAAAACCAGAAATTCATAGTGAACTGCCTTTTATCCTTCACTTGGAAGCCAGAAGCTCTGACAGAATATGACCAAAAAGAGTTCAAGAGTATTTGAAAAAAATGTAATAGTGGAGAGGTGCAGAATTAAAACAATCTGAATATTATACAGTTTATCTTGCATTGCCTTTCTTAAGGAGAAAGAATATCCTTAAGTAAAATAATTAGGCCTGCTTTTCAGTATAAGAGACTATGATGAAATATTTGGGAACACTCCTAGGAGAATTCCAGGCCCCAATTCTCCCTAAAACCACAAACACATTTCCTTGCAAAGGGTGAGAAGAAGGATTTTTAACGGCTTTTGTTTGTTTGTTTTTCCAGATTTAATTAAATGAACTGAAGAAGTCTCTCCCAACCCTTTATGGGGCTGCCTGGAGAAATATTTCAAAGCTAGCATATTTCCACCCTCAACTCTTATTTATAGTTGGGGCTTACATGGACCATTTGGCTTATTCAGTCTTTTTTTATGAGCCTTTTTGATGTAATACACTGAGATCTAAATACTAGCTAGGCTAGTTTTATTTCAGTTTAATACTATGAAATATTCCTAAATATACATTGATTCAGTGAACTCTGCATCACACAAGGTGACTGGGAAAGAAAAAAAGATATATATAAAAATAAATAAAAGTATATAAGGCTCACTATTCAAGCATTTCTACACAGTCAGAATACAATGTCTTATGGAGGGCTGAATCAGAGTCAATATTTCCAATAACTCCAGAAGTAACAAGATTAAACCTCTGCATGAATTCTGTCTTACCAAGGAGAAACTCTAAAGCTAAAGTTTGAAACAGCAAAATACCATATATCAAGGACACACAGGAATTCATTCTTTCAGGGCTGGTTTTTCACAAGCAGAGTTTTCTTAAAACAAAGAAGGTGAATTTATAACAAGGGTAAAGATACATCCTTTTTAAAGTTAAAAAGCAAATACAAAATGTATGAAATTAAAGAGTTGCTGTCACTGCTCCAACTTTACTAACCTATGATCCGTGCATGTCTCCTTTGCAGTGCTCCGTGGTGTAAATGTGCTACCAGTTTATGTTAAAGCCTCTGCTACAGAGCACAGAACCCTTCCTTCCCAACCACTGATAGTTACTACTCTAATCGGCTACTGCTCAGTGTCACACTTCTTGTTATGATGGAAGTGGGGCAGGTTTGAAGGCACACCCCAGAAATACTATTTGCAATGTATTAGACTAATTTCATCAGCATCCGAGATCCTTTTCCTTCTCCATTCTTTTTTTCATTCTTAATTAACTCATTGTGGCAAATACCACAGCTCATTCATTCTCACTTGCATCTTCCCTAGCCTGTTGTCTCAACCACCCTCTGTATCTCTACTGCAGCATCCCAGGAGCTACAGCATCATCCAGCTCACTTTGTTCTCCATTGTGGCCACAAGGGCAGCTGAATGTGCAGTCACGAGCCTTTGTAACAGCACTGAGCTGCAGATTGATATTGATCTGACTGCTTTTTGTATGCCAGTGTCTGGAGGGCAACCTCCATGCCTTTTAACCAGCCACATCTAGCTGCACCAGACGGGAAACACAAAACAAACAGCTATTCAAAACTTTTTAAAAAGGAGGACCAACTGCAAGCCAGGTTGTGCTGGTTTCACTTGGCTAGCAGTCAAACACAGCCGCTCGCTCACTCCCCCTTTCCTTAAGGAACAGGGGACAGAATTGGAGGGGTAAGGAGACTTGTAGGTTGAGATAAGAACAATTTAGTAATTGAAATAAAATTAAACTTAAAATAATATTAATAATAGTAATAATATACTAAGAAGTGATATAGAGTGCAGTTGCTCACCACTCACTGACCAAGCCTGGCCCCTTCTCTGATAACAACCCCAGATGAGCAACAACCCCAGATGAGCAGGAGCCCGAGAGACTCTCAATATACTGAGCATGACATTATGTGATATGGAATATCCCACTGACATTATAGGATATGGAATATCTAAATGCCAATTTGGATTACTACTTTTAATATTCTTTGTCCCACCCCCAGACCTTGCACCTTCAGACTAGCAAAATGTGAAGTCTTTCAACTTCCAGCAACAAATGAAAACATTGTTATGTTATCAATATTCTTCTCATAAAAAAATCCCATATTGAAACCAAAACACAATGCTTTCTGGCTACTAAAAAGAAACCTAGCTCTGTCCCAGCCAAAAACCAGGACACAGGTTCATTTTAGATCCTTCTTGTCTCTCTCCACCATGAGATATTATCAAGTTATCTTTCTGCAGTACGTGCAGATAGCAGCTGCACTTTCTCTTTGCTTGCTGGTACCAGGTACTATGAAAAGTTGCACTGGGCTGAGCAATACACTTTAAACCATAAGCCCAACAAATGAGGAAGTCCAGTCTAAGCATGACCAGCTCATTAAGTGAGCTAGACCCAGGAAAGGGCCTAGAATTAAATTTCCCTTATCAGCCACATGGCAGATATGCTTTTAACCTGGCAGGAATGGGCTGTTCTGCAAGGGAGGAGATGGATTCAAGCTGGTTACATGACACAACAGGAGTGGCTACGCAGCCCTAGTGCCACACATCCAGGTGACAAGAGCACCTGGCCCTCACTTACCTGTGCCTTTCTTTCCCTTCACACAAGTTATAATTGGATAAGAGACAGTAACATTCACCTGAGTGTTGTGAAGTGTCATGGACATTTGCAAAGCACTAGCAGAGCTTAAGATGAAAGGTCTCATCGTAAGGAAACATGCTGGTGATCAGAACCCAGGAGGAGAGTCGCTGAACAGCAACCCTGGTGTGTAATAGGCCTCCAGGGAACCTATTAGAGAGCCTAGCAATTAAAGAAATTCATCACCCTTCTGTCTCACACCACTTAGTTATTCTAATGCCACGCATAATGAAGACCAAGGAAAGGACAGAAAACAAGGAACCATTCTGATAAAAGTTTTCTTTCAATCCCACCAAGCCTGGGGAAGCAGGTAATGTTTCTCACAGACTGCATTACTCACCAAATAGCCAACACTTGAAATACCACCTTGTAGCTCGGGTGGAAAAGCAAAGAAGCTGGCAGGTCTGTACTGTTAACAGCAACCAGAACAGATGGAACCCATCAGCCCATCACAGGAACCCACCCAGGGCCACATGCACCCCCCTGCACAGCACAGAGAGATACGTCCAAGTGCCCAAACACCTTACACGGAGGTGAGAATCCAGGTCATACCTAAGGATAGCAGAGGATAAATTAACAGAACAAATGGCAATAAAGGACAGGGCTGACACAATAATTAAATGTTTCTTACAGAGTCATCAGCCTTCCCTTGAAGTTGCCCTTCCAGAGTGACTCCTCCCATAACCCTCACCTTTGCTCTAACAGTGAGACACACAGGGCCATACCAGTCAGTGGGCTGAACTGGGAGCCAGCCACTCTGCCTGGTATATTATCCCAGCCACAGGTACAGAATTAGGTTTCTACCTAAATTTTTGTTTCTTATTACTTCTTAAAACTTTCACAAAGGGAGGCTAGTGGGGAACTCACACTTTCTAAAAGAGCTCAGTTCACAGGGTGAGCAAAAGGTAAAGAGTTGGTGGATAAAATAGCAGAGCAAAATCTATAGAGGATTAAACTACACCTGCACTTCAACTGCAGATCCTTCCCCACCTGCCCAGAAAGAGCCCAGCAGCAGCCCAATAACTGCAGAGTTTTCCTAGGATAGTAGTAAATTTAACTGTGAAATATTTACACATAACTTATTTTGCAGATTCTAAAGTCAAACTACAGCTACTCAGCCTGGTCCCTGCATACTCAAACCAACAAACCACATCCAGCCCTGCCCTGGGACTAGGAAACAGCCAAACAAATGCAATGATCAACCCAACAAAAAACATGGGCACACGCATACACACAGCCTGGTCACATCCAAGGCAGCAAATACCATATCAGCTTCCAAGTAACATTTCAGGAATTATTTTATTTCCATGAAATTGAAAATATTAACAAGTAAGAACACTAACCTCTTTCCATCTGGGCAATTTAGACCCTCCTGCTCCTTCCAGGCAATCAGCTACTTCTCTACTTCTCTAAAAGACTTTTAAATCAGCTGCTGGGAATCAGGGTTAATTGCTGATTTCAAGCTTTCACCTTGCCACCAAGTCTGGCACACAAGCTAAACACACCAGAGCCTCAGGTTTGAGTAGGGAATGTCTTCTGTCTCAGAGATTGCTTATTGCTTGTGTTACTGTGATTTGGCTTTTGATTTCTGGATTAAAAGCTTTTCTTACATCAGATATCTTTTCACTTATATTTACCAAATCCACAGGTTTGAACTAACTTTATTACATGTACTATACTATTTATGCTCTGTCTCAGAAATACTGGCTCTTAGTCTGGGGAGGAAACTGCTCAACATTGATGCCACGAACTGAAGGGTGACTGCACTACACCAAGGCAGCAATAGCAATAACTTCATGAAATTCTAATGCTGTTCTCTATTTTTACCAATAAATAGGAGCAACTATTGCTTAAAGTAATAAGTATTCACAAAGAAGTTGCTCACACACATCATTGCCTTCAAAAGCACCCACTTCCTAAAAAAGAAGAGAAAGAATAGCATCATCATTGGAAAAGCAGTTTCAAAAGAATTAATGTATTTGGCATGGCAGACACACTGCTGCTTTAATTTGGTTTTGACATCCACACAAACGAGTCTGTTAAAAGATGAAGCAGGCATAAAATGGCATAGTGCTTTCTTGAATAAAAACTTATAACAAAGGTGGTATTTAGGTTTCCATTTCTTTTTCTCATGCTATCAGCTGTAAGCCTTTCCAAGCGTCAATCACTAGGAATTGAAATTATTAGAAACAATTTCACTGAAAGCCTCCAGAACTCTTACCAAGATGTAAGAGAAGGCAGAGTCTGTCCTGAAGCAAATGACATTTGCTTGAAATCGTTCAGAGTTACAAGGTTCATTATAAGTTTTTAAGCACTTCTATAGTTACGAAAAAACAATAAAGAAGTTGAAGTTTTACTGCAGGCTTTGCCTTTCTATTTCACACAATCAAAGTGGGTCCCATTTTCGACTTCTTGGAACAGAAAATTACTTTTTAAGCCAAACTTTTCAGTGTTACAATTTGTGCCTTGTTTAGAAATAACTTTTAGCAAGTTTTTTCAACAACAGAAGAAAATCAAAGTTACTCTATACAAGATATTCTGGGAAGATTATTTTTTCTTACAAAATTTATTAGAATAACGTGCTTTAAAAAAACCCAACCAAATAAAAAACAAACAAAACAAACAAAAAAAAAAAAACCACCAGCCTTGCCATGCAGAACTTTTGATGCCTTTGAGTTTGAAAGCCATACTTACAAGAACAAGCCTGTGAGTATTAAAGACAAGTTTCCCAGCATGTTTTAGATGCTTAGATTTGTCATCCAGACCATTTTACTTCCAGTATTGGATAATGTATCAAAGAATGCAAGGTGGAAAGGTTTCTGAGAATCTACAATACAACAATTGTGTGCAGCACTGTCGTGAATACATAAAGGCAAACCAAATAAATGTAGTGGAAAAACATTCCTAAAAGTGTTTCAAATCTCACATTGCATTTGAATTACTGGAAGATGCTGTGGGAAGCACAGCTGGCTTTGTACTTGCATACTGATGGTTATATCAAAAGGATTTTTTTTTTTTTTTGCTGAATAGATTATATTTTGTCTATTTTAAGCAAGTGGTTGTATTTATATTAGATATTTTTAAGTGATTACCTTATAGGACCATGTAACTCGCTTCAACTTTTGCCTTGATTGCATAGATCAGCAGTTATTTTAATTTAAGTGGAAAAGATTCTGACTTGAGACAAACAGGGTAAAATATCTGTCAGCTGAACCATCTAAAATGTAACCTTAAAAGCTCCATATTTTTCAGTCTGACATTTCTGTTTACTTCAGTGGAGAAAGTTTTTGCTCTTTAATCCCATTAGCCCCACTGAAATAGCACCATCTGAACCAGTCAGAGCTAAATGAGCAGCTCCACTGGTGATGCTCAGCTGTGTGACCCACTGGATGTGCTGGTGAACTATCTGAGCAATGCTGCTCTTTAATGACTCACACAGAAAACAGAGAGGGAAAGCATAACTGCTTTCCACTGATCTCTCCCTCAACCTGGGAGAGATTGCTGGGACAAGTTGTGGTGTTCCCTCTCTGGAAGTGTTGAAGACCAGGTTGGACGAGGCTTTGAGCAACCTGGTCTAGCAGAAGGTGTCCCTGCTGATGGCAGGGGGGTTGGAACTGGATGAGCTTTAAAGTCCCTTCCAACCCAAACCACTCTGTGATTCTATGATTTGCAAACCCTGTTCTCAGGACTGGCAGCTGGAATAAAATTCCTTTCCTAGGATGTGTTGGTTACCAGCATGTGTGACCAACAGGAGTGACCCTGTGGTCACTGGGCCAGGAAGGAACTGGGGAGCAGAGGTGAACGCTGGTTCAGAGGAGGAAGGACCATGAGGGGGGCTGAGAAGCAGTTGATTCTGCATGGGTTTGGAGAAGGTGTAGTGACGCATGAGCAAGATGTTTCAAAGAACAACAACACGCTTTTTATTCTTTCTCCATAGGCTTCCAAGATTTTCAAATGAAGTGTAAAAACAATCCTCTCTGTTTTGCAAAATAATTTTTCTTTCTTTTGTCTATTTTTGTCTTCTAAACTACAAATGAGGACAAAACTACCAAGTTGGTGCTGAAAGAGAAACAGCAGCAGCACGGAGGAAGGGCTAATGCCACGTCCAGAACCCACCTTCTGCTCTTCCTGTGTTCAGTACATTAATTAACCTTTCCAAAGCTGTGACATGGATATTCACACTATTAAACTCACATGCCATGGTCCAACACTCTTCAGTTTTTCCATTTCAATCCATCACACTTCTTATCCCATCAGAGTGATTTACGTTCCAGTTTCCTTGTTTTTTTCCAATCAGGTTTCAACTAAGTTGACCACTTAGTCACTAACCCTGATACAGTATCTAGCAATGGAAAAAATGGAATACTTTGTCTAAACAATCTGTGCAAGTACATGTCATGTAAGTAGATTATTTTAGTTGGAACAAACAGTTTTTAAAAGATATATTTATCAGTTTCTTAGGTGAAGGCTAAAGATTTAATAACATAGAAACTGTGTTGATATTCCAGGTAAAATCATGTTTTCCTTTGTGCCAGTCTAGCTCTTTCCTCAGCTGCAGTAACAGTAACAACAACAGATTCGGTCCCTTAAACACTGCCTGACTGCTGGAGACCCAGAGCTTGCTTCCACAGATGTCTGGCCACTGGACACCCTAAATCTAGATGTTTAGACACTCTGTGTGGCACAGTCCTATGGGCCACGGTGGGACTACAGAAGTCTTTTGCCACAAGACTTCTCCTGATCAGTCTCTCTCTTTGCTTGTGTCCAGGAGTACACAAGAAGCAAATGTCCCTGCTGAGCTGCTGGCAGCTGTTCTCCGTGGCTTATGCCATCAATAACCATCTATCAGTAGCAATTTTATAGTTAAGATTACAGCTAATTATCTCAGAAAAGTGTGATTTGACTTGTGTGCCCTCCTTTACCTGCTGTAAAAGTGCCCCTTTGCCAAGTGAGAATCGGGGCAGGGGTGGCTCAGATAAACATCGGTGAGAAGTGTATTCAAAAAAGAGATTATTGCTTTCATAATAGCAACCAGTCCAATCCCCAATCCCCCTGCCAAAGCAGGAACACCTACATGAGATCACACAGGAAGGCGTCCAGGCGGGTCTTGAATGTCTCCAGAGAAGGAGACTCCACACCCTCCCTGGGCAGCCTGTCCCAGTGCTCTGTCACCCTCCCTGTAAAGAAGTTTCTTCTCAAATCCAAGTGGAACCTCCTGTGTTCCAGCTCACACCCATTACCCCTTGTCCTATCATTGGGCACCACTGTGAAGAGCCTGGCTCCATCCTCCTGACACTCACCCTTCATATATTTATAAACATTAATGAGGCCACTCCTCAGCCTCCTCTTCTCCAAGCTAAAGAGGCCCAGCTCCCTCAGCCTTTCCTCATTAGGGAGATGTTCCACTCCCTTCATCATCTTGGTGGCTCTGTGCTGGACTCTCTCAAGCAGTTCCCTGTCCTTCTTGAACTGTGGAGCCCAGAACTGGACACAATATTCCAGATGTGGCCTCACCAGGACAGAGTAGAGAGTAAAAGGATGGTAAGAGACCAGATTAGAGAAGTAAATATTGCATGAAACATGTCTCTTCACGTTCTTCATGAGAAAATAGGCATTTGATTATATACATATACACACACAGCATTAGTGCTCCCTTTCTCTTTTTAGCAGCTGTCACCTCTCATGACATGTTCTGAGAATTTGTCTTGTAAATATGAGTGAGAAGAAAAGCTTTCATGAGTTATTGCTAGTGAGTATCCAGGAAAGAGGTCTGCTCTCGTGTAGAGAAGTCTCAGCAATCCTGATAGCTCAAATGCACACAGTATAAAGTCAGCAGCATTAAAGGGAGAAAAGCTATTCCTGACAGAGAGAAACGTGTCTGGAACTCTGAGTAACCCACTTGTAGTTCAGCAGCTGACTTATTTCAGATGCAAACCATTTCTCCTGTGACAGATGATATATGTGAGCAAGCACTAATGACAGTGACAAGGTAGGTGAGGGATGACTCCACTCTTACTGTCCAAACTCCAGATTTTAGCCCACATCTTTGATCTGTGTGCCCGGCTGAGAAGTGCTGTAAATCTGCATGGCTGCAGAGAAGCCTACATAGCAAACTCAAATAAGCTAAAAGGCTTGGCCAATTAGTCTTTAAATAAGCTTTCATAGAGTAGGAAAAGAGTAGTTGGGCAAGATGTTAATTTGAAGTAGTTTTCATCTATGTGTATATACATTGCTGACAGGAAAGAGGACAGCATAGAACTAATAAAAAGGAAAAATATTAAGCGGGGAAAAGGAAGAGGAAAAAAGGGTAAAAATGGTTTTAATGTAGTAAGTTCTATCATGCAGAGTTGAAAAGTCAGACTGTGAAAAGCCAATTAGTGCATCGAATATGAAAAGCACACAAATTAAGCAAAAGGAAGATCATCAAAGAGCTGAAATATGGATGTTCCCAGCATGCAGACATACAGGAATTTCAGTTGAGTATTTAAGAAAATGTTTTTAATAGAAATGAAATCCAGTGAGAATTCAGCAAAAATCAGCCTGTAACGGCCAAATTGTAGACTGAGAAACCAAAGTATGAAAGCCAAATCTTTACATAGTATCCAACATTGACAAGACACTTTAGGATTGAGTTTATGAGGTCCTGTGCCGTAAGCACCACAACTTCAAAAGCTGATTTCCTACCTGATGCATCTTTTTATGTAATCTCTTCTGTTCTTGGAGTGTTAATGAGCAAAAAGCTGGATTCTAGTATAGTTCTGTAATACTAGAACAAAACATAAGGACCAACATCAGTATTCATATTTGCAATTATTAACAAATGTCTTGAAAATAATCTCTCCTATTAACCAACTTGTGTGTTTGTTGTGGTTTGTATACAGTGAGAACTACTTTAATAGAAATATTAAATTAGTAAGTGACCTTTCTGCATTTAGAGTGGTCATCTGGCTTTTATTCAACGGAGATCAAACAGAGAGGGTTTTTGCTGTCCTCTCACATCTGGATAAAGGAAACAAGCAATA
This sequence comes from Caprimulgus europaeus, assembly GCA_907165065.1. Next base: position 6,484,482 of record OU015529.1, read on the forward strand.
TAGGATGCTTTCAAAATATTACAACTGGAAACAAAAAGTTGCTCACGTTTCTAGCAATTACTGACAAAACTGGGCTTTAAAATCTCCATATATCATGAGAAAGTATATTGGCAAAATAATTACACTGAGATATGAGAACCTGGAATTAAGCAATATAGGTGCTTCCTGCAGGCTAAATGAACTTGAGTGTTGACAGGTCAGCAACAGCTCTTGCTGTAGCTCTGCTTCCAGTAGGAACATAATGGTTAATCTCTGCAACCAGCACAGCATATGGTGACCAGCTAGTTTTGTCAGTCTTTTGGGTAATCTTGGCATAAGAGCCTTCTGGGGGACAGTTATGAAAGATTTTGGGATTGACAAAACAGACAAAAAACCACTTGTGCAGGAATTGATAATCAGTGTTTAAAGCTTGCCTATTACTCCATCTGCTGAAGTCTTGGTGGAACAATTATGCAGAGGAATCATCCAAGTAATCACAGCAAGGAAGCGACATTCCCCCCTCTTTTTTTTTTTTTTTTTTTTGCATTGATGCATTTTACATTTCAATGGTTCAAAAACATTTTTATGCAGCACATGTTTTGCATAGTTTAAAGCTGCATTTCTGAATCAATGTGTTTAATATCAGAAGGGAAAGTATTTGAAATGTGGAGACAACATTAGGATGTTCAATTCCATCTCATTTTTTGAAGCATTGAGAAAAAGTTTAAGGATGAAATCAAGTATAACATTACTTAACATGAGTACTTTATATTTCTTGAGGCAGTCAGTACCTCAAGCTAATGTCAAGGCAACATCCAGGATTCTTGTTGAGTTTAAGTTGATACTTTGGTTCAGTCATTATGCCAACATGCCAAAGTGTGGCATGTCTGGTTTTTGTATGAGGATTTGTCCTCTTAAATAATAAAATTTCTACAGTTAGAGGTTAGTTTTGCAATGTGTATTCATAGCACTGTAAATACTAAATAGCTAAGAAACCTAAGCACTCATCTTAATCTTTGGGATGTTTTATTTTTTAATGTTTAATCTTTGTGGATGTAACTGCTACCAAAGGTTTTGCCCAAACTTCTAGATTAAGACTGACCTGTGTGGCTAAAATCTACTGTACCTTCCTTCCAAGAAGTTAGTGTTTAAAATTCTAATTTACAATTTTATAATTCATTTTCTATCACTTGTATCCTGAAAATAAAAACTGGAAGCAAAAACTACCCTTATACTTCCAACTTGAACTCTATGAAAGTAAAACCACCTTTAGTACTGCCTGCAATTATCAGAACAATTTTGCAATTAACTTGAACCAATCTTAAGAGCAACCTCACCCAAACTTCTGCTATCAAAGCTACTAGAACTACTGAAGACCAGAATAGTTTCCATGACAAGAAATCTGCCAGCAGCTTTCTGTGCTATTAGGCAACAGTTATAAAATCAGATGGCAAGATGTCTTAGTTTTGCTGGGATAGAATCATGGAATTAATTCTCTGTCAGAAAAGCTGCATTTTTAAGAAGAGTGTAGCACCCAATTTCATGAGAGCAATGTTGATAAGACTCTTTGTTCTAGTTTGTGGCCAGCCATGGCATGTAGGTTTCCATAGAGATCAAGGTCTTTAGCAGTTTAGAGTCAGCCAGATGCTAAGGCAAGGAGTTAAAGCTGGGGCAGCTGACCCAAGCCAGCCAAGAGCAGTATTCCATACCAGAAACCTCATGCTTACTGTAAACTGGAAAGTTTGCAAGGGACAACCCTCTTCCTCAATGGCCCTCATCCCTGGAGGGTCTCATCCATCATTATGCTCCCAAGACCTGCTCTCCTGCTTTTTGTGACCACCACATTTTTGTCATCTGAGTATAACTTAGCGTATTTTATATTAGTATTAATATTAGTTCTTCTTATTATTTGATTAAATCTGTTTTAATTTCAACCCACAGGTCTCCTTTCTCTTTCCAGTTCCCCTTCCCATGTGGAGAGGAGCCAGAACAACTGACTAAACCAAGACACAAGACTCATCATTAGTAAGAACAAACAATTAAGTGACAACCACCAGTAGGGAAAAAAAAAATCTTTAACATGGTAGACATTTCAGGAAAGCTGAAGCAGCAGCATTTACTGAGCCAGCAATACTGTAAGTGTCATGCCCATCATGTTGTAACAGAGTCAGAAGAAAGGCTGAGGCATGGCAGCTTTTTCTCATTCTCCTGCCTGTGGTACATTCACTTGTTCATCTGTCAGCTTTTTTTAACCAAAGTACATCCTCTAGATGTTGCTAAACCCTGGCAGGGCTCTGGTTTGTGGCTATTGATCTCTGAAAGGTTAACGTGATAATGCCTGTCTGTAAACCAATGTTCAAATGATACAGTAGAGCAGTTCTCTCCTCACCCTTTTCTATCCCCAGCAGGACAATTACTTCCCCATGACAGCCCAGAGCACAGAGGTTCTGTGTCACTTATTGTGTAACTATTCATAAAGTTGGAATGAGTGTAATTTTGAAAACAAAAACACAATCCAAACTATTAACTTTCTCTGAAAGCCAACCATTGGTTGTGTCTCTTGTGGTTGGTCCATAACACCACCATTTCCTTTTCATCAAGCCGGTGTATGGGACTGGATAAACCATACTCAGCAGTCATTGGGCTGGAACTGGAATGGCTGGTTATAAAAATAATAATGTTCAAAGTGGGAGAACTTTATCTGCAGACATTAACTGAAACCCATATCCCACTTTAAATACAACACTCAACAACCTAAAGATCCATTAAAGACAAAAAACCCTTTCACTCAGCTCTTTTATTGCTCACACCATCTCCTTCCTCTTTCCTTCCCCAGAAGGATGCTGTTTCTAATCTGGAGCTGACCTGGAAGAGGTGAGTACCACTGTGGCCACAGCCCCAGCTAATGTAGATCCAGTTTCAATGAAGTTCTCCGTTTTAGGCTCACATTTCTGCCTGTTGGCATCTACCAATGTCTCAGATGCCACTCCACAGCAGAGTGATCTGGCCCTGCTCTGGGGACTGTCCTTACCCCAACACCTCCCTGGGAGCAGAAAGTATGTTAAGACTAAGATAATCAGAGCAATTAAATTTCTCACTGATCTGTCCTTACTCTGATATCCTAGAAATTGTTTTTCAGTCCTGGCTCAAATCTTGCATCATGGAACAGGATGAGAGAGCTGGCAAGCTTTGGGTTGTTGTTTTGCACAACAAACCGTAGGGTCATAACGTGCTGATTATTTTACTTCCAGAGGAAAGCTGCTCCACAAAGACTCCTCAAAAAAGTTAATTCTAGCTGAAGGTTAATGGAGACCTGAACAGATAAGCTGGGTTGAAAGAACAAACCCTCTTGCAGCTCAGCCTTCGAAGTAAACTGACATTCAAAGTTGTATATGTACCAACTTTGTCTGGCTAAGAAATGCCACATAGGTGTACTTGTGCTACACCTGCATATCTGAAACACTGAATATTTGATTTTGCAGTTTCTCCAGGTTTTTTTTTAAAGTTGTTGATTAAAGACTGTTTAAGTTCCTTCCCAGATTGTCTTCTAATTTATTTAGTGTGTAAAAAGGTTGTAGTTTAAAAATTTCCTATTATTCTTTGGCTCTGACCCACTAAAACCCAACAATACTAATAAAAATATTCTGCAGATATTTGTTAACTTTCTAAGGATTGATATATAGATATATAATGTGCATACATATGGATGCATGTAAATACACATACAAATACACAAAGAGTATCTCCACACCTACAAATGCTTCTGGAATAGAAGAAATTCTCTTTTCTCCTGAAAGTCTATTTTCCCAACTGAATTTTCAGGCAGCACAATGTTTTCCAAACTCAGTATTAAGCTCACTGTATTTTACAGAGCAAATAAAAACCCTACCAGATGGCCAGCCAAGGCTATTACAGGCTGTCATTACTTTCCACACCCACCTGTCCCTCCAGATTAGGAAATAGGATTGAAAAGTTGGTTTTCCTCGTGTGCTTTTTCATAGCAGCGCTGCCAGTGAACAGATGATGCCTCGCAGTTATCTTCAGCTCCCCCAGAGCACCCGGCTGCCATTCCACGGGATTGCTTTGCTCTCCTTTCTTCTTCCTCAGAGGAGGAAAATGCAAGTTATAAAGTATGCCTCCTCAGAGCAAAATGCCATCGGATTTCAGTGTGCAACTAAAACCTGGATATGGCAGAATTTGAGGAAAAATCAGCTTTCTGTACAAAAATAGATGTGTACCAGAGTCACTGGTGCCACACTTCTACAGCCAACTGGAGGCTCCATCTCTGACTTAGGCTGCAGAGTATGCATTTATAAAATGGACACAAACGTAGCTGTAACCTGGTAATTTCTCATAAACCAGGCGTTTGCTTCCTCATTTCCAGTTCCTTCCTTCTCCCCCCATTGCCTTGCAGAACATTGAAACACAGCAGCACGTGCCCTTCCAACACATGGAGGAAAGCCCTCAGGCTTGGTGGGAATGGACATCACACTCCAAGCTCTGACTAGCAGCTCTCTCAGCTCATCCTTTTCTCTCTCAACCTGATCAGCAAACTGATCTGCATCCAGCTCTGAGGGCACAGACTGTGCCCTGGTCAGCTAATTGGTGTTAATGTAGAGTGTAGACAACTACCCCAAGGCAAATGGCAGCTGGATGGAGTTCGTGTGTGTTTGTCATCAATGAAAGAGATCAATTTCAAATCATATCACATTTGCTAAGGCTGTGTTCCCAGGCAGTTACTACAGAAGCTGTCACCTTCTAACTTGTCTTCTCATCTAAGAGCTTCGGAACCTGCCTCATCTGGCTTTTTTTCTTTATTTACACAGATGTATACATAAACATAATTTAGGGACTCTTTTGCAAAGTGCTCCAAATGCTATTCATTAATTTTAGCACACACAGCTGGGCTGTAAGTCCTGGGAATTTTACAACTGCTTCGTCTTAAATCTTGCTCCGCAGAAAACACAAACACTGTTGAGTGCAAACATCACCTGAACAGCAAATAGCAATTCGTTAGAGTTCCTAAAGATGGATCTGAAGGAACATCATGGAAGTGAGTGATAAAGGGAGTTTTAACCCACGTGGTAGATGAATATCTATTGCTCTTGGTATGAGGGGGCACAGACCTCCTGGGCAGGACGAGGCTTGTGCACAGCTCAGGGAGAGACAGAGGGGCACAGAGCGGCTCCCAAACCATGGAGATGGTGGGTGATGGTGGCCTGGGCTCCTACCTGGGCACAGGGATAAGCAAGGCTGAGCCAAGTAGGAACCTTTCACCCAGCCCTTGGAAGAAGAAAGGAAATAACTCCTCCTTTCTGGCTGATAGACAGTGACATCCTTGGAAGCTTTGATGGATGGATCTGAAGGAATATGATGGAAGTGAGTGAAAAAGGGAGTTTGAGTTTGCAACACTCAAACTCCACTATGAGCGTGGCAAACTCATCAATACTTTCTTTCCTACTCAAACTTATAGCTCTGTCCATGGATGCTGAACTTCCCTTTCCTGGCTCTGCAAGGGTCAGCCCCAGTCTGGAGGCAGGAAAGAGCCTGGATTAAAATGGGTGATTTGTCCCTCTCACCCCAAGTTCGCCTTTCTTTGCTGTCGTGAGGCCCCACCTGCAGTGCTGTGTCCAGTTTCGGAGCCTTCAATACAAAAAAGACATGGACCAGTTAGAATGAGTCCAGAGGAGGCCACGAGGATGATGCGAGGGCTGGAGCAGCTCTGCTGTGAGGACAGGCTGAGAGAGTTGGGGCTGTTCAGCCTGGAGAAGAGAAGGCTCCAGGGAGATGTTCTAGTGGCCTTCCCGTACCCAAAGGGGCTACAAGAAAGCTGGGGAGGGACTTTTCATAAGGGCAGGGAGTGACAGAACAAGGTGAAATGGCTCTAAACTGGGAGAGGGGAGATTTAGATTAGACATCAGGAAGAAATTCTTTCCTGTGAGGGTGGTGAGACACTGGCCCAGGTTGCCCAGAGAAGCTGTGGCTGCTCCTCCCTGCAAGTGTTCAAGGCCAGGCTGGATGAGGCTTCGAGCAACCTGGTCTAGTGGAAGGTGTCCCTGCTGATGGCAGGGGGGTTGGAACTGGATGAGCTTTAAGGTCCCTTCCCACCCAGACCATTCTATGGTTCTGTGATTCTATTCCTGCACTTTCGCTGTCACCCTTTAATTGAGCATTTTATTGGTAGGCAATAGCTGCCAAACTGCCCTCAGGTTCTTTCTTGATCCTGTATTTATCTTTTTCCATTCAGACAGACAGTTTTAAACTCCGAGTTACTGTGTCACTCGCAGGGATGGGGAAGGAGGGGGTCCCTAAATTTTCTAAATGAACATTTTTACTGTGTAATTCCAACAGCCCTGAAGTGATCCTGAAAACTGCTGTGGTGAGATGGGAACAGTTTCACTTAGTGGAATGGCAAAGGCAGTGGTCAGCTCTAGAGGACTCAGATGCGTATAATTAAAATGATTTCAATGATTTGCTCTGTCTTTCTCTACACTGCAACACTTTTCCTACTGTTGAGCTCATAACAATGAAGAATTGACAACCTTAAATTTAGCTTAAAACTTAATTTTTGCTTTAAAGAACTATCTTTGATCCAAAGAAATGCAAGAGTGTATTTAAGTGCAACTTATTTCCCAGTAATTAATACATTTTTCATTCTTCAGTGCCTTCCCAGTTTTGGGGTGCAGCTTCCTTCCTCTTCCCTTCCTTTTCCCTTCCTTTCTTCCTCCTTTCATCTTTTCTTCTCCCTTTCTCTCAATTTCTCCCTTTTTCTCCTCTCCCTTTTTCTCCCCCTTTTCTCCTCTTCCTATTTCTCCCCCTTTTCTCCCTTTTTCCCTTTCTTTCCTCTTTTCTCATTTCTTTTTTTCTCCCCACAACATCAGTTCTACACCTAAAGTTTACAAAATCAATGAAAATTAAAGACTTTGCATAATCAGACGGCATGGGGCTTCCCCTTGTTGACAGTGAGATTTTCAGCATGGGGATTAAGTCCATGTATAAACACTTTCAGAATTAGTTCCCAAACACCAGATGGAAAGATAATTGAAGTCAATGTAGAAAGCTGCATTCCAAATCACTGGCATATCTTTAATTCATGGTTACAACAGATACTGTTCATTTGCATTTTTGATCTCTGCTATGATTTCTCCGGGCTTTATAGTGTTCAGTGATGATCAATCATAAGCAGTGAAGGACATGGCTTGAATTTCATTCCAAGTATGCCATTTACAGGGCAAATGGTGAGGCAGAAGAAATGGGTTTTTGCTTATGAGCAGAGTCATCTGGGAAAAATAAAGTGACAAATAAATATGGCATTTCCCAGTGTCACTCTTAGAGTCACTTTCCAGAACAGAATCATACTTTAACTTCAAAGCAAAAAAATATCTCTGCCAAGTAAGACATATTAAACAATGAGATTTTAATTATAGCTCATTAGTTTTTGTTTACTGTCTAGCTAGCTCAGAAAATGCCTAGGAGACAAGAGCCTGGCCTGACATTCATCAAAGCTGTTGGGTGGATTGGCATGAATTTTAATGGGCTAAGAATGATCCCTTGAAAGGCATGTGTTTTAAAAATTTAAGGCATGCTTTTTATTTCCTTTGGTATCAAAAAGTTTTTACTTTTATGCTTTTATAGACCCCAAAATCTTGAGAATAATCATATTGGAGCTACTGCTAGCTGAGTTTAGTGACAGGTACCACAGAAGCAATTAAAACCTTGAAGTCCTGAGTAGCTGAGAGAAATGTTTGACTTGCTTTCATGTCCAGAAGGTCACTAAAATGAATCTGAAGCTGGTATGATAGAACTGAGTGTCTTCTAAATAAGAACGTGACATGGAGTTACTGGAGTTTGACAAGGAGTGTCAAATAATTTCTCTAGAACTCGAAACACATGTTTTGATTATTTATGAAAAATATCATAAGAATCTGGAAGTGCCTTTTCAAAGTTAGACAGTGAAATAAGCTTTAACATTTTAAGCTCTTCCATGCAATAAATACCAAGCAACTTCTAGTTGGGAATTTCTAACCCAGAAGAGGAGGCCAATACGAGCTCAGTGGAAGATAAAACAAGTTGGAAAAAAATTCTTTTGATAATGGTAGTGACCTTTCAAGCTCTAAGGACACTCAAAAAGGTACCATCAGCTTTTAGAAACTGTTTGAATTCAAAGAAATTGCCATCACACAAAAGTGAGAACTGGTGCTACCATTTCTGTCTTACCCAGCCAGGCAGTTCAGAGCTGCTGTTGCTATTAAGGGGCCATCACTCCATAAAATTCTAAAGTAATACTCACAGTCTCACACTACAGAGGGGAAAAAAAGTTAAATATTACCAAGAAAACTAAAAAAAAATGGATTCTAGAAGACATACCACTTTTACACAAGGTCATCCTCAACTGTGAAAGGCCAATGACTGATGAAGGCTGAAACTAGCAGAGTTTTTTCCTCTTTCTCAGTCTTCCTCCAGCTGACCACTCCTGGGCTCTGTCACAGCCAGCAGCTGTTTTCACCAACCTGCAGGGTTTCTCATAATTATTTTCTTTTGCCAGTATGCATTTTTTTCTTTTCTTGTCCCTCTTAGTCCCGTAACTGGGCAAAAGTTAGAAGGAAGTGGTGTAACCCATGGTAGAAGAATGCAATAGAACACAATGCATGCATGAAAAAGTGGACTCTTCTGTTACAAAAAAGAATTTGATGGAACTGTGAAATTTTACTGATTGTTATTTATTCAGGGCTTCACCATTTCTATTATTAGTGATACATGTATTAATAAATATAAATTAGTGCATACAAATATAAAGGAATTAAATGTTTTCAGGGTTATGATGTGTCTCTTCAAGAGGTTTTGTTCTTTTCAGGCAGTCTTGTATGACCCTAGTGTTGATCAGGAGCAAATTTACTGGTTGTAGACCAGAATTTCACTCCATATCTCAAACTGTGACACTCTGAATCTTCAAGACAGTGATTCTTACCGGTATATTCAGAGTTGCATAAAATCATAAAACAATTCTAAATCATACCAAACAAGTTTGTAAGAGAACTCAAGAGACAGTTCAGTTCAACCCCTATATAACAATATAATAATATCCAAGGTTTGTGAAGATCCCAAATTCATAATCTAGAGCTGAGCCCCCTCAGAGTTTGATCAAGACCTGACCTTTGATGAATTAGATCCACCTCTGGCGACACAAACTGCCTATACAAAAACACACAGCGTTAACACCTGTGTGTACCCCATGAAATAGTGTCTAGACTGGAAAAACTTGATTGTTTCCTTTTTCTTCCCTCATTTAGCAAAGCTAAGTGATTCCTTTATTTGGAAGTGTGAAGATTATCCTACAGTTTTCAAGTACTTAACTTTCAGGATGCACTGAATCAGTGTCTTAAAGGATGTAAGTAAATAGGAATGAATTAAAAAAAAAACCCACAGTAATTACAAAAGCCCAGGCTATTAAAGGGCTTTTTAAATTAATCAAAGCTTCTGTGGGCATCACTCTGCTTCAGAACTTTTAATTAGGTCTCTGTTTAAAGTATATCAAAGAACAGATGGTTTTGGATGTTAATAGACAGCATGAAACCATTAAATATCTATTTCTAATCTGATCTCCTTAGGAACCTCAAGAGGACACAGTTTAAGGCTAAACCATCTTTCCCAAATGGACATGTCTCTGTATATTTGTTTCTAATCTGCAAGAATGACATCTAGGGACAGATAAATATCCAGAGAAGAGACAAAGTACTGTTTTAATGTAACTGGATCTTCCTTCCATACCAAGAGCAAGTGTATCCTCACCTCCAAATGTAATAAGTCAGAAATTAATAGAGACCAGTATCAATCAGATTGACAGAATTCACCCTTTTCTTGAAAGATAGTATCAGATGAAGAATTTGGGAGCAAACTCTACCTGCAGTAAAAATCCTTAGTTCCTGGATCTTTCAATGGTCTTTGCATCTCATCCATGTGACTGAAGAAAGCTCAGAAGAAAAAAAAAAATAGGTTCAATACCTTTCTTTAGAATAAGGAGTTGCTCTTTGATTCTACTTTTCCTTATTAAGTATATACTGCATTGTCAACCTATACTAATGATCCAGTGGGTTTAGTTCCTGTATTATTTAATAACTTGGTAGAAAAGTTCTGCTAAAGTTTAATCACTATTTGTGTTCCTTTAGGTGAAATTTTGTACTCTTGGATTTTTTCTTGGGCTCTAAATTAAGTGGCACATAATAACAACCTCTCTCTTCCCTTCAAAATCCTATAGACCTTAATGAAGTTCTCCTCAGTACCAAATAACTTTTCCTCACACTAATGAGAACTGCATGTGGCCTGATACCAAAAAGGTTCAAAGTCAAAGAATCAAAAATCTCACAGCAAATGCTGAAGACAACATTTCTCCTCACTGAGGTTAGATTTCTAGCCTGTGACTGATTTATGTTCCTGCAAATTGGGTCATTCCTGTGCACTTAGCTTTTGAAGAGGTGGGTGCACAGCATATATGTGCCCTATGCAGTTGTGGCCATGATGTCCTAAGTCAACATGCATGCACAGAAAGAGTAGGTTTGCACATTATTGGTATTCTGAGCAGCACAATAGAAAACATGTAAACTAATACAAAGATGTAAGAGCAAAACTGTGGGGAATATTACCATGATATCTCACTGAGGGATTTGATAGTCAAATTCAGAGTTGTAAATGTCATTATTTCCTACTGACCTTTATTTTTGTAATTGTTCTCAGCTTCAACAGTAGGATTTTATTTGGCTTTATTCATTGTATTATTAATAAATATACCGAGTTTTGATATCAATGATAAAAGCAGACTGTTAGTTTTGGTTCATTGTCTCAGTAGGGAAAACGGGAGTGGGTTTTGGATGAAGGCTTTGACTTATAAAAACAAATGACTAGCCTGGGATCAAATCTAGACACTTACCATCATGTAGTGCCTCTCAACACCTACAGTAACTTGCATGTGCCAAGATGTTCATACACTGGCCTTCAAGCAGTATCATATCATAGCAGTGACAGGCAGCAATAGCCAAGGTGTTACAGGCAGTTCTTTCTGTGCAATTTGAAAATAACAATAGAAATTGGACTTTTGACTGATTTCCTTCAAAAAATCTTGATTGCTTGGAAATGTAACAGTATTCAGCTCTGGAACAATGCATTTATATAACTGTACAAAATCAGGGGTTTTTTTAATCTTTAAAGGGGAAACAGAACAGAAAATGCTGTATTTTTCAAGATAAACTCAGAGTCAGGATTTAGGACTTGGACATCCAGCCTTTTTTGCTATAGTGATGCCATAGTGATATATATCAGTGTTTCAGTTTGTTCCACTTACTGATTTTGTCCCTTTTCTGTAAGCTACATAGACTGCACCATCTTAGAGACTGTTTTTTGTATATGGATGCAGGAAAGATTTATACATATGTATATCTTTGGCCTTTAATCATCTGTCTTATTAAAATAATGACCAGGAATTCTATGAACAAATATGTATGTTGTATTTAAAAATAAACCAAATTGTATTAGCTGCCTTCAGGTATTAATAATTACTCCTTTTAATAGCTAAATATGCCAGATGGGCATTTTCCATTCTGAGAATAGAGACTATAGCGGGTAATGTGCCGAGCAAGACTCAGTAGCCTGGTAAACACTGATGCTTTAATTAAATGTACTTTCTGCTTTTCTAATTGCTAATATAGAAATGCTGATGTTTGAAAAGAAAAGCTGACATCAGAGAGCTGAACATTGTACCTGCTATTCTGCTTAGAAATGTTTAGTTTTACTGTTGTCTTCCAAGGTCACTTCTTGCCTGAGTACACTGGGTCCATGGTTAAATGAGATGCAGATCTCTGATGCTCCTGAGCAGTCCTCTGTTCATGGTTTAGTCACAGCAGGGCTGGACACAGGCATCCTCATTTCCTTTTTTCTCTCTGAAATTGCTTGCTGTAGCTGGTTAGCCCTGTTCACGCTGTTGGTGGGAGGGTATGAGAAATGAAGCTCAACAGGTGGTAGGATTGCTACTGGCAGCCAATTAATTATCATTAGCTAGTAGAAGGAAAACAGTGTTCAAATAAAAATATCTTTTAAAACATAGCAGCTAAAGGGGCTCTAATCTCTGTACTTACCAAGATTCTTAATTTAAACAAAGCCTCAGAGTAACTCTCCATCAAATTCTTTGCCTAAAGAAAATTTTCTCTGTATACATTCAGAGGATAGAATACATAGCTCAAAGTTTGCAAAAATTTTACTGATTTGGTATCTATTTAGAAAAAAAAAAAAAAAAAGGAGTAAACCAAGAGGAATGCAAAAATTCCCACTGATTTACATCAGACTGAGACTAAAGACATACAATAAACAGACCAGTATTTAACACACCGCTGATAAAATCAGCCTGATAGGAATTTTACCTACGTTAACAAAAGACGTTGGACTCTGGGAAATATTATAGCTTAGATTAAGCCTTAGACCCAAAAAATCATATTTAACCAGGCTTGTAGACAGATTTTTTTAATCTGAATTATTGTAAGAATCATTGGACATAATTTTGCATTTATTTTCCTTCTTTTTTTAAACATAGCATTTTCAAATAAGCAAATACTTCACATTCAAGAAAGATAATATGAAGCTTGTATTTACCCACATTGAACTCTAGGTAGCAATGATGACACTGGCATGACCTCAGAGGTCTTTTCAAAGTGCAGGGTGAATAGATGCCAAATATACAGGCAGGTAGGAGCAGCATTATCTGGAAAATGAAGTAAACTGTGTGCAGTCTGTGGCCCCTGAGGAATACCAGATCTGCTTTAGGTAGCTACTTGTAAATAACATATGTGGTCTTAGGGATGCTGTAAGAAGAGAATGCAGAGCCTAGATTGGCACATACCTGTGGAAGAGCTTATCAATTCATATACATAGAATTACCTGTAAATATAAAGCACAACAACCTGAAGCTGGAGCTAACTGAAGATTAAGAAGCTCCTGTGTAGTCATGTTGCTGTACTGACTTCAGAGGGAAAAGCTAAAGACAGATTCCTGATGAGATGCCATCCCTGTTTTAATTGAATGTTGTTTCTATAATTACCCATGAAATTTCAGCAAAGCAGGCAGCAGAAGAAAGCAACTCAAAATTATTTTGGAAAGGAGCCATTACTCTGCAATTCTCCAACTGAATCCCAAACCCTGGATGCCACTATGCAAATTGCTAAAGTCACCTATGAATCCAGGTTGGAGAAGCAGCAGGTTATTAATTCAGTGTTGTTTCTCTTGTTAAGTCCATCGCAGCTGCAAATCCACTACTGAAAACTTCTCTCCCCTCCTGGATTCATTAGTATGCTGCTCTGGTTTAAATGTCAACAGCAGAACATGTAGTATATGACGAGTAGAGAGAGAAATTCAGATGAGCCACCACAAATGGCATGCACATTGCTCCAAGTGTCACAAGCATTCATTAGAGCAATTCACTAGTTCCCTAAATATCTCCCCCCAAGCCTTAATGACACAGGGGGACATCAGCATAATTATCTAGGATATTTTGTTGCAACTGCTTCATTTTAATCTCTTCTTCTATCATACTGCCTGGGCTTTGGGGCTATAGAATGCGTTCTTTAGTACTGAAAATTTGACCAAAAGTCATTGCACTTCAGTGGGATAACTCAGCTGCCCAAAATTATTCCTGAATGAGGAATTCTCATATTTTATTCATAATAAACTCATGGACAGTCTTGCCACTGACTTCCCCAGGAATAGATATAGGCTGTTGCAGCCTAAAGAAACAACTGGTGCACAGTTATCGAGCCCATGTATGACCTTGGAGTCAACCATGTAACAGATACATAAGCCAAAAAAAAAGACAAAAAAATGGATTCTGCAGAACATGAGCCTCAAAACACCTGGACGTTCTGTAACAGGCTTAAGATCTTGAGCACTAACATGTTAAAAGCCATGAAAAGCAGAAAACTTTATAAAGCCCAAACTAAACAAGCATTATACACTGGAGTGGGGGAAGCTGTGTTTTTCTTTGCAAGGGTTTATATTTTCTTGCAATGAAGAAGATAAAACACAGTTGACTTTGGAGAACTAAACAATCATTTCTGGAGCAGATTGTGGCTGCCACCTGGGCAACCACTAGACTAAGCAAAGTTCTCCTTCTATGGACAGATCCCTTTTACTAACAGCAGACCACTGAAATAAGGGTGGCTGTTCATGGAATAAATGAGCTTCTAAAAGCAACCTGGCATATGGTGATTGATAAAGGCACAGGATAGTTACATGGTTATCCTTCAGATTAATTGAGCTATGGGCTGTAAAGCCAGAAAGGATTATCATCACTATGGTGCAGGCCACAGGACTCCTTATTTTAACCAAACCTTGCTTTTAAGGATAACATCTGATCTTTATTTTTATGCTGCTCTTGGTGGAAAGTTTCCACCAATACTTAAAATATCATTCCAGTCTTCAAAAATACAATCATAGAATCATTTGGGTTGGAAGGGACCTTAGAGATCATCCAGTTCCAACCCCCCTGCCAGCAGCAGGGACACCTTCCACTAGACCAGGTTGCTCAAAGCCTCATCCAACCTGGCCTTGAACACTTCCAGGGAGGAGCAGCCACAGCTTCTCTGGGCCAATGTCTCACCACCCTCACAGTGAAGAATTTCTTCCTCACATCTCATCTCCATCTCCCCTCTTCCAGTTTAAAGCCATCACCCCTTGTTCTGTCACTCCATGACCTTGGCCAAAGTCCCTCCCCAGCTTTCCTGTAGCCCTGTCAGGTATTGGAAGGCTGCTATAAGATCTCCCTGGAGCCTTCTCTTCTCCAGGCTGAACAGCCCCAACTCTCTCAGCCTGTCCTCACAGCAGAGGTGCTCCAGCCCTCGTATCATCCTTGTGGCCTCCTCTGGACTCACTCTAACAGGTCCATGTCTTTCTTGTGTTGGGGGCTCCAGAACTGGACACAGCACTCCAGGTGGGGCCTTACAAAGGTGGAAATAACCTGTTAACTGTATTCTCCTTACTTCAGTCTGGCTTTGACTCCAACAGGCCAGATACTCTTTAGCAGATGATAGCATTCTCATCCTCACCCTATCAATCAGTTCTGAGATGTAGTACTAGTTGCAGTTTACAGGGTTTTACCTATGCAGGGAGCAGGTAGAAACAAACTACTTGTTAAATGGATTTTTGCAACTCAGACACTTAATTCTCCTTAGGAGCAGTGGTGTCCAGTGAGCTTCAACTGGCTGGATGAGGTCCTTCCTACATAACCAGCAAACTCCTAAACTGGAAGAAGAAAACTGTGCAAGGAACTGTAAAGCAATTTCATACCTTTCTTTGTCAGCAGGGGAACACCTAAATGGATTCTAACTAAGAATTAGTTACCTCTGTACTGCTGCTCATAAAAACAAGTTCCCAGTGCTCACATACTTCCAATATTTGTGTCTATAATGACTCTTCTGCAACCCAAAAGTCCCTAAGATGTATCTTTCAAACAAGATCCTTACCTAGCTTGTGTCTCACTGTAATTAAGCAGAGCTTAAACATAAATTCCTAGCTCTTATGCAAGTCTCTCCATCTAAAGATTTTTCCTAAGCTTCAAAGGAAGTCAGTAGATGCCTGCCCCACCTTTTGAAGATGGAGAAAACAAGGCAAGGAGAAAGAAACTGACCTGTGCAAAGCCTTCTGCACATCAGACCAGAAGAAGACCTGGGAACATAATGCCAGCACATGGTGAGGGTTGGCTGCTCCCTAAAGGAAAAAAGGCCACAGAGCATCCCCAGGCTGGCAGGACAGGAGCCTCACTAACCAGGGCCCATCCACAGTACCCAAGTAAAGCAGATCCAGAGATGGTGGCTAGGTCCAACCAAGAGCAAATTGCAATATTGTCAAATGCAATATGACAGTGATGAGGCAGGGCCATCTATGAAGTCAATCCACAGGTCAGGATCAGGTCTAGTGATTGCCAGGCAGGTCCATGTTGACAAGACAGGGCAGAGGTCAAAGCAGAGAGCAAGAGCAAGAGCAAGACAAAGGAGCTCTATGGACATGCAGAGCACTTCTGTAGCAGAGCTAGAAACATTGCCTTCCTTCAGCTCTACAACTGTTACACCTTTAATAGGACCAGGATGAGCTTAAATACAGTCCCTGAGCCCAGTGGCAGAGGCCCCAGGTGAAGCTGGTTGGTGTCATTAAGGATTGTTAGTGCCCTCAAGACCCTAAGATGTATTCTCCATCAAGCTGTGTCTGGTATTTGCTTGGAGAAGCGGGCCCCTGTGCAAGCACAGCTATCTGGTTGATGAGGGAGCAGAGTAGCTGTGTTACATCGACCCGGGAGCTGCATATTGCTGGTTTCTCTGATTTTCAGGGCCAGAGGAGCATGCTGTAGGAGATACAGCTTCCTGCAGACAGGCTGTGTCAGGTCCTCAGGTGATGTAAATTAGCGTAGTTTGTGTTGTTTTAGAAGTGATGCAGACTTCAGGATTTTGAATTCTTTCCTGTTGTATTAATCTGCTCCTTGCAGGAGGTAAAAGGGAAGGGAGAAGGAGCTGAGACAGACTGCATGTCCTCAGCTGCTTTACTTCATGTGCCAAGGGTTCTGCACATGTCAGAGAGCACTGGTGGCAATTACAAGCGCACTCACTAGCTACATAAATGACAAGCACAGTCAAAACAAAGACATGAGGCTGATTTGGGTTATATTTTTTGATTTTAGTATCATAGAATCATAGAATGGTTTGGGTTGGAAGGGACCTTAAAGCTCATCCAGTTCCAACCCCCCTGCCATCAGCAGGGACACCTTCCACTAGACCAGGTTGCTCAAAGCCTCAATCTTCTTGGTATGAAGTCAGTGAGTCCCATCGACAACTTAAAAAGGCAGCCATATAAGATGCAATTGCTCCTAAAGCTCCACAATGGTTTTACTAATGGCTTATGTTACAGGAAAAGACAGCTAAAGCAGTGCTGGGAAAAGTAAGATGGATAATCCCACACTTCTTAAGATGGTTGAGACAACTTTTGTTGGCTCAAAAAAAATCATGGCATAATGAAATATACTGCAGTCCTTATTTTCATGGTTCTAAGACAAATGAAAAGGAGAAAAAATATGTTTGCTGATAGTAAAGTGATGGTTAACAATTTTTCAAAGACCATCTTCTGCAAATTTATTTGCTGCTTGGTTTGCAGGATGTCCTGGTTTTGCTAGGATAGAGTTAATTTTCTTCTTAGTAGCTAGAATAGCCGTGTTTTAGTTTCAGTGCAAGACTTGTTATGAGAAGAAGGTTGATAAAATGCCAATGTTATTAGTCTCTGCTGGAGCCCAAGACCACTGTGTTTGACTGGTTCACAGCTGCATTAGGACTGGGAGGGAGAAGTGCAGTGAATAGCAAAACCCAAACTGGCATTGGGATGTGCCAATGGGATATTCCAGATCATGTCATGTCAGTACATTAACCAGGGCTGACTGGAATATGGGGGGATTCTCTCAGGCTCTCGCTCTTCTGGGGTTTGGGGACTGTCTCAGCTCCAGGATCTCTGGCTGGCACAGGCTGGGCATCGGTTGGTGGGTGGTGAGCAAGTGCACTGTGCATCACTCAATTGTATACCCTGTTATTACTGTTATCATTATCATTTTATTTTAATTAGTAAATAGTTTTTATCTCAACCCATGAGTCTCTGCCCTTTTCCTTCCAATTCTCTCCCCTACTCCCTACAGGCAGAGGGAAGAGTGACAGAGCAGGCTGTGTCTGGCTGCAGGGTGCAAGCCAAAAGGGTGAATCCACCCAAACCACCACACAGGAGAAAACTGATCCTATTCTACACAGTAGTATAGCTCCAATTTTAGCAGAATAATGTCCAGAAAGAGGATGCTGGTTGTTGGCCCAAGCCTATCATCTTCTGTATAAACATAGTTACTTTTATAGGAAAATTCCTTAGTAGATGTGTTGTAACTGGATTTGTCTTGTCTCCTGTCCCTGTCTGGAAGCACCAAGTTGTTTGAGTGTAATTGTTGCTCCTGTATAACCAGTATGACTGAAAAATAAGTTTTGGCTGAACTTTGTTTCAGAGATTCATTTATAAGGGAACTTGATGGCCATGTAAAATTACCTTATTCTTTCTTATAAACCAAGATTGGATTTGAACAGTTTAGATTGTCAGTTCTGTCACAGCCACTTTGTATAAACGAGTTCACAGTTTTATGATTCAGTTGTACTGGAGAGAAAATACGATGCTGTGCTGACTGGTAATAGTAGAAGTTGTACTTTACTCATCAATGTAAATGTATTTGGGCTACACTTTTTTTCCCAAACAGTTTGAGGATTTTTTTTCTCATTTTTTCAGTTATATTTTAATGAGGTATTTTGAATGAAGTTCAATTTTAATGTGTGTGGAGTTTGCTGTGTTAATTAGACCACTTCCATTAATTTCATATAAATGTTTTGGATCTAATGTTATACTTGTGGAAGAACACATTGCAACTACTACATCTTAAGTCTTCTGAGATAATAGAAATGTCACAACTACATGTTCAACATCAGATACAAATGGAGCTGTCATGCAATATTCCATTTCTGACAAGAAACCAATAAACCAAGAGAAGAAAGAAGGAAAAACCTAAAAAAAAAAAAAAAGCTTAAAAAAAGAAGCAATGATTGATGGGCACATAACAGAGCTAGGATTTCCATGAATAATATTAGTTATACAACATGCCAAAAGGCATAGTTTCCAAAGATAATAATTTTATGATTAGATGTAAATTGTAATCAGGACTAGAATAGTTTTAGGAATTAAATGCTGCTAAACATGGAAATGAAGAAGAAGGATAACTGTGCTCATTTTAAACAAGGTTTTGTTTTTCTTGGCATCTTATTTTGTGGCAGCTGTCCTGCCTATAAATTATGGATTTATTTTTTTTTTAATTGACAAGTGAAAAAGTCTGATTAAAATAAAACAGTACAGGGTTCCAATCCCCTGTACTGTTGATAATATTCCATGTTATTAAATCTGAAAGATTTTTTTTAAATCTCATTTACTCTTC
This sequence comes from Caprimulgus europaeus, assembly GCA_907165065.1. Next base: position 6,503,488 of record OU015529.1, read on the forward strand.
AGTAATTTACCACTCACACATTAGATGTCTTGGGCAATAAAACTATCTGTAGTTACTTTGCTTTCTGGGATGTCATGTTTTAACAGGGTTTTGTAATATGTGAAGTGCTGAGAGAGGTTTGTTGGCAAATGTTTCATTTAATTCATTTCAACAAAATGAAAACACAATAAAAGATTTTAATCAATATTAGAGCCTGTAAAATGTATTTTGCCTTCTCACAAAACATAAATTATCCAACAACAGCAACAGAGACAACCAAAGTGTTTGAGAGAAAACTTTTGAAATGTGTTGTTAGAGGCTGACATGACAGAATAATGAACACAGACCAACCAAGCAGGAAATTCCAGTACCCAGCACAAGGCTGTGAATGGAAATGGCATTTCAATTTAAGCCCAAGTCTGTGCAAGCTCCCAGTGATGCTCTGAGCAGCAAGATGTCTATGAGATGCCTGTGAAGGGGCTGTGACCACCTTACCCTGTTCTTTCTTCTAGTCTTCCACTTCTCATGAGTGGAAGACCAGACCAAGCTATCAGCATGTTGTGTGAAATTGTGTGTGTCTGCAGACACTCGTGTGTACTTGATAACCCGAGTGCACATAAGCACCAAGCTTAAGACTCCAGTTATGGAATTTAGATCCAACATGAGCTGAAGCATCTGTCCCAGAAAAAGCCAACTTCAGACTGTGGCTAGAGCTTAAATTTGAGAAGAAGCTTCTTTACAGTGAGGGTGACAGAGCCCTGGGACAGGCTGCCCAGGGGGGTTGTGGAGTCTCCTTCTCTGGAGACATTCAAGACCCGCCTGGACGCCTTCCTGTGTGAACTCATCTGGGTGTTCCTGCTCCAGCAGGGGGGTTGGACTGGATGATCTTTCGAGGTCCATTCCAATCCCTGACATGCTGTGATTCTGTGATAGAGCCAGCAAAGCAACCAGATGCATTGTAGGACACATGCACGTACATCATCAGCACCATTAGGAGGAAGCACACGTAAGGTGAAATGTATGGATCGCTGTTGTTCAGAAATGTAAATGGGGATTTACAGGCAGGAGGTACCAAAGAACTCAAGAGGTAGATGGTGGTGTGTTCTTGGCAGCTTAGCAGAAGCCCTGTCTCAGCGGTGGTGTAGGCTTGGGTTGGACAAAGCAGTGGGTGGTGGCACAGCAGAAATGCAGGGCAGTAGTCACTCATCCATGGGAGGCTGCAGCCTGACTAGATGAGATATGTGCAGAAGAAGGGGGTGAATTTTATTACCCAACCCCATGAACACTGCAATGGCAGTAAACATGAAACTATTTTAAATTATGAGGGATGTATTCCATGTGCTCAGAGGAGGGGCTGTATCAAGCTATTTTTAAGTAGGCTATTTTTTTTTATTCTTCTTCAGTAGACTTTCAGCTTGTAGTTATAGAATCATACAATGGTCTGGGTTGGAAGGGACCTTAAAGCTCAACCAGTTCCAGCCCCCTGCCATAGCAAGGACACCTTTCACTAGACCAGGTTGCTCAAAGCTTCATCCAACCTAGTCCTTTCCTTACACCTTAGAGCTAATACTAAAGGAGGAAAAACCATGTCAACTTCTGGTTTCACATCTTGCACACAAATTATCTTACTACAAGGTCAACATTGCACACATTGTTCTCCCACAAATTGTCTGCACTTGCTGATAATTCATTCATTTTCTGGCTCATCACCTCTTCCTTCCAAGGGATTAAATGGCCCTCAGGTCTCCTCAAGAAGTATGAGAGAGCTTGATTGTACAGGGATGACATGAAGGATGAATGGATTGAATTTTGACATGGCTCTTTCCTTTGCTTCTCTTATTTTTCTGCCTCTTGACAAAAAAACCAATCTGCTGCTAGTGCAAACATGCATGAGGAAAGTAGGACAGACCCACTGGGAAATTCTATTCTCCAAAAACCAACTTAGGGCAGATGCTAACAGGTGAAATTTCCCTGTGGAAGAATCCCTCTGAACAGGAGGGTGCTGCTGTCTGCTGGGGGACTGGCACAAACCACACAGCTTTCACACTCAATCATTTTTGCCTCTGGAAAAACTTATTGCGATTGGCCTTTCCTTCCTATGCCAAATAAGAAATTTTAGTTAATTTCCACAGTGATACTAAAAACTCAATTTCTCTGTTTATGAATAAACATGCAGATGAAGTTCCATCTGTGACACACCTTCTCAGGAAAGGTCTGTGTGAGTGTACTGGATTTATGCTGCAAAACAAATGATTGTATCAGAGGTATTATTATTTTATTTGACCTTCTTTATTCCTCTATCTGATTATTTCATTCCAATAAACACTTTAATTCCCCTTTACATCTTGGCTCTTACAAGGAAGGACTTGTCACAGTGATTTGCACATTCAAACAGGACTTTTGGACACTCATTTCTCTAAATTTTTGTAAACTGCCTTTGCAGAGGTGTGAACTGAACTGGCCAGGGAGAGAGGGGCAGCAGGTTGTTGGTAGGACTGGTTTTCCAAAAGCATGACAAGTCAGATCTAAAGTCCTACTGAAGCACTAACAAATTCCTCAACCATTCTGTCTGTCAGTAAAAAAAGTTCTCTTTCCACCAGCTTTCTATTTCTGATACAATTAATGATCGTTTTATGCAGTACTTCCACATTCAGTACTGGGCACGTGTGGTGGTTTCACTTGGCTGGCAGCCAAAGACAGCCGCTCGCTCACTCCCCCTCACACAGGGGATAGGGGAGAGGATCGGAGGGAAAAGCATAAGGAGACTCGTAGGTTGTGATAAGAACAATTTAATAATTGAAATAAAATAAAACTTAAACTAATAATGATATTAGAATAATAATAATAGTAATAAAATATGCAAATGAATGATACCCAGTGCCATTGCTCACCACCCACCGACCCAGCCCGGCCCGTTCCCAGATAACGATCCCGGAGCAGCGACAATCCCGAACCGAAACCGCAATCCCGGGAGAGCGAGAGCCCGAGCGAGAGCCAGAGAGAGAGCCAGAGAGGAAGAGCCCCTCATTAATATACTGAACATGACATTATGTGATATGGAATATCCTATTGGCATAGCCAAATGCCAATTTTGCTTATTAATTTTAAATATTCCCCACCCTGAGATCTCACACTTGTAGACTGGCAAAAAACAGTGTCCTTTGACTTCCAGTGACAATTGAAAACATTGGTATGTTATCCCCATTTTTCTCATTAAAAAATCCCATGCTGAAACAAAAATACAAAGCTATTCTAGCTACTAAAAAGAAACCCAGCTCTGTCCCAGCTAAAAACCAGGACAGCATGAAAAATAGCTAATTAATTTCTGCTCAAGCACACACAAAAATACAGAATTAAACCAAGTTCTGCAGTATATATTTAATGACCAATATGTTAAATTAAAGGGTCAGTAAAGCTCCTAAAAGCCATTATCCCCTTGCAGAGGGAAATACCAGGGTTATAAAACTGCTCCCAGGCTCTTCTGGTACCTGGTGTGGTTGATTTGAAGGCAGGGGATGAGTTGTCAGTGCTGTGGACACACCAGATGGTACCGTGAGCCACAGGAGGCACTTGTATCTTGACTGAACTCCTAAGGATCATTGAGTTATGCAGAGGTTAAGGAACAGCTTAAGGTCAAGGAGCAGCAGAGTGCTTTTAAACTGTTTTATTTCTCTCTGGGTTGTGTTTACGAGCAGCTCAGCCCACAGCACTGAGAGCCCACGGGGCTGAGCTCCTGGGTAGGAGCCTGGTGCTGGCACGTGCCTCCGAGCTAACACGAGCTGTTATCAGCCCGAGCACCTGCTCACAGCTCCACAACATGAAGGAAACAGCCTCTGAAAAAAAGCTCACTGTTAAACTGGAGTTTTGCGAGTGATGTGTCCTGGGAAACCATCAGAAGCCGATAACAAGAGATCATGCAGAGTAACAAGCACCCTCAGTCATGTTATGCAAGTCATTGCCATGCAGACTCAGAGGACTCACTGATAGGCATCCCGCTCCATCCCTTCCTCCAGCTCACACGTGTGATTCCAGCCCAGCTGTGCAGCTGCTGCTTATCAAAAGGCACATTCAAAGAAAACATGACTTTTTTCCTGTTCAGCATGAAGTCCATCAAGCCACCGCTACCTCGGCTGGTGAGTGTTGTCCCAGTGCTCGGATTTCTGCAGGTATAGGTGGCATTTCTGCATAGACCTACCCAAACCAGCATCAGATCACTTTGGTGCCCACTGCATACCAATTTGTTCTGCTAGGAAGTTGTCAGTGAGTACTACATTTCTGCCAAGACACACAGGGACAGGCAGTTGTCTTAGATAGTCAGAGTTATGCACTTCACTCAAGAGAGATTAAGCAATATAGTGATATAAAATAATTAATTAAAAAAGTTCAAAGGTTAATGAAACATTCATTTAACATTCAATGGTGAGGTTCACTTGATTATTCACTGCATAGAGTACAGGGTCAGACAACCTCATTGAGTCACAAAGTACAGAAAGGACCCACTTGCTCTCTAAACTTCTTCTCAGAGAGGAATCTAGGTACAGCTAGATCCAATCGTAGTCCCAGACTTGGTCAACAGTTTATGTCTAGAGGATTATATATATATATATATATCTATGTGCAATCAATCCTTGATATCACTTAGCTAAGATTTTGCAGTTGGCATGCAGTTAGTCACTTACTGAGGATCTGTTGTGGCAAGGAATCTCTCAACCTCAAAGAGTAACCTTCAGAGATGTCCTTACTCAAGCAGAGATCCTGGTGTGCAGCCCATTGTTGTTCCAGAAGAGCTCCATGTGCCCTGGACTGTCCATTATTTATGGAGCAAGATGATTGACCTACAGTTATATTTACATTCCAGCTGTATTTTGGTCAGTGCACACTCAGCAAGCTCTCCTCTATTGAAGCGAGTTGCCCAAGATAGCCCTTAGCTATTGTGTTGTTATCCATCTCCCCAGAGCTGGATGCAGCTATCACAACCAGAAAGCATCCATGATGATCATCACTGGTGGTTATCACTTGAACAGGGTTATGGGAAATAAAGATCAGGTGGGGAGGGGGGCAGGGGAGCACACCCTCACAGCAGTACATGGTCTGTGTTTGAGTGCAGAGATGAATACACAGCTAACCTATGTTTAAGCTAATTGGTATTTTTGCAGTCTGCACCATGGACATATTCATAGTACCAAGGTCTCTTTTTTGGAGGGCAGGGCATCTTGTGAATACAATCCTTGCTTGAGTGAAAGGCATTGTCATTATCTTTTACTAAGGATGATACTTAGAATCAGTCTCTCGTGTACATTAATAATGACACTCTAATTGAATCTGGAAACTCATTGCTCAGAAGCAATGGATTCAGGGCTAATATTAGCATTTTATAGCTTTGGATAGAATGCAAGCGAAGGTCTCGCCAAGATAAACACAAGGTTTGCTTTTATTGCTCGCAGGCATTGCTAGAGCTCTGTTTTATAGATAGAGCTCAGCAATATGTTATCAGCAGAAAGCTTAGCCTGAAGACTTTAACTCATTGCTGTGCTGGAAGAGAAGTCTTGCACAATCTGCACTGAAATTCATAGAATCATACAATGGTTTGGGTTGGAAGGGACCTTAAAAGTCATCCAGTTCCAACCCCCCTGCCAGCAGCAGGGACACCTTCCACTAGACCAGGTTGCTCAAAGCCTCATCCAGCCTGGCCTTGAACACTTCCAGGGAGGAGCAGCCACAGCTTCTCTGGGCAACCTGTTCCAGTGTCTCACCACCCTCACAGTGAACTATTTCTTCCCTTACTAAAGAGACTTTTAAGAAATTCCTATGCCCTTTCCCTTCTGAAGGAATCCTTTCTTGAGGCTCAGCAAGAAAAGGTAAAAGACTGTGGAGTTCATTGTTATTTTAAAGGGCACTCAAAAGAGCAAGACGTGAGAAATTTATCACCTTTGCATTGCAGGTTGCCACTGGGACACGAAGTTTGTCACTGGGTAATGGGGAAGGTTGGACAGGAACACTCTTTACCAGTAGAAAGCCCTTGTTAAAACATTGGCAGTATATTTCGGAGCCAGACATGGCCAAACATACCATCAAAAGTTGCAGAGGGCACAAAGGAAATCATACTGTTCTTGTTTGTCCTAGGAAGTACTACCCATGACTTGAGCAGACTGTTTTTTCTCCTCTATCCCTATGGGACTTTTCAAGCAGTCCCTTAGGTGCTTCCAAACGCATTCATCCAGGGAGCTATGTTCTCCACACAGACCTTATCTGCATGGCTCTGTAGGCAGGGAGCTGTGGAGCTCTTTAACAAATCTTGGCAAGTTCCATATATTCATTACATTTGAAACTTTGTGTATTCCTAAGGGAATTGCTTTCAAAGATGACAAGCCATCTGTCTCTACTTCTGGTGTTTTCCCAGCTTCTACATCCATGTGTTAAGGCAAAAATAATGTTTTCAAGTCAAAAGCCTAATTTGGTCTGTAAATTGCAGATTTGTAATGATCAAATCTAGTTTAAACCAGACAGTGAAGAGTTTTCCATCACTATTTGCTGGTAGGAATTCCTTCTTCACAGCACTAATGGCTTGCTCATTACAGCCCCAGTATTTGAATTTATTACAGTATATTATATCATCACCAAGTCCACGTTGTGGACTCCTGCTTGTTTCACCCAGATCCATGATCATTTACAGTAACTGTTCTAGCTCCCCTCTCCCAGTGAAATTTCTGTTGTAACAAAAGTGGGCAGTATAAAGAAAATATTGCAAAATATTGCTTTGATTAGCAAAGAGCTGCAAGAATGCAACGGAGTGTCTGTGTTGTGTATGTGGACAATAGGAATAAATAGCAGCAAAAGGAAAATATTCTTTCATTTCTCTGCAGACACATTGTGCGTGGGCAGAGCTGAGCCCATCCTCCAGACAAGATGCTTGACTCTGTGACCAAGAAGATAAATGTTTAGACAAGATGCTGTAGCTCTGCACCAGGCATGGCAGGCTTGTTGAAAGAAGGCATTTTGCATGGGCAAGATAAAGGGGTAAGAAGCCCAGAGTGTACAGGAAGTGTTGGGCACTCTTGGCAGCAAGAGGAGGAGAGAGCGAAGCACATCTTCTCTGACAGCCTCTGTAGATACTGCATTTAGCTACAGCAGAAGCAACTGAGGAGATGGGGGAATCCATCTGGAGCCATTGTCACCTTTCAGGGAACAGCAAGTGGAGAGACAACATGGTTCTGGCCATGGGCACCCCAGCTCTCCCAGCAAAGCTCTCCTCAAACGGAGGCCCAAAGATGATCCCATCCATCCCACCATGCTGGGTAAAGACCAGGAGCCACAGAAGGGTGGTGAGGAGGGTCCTGCTCCCTGCAGAGAATGGTTTTCTGTAAAGTGTTCTGAGATTTTACTCCCATTTCCATTCTTCATATTGTTTTTCTTAACAATTTTCAGAGGTTACAGTTGTATGAACTTCTCTGGACTTTTAAATTGATTTTTTTTCCTTTCCAAACAGCTTCAATTTTAAATGCATTTGGTGAACTTCACCATCCTGACACCCTGGCAGGCAGAAGCATAGGATCTTTCAAGCTTCTCCTCAGGGCTGTGGCTGATGTAACACTGTTGCTGGGCTCATGGAATTTATGTCTGTTTTGAAACACATTTGTCCTTTCTACCAACTTTCAAAGTCTCACTGATGGCCAAGCACAACGTTGTTAGCCCACAGATGATTTCAACTTGTACTTAGCTGAGCCCTAATTGCTTTACCCTCCGTGCTCCCAGTACAACATCTGATATGATTAGCTCTGCCATTAATTATCTTGTACTGTAACTATGAACCTCCTGCTGAAACCCAAGGAAAGGTCAATGCACACCTAGAGAAAATGGTACCTAACCAGACACATTTATCAGTAAATTAGGCACAACGTGAGTCCAGCACACACATATACATTCTAAAGGGTTTTTACTAACGTGCTAATGGTACCTGGTATTTTGTCAAGGATCTGTTTGTAGTCAATAGGATACTGCCTGGCTAAAAATTCATGTGGACTTTAGTGTACAAAAATCCATTATACATTATAACAAGTAAATCAGATTTAAGAATGCAAAAGATATTTGATAAGTAGTCCAGTCAGCACAGAGCGTGGTCAAATGATACCTGACCAGTTGTTATTACAGATAATTTTGCTGCATGTTTTTACCTAGAATAATAATTAAAAAAAAATTAATAGTCCACTCAGAATGTTGAAAGTTGTCACCTAAGTATTATCATATGCTCTATTTCTCTCCTGAATGCAGGAAAATGCAATCATTTTGTTTGTAGTGATTTCTGAAGTGTTTGGTTCCTTTTTATCTTTGCATCAGATGTGCCCTGCTGTCCCTTTCCTTTAAGGATGTTTAACAACATAATGGTGCAGTTTGTAAATATTTTTAGCAAGTTTCACTTGGTTCATTTTAATTTTGTCACCATCAACATATATTTTCCATATCTATTTTCTATAGCTTGACATAACTTTTTACTACCCAAGCCTCTTCTCTTGATTTCAATTATTATAAGCACCGAAGTGTAGTAATGCTTTTTGGTTTAGGTTTTTTTGTTTGGTTTTTTTTTAGCTGGAAAGCTGCCTGGTGGAAAAGGACCTGGGGGTGTTGATCAACAGCAGCTGCACATGAGCCAGCAGAGTGCCCAGGTGGCCAAGAAGGCCAACAGCATCCTGGCCTGTACCAGAAAGAGTGTGGCCAGCAGGACCAGGGAGGTGATCGTACTCTCGTAGTCAGTGCTGATGAGGCCACACCTGGAGCAGTGTGTTCAGTTTTGGGCACCTCACTCCAAGAAGGACATGGAGGTGCTGGAGCGTGTCCAGAGAAGGGCAGAGGAGCTGGGGAAGGGTCTGGAGCACAAGTGTGCTGAGTTCCCGGCTGAGGGAACTGGGGGTGTTGAGCCTGGACAAAAGGAGGCTGAGGGGAGACCTTCTGGCTCTGTCCAAGTCCCTGAAAGGAGGGTGGAGAGAGGTGGGGGTGGGTCTCTTCTCCCAGGCAATCAGCAATAGGACAAGAAGAAATGGACATGGTTTAGTGGGCATGGTGGTGATGAGTTGACAGTTGGACTGGATGATCTTAGAGGTCTTTTCCAACCTTAATTATTCCATGCTTCTGTGACTCAGAATATCTCCCACTTGCTGGCCACACCTTCAGAAAAGGAGAAACAGTTTGCTTTTGTTAGTGTCCTCCATTTTTGCCCACAGCTACTCACTGACTTCAACTCTTATTTACAATTGCTTGTCCTGGTTTTTAGCTGGGACAGAGCTGGGTTTCTATTTCAGTAGTTACAATAGTGCTGTGTTTTGCTTTCAGCCTGTGAGAGAAACACTGAGAACATCCCAGTGTTGGCATTTTTGTCGCTGGAAGTGGAGGACTTTGTGTTCTGTCAGTCTACAAGTGCAAGATCTAAGGGGGTGAGGAATATTTAAATTAATCTGCTAAACTGGCTTATGTGGCGCTGCCACTGGGCTATTCCATCTCCTGTCCCCCATGGGCAGGAGATCCATGAGGGGCTCTTCCTCTCTGGCTTTCTCTGGCTCTCACTTGGGCTCTCGCTCTCCCAGGATTGCGGTTTTGGTTCAGGATTGTCGCTCCTCCGGGATCGTCATCTGGGAACGGGCCGGGCTTGGTCAGCGGGTGGTGAGCAATGACACTGGGTATTGCTCATTTGCATATTTTGTTACTGTTATAATTATCACTACGATTTTAATATTAGTATTATTTTAATTTTTCTTTTCTTTCTATTATTAAACTGTTCTTATCTCACCCTACGAGTTTCCTTACCCTTGCCCCCCAATCCCCTCCCCTATCCCCTTGGGGCCAGAGGGGCAGTGGGTGAATGGCTGTGTTGGCTGCTGGCCAAGGGCAACCCAGTGAAACTATCACATTGCTATCAAGGAAATTTGAATTGAACAGGCACACATTTCCCCTCCCCTTAACAAAACCACCCACTCTGTTTAAAAGCCAAAATAAGGTAAGAGATTTGCACGTGGCTCTGATACCCATCACGTCCCTTCACTGGATTCTAAACAAGGAGACACAGGAGCACCTGAAGGGAGAGGAGACTGGTCTGTAAACTGGATCCCAATTAGGTTGTCCTCTTTTCATGCAGGCTATGTTTACCCCAAGTCCAGTTCAGCAGGTGGCCTCACAAACAGCTGCACAGACACATCCAGGTAGGTAGTTGAGTGGGCAAAATAGGGGAAGAGGCTTCCAAGAGTGATGTTACTACTTAAAATCTGAGTGGTTGCAGAATTAATTAATAAATCGAGTGCACTGAGTTAAGTAAAATTCACACAAGTAAAACCAGCCCTGACACAAGGCTTTTGAACACAGCACAGATGTGTCTCCACTCCTGCCTGGCATTATGCTGTGGTCTGCTGCTGCTGGCATTTTGAAAATGATGCCATTTAAAAGAAAGGCACCATGTCCAGGTCATATTAAAGATATTTTGAGGACATGTTAAAATAACTCAGTATATTTCAGCTCAATTTATCTTAAAGGGTTTATGCCTTGTGTAAATATACTTTCTTCTGGAGGAATGGTTAGACTTGGGATCTGATATCAAAATAAAGGACAGAAGGCTGAAGAAACCCACAGTCTGCACATGTTATTTGGCACTTCATGTTTTCACCTTCCAGGTTTTGAGTAACAAAACACCTGGGCACATAGAGCAGTTTTGCACAGGTGGTTGAGCTTAGGAGGACTCAAGAGCCAAAACAAAGCAGTTCATCGCAGCTCCTACCTGGGCAGTTGCATGTGTCTAGGTATTGAGGCTGCAAGAGTGTTCCTGCTTCAAATGTTATGTGGCTTTCAGTGCAAAGAGAAGTCATCAGCAGTCAAAAATCAAGCATTGCTGTTACAGGAGTAACAGCAACCTTCTTACAACTTCCTTCTCCTTAGGAGCTTCAAGCCCCTTTTGCAGCCCAGGTGGCCCATAGGCCATCTTCACACGTGTCTCTCATTTTTATAACCAGTTTTTGCCTCTTTGCCTGAGCAAGGTTTTCACCCTGAAAATTGCCTTTCCCCTGCTTACTCTGCTTCTAGGTGCTGCTGAGTTTTCCCATTCATTATATCCCTTGTCAGACTGACCCCTGCCACCACACCCCTCTACAGCACACTCTGCTAAGAAAACAAGAGGACACTGTGTCTGTGAAAGGAAACTGGCAGTTTCAGAGAGTTGTTTGCAGAGGTGGTGGGATGGTGGTGGGCGCCCAAACCAGAGGCACGCAGGGAGCTTCCATCTCTCTTCCTATCCCTCTCTTCCTGCTATGGTGCACCTCATGCCCTGCACTTTGTTCCTTCTTGGAGGAGGTGAGGTGAAGCTCTCACTCCAGTGATCAAGGAAGATCCTTCCCTGAGCTGTTCCACCAAGCAAGGGAGGGAGCTATGTGGGATCTATGTTGCTTCTAGAAGCGTTTGCCAGGAAATATGATTAAAAGTTACCTGGCCCGAACTCCCACTGTGAGCTAAATGTTCTTAAAATTTTGATACATGTAAAATCTGAATTGTTCTTCAATTTCATCCATGTTCTAAAAACAACAACATGATGAAGTGAGACTGGAAGTGACGAGAAAACATCCTGGAAGAGTTTAACACATAAAAACCTAGGTCAGCTGTATTGATACTGATAGAATATGTCTTTGAATTTTATTGCAGACTTCAGGCTGATATATTTTTTCATGAGAGGTTTTGAATCACAGAATGGTTTGGGTTGGAAGTGACCTTAAAGATCATCCAGTTCCAACTCCCCTATCATGAGCAGAGACACCTTCCACTAGACCAGGTTGCTCAAAGCACAGGTTAACCTGTGTTTCTGTGCTTACCCTCTAAGTACCATGAAGCTCCACTGTATCTGGGGAACTAGGTCTTTTGTGCATATAATCTCCTCATCCACCAAAGCTCAATGAACACATTTAGGTAATTTCAAAATAATTTAACTTCCTTCTATATCTTGGTTTATTAAGAAGACACAATAAAGAAAAAACATACTGTGATTGCCTGATGTCTGCAGGAGCTATCATTCTCAACACCAAACAAGTGGCTAATGAGTTTTTAGGGTTCAATTTGGAACTGTTTCTATTTTCTAAATTAATATACACAGAATATACAGATCATTTACACATGCACACACACATACATACATATGTATGCATATATATATGTACGTGTATGTCAGTGTATATAGGCATTTACACCTAACCATTAGTCCTACATAGTTACTGTCTCAGTTCAGTCCCCAGTTCCTGTTAATAGCTCTTTTTTTATGCTCTTTTCTTGTCAAGCATCACTATTTTCTAAGTGAGTTATCTCTTGAGAGGCTTTCACAAATCATTCAATATGGGATGTCATTTTATTTCAATCAATAAACTTGTACCACGATCATATTAGCAAAGGATCTTCCAGGGGCTAAAACTACATTATATTTGTACAAAGGATGGTCTGAAAAAACAAGTCTGATCTTGTTTATTGACAGAGCTCAGAGGTGAAAAAAAAAAAAGGTCTCTTAACAAATCATTTAGCCAAGATATTTTGCAGAAACACTGCCACCTTCATGAAGGAGTTTTCAGGTTAGTTGTTTCTACTCTACGGCTGTAACTCCTGTTTTTCACTCAGCAGCCCTGTCATTATTTTCTCCACACGTAGCTTCCACTGAGAAGCTACAGGGAAAAGAAAGAAAGAAAGAATTTGGAGAATTTGTCATGCCATAGCTGTGCTCCTGTTTCCCTGTGGATGGCTACTTTATATTGGCAGAAATCTGAGCTCTGTTTCTCTCTCCTACTGCTCCCCTCCCACGCCACTTAAGAGGCTGTTAGGACTAGAGCTGATTATTTAGAAACTCAGAGCTGTACTTTCTTAGTCCTTTGGGAAGATGGAAAAAACAGGGAAAGGACAATATCTGAACATCCTGCAATGCAGAGAACATCATGAATCCCCTGAGCTACAAACAGATGAATAACTAAATATTTCACAATACTCACAACAAACCTTGGCTTAGGGAAACTTGACTTCTGCCTACGTTTGAGCAAGCTCCTTCCAGTTTTTGAATACACCCTGTCCCTCCTCATGCACTCAGAGCAGTCTTGAGCATAATTATTGCTTTGGTTGCGTTCACAAGGACATTTTAATGAGATTGCATTAAAAGTACTTGAACATTTTTTTTGGCAGAAAGGGAGATAAAAGGTCAACTGCTTGCTTTCTTCTCCTCACAGACCTTTGCTCTCTACTACCATCTCTTAAATAGACACACTTCACTTTTTGATTGCCTGAACTTGTATGGATCTGAAGCTATTTTATGGACATATAAAAGATGTTTCTTTTATAGCCTCCTCATGTAAAGGAAGCCTGGAGAGTCCTAGGTTTTGAAAGTCACTGAGCTGAAAGCACCATTCCTCATGCGACTGGAGAGCTGTGTTTGAACTTCAAGAAGGTGCATTACATGAGCTCCAAGCAGCTCAGCTGAACACTGCTGCTGTGAGCAACCCCTGAACTGATGAACTATTCAGGTCACTGAAAATTTTCACTGTAGAAGTAAGACAAATACTCAGGTCTTCAGGCTTGCAAAAAAAAAAGGAAATAAAAGTTTATGCTTTTCTGTCCGTAGGATGCGTTTGCAGTTAGGAATAAACTCTAAAAAGAAGTGCAGATGATGGGAGTACTGGTTGATGGTTGTGCTGCTGGTCAGAGGGTCCTCAACAGGCTGGAGAAATGGGCAAACAGAAGTCCAGTGCTGAAGTTCAGCAAAGGGAACTACAAAGCCCTGGGGATGAAGAACCCCAAACACCTGCACAGGCTGGGGACTGACCAGCTGGAAAGGTCCTGGTGTGAAGAACATCCAGGTTCTTGCTTTCTTACCACTGTTTGCATCATGCAGCAAGAGAACTAAGGTTCATGTACTTCCTGATTGCCTGGTCAAATCCCACGTGCAGGGTCAAGGATGCTCTCAATGATTCCCAGTTTAACTGGAGCGATGCTCACCGTTTCCTCAGCCCGCTCCTTCTCTGGCTGGGAGGCACCCAGGAGCTGTGTGGTACCCAGAGACTGTCTTCTGCTTTCCTTCACCTCCTTCCCACCACCACAGGAAAATGGTCATTTTTTTAGAAGAAACTGCTACTAATCTGCACCTAAAGCAAATAAAAAACCCCTCACTGACTCTGTGGAAATGCTGAGTCCCAGTAGGTCTGTTTGTATTTACACTGGAGTGGTTCCATTAGCTAACTCTGGGAAGCTAATCCTGATTTACAATTATGAAAATCGGATAGAAATCTAGAGCCAAGCTCGTATTTTATTTTCAGAGTTGCTGTTACAAGAGTCTGAAAACAACCACCAGATTGCTCTTATTTAAATCAAAGTAAGCTGTCAATGACTTACTTACACCAGTTAAATATAGATATGCCAAGAGTATCGAAATGGGAACAGGCATTTGAGATAATATTTCCCATTATTAAGGAAGAATTCATGGGATTTTTTTATTTCAACATCAGGGAACACATCCTAATTCACAGTGATAATTAATAAAAAAATCCAAGAATACTTAGCTTGGTCTAAGAAATGCAGCACTGCAAAGGGCTGCTCTCCAGTGCCCACTCCTGCTTTATTCGAACATTTCATCTCCACCAACTAACCCCTGGCACTGGCACCAACTGTTGATCCTTTTTAAGGAGAAATTAAATGCTAGATTTTATTATTCATCACAAGGGGGAAAAAAAATAACATACAGGGAAGAATCAGGGAGAACATTATTACAGAAACAGCATTTTAGACAGATTTTGTAACACATTTGTCATATTGCAGAAACAAAGTTATAAATATTAATATAACATTCATTGGGAAAGGACCAGGACAACTCTAAAAGCACAGCTACTGAAAATTTTCAATGGTGTTATGCAAGACGTCTTCTAGCATGAGGAGAAATTATTTGACTTTGCTTCTTGTACAGAGAGATGCGAGAGGACGTGTTCCCAGGGGACAGAAACATTCACAGCCAGTGGAGCTAACAGCTGCTGAAATAGCAGGAGAGCACCAGTGCTTAAAAGGTTTCTCAAAAGAAACCAGCACCTAAAAACCTGGACATTTGGAAAGGTGCTGGACCTGGACATTTGGAAAGGTGCTGGATTTCTTAGAGGCTCCTTTTTTTTTTTTTCCTTGGAATTCATTCATAAAAATTTCTACCTGAAAATTAATTTTCCAGGAGGCCTCAATGCTAAACTGGACTGTACCAGAGTCTGAATGAGCACATGAAAGGAGGATCCAGAAAGGTGGGACCTTGCGGTGGAAACTGACTCATCTTACACTTTTCTGTGGGTTTGTTGGTTTTTGTTTGGTTTTGATTTTTTTTTCAATTTATTCTGCACACTGTGTAATTTTTCTGTCTGTGCCCTTCACTTCTTCTGTGGCTTTGGGGAACTCACAAACCACCTTTGGTTCCTGCACACGTTCTGTTGTAATGCTATGAGGATGAAGTGCTTGTGGAAAAGAGAAGTCAGTAGAACACTTTTGTCCTTCAATGAAGTTACTTTCAAAAAAAAAAAATGCAATTCAACAGATTTGTAGATATAAAATAAGATCAACCCAATGTTAGATATGTGCTTATCTGGAAACTTTGTATGTTATCCAACATAGTTTCCTCACAGAGGAGAGTAAAGGCATTTGCTTTTTGATGACTTCACTAAATGAAGTGTCATTATCTTGTCAAGTCTTCAGATCTTCATAAATCCCTTCAGACACACCTTAGGGCACAGAGGTAGTTTCCCATTATAAAAGTGAAAGCCAGGCTGCGTTAGAGCAGCACAAGGAGTGAGCATCGAGTTCAGAAGATCCTCTGGAGAACACCTGGCAGGAATGTGTTAATTGTGGGAAATACTGATCTAAGTAGCTCAGCCAACCTCAGCTGCTGAAAAGAGGGAGCTGGTCTTTCAGGGCAGGCCTGGACATGGGTGACATTAGTTAGAGCATCTCATCCATGGCCCAGGTGACCTGTTTTTTTGTGACTGGCGCATTTCCTAGAGCAGCTGCTTCTTTGACCCTGATGACTGTCTCTCCCCAGATAACACTACAGAGAGAGAAAATGTCTTTAGGAGTCACAGAGCTACACATTGCGAGATGAATCTTCCACTTTGCACCCTACCACGTGGCTTCCGCCAATGAGAATCAGTCACTCATTTTTACCCTTCTGCCCTGAGTGACTTACAGTCTTTTATCTTGGTATGAACTACTACGTGGTGATCTGTCCCAAGGATGTGTTAAGCACTGATGAGTACAACTACCCCACAGGAGTTCTATCTCAGGTTAGGCAGATCATAGAGTGTTGTGAGTTGGAAGGGACCCACAAGGATCATCGAGTCCAACTCCTGTCCCTGCACAGGACAGTCCCAACATTCACACCATGTGTCTGAGGGCCTTGGCCAAATGCTGCTGGAATCTTGTCAGGCTTGGTGCCATGAGCACCTCCCTGGGGAGCCTGTGCCAGTGCTCCACCATCCTCTGCCTCAAGAACCTTTCCTCATGTCCAAGATGGTGCCACTATCACTGTGGACCTGACACTGTGCTTGTTCTAGTACTTCTGAACGCCCCCACAAGCCTACAGGGACAGCTCTGTTCAACACAGGACTGCTCACAACTGCAGGCTGTATTCTCAGATCAGGCTCATCACCTGGGGCAGCTTTCACTTTCACACTAAAGAACTTAAAATTAACAGCAGAGATGAACCACGTTTTCCAGGGAGATCCCAGAGCCCCCAGCCTAGCAGTACTGATGTGAATGCTCTAAGTGCCAACAACACAGCCGGATCAAGAACTTCCCTGCCAGCACATCACCTCAGTTGCCCCTTCCCCAACTCTGCCTCCATCTGTTTTTCAAGAAGTTACTTTAAACAGTTTCACCTTAAGCTTTCAATCTTTTCTCCTCCCAGGGCCAGGATGCAAGTCTGAAGGAGTACAGGTTTTTTTAAGGACACTTCCACATTGACAGGGGCAGACAAGAAGAGCTAGCACAGAACCAGAGTAGCAATAAGACAGTTATAATTCCCCACACTATGGGGCAGGAGAACAAATTCCCCTCCTTTTCCTGTGCTATTATGCTCTGCTACATACATAATTTTATTTCATTTTTTAAAAATCACCTTCTGGACAGTATTTTTTTTTAATGTTTATGATCACTTCAGCACAGATGAAAATACAGCAGGCAAAACTTTACATTTTTGTATATGGATTACACAATTAAACTTTCTTAGCGTTGTCTATTTAATAATGGATGGCAACACTTGCTACTCCTGTTTAGAAAAGTCAAATAAATTGAAAACCAACATATATCAGAGGCTGTGCTGTATATGATCCGCACAATAAGTCGCTGCAGCACGCTAGAATGATTTCTGCTGAGGAAGTGTAACATTCATCTGCAGCAGATATAAATTCACTCTTTAAACTCCATTTGTTTTACAGTTTTATTTTGGTTTATATAATCACTGGTTATGTTGTCATTTCTCCATCCTTTACATCTGAACTATCATTTGCTTTGAAGATGAGAGGGTTGCTAGTTACTGGAGCTGCAGCCAAATTTTTTATTTCTATAACTAGAACCCATTTTAATGCTACATTCCCAAAGCAATTCCTCTGCTCCAGATGGTCCTCATTCACCTGCAATTTTCTCCTGCACATCCTTCCATTGCAAAGTAACCTCCCTGCCAGCCAGGGTCCCCCATGGAACAACACTTCTCACATACCCATAAAATTTTACTGTTCCTTGGTGCTGCTGTTCCCTGCCAGGGGGCTGTGTCACAGCCCATCAGCTTTACAGCAAAAGAAAAAAGGGAACAAGGCATTGCCAGAGCTATTTAACCATATTCATCAGGTTATTCAGTGTTGCAGAGTTAATAAATGTAAGTTTATAAACTTCCATTCTATGATACTTAAGATGAAAATGAGGCCAGTGGTTGTAGTTTGTGAGGTTTTGTTTGTTTGTTTAAAAACATATTTCTTATATTCTAGCTAACAAAGCAGATTGTAAAGCTTAGAAAACTTGGTCTTCAGAGGTTAATTTATAAAGATACAAATATGTTTGTTTTGGATAAAAAGCCTCCTTTGGAAAACTTGCTGCCCAGAAGAAGGTGGACTTTGATAAACTAAAGCAAGTCCCCTGGAAAGCCCCAAGATGACTACAGGGCCACAGCACACAGCATGCAAGAAGATGTCCAGGAAATTGGAGAAACCTAACAGGAAAACATTATTGTTGTCCTCAGCTACCTCGTGTGAGAGAACAAGAGAAGACAGAGACACTATTCTTGAAGATGCACAGAGAAAGGACAAGAGGCAACAGACACAAGCTCCATCTGGGCAATTCCAACTGTAGGTTAGAAAAAAAATGCACAATAGTCAAACATTAGACCTCAGAGAGGTCAAGGATCTCCATCCTTGAACAAGGCCCTAAGCCACTCCTGCCTCGAGCAGAGAAGTTGGACTAAGCAACCCTTCCAGAAGTCCTTTCCCATTTATATTCTGTGATAAAATACAAAACTTTGCTGTAAAGATCCACAGGGAGTAAGGTATATTTAATTATAATAACCAAAATATATACACAATAAAGTGTATTCCACATATATCAAGAAAAAAAACCATACTGCATTTCAAAATTCATTTACTGCAATAACAGAGGTGAAGAGTCAGTAGTAAGGGTAAGTCACTAATATTGAGAAAAGCCACAATTTGCATGTAAGTTGAAGCCAGAAGAAAGCTACAGAAGCTCAGTATTCAGAGACACAAATTCAAAGGATTTCTTAGTACCCAACACATCTCAATTTCATTACATGAAAACAGAGTCTGGGCTGCAGGTCTGGACCTACTATCTAGTGCCCATAAGCTTGAGCTTCATTTATTGACATTAACTGTTTTCAGTTATTAAAATGTAAGGTCAATGCAAGTATTTTACTTCTTACAACTGCAGTGTAGTTTCACTAAAATTACCTTAATTACCAAACCAAAATGTTATTTTAACTTGTTCTTCATTTCAGGAGATGTGAACACTGAACTTCTGATTTTTCAAACTCCAAGAAGTAACAAACTTCTGATATTTTCAAAGTCAAAGTTTCATTTTTACTTAAAAAAAAAACAAAACAACCCACAATAAAACTCTTAACAGAGGCTTAAAAAGATCTGTATAAAATAATCTCCATCACACTTACAATAGTAAGAAAATGATTCTGGTTGCTAGTTTTTAGTAAATATTAACTGTTTTCTGTAATCTGTATTAAAGATGGTTATAACTACAGCTCACATTTTATTTTTAAAAGGTGGACTAACAAACACATCAAGAAAAGCAGATTATTGCTGTTTCTCAACAAGTCCTTTTTCAGAAGGACACGCTGCCTTGGTAGGCCAAGCATGTTTGACAGCCAGCTGAGACAGGACAGCTGAAGGAGAGAAGTAATGATTTGCATGCCACAAAAACCTTCCTCAGCAATCACTTTAGACTC
Organism: Caprimulgus europaeus; assembly: GCA_907165065.1. The sequence goes on from OU015529.1 coordinate 6,522,944, forward strand.
TACAACTGTACAATTAAACTGATTTAAGATCAAAATTGCATCATTCCATCCATTTCTTGAATGACAGTGCTGATCATCTCAAAATTTAAGTTTGCTTGAAGTGACACAAGAAGGTAGAATCTGAGCAAGTTCTGGACTGGCAGAAAAAAAAGTCTGATGCTTATCTTGTCATCTGTAACCATGAAAATAGTAGATGGTCTTCAAAGCGTTTCACCAGGTCTGGCAGAGCAACAGGTATGGCTGTGCAGAGAAAACAGAACATGTACATATGGAAAATATGAAATATATTGAGTTTTCTATTCCTGCAGCAGTACTAATAAAATTAAATATGACATCATCCAATTTCAAGAGGACTCAGAGAGATCTAAACATCCTTACACTTTTTCTAACAGTTTTTTAATACAATAACATCCTGAAATATACCTTTTGTAGACACAAATTAGCAATCACAATTACAAACAGAAAAAGCCCACAACTGCTCATAGGATGTCATTCACTATATAGTTCCATCAGATACTAGATTTTTTTTAAACTCAGGCTAATAAATTATCCTACTTTATTCAGAGATAGAAATAAAGAAGCAATAATTTATACATCCAAGCTTTAATATGCTGGCAAATTCTTCTCCTTCACCGGGGTCCTCCAAAAAGAACTGGAAAAATAAGAATAATATCTAGAGAGTGTATAGTGACTTAAACAAATCTTCTAACCAACACAGTGATATGTACTCCTATGAATCTAATACCAAGTGGTGGCTACATTTTGCTAAAAAAGGACAAAATTCTCATTTGCAAGAGTAAATTGAAGACATCTTAGCATTTTCAGTTTCCTTTCAACCAAGTTACCAAAACAGATATAGGAAATGAGATTTCCAATTTACATGTTAAAGTTGGACCAAGCACTTCTTTACATCGTTGACATGAAGCCCTGTATTACTGTTTCACAAAGAACAGCTTCAGGACAATCTAGAAGAGCTAAATCAAGTCACTTATACAAAATAAAAGTAGATTCAAAAGCTTTTAATGCCACTGGTACTATTTTATCAGGGAGTAGAAGGAAACAGCTATGGGTTGCTACTCCCCAATTTTAAGTGCAACCAATTCTTCTCATAGGTAAATTTTAGTTAAGATAGTTAAAAGTTATCCACAGATGTAAAAAGAAAAACCCTCCCAAGACAGAACACCACACAAACACGCTGTGCAGCAGATGCTGTGCAGCAGCGCTCCCCTTCTTTGCCTTCAACATTCATTCTCCATATAATGAAGCACAGTGGCCACCTTAGAGCCTCTTCTGCTTTTAAGAACACCATTTGGCCAACTCTCTCCAACTCTCCGAAAGAAAACAAACAGCTAACTCAGACCAGAGATAAAACTGAACATCCACCTGGTCCCTTAGCTTGCATCTGCTATACTTCTATCTGCTCCAAAACTACCACAGTCCCCAAGAAGTGAAAGGGATCTGCACTGACCAACAGCCCCATAAAGATGAACAACCCTCAGCAGAGGCAAGCGTGTTAGCAGGTCCTGTCTCCTTCCCTCTGCTGACAGCAGACACCATGAAATTAAACTGGACAGCAAGGTGTAGCTCTGCACATCAAAGCAGGGAAGTGGTTGGGTCTCAGCATTCAAATCAGTTGACATGAAAAGTATGAAATGGGAGCCCAGAGCCACCTCTGGCATTTACCCCGCTTCCAGCCTACAAATAGAGAGAGGCTGTGTCCTGGTTTTGCTGGGATGGTGTTAATTTTCTTGTTAGTAGCTAGAATAGCTGTGATTTAGTTTCAGTGTAAGACTTGTTATGAGAAGAATGTTGATAAAATACCAATGTTATTAGTTGCTGCTGAAGCCCAAGGCCATCGTGTTTGGCTGCTTCACAGCTGCATTAGGACTGGGAGGGAGAAGTGCAGTGAATAGCAAAACCCAAAACTGGCATTGGGATGTGCCAAGGGGATATTCCAGATCATGTCATGTCAGTACATTAACCAGGGCTGACTGGAAGATGGGGGGATTCTCTCAGGGATCACTCAGGCTCTCGCTCTTCTGGGGTTTGGGGACTGTCTCAGCTCCAGGATCTCTGGCTGGCACAGGGTGGGCATCGGTTGGTGGGTGGTGAGCAACTGCACTGGGCATCACTAATTTGTATATTCTGTTATTACTGTTATCATTATCATTTTATTTTAATTAGTAAATAGTTTTTTATCTCAACTCGTGAGTCTCTTTGCCCTTTTCTTTCCAATTCTCTCCCCTGCTCCCTAAAAGGGGGTGGGGAGAGTGACAGAGCAGGCTGTGTTTGGCTGCAGGGTGCAAGCCAAAAGGGTGAATCCACTCCACCCACCACAGGCTGTTTCTTCAGATAATCTGCTTCTAGACAGGGAAATGGATGTTGCTGTCATAGGCACTGCTGGATAATCTATTACCTTCACATTGCCACCGTTCACATTTGAAGGTCTTAAAAGAACAGGAAAAAAAAAAAAGAAAAAACCCACACGCCAACCCTACCTGCCTACTGCCTACCACTGGGGGAGAATTCCCCCTCTCCTACTGTGAGACTTACTCAGTAATATTTTGCACAGTGGTGTAAGCATTCTGACAAAATAATCCACATTTTATTAAATAGAAGAGTCGGGTTAGATTAAGAAGTAAAAATCACAAAACATGTTTAAGTCAGGATTGTTAGCTTTGAACTAAGGAACCATCGAGACCTTAATGAGAAGGGACTGTAGAGTCCTAAGCCAGTTCTAATCATTAACTCAGAGCTAAAAACAATGCACCTTGGTTGCAGTGTTCTAGAGACTGAAATTTATTACTTTAATGTTCATAGAAGCTTGAAAACTCTTTGTTTTACTGATCACTGAGATGTAACAGGGAACATGTGGAGCCAAGTCCTTGGACAAGGTCATTTAGAGGGTCTTTTCTTTTGGGTGGTCCGTGGTGGTCACAAAAGCAACCCTCTGACTCATTTCAAGGCTTCATGAGCGTGCATGGCGAGGTGGAGTTTTATTATAATGATTTCTGAGAATTGCCTTCCATGTGCATGATAATTCTGGGAAATATCATGATTATGTTTGGTTTTGTATAATATAAACTTTACTTTGTGTGCTATAGGGCACACACAATAGGTGGAACAGAGCTGCAATAACGAAGTGCCTGCTTCTTAAGGCTACATCAGTGTTAAGGAGTTTATTCCTGATTTTGGTGACAACAGTGTATGTAAAGACATTTGTTCTCATGTAAAAAAGATCCTGGTCTTCCTAAGATACCACTTGTCATTAAGTGCATCCCAGTAGCCCCTAACTGCCCTCCCATTTAAGCCTCTGGGAGCTGAATCCTTGTCTCAAATGCTGTTCAGTCAAGCAAACGTTGAGAGAAGTTCTAAGCAACTCCTAATGGTATTACAACCACAGAGGCATCTTTGACTGTGCTTTGTTGCATGACATCCTGCTAAGCCCTCCTCTGACTGTGTAGTTCTCAATGAAAAATATCATTATCTCGGTGTCTGCTGAAGCTAAACAACAAACCCACTTGTAGCTTGTGGTGATAAATGAACACACCATCCCCCGCAATAAGACAGAAAGTTATTTCTGTAGCAATAAGCTTCATATGATTTCACCCTAAGCGGTCATAAATAAAAACAGAACAAATTCTGTAACTCTGACTTGAAACTCTGCATAAGCCATTGTGATCACTGCTACACCCCTGTCAGAGCTGTGCTGCCAAACGCTGCCTTTTTTCCTTACTATTTAGCTGTGCTTAAAAAAATGCATTTGATCAGCTATGACACTTCATTTAAAAAAAAAGATGCTATCACCTGACCATCAGAAGCATTCTGTTACAAAAGCTGAATGGTGGTAGTTAAAGTTATGTAGAATATTCCTCTGAAATGTCAAGTATTTCTCTTCAGACTGATATTTATGTACCTTGACATTATCAGTTCTTCTGAAAAATGGAAAAATACAGCAGAAACTGTCCTGTTGTACAATTCCAAAAAGGTAAGGTGCGTATTTCTTCCTCCCTGCCTCTCAAAAGAGAATATAGCCTTTTCTATAACATCTAGTGATACAAACTGGTTCAACATAGATCCTCAGTTAGGACACACACATCTTAAAATAAAAATACCTGCAAGTATATTTCATATCTAAGATACTCAATTATATTGTGTATTTCATTTCTTTTCAAAGTGAACCAACTTCCACGCTATATAATTTCACCTGTTCTACTGAAATTCTTAAGCTATAAAATGATAATAAAATACTGGCATATACACAGGTCTCATTTAGTAATTTATCAATGTTTAACACTTTCTTAGGAGAGAAGTGAGTTTTTCCCTGGCATACATGTGCACAGTTGGTCAACCAATAGTACAATATGCACACTACAACACTGGAACACTGCTGGTGTTCTTTAATCTACTGCACTGTAAATGAAGTTTCATCATATCCTATGTTACCAAGTTTTCCTACACTTGAACATTCACTGAACAATTAAATTGGGGAAGAAATATGATAAAGAGAGAGAATATTTTTTTTTACATACTTGTACTGGCAACTATTATCCTGTACCAAAAACTCTAATATCAGGTGTCTTTTTGGAATGAAGGGAGGAAGACCTTGAAGATTTCCTCTGCATCTAAGTCTAGAAATTGTTTTTCCCATCAAAATGACACTTTGGAGCTGCTGTCTGCTTCATAATTTAAACTTCAGAGGAAAAAGGGAAAGTAAAGACATGCCAGTTGCAGCTGAATTTGACATGAGTGCCTAAGTTACATTAGAACAAACTTACGAATTCATGTATCTATACATCAATGTTGTGGCTGTTCAGGATTGATATTCATAGTCCTGTATATTTCTTTCAGAAACAGCAAGGCAGTGTCTTCAGATCCCCTATGAAGAATTAAAAAAAAAAAAAAAAAAAAAAAGTGTTATTTTGGTATGGTCCATGTTCTCATTCTTGTAAGCCACACTTCATTATATTCTAGCTCTCTAAAAAGTTTGAACATCATACTGCCCCAGTCCTTACCTTTCATGAACACGGCCTCACCACCACCAACTGCCTTGAGCTAGAATTCTTCATCAGTTTTGCATTATTTCTGCTATCAGCCCTAGCCTATGCAATTACCCTTTTCTACTGCATTTTTCACCCAACTCTGTCCTCCCTGACTTACTATGGCTGCAACTTGAAATCCTCTTCTCTGTCCACTTCTTTGATGTTCCTCATTTGGCTTAAATCTCCTCAAATAATCTATCATTTTTTGTCTGCGATGGGCTCCTGAATATGTTCACCCAGAATATACTCTACTTGTCAAGGCTTTCTTCCTTTACTTGTTCCACTGCATATAATTAACCCAATGTCAAAACTCAGCCTTGCCAGTTCAACCAGAAATATTCTAATTCTTCTCTCCTAACTGGCTGGCACTTCCTTGTAAATAGCCTATAGTAAATATCCATAGTCCTCCTCTCTTCCTTACCACTAAAAGAGAATAATAATTTAAAGATTAATATAATTCAAGTGCCATGTTTCCAAGTTTGTTTTTCCTCCCCTTTTCAAAATCAAAACGTCAGGCTATCTCAATTTAAACTTAATATGGACATTTTCTTACTTGTTACAAAGCGTTTTTTAAACAAATGTAAACAATACCAATATAAAAGAGCAACAATCACTCTAAAAAATAACAAAGTTAAAGAGGCAAAGTTTAATGAAGTTCCAAAGCTGCAGGGGTTGTTAGGTAGGGGCAGCTTCCTGTGCTTTTGAAAAGAATTGACCCAGGGAGACAGTAAAGGAGATTTAGACATTCAGAACTGTGATCCTCCAAACATGAGGAGGATCATCTACAGAGCACCAGAACAGAGCTAAAGGTGCAAGCTAAGGGACTACAGATATTTTCCACAGTTGAGCATAGAGATTGTAACATTTCTTGATGGTCTCCACTTTTAAAAGAGCAAGCAAACAAGCAAGCAGAAGGATTAACACAGAAGCTTTGTTCTGTCTAATGTACAGATCATTTCATTTTAGGTTTTCCCTACCAACTTCCTTCAAAAAGAGAGGGGGAGAGGGGGAGAGGGGGAGAGGGGGAGAGGGGGAGAGGGGGAGAGGGGGAGAGGGGGAGAGGGGGAGAGGGGGAGAGGGGGAGAGGGGGAGAGGGGGAGAGGGGGAGAGGGGGAGAGGGGGAGAGGGGGAGAGGGGGAGAGGGGGAGAGGGGGAGAGGGGGAGAGGGGGAGAGGGGGAGAGGGGGAGAGGGGGAGAGGGGGAGAGGGGGAGAGGGGGAGAGGGGGAGAGGGCCAACACACCACACACTCGTGGTTTAGCAGTGGACAGGTGCAGTTGGACTGAGTGATCTCAAATGTCTTTTCCAACCAAGCAATTCTATGATTCTCTGATCCATATTTGGGTGGTTAATCAGCATGCTTATCTTCCTCACTTGACTGCCAAAAAAAAGCTATGGGCAGCACGTTTGTAAAAACCTGGCAATGATCGACTGCCGCCTTGTGGAAAAGAATCCCCTGTTCCTTCAACTCTACCTGCGAAACAGCACTGCCACCACTGGGTCACCAGCTGCTCAGGGAGCCCTGCCAGAGCACAGAGCTCAACAGCACCGGCACACATCAGCTCTGCAGCCTCAACTACCCCTTCTCCGGCACCTACTGATATTTAACAATGTAAATGATATCGACTTTAATACGATCCTTAGGCAATGCTTTCAGTTCCATATCTGAACCCATGGGAAAATGCCTGCTTCTAAAAATCACTAGCTATCAAAAATCACAGAATCACAGAATATTAGGGATTGGAAGGGACCTCGAAAGATCATCCAGTCCAATCCCCCTGCCGGAGCAGGAACACCTAGATGAGTTCACACAGGAAGGCGTCCAGGCGGGTCTTGAATGTCTCCAGAGAAGGAGACTCCACACCCTCCCTGGGCAGCCTGTCCCAGGACTCTGTCACCTTTACTGTAAAGAAGTTCTTTCTCAAATTTAAGCGGAACCTCCTGTGTTCCAGCTCACACCCATTACCCCTTGTCCTATCATCGGTCGTTACTGTGAAGAGACTGGCCCCATCCTCCTCACACTCACCCTTCAAATATTTATAAACATTAACCTTCAACAATAATGTAGAGCACCACTTGTCCAGCACCTGCTAAGCTGGGAACACAAGGCTAGTGTTTTGTTTACTGAAAAACAAACCAAAAAAGTCAATCCTCGCTCACCAACAGCATTTTGCACAGCTCAGCAACTGACATCCCAGCCTGTCTGTTACATATAAAGGTGTGCTGTGGTGTTGCCAAATACAGTTTACAAATCCTTTGCTCTACCATTCCAGTCTTGTGTATTTTCCTGTGCACTTAATTTTATGACAATAATAAAGTGTATAGAGTGACATACCAAAAAAAAGATAAAAAAGAGAGCAACTCATAAGGGCAAATAGAACAGGTCAATAGTTACTGCTATTCCTATAAATGGAAGTAGAGCTTTCTCCATTTGAAACATGTAAGCACTTAAAAAAAAGTAAATCCAAATCCAGATAAGGCAATAGTATACTGCAGCTCTGACTGCACAATGATACAAAACTCTGCTTCTTGTTCTAGAAATTGTTCTGGATATGAGCAACCACTGTACACAAGTGGTATATCATAACTATCCAAATTTAAAGGAAACTCCACTGTACCTTTTTTCTTCATTTTTTTTGTTAATCTTTGATAGTAGTGCATCAATATCCAGCAATTTTATTCCAATAAGAAGAGGTAATAAAGTTTTACTACATATTGTAGGCTAATACAGTTCCTTCATGAATAGTTTTATGTGAAAAACTACAGTTGTCAAAATGCTCATAGAGCACTCAGTCTGAAAACGACTGTAGCTAAAGGTGCGTGTCTTGAGTGTCAAAGTTCAATGCAGTGTCTTTATTGCAAACAGGATGACAGATTTGTTCACTTTTTGCTAACACAGAATTTTATTTTGAAATGAGATTAGCAAACAGTGACATCTAGGTGCAACACCTTGATACTGACATTCCTGGACAATCATATGTACTCTTTACCTTAATACTCAAGCCATGTCAATTATAGAGCACTAGAGCATCCAGATTATAACAAATTTATCTTTACAGTATGCCTGTGTGGGAAGGCAGCACCTTTCCAAATGAGAGGCCATTTCAGAATTAAGTAATGAGGACCTCATATCCAAATCAACAGCTGTCTTTTCCAAACATTTCAAAGGTTACAAAGATCTAGAAAACTCAGGTCCCCTAAGTCACAGGCATACACACCAACCACTGGAACAACTCCTGTTCTGGGAGCTTTATAATTGGTAGGTCCTTCTGCAACACTTACCTTCTCAAATCAGTAGTAGCCTGAAATATAGATCTGTCTATGTAAACTCAGATATTTTTGTCAAAATGTACTTGAAGTGAAACACTAGGGCATGATTTCTGACAGAGATCACCTGAGTTTTCATTATGAAATGCTCAAAATGGGAAACATGACTCCAGTCATTACCATATGGATCACTAATAAATAACAGACAATATGAGTAAGATAATGGTAAGCATGCCATTACCGACATTTAAAGATTATAGTTATATCAGAAAAGTGGTATCTATAGAATCACAAATATTTCCCCTTACCAGTAGCACAAGTGACTCTGTAAAGCAAAAAGGTATTCATTGAAGCTTTCTATTGGTTTTTCTTGTAGAACATAATCGATACGACGTCCTCCATTTAGCATTCCAACCTTCACTAGAACATCTTCATCTTTGGGAGGGTCTGGACTTTCCGTGATCTTTTCAGCTAAAATTAAAGAGTTGAAGATTTAAACTACTTTCAAGCACAGCCTGCTTGACTATAATCAAGAAATATCATCCATTTTCCCTGCTATAATTTCTAAGTAAGACAACAACAAGAGCCTCAACTGACTATATGCCACTGCACAATTCAGAAAGTTTACTAGAACTGTAGGCTTATTTCTTTCATAATAGTTTAAACAGAGCTTGTTTGAAGAACAGCTCACATGAAGTAGTAGCTGAGCAATTCTAAAAACAAACCCCACTGTCTATACATAGACAGATCCAGTCATTTTATGAGCAAATAACCTGAAATGTATTTTTACATGCCCCTTGCACAGAGCCAATCACTATCCTCAGTTTACACGAGGAGGAATGTTTTGTCTTGGTAAGTACAGACAATGCCAGAATTACTCAACACTGACAGATAATTCACAAGTGGGAAGTCAGCCCTTGGTATCATTTGGGGTAATATTTACATCTGACTTAAGTTTATTTTCCTCAACAGCGTTCTTTTTTCCCTGTTAAGCGTATGTGCTTAAATGTTTCTTAGCTCATCCCAAAAACTCAGCAGAACACTACCACAGAGAATAAATCTCACCAATATTTATTTGCATTAATTTGCCCTGAAAGAAAACACTACTGATTGAGAAACCTGCCCTTCTGACAGAAAGCTGAAAGGTTATACACACTCAAGCCTAAAATATCCTTCAATAAAAGCTGTTAACTTTTCCTTTCCTAAAAGAAGAAAAAAAATGCAGCAGTAGATCTTACATTTAATGTTAAATACTCCAAAAGCACACAGGCCTCATTAATGGGTCAGGAAAATCAACAGCAAGCAATCACTAGGATACTCAAGTTTCTACTAATTTGAGATCAGTAAGTTATAAGAAAACCAATAATGTGTCCACCTACCTTCTACCACTTGCTTTTCTTCTTCCTCTTTAATCTGGTTAGCTACTTTCTCCAGTTCTGCTTGTAGCTGAGTGGAAGATGTATGAGCTCGTGCAAATTCGTTAAGGGTCTGCCATGCACTCTTCAAAGAGCTAATAAAACCCTGTTTCAGATCAGATCCCATACGAGAGAGAGAGTCTTTCAACTCTAAAAAATGAAAAAAAAAAGTCACCATAGTAGAAATATTTAAAATCATAAAGTAAAGCTAGAACAATTAAACCCTGTTCAATGAACATTATAATTATTAGGAGGAACAGGCTTGCTATGCCATTAATGTGTGTTTCTTGTGTCTCTTTCCCACTTAAAAAGATTAAATTAAATGTAGTTAATGCACAATTAATTTTTCACTATATGAGTCAATAAATTAACACCTACTAGCACAGGAAACAGCCCAACAGCCTCCAAGTCCAGAAGGGCCCACAAAAACAGCTACACTAGCTAATCCCTCAACACTACCACCACCCAAAATCACTCTTGACATTCTACACTACGTGAGTGTTGCAAGAAGTATAGAGAGACTAGTTTCAAACTCCAGCACAGCAGAAGAGACCAGAAGAGCTGCCAATGCCTCTTGCAGTAGGAGTCAACGTAGAGAAGCACTCCCAGTCAACTCTAGCCTGTAATTCTCCTACAGCTCAGTAATTGTTCCACCCCTAGCCAAGCAGTCATTCAATACTGGTGGGAAACTTCGAATGAAGGAGAACTCTTCACAATAACCAGTTAGAATCACATGGGTCTGTTAGATCAAGACTCACAACTATTCCATGGAATATTCAACTACATCAAAGAAAAACCAATAAAGAGCAACAGACCACCTTTTTGTCCTTTACTATATACATTTTTTGAGAGTTGTAACCTAAAACATTCCTTAACAAATACCTTGCCTAGTCTAGGAAAGTGGACTCATTCTAATGTACCATTCTAACTTATAGATGCTGCAGAGTTTCTCCATCAAGTGCCTGAAGACAGGCTTTCAGGAGAGCTCTGTGAACTTGTACAACAGTAATATTGTCAACTGTACAGCAAAACTGACTTTCCTTACTAGGTATGCAAAAATTAAGTATAGGACCTTGATCTGATGTGTACTCATGAGCAACAAAACCCAGTGCCCACCCACCAATGGCTGTGGAACCACCTTTCTCCTTGAAGTTTCCAATATTGAACAGACACTGCTTAAACATTTCAGGGTGGTCTTTAGGGAAAAGGTAGAAGAAACCAATTAATTTAGTTTCTGTTTCACTTCATCTTAGAAATTAAGGTGAACAAGTTATGTACAGCCATTTTAGAAAGAAATTTTGTTAAGTAAGAAGCTCAGATCTGTCAGAATTAGGATTATTACATCTGAATGCAATTGTAAATGCCCAACTTATGAGGCCAGGAGGAATTTCCTCTGATGTTTAGGAAAAACATTGAATCATATACCCAGAAACATTCATTAGGATCTCAAAATTTTACAACATTCTAATGCATCAAATGAGTAAATTAGGAATGAGATTCATATATGAAATAAGTGTTCTTTTTACCCAGATGAAGTCTTTTTCTGCCTTTATGATGTGGAATAAGAACTGGTTTTAAATCCATGTCTTCAGTGATCATTGGTTCTAATCTGTAAGCTACTGGATCAAGCTGTTAATGAACAACACATTGACATTTAGTTATTTTAGAAATTATTCTAATTATCACATTTCAGTGAAAAAAAAAAATCTCTATTTATGATTAATAGAGAACCATTTTTAATTCTGTTCTATTTCAGTTTACAGAAACTCCGTGCATGACCATTTAGTTTAATCATAAGATTAAGCAGGTTCATTAACTAGTTAGGTCTTGTTCTCCTACAGACAGATTCTAAGAGAGGAAACAACAGTGAAAGAGCAGCAAAGTTTTCTTGCATTTTGATGATGTCTACCAACATGTCACTGTTGAATTGTTAAACAAGATGGGTCAGAAGAGGACAAGTATACTGCATGCACTGCAAAACCTCTAAGGATTTCTAAATTTGCCAGAATCTAAACTGGAAACTTAGAGAAGCCCTGTAAACAGCTCAAATACAAACACTTTATAAAAACCTACAAGAGTGGCTTGAAATTAATGAAAAAAAAAAAAAAAAAAAAAAGTTATTTGAGCTCTGTAAATGAACAGGGCAAATATTATCAAGCCAATCCATACCTGGAATGCTAGGTAAGGAACCTATAGCCAGCTCTACTGTAGTAATGACCACAAATATTTGGAATATATATTTCAGTTGGGTCATTTTTTAAAAGGGTGTTGTGGGAAATATACATATGGGAAGAGGAGGTGTAATGCTCAGAGGTTAAAATGTAGTATTCTGCATTGCTGACATCTGCATTAACTAAAATCAAACCTCTAAAGTACTGCTTACTCACTGGATGATAGATGTTGAAAAATCCCTTGCAGGTAGGAAGTCTGTAGTTTTCATCAATCTTCTCCACACCTCTCACAGTAAGGAACACACCAATAGGGGAACCAAGTGCAAAGAAAATATCTGGTTCAAAGTCCAATGCACTGTAAACCACAGAAACCTGCCAGACAGAAATCAGATCTATTATCTCTCAAAACTGCCAGCGAGTTAATATAATGCTTAGCTAGCAAGGAAAAACAAGTTCTGTATTAAATCAACCACATGCTCACAGTACTTGTAGGAAGCTTCAGCTGCACTGCCCTCTTCCATTCTAATACTGTACTACTAATACTTTTTAATACTATAACATTAAAATGTTTTTCTTGGGGAAAAAAAAAATCAAGAGTATTAAAAAAAATTAAAATATATTTAAAATAGGAAGTCTTTGAGGTTTGGTTTTTAAATTGTTTGAGGTAAAACTTACATAAAACAGTACAAATGGATCAATTCAGACTACCATGTTACATATAAAGGCACTGAATCATTCAATATTATGTTGTTCACACAGTTCTGCTTCTGGAAAAGAAGCATGTTCACAGCTAGCTCACTGCTGAAAGAAAAAGTGAATTGTGATGGCATCCTTCTTATATTAAGTTTTGCTTTTCAGTGATCTAAGCCACTGTCCCAGCTCACCCTCTCAACAAAGGGCAATGTTCTACATAAACATAACTTCTGCACAACCATCAAGGGAAGTAGCACAGACATCAACATTTAAGAAAATAACAACAAACCAAAACCAAGTAAAAGGACAGCATTGCTCCAAATGAATCATTTAAATCTGTGCAGCCTCACCTGGCCAGTTCCAACTTCAAAATACTCATAGTCAATGTTCACAGAAGAAACAGATGCACCAACTGGAAGCTTCCTCTTTGAGTGCAGCTGACCAGACTCTGAAGGGGAGACTGTAACTGTCTCTTTTGCTTTCTGGGCATCTTCTTGAGTCGGGAGCGTGGCAGCCAGCACTGCTTTCTTTTCTGCTGCTGCTTTCTTTTGTTCCTTTTGAGACAAATTTCAAAACCAGGGAAAAAAAGTTTATTTCACAGCTGTCAAAACTCCTTGAATATATCCATGTTACCAGATTTATTAAAGAATAGAAGTTACTCTACAGCAAGGAAGTCAGTTACATTTGCTTAACAACTTATTATCCTTATTTAATTCCTAAAAAATGTACTTACCTGTTTGGCTGCTCTGTCTTTTACAAAATTAGCAATTTTCTTTCTTGGTCCAAGAGGTATCCCCATTTCCTTCAAGTCATCAACTGTACACATCAGCTAAAAAAAACCCCACACACATCAAAGCATACTTTATAACTTTTCTAGTAACATGGATCATTTCTTAAATGCAATGACTTGTGAATTAGAGAAGACATTTTATAATGCTACAGAAATGACAAAAAAAATAAAAAGACATGACAAAAAGTGCCCTAAAATAACTGGGGGGGAACTAAAAAAAAAGAAGTTACATAACATTTAGTCTTCATGGCAGACTAATTATCTCACCCATTTACAATGCTTTCATGCCTCATCATACACTAAACTTAAAAAAAAAGACACAAAAAACCCCAAACACAAACCTCCCAATCCCTGCAAGTCAAGTGAACATTATTGTACCAGAGACTCCATGTCAATCCGCTCTTTTTCAAATGTGCTTGCATACTCTGACAAACTAAGCATTTTGAGAGTCTTCTGCAAAGTAGGAACATCATCATCTACTTCAGGCTCACAAAGGTCATCACCAGAAGTAGTAATTGAGGAACCCAAGGAACTGGTATCTTCAGGGATCTTAAAAAAACAACACAGAAGCAGAATCACATCATCTAACAGTGAAAAGCCAATATGCAGCAAGTAAATACCACTTTAACTACTTTCTCTTAAAAACATTATTATGTAAGCTTTGTAAATTTATGCCCATTTTTATTAAAGCAGGATACAGATTTTCCACTAATAGATCAACAAAGTACATATTTAAAAATTACTAACAGATGTAAAAGGTTTCTTGAGCTTTCCAACACTCAAAATATTTCCTTTTCATTGTCAAACAGCTGGTCACTGTTCCTAGCCTGAACACAGAGATTCTTTCCCTCTTATGCATCTTCCCCACCATTCAGATACTGTTAAGACCAAGTTACATGTCCACAAGGCTCAGAGCTGATGTTCATTATCACATCCCATTACTGGCCTACTTGGACCTTGAGAGGGATGCAAATAGTTCGTTCTGAGAAATGACAACATTTACAAAAGTGCACATCTCCATTAATGTGTTAAAATGTACTATCAAAACCCCCACAACTGTGCTTCAGCTAATAAATTCTGAAAACTTAACAAAAAGTTGCTGAAAATATCAGATCTATTAGTCTGGAAAGACCAGCATGCAAATTACCTGCTTATCATGAACAGCCACATCCTTCACAGTCCCATTAACACCAGAGAACGGTCCAGCAGTTACTGATGAAGCCAAGTCCTTCTGGTTAGACAATATGTCAAACAGAATTAAGGAACCTGGAAACAGGAATTAAAAGTTGCCTTGAGAAACATGTCAGGTTCTCCTGTCCCTAAACCCTAAGCAAGATTTATAAGCAATAGTAACAGCAACATACACATTGATCAAAAAATATATCTGAATTAAAACTAAAATATCCACATATTAACTTTGAACACAATCATTCTCAGCAAGAAGCAAACCTTTTTTTTTCCCCCATTCATGTGAAATAGCTTTGTGTGGTTGCCATGATTAAACTGTAATTCCTTACCTATCTTAGACTGCCTGCCGAACTGGAGGAAAAATACCAGCCCAAACCAGTATGTCATATGTCTTTATAACATTTATTTTATGTTCAAAAAAATTATCTTGGTTTTACTAATTGGAGTTCTGAGACAAAGAAGTTACCCAGCTAACGGGACACCAGATAACCTGTCAACTTTTAAACACAAATTAGACAGTAAGTCTTCATGAAGGAAACTAAAGGGACTCGGGGGGGAATGCACACATCCATGAAATACTAATCTTCTCTCAAAGCTTTATAAACTTAGCTATGGAGAGATGTTTGACTTTTAGTCAGCAGTATTCTAAAAGACAGCCAAATTTTAGCCTATGCTTAGTGAAAGTGACATTTCCCTTAGTGTAGGAATGCTGGTTTTATCCCAAATCAATTCCTTAGGTAATTACCCAAACTGTGCCCAGCCACAGAGACTCCTCCTTTGAAGTCGGGGTTGCGACTCATGAAAAGTGCGTACAACCGATTCATTTCCATCCCCACTTTATCCACAATGGTCTGACAGTAGGTGGGGCTGTTGTAGAACAGGATGTCAAGGAGCGTCTCGTTGGTGAAGTGCCGCAGGCGGCCGATGCTTGGCAAAGTAATTTTTTTAATGTTCCTAGTAACACAAAGCCATCAGAAGCATTAATGACTTTAAAGAAATGCAGATAAGAGCTTTGTTAACTTTTGAAACGACAGGTAGTAGAGCTGCAGTTTAAATGTTACAGATATGGTCTCTACAGACGTTAAAAACAACGCACAGCCTCTGGCCTTGTTGCATATTCATACATTAGTGTTATCTGCTGACTGTACATATTTGAGAAAGATATAGCTCCCTTGTTTCTCTCCAAGCTGAAGGGGTGCCTGAAACAATCTCTTCTCTGTTCCAACACTGCTCTCATACAAGGAAGTTTTGTGAGCAGAGTGGTAGTAGTGCAAGAGAAAAAACTAGCACACAAAAACTGAAGGTGAAATTGAAGTAACAGGCAACATAACAGCCTCCGTTTGGAGAAAAAGCTCGGCATCACCATCTGCCTGCCTGGAGTTAAGACAGCTGCAAGGGAACCTCTGGAACACAGGAGGTTCCACTTAAACTTGAGAAGAAACTTCTTTACAGTGAGGGTGACAGAGCACTGGAACAGGCTGCCCAGGGAGGTTGTGGAGTCTCCTTCTCTGGAGACATTCAAGACCCGCCTGGACACCTTCCTGTGTGAACTCATCTAGGTGTTCCTGCTCCAGCAGGGGAATTGGACTGGATGATCTTTCGAGGTCCCTTTCAATCCCTAAAATTCTGTGATTCTGTGAATTGCTAGAGAACTGAGACTGCCTTAGTTAGTTAGCATTGCCTGGTTTGATTAGCAGAATGAGGATTTTCATTCCTCATGATAATGCAGTGTTCAAATGAGAATAAAAGACTAGTACTCTAGGAAAGCAGTATGACTTGGCTGAGCTAGAACAGTCTGAAGAACACCAGCGTGCAACCTAAGTGGTACAGGTTGCTACCCTTGAAATTTCTACTTCCCCATCTTTGAACAAGAAAAAACAGCTTGAAACGTCAAGCGACAGCAAGGGGACAGGCACCAAGAAGTGATTTTAAAATAGATTTTAAAATGCTGTTAACACTCCTACCCAAATACAGATACTTTGTTTAAAAAAAATAAAAATCTTGGCTCAATCTATGTCTAATCATAATTCAGGTACTGCTCTAGGACTGGACAGAGGGCTCAATGCCTCCCTTGGAGAGAAGACACTGACATGTCCTAGGGTCAGACTCAATGAGACTGCAGGAAGGTACAGGAGAGAAAACTCTCCACTCTAAAATGTACATAATAACATGTACAGATAATACATCTCCATGCTCACTCATACTTACAGTCACTATCTCTACATACTCACTCATCATCAATGCATTAGCCACTTACATGAAAATGCAGTACTGAAAAGGTGTGTGTGTGTACACACATCCTGTCACTCAGGGTCATGAAAACAAACAAAATACTCCACATGCCTTCCAGCTTTCCCTGTATACCTCATCAAAATGTTAATTAAAAAAAATTAGTGATTCTCTTTCATAACAGTCATACATCTACTCATCTGGCCTAAAGAGCACATTAACTTCTCTTTTTATCCACGTTACAAAACCTATTAAGATGCAGCCTGTATGAAGTTCACAACACTCACCTGTCTACACCTGTTGCATCTCCGTGCAGAGAGCTGTGCCAGTGAACCGGCAGGAATTCCACCCTGCTCACTTTACGTTCCTCCAGAGATTTCTTAAAGTGAGTCTGCAACAGCTTCAGAGAAACAGTCCTAAAATCATCAACTGTAGAGAACAAGAGTAATGAAAATCTGATAGTAGCAGTACTCAAGTAACACACCAATTTTTTTTTCTCCTCTCCAATTTCAGACATAATCAAAATACAAATGAAGGAAATTGCAAAATGAAAAAAATATTTGCAACTGTTACTTCTCTACTATAAGAAAACACATTTCTTTGTAAAAGTGGATTTTCTAGGAAGCTTCTATTTATCTCCCAACGAATGTATTTTCACTCCATGACCAGACATGGCTTTCTTAGTTTATTCAGCTGTGCTGGAGTATATTTTTTAAAATAAATTAGTAAAAAATAAAATAAAAAGCAAACAAAAAACCACCCCACACAAACACCACCACACACACAAACCACACAAAGCAGATGCATACACCCATAACATAAAAAAAACCACACTCCACACACCCCAAAAGCCAAACCGCTCTGCAAGTCTAATATTGAGGACTAATTATAACAGTTAAAGCTGTAAGTCTGACAAAACACAGATTCACTTTTAGAAAACAATCAGGAAAAACCCTGGCAGAAATTGAACTTCTTAACATTAGTCTTTTTTTTTTTTTTTTAAAGACATGCTTATCTGAGAATGACATATAGAAACCAACATTGGAACAATTAAGAATATGAGTTCTCATTAAACAAGTAAAAACTTACCACATTCAACTATGCTTCTAAATCTCAAGTCGCACACAGGACCTATGCCATGAACCATAAATACCAGGTGGTCAATTTGGGACATTTCTCCTGTAGAAAAAGAAAACAAAAAATTCAGTGTACCAATACATACACCAGTGGTGAAGCTGAGAGTCAAGAAAGGCTTTATAAAACAACTATATCTCATTGCATAAAATGGTTCAGGATATAACACAGCCCACAGGACTCCTTTGATTTAAAAGAACCCCACAAAACCAAGTAACCTCTTTGAAGCGGCTTAGACTAAGGAACAACTTTAACCTTTAGACTCTAGGCACAAGCAGCACCTTGCTGCTCCACCCACTAGGGTCCAACTTGTGCACAGAACCAAAGTGACTGTTCAAGCTGCAGACCCATGTACAGTCATCACATACCATCAGGAATTTCATCATGGTCATCCTCAATCCCACGTTTTACTACCCTTGGTCTTGCCTGACCATCTTGAGAGGTGCCCCATTCATCTGGTGTGGCAGAAGGTTGGAACTGAACTATGACCTGAAAGAGATCCCTTGACAATTATAAACACAAAAAAACTTTGGATTCATATTGTTATTCTGAAAGCATTTCAGGGTTTAATACACTTTTTGGTTGATTGCTTTACTTCCATCTGAGACTCAACTGTTTTCTCCAGTTAGCACATATGCAAAAGAAAGCCTTAGAAAACTCCAGGGCTACTTATTCCCTGTGGCAGCAACAGCTTCACTAAAACTAGACTCCAAAATAACACAGACAGTTCTCATTACTGTGAAAAGCAACCAGATGAGTTAAATGAAACTAACCACTAGTTGAAGAAGCTGGCCTGCTCAGTGATTCTTAACAATTTTAACTCCTCTAACAAGCATTATTCAAAATCCTCTTTCCTAGACTCCAGTATCCACTCTTCCTTAGCAGGTAACTGTTTACATGCCAAAAATGAACACTGCCCTTACTTACAAACATACTTTCACAAGGGAGTGGGGGAGGAAGGTAAAAGAAGCACAGTCTTCAGGGAAGGACAACCACAAAGTAACCCAGAAACCCTACAAAGTGAGGAATGCAGGCATATGGCTGTTTTAAGACTGATGCAGTATAGTCTGAACTCATGACACCAAGTGGTTTAAGCACTCCTCTAGGCTTTTACTGGACAGAACTCCTTAGCCAGCACTAATAAGTGCTCAGAGTAGGAGGAACTGTGATCCTTTCTGGCCCTTACATTATTTTACTTATTTATTAATTATTGCATCAATGATAAGTGAACAGTTAACAGCATTGCTCAGTAAGGCTGAAGTCCATGTTTTAATTCCAAGAGACTTTTAGCAGAGTACTTCTAGCAAAAAAGCCTTAGAAGTTTCTCATGGCCTAACAACAGATAGAAGATTGCAATGGAAGATTTCTCATGGCTTAGAGAGGCAAACTAATTACCTTATAGTTAGATTGATGCTCTTCTCCACATAGAATCAGAGAATGGTTTGGGTTGGAAGGGACCTTTAAAGGTCATTTAGTCCAACCCCCTGCAGTGAGCAGGGACATCTTCAACTGGATCAGGTTGCTCAGAGCCCTGTCCAACCTCACCTGTTTCCAGAGATGGGACTTCTACCACCTCTCTGTGCAACCTGTGCCAGTGCTTCACCACGCTCATTGTAGAAAATTTCTTCCTTACATCTAGTCTAAATCTCCCCTCTTTTAGTTTAAAACCATTACCCCTTTGTCCTATCATTACAGGCCTTGCTAAAAAGTTTGTCCCCATCTTTCTTATAGGCCCCTTTTAAGCACTGAAAGGCCACAATAGAGTCCCCCCAGAGTCTTCTCTCCTCCAGGCTGAGCAACTCCAACTCTCTCAGCCCTTCTTCACAGCAGAGGTGCTCCAGCCCTCTGATCATTTTTGTGGCCTCCTCTGGACCTTCTCCAACAGGTCCACATCTTTCCTGTGCTGAGGACACTGCAGGTGCTTCCATCCATCTGCTTATTCGCCCCTAATGAATTATGTGAGAATCAATCACCAGAATATGTTACCTTGGGATTATGCATAACAATTGTCTCTCCATTTGGGAATTCAAGTCGCCGATGCCATTGGTTTGTAGTTACAGCCCTTTTATATTCTGCCTGAAACAGTAAACAAGTTACATGAAACCAGCATGCCTTCTGAGATGATAAACTATTTTTGGCCTCGTGCATCATCTGTAACGTTAAGGATATGATTTACAGAACTTTATTTACACAAAAATGTCATTTGAAGTACTACACAAGATGATTTTTGGTCACAGCAATGCAGTGAGCATGAGCAACGTGGCCTTCCAGCCACTCTTCTTTCCAGGATTTGCTTATGTGCCAGAAAGTGCATTCTAGAAATCATTTTAATGAAACACAAAGAAATACTTCTAAGGTCATAAATACAAAGAACTATCAAGTTCTTCGTGAAGTTTACATAAAGGTCATACTAACCTCTAGCTTATCACTAAAATCCTCAGTGTAAGGAACAAAGCGGCTATCCTTGTCTCCCTTATAAAACCACATGCACCGTCTCACTTCAGAAGGCTCTTCTTCCCAGTACACAGCTTTCCTCATTCTGTCATACAGGTACACATCATAGCGTCCCCCGTCAGTGCTCAGAACCACACTCTCAGGATCAGGCTGGACTATGACACAATAGTCACACTCAGTTACAATACTAACACATACCATCTTATTCCTCTCTCACCCCAGCCCCAATCTTCTGTGATGAATATTAAGCCATTAAGAAAGACAGTTATACTATGGGAGAGAAGCTTCATAATGTCAGGCAACCATTGTGTTGCTCCAAAAATGCTTCTAAATGCTCTGTACACAACAAAAAAACCTTTGAACAACTCCCAGATATGAATACTTCATCCAGAACTGACAGACTTTTACAAAAAGGTAAACCAAGACAGAGCTAATGAAGAGCTCTATGTGAAAATGCGATATCCCCTAGGCAGGTACATCTGTACACTTACAGGATCAACCAACAGACAATGCAAGTGAATAAATTAATGGCACAAAATACATTTTTGAGATATGCATTAACATTCCTTATTACTGCCATGTCACTCTTTCATACATGAGTGGCACTACCCTCATCTCTTAATTCTAGTCCTGTTCACCTCCGAATAAAATACAATTAAGATTTTCATAACTTACCAGAATTATAGACTTCCTCTAGTTTTGCAGAATCCAGAATGCTGAAAGGCATCCATATTTGCTTGTCCTCCACCTCCTTACAGTAGAACCAGTGTGGCTGAACTGGCTCATATTGGTTCTGCAGCAAAACAGGAGGTGCCGGGACCAGTGGACCTGCAGCTCTGGGAGCTTGGAGCTGTGACTGAGACTGTGGAAACTGAAAATGCAAACGGGCTCATCACCTCCATTTCATGTAGTTCTTACAGCACTTTGCTCTAGAGAACACTCTGAGCCTTTATTTCTAACCTGTTTTCCTCCCCAAGAACATTATCTTCCATTCAAAAACATGTTATAGATAAGTTGTGCACCGTATTATGCTTTTGAAAAGTTACACTGTGAATTTAATTCCTACAAATACTGTTAAAGACTGTTACAGTCTAGCACCTTGATTACCTAAAACCAGCAAGATTTGAAGTATTCCCTTAAATTTTCAAAACTCACACTGAGCTTATTTCTTACAGTTACCAAATTTGACATGAAACCAGAAACATATTCTTGTCATTTTTCATTTATACATAATTACATTTTTGCATTGTCAATTTTAACAAGTGCCCACCTCAGTAACAGCTCTCTTCCTGCAAAGTGACCAGGACAGGCAGATTTTAAACTCAAACACAGCCTCAGTGATGCAAGAACAGTAACTGATTTTGAAAGGGATTAGAGCCCACATAAAGCTGATTTCATACAAATTGTACAAACACCCCAGTTAGTACAACTAAAAACATGTGATGTCAGCAGTAACAATTGTTTTAGTTGATACATTAAAAAAAAAAAACTCAACACAAATATGTTGTACAATATACAAAACCAAACAATCAGAAGTTCGGGCATTCTTTAATCTAAAACTCCAGTTTGTTCAGGTTCTACTGCCTTTGCTATGTTTCCTGTCATTATATAATCTTTCTACTCTTTATCCACAATAGCAGCTATATAGCAATAGCTCAAGAAAAAAAAAAACCAACCCAATTTTTGCTGTTTTCAAGGAAAATTTGTCAGGTTATTACTAACCCATTTATGTTATTTTAATAAAGCCTTTGTGAAAGTAAAGAAGAATGGAGATTAATGTGCGACATCACATAAAATCCTTAATGTGCTTCCAAAGGTTTGCTGACAATCTGTGTGATTTGGATCATAACTTCAAAAAGTGACAGCTTCACCAGCAAAATCAGCTTGAAAAGGGATTTTTAGCAAATGGCTGAATGACCTGATTTACAGCCGAGGCACAAACAATGCAGCAGCACAGCTGAAATGGCAACAAACTCAGTAACAGACAGAAAAGAGCAACAGAACTTCACAACCTGGCTTTGTGCCTGACAAAAAACAGCTACAGCTTCGGGGTACACTCACTTCAAAGATCAGGAAGTTTTCCTAAAGCAACAGTTCCAGGCTAGTTCTAGTGAAAAGAATTTGCTATCAGAAATGGTTCAAGACTTTTTCTGCAGGAAAAGAAAAACCTTCAGAAGATAAAATATATAATTCAAAGAGGAAAGTGATTTAAAATGTTTTGTTCTGGTACCAGGACATCAGGAATGATTTCTGTACCTGTGTCAGTGGCCCTGGAGGTGTCTGATACATCTGGACGGGTGGCACGGAGGCCGGTGGGTGAGCAGGTGTGTGACCCTGTTGCAGCTGCGGCGGAGTAAGGTATGGGTTAGCTCTGCTGCTCTGGCTGGTGTGCCGATAAGGGTTAAACCCCTGATGAGATGTTCCTTGGGGATTTGCAGGCGGGGGACAGCTCTGCTGAGGAGTCTGATAAGCTGTGATTCCCACCTGTGAAGTAGGTGGTGCACTGCAGGAGGGCTGTGACTTGGGAATCTGCGGTGAAAAGGCATTTTGCCCATTCTGTGACCCCAGTGGAAGTGAAGTTGGAGGCCTGGAGAAGGCTGGTGCTCCAACAGATGGGGCAGCAGTTGTTAAGGGTGACTGCCCAATACTTCCAAACGGATCACCGCTACTAGGGACTTGAGAGAAATAGTTGAAAGTCTGCGGTGGATTGGGGCTGGCAGAAGTCTGACCCAAGAAGCTGTCCTCTTCACCAACATCTGCAGAATCATCTGCAAAAACAAAAAGATCACAAGAGATATGGTGAGAGGTTCAAACCAGTCAGTGTGTGTAGTCAAAATGTTCAGCAACATTAGCAGCTATTGCCAAAACTCTGCTGGCTGCTGTAAAGCTAGAAGCGTTACAAAGCTTACACATCCTTGATGATGAAACACATCATAAAATGAAACAAAAGATACCAATTCTTCAAGAACATTTAAAATGGACCATAGAATCCACTCAGTGTACACAGTGAAAGAACAATTTTTACTCTGAAATAAGAGACCAAAGTATGACTGAAGTCAGAGCCTTCCCAAGCCAACCTGGCAAAGATCCCTGCTTCCAGGGCACTAAAATCCCTTCCAAATTCCCTTCTGACAACCAAATGCAAGAGCAGCCTTGGTTCATTTTGTTTCACCATGAAAACAGTTAGCAAGCATAAGACTTTATGCTTTAGTTTTTAGAATTCCAAAATCTAATTCAAAAGTAGAGCTTAAGGACATTTCCAAAGAGACCAAACCTATTGGTGAAGCAATCCATTCGCCTGCTCCTTCAGCAAGCAGTGCCCTCACGAGGTTTCCCATTTAACTTGCAAGGTGGCCACACCTCATCACTCCAAGTCACTTGATGAGCAAGACTTACTCCAGTTCTTCCTAAAAATCCTAATCTGGACTGGCACAAGAAATAAGTCTCTGATGCAGAAAAATAAGTCCTCGTTCTGCAAAGTGCAGGTGAGGGCTTAAAAAGGTGCAAGGCCACAACTGGCCTTTTGCCTTGAGAAAATACATAAACCAAGTCCTGGTCAATCACAGTTTTCTGCTTTGCAGTGACCTAGTAACAAGTGGGGAGAAAAGTGGTTGGACATTATTATGGGTCTTGTGCTAAACTCAACTAAACCTGAGATGGTCTGTGCATCACTGCCTGCCGAGGGAAGAGCACTTTGCAAACAGAGTGCAATCTGCAGAAGTCACAAGAGTGTTGTCATCTGCTCTGGCAATCAAATAATCCCCAGGCTGCAGGGAAGAAACCACAGAGCTACCATTGCTCCTCTGGCACTCAGTCCCCAGCCAAAGAGAGAGACCAAGCATCTCTGCAGCTACAAGCAGTCAATAACAAATGTCTTGATCCGCAGCCAACTTAATTGTAACATCGAGTATCAAGGGAGCACAGGGGAATCTGCAGAGAACTCTCCCTAGGAAGCTGTGGTTCTAATTAATTAATCATAAAAGCAGCTGCTGACACAACTAATTTAACCATCTTTTATTTAGTAGTCTTTTCAGACAGTGTCAGTTTGAGGCAAGCATCGCTTTCATTTATCAATTTCTCTTAATTTCACCTACCTATGTATATAAACCATCCTGTAAAGAACACTAAAATCATTTATAAGCAATGACCATGATGAAGTCAGGCCTATGGATTATCTCTCAGCTACAAGCATAACAGCCATTTACACTAAATAAAAAGTCTCAACTTCTAAAAAAATAAAATTATTCTTCTTTCACTTTTCATAACCATTGTGGAATAGAGAGAAGCACACTGCATGCCAGGCTGCCAACTCTCTGCTTTCCAAAGTAACTGGTAGCAGAGCAGGCAATTCAGCTCACTGTGTCAGATCACAATAAACACGTAGCAATGCTCTGAAGAGTTTTCAAGGCCTCTACCAAAGGCCTGTTCACAAAACACCTACTGTTCTCCAATTTCAACTAGGTTTTGGAGATTTAGACTAACTGTTGACAAAGTTCTGCCAAAACAAAAACAAACATATGTATATACACACTCGGAGATTTCCAACAGAATACATCACTTTCTACTTCGCCTTTTTCTAATTTTGCAAGAACAACTTTGGAACAGAAACCCAAACTGGCAGAAAAAGCAGCATTTCATACAAATTTAGAAGTTTCCTGTGAGCATGCAGCTTTGACATACAAGGGCAGTATTCTTCCCAGATGCAAAACAGTCTGTCTTCAACAGTGACTGTGTGACAACCTCCTGTATATCCCTCCCTATGTGAGGTGGGAACCTTGTCATTCACAGATTGTCATCTGACAACCACAAGTGACATTAGTCCACTTCCTCATTGGGAACACTCCATCTACAGTAAATATATTGATTACTTCACCATCACCTGAGCCAGAGAATGTATCTTCCATTGCCAAACTGCAAAGCACAAAACACTTATTATTTGTTCTTAGAGACACAACAAATTTATGATTGCATGGAGCTTCCTAATGTTGGTTGGCAGATGTCAAACAATTCCCAAGATCAGTTCTTACTATATTCTACATAAATTAAAATTCAAACTCAAGAGCTTGTTCTTTCCTGCTTTAAACTATGATTCAAAATACAAACTGCTCTATACAGTCAGATCCCTATGAGCCCTGGCTGGACAAACGGTGAGTGCAGTGGACCACAGAAATAGAATATTTAACTGGACAGCAGTCTTCCTGGAACAGACATGGAAGGTGGAATAACCTCCAGCACTGAAATTCACTCCAGTTGCAAACCATGAACCTTCACCCAATCAAATTCTAAGAGACATGGAGAGTATATGATCCATCATATTAATGAAATCCCACCAGATTTTCTCCTTGGCTAGCTTCAATGTCTTCAGGAAATTGCCACGTAACAGTCAGCTGTGCAAAGGTAGTGGCCAGCCTAGCACTCAATTTTTTTTTTTAATTAAAATCAATTTATATTAACAATAAATAAAAGCTATGAGGATTGCACAAATGGAAGTAGTAGATATATCAGCTAGATATATACCTTAGGTAAGTAGGAATAGCATTCTAATGCTTTTATCCCTCCCACACAAAAAACACAGTCAATCTAAAAAAAATGTTTCAAAGCCATACTTGGCAAACACTTTATTAAATCTACAGATATGTACTCCACTGATTTCCAGCTATATTAATACTTATTTTAGCTAAGACACAACAGCATTGAAATCAAGTCTTTGATTTTAGACTTACTATGTACCATTGCAATAAAATTTTAAATATCTGATTTCTAAATATATCTCTCCTGTTTAGGGCTTTAATCTCAGAATGAACACATTTCTAGAAAAATCCACTCCTTCATCTGAAACTGAGCATCAGATTTTAAGTTGCTTGTGTACGTGTCTGGAACACCATTAAGGCTTTAGAAGGAAAGGATATTAAAAACACGGTTAAATTAACAGGGAAGTTTAAGGTGCCTGCTTGGCATGCTATTTTCACACTGGGAAAAGAGGAGATAACATGGAAGAGGAGCTTTAAAAAAAGTAAAAACACCAAGTACAGTCCTGAATGGAAGTACTGACAATTTCGGATTGCTGAAACAAGTATGCTAATTAGTGAACTGAAATCGCGATAATCACCCCCGCCACAACACAGAGCTAAACCCCAAGTATTAAGCACAGCAAGAAAGTAGAACAGTCACATCTCAAGCCGCTTGTCCTTCCTGAAGCATTAACACCCACAGCGGGCGGTGACAGCCAGCTCAGAGTCCTGCGCGGAGATCAGGGTCGAACGGACAGGCAGCGGGCCCAGACACCGACCAGGCCCTCAG
The DNA here is from genome assembly GCA_907165065.1 of Caprimulgus europaeus. The sequence continues at coordinate 6,549,625 of OU015529.1, forward strand.
CACCCCTCGGCAGGCTTCAGCTCCCCCAGGTCGGCTCCACAGGGCTCCCACCGGCCCCACAGCCCGTCACCCAGCAGCCGCCCGCCCGCTTCCCTCACGCCGGGGCCTCCCGCTTCCCTCACAGCGAACCCTCAGCACCCCCGGCCGCCTTCCCTACCGGCTGCCAGGAGAGCGGGGCCCGGCGGTACAGCCGGAGCCTGGCTGACGGGAATGAAGGGCACGGTAAAGTTGAACTCTGTAGCGGAAGGGGAGAAGAGCAAGTTGGTGCCACCACCGCCACCGGCAGCTCCTGCCTTCGCCGCCGCCATGGCCGCACCCCGGCCACGTCCCTTCCCCCGTGGCGGCCCGGCCCTTTCCGCCCTCACTGCTTTGCCCGCTTCTAAGATGGCGGCGGTGGTGACGCGCCCTGACGGGCTCTCCGCGTACAAGTGAGGAGGAGAAGGCGGGCCCGGCCCTGGCAGCGCCGCCATTGCCGCAGGAAGAGGAGGAGGAGGGCGGAAGCGGGGAGCCCCCGTGCAAGGCTTGTGAGCGGGAGTTGGCGGCTGCAGGGCGCCGGCAGCCCCCTGCCTGCCCTCGCCCCGCCATGCCGTGCGTGGCCGACTGGCTCAACAATCCCTTCAGCATCGTGCAGGGCATCTTCGGTGAGTGCGGGCCGGGCGGGGCCGGGACCTTCTCACCGGCTGCCGTCAGGGCGCCCGTCACCGCGCGGCAGCCGGACGGGGCTTCCCCTCACGGGGTAGTGGCGGGAGAGCGGCGGGCTCGGCCCAGCCCGGGCGGGCGAGGCTGGGGAAAGCGGGGCCGGAGATGCGCCCGGGCGCAGCGAGGGCGGGCGGCCGCTTCCTCGTTCCCCGCCGGGAGCGGGCGGGAGCCGCGTTCCCGAGGCCTCCGAGCTGGTGCGCGGGTGGCGAGGGGTCCGGTCCGGTCCGGCTGCCTCAGGCCAGGGTAGGAAGGTCTGCCTCGGCTTGGCAGGCCGGGTAAGGGAGAAAAAAAAGAAGCCAAAGCGCATTTTGGATTTTAGGAACCATATGTGCTGGCTTCGCGTGTTACCTGTCGCTGGTAGTAATACCAGTGCCATCAGCTGGAGCTGTTTCAGTGCTGGGCTTGATTTTAACTAAAAGCATGTTGAAATAAAAATGTCCGCAGCGAACATAGAGCTGAAGGTGGTCCTTCACCTCCTGCGCTTTCCAGCTGGGTGTATTGCAGTGCCTCACAGCTTTTCCTCACTTCCAGGTGTGGCTGTGTTCATCCTAGTTTGCCTGAGAAAGTATGAAATGGGAAGTCAGTGCAATTATAAGAGGTATAAAGTGGTCTAAAATGCAGTCATTTGCCCAGAATAGAAATAAATGTTTGAATTGTTCACTGTGTTAGGAGAATGCTGAATAGAAGTCTGTTATGCGACTCTAATACACACGTAAATGTGTTTTGTTTGTAGCTCAAAATGTTCCAAACTCTGACTGGGAAAAGAAGGTAACTGAGTACTTCAAGGAGAAATTAAAAGAAAATAATGCTACTAACTGGGTAAGGTTGTTTTATTCTTTTAGAGTTATGCCATTCTCAATTTCAGTCTTCTTAGCTCTTACACATTTTTGAGAAGTTCTTCCTTTTCATTATCAGTACACTTCCGAGTTTTAAGCCTAGACTTTGGGATACGTTACTCACATCTCGGTTGCTTTCATCTGTGTGTGAAACAAAGATGTCAAATCCTGACTGAAACCGGAGAAGCCAATCCACTTGACTTCAGTGTCCTGTTTTGCCATGGGTTGTAACTGCCGAATGCTGCCTATTTGTAGCACAACCCAGTAGATGGCAGGAGCTGACAAATACTGTCATTTTGGAAAGTGTTCATGCCTGCCCTGTCTGCTGGGAGTCTGCAGTAAGTGTTTAATACTCCACAAGTTTCTGAGCTGCTGTTTATCAACCCCTTCTCTTATGTTTTTTTATTACAATGCCGCAAACTTGGTGTGGGTTGAGTAAATAGCTGCTTGGGCTTTCAGGTTTTTGGAAGAAATGCTTTCTGCTAAAACTGTGCTTTATTGGGCTGGATCAGGCCTGGTTTTCACAGTTTAGCAAGGAAGCTAAGCTTTAGGTGTAAAAATAAAACACACTTGAGTTCAAAAGCTGATATTTTCTAAAAGACTGCGGTGAAAACAGCATCATGGAACACTGCTAAGTGGATTAGAAACTTTCATATAAATTCTGTTCTACTTGTGTCTAAAAAAACAAGTTAAAATTACTTTTTTTTTTTCTTCTGTCATTTAGTGTATTCTGTAATATTTCAATGGCAGTTCAAATTGAAGTGTAGATGGCAAAATTGTGTTAAATTTACAACATGAGAAGGAAGTGAAAGTGCATTTTCTTACTTAAGAGAAACAGGAGGGAACATGTTTATTTGTTAAAATACCATTTCCTGTAGGGCTCCTTCTGTTTTTTGTTGGATTTTAATGTTAGATGTGTTTTTTTCCAACAAAGAGTTTATCTTCAAAGTCAGCAAACTCTGTTCTCATTATTTCAAGTTATACCACATGCCTATGCATTGATTATTTTTTTTTCCTTCTATTTTTCCATTGTCATGTAAACATGTGAAAAAGACTTCCCAGATGTGGACTTGGAAATTACCATACAGGTTTTCAACAGCCTTTTGTTAAAAGAATTTGTGCATGCAATTGCTGTGGTACCATTGGTACATAATACACAGCAAAAGTGCTGTTAAGTAGGAATAAGATAAGTAATAAATTCTCTTAAATACTGCAGCTGCAATAATTCCCGGATTAAGAGTGAGTTTCAAATGTGCAGTATTCATATGGTTTCAGTGACTGAAATGCATTTCTTTTATAGTCCAGTATTGGGACAGAGAAATGAATGGGGCTTTGGAATGGGCAGAATTTGGGAACTGTTAAGTGTCTGATAATTGTAACTATTAATCTGTAACAGCTATTGCAGAAACTTCTAGTTTTGAGACACACACACTTTGTTACTGCTTGGATCAGAGCAGAAGATGTACCCAGAAAAAATAATTAAGTATGTTACCTGATGAGGCACTGAATTGTCAGAGGCAATTAATCATATCAACAACAACAATATGGGGTTTGAGGCAAGTGACTGAACATTGGGATATACTGGATGATGAGAGAATAAACTGGTGACAGCTTTTGTGCTGGTTTTGGGTTACTTAAGAGCATTCCTTAATATATACCAGTTGTTTAGAATAAGCTCTTTTTTATAGGTTCCATCACTGAATGATGTTCCTGTACATTACCTAAAACCCAACAGTTTAGTGAAATTTCGCTGCATGGTTCAAGATATGTTTGATCCTGAGTTTTACATGGGAGTATATGAAACAGTTGACCCAAACACAAATGCACGTGTAAGTGAAATACTGATTTATTCTTTTAGTAAATATTTCTCATTTTAACCTTTCCAGTCCTCATATTTCTCTAGTTTCTGAGTTAAACCTATGAAGTCTGGATGCTGCTTAATAGTAACTCTGTTTATATGGCTCAAATAGCATCACTAATACATCACTTCTTACATTTCTGTTGAGGAATAAAAGTTATTAAAATAATGAAAGCTTCAGCAGCATGGCTTTGAGGGACATTTGACTGCAGCAATTTTGCTGTAAGTAGCTCAGATTCAGGATGCTGTCAGAAACAGAATGATTGCATTGCCTTTTCCTTCTTGACAGGTTTTGCATTTTGGTAAATACAGAGATGTGGCAGAATGTGGGGTAAGTTACACAAAATTTGAGATGAAATACTAGACAGAAAGATGTCATTTTTAAGTGCAGTATAGCTTATTTGGTACTTGTCAGTGGATTTATGGAGATACTGCTCTTAAAATGCAAAATTAATCCAGGTTTGGAAAGCAGAGTATTAACTGCTCATGGGAATTCTAAATTCAGCAGGCCTCAAGCTGTTGCTGTTGTATTTAAAATTTGGTTTGCTTGGGGAGAAGGGGAACATGCTCTTGATCTTGGAACTTTCTGCTGTGGAAAACAATTTACTTCTGGTAGTGCAGAACAGTTAGAAGCACAGCATTATAGATACAGGCTGTTTGGATTCACTGTTTCATGTGTGTGTAGTCTTGCATGATGTTGTAACTTCTGGCTGAGTAACTGAATCCATGACATTAGTTTTGAAAAAGAAAACAAACTCTAATCAGATTTTTTACCCAATTTCTCTTGTTGTTTCAGCCTCAGCAGGAAATTGATGTGAACTCCTCACAAACAGTCACCTCGGAGAGACAGACTTTCTACTGCGTTCCAGTGCCTGGCGAGTCAGCATGGGTGAAAGAAATATCTTTTTTGACTGAGTTAGTGCTCTGTTATACAAACAGTGATCACCAGCTAATTAATTAGATTTAAGGAGATAAGTTTCTTTTATTTTGAGTGAATCAGGAGCAGTGGTAGGTGTAGAAAAAAATAAGAAGGAAAAATTGGTGGGGTGCTCTATGCACAAAGAGGATGCAAATGAATTTAGGAGTGTTTCTTTTTGATTTAGGGGGGATTTAGACTAGATTTTCATGTTTACTTGGGAGGGTCTTGAAAACTTCTGTTAATTTCTCTTTGCAAATGTTTAGAAGAAGAAAAACTTCAACTGAGCCATGGGCATTCCACTGGCATTTTCTGATTAAATTGGGACATTGTGACATAGTGAGAGTCTCCTACAAGAACCTGTAAAAACACCTGTAGCTGAGCATGTTAAGATGCTCATAATTCCTGGAAAATTGAAGTATTGTGGGTTTAATAGTTTGACCACAGTATGTCACTTTCTCAGTGGGTACAGGAAGCATTTTGAGTAGAAACAAGTTAGTTTCTCCTAGTAAATGGAAATTGAATTATCTGAGTGGAATGGATACAGGTTGCTTGTTTTAACACCTTATAGGAATTTAATATTCTCTTCCTGCAGGGGAGTAGAGGAGAGGTCTAGAAAACTTGTATGTTGCATTTTGTAATTTGTTGGTAAATCTGTAATGATTTGATATTTCATATTTTAAGTTAGAATTTAAGAAAACTACTACTTGTCATTTGCACAGAATGCCAATGCAATTTGAAAATTAAGCTAACACAATTTTTAAAATGAAATGATTGATAAGATTTAGTCTTTAAATGAAGCTTACAGCAAAGTCTGCAGCAATGGAAATCTAAAGTGAGCTGGGCTATTATGAAAATAGTGAACATGATTTCAATGTTTGCCCAAAAGGAAAAGTGTATTAGCTTTAAAATTTGTTTACAAGTGTAGTATTGCTAGTATCTTACAACTGTGTGAACATTTTCTCTGTTTTCTTTTTAAAGTAATAATAATTACTGTATCAGATAGCAAGTCTTTAAATATTATTATAGTGTCTGTTCTTTAGGCTTGAAACATGGGAGAGGAAATATTTTTGAGATTTTGAGTTGTACCTGACCACAAGCATGTTCTCTGGGCATAAAAAACATCTTTTTTTTTTTTTTAGAGATTGATAGTGGAATAGCACTCAGTGGTCTTTGGTTTCTATTTCCAACAAAGCCACTGACTGCTGTACACTTCTTAAGCAGGTTGTTTATGTATCTAAAGAGATGATGTCATTAAATCATTATTTTAATGTCTTACTCAAAATAATATAATAGCATTTTTTTTAAAAAAAAAAAACAAGGCAAACTTACCTTGCTTGAATTTTCTCAGCTGAGTCTGTGGTTGTCCTTAATCTGCAATGTTACGCATATATTAGTGCAAGCCAAGCTCGAGTTAGTCCTTCAACATCCTACACACCAAGTCGCCACAAGAGGAGCTATGAGGAAGATGAGGATATGGATCTACATCCATCTAAACAGAAAGAGCAACATATGGGTAATGTTCATTATTGATTAATAGTTATGATGGTATCTTTGAGAATTTGCAAAACTTCCATTGTCAGAAATTGAAATAATTGCCATTGTTTGAATCAATATGTTGCAGCCTTCATAACTAATTTGGTGGCTTTGCTGAAGTCACCAGTGGTTTAGTTGAAGGAGTGTGGGAGAGCCTTCAGTGTGGCATGTTTATTGTATATCTTGTTGGTACTACATTCTAGAGTTAATTCCTAAAATGAGTATTTTGTACAGCAGCACTTGTGTATTGCCTTTTTGACGTAACAGCACAAACAATTTATAGCAGCAGGCTGAAATTTAGGAGTTCTTGTTTAATTTCCCGCTCTATTGCATATTTGATGGTAATCTGTGGAAAATCATCTAATCTTGTCTCTTCATACTCTGTATGTGGATCTTGCTGTGTACATTGAAGCCAAACTACGTGTCAATTAAGTGCTGGTTTGCTACAAACAATAGTATATAACTAAAGTATATTTCCAGCCTTACCTTTTTTTCTAACATGATTTACTAATCCAGCTTCATAAAGGAACCTGCTTAATACCAGACACTTGTAGCACCCTGAAGAAAGCTATTAAACCTTTTAAGAGGATGGTATCTCAAATACTAGCAGCATTCAGATGGTGTGCAGTTCTTACCTTGTGGTCAGTCTGTGAACTGTTTGTTTTGATGCTCATCTGTGGAGATGCCATTTAAACTGGCATGCGGGTTTTCTTTGAGATTTTGGCAAGTTTTCATTTTGAACAAGATAGAGCAGTTAGTTTAAAATTGTCAGTCCTGCTAAAGAAGAAAAATTGTAGAAGCTGTTGCTTGCTTTTGTTCGATGTGCTATGGCTGTCAGGTTCATTACTTGGATTTAAGTCTTTCCTTTTATATTCTTTCTGGTTTGCAAGGTAGTTTAACTGTTTTGTCTTCATACTCAGACTGATTAATTGTAGAATAAATTTTTATAGCTTTATTATTGCTGACAGTCTAGAGTTTTTTTAATCTAAACTGTTTTATTGATGTTTACTCTGACCTTTAAGAACAATCTAGTTTTTTAAATGTGAGGTGCAGGAAAATATTACCTTTGCAGTTCTGTGGAATTGAGAAGAAAATTGTTCACATGGTTTAAGCATTACATTTTTGAAATTCAGACTTCTTGATGTGTTTGGGTTTCTAAGACACTTAGATCTTTACCAGTGCTCTCTCTCACACTTAACTTGGTAATATAAAATATGCATTTGTGAGACTTTTCTATTCTGATTAAGAGTACCTTCTGTCAAATATATTACATTATTAAATATTTTTGTCTTGGCTGTCTTGTTAAATTATTTTAATTCTGCATTACTCACTGAAGCAAGTTGTTTACTTGTGCATTTCTCTTTAAAGAGCCCACAAATCCAATATTTTTCAGGCAGTGGAGGCAATATCCATGGATGTGTGGAGCCAAAGAGATTAGAAACAGAAGCTTCTGCAGGTCATCATCTCATTTCTCCCAACTGCTCCCCTCCACTTGACTTAAATTTTCCATTGCCAGGAGAGAAGGGACCAGCATGTCTTGTAAAGGTAACAAAAGTGGAGAGCTGATGAGCATGGCTGTGGCCTCAGTGAGACAGACAAAATCTGAAGTTAGAATGTAAGTAGTTAGTCTGACATTGGTTTATAGGCACAGAGTCTCTCAAGTCCAGAATTTTGTTTCTGCAGATAATTACCTGTTTCCTGTTGCTATTACATTGTTTCTGTTCAGGAGTGCTGTATTTGAATTGGTGACATCCTTCAACAGCATTTATTAGAGCCTGCACCTTCTCACTACACTTAGTATTAAAGAAAAAAAATCCATTACTAGATGCTTGAGGGTGTACCTGGCACTGACTCCTGGTACTTTGCTTTTAGGATTTTTTCCTCTAAAAGAAAAAAGTTGTGATGGAACAAGCAAAAAAACAAAAAACTACACATTTTTGTATTGTATTTGAAATAGTCTTTAATTCATTAATATGCTATATTGCCTGTGGAACTTGAGCACAAAATTTCGATGCTGTTACTGTGTTGAATGCTCTTTTATTCATCAAATCTTGATAAATCAGATTAGAATCTGATTGTTTGCATTTGTGGAGCAAAATAATGCCAATAGGAAAAAGCATGGAATCACAGAAGCTCATTTTCCCAATGTAAACTTGCTGACACTGACTGGGAGAAACCTCTTCACACAGACTGTTCTCAGTCTGTAGTCAAGTCTCCTGAGATTTTGTCTTTTGTCTGTGTGTGCAGTCCTGCCCCTGGCTCATCTGCCTGTGTAATTTATTATTTTCTCTTTTTGTCAGGTCTACGAGAGCTGGGAGAGCTTCAAAGTGAATGATGTTCTAGAAGTTTATGGTATACTGTCCGTGGACCCAGTGCTGAGCATAGTGAACAATGAAGAGAGGTGAGGCTCTGCTGATGCTTGATGCTGAAATGAAGGGAATTTTTATTTCAATGTGCAAAATACTTTGGCTGTCCCCTTGATGCAGACAGGGAAATGTGTAAATATTATGTTATGCTTAAGAGGTGAATTTTGTTGCTTAAAAAAAGCTTAATGTGGAAAGTGTTAGATCCACCATCCTATAAACTGAAATCTGTTGTACTCGTGTATCCATACCCTTGGATACACGATGCTTCTTTTTTTTAGGTTGCTGTACAGTCTGTAAAGCAGAAAGTGTCTAAATGTTTTGTATTCTTTTGTGCCTATTAAATTTCAGTGAATGAGTGAAGGGTGAACAAAGCTTTCAAATAAGCTTTAAAATTATAAAATATCCTATTGAAATAATTTCTGAGTTCATGAAAGTTGTTACCATAAACAGTTCTGAAGAATCTCTGCCTGGAGAGTGAAAGTGACCAAAATGAGTATAAATTGGGTTGATTTTTTTTTTTTCATTAAGGTATATCATCACATTATACTGCTGATAGAACCTTCCCATTTCACCTGCTGCTCTGCAATTACTTGCCTGACAAAATACAAACTAACCAGAAGGATACAAATCAATTTTTAAAATAAAACTGTTGACAGATCTAACATAAGTGCTACTGATGTCTCAAACCTTTGTGCTTTAAAGTATTTCTGTTGGTGTTTTTGTTTATCTTTCTGGTAAGCACAATATTGAGAGTACAGAGTGAATCCTTCATAGTGCCAACTTCTTAAAAGTTAACTCAGCCTGGTCAGCTGCTTTTGGTTCTCATCTGTCTGACAGCTCATCCCAGACTGACAGCTCAGTTGCTCTGCCATAGGTTGTTGTGTATTTTCCCTGCATGTCATTCTGTCACAAAAATAGATAAAATGGTGGCATTTAGCAATGTTTTGAATGCAAACAAAAGACATTTCTTTCAATTAAAAGTCTGTTGGTGGACTGCTGAAGAGACCTTGAAATTATGAAGCCTTTCAGCTGTACAACCAGTACAAGGTGATTAAGTTTGTACTAAACTTAATCATCTGATATAGTTCCTTTAGGGATTTCAGTTTCTACATAACAAATGAAAACCACTTGGGAGGAATTTTGTAAGGCATGATCAGGGAGAGCAAGGCTTCTATATCTGACTCTTTTTAATTTAAGAGGCAATACCTTCAGTTTGAGCTGAGGTACATTAGGATTTATTTCCTCTTTTTTTTTCCCCACTCAGCCAGTGATATATCTGTTCTGTTACTGTCTAGAAGATCTCGTTGTCAGGCTCCAGAATCTGGTAGAACATAAAAATCCCACATGTACTTCCATAGACAAATGTAATAAATTGTTACCTATATTTCTTAAAAGTTGCTCTTTAGACTTCATTCAGTACATGCTGGACAGAACAGTGTGTAACATTTTATTTGAAACCACACCTCACTAAATGGTGCAGCACATAATAAATGTGGTTGTGTTTGGGGTGTTTGGTTTTAGGTTTTGTTTTTTTGGTGTTTGTTTTGGTTTGTTGTTTTCTGAGGGTTTTCTGGGGATTTGTTTTGGGTTTGGTTTTTGGTTTTTTGGTTGGTTTTGGTTTGGTTGGTTGTTTTTTAGAAAAGGAATATTTGATTATTTTCTGAAAATTATAGAATCCAATTTTTTTTTTTTTGTCAAGCATACTTTAGCGTTTCTAAATCATTATAAAATTGTGATTCAGTATTTATGGTGTTTATAAAAATCATAAAGAAGGTAGTTTGAAATGGGAGGAGTTCCAGGAGCTGGGAGTAGATGTTGTTTGCTCTGTTCTTGGCCCGGTTCCAGCTGCCCTTAGTCAGATGAGGAGGAATTTGTGCAGAATGCCTCCAGGTCCGGTTGTCCTGTGTCCTTTCCTAGGGACAGCTCAACCCTCGATCCTATGGAGTGTATGGACACAGCAGAAGAACAGAGAGTACACAGTCCTCCAGCCTCATTAGTCCCCAGAATCCATGTGATTTTGGCACAGAAATTACAACACATTAACCCCTTACTGCCTGCCTGCCTTAATGAAGAGGAGAATAAAACCTGTGAGTACCTGAACTTGACCTCTCTGAACACATAAGTGCATGATTTCCTAGCACATGTGCACTAATCCTTCTTTGCTCAGACACAAAGGCATCAGTGACAGGGTTTGAATTTAAACCTTGTCAAACAGAGGAACTATTCAACACTACAGAACGGGACAAGATGCAAGTGTTGTGTTTATGTGATGCTTATGTGTTTATTTTTCTGAAATAAGTGTGATTTATAGAAAACTTGTTTTTGCATTCTGTGTGCCCAAGGATTTTACAGAGTTGTTCTGCCATAAGATTTTATTTGTTTTCAAATGGAGTAGCAAATTGCTGGAAAATTAGATTTCCAGTGACGACAAAAAACGTACCAACAACATAAAAATCATAGTGCTGTGAAGAAAATAAGGCAATTCTGTTTGCAAGCAGCTATGTTACTCCTTGTGGCCTGGTTGGGTTTTTTTTGTCATTGATTGTGGCATGCAAAACTCTAATTGCTATTTATCATTTTCATCCTTGCATGCCTTGTATTGGTTGTCCTGAGCTGTGTTTTGTGTAAAGGGTTGGGTTTGGGTTTTTTTGCCTTTAATATAGTATGGGTAGGCTATCAGTTTTAGAAATTTGGCTCCAAACTTTACAAACTTCTGCAAATGCATTACACAATATCTAATTAAAAAAAAAAAATAAATAAAAGGAAAGCATTTCAGAGGAAACATTGAGTGACTCAGGTTATCCAAAAATAGTAATTACTCAGTTGGAAAACCAATGAAAGTTGGTTTTTCATAGACTGCTTTGGAGTAACCATTTTTTCTCCATCAAACTGTAATGGTCAGTAAGGTTTATGTAGAGGGAGGAGGGTGAGGAACAGCACATTTTCTGACATTTGTTGTCTTCTGCTCTTTTATCAGTTGTTTCTAATTTCATGTCTGAGCTGTCACCTGTGAGAGCAGAGCTGCTTGGGTTCCTCACCCATGCCCTCTTAGGAGACAGTTTGGCTGCTGAATACCTTATATTGCATCTCATCTCTACAGTGTAAGTATTTAGATGTTTGCTGAGAATTTATATTTTCATCTTTTAAAAGAAATCTCCTTTTATGGGGTTCTTCACCATTCTGCAAATAAATGACAGAAATAGCTTATTCCAGTAGTACTTTGTCCAGCTAGAGTTGTCCTCTTACAATAGACACAGTGAACAGATTTCGTTGTCTGAAATAACAGTAAGTTTTATTAAAAGGCCAGTTTTGTGGCAGTATCCTTTCAGTGTTCCTTTAAGAGTTGGACAAAATCTCCAATATACATTAAAATACACTTTTAAACAGAGGTATAAAAACATCTTTTTATCTCTAGCTTCTTTTATTGAGTAGGATATGCATCTGACTTACTCAAAGACAGCAGTTAGTAACTGCAATAATTATAGTTTAGGTATGAAAGGGTACTTTCTGGGAATTTGTTTAATTAAATGTAGACATATGTTTAGTGGTAAGTTCAAGTGACCCCCATTTAGCACATGTCAGATATTTACCACCTGAGCTGATGCTGCAGCTGAACATGCAGGCGTTGTGATGTATCTTCGTGGCTGATTAATTTGTGTAACGCTCTCCTATGTTGGTTTAAACTGTCACTGGATGAAGCAGCAGCATCCTTTGACTCATTAACATTTCAGGTGTGAAACTTCAGACAATATGTTTTGATTAGCCTAAGTATAGTCATCGGGCTCAAATTTAATTTTAGTCTTTCTCCAAAATGAAAATGGATTCCAATTTCTCTTTTTAAATAAGTAATTTATTTTTGTTTTGTAAATAAACCATTTATTTTATGGTTTTCAAAAATTCCATTCTACTACAAAGTGAATAGTACAGCACATATTTGTTTAACAGAAGTGTTCACAGAGCTGTAACTGGACTCAGCACCTTTCCTCTCATACCTGCAACTGATGTGTAAAAAGCCATAAGATATTTCTCAGCCTCAGTGGGACAGGTGGTATCAGTACAGATCCAACCTTAATGCCCTGGCTACAAAATTATCAGCCAACAGGATTTATGGTGGGTTTGTGATTGCAGTCTGCCCTGAACCCTCGTCCCCATGTAAATATAAGTACCTCAGTGTCAGTATGTGGGGTTTTTTTATTCTATGTACACTTCATTCTTTCTAGTGGGACTGTGAATGCTCTAACACTTAGACTAGAATGTGTTTTCTCTCTTAGCTGATATCACAAAAAAGTTGAAAATTTGTCAAGAATGGGGAGAAGATATACAGTGAGAAGAGGGAGAGGAAAGCTGAGGGCAGGTAAAGGAAATGAACAAGTGTGATAAGGAGGGACATTGAGATTGGGCAATGAGAAAGGAAAAGGGTGAAGGAATATGTTTCCTGAGTAACAATAGAGCACAAGGAGAACAGAATGTCTGGAAGGCACATGGAAGGATCTCAGTAAGGATCTATAAATGTGCAATGCTGCAAAGCCTTCCACAGCAGCATTCAGCCTAGCTTAGCTCCTTGGAAGAAGAAAATGTGGCTGCTGCTTATGTATCTCTAAGTATTGAAATCTTGGTAGTTATGAGAGACACTGCACAACACACCAGCTGATTGATTCCTGTACTCAGGTAACCAGACACGTGCCTCACCTGTGGCTTTTGGTTTAGGTATGCAAGGAGAGATGTGCTTCCTCTGGGGAAATTCACAGTCAACTTGAGCGGGTGTCCAAGGAACAGCATCTTCACAGAGCACATATACCGCATCATCCAGCAGCTGGTTCCTGCAGTAAGGATCACAGCACTGATGTGCTTTGGTATTTCTGATGGTAGATGTTGGAGTGATTGTTCCAACCAAATAAACAACACTTTGGGTTTTTGTAATTTGCTATTCTTGTAGAGAGCAGATAAAAATGCAGATGTGGCTTTCCTGTCAGCTGAAGTCTCTATTTACCTAGTCATCTAGGATGAATATGGAATAAAATCTTATCCCCATAGTTACTAAATGGACACACAGATGCTGTGTACTTTATTTTATCTTTCTGGATTGACATGTTTAGACATTTAGGTCATTTAATTATCATGCTGTTACTGCTTAACCCCAAGTTTGTGGAAACTTTGCAGAAAAATCATAGTGATTCAATTTGGGGTCGTAATAATTGTATTGCTGCAATAAATAATTTGGTTTTTGGGGTTTTTTTTACTCATCCTAGATGTGTAATACAGGTGATGAGTTCTTAACAGCATCATTTTCCTTTGGGAATTTTTATTTTTTTAAGTATTTAGCATTTGGACATTTGGGATAAAATATCTTCTATATTGTGGCAATAAGTTTTGTTTCATTTACTGTGGAGGTTCAGCTTTTGCTAAAGGAAGCAGTGTTTGCTAGGGAACCTGGAGGAGGGGAAATGCGCTGATCAGTTTCTTTTCTCCTCGCAGTCCTATCGCCTGCAAATGACCATTGAGAACATGAACCACTCGCGCTTCATCCCACACAAGGACTACGCAGCCAACCGCTTGGTCAGCGGGGTCCTGCAGCTTGCCAGCAACACTTCCCTCGTCGTAGATGAGACTCAGCTTGAGCAAGGACAGCTTGATGCAACAGGTAGACATTTTTTGGTTTAAAAAAACCCCAAAAACATCTCATCTGGAAGGTTATTTTAAGACAGTAATGCTAATTGTGACCCATTGGTAACTTTCTATTACAAAACTTTCTGACTTTCTATTAAAAACTTTTTGTGGTTTCCAAACCTTGGGGTTTCCAAACCCCTCTTGGGTTTTTTTTTCCTTATTTTATTTTCTGGAATTTCCTAGTATTTTGCTCAGAAATGCTTATATTGAGTCAAAATCTCTATCCCAGACCACAAATGACCAATGAAACAAGATAGTTCCTTGGTTAGTCTAGCTTTGTTTGCATTGTAGAGAACTCTAGACAGTGTCTTTGACACTTGGTGGAAAAGGCCACTGATTTGGGTAAGTGTTTAGACCAAAATACCTCTGATTCATTAGAATGGCCTTTCAGTTTCCTGTGATAATGAACAAAGAAGTGGGGGAAGCACATGCTGCTAGTTTATGCTTTATACTTTTACTGTATATATGGAAACCATCTCTGAAAACCTAAAAAAACATCCCTAAAAACTGGACATTAAAAAAAATAGTTATTACTGTGTGGAACAGAATGATTATTCCACCTTATAAGCTGATGTAATACTTTGTAGTATGCTTTCTACAGAGCTTTGGACAGTCAATTATAACCTACATAAAAGAGGTGAGTTGCAGTATTTCTTACAAGTTCAGTAACTGGAGAATGCATAGCATGGATATCTGTGGTGATTCCAAGGAAAGAAGAATAGGAAATCACTGGAAGTGACTTTATTTTAAAATAAAAATGCTTTCTTGAGAAACTTGCTGGACTGTGTGATGCTGTAAGCCTGTTGGGTCTCCCTAGAGCACCAGTACCAGGCCCCCTTCAAGCACTTTGTCTGGCAGAGCTAGTGAGGTTCAAAATTTACATTGATTCTATTTAGAAACACAATCCCTTTTTTTCTTTTTTTTAATTAAAAATTGTTCATTGAAATTAGTTACTTGTTTTGGGGTCTTCAGGGTTTTTTTTGTTGCTCTGCTTTAGTGAAGTTACAACATCTCACTAAAGAGAACAGCAAAACTAGCAGAAATCTTGGCATTGTGTTTCCAAAAAAAAATCAAAACATGAAAAACTCCCATTTACAGAAAAATCTTGCTGTGCTGGTTTATAGGTTTTCTAAAATGTTTGTTGTTAATGTCTTAAAAACCTCAAAATTTAATGAAAAGTAATATTTTAAATATTATAGGTTGCAGGTAAAAAAAGGCTTGTTCATTTTATTTCATTTCTCTTGGTGTGATGTTGTTCTCTACTGAATTTAGAGTAAAAAAGTAAGAATTTTTAATTTCTTTGTGAACAAAATTTAACCCTAGAGAGGAGTAAGTACCCTCAGATCTTGTAGTTGGTTTGGAACTCTTGAATGTTACACTCAGAGATTTCAAAGGGGAAAATGTCCCAGAAGTAAACCATAATATTAAATTTGCCTTTATTTATAGCATAGTAAATTAATACTAATTCATTAAAGGCAAAACCGTAACAGTAGATGTGTCATTTGATGCAATAACATTGCTGAAGAGAAATCTGAATTGCTGGGTAACATGTTGGTGTTTCAGAGGGGGAATTCCAACAGTTAACCAGTTAATTTGTCAATCTTAACTTGCTAGATTTTAAATAACTTGGTTCCAGGTAAGAGAAAAGGGACTTTTATAACAGTTAGGCAAAATTATGATGTCTTTCAGCTCTTCTGGTCTTGCCTTTCTACTGTGTTCTTTATCCAGCAAGATGTTTTGGGGTTGGGTTGGTTTTTTTTTCCCCTCTCAACTGTTAAATTACACTTTGTCAGTTAATTGGTAGTGTTTTGTCCTCTTTTGAGGAGAGGTTTTTTTCCTGTAAATACTTATCTGGCTTTGTAAGACTGATGAAGACATTAGGTATTAACACATATACTGGGCCTTATAAAATTTAGGCTTGAAATCCTTCAAGAATTCTTAATTTTGCTCTTAAGAAATGGTTGTCTGTATCTGGAAGCCACCACAGACACAAGAAGAAACAGGATGCTTGCAAGAATTTTTCTACCAGCTGCTCATTAAAAACAGATTTGGGGGGAAAAAAGAAAAAATCAGGTCTGACATTTGTTTAGGTCCAGTGGTCGGAGAATTTGTTCTTGTTTTTCTAGGTGTACACAATGTGACAGCACTGGGTAATCTGATAACTTGGCAGAAGGTGGATTATGACTTCAATTACCACCAGATGGAATTCCCATGCAACATTAATGTTCTCATCACTTCAGAGGGCCGATCGCTCCTACCGGTATGGCAAAGTCTGCCTCAGTTTGGGGAATGATTACAGTTGGTAGCTTCTCATTCCAGAGAGAAGGGAGGACAGGAAGACTTGTGATCAGGGTTGGATATGATACCAGCATTAGTTCTCACTCCTGGCTGCAACCAGGCCAAGAACCTGCTCAGAGGAGAACCAAGAGGTTGAGCTGCCCTCCTCCTTGGCCGAACGGGACACTGATGGCAAGGCAGCACCCAGAGTTATTAATGGAGATCCTGGTGCTGGGTAAACCCTGCAGCTGCACTGCTGCTCTCAAAGCCTTATTCTCCTACCATAGTTTCTGAGGTGATGGGCACCTGAATAAAGAGCAAGAGATCTGGCATTGACACTAGAAAAACTGAGTAGCCTAAGCTTAGAAATACCTGATCTCTTGCATTCCAGCTGGAGGAACTGAGCATTTGCTCTCTTGCCTCTAGGTGAAACTGGCTCCTGCTTGAATAAAGACTTCATGCTGGTTTTCAAAAAAGGAACCATTAGATATTTAAAGAATGAATTGTCTTACCTTAATTCTGGGAAATAGTGACTTCTGGTGCTTTGGAGATTAAATTACTCTTGGAATAGGAAAAAAAAAAGTAGGATGTGGAAAAAAATGATATGTAATTTTATTTTTCAGTCAGATTGCCAAGTCCACTTGCAACCACAGATAATTCCACCAAACATGGAAGAGTATATGAGCAGCCTCCTAACTGCAGTGCTCCCTTCTGTGCTGAACAAATTTCGGATTTATCTAAGTTTACTGAGGCTGCTGGACTACAGTATATCTGACGAAGTGACCAAGGTATGGAAGACTTCACTAATATGTTTTCAACTGTGTATTCAGATAGCAAGCAACTTAATAGAAAGTTCTTGTACTTCCCCATTGCTCTCCCTGTCAGTGATTCTCCTTGAAGCTTTCTAAAAACCAAACACAGAAGCATTTTCTTGTCTTGAATGTGCCTTCAAGGATTTGTGCTCTTGAGTATTTCACTCTTTACCTGTACCCTGCTTTCTAAGACTCATTTGGAAAACTTTACAAAGATGAGAATGAGCCTGTGTTTACTCAGGCTCACTTCCTGACAACAATGAGTTGAAATGTTTCTCCTGTACTCTAAGAGTTGTTATGGTGTTTAGCTCCTTAAAAGCTTATTTTGTAGTGAAGCTTCTTTTTTGCCACTTCAATGCGTGCCGTGTCGTTTATAGGCAGTAGAAGAAGACTTTGTAGAAATGCGTAAGAATGACCCTGAGAGCATAACAGCTGATGATCTGCACAGAACTCTGCTGGTAGCCAGGTGGGTAGGTGCTGTTTGTCCTCACTGAGGACTTTCTAGTGACCTGCTAAGGAATTAAACCACTGCTCATAGTCTGCAGTTTGATGGGAGGTGTGTGAGGCTGGTCAGCAGTCAAACGATGGAATCATCCCTTGCTTCATTCCCCTTGGCACAGATTCTTCTATAAGCAAAGTATTTCCCTTCCCCTTTCTTCCCATGCTTTCTAGTTCATAGGAAACTGAAAGAAAACTGGTTTTGTACTCAATTATCTTATCAAACCTGACATGTGAACAAGCTCTTACTTAATTGCTGTTTGTGCTCATGTAGGTTCCTGTCTCTCAGTGTGGGGCAGACAACGCTGTCAAGAGAGAGGTGGCTGAGAGCAAAACAACTGGAGGCGCTACGTAAAGCCAGACTGCAGCAGCAAAAATGTGTTAATGGCAATGAACTTTAATATTCTGTGGAATGTCGCTATAAAAATTTGTCTAATCCTAGGTGGAACCTGTACTAAGATTGGAATATTGTTTATACCAGTTTTTGTAGATAATTTATACTGAAAAGTTATGGATATTTACCCTTGCAGCCTGAACACACTTAACTCTGTTCAGCCAGTTAAACATATTTTATGAAATTTTTTTGGAGCCTGTTTTGTAATTGAAAATTGGTAACCATGAGCAAATTGTTTGATATTAAACTTTAATATTGAAGTTGTGTAAACTTATTTCCTTTAATAAGAAGAAAATTTAACCCAGAACCTTTCATACATAGCAGTAATTAATAGGTTCTATTCTGGAAAAAAATTGTGATATATTTCTTGAATGGCTGAATTTTGAGGATCAGAGGTTTTGGCCAGCCAGCAGCTGACAGAAACATTGACTTTAGGATCTAGAACTGTTGTTCCTGTGAGCTGAGGCACTTTGCACTCATTGTAGCAGTGTAATAGTGATGACTGTGGTACAAAGAGTGGGACAAGGTTCCAGGATGGAATACATCTTTATTGTACTAAAACCACACCTAACTTCTCAAATCTCTCTAATGAGCTTTATCCTAGCACCCCAGTTTCTTAAAAAGCCTTGACTGTGGAATTGGTGATACTCACATAAACCATACCTGACTTTAGATCTGCAGTACCAGCAATGCACTGTGGTTAAATGGTTTGAATAATGTCAGTGAGGCATGAAGAATGGTGGCTGCATATCTCATTTGTGCTGTACAGCTTGAGCTGGGTGGCAGAGGATGTGCTGCCCCTGCTGTGACTCGCAGAACTAGTTTCACAAGGGCAGTTTAAGTAGTGAACTGTTAAATCAATGTAGTGTCAGTAATCCAGGACTGTACTGCAGTCAGGCTGTCCCTGTGGAGCCAACCTCTGAAGCAGTAGTGGAGCCCATTCTAGATTTTGCTGCAATTAATCATTTTTCTGAACAAGCAGAAAAGCTCCTCCCAACCTGCCCTGGAGCTGATGCCACTTTTACTTAGTGCTCTCTCCTTATTACCACTGCATGACCAGGAACCCCCTTTTTTTAACTCCATTTTTCCTACTCTAACCATGACACTGTGTTTCACTGCACAGCCCATCTCAAAATGTTCTTTTTATGACTGCTCACTAAGAATAATTTGAGTATTCTGATACACAAAAACTGTTTATCTTAAACTTCAGTCAAGTTCAATGCTCTTTTAAGTAATTTACAACATGTTTCTTTTTTTTGACCACTAAAATGAATATTGATGGTTTCAAATACTTGTGCCAAATTAATATAAAGTGAAACAACTATAAAAAAATGTAGGAAGAAGATGAAGTGTCTCCTCAGCAGGCAGCCTGGCTGGAACACAGAGTTAGTTTGTAAGGTTTTTTCTTTTAGTGCTGCTTAGAGGGTGGTTTTGTGCATCTTGCCCTGGATTATTTGAGATGCTCCAGTATTGCAGAAGTATTGGACAATTCACAAGATACTTTTAGCTCACCAAGCAGAAGGAGGAAGATGTACCCCAGAGTATTCACTAAGCCACATTTTTTTAAATATAGGAGTGACTTTATAGCTATTAATCCCCTTGCCCTACAGGACTCTTAGGCTGTAGAAGCCATAGGGGGTTTGCACAGATCGGTTTCTCTTTCTCCTGCCAAAATAATGGCCAAGTATTTGGTATTTCCTCTTCCTCCTCCAGAGCCTTTGCAAGTACCAAGGCTTAGGCAGTTTTTGAGGACTGTCCTCATAACTGTGTCTATGACTTGGTTTCCTTTTTCCTCTCCTGAGGCCAGTGCAGTGCTAGAAGAGGATAAAGAACAGCAGTTGTTTATGTCTGTACCTGCAAAGAGGCCAGAGCCAGGCTGGTTCCAGTGGTGCCCAGCAATGGGACAGGAGGCCACAGGCACAAACTGAAACACAGGAGATTCTGCTCTGCACATCAGGAAACACTTTTTGCTGTCAGAGTGGCTGAGCACTAGAAGGGGTTGCCCACTCTAAGTGTGGTAGAATCTCCATCTTTGCAGATATTCAAAAGCCACCTAGATATGGTCCTGGGTAACCAGCTCCAGGTGGCCCTGCTTGAGCAGGGGGGTTGGACTAGATGACCTCCAGCAGTCCCCTCCTACTTTAACCATTCTGTGACTTCAGCCAGATAAAGTCAACGCAACCCACCCATCTTTGAAACTTAAAACCCCAGAACCCTGCAGTGCCACATCCCTTAACATCAGATGCCAAAAACCATCCTTTGAGGCCACTTTTTTTTATTAAAATATTTCATGTATATTGCTCACATTAAAATACAGCAGTAGTTTAATTTTAAATATAGCCACAAGTATAGACACTCAAAAAAACCCAAACCCACATCACTTTAACAAAACAAATAAATAAATCCCATTTGTTTATCAAAGTTTCAGACCATCAGGGTTAGATGATGATAATTTCAGACACACTAGAGGTCCTAAGGACACCACTACCCTACCCCTATGACACTATTTCTCTTGGAACACCACGTGCAGCCTATCTACAGTACATGGACGAGAACACCGAGGCACTGGGGCTGGAGGGGTGGTTGTTGTTACAAACCACGGCATAGTAAGATCCTGCTTTACAGTAGCTTTTGGATAATGTCCTATACTGGAATGGCATGGCAAGGCATCTCTGGGAAAGAGTAACTTGGATAGATTTCACCTTTTGACACACACAGATAAGGGGGTTTTTAATCCAATTCCCAGCATGATTGGATGCTTAGGCTTATCCTGCAAGTATGCAAAGCTTGAGTTGGTAATGAATTTGGTTTTGATTAGATGCTGACAACTATGAGCTAATACAACACTGATTTTATGACACAGTACACTTGCCTTCTGTTTTAGAAGTTATTTGGAGTTTTGCATCTCAACAGTTAGAATAATTTAGAAAAAAATAATCATAGCACAGAGGGACACAATGCCTGAAGGTCAGGGATCTGACTTGTCTTGCTTTATAGAGACAAAAAAATAGAGCAAATTGCCAGGAATTTGGAGAAAAAGGAACCAGGAATAGCTTTAGCACGGGCAAGACAACTGGAGAACACTTGCTTCCTTTCCCCTCACCTCAAAACAAGTGAGAAAAAAAAAATCTACAAACTAAATTTGCACTGCAGGATCGTGGATATTTCACACTGGATCTGTACGCTTTGTCTTTACTGAAAGTGTCCCAGGATGTGTGGAAAGCAAAGGAGAGCAAAAAAGAAATCTTAATTTCTGGTTAACATAATTAAGTTCAACAAAAACCGCATCAATTCCCATTGTAGAGGCACAATTCATAGAAAGCTGCATCTAAAACTTCAATGGAAACAAGTAAAAATACTAGTCCAAAAATAAATAAAGTGTAATTTACCAGTAAGTTATTTTGCTGGTGCAGTGCAAGGTAAGTAAGGTCATAAAAGTGCAGCACCACCTTTTCAGTAGAAATACTTTCTATGTAAGTCAGAAGAGCTACAAAATTAGTCTCCAAAAATAACTGTGCAACACATTGAAGATAAACAGCATGCTTATGAAATCCCAGTGTCTAAGCTACCTGTTTAAATATGGTTAAATACCGTTCTTTTGTCTCAGCTGCCCAAGGGAATTCTGAAGCTTGGTCAGAACCAAATTCATTTGCATCTCTCACTTCCTGTAAACAAATTATCTATATTATTGATCCCAGTATTGAGTAGCAGTTAATGCCACAATGAGTCCTGATATATATATATATATATTTTAGTATTGTATTAAAAGCCACAGTTAGAAGAACACTTCCTAAATTAGCAACTAGATTTGAATTATTCTTGTCTGGCATTGCGTAAACATTTCTTTCAGTTCTTTTTGTTTGATTTCATTTATAGTTTCTGAGTCTGCAGGGCTTTTCTGGACCTTTGCCACAGCAAAATTAATCCCTTGAGTCAATCCTGCTTGTGTGATGTTAGCAACCTGGACCATGGAACTGCGAATTTTAGCAAAAGGAGATACAGCTCTGCTGCTGCTGCTGTCAGCTGGAGAAGGAGTCGTGTGGAGTCCCGTCTCAAGGGTACCAGAGACAGATCCTGGGCTTTGATGAGATTTAGTGAAGTCAGTCCCACCAACAGCTAAGAGCTGAGGATTTGGCTCAGAAGACTGTACATCCAACTTAGATGGCCTGGAAGGAACGCCCCCGATAGCTTCAGCCTTGGTTTCTCCCTTCTTAGATGTATTATTGCTGGTTTGATTTATTATGTGATGGGGCTCTTGAGAGCCAGCCTCAGCCTCCAAAACATCTGTCATCTTATTCTCAGCATCATGCACAAACCTCTGGCAGTACACATCGATAGGTTTAGCAAATTCCATCTCAGCATCATCACCAGAAGGCATGGGTGTGTCCTCAGAGCCAGGCCGGCTCGCCTGGGAGACGTGGATCTCGGACGGGACGTGAATGCTGATGGTCATGTCCGTGCTGCTTACGGACTGGGACCGACTGCCCAGCCGGGGAGCTGAGGCAATGATACCACAGCTAGGCAGCACATAGTCTGTCTGCCCTATGTTCTCCAGAGAGTCAGTCAGCTGGTTGTCCTCATCAGACTTAGAATTAGTCAGGAAATCATCAGAATGGAATGAATCATTATCTGACACTTCTGTATCGGATTCAGGATGGACTTTAGTATCTACCACTGGATTCTCTAAAGTTTCAAGGCTACTATCTGATTTCCAAAGATTCACTTTCAAATTTGGTTTTAAAAAGTTGACTTTCATGTCAGGTTTGGTGAAGCTGCCTAACTTCCGAAGATTGCTGATGTTCACATTGGATTTGGTTTGTTTCACTTTCTGATTGAGAGATGAGAACTTGCTCAGTAAATAATTCTTGCCTTGGGCCAGGGACCCTCTGTTCTGAGACCGAATGCCAATGATTTCTTCATGAGGTTTACTGCTTTTCCTGGAAGAAAAAGGAAAAACAAAATTCTAATGTACAATCAAGGCAGTTTCATTTATAAACACCAAGTATTTACCATCTTCCAGTCCATTTCCAGAACACAGATGGACATTTTAGTAACTACATTATCCTTTCCTTACATCATTGTACCCATATAAGCTAATCAAATTCAAAACAACAAAAACAAAGGAGGGTTGCTACAGAATGGAAGCCAAAGAAGGGGAGAAGGAAGCTCCTGAAAGCATTTTTAGGTGTAGATAAAAGTGGATTTGAATTCTCTATATTTGTAACCCTGACTTTGTGTGTGCTGGACTCAGTAGACACAGTGAACAAGTATTCAGTCTTCAGTACCTGTACAATAAAAAGCAAGATTTTCTTGCTACACTTTCTACTCAGCTGGGAAAAGAAGCTGAAATAGTAGCCCAAGAATCAAATGCAGAATAAAGTTACTGAAATACGTGTCCTAATAGTTTTTGCTTGCCAGTTTACAGTTGTGCCACACAACACATTTTCTAGCAGTCCATACTGATCTGAACTGGAAGGGTCTGAAATAACGCAACAGATCACACGTGAACTGACAAAATGTGAGAAACTTCAGACAGCAATTCTCTCTTCTTTCTACTCCACTGCCCTTTGTAAATTATTTCCTCACTGTTAGCCAATATTTGTAGATTAAGGTTACTTCTGTTGAATTGCTGACCATTGACTCATTAGAGAAAGTTATCTACAAAATTCTAGTAAGTACTTTTAATTATCAACTGTGTTTTCATGTGCCTGTTTCTCTGACCAGGCTTGCAAAACGAGACCTTCTGTGCCATTCTGACTAACACTTGGTAGTTCAGCAGTTTAACTTCACTTCTTCACACAAGACATCTAATGTTACCTGGATTCATTAAACACTCAACCACAGTGGAATCCCAGCCAGATTTAGACTTTAGGTTGCCCAAAAAAGTTGTGGACGCCCCCTCCCTGGAAGTGTTGATGAGGCTTTGAGCAACCTGGTCTAGTGGAAGGTGTCCCTGCTGATGGCAGGGGGGTTGGAACTGGATGAGCTTTAAGGTCCCTTCCAGCCCAAACCATTCTGTGAGTCTATGATTCACAGGTTGTCTTTTTTACTACAAGAAGCAGACACTAAGTTCAGATAGGAAAAGTTAAATTGACAAACTAATACAAACCCTCTGAATCACAGTATGTTATTTACATGTGGCAGTGTATATTTTCTATGAGCACATGTGTATAAAATACTATTCTTGCTTATACTTTTAGATAAGCACCTGCAGACAGTTTTTATTGGAAGCAGCATATGGACAAATTAACTCCTAGCACAGCAGCTAGATACTGACATTTCTTTTAGGCATCACGTATATGGCTGTTAGCAGGTACTGTGAGCCACCGAGAAGAGAGCAAAAGTGGGACACAGAAGATTCACATCATTTAAGTACTCACCTCTCTAGCTTTTTCTCAATAATGGGCACATCTAATCCCATGGCTTGCTTTGTGATTCTCAGCATCTCTGCAATGCACTGAAGAGTATCTGAAATCCAATTAGCAGCCTGTCAGACCCTTAAAAAAAAATCCCTTACAATCTCATATTCCAAAATCTAAAGTTGGACTTATTTCCTTGTAACTTAATTAAGTTTGTTTGGTTTTGTTTTTTCTTTTTTTCAATTCTAATTTAAAGTTTACAAAATAAGTTTAAAGAACAGACTCTCCTTAAGCCCCAAATACTGGGTGTAAGTGAATCACTGCCACGATTCATTTGTGGAAGGAAGAGAACCAATTATATTTATCCTAACCCTTGTTTACAAAACTCAGTGCTCCAGGTAAGAAGTAATATTTTTCCCTTATTAGTGTTCATTTCATTCAGTTAAACAACAAGCAAGAGCATTTCTAGACATTGATTTCACTAAATAAATCTTTTTCTTCCACTTTTTATGAGCTAATTTTAAATTCATTTTATCAGTTTTTGGAGCAAGATCTGGGCATGGAAATGTCTCAGTTCTGGAGAGACATGCTGCTTTAAAACCATACATGAAAATTACTTTTCTTTGTATCAAAACAGTAACATTCCAGTGTTCACACAGTAAGCCACATACAGGGCTCTTTTGTTGGATCCCCACCCAGCTGGATTATACTAAAATTCATCCCTCAGAAGTTATTCTAAGAGCAATGGAAGAAGTGTTTCCTAGAGAAACACTAGCACACTGAATACACTTTTATGTGTAAAGCTTTTACACATGAAACAAACCTTTTCCATCCTCTTCTGGGTTGCGTACCACAGCTCTCAGAGTGTGGAAATACCCACTCATTTCTTTGTATTTGTAATGCAGCCTCATGCAAGAGAACTTGGGTTTGCCAAAGAGAGTTGGCTCAGGCCCTGGGAAATAAACCAGGATATCAGAAATCTTCTTTAAACAAACACTGAAAGAGATATTGCAAAGACTGTACCTAAAGGTATGGAAGAGTTGACAGTCTCTTTTAGCATCAAGAGCTTCATGTTTGCTTTAGAGTAGGACAGACATTTTAAAGGAAAGATTTTCACAGTAACTAAACAATCAGTTACTTACAAAAGCAATTAGACTCTGTGTATGTCTTACAACTCAGCCTGATTGTTTAGTATATCTATAACATTAAACAGGGTTTTTTTTGTTGCTATAAGGTATTTGTTCTAGATGTTTCAACTACATTCTGTATGTCAGGATGTACTATGGATCTCCACAATACAGAAGTGAGACAGATGTTTCCACTGAACTCAGAAATTGCACACAGATAGTGAAAGTGACAGTAAGGAGATGATGAAATTACTATGCACTGTGTAATGAAGGATTAAACTTTACTGAGGGGGACACACACTGAGGGCCACACAAAAATTTCCCCCCCTTCTCTCCAACTGGAAAAGTGTTAAAGATGTGGTATCTTTGACTTTAGAGATGAAAAAGGTGTTCCAGTTTTTCATCTCTAAAGTCAAAGATACCACTTCTTTATCTACTTTCAGCTGGATTTAGCCTGCAGATGTTACATTCTTTAGTCAATAAGTTAATCAGCATAACAAGATAATTTCATAATAGTACATTTCTTATCAGACCTGGATAAATAAGAGGGGTTTTTTTTTAAAAAAGCTATGAAACAGACCTAAAGTACAATTCAGAATCATCAGCTGTATTTGGATCAAAGAAAGAGTGCACTGAATACAGAGACCTGTGATTCATTATAGAAGTTGATCAAATTGTTATTGCCATTTGATAAACAGTGAGATTTGTTTTGATGAATCCATGGGGTTTTTTTAAGAGTTTGAAAGAGGGGAAAATGTTAGAACCCTACCAGGGACCAAAGTTTCCATTTCAAGCAGTAGCAACAGAGAGGACTGGGAGAGAACACAGACTCAACTTTGGCAGCTGTTATCAGCAAGAAAGCACATTTCTGGCTCTGGTGGACTACACAGGATACTGAGGCTGGCTGTTTCAATGGATTTGTAGGGTGCTTTAGTAAGTGCTCAAGCTATTGTCAAGAGCAGTCAAGAAAGATACATGGTGACCATGTTCTTACCTATTTCTATTTTTTCCAGAACTTCAAGACTTAACCTTTGGTACTGATTCACCTTGTCGATTTCATCATCATAACTAGGAAAAAAAAGAATCAGAATTTAATGCTTCTTACTAATCTAAAACAAAGCTACTAGAAATAAACTACACATAGTAAGAGAAAGTGGTAACTTACTAGGCCACGTAGTAGGCAGAATTAGAGAGCAACAGCAGAACATCCACGTCCTTATGAGTGGCATCAATAAGACTAAGGAAGGGGAAGAAGAAGAATGAATACAGGGGAGGTGGTTTTATTTGCACAACTGCAACCCACCCCCAGTGTATTTCAGGGACACTCTTTTACAGCTGAGGGCACATTACAGCAAGAGGTTTCAATTATGGCACATTATCTTACGTGATGCTGCTACCTCTTCACAGCCACTGAAAAACCAAGTTAGGTGAGACACTTCACAAGCCAAATCATGATATGTCATTAGAATTACCACAGAGTAAGTGGATCCATGTAAGCAACACTCTTTTTACACTCCAGGTTTACCTAATAGCTCAAATAGGTCAGCAGTGGGTCCAAAAATAAATAGAAAACACAGAAGCTACTAAAAATGCTAACAGAGAAATGGAAAAATATCTCAGACTCAGTTAAGGTGATGAGTCTGTGCTCTGAATAGCTATCATAACATCCTGCCTTGCTATTTTTAGATGCTGAAGTTCAACCTCCAGAAGATCTAACTACTATTTTTTTTTTTTTACAAGTTAGTGAACTCTGAACTTGATAAAGACCCTTATCAGTGAAGAGTTTATGCTCACTACTCTTCATTAAAAGAACTAGGTTTTCCTACTACTGATGCATCACACAAGAATTTAATCTGATCACATATGGCTTTGAGGTCAAATCACACTTTACAAAGCAATAGCCAACAACAGCTCCTCAAACAGCCCCAGAACTAAGGGTCTCTTCATGGTGCCTACAAGATTTTGGCAATATTAACTGAATGCACACATTTCCAGGTGATATCTCAAAGGTAAGTCCAGCATGCACCATTTTTATGGCACTTTGGGAAAAGCACATGTTTAGAGCACCTTTCCTTTTACAATCCATTCTACAAAACTGCCCACTTGTATTCTGTTTTAACACATCAGCTATCAAATTAATTTAACATCAGTAGCAATTAACAGAGGTGTCATAGCAGCAGCTGATCAGCTATGACTTTATCCAACAAACCTTGGATCACAATCAATAAGTGCCCATCCTCCATGGAATTTTTCATCATCTGGCAAGAGCAGTTTCATGTAGCTCTGTAACAGCTGGCTGATCAATTCCTGATGGCTTCTCAGGTTCTCCTTGTGCAGGGCTTCATGCTCTTTCTCTTTTGTAAATATGGAGTAAAGATCCTCTGTTACAGGGATACCCTGCATCAAATCTAAACAAAACACACAAGATATCAAACAAGGAACCAACAGGTAATGTGATACACAGCAATGGTCTGTTGATTACTTTGAAAATGCCTTCCAAATGTTTAATAATTGACAACACTCTGGCAAAATGGTTACTTATTCTTTCTGAATAGAATGCTGCCTGAAACTGAAAACTCACCAAGTATAACATTATTTTCTCTCAGTGAAAAGCAAGAGTTAACTCACCATTTTAAAAAACACCTACTACAGAAATTAAACTTTGTCTAACAGAGAAATGTTACAAGACAGTTAATGCTAAAAATTAAATTAAGATCAAATTCTACAAGTTACACTGCATGTAATCCCTCTGAACTGGATGTTGTTTAATCTCCAAATGAAGAATGACTGTTTCATATGGTGTCCACTACACAGACATGAACACTACACACACTCAAGGTGCTTTTAAGCTTCAGAAAAAAAATTGGTCAAAAAGATAAAGCCAAGATGATTTCAATAAACTTGTCTAAATACCACAGTTCAGCTTAGTTAAAATTGTTTTCTTACCTATGACTGCTTGCCTATAAGCATCCCTGAAACGATTCAGGTAGTATCTGTTTGCAGAATTGACTCCATCCTTCATTACCCCTGCCAGCTTTCTTTCACCAGTCCTTGTGAAGTCACCCTGTGACACAGAAGATGCGAATCACACTCGTATGCAACTTTGAAATGGCAGCGACAGCTCAAAAGCTTTGGCATTCTGAAACTCAGAACTGAGTAGATGACAACTCAGAAATTGTGTTCAAGTAACTATTTCACACAGAAGTTGAAAATACTGATTTTCAAACAGCATCTACTTCTCATGGCATTGTTTGACTCTGCAGAGAGTCTTCCATGCTTTTGACAGACCTACAATTCTATATCAAGTCCTAATGGGAAACAGTAACCTGGGCACATATGCCAGCTAACAATAAAGCTGAACTTCCAACACATCAGCCACTTGGGATACTTGAACACCTCAAAAACAACCTTATTTTTTGGCCATTAATGTAAAAGGAACACTCCTGCAACAATGAAGAAGACTGGATCTTATTGAAGATGACTTTCATCTTCTCTGCTTCTGCTACCAAAACAAGACAAGAGTAACACACTGAAGGAAAATAGTACATATCCTCCCCAACTCAGAAACAAAATAAAGCTTCTAGGCCACAGAAAGCTTAGAGTTTGAATAAAAAGCAGTTTTGGTAGTTACACTTCATTAGAGGATTCTATTTGCAGAGACACTCTGAACATTGGCTCAGAGGAGTTCTGAAAGCCACATCAACTACTATGAAGAACATATCAAGTGTGTTTCACTTTCAAATTAAAACAAATATCACAATTAAACTACAAAGAAATTTAATCCATGAACCTCAACAGCAAGTAGAGAAATCTTCAAGCAGAATGGCTAAAAATTTAGATCTTAAATCTGAAGCACAGAACTCGGTTTATAAAGTTAAAAATATTGACAATCAATAGAAGTGTGTCAGGCTGGTTTTTTTGGGTTTTTTTTTAAATATTAATGTAATAGACTCAAAGTTCAGTAGAGAGATTTAAAGAGAGATTTAAATGGTAAGCATTTCCACTGTAAAGGTTTTTCCAATCCCAAATACCAGGAATGCTAAAAATTGTTCCACAAGTGACTACACATACAGAAAGGAGCTCAAACTCTACGACTTTTCAAAGTAGCAGGAGTGAAGAGTAAGGAGTTTTGCACCTGATTTCTGATCTTGGTACACAGATTGCTTTACAACCAATTCAGAAAAATGTAACTAATTAATACCACCTTTCTACCTATATATCCTGATCTTCAGTGCTTCAGAGTATTTTTTTAAGTGCTGTAACTGCACACAAGTACCACAACCATGCTTAAATTTAAATGGCAGTAATGCTTAATACAGATCTTAAACTCCTAGCCCAACTATGCTTTGTATCTAGACATGAAAATACCAGAATGAAGTTTAACTACAGCCAGCGCTGCCACAGGACAATGTGGACACTCAAATCTCCTCCAATTCACACTAAGTGGGATATAAAATATTCTTCTATGGAAAGGCCTCATATCTCTTCAAAGCAAAACCATGCAGAATGTTTGGCTAACTTTGCTACATACACAAGAGTTCTCCATTGGCCATAAAACCTGTAACACAACAAACTTCTCATCAGAACAGATACCACTCTTCACCCTTTACCTTTAAGGCTGCTGTGCCAGCATACTGCCGGCTGATGGCATCTCCATTGTTCGCCCATATTATCTGGTAGATCCTATTGCATTTCACTGGCAAAGGCTGTTCTGGTGGCATCACACCCAGTTTTTTGAGCTGGAATTTGACATACACATTAATATAAGGTTTAAGATAAAAATAATTCTCAATATCAGAGCTTGATAAAGGAAATGGGAATGCTTGCCAAGCATTTAATTGTTAAGTTTTATATGATCTTGAAAAGGAATCCGTTCTGCTAATTTCTCAGACTAAATTATTAGAAATTAATCACCAATTCATTGTTAAACATCATATCACTGGATGTAGCAGTAATTTATTAATTATGGATGTAGGAGTCCATATTCAAAAAAATGAGCTGAAGGAAAACAATTTACTCAAAACACAGGAAGTGTTTCTGTTTTCTATAGAGAACGATCAAAAGAACAGACATCACAGAGCTTTAATATGGATAAACAACTTAAAGTCTTCTACTGCAAAGGCATTTGTGACCTCAAAGGTCTAAAAATAAAGAAGTGGAATCTCTTCCCAGTTACAAGAAAAAGCACACCAGATGCTTAATCTTTTGCTTCTAGATTCTAAAGCAAATGTAGTGGCATTACCTTCAAAAGCAAATGTAGTGGCATTACCTTCAAACTTACTCCTCCCCCAAAATAAAACCTTAAATTGACTTCATACTTTGTGTTTATTATTAATGCTTATGCATTTTGGACAGTTACTGTTTAACACTGGTACTGAAAGTAAGATATCTTACTCTTCAGAACAACCAGCTCCTAAGTTCTCCTAAGATAAGTCTCAGGTACAATACAAATACTTAAGTCTTTCTACACACACTAAATTGGTAAAGCAGCACATACATAACTGCAATGTAGCCACTAAATGTCAGGCCAACCACAGGGATAACCTGGACTAAATCACAGGCAAACCTCAATTTACATCCAGTTAAAAATCACTCAAGCACTCTTTGCAAGTTAGATGAAAACTGATACAAGTCTATTTGTTGACTTTGAAAGCTCTATCAAGTTCCCAGCTGAGAGAAAACAAGTCCTGTGGTTCCAAAGAAGTGCAGAGGCAAGGTACATGTAATTCTCAACCTTCCACTTTATGTTAGTCACCTTCCAACGTGCAGGACGTTTCTTAGGATTGCTGGTCCCAGCCCTCATTCCCAGTAATTTATGTCAGTTCATAAAAGCAGATGACAAACAGGAACTGCCAGATATAACAGTTAGAACCATTCATTTTTCATCTTAATGAAGGACCCACTTCATCCTCTATCCTTTGCTGTAAGCACAGCTGGGTTTGTTCATTTTGGGCTGGGCTTTAACTCAGGCTTCGAAGTTTCAGTTACAGCACTATCAAGTCTTCACAAGGGAAGACAATCACCACTGAGCTTCTGTATCAAAAACCAAATGGAGGGGCAGGGCAATGAGGAGGAAGACTAAAGGAAGGACTCAGTCTGTGTAGAAATGCCTTTTCTATACAAGGAGAGTTATTCCAGAGCATAATAGTCAGCCATATGGCATATTTACATCATGAATTAATTACTCCCCTACACACAAAAGAGACAACTAATCTTCCTACCTGCTGCACCACAGTATTTCACTTCAAGCAGCTAAAATAGCATCCAACTTCTAGTTAGATTTTAGTTCTTTAACATCTCATTTGGGGGAGTGATTTCTTTGGGGGAAGGGGTGGTATTTTGCTTTTAAACTTTGTATTACTGCACAACTTAAATGAAAGTGACTAAATCAAAACAAGAGAATTCTCGCCAAGATGTGGACAGAAAGTAATTTCCTCTCTGAAGGAGAAGACTACGCATCACTGGTTTAGAACAATTTTAACTTATTTCAGCTGTACCCATTACTTTCAGCTTCATGGTTCTCCAAGTAGTTTGCAAAGAACCTTTCCAGTACAGGTTATTTCAGCATTTTTTAAACATGTAGATTTCCTTGTGAATACCAAGTTCTGAGGCACTCACTACTTGACAAAGTACATCAGTTATACATGCCTGCTGTTCCATGACCACTCTTGCAATAGCAGCCTGTACAACATTGGTACGATCCAGACAGTCCATGCAGTTAACTCGAAAAATTCCTTCCTGTTTGCAAATCACACCAGCTTGATCAACCCTTGCAAGAGAAGAATAGAGCAAAAGCATACTGAGACACTTAAAATCCAGTGTAATTATTCAGCTTCTACAAATAGTAGAAAATTTTACACATTAAATACTATTTATAGTTTCCCTCATCACCCCAGCCACATCCCACTCAGAATTAACTACTCTTGTTCCAAACTATCCTCCCCTTCTACCTAGGCTAGATACCCAACACACATCCTGTTGAGGCCATAAACTTGATATGTAATGAGATGCTTAATTCAATTTGTACACATATAATAGGAGCTTTCAAGAGAAGGCACTTAATTTCAAAAACTTAGAAACCAACAGTAGTGACAGTGACACTTCATAAACCACACACCAAGTGATATATAGTAACTGATGAAAGACTGCAGCCATACTCATCCCCAAAATGCACTAGCTTTAATTAAGGTTAAATATGCCTACTGTTTTCAATAGTGAGCTTGGCATTCTAGGGTTTCTGGGTCAAATACAAAATGTTTCACATTAAATATAAGAAATCCTTAAAGTGTTAAATGCAGTAAGCCTCAGGCAGAAAACAGTGTCTGAGAATTTTTGCTGTTACACTAATACTTCAGAACACAAAAAACTGACACACAGGCTGGGCACCAGGAGAACAACATTAAACATACCAGTTATGACAGAATCTGCACTGGTTTATTTTTATTCTACAAATATTTCATATTAGTCAAAAACCAGTTAAGTACCTACCAGCACCACTTCATGTCAAGAATAATATCATGAATGGCATCAGTCAGTGTTTGAACATTTTCAAACTTCATTCCTCGGCTAAAATACAGAATTTCACAGAAGTTAGTTTGAACTCGAGTAGTGTGGGGTTTTTATTTAATTATTTTATATTATTGGTAATGTTAGCAAAGATTGGGAAGGGACTTTTTATAAGGGCAGTTAACGATAGAACAAGGGGAAATGGCTTTAAACTCAAAGAGGGGAGGTTTAGATGAGATATTAGGAAGAAATTCTTCGCTGTGAGGGTGCTGAGACACTGGAACAGGTTGTCCAAGGAAGTTGTGGATGCCCCCTCCCTGGAAGTGTTCAAGGCCAGGTTGGATGAGGCTTTGAGCAACCTGGTCTAGTGGAAGGTGTCCCTGCTGATGGCAGGGGGGTTGGAACTGGATGAGCTTTAAGGTCCCTTCCAACCCAAACCATTCTATGATTCTATGATAGTGTTCTGGCTAAGTGGGAGAGACAGACATTCTCTCCCACAATAAACTTGAAGTAGCAGCCAATATTCAGCACTATTTTAAAGTACAGTTCAATATCTAAACCCAAGGCAGGAGATTCAGCTCTTTAAATTCTCAATAATTTGCACTCTTGAATGCTGCTTCCATAAAGAAGAAGAAGTGTGCAGCTATTCAGGCACGTGCAACATTCTGTTCTCATTTTAGGCACAGTCTCAACAAAAGTAAGCAGTATAGATTTGCAATGGGGATGGCCTGCCCTGCTTTATCTGTGATTCTACAGAAAACACCTACAGACACATCTCCTCCTCCCCCAGCCCAACCAGGTCCTTTTCAGTATTGGTCTCTATTCACACGCGCTCACAGTGCAAAAAGAAACAGTCCCAGTTACTACAGCAGTTTGTAGGAGAAAAGCAAACAAACAAACATGAAATCTCATTTAAACAAAAGAGTAAGTATCAAATCAATTCAGGATGTCAATAGTGCTACCAAAAAGACATTTCTTAAAGGCCATTATTATCTTGAGGATTTTTTTTCCTCCCCCTTCCCTCCCACCGTCCTCAGACAATATCCACTATGACATACTTATTCAGTCAGTAATGCTTTTCCAGGCCAGATGCAATCCCTAGATTAAGTTAGGAAATGAAGATTAAAACAGACTTTTTAGACCCCATATTTGTACACAAATGCAGTCTGCTTAAGGGAAGCATGAGAAACACATGCCTGTGTGACAGATCACATGCTTGGGCATGCAAACACTGCACTAGACCATGCCAACATCAGAGTGGAGTCCTGAAAACAGCAACTATTTGTACTGGATTAAAATAAAAACCATGTATTTTAAAATGGAACAAGAGCATCAGGGCTCTGAAAGGACCCCTCCTATGTTTACAGAAACAAGCAAGAAGAATGGTTTGCCCTGAAGAATTAAGAGCAGAATGCCACATAGTTTGAAAGGCAGGCCAGCCACAGCTTCACATTCACAGCATGTTTAAGAAACTCTCTTGCTTAAAATGCATAACGACTTCTAAGCTTTGCCTCATAAATAAATGCATATTTAACAGGTCAGGGACACAAGACCAACAATCAGCAGTGCTTGGTTATCCAAATTTGAATTTTTATAGTGCTTTAGTTTACCAAATGCACTCTTCCCATTTAAAAGAAGAGCGTTTCATGCAGAAGGAGAAATAATAATGGCATTTCTCCTCCCTTCTACTCTCCTTTCATGCTAATAAAACAACACAAAGTGACATCTTTAAAATGTTTCTTACCAGTGCTCATGGAAGTCAAATGAAACATAAGTCAGATTTGCATTGTTGTACAGAAGAACTTGTTTAAGATAAGCATCTCCAATAATCTTCTCTCTGCCTGTCTGATCCACCAAATTAATAATAACCTGTTCAAAAGTTGAATTTAACATTTGTCATCTGCTACTTGAGACTTGCTTAGATGCATACCATGGAATATCAAATAGCTCAAGAGTTAAAAAAGATTTGTAGGTAATCATGCTGAAGTTACAATCCTTGCTAGATTGTACCCAAGATCAAATCAGTTCCAACTGTTACCTGCCTAGCTGAATTTTAATACAGAGAAGCTATGAATTCACAAGGCAGATAACTCAAAAGTGAGACTTACACATTGCTGTAAGTTATCACTGTGTTTTAGAGGTTACTTACAAGGATACTTGAAAAACTTGGCCAAATTCCATTTATGTATCACACTTCCAATTATCAATGAGCTTCTCAAAGACCAAAACCCATATCACCAATAAGAAAAACAAACTAAAACCATTCATTTTTATCTCCTGCATTTTCATAAGCTATTTTATTATGTGGCACTCACCTGCTTTTTGTAATTTTTGAGCTGTTCTTCAAAGTGTGCACGGAAACAGGACACTGTTTCATTTTCACCTACAAGGCAGAAACAGCCCGTTCAGTGACAAGTCCTCTCTGCAGTATTAAATCATGCCCAGATCTATACTCTAAAAAACCACCACAGCTTTGCTTAAAGTACTTGGACATACAACATAACCTATTGTACAGAATTATTTCTAAAAGTCTTTCATCAATTTGCTCAACATTGTTGTTCTACTACTACAGTCTACAGGAAACAACATCCTTAAATTTTGCTTTACTTCACTTTTTGTGCGGAACAGACTGAGAAAAAATGTAATTTTTAATAAACCTGTTTAATCCTTCCACACAGGCACCACACACTCAATTAACATCTCTTCCAAGAGAGTGCTTTTATTTGTTTCACATCTTTTGAAGAAGCAAACTGAAGTAAAATAAAGGTTTGCAATTTACAAAGGGGGACATGCAGGACAGGGGGTAATACTGAAGATGTCATCCAGTTCTCCTGGAGGAGAAAACTACTTGCAACTAAAAACCAAAAATGCTACCCAGTTGACTCAAGGCACCACTGATTCCTCAAAGTCTCTGTAAATCTATCAAATTAAATGCAATTCCTCAATATTTTTTGAACCTAATCCTATTAGAAACGAAAGAAGAAAAAAAAAAAACAAAAATAATTGCTCAGGTCTATAAACAGATGTCACAGCACTGCTTACAAACATCAGGGAGGGAGTCAGGGGGAAAACTGGGAGGTGTTTTATTTTCATTTTCCTCACTAAGAATTTATTAAAATCTCCATTTCCATGATGGGGCAAGAAAGTTGTCCTTCTTCAGTAATCTCCACATTATTTGGTATAAAAAAAAAAATCACAAGAAACCCTAATCTGTTGATACATCTGAAGTTTGCAATGATAGTAACCGCTTGTCAGCTTAAAATTATGTGCTTTGCCCAAGTTCCTAAGCAAGCCTGAAGGCCCATTTTACTAGGTCTTACTGAAGACACAGCGAAAGACAGCCCTTTCACCTTCCAACATTACAGCCCTCTCCGAAAGAGCAAGTTTTTTAATTTATTATTTTTTTTTTAATTTTCAGCCCTAGAAATAGCCTTCTGTGGCAGAAGACCAGATCTGCTAATGCCAGAGGAGAATGTGAATCCCACACACAAGTTGGACTTGCAGAAGCACATGTTTACGATCTAGGATGACTCCCAATCCAGTGGGAGTCTGATTATACAAGATTACAAACATACTAGCTTCCTCCCAATAAAAGTTTCTCTTTTACAAAGCTAAACCTAGAGAAGATTTTGATGACCTCTATCTTTTAAGAAAGTTCAAGCTATGAATACCTAATTCATACAAGCATCTGGATTTACCAAAGTTTCATCAATATTCTTCCATGTTTTGGCTTTTGCATTATCTTTGAGTGGAAAAGGAAGTAATTCAGATCGGACAAAGCCTACTGGGTAGCACTTAATTTCAGAGAAGACAAAAGCACACCACAGAACTGGTGTTATATGAAAGATTTATGTTTTCCCATATTGAAATAGGAGTTCTTGATGCAGAAGGAACCTCAGCAGAAGTTAACTTCATCAAAGATATGTTTAAGACATCAATGTCTAAGCAGGTTCTCAAAAGAGAAAGTAAAATTGTCTCCCTTTCCAACCCAGAGAACGCTGCAACCAGTAAGACTAGAGATAAAACAGGTACTTCATTAAATACTGAAATTCAAGACCTGTTAGAATTAACAATGGACAAGAAGTCAGAGCTCTGCATAGTTGCAATTAAGAGTAGGAGTTAATCGGAGTCAAGTCATTACTGTCATTGCTGGCTTTCAGAGAGTGCCACTGAGTGACTACTGGGAAAGCAACACTGAAGAGCCGATTTCTAAGGGAACTCTGATCTTTAGGTCTTACACTCAAATACTTACTCTTGTCCAGTCGAGGCCGTGGGTTATATCTATATCCAACTTGGCTCCAGAAAACAGGCACAGAGCCTCTTGTTTGTATGAATGAAAGAGTATGGTTATGAACATGGATCAGTTGCTCTGTCTCAACATAATTCGCCACATTTCCATTTTTATCAACACCTCTTCGCTTATACCGCATTCCTAGGAGGAATGAGAATGATCACTTCAAATTTAAGTGTTGACTACATGGATAAAGTTTATTTACTGATATACTACAAGCATTTTTTTGTTTTGTTTTGTTTGATTTTGGGGGTTTTTTTAAGTCACAAACTAGCTGCCTTACAAATAAAGAATCAGTGTATTTAACACAGCAGTATCTATCAAGCCAGTGCTTCCTCTGTCTTTTGCAGAGGGCTGGGTTGGTTTGATTTTTTTTTAACTACAGTATCTCAGAAATGAAAACACTTTGAACTCTTGGCTAAAATTATGTATTACAGACTTAATTAGACACACAATCCTATAATTATTCTTCAAAATACTGCATCAATTTACTGAAACAATCTTTTTTTGTCAAGGGAGAAAGTTTTACAGTTTATGCTCTGGACTTGCAATCAGATGAGCACAGTGTCATCAACAGTAATAGGGAATCAATAAGCAATTTGCCCTCTGCAATTCAGTTTCTGTATTTGTAAAACAATTTAGTACAAATGAGGCATACTGCAAACAAGATACTACTCTCAAACCCTCAAGTATTTACTCTGAGTTGTTCTGACAAATAATTTTCCTGGGAATTGAATGAAATGCATTGAAGTGAGCTACACTACAAAGGCCAGCCCCATATCAGGGTAAGCTCACTAGTTTTTGATCTTGTTTTTTTGACATGTTCAAAACCTGACTGTGCAGGAATGGAGTTGGACACAGTGGAGAGTATCTTAAAAAAAAATTTTATACACTGAAAAGTCTTAAATTGAACAGGACCTACTAAGGTGTAAAGTGATTCAAATCTTTCTGTGCTACTTAGGACAGTGAATAATTTTGGTTTGCCTTGCTACTATTAGAATAAGTCAAATAAGGTTCAAGACCAAAGCATGGTTCTTATTTCACACCTTGGCCCTACATAAACATCTCCTGGGACACAGGCACACACATACACACCTGTTGTCAACGTCCTAAAAGGAAGACCTTGGAAAATTTAACTCCCACCCAGGTCTACAAAAATATAACAGGACAGAGCTGAGGTCCTAATCAAGGTGTTCTCTGCAAGGATGGAACTTTATCTCAGAACAAATACACTCACATACATTTAGCACCCAGGAGGAGACCAGTAAAGCTCACTCAGTAACTGCTCTTAGGTAACAGCAGTGTAGTACTGTATGCACTACAGCTTTTTCTTTTCCTCCTATAAACAAGGAAAGGCTACAGCACATACTTTGATAAGAGCTGATCATCTGTTGAACAACACAGCACTCGATTCCAAGTTTTATCTTCTGGACCCCTCTCCAGTGTTCAGGAACAATCCCAATACCTTGAACTATGTTTGCCTACCAGCTCTGTGCCGACTCCGGCGTGAAATAAGTGCCACCAGAAACGCTGGATGAACGTCATCTACACAAGTTGATTCCTGAGGAGGAGTTTCAGGACTGCTCTTATCATCATCAGAAGATTCATTATAGTTAACTACAAGTTCTTCAATTTGCACAAATCCTTGTATGATGGGTATAATCCAGAAATCCACTTCAGCATTCTGAAGGTTACAAAAAAAATTTACATCCCTGTTGGTTCTATATTACTTACAATTATTTCTGCTATTTCTCATGTTTATAAACAGTTGCTTTGCATGCTTTTCATCTTTTAAGAAATCTTTGCCATATCCTTGTCTTATTTCTGTAAGAGGTACCAGCATTTTTCTTCCATTAGTCATAGGGCTTTTAAGTCAGGAGGAAGAAAGAGAAAGCAAGCAGAGTCAAGGCAAGGGGAAAAGCCCCCCTCTACTTCCAGCTATCCTAGGACAAAAGAAAACCCTACAATACTTAAAAGCTTCTTTTCCAGTTTCCCCAAAGGGAGTCTTCAACACAATGTTACGCCTGATGTTTAAGCACATTAAAAGCTTAAAGTAGTAACTACTTATGTCAAACACAGCAATTGTCAGATACAGCAGGAAATAGTGGTAATTTATTAACTAGTTTCTGCTTTAAGGCAGTTTTACAACCTCTATGTGGACATGTACTATATTACATTTATATAGGTAGATAGATAAGATTTAAGAGTATAATGTTGTTAGCCTGTTCTCAGGAAAACATGCTAGTGTAAGCTTTATATGGGCCAACTGAGTACCCAAGCCAACTGGTTCAGGGGTCTGCACATTAGTGCTTTTTCACCCTAAAGCCTCAATTTCTTAAACAGAGCTGAGATCCAAATTCCCTGCTAATTCAAGGTTATCCATTTATATCTTATAACATGAAAATACAAGTTAAACTCCCACATTATACTCAACTTTTCAGAACATCTAAGTTTACACTGCTCTGACTCCATAACCATTAATATGTAAAATTATTAATGAAAGAAATGCAGAGCATAAGGTAAGATGTCTGCTGTCATCTTTAAAAAGAACCTAAGGCTTGGCCTAAACTGGCATATAGTAGTTAGTAACTCAAATCTTTTATGTATGAGATTAATTTAGAATGAAGTGACATCATATATTGAAGATAAAGTGGTGGTTCTGTTTCTTTATGTGCGCATTAGCCAGGAAAATGCTTTATCTACTCTGAATAGCTCTTCACAATAACTTGTTCTAAACTATTGTACCACTGATCAGCTATTCTGTTCAAGGAGAAAAATGGTATTATCCACTTAGGAAGACAAAAATCTTGTCTCAACAAAACTGTGGAATTCAGAGCATCTTTCTTATCTGGCTCCTCCTTATCAAGTTCAGTTCTGTTCAGGGATAATCCATTTCACAAATGAATACATCTTAATTTTACCTTCAGAAATCATCACAAACATATCACACAGCAAATTATTCTGCACTGCTTTATTGTAATAAAATCTTAAATCCAGTTGTTCATTTGTTAGCAATGATCACAGGCTAACTAGAAGGCTACTGGAAGGCTGGCTGGGGAAAAAAGGTAATGCCAATTACTCAGCTTCAGAAGGCACAGCCCTGAGTCTGACCTGTCTGCCAAGCAGGTTTTTAAGTAAACTTCTGTGAGACCTTAGGGAAACATTTCAACAAAAACTAAAGAATGGTTGTCATAATATACATCATTGTTAGTAATAAGACTCACATCAATGCTGATGAGATCTTCAATCATGTGCTTGTTCCAAAAGAATCTGTCATCAACCTGTTTAAATCAAAAAGGTTAGGTTTTGCAATATTTTAGGTAAAGTTTCATGGTCTCTTTGGTTAAGACACCAGTGTTATTCACTACAGCTGTACATAAAAGTCTAGTGTTCACTGCTTTTGAATATAACAGCTCAGTTCAAGACATGATGCTGGAGACTTTTGTTTCATTTCCTTACACTGAAGTTGGTTACAGGGCAAGATCTTCAGCTGCTGCAGATTATACCAGCACAGAATGTGACCAATCAAGTTTGGACCATATACATGGTTGAACATCACTTCTCCCAAAAGGAAAAACACACAAACAGAAAACCACCACACAACTTACTTTTCGCCACAGTGGTAAGTTAGTTTTCTCACATGCACTCTGCCTCTGCACAGAATTTGTTAGGTCATAGCTCAGGCTGTAGTAAAAAGAGTCTGAGTCCATGAACATTTTGAACAACTCCTCCAATAACCTCTTCTCCAACTTCTCTTTCTCTTTGCTTTCTTTAATCTGAAAGAAAAGTAATGGCTTGTTTATGTCTTTCTCTGAGTGAAAATGACTCCAGCCATATTTGCTAAATGCCATTTCTAATCTTGCAGGACAAACATCTTCCCATTGAGGAGCAGCATCTTAAAATTCATAGCAGAAATAAACACAAGGGACAGCACCTTCAGAAATATCATGCTACTACTTTTAACAGTAAGGGCATTCAGAGCAGTCAGACTCTGAAACTTTTGGAGCTTATACTCCAGTATGCTTCAATTTCAAGAGTTTCTAAGAAATATTGCATCTACCTGTTCTAATTTGAATAAATATAGTTTGGACTTTCTAATCCAAGCCATTATTGTGTTAAAAGCATTTTGGTAAGACTGTACGGTGTTCTCTGAGGAACCGTGCACCAAATTTTGTCTCCAATTCTCTATTATAAGAGATGCTTATGCAGAGCAATTTTTAGAGGTTTAGAATCCCACTAGAAGGCAATTCTGGTAAGAAGGCACTTCATTAGTAATTCTGCCAAAATTATATAATTACAAAACAAAAACCAATAATTTTTAAAAGCCAAAATTAAATAATGAAAAATTAAATTGAACTTCAAGACAGTAGTTGCACATTCTGTAGTTTTTCACTAGTTCTCTTTTTAGATCTTAGTACTCCATTTGATCATCCACCAAAACCTTTAAATTATCAACTGAACATTTTGGAAAAAAACAAGAAAACAGTACAAAGCTTTACCTTCTTTTTATTTGGAGCAGACACATTTGATTTAATTTGAGTAAGAGTCTTCAGCAGAAATTTTGTGTCATCTGGGGACTGTGTAATCTTCTCTGGCTTGTTTATCCCAAAATGGTGCTTTTTACAAAGCTAAATAATGACATTGAATTAAAGCCAATACTTAAATACGCTTTTAAAAGTTCAAGGAAATTTTAATCAAAATCTACAAAAGCAAGACTGCAATATCCACAAACCTAAGGGAGACACTCTGAAATGCAAGGGGAATAGGCAGGTTTCCATCCACAGCATAATTCTCCTTCTTTTTGATACAAGGCATTTTCTGACAATGTCTGCCTCAATTTGTCATGGCTTGAGTATGCAGAGCCACCTCAATTTCCCACGCAAATTACAGTGTAAACTAGTGTTACTCACTTGTATTGTTTTTCCTTTATCCATCCTCTTTTGTAAAAAAATCTGTAACATTTAAAGTAAGGGTTTCCCTTGAAGCCAAGTTATAGAATTAAGATTCCAAAACAGGATGGAAGCAACAACAACCCTTAAAAAACCAAACTCACTCTCTCCTGATTCAGAGGGCAAAGATATGACAGGTTCTTCCCCCAAAAGACACACACATGAAGCCCTTTCTTAGAGACATTAGAGGATAACCTCAGGAGTAAAAAAGCTGAAGTACTTGAGAGTGGACACTGCAAACCTGAGGTCTTGTTTTTTAATTGAAAAACAGCATCTAAAAAGCACAAAGTGTTCAATATGTCTGCATACACCAGAAAAAAAAACAAGATAGAAAGCATGTGTTTAAGTATTGGATTTCACATTTAAATTTCACTGAAGCAGAAAGGGGAAAGTCAGAATTCATTGAAGACAGTCATACCTCTAATTCCAGATCCTGAGGTTCTGTGTCAGAAAGTGGAATCACAGCAATCTTTGTGATTTTGCAAACCTCATGGTCTCCTGGAAGTTTGCCAATTAATGCTTTCTGACGAATTAAAAGTAGCCACCACGGTAAATCTGGAAAAAGATTAGTAAAAGCTTTTATTTGTCTGTCAGGCATTTTCTTTGATTAGCCTGCCAGAAGCTTCTCCCCAGTGTAAAACCCCTGCCAGGAACCATTTGTCTAGAAGACTCTAGTGAATCATGATTCAGTATTGCTATGTTTTGTTAGTATGCATTGCAATAAAAACCAAAACACTCTAAAACACAATATTTATTCAAGTCTCTAACATAATGGCATCAACTATTTCACAGACTTGCCCATTAGAGGCAAGGTTACCACTGCTTCACCTATAGCAATGAGGCACATTCCCACCAGCATCACTAATGGCAGTACAATCTGAAAAGAATAACTGAAGCTTAACAGACAGCAAGCTGAGATCTTCCCTTTGTACTTTCTCTTGTGTATAAAATAGCAAACAAGACAGACACAGGTAACACTTGATTACAAGACTCATGAGTTAAGAAATTTGGTGAGCAAAACCAACTCATGCATGTGTAAAGCTTCACAACAGAATTCCTGAAGTATATGCATCTAATTCCTTAGACATATGCATCTAAGTCATGTAGAAATTAATGAGCCAAAGAGTAATAAAGATATTGGTAAGAGGTGCATTCCATACACACATGCTATCTACAGCATTTGCAATTATAGCTTCAACACTTTAAAGAGACAGGGAAACAGAATCAAACATTCCCACTGACTGCTGAATAGTGTCTGGACATTAACTTGCTGTGTTTTAATCCCTTGGTTAGATCAGTAGCATGCAAGTAAAATGCTGAGCTTTTACGAGTCAAAATGGAAAGTTCTGTTAAAAGAGATTGAAAAGGCACAGAGAGACTTAGAGACTCACATATACACTCACTATTTTTCACAAGTGAGAAGCAACTAACTGAGTTTAACTGAAGAGGTCATATACAGACATTAAAAGCTTGCTATGGTAAACTGAAATATGCTTCCACGCTTGTGACAGTAGATTGTGTCATGTATTATGCCTTTGAATATAGTATACAGCCTCTGAAAAATCTGTTTAGAGGCTTTATAGCAAATACAAAGTCTATTTTCCTTGCTCAGTAAAATCTAAATGGTATTTTATTCCCTGAGTGCTTAAGAAAAATGGAGGATAATGTGTTTAAAGTCACAAGACACCCAGAATTGTTCTCTTTCACAGATTTTTTCAATTTATTCTCAGCATAGAATTAAAGCTCCATCAAAGTTGCGAGCATCTTTCCAATAACTGCAAGTACAAAAGACCTTGAACAATTCAAATCTGGCAAGGTATGTATGAGCAGCAGTTTCTTCTATCTAAAGAAAAGGAATCATCATTATAAACAGACTACCAGATGTTGTGACATTCCACTCCTTATTCTGATGCTATATCACTATCTTTAGAGAAGAGATTTGTCTATGTTGGGTACTGAGAAGCCTTTTAAAGTTACAGATCACCATAATTACAAGTGTAATGTGAGAATCAGAGGCTGCACCCCAAAAAGGGAGGAGGGGAAGGGGAACACATGCACCATTTATTCATTGTATGTGATCTTCTAAAGGGAGTCCTTCACTACTTCCTGAACACAGCATCAGGATCATAATCCCTACAGGATCACAATGACAAGTCAGGTCAGAAGGGGTCTCAGGATATCAACCTGCTCAAGCAGGGTCAGCTCTGAGGTTGGACCAGGTTACTCACAGTCATGACATAAGCACAGTCACAGAATCACACAGAATGGTGGGGTTGGAAGGGACCTCAGGAGATCATTTAGTCCAAACCCCTTGCCAAAGCAGGTTCTCTACATCAGGTTGCACAGGAAAGTGTCCAGGTGGGTTT
Organism: Caprimulgus europaeus; assembly: GCA_907165065.1. The sequence continues at coordinate 6,594,082 of OU015529.1, forward strand.
GGAACATCTCTAGAGATGGAGACTCCACACGCTCTCTGAGCAGCCTGTCCCAGTGCTCTGTCACTCTCACAGTAAACAAGTTTTACCTTAAGTTTTTTAGTCTTCTAAAAACTGGTCAAAGGATAACAAATAAGGGCAAGAGAGTGAGAACAGCAGCAAGACAGTTATCTTCACTGACAGCAGATGCTGGAACAGCTTTTCCATACAGGTACCGCCAACATGACTTGGAGAACCTGCCTTTGCCTCCAGCATTCCACCTCTCAGCCATGGGGGTAAGATAGAAATAAGAAAAGGGAAGCTGAGGAAAACAGAACAGATTCTAAACAGCAGTGAGAAGACCAATGAATTGGTAAGAAAAACCCTTTAAAAAAGGGAAACTGAAATGCTGCCTAAAACACTAGAAACAGATGAAGATGTCTACCACTTAATCCAAAAAGGCCTACTGTTTTCTGCATCACTTTCCAGTAGGCAAAAACAACAGAGTCTCTGGAACCCAGGGCAATCCAAGCTTAACAGAAGAGCAGTACAACAGGGCACCCAGATATTCCTGTTGGACAGTCCTGTCATCTCACCTACTCCTACCCACAGAACGTTAACCACACAACTTACTTCTATGAGGAGATCACCAGCGTACGTCAACAAACAAAACAGATACTCTATTAAGAAAGGATACAGTCTAGAGCTCCAGTGAAATAATCAATATTCTATTGAAAAAAGTATAATGTAAAGGCATTTTTAAGTAGATACACCTTAGTGAAAGCTGGAAAAGAAAAAATCTCTGGCTACTCTTCACTACCTAATATTAACAAACCCTGATAGCAGTAAACAAGAACTCAAGAGCTTAATACAGCCCAGTTGTGTATCCTTTTATCATTTTTAAAAATGCACTCAAAGTCACCTTGGTGTACATTTCAAATCTCTATTTGTATTATAGCCAGAGCCACAGAAAATCGAAAGAAAACAGGAATTCCCCAGCAGATCAAAAGAAAACAGTCAGGAAGTAATTATGTAGATAAAGTATGCCCTGAAGGAAAAGCTTCAACAATAGCCATAGAAGCATAACTGCCAGCAGTATCTAAATAACTGAGTGCCTAAACAGAGTACATGCTTCTGCAGTTAAAAAAAGTAGTAGTTATTTAAAAAAAAAAAAGTTATTGTCTACTCACTGTGGAAGGTGTGGTGTGTACAGAACATTACAACTATGTCATTCCAGAAGAGTGCATGTTTTAAATCATCTCTTAAGATCTAATGTTCACTTTTTCACTTTCAGTGTTTGATGAACAACAGCAGAGCAGATGGCAACAACTGATTTAAAGTACTATATCTAAAGTAAGCTATTACTTCCCATCCTCACCAAAACAGGAATTCAGCTCCTCTTTTGCTGTCAGCACACCAGTGCTCTTTATTTTCTCTAACACTTCCCAAACTATCTAGCATTTAGTCTCTCCAAATGCTTTTTCAGTAACTTTTCTTAAGCTGTATGTAGGTTTACTGCAGATGTTGCTTTTTGCAAGTATTTTGATTTTAGCCAAGAAATTTCATGCTACCATTCTCTTACTTTTTGTTACATGAATAACTTAAAAATTACCTGCATGAAAAAATAATGTTTCAAGTTGTTGACTGGATGAAGTTAGAAATGGCAGCAGTTACATTGCCCTGAAGATATTTCAGATGCTGAACCACTCATTGTTTCTATCAAGATTCAGAGGCAAGCTAACAAAAAAGCTTTCCTTTCCTGAGGATAAGGAAGGAGGAACTCCATTTCCCTTCTGTTTACTGAGTCTGTGGAACTTTGCCAGCAGTGCTTAATTTGGGTCTTAATTAACCAGCACTGGAAGAGCATGCCAAATTGATACAAGTACAGACATTAAACTGCATAGGAGTGTGCTTTGACCAAGAAACAGAAAAACACGTGGTGGCAATGAATGAGCTAAGTGGAAGTTGCTGGAACTGCTCAAGTAACCCAGCTCTGGTTATAGTTAGATATACAATATTAACAAAATTAATATTCTGTAAAGGAGACACTGTTTAAGCAAGAGATGTGCTTGTCTATATATGGGAAGATCATGCAGAGGTACTTTTAACTGTGCTTCTGTAGCAAGAAAACATGCAATGTTCTGTTTCAGTAGCATCTCCACAACACATCCTAAGATCCTTTTCCTTCTATTCCCATTTTTTACTCCACACTGTCTTACAAGTCATCTTCAGATGGGCCAGAAAAAGGTTAGAGACCATATCCTTGCATTCTGATATTTAATTAAAGTTTTGTTGTTTGGGTTGCCCCCACACACACAAAAAAAAGGTATCTGAACATTTAAGAAAATTCAATATTGGGGAAGAACCAAATGGTACTTTAAGTAAACTTTCATCTCCAATGGGAGTGTACAGTTATGTCCAGATGTACAACTGACCCTCTCATGGCAAAAATTATTTAAAAAAATAAAAAATAAACCATGTAATATTGGCTAGCTGGTTTCTATGAGATTGCTTCCCTGTCACAGCAACTTTCCTACAAATTCTGTAGCCAGCAATAAAACCAACAAGATTAAAAGTAAATTCAATCCCATCCTTAGTTACAGCTATTTGGCAAGATATTCCAATGCTAAATTAAGGACAGCCCAAGACTGACTACAAGGACATTTTAAGGTCATCTTAGGGCTACTCCAGCATTCTTGCATTAAGCACATCTTTCAAGAACATATAAAGATCTATGCCCAAGACATTAAAATGTATATAGGCTTAGTAACAGCATTAGAGCACACTGGTAGCAACTTCAATACTTGAAAAGGTATTTGAAGTTTCCAGTATTAGTCTGTGTGTGCCAAGGGTTTTTAAAACACACCAGCACTTCTTTCCAACAATAGCTAATAACAAAGTTCTGAGCAGGACAAGCCCATACAGGACTCTAGTTAGCCAAAAGAGCTTCAGATTAAGTTTTCTGATCCTTATAGTCTGAGGGGCAGGGGAGAAGAAATCAGAGCAACAAGTCCTCCTGTTCCAGATCAGCTCTTGGAGAAAAGCATTTTGCCCAGCTTCTGCAGCACAGAAAGTCTGGAGATAATGGTCCAGCAATATTAAATATTTATACAACTTCTGCTGATAAAGTTTCCAGGTGACAAAGATTGATACAAGAATAAGTAATGAAGACAGGTTACTGTTACAGAGTGATAGATGATTCAGCTAGAGGATTACATAAAACCACACTTGAATATGTTCAAGTGAGAGTTAATTGGCCATAACAGGTTTCAAGGGACCTATGTAAGACATCTCAGCCCTCTCATTTTGACTGCAGCCTGATGGAAGACACTCATCAGCAACTGTCAGCAGATCAAGGGAACAGCAGCTGTCAGCAGAAGAATAAGGATAAATAACTGGAGACTGGATCTTTTCTTCAGACACTGAAAGGTAGAAAAGAAATGTCTGTTTACAGGAGAGCTGTATCACTAAATACTAGAATAATGGCAACAAGAAGCAAAGTCTATGAACAGTTTGTGATGGTGTCATCTGAACAAAGCAGGGGGGAAACAAATTCTTCCACTGGCCTAAGCAGCAACTCAACTCATGGAGTGCCTGGATGAGCATAATTGATTCAGCAGATCTGTAGAACACATGAAAAGAAGACCAGCTATCAGGCTTATTACCCAATAATCTTAATTTGACAACAGCAAGCTGGCACCTGTTGAAGTGTCACATGCTGGGGAAAGTTTCAACTCAGTTTTCATAAGCAGAGGAAGTGCCTCACAAGAAGCACACATGCAAGGACAGTTGGTTGCCATAATATACCAGACCTTTCAGAAAGCATTTGACAAGGTTTCCCCCATCAAAGACTTCTCTACTAGACTACCTAGAGAGAGGAGGGGAGGCCTTTGTGTACCTAAAGGCTCAGTTTAAAAAAAGAAAGAAAACAACAAAAAACCAAACATACACACAAACCCCACAACAGACAAAACAAACATGCTGAAAACAATCATTAAGCATTTTCCCACAGCAGAAAGAGGTCATTACTGGAGTTTAGCCATCATTCATCATGACCAGCACATGCTGAACAGCACAGACAACCTGGATGAAGAGAAGAGAAAGTGAGGTGGCAGAGTGTGAACCCCTTCATATCATCAGATCTGAAAAAGGATGGCTGAACAGATCTGTAGAATTAGCACAGACAAAAATATCAGGTGAAACTCAAAGAAGATGAAGTGATGCAGCTGGAAAGAGGACATGATCATAAGTTTCATGGAGAAACAGGCTCTGAACTATTTCTCTCAGAAACAAGACCTACAGGTCACAGTAAGGATGGAGCCAAGCATTTCCTAGAACCAGATCTGTCACATGCTCAGGCAGTGGTGTACCAGCCCCCGTTTTCCTTCCTCCCCTATTGCTAGTATAGCACTGCCACCTTGACTTACCTGTTTCTATTTAATGGACCACAAACATCTGATCCATTTCAGCATTTAATCCATCCTGCTATCCTGGAACACACTTGAAACTTTACCTGTATTGATCATATTCCCAGGCACTACTTTAAATGCAGGGTCTAAGCATTCACAAAAAGAACAGCACACAGTAAGTGAAGCAAAGTTTATGACTAGCTTTCCACTTGTCAATTAACAGATATCCAGAGCTCTACTAGCAGAAAGGTCTTTCTACACAAAGCTGGTATATATCAAAAGAAGTATTTATTATGGCTACAGAAATTTGCAGCTGACTAAAGCTAAAAGAGCACTGACCTTATTTTACCAGAAAAAGTTACCAGAATCAGTTAGGCTTAACATGAAATCACAATGCATTCTATGCCTGCTTTCATTTTATAGCTATGCCTTACATTTAACCACAAATAATTGTTCCTTTTACTTTCAAATAGTCATCCTCCAGGGTACTACTTATTCTTCACATTTTCATATAGCATTGAGAATTCAAGCCTTATATTTTTGTGAAAACCTCCATCATTAGTTTTTGCACTGTACCATAGGAGAACAACAAAAAACTGCTTGAAAAGATTATTCAAAAAGGTGTAAGAATTTTATGCATCTCACATGGGGCCTCAGACAGAACTTCAAAAGCAGATTTCTATTTTTTGTGAATGCAGTTCTTTTTTACATGTCAGTGATGAATCAAAATATATACACTGGAAAGCAGAGGGAATTTGCATCTGCAGCTATAAGATAATCACTTTGACAAGCTGACATTGACGGGGAGTACTCCTCCATTGCAAAAAACCTTACATAATTCCATTTTTCTATCTGAGTTACACAGTATTATTTGTAGTATCACTGACTTTAAAAACACAGTGCATTAGCAGTAAACAAAACAAAACTAAAAAACCCCACACACAAACAACCACATACCTGTATGAAGTTGAACTTTACCAATGACTCCTTCTACCAGGCCCAGACAAATGGGATTCCAAGCCAAAAGAAGATCAGTGGCTGCAAAAAAGAACAAAACTCCTGTTTGGTTGTTGTTTGGATTTTTTTTTAAAGTAAACTCAACAGGACAGTTAATCCAGTGATGGTCATTCTCTCCCCTTTCCCCACCCTTAGAGGGTAGAGTATACACCATGATCCCTTCAATAAGATACATATGCTCTATAATTTCTGCTTGTTACCAAGTAGCTACAACCAAATTACCAAGTTTCCAATTCAAAATCCTACCCCACATATTTCAGGAAGAAAAAACACATAAATGTTTTGGGCTACAATAATTCAATTTAATGGAGTCTTAATTCTTCTAATATTCACCAGAATTTGTAACTTAACTGAAGTTTTACATAACTACAGTGAATCTGAATACAGGTCATTAAGTTAATAGTGTTTAATAACTTTCAGCCCCAGCTCCCTCTTACATACCTATGCAATTACTATTAGTTTCACATCCTCTTTCTACATACATACATAAACACACACTTCCTCTTTTGTTAAAACACTTTCAACAACTACATGGAATATCAAAGTACCTAAAGTTAAGTTTTAGGTTTCTAGTTCTCCTACTGTTAAGAAATTCCAGTGAACCACATAAGAAGTAGAAGAGAAAGCAGGAAGGCAACACTATCAACTTTCTAATCTGTGAAGTTTACTCCTCTCAACATGCACTCGAGCCATCACTTGATGCAGGTCAGTAAGACAGTATAAGCACAAGGAGTATCCTGGGGTCACTGTTAACACTCAGTGAGACTTTCTAATAGTGTTGTAGTACCTGTTTGAGACACTGAGAAAGAACAGATTTAACTAAGTCAAACCTTTTAATTGAAAACAAATCCTTAAAAGCAATTTATATCTGTGTAGGACAGAAACTCAAAGGCAAACGAGAAGATAAGGTTTTCCTATACCAAGAACAACAAGCAGCTTGTTATTATCTACCAAAACTCACTTGTTCCAAGGTGGAAGAGTTTCTCCAGACAAATTAAATATCTTAGCTCTCAGTGTAACTACACAAAAATTTAAAAGAACAAATTCACACAACATCTTAAGATACAGAAGACTACAAATCATCCATCTACACACACTTTAATTACAGGACCTCATTTCTTGGAAGTCTGAGATCTGCCAGTGACAACCAATAGTCAGTCTAATACTTTTTACGTACTTATTTCCAAACACTGTATCCTCCTGGAAACATCATAATTGAGACTTTGCTATTTCAGCTAATTTCATCATAAAATACAAGCATTTACATGAGATACAACAGAAATTAAATTAGGATAGATCTAAATTGAACTCATTTCAGTGAGATATATCACATGTGCTGGTGTGCAGACAAGCAGGAACTAGGAGCACATGGTAGCAGAATTTAAAGTGATGTCTGCAGGAGGCAGTCCAGAGCTACAATTAATGTGAATAACCAGGCTGTACCAGTTAATGGACTGTATCTGCAGAGAAACTCCTGGTTCTTCCCATAAGAGTGCTCCAGACAGTTACTTGGCCTGTACAGAACCTAGTATGAACCATGCCATAATTATATGAAGTTCTTAAGGAGACTAAAACAGATGGATGAGCACTAGAAAATAAGTGACAGTAGCTATGACAGTGTCAACAATCTGATTTACCCTCAAACCTTGCTGAAGTACCTAAACTCATCTTGTATCTATATGGCAAAGACTTGAGCTCATACAAAACAAGTTCTAGGACTGTGTGAACTCAGAGTTTCAGTCCAAATAACATGCAAGAGCATCTGTAGGCTGAGTGGAACATCTGCACTATCAAACTTACAGGAAAGAAGATCACAGGCAGCTTTCCTTACTCCCAAATCTTCCACCTTCTTTCACAGTTCACACACACAATCCCAGAGGCTTGCCTTCACCCCTAGGGATTTTCTAGAGCTGTATTGTCTCAGACATCATCTAAGTTTTGTTATCTTTGCAATGGACTTCTGTGTTCATATTCAATGGTGAGAGCTAGAAACCAAATCAAGCAGACCAAAAAAAGCTAGGCACAGTAGGAATTTAAAGAATCAAAGCACTGAAGGTCTACCATAGCTATTACAAACCTAGTAATCTAGAATACCATCTAAGTCTTTTTAAACCACTGAATCACAGAATTGCCTAGATTGGAAAAGACTTTTAACATCGCTCTTTCCCTTATCCCAATTCAAGCTGTTGAAAGAAGCATTCTTTTTGCTAATTCCTGTCAGAGATTGACGACCACTGATGATATTTACCATTCACAGTGATTATATCAGCACTGTAGTCTCAGCACAATAAAGCTTCCTTCACAAATTAGGAACAAAACCAGCTTTGATGTGATTACTTCTACCACCACCCCTCAGAGCTTACCAGCAGCAAAGCAGGGCCACCCATTGTCAGATAAAGGTTTTTAATTCTTTGTGTTTACACAAACATTACGCTGAAAAAGGTGATACAAAAGCCACTTGGAAGAGCATCAAAAGCCAAAACTGCTTTCTAGCTCTTTCTCCAGTCTACCACCAGCAGAGCTGATCTGGGGTCAGGCACAAATTCTGATTAAAAAAAACCAAATCACTGCTCTGGGATAAGCCACTGGCTTTACACTGAGTCACTCCGGGCAAATCTGAAGTGTTTAGGAGGCAGGCTGGCAGATTCCTCTGGGGAGAAGACATGAAGAAAAAAACATTTTATTTGTAATCACTTGAATCCAGCCCTTACTACTGAGCTACTGTCTGGTTCAGTACATTAAATAGCTGGACTATCTTCCAATGTTGCTGTAATTCAGGGAGTATACTCCTCTTACCTTCCTCAAGCTTTGTTAGCTTTCAGAAATGGATGTTGGTTAGAAAGTGTTTCCTCTCAGTGTACTCAATATAAAAAAATACAAAATGTCACTGAACTTCAAGCTCAGTTTATATGTGAGTGTATAAACAAAGACACAAATGCATGCTATTTCTCAAAGATTCTTTCCATAGCCTGACAGAGTAGCAATTCTCACAACCATTCTCCCCATTCAGCACAAGCAATAGACATTTAGATATAAAAACTAAAAGCTGAGTAACTCACTGTAAATAGCCAAAGTAAATCTTTCAGCTCTGCTGATGTTGCCTTTAACACCTGAAGTGTTAACTTTCAGGGAAAAACTTCAATACTACTTTTAAATAGATCTGAGATTTTTTTCTTCTTTAAATTGTGTCTGCTTTAGATCAAAGACAACTACAAGACTTTATTATTAGCACTATTTGACCCTTATGACCTCTTGTGGCTTTTCAAAAGAAAGTCTGCTTCCAAGCTGCAGTTCATCTTTGAATACTGTTCTGAAATATTAGCCAGGATTAAGAGATTACAAATTAACTGGGAAGATTTAAGAGTATAAATTTGAACTTCTTTGTTGTAGGAAATAAAGTACTACTTACACAAGCAAACTTAGGCTAATTATGTTTTCCTTTCAGCACAGATTTCTAATTTTATATTGAAGCTACTATAATTGCAGAAAGATGGAGAAGTATTAAGACACTTGTATTACAAGTACAAGCTCTCAATTGTCATGAAGTGTTACCTTTACTTGCATATTCTCCACCAAACTTTAAATAAGTTATTCCTTCACCTAATCACCTGGTTTAATTATCTTTAATTAGTCATTTATACAGCTTGTGCCATTTGTAAGTGTTATAGTCTTGAGAGCTCTCAATCACTTACAAAGCAAAGCATTTAAATTCTAAAAGAAATGAAATCACCACTACTCCCCAGTCAGTCCCCCCACACACCCACACTAAGAAACCTACAGCTAGGCTACATTAGGGAGATTTTGGAAAAATCCCAGTGAGTTTTCTCATTGCTACTGCACCTTACAGCCTTGCTAGAAAGTCTGCTTATCCTCCAGTCTCCAGTGATGGAAACAGTAATTCAGTGCAAGTTCCTTCCAAAGTGCCTGTCTCAAGTGTAGAAACACAGCAGACTACACATCCACCTGCTTGCATCTAGGAAAATGAAACAGTGATTTAGTTTCTTTGGACACTTTCATTCAGTATCTCAAAGTTAGACTAGATGAACAGGAACAGTCCAGGTACAATTTAGATCATACAGTGGCAGATCTAAAGCAGTGGGGATGGAAGAAAACAATACAAGTTTGTATTATTGCTGCAAAAGCAGGATGCAAGTCCCAGAGAAAATGCCTAACAAAAAAGGATCCCTACTACTCATTATGATAAAGAATCCTTCTTTGTATTCTGTTGCAGTTTTAAATCCCCCAAGTCATCAAGCATTGCTCAGGAAACTTAAAAACATACTGAAAGTGTTCAGTTGCCCAGAAAGTGTCTGGTATTACAAGTAATTGCACAAGGAACTCCTGTACCAGTTGTTGTTACCAGGGGAAACATCTTCCCTCCAAACAGAATTTGACCCTGTAGATCAGTGGTGGTCTCCAAACTTTTTTTGAACATGTACAACATCAGTAAAAAATATTTCAGCATGCACCCCACATATATATATACTTATTTATAAATTAATACATGTTCTACTGTACTAATATTGCATACATTACAACACATATACAAAAACAGAAATTTTAAATGGATGAGAAAAAATAATTTTTAAATATTGTTTATTTTACCTTTATTAATAGTAAAAAATATTTTCTTCCCATACCCCAACGGATTGTCTCATGCATCTCACTTTAGAGACCAATACTGTAGTTGGCCAAATGTCTGCAACAAGCTGTTAGATGCATTTCAACCCACTTGAAATTAGAATCAGCTCCTCACCCCTACCATAACCCTGTAAATACCATTCAGACAAGTGACCAGCAGTGACTCTCTTAAAATGATAATGGGCACTAAGCCACTGAAGCTCAGTGGGTGTCTTTTTGTCTGTTGGTTTTGGTTTTGGGTTGGGGTTTTTTGCTTTTACTTTAGGATTTCCCCTTATTCTTCTTCATCGCTGACCTCTGCTGGCAAACATACACTTTCTCAGAAGCTATATAGGTAAGGAAATAATATTTTTTACCCTTCCAAAACTAACAACACTATTAATTCATATGATTACAGACCAATACACATCCCCATTTTCAGCTGGTATTTCTAAGCTCAAGTTGTTTGTGGGTATACAAACTAGGAAAGCAGTAGGTTGTCTGTATTTTTTTTTAAATACTATTTACTTTGTAAGAATGAAATTATCAGAAAGGCAAGAGTAAAATTTTATTCAAACCTACTCACAAAACTGACAGCTTAAACATTACTTTCACTCATTTTGAAGAGATGCTGCTTTAAAAAGTTTGCTGAACAGTTACAGCCATACTCAAAAGAACACGCAATAAAGTTATTCCATCTTCAAAAATTTAAATAGAAACATTGAGCAGAAAGATTGCACTGCATTATGAAAAATAATTTATTTTATTTATCATTGAACTGACTTGTGTTAATGCTTCTGAAGAGCCATGAGAGAAATACTGGCATAGCTACAGTGAGCAGAGTCTAAGCAAGGTAAGGTTTTCCCTCACTGTCACCCTTTCTTCTCACTCCATAATTAACTTTCCTCTCTGACTGCTCAACTAATTAAATTCAAAGCAGATAAAGAATTATGGATAGGGAACAACCATTTCACATACTTAATAAGGGAGTTATACTGAAATCTGGCACGTGTTTCACGAACAGAAAATAAAGAATTTCATGCCACACACATTACATATGTCTTTAAAAAAAAAAATATTGTTGGGGATAAATTGACTACTTAATCAAATCACAACAAGCAATATATCATTAAAATCCTACTGGAAGCACAGGGAAAAACTTAAGCATCAGCTATACGTGGGAAAGTGCTGTTTTTCCTAAACTGAGAAACAGACAAGGAGAACATTGAAAGTTAACAATTAATGACAGACCAGCACATTTACCATTACACTTTGCAATTACTTCTTGGGCAAGGTCGTACACTTCTATATTTGGCTCAGAGTTCTGTTTTGCACAATGCTCACATCTTATGTGATTTACTTCAGCATCTCGGTAGGATCTTGCCTGCTATCCCCTGTGATGTTATCAGAGATTTACCACATTACTCAAAACAGAGCATATGTTTTAAAGCTCAAAGTATGTTCAAGTGCCTGCTTTTCAGTTTTTCAAAGACACAATGAACACTGTTTCAGGGCTTCTATTCAACTAAGATTTCTTCCTTAAAAGAACCTGTGTTCAAGTGGAATTCTATTCATTTTGGTTCAGCTTTTCAGGGGAAAAAAAAAATTATCCCAGTTTTTATTGGGGGAGGAATTAGAAGTGTTTGGAACAAGAATATACAACTGACCATTGAGTATTCATATTCCTGTTTACTAAAGCAGAGCTTTCACAAAAAAGCTTTGTCACTATTTCCAAATTTCGCCTCTAGAAACCTGTCCAATAATTTCTTCTTTTCTTGATACTCTGTTCCTATTACTTTGTTTCCTATGAAGACATGTGAAATGCAATGATTTTAACAAATAAGGATATAAATAGAACATCATTAGCTAATAGAACTGATGCCCATCAGCTGGAACTGTTAACACCACAGACAGGAATTAGAGCACTTCAGAAAGCGTTTAAACAGATGGAGGGAGAAAAAAAACCCTGCACACACCCTAGGCACAGCCCTCCTCAGTTGACTCTGTTTTCATATTCTATCTCACAACAACTGTTCTTTCCTGGTTAAGATTTTGGCAAATGATTCTTGTAAGGGTAAGTGATATGGCTAAATCATGACTGAAGATAAACTGGGAAAAGTTTTGTTGTTTTTTGTTCAAATAAAGAGAAAAGTTAAATCATCCTTGATCAAGTGAGATAACCATAGCAGGATAGTGCATTTTTAAGAAATACAGATTTAGTTGTGAGTGTGCATTTCTCAGTTAGAATAACCATATGCATTTTTGTGACAAATCCAGAACATTCAATCAACAGAACTTAATCAGAGAATCACAGAATGGTTTGGGTGGGAAGGGACCTCAAAGCTCATCCAGTTCCAACCCCCCTGCCATCAGCAGGGACACCTTCCACTAGACCAGGTTGCTCAAAGCCTCATCCAACCTGGCCTTGAACACTTCCAGGAACTTAAATCACAAGTTTAACACTCCATGAGAAGCAAATTTTGAGTTACCAAATTTGTACCTTATTCTCTAAAAACCTCTATGTATATTAAAAAATCATGTTCTTTACAGCATTAAACATGAATCATGAAACCTCTAAAGACTGACAAAAAAAAAAGCTTTTTTCCATTGTCTCAAATCTTTGAGACATTTGAGGGAAAAAGTACAGTCTGCCAAACTCTGGGCCCCGAGTCTCAATACATAACCCAAACAGAACGAGTTTCTGAAACACACACGCAAGATTTAATTAAGCTATAATTGAGACCTGATTGATATTGCACTGAAGAATTTGCTTCTAAAAGCAAATTCTAAACCACCATCTGAGAAGCCTCACAGTTTGAGTCAAGTATTTCATGGAAGTTATTGCAGCCCCTTGGTATCTCCAGGCTCCTGTTGCAAAACAGCAGTTTGGCAGTGAAGCAGGAGAAAGCGTTTTGTTGAGAATCCCTCTCTTTCTTTATCAGTAAATGCCCCACTGCCCACCAAATCACTTCCTGAGGTCAGCCAAATCCTAAATCACATTCCAATCTCCAATAGTTGTTTTGAAAGAATGTAAGTAGCATATCAAATAAATGGTTACCTTTTATTGAAGTTTTTCTGTTTCCTTACACTTACAGCTGAAATATCACCCACGCTGTTAAACTGTGAAAGAATCTAATAAAAACACCAGTATTCACAGACCAAAAAACCATAAGCCTTTGATACACATGTAGACCCTTCTTAATTGAAAGGCTGCTATCTGTCAGTGCCTTCTATTCTACATATGTCAGTTGTAGCTACTCTGCAATTTTCTATTCACTATTTAGTTAATACTAACCTGTAAGATCAAGCCACAAAAATCCACCTGAATTACAGATTTATTTTAATTCTAGAAAAAAAAAAAAGTAAGCAACTTTCAGATCACAAAAAAAAAGCAGCAGTATATCAAGCTTAAGAAGTTTTTCATGTATTTATTTAAAATCAAAGTCGTTTCAGTTTGGGCAGGAATCTCAAGACACCGATGCATCTGAGCTGGGACAACTTTGGCATTTCCAGACCTCTTCATACATGGAAAAGGGGAAGAAAAATAAAAAAGAGACAGGAACACTCTTGTTATATTCAAGTTGTCATCTGCTACTAAGATTCAATAGGAAACTACACAAGAAACATCTCACCTCAAGATTTATTTAGTTCTCACCATGTTAGTATGTATCCCACCACCAAACCATTTAAGTCTCAGTTTTAGGATTACTGTGCTCCACAAAAAGAATCATGGATGGAATTACAAAATAGATCTTATTTTATGAAAGCAGAAAATAATTTACCTCTGGTAAATACATTTGAAGGTTTTGCAGTCAGAAGCTCCAAAATTGACTGATGTATAGAATATTTAATTAGATGAAGGACATCCAGCAGCCCATCCCTCTCCCCTAGTCCTCTCCATTCTCTTTTGTGAGAAGGAGCAAGCAGCAACAGGGAACTAACTGCTCAAGACTTTTTTAAGCACACATTCTTGCTGGGTTGCAGCTAATACAGATCAGTTCTGACATCTGGTTTGTCACATACGCCACAAGTACGTTGTGCTGACAACTAAGAAAGGGTAAGGAAAAGAGGGAACAGAATGAGCAGGCAAGGGTGAGAAACATTGCAGCTAAAAAAAGTGTCAAAAAATAGCTTGAGGTTCCTTATGAAGTAACTTGAAATATGGAGAGAATTTTTCTAAAGCTACAACAACCTCCCCTGGAATTAATTTTCTAGAATAGATAGGCGGTTTCCAAGACATACAACTGAAATTCAGGAAGTCAGCTTTGTTTGAAATACTTAATTCAGTAGCATGAGTTAACACTCAGCCCACCATCCCTCAGAGCCAGGCTGAGGACTATTCTGTGGCCTGAAACCTACTGGTACACCTACTGGTATCAGTGGCATGGCTCCTTACACCCTTCATTAGACCAAGGCCTTCACTTGAACTTTTACAGGCATCAGACTTCAAACAAAGGAACTGCTCTTCTCTTCCAGTCTACCATCATGAAGAACAGCTCAGGAATCCTGACAAGTAATTTCTACATGACTCCTGTAATGTCTTTGAGGAGCAAGACAAGCACACATAGCTTTAATATTAGATGGCCTTATGATCTGTGACTCAGAGAAGATTCCATACTAAGACACATCCATATCCAGACTAAGACACCTAACCTAAAATGTCCCCTGATACCCTGAAAATACTGTTTGGTAACATTCCTCTCATTAAAAGAAAAATATTTTAGAGGTATTGCTACAATTGCAGATTCACAGCCATTTTCAACAGATGAAAATCAGTACTGTAACACTAACCTCCTAGTATGTTTACAACAAATGGTCATTTGCCTCTAGTTACAGCTCCAAAGGTAAGGCACATCTTACCACCACCTTACTCTTACAGCTAGAGGTAATGGAGTTTTGGAGCAGGAAGTCCCCAAAAGTTGTGTTAGAATGATTCTAATCCATGTATCACTCAAAATCACAGAATGGTGGGGTTGGAAGGGACCTCAGGAGATCATCCAGTCCAACACCCCCCTGCCAAAACAGGTTCCCTACACCAGGTTGCCCAGGAAAGTGTCCAGGTGGGTTTGAACATCTCCAGAGATGGAGACTCCACACCCTCTCTGGGCAGCCTGTCCCAGGGCTCTGGCACCCTCACAGTAAAGAAGTTTTTCCTTAAGTTTCTCTGGAACTTCCACTGTTCCAGTTTTTGCCCATTGCCCCTTGTCCTGTCACCAAAATATCTTGTAGGATTTTTTTCCTCTGGGGCAGTGAGAACCAGCATTACTACCAGTAATAGTGTTGGTAGCAACTATTCCAAATCATCCAACCTTATTTAGTCTGGCATTATTGCCCAGAGTATTATCAAGGTCAACACAATGATAACAGATGTTTTCACCCCATAAAATAGTCTCATTCCTTTTTCTGCTGGTAAGAAAATGGTGAGAAGAATTCAGTGTCTTCAATACTTTTTCTCTTTTCTATATGTGTATACCCATGCATATATAAATACATAATTTATACCAACATCATCAATAAAGCAATGGTTGCAATCTGTATAGAACTACCAGTCAGGAGCAGCCAAGCAGAGAGCAAACAGAGAAAACCAAGAGTGAAATCCCTATCAAGACCTGATGTAAGGTATTTAAAGCATGGCTGAAGAACACATGTTTTTTCAGTACACTGAAAACAGTATGCTGTAGACAGCTAAATTCCTAACAAGATGCCAAAGTGATTCATGGATTTCCTGCAGGTGACTCATTAGTGCTTTCACTTCAGAGAAAAAAAACACCAGAAACATCTTGTAAACACAGGCTGACATCCTTCAAACTAGGGCCAACCTCAGACTTTGCTTATAGCAAATATTTACCAAGTTTTTTGGCCTTTTTTTAATTCAAACTGGTCTCTCCTGATTCAAAGAGGTCAGAAATACAGTTTTCAACATTAGCAAATTCCTGAACATGCCTTTACAGTTGAGGAAGGAGAGTATTATAAAGCTTAGCATTAGCTCCTTTGATTCAGACCTATCCTATAAAGCAACACTTCGCAAGGTTTGCCAGTATTATCTATTTCAATCCCTGAATATGTAAACATTAATTCAGAGCAGCCTCTGTGGGACAAAATAAAACAAGAAGATGCACAGTCAGAGGATGGCCTTTTGACCGACTAATAAACATGTCAATGAACACAAGTTATGACTTGGGGTTTTTTAATATGGCAGTGACTCATCACACAGTAATCCATTTAGTCATTTCCAGTCAGTGGCCTTGATTATAAACAGTCAAATATAATACATTTGTAAACTTGAAGATACCCAGCTTTGTCTTAATGCAAGCAAGAACTATGGATCCAAGAAATACTTCTTGTGAGGGAACCTTCTTGGGCTGACTTTCAATTTATTAAGGTACTTCATTTCACAGCCCTAGAGCCCACTGTCAATAAGATGATCCAGAGGCAGGGTTGGAAAAAACAAAACTACAAACACACTGAAATGGGAAAGCATGAGGAACAATCAAGGGTTTCAAGCAGACTCAGTGACTTCAATATCATGTTACCTTTCATTAATCTGTAGGTCACACACAATAGGGATCACATGTATGCTGGATGAAAATTTAAAGGTAGGCTAAGCACAAAATCGTGCTGAACAGCATGCAGACAAACTGCTGGGCACTGGCAAAGCCTCCACGAAGTTAATGGACTTCAAGAAGAAAAAAAAAAAAATCACAGCAATGGCTGCATGAAAACAAGTGATCAATGCTTTAAAGTTTTCAAACAACAATATCCTACACCTACAGTTCACCAGTTTGCACTTTTATTACTCTGAGTCAAGTAAGAGCTTTTATGCCTATGCAGATGATTCTAACTATAGTAAACCTAAAACTGAAGGGTTTGGGGTTTTTTTCCCCCCCCATGAAAACATACATTTCATTGACTAGCAGTACTGTTTGCTAGCTTAATATTAAGTATTTTTTCAGGTGATTTATAAATCAAAGTATTACCAGACTTTCAACCATAAGTGAAGCTGCTGGACAAGAATTAGTCAGAATACCTCAAGATAGACTGTAATTTTATCTAAAAGATGCAAATAAATCGCACTGACAAGACAAAAGCAGTAGCATGACTCAAGCGTGAAAACATTAACACAAGGAAAACCAGTATGAAAAACAGTTCTTTGGATAAACACAGATAACAATGGGATTTGATGTTTACATATAAAGTTATTTCAGCCTTTTAAAGAAAGCTCATGAGATGTACTGTACTCATGATAGCCAACCTGGTCATATCCCTTATCTTAAGCTTAACTGGCTTTTTCAGCATAACATGAATGCCAATTTTAGAAAACTATAAGTAGCATCTGTGCAACCTGCCATACGTTTGGTGAAATATCCAGCTATTCAGAGTATTTTTAACTTATAAGCAGGTACATTATGACCCTTTACATCTAAGCTACATATACTACCCAAAGCAAGGGATGAGTATTGGATGCTATTTCATTATATAGACACCTTTACTGACTAAACTCTCAGACAGGATGTTATTATTACCATTGTTTCAAGATTTCAACTCGCTTTAGCTGTAATTTTTTTCATTCCCATCACCTTCTCTGCAGCCTGATGTTAATGCACGTAGCCCCCTCACTCTGTAATTGTCACTTACACTGCCACTAAAAAATTTGAACAGCCATTTCCAAGTGTAGACACCTGTTCCATTCCTCCTAAAAGAGGAGGTCAGGGAAGAGGTTTGTTCCAAGATGCCATCGCCGTTTCTCATGGCAAACATCCCTTACATAAGGCTGGCACCAACACAAGATGGCCCTTCTCGGGCAGCGATGCTCCCCAAAGGCTGACCCGACGCATTTCAGCTCTACAACTCCTCAGGCTGCGCACGGGGCGCGGGCAGGACCAGCCCGACTTTATTTTGAGGAGAAACAGGGCGAGAAAACCCGCGTCTCAGCGCGCGGAAGGTACGTTTCTCGCGGGGACCCCGGCGCCAGGACACGCGTGACCCCCTGCCCCGACAGCCGGGGCGATGGAAGGAGGTGGCCTCGCTGCCCGCGCAGGGCCCGACCTCGCAGGACCGACCCGTGGCACCTCCAGGGAGACCCCGCCGCCCCTCTGCCCTCACCCGGGGCTCGGTACTGCCACCGGGCGGGGTGGTCCCCGCCCTCCGCCGGAGCTCGGAGCACAGCTCCGCCACCGCCCTTCCACACCGCGACCCTCTCCGCGGCCATTGTCAGCCGCCGGCCCCCGTCGAGGGCACCCCGGGCGCGTGGGTCCCAGCCCGCCCTTCCCCACACAGGAAGCGGGTACGGAGGAGCGCCCCGACCCCAGCCCCAGCCCCGGCGCGGCGGCGGGGGCTCACCGGCTCTCAGCTGCAGGCTGCCGTCCCTCCGGCTGCACCACAGAGCCCGCTCCCCGCTCTGCAGGATGTAGTGGTCCTTGGCTTGGAACAGCTCCATCCTCGCACGCCGCCGCAACCGGGAGGGAGAGAGGGACAGAGGGCAGGAAGGGGCACGGCGGGCAGGCAGGAGAGCGGGGCGCTCCCGCCGCTCCGCGGTTCCCACCAGGCGGAAGGGGGAGGGCTGGGAAGCGGCGCGCTCCCGAGCCGTGCGCGGGTGCGCGCGCTGCCGCAAGGAGCCCGGTGAGTCCCGGCGCCGCCGCCCCGGCGAGGGGCGCTTCCTCCGGCGGCCGGGCGCGAGCTCGGGTTCCGGCCCCGCCGCCGCACGTGACACTGCCCGTCAGCTCCTCGCCGCGCGCTGAAAGGTGCAGCGCAGGGCTGGGCGGGGCTTGCGCAGCGCGAGGGGCGGGGCTCCCGCTCCCGCCCGCCGTCCCCTCAGCCCGGTCCCGCCGGGGCGGGAGGCAGCGAGGCGGTCCGCAGAGACTGTGAGAGCGGGGAGGGGACCGGGCTGAGGCCTCGCGGTGGCGGGACGCTTTGCTCTCCGCGGCGGGGAGAACCGGCGATAACCCCCGGGGGCGGCTGTGTCTGAGGGAGGAGCGCGCCCCTCCCCTCAGCGCCGGCGCTCGGCGCTCTGCCCGCCTGAGGGGAGGGGAGGGGAGGAGAGGGCGGCCGGGTGGCCCCACCTCCGCTCGCCGGTGCCTGGAGGAGCGCCGGGACCCCGCGGGGCCTGGAAACCTTTGGCAGCAGGAGCCGCAAAGCCGCAGGAGACTCTAGCCAGCCACCACAAACCAAGTGATAACAATCGTGCCTGTGTCCCCCAAGGTTTTTCAGCTTTTCTTTAATAAGCAACTTTAATAATTAGTGGAAACAAGCAGGAGTTGATATATCGGCTCGTGGTGAAAGGAAATCTCAACACCATAGCACAGGACTCATTATGATCTTAAATATTTATACCGAAAGGAGCACCTCCTGATAGAAGGGTAATTATACCTTCTCTTTCCTTTCCAGGCAGCACTGGAAAATGTACCAGCAACTCATCACTGCTCCAGACCCTTTCCAGCCTTACTGGCCCCCTCTCCAGAGGTTACCGGAGCTTTTGTTTACAGAAGCTGAAGTTCCACCCTCTCTAACATTGAAACGGACATAGACAAACAGCGTCCCATCGTGCATACAGCCGTTTGAGAGCAGCTTGGGTTGTTGAATGAACATCTTCAGTATATCTTGAACATTAATAGTGCATGTAAGTAGTTTTGCATAGTACTGGACAACCAATTTGCTTATCTTTTTATGTAGTTCCATCTACCCTTCTTTCTTAAAAGAATGATCAGTTTTTATAAAAATGTCTCTAGACAGGCTTTATATTATTTTGAATGCAGTTTAAGATTTTTCTTTCAAATATAAGGTCTGACCTCTGATGATGTTGCTTTTTTCTTTTAAGTACACTTAAATAATATAGGAACGATGTGAATGGAACTCAACTGATTTGATAATAGGTGCTAGTATCTCTTAACATTTTCCTCAGGGCAAGTATGCAAAAGGATGTAGTATTCTTCCTTGGCTACAGATTCCAATTTTGAAAATGCTATGCTTTGTGAATGCCCTACAGCTTTCAGTGTAGCACTGTCCTTCCTAATTATTGTATGTAGCAGTCAATGCCATTGGCAGAATGCTAGTAATGCTAGTAATTCAGATCACTCCTGCAGGTACTGGGCAAGAGAAGGGTTTAAATGGCTTCTCAACATTTTAATAAATAGATCTCTTCTTAATTGCTTTCTTCTTTATTTTCCCATAAGCACAATGTCACATATTTTCAAAGGCATATCAAACAGAGAAATGCAGTGCAGGGATGGACTGGAGCACAGCTTGTTTCCTAGCAGAACAACGTAGTGCTGGTTTCTTGCTTGTAAATTAAATACATTTATAGTGCCATAAAATGAAGCCTAGCCCAAGTCGAGAAGGCATTGTGAAATTTCAGGTAGAACGAATGGACAACAGATCTGTGATTGCAGTGGGACATATTTTGTGTCTAACTGAAAGCTCCTGCTGTGCAAAGAAAGCTGTGTCAGTCTTTCAGTTTTAGCTGCCTAAAGGGAAGGGTGAGGAGCAGCAAGTCTCAGGTTTTTCAAATACTCAGCTCAGTAAAATCCTTGCTGCAGCTTCTTCTGGGGAGAAGTCACTTTGTGACCCTGCAAGGAAGCTGGCACTTGACAGCTAGAAGAGCCTCTTTTGCTCTTCTCTGTCTCTTCCCTACCTTGCACTGTAAGCAGGGCAGAGGGACAATAGTTCAGTTAGATAATGAGTCACAGGCAGCAGTCCTCTTAGTGGCTGTAGCCACAGCATTCCCCTTTTCACAGAGGAATGTGTGAAGCCTTAAGGAAAAAAGAAATTTGAGAATTATTTGGGGAGGAGATTTGCTGAGATGGGAGGTGAGGCAGGTTTTTGAGAAGTTAACCCTCAGTAGGTAGACAACTCTTTTAGCTGTCAGTTGTACACACCTGCCTGCCTGAAATATTTTGTTGTTGTTTTCTGGACAGTGCAAATAAACACCTTATTCAGTGGTACTGTTCCTTCATTTCATTGTGTAAATGTAAGCATTTGACTTTTTCATATACAGTGAATTAATTATCTAAGAAACCCATAAAAACTTTTAACTATGATTAATATCATCTTGTAAGAACAAATGATCAACAACATGAAAATGGCAGTAAGAAAGATGTCCTGCTCCCTGCTATGGACTCCACCCACTCAGTTAAAGTGGCTTCATGAACAGTTGATTTGGCATTTGTCACACAACAAGAGAGTGGGAATCTCCAGCTGGGGCATGGGAACTGTCAGCTGAGGGCAGAGATTTCCAGAATGAGTCTGTTCTGTCAGTGGCACATCCATTTTAGGAATTTCCCTCCCCTGCCAGAAGTTTCTGCTTCCCTTAAAACCAATAACCATTTCCAGTCTGGGATCTACACAAAGACAGTAATCCCCTAGCAGAGGGATCAGAGTTTGGTTTACAGTTTATAAGCCAAAAAGAAAGCCATTGGCTCATTTCTGCACCTCTTTATTCCATAACCACATCCCTAATCCTCATTCCAAACCTGAACTCTACCAACAATCCTAATCCATCAATCTCCCCCTGCCTCAAAGGAAATACAAACCTGGAGACTCAGGCAGAACCAGACTGGAATTTTTCCAGCAGCACTTCTAGACTGAACACTGGCACAAATTCTTAATTTCCTGCAGGCTTGAAACTGAGCACAGCCTAACTGAGGGGAAGGAGGGGCGTAATTTCAAATACCTTCTTCTCAGTGACACCTGCTTGTGAGATTACTGAACAAGTCAGCATCGATACAGTGGGCTTGGCTTTTCAACAGGGGGAACAAATCAACCCAGTACAGAATCAGGCCCTGTATAAATGTTCATCCAGAAACGTTTGCAGCCTTTCCTCATTCACTTGAGTTTGTGCTTTTATTGAATGAGGAACGTGGACTTTACCCACAGCTTTATTATTTGTGCATGTGTATTGAGCTTTCTTCTGCTAGACCAGGATTTTGTTTCTTTACCATAAGTCATGCTTTCTGGTTTTCTGTCAGTTCTTGAAAAAATGCACTGGTGCAGAACTGCCAGAGGTGTTTTCAGGCCTCAGCCTTTTCTGTGTCCTTCATCACAGGGTTGCCTACCCTACTCAGCAGTGGGGTTACATTTTCTTTGGTCATCTTTTTGATGCCAAGGTAACTATAGAAGCCTTTCTTGTTACCCTTCATACTCCTTGCCAGTTTTTAATCTAGTTACGCTTTGTCCTTCCTCTTTTCATCCCTGTGTGCCCAGGCAACGCATCTGTATTCCTCCTTGGTAGTCTCAACCCACTTACGCTTTCCATGGCTCCCTTTTGGCATTTGAACTGAGGTTTTCCCCATTCAGTCAGGCTGGCCTCCTGTTATGCCTGCTGGTTTTCTTGCAAGCTGTGTTTTTGCAGACAAGACAAACTGGTTTGCCTGTTTCTGTAACTCAGATGGTTCTAATATGTTCCTACTAATAGAGGAATATGAATAATAAATCCATGATGCTTTACCCTTACTGTCTTAAGTCACATCCATGGATAGATAAGGGCTTCTACAGTATTCCATTGAGATTCTTTAATTTACCTAATCCTTCATCACATATTTACTGACCTGATAGCTCCCCAGCTGTGTGAGATGGTTAATAAACTATGGTGCAAGAAGGGCTTCTGGGTTACTTTCCTCTTCTGAAATATTTTTTTGAAAAAGCTTTTGTGTGCTTTTTAGAGAGATTATTCTATGCATTAAACAGACTCTTTGAACAGCCTGCTTCGAGAGGGAACCTCCTCAGAAAAAAAGTAACACAATAAGCTCTTCTAATTGTCAGTACAGCAAATAAAAAAGAGATTTGTTTGTGACAGCCAAGAGTTGCCACCAGAACACTTCTGAAGTACCTGTAAATGTACTTTCAATATTACATACTCTGAAAAATACTTGGTTGTTGTGTTTTATAACAGAAAAATTAATATTAGCTTTTGGCAAGAAAATGAAAACTTTCTCAAAACCAGGGAAAGCAGTTCAGCATAAGAATTTTTGCCTGCATTTATTTTTAGCTTTCTGCTGAAATAACTTTTTCATATGGCAGCTGTAGTTGTTATCTCTAAAGGAAAAGGAACTCTGGTATTTCCTCCTTCCCCATGAAAACCTCTTGCTTGCCAATGGGAATATTTCCATTGACTTCACTGAGCACATAGGAAAACAATAACATTTTCCCTTCAAAGCAACATGTATATGCTTAACAGCTGCAATATACTATATGGCTTATGGGTAATGTATTGATTTGCTTCTGTTGCACTTAAGATCAAATCAATGAGACCATTTGCAAAAATAAATGAGAATATTTTGACTGCCTACGATTCTTTTATTCTACAAATCTCACTTTGCAGCCTACCAAGCTAGTGCAATCACACATGAAAAGATTCCTTACTGTGTTGTTGGTCTGCCTTCATCAGTAAAAATACTACTTATAGTATACCAAGGCCACACTGAATTCACAATTTCTCCAAGGTAAATGACAGGCTGCTCTTCATGGCCATTGTAATAAAATTCACAGCTAATTTAAAGCATGCTACTTGCTTTTCCTCATCTGATCACCCAGGCGTGCTGATTGTGTCAGTGTACAGAGCAGACCAGTTCAGACACAGAAAGACCTTCACCAAGCAGGTTGTATTTTTTGTTCCACAGCCCCATTTCAGTCTTTTCATTGATTAAAGGCTGATTGAGCATTAATCACATTTGCCAGAAAGCACCAAGGAAATCTACACATCAGACTCATTTTTCCCAAGTGTGGGCTTTTGCACATTTGCCTTTACAAGAGACTTTCCTTTCTAGACCTACGTTTGATCAAAGAAAGTTTCAGGGTAGGTATTTCTAAAACAGGCTTCCTCATAACCATATGTGTTTTTATTGGGGTGGCACAAGGTCACTATTTGGTCTTCTGGGGAAATGTTTCAAAGACAACTTTGTCTTGTTGGTTCTAGCTACAAAAAAGTATTCATCTCTGTCTTGGGAGTGAAGCAGAATAAATTTAATAAAAAATAGGATGGAAATCCATTAGCAACTCATTGAAGATATATTCAGCAAAATAAGATAGTCTGAGCAAGTTAAATGGTTTTATTACCCTTTGGAAGAGCTTCTCTCCCTTACTTTTAATTTAGGGGTTTGTTTTAAAAAAGCAAGCTAGTTCACATTTCAAAAAAAAAAGCAAGACTTGCTTTGTGAAAGGATGAAAAGCAAAATTTTGGGATCACTTCAATGTAATATGTCTTTCAGAAAAAAAAATTAGAAGTCTGGTTTTATGTGATACCATTTAGCCAATTTGAATCAATTTTGCAAGTAGCTTCTTGGTATTTCCTTTATTTTCCCTGATTTTTTTTTTTTTTTCAATTTTACTATTATAGCAACAAAAGCCATCCAGTTATCTTTGTAATGTTATTAGCATTCACTGAATCTAGCTGTTTCCTCAAGATTTATCATACTTTCTGTCTGTATTTCTGAATGTGACTGAACTCAGTTTCTTAGCACTGAGGTGATTTGTTAGTAAAATAGCAAAGTATATGTACTCCATTCTTGGCATAACATAACTTTATGTGCTGTGAATACTGCCGAGGCTGAGCATCAAATAATGCCTGAAGAATAACAATAGTTGCTGAGTACTGAAGTGTTACACATTTCTTTTTGTCCCTTTTCACCCTATTTTTGGCTATCCTGTGGAAAAAAAATGTATTATTCAGTGCAAAAATCTCTGTTGGTTGAATGATGGAAATAAGTGCAAGAAAAGTATCCCCCTCCCTGGGTGGCTTTTTTAAATCACTCTCTTTCTCGTGGCACTTACTATTCTATACAATATTAATCATTATGCTTTGTTTACATTACTGTCATGCCTGGGAACTCTAGTTGTGGATAAGGAGCCCCGCTGTGCTAGGTACTGTGCAAAGCCAGAGCATAATGTCTGTTCACATTCCAGAGACTCAGAACCATTACAAAAGACAATAAACAATAACAGAAACAGATGTTTAAAGGATGGAACATGAGATAATGAGACTTTATTGATCAGCCTGGAAGCCAGTGGTCTCAGCACTCCAGGATTAAAGCATTACCAAGTTGTAATGGAAAACATACTTTAATACTCCATTCAATTACTACATTTTTAATACAAAATATTTATATTCTGTCACTTTAGTTGACTTCATTTTCTATGTTGTGACTAACATGCTTTCAAAATAGCATTTACTTGCATAGTTACATCAAAAACTTATGCAATAAATTAATTTGGGGTCAAATTCCCCTTTCCTTACCCCAGAAGCTGTTCCAGAGGGAGCCTTTCAGGGTAAGGTTTGACATGCTGTGACATTCAGCAACAGAACTGCTAAAGCCAGCTGAAATCATCATTTCCTCCTTCCCAGCTGTGTGTTTCTATTCCTGTACAATGCCTGCACTGCACAGCCACAAGCAGTGGTGCAGCATGTTGTGAACTGGATTCAGGGGACTCATGCAGATGCAGAATAACCTACTAAAATACCATTTATGAAACTAGACTCCAAATGCCAGTAACCAGAGTAATAGTAAACCCACCTGGCCCTTATTGAACAGAAAAAGCCTAATTTTTTAGAGTCAGGGTTCACCTTAGTGTCACACACTTGGCAGTTCATTCTGAGCTGCCATGCAGTGCAGGATCAGATCATGTCTGTGTTACAAACACGCCAATGCCAGCCATGCCCACCATAGCACAGTGCAACAGAGAAGGGCTGGGAGAACAAAACAGCTGCCACTGAGGATCCAGCTTCTGCACTCTGCACGTTCCAGGAGCTTTACTGAAGGTTAGAGCTAGTTTTGTCCTACAGACCTCCTAGCAACTGGAGCACATCAGGTGTGGGCCTGGAGTGCATCTTCTGGTTTTGTTTCAATTGTAAGGAATCCCATTCAGGTGCTCATCCATACTTAAAGCAGCAGAGCCCACAGGGTGCCATCCAAAGGAGCTTTTCCAGAGACCGCTACATCACCTTCCCAAATGCCATGAGCTGGAACAGTAAGAGTGGTCTTCTGTAAGCCTTGCTGTACCTCAACCAGATTTGCTGGCTGAAGAGGTGATTATTTTGAACACTGCTAAATGAAGTTATTCTAGCAGATATCTAGAGCCATGGTTAAAACCTTATTGACATACATACCCACTGCTCTCTAATAGACCTCATGTTTACAGAACCTCGACTTCTATGTAAAGCTGCATTTATTCTGCAGAGAAACACATCAGCATTTAAGAGAACAGCAGAGATGTGTGAAGTTCTAAGAGTGACACCGAATCCTTTTTGCTTGAGAGCAGAATCTCTAGCTGCTAGGTGATAATTTAGGTCAAAAATCACTATCAGCTTTTCCTTCATCTGTGGCTTGTGGGTAAAAAAAGTCATGTATAGAATTTGCAGTCCTCAAGCCCTTGATGTGCAGTTAAGTACTGTACCAGTAATTAGAATTTTTATGACTCCCAAAGGGCTAAACCAGAAGATTAAAAGAACTTTATTGTCCTGTGAGATTATATGTTCCATACTTGAATAACTAGGATCATTGCTATATACAGGCTAAAAGTGTTTATTGCTGGCCTTGCATTTCTTGTGCAATCATATGTAGGTCATTGTAAAGCCTAGGGAAAGAAGATAGGCATGAGACTGGAAAAGAGGGAAGAAAATCTGAATCCTTGTTTTATCTGCCTGGCCTTGGATAAATAACTTAATCTCTCTCATCCTCACTTTTACATGTATGACTAAAGGTAGTATTTCCCTACTGTGCAGAGGTGTTACAACCTCACTAGATTGATATGTGTAAAATGTGAAAGATATTACAATTATATGCAAATAAATGAAATCAAGTTCTATGTTTTATGGAAATAATAAGGAAATAAATCTGATATAAGACTATGCCTTAGACAAATCAGGGAAGTTCTGTGTTGTGGTTGGAGTCAGACAAGTTTTGTATGTGGAAAAGGGAATGCCAGTGAGAAGCCAAGGTGAAATCAGAGCCACATGTAACACTTGGCAATTACTAACATGCTTTTCACTTTGTTTGACAT
Organism: Caprimulgus europaeus; assembly: GCA_907165065.1. The sequence continues at coordinate 6,621,090 of OU015529.1, forward strand.
TTTAATTATGTTACTATGTATGTATTTTTGAGCAATATATATACTACATATCTATAATAGCTTTATAGCCTAGATCTATAACTATGTGTGATAAATGAGAGAGCTATAACACTGTGACTAATATGCAGATACACAGATCACTCAGCTTTACCAGTTGTTTTTGAGAAATGGTCAAAGCCATTCTTGAACAATATTTTAAAATGTCCTAAAAACTGCTTATAAATAGTAAATTACCTCTTGGGGTGGGGAAAGGCACACAAAGAATTGCAAGGCACCATTTCATTTCTTAAGACATCATAGGCCTGCCATATATACACTATTACACCATATAGAATGTAGGAGGAAATAGATCTATCTCTGAGTAATTATTGAAGGGAAAAATTACAAGCATGTGGTGTTGTTGTTGCAGGAGTCTACACTATGTCATCGATCTGGTAGGACCAGATGGAGACATGATAACCTTGGAGAAGTAAGGACTGATCTTTGAAACTAACAGAGGATGAGCAAGGCCCCAGAAAGCAGGAAAAGTATTTGGGCTTCTAATTTACTTTTGTTTTCCAAAGTCCACAAAATCAATGGAGGGTTATAACTTTATATATTGATGAGTATGTGCCACCATCCTGAGCCTTAAAAAAAGGAAAGAAAGAAGTCTCAGGGAATTTTAGATGTCAGACCCTTTTCTTAAATTAAAAAAGAATAGAAAAAAATAATCAAAGTATGCACTTTCAAGTACCCTCAGGACAACAAAGTGTTAAGAAACAGTCAACATAATAAATGTAAGGTTTAATCAATACCCTTTTTTCTTAATGACCGTCTAGCAGTCCTGGGTGATAGCATATATCTGCAGTTATTACCACCTTTTATCCCATCTCTTGTGAGGACACCTCCACAGTCCCAAGTAGTTGGGAAGTTTCTCTTGTAGAGTGGATACTAATGGTTAACTCATGAGTTTAGTACCGTCTTGTATCTTTACCAATGTCCTAAATAATGGAATAACAAGTGTACTTAGTAAATTATCGAGCTACAAGGGCCTGAAAGGCCACTGGGTATCAGGATTCCATCATGAGATTATTGTGGCAAGTTGAATAAATTATCTGAAATGAATGAAATAACTGGCAAAAGAAAAATTTCCAAGAGCAATGATCATCTGTATAAAAGGAAGCTCAGGAACAGCTGGTTAGTTGGGAGTTCTGGGGTAATCCCAGATCATAAATTGATCAACCAACCAGTAACAAAATAGTGAAATAAAATCCAGTTATACTAAAATGAATACACAGGAGCACAATACATAAGACCTATGCAATAATCCTTTTACTCCACTAGGAGTAAAACCTCAGTGGGAATACTCTATTCAGTTTGATATGACCACTTCGAGACTTATCAACTGAAAACAAGCCAAAGGAAATCAAGGATATTCTGAATTTCAGAAGGTATGATTTATTATTTGAAGAATCAGGATTCTTTAGACTAGTTTCTCATGGGAAACAGGAAAACAGTCTTGAAATACATAAAAATTGCTGGAAAGAGGACAAGAATAACTGGTTTCTTTGTTCACTGTCACTGAATCATAGAATGGTTGACACTGAAAGGTACCTGTGGTCCAATTCCTCTGCTCACAGCGGGGTCAGCTAGAGCAGGTCATTGCCCAGACCATGTCCAGTGAGGTTTTGAGTATCTCCAAAGATGGTGACTCCACAGCTGCTCTGGGCAACCTCTGCCAGTGTTTGACCACCCTCACTTTTCTTTAAGTGGAACTTCCTGTATTTCAGTTTGTGCCCATTTCTTCTTGTCCTGTCACCAGATACTACTGAGGATTCTGGTCCCATCTTCTTTTCTTCCTCCCATCAGGCATTTATGCACATTGACGAGATCCACCCTGAGCCTTTTCTTTTTGAGGCTAAACAATCCCAGGTCTTATCCCAGATAAGAAGTAGTGAGCATAATTGCAGGAAGAAAGAGTTAAACAGAAACAAAGAATGTGGATAAATAAGCATTGGAATAGGCTGCTGACTGAAATTAGCTGGGCAGTGTCCAGCACCAGTGTTTCTTCACAACAGGTTGGGCAAGGCAGGAGTGAGGTAATGTGATCTCTTCCTGTTCACGACCTATGATGATTTGTTGCACCCTTATTTTTTTGAATCTCAATCTCTTTGCCCATCTCCACATCCCCTTAATCTTCTTTTCATCCATTCCATTCTGTCTTTCTTCTTTTCTGCATATATCTGTCACGTAGGAGCAGAAGCTCCTGTCAAGGCTTAGCAACATCACAGAACTGCAAATACTTGCTAGCTAACCAGAAATTGCAACCTTTGTCCTACCTAGCCCTCTTTGCTCACTGCCCATCTTCCACTTGGGTTCTGAATCTTCAGAATGATGATCTTGGTGTCATGTCCTGTGCTCAGGTTTTGTGAGGTTATTTAATTTAAACCTGCCTCTTTAAATAATGTGCAAATTGAACTTAAACATCCAGATCCAGCTGAGAAACAGGAGGATTTTCAAATTTCAGGCCAAGAGATTTTAGCATTTCCTTAAGGTTGTAGATACTTGGTCAGAAAGTTTGGGCCATAACCTCACAATTTATTCTGTTTTAATTAAGAAAAAATGCCTCCTTCACAGGAGTTTTGTTTCTTTCTGTGCTGTTGACTGATGCTTTTTTTCTAGGCATCTGTTGTCCAAATGTACTTTAAAATGTTTTCCAAAAAAAGCAACAAATAAGTAATGTAAAGAAAAAAGTTCACACAGAGAACAGGAAAAAAGAGAGGAAAAAATGCTGGCATTCCATTTTTCCCCACTTTCCTTCACAGAAGCAGTAGCTCTGAATGTGCCAAAAAAAAGGAACCCCAGAAAACAAGGAAACAAATATAAGCAAGTCCCCCCAAACTTTCCTGCTCAACTAAAGCAGTTTGAAACAAAGTTTCTGAGACCAACTATTGTATTATTTATGCAATTGTTCTATCTGGCTGATTTGATTTGCCTCAAGCTTCAGTGTTAATTATGGTGAAAAAGATAAATACAGACTGTCTATTTAAATTTGATAATAATCTTAAAAATAGGTGCTACTATCCTACTCTTAAACACAGCATCCACAGGCAAATGCAATTTAGTGCTAAAAGAACCACCTGTGGTCACAGATTTGATTCTCAGTTGCAGTATGTCATTTTAAGTAGCCATGTATCTTTCAGTTTTGTTCCATTTATTTGGATTCAGCTTATGGAAGATAAAATAAAAAATTATATCCTGCCACAGCAGTATAAAGCCTATGGGAAACAGATCCAGTCAAACACCACCACTGGGTTATACTACTGATACTGCAAATAATTTACCATGCCACTTGTAAACTCAAATAACAGGCATATGCCTCATCCCTGTGGAGTATTTTATGACTGGAAAGCACTTTGGAGTCATATAATTAAAATACTAGATAAGTACACACAAGAGGATACAAAGTTCCCTGAGATGGAAATGAGGTGAAAAATAATCGCCAACCATTAGTAATAATGGGATGAATTTCTGTGGACAGTACTCCATTCTGCAAAGACTAATTTTTCCTCTTTGCTTTACGTGTCCTGGTCTTACAGTCCAGTTTGTTCAAGAGAAAGCTGCATCACCTATCATATCAAAAAGATTGGAGCAGCCCTTGGAGTCAGATGGTTGTGACTTCCTGGCAGCTTTGGTTGCTGATGTATGTCACTTTACAATAGGATTTGCAATCACTCCATCTCTGGGAAAAACTCTCATGGATGAATTCTGCCCTGGCCTGGCTTGGAGAAATAGCAACCTCAACAAAAGAAAGCTTTACTGAAGGATTGATTTTGATTTTAATGTCCTGCTCTTTAAAAACGAGTCTTTCAGAAATCAAAGTGTAGATATATCAGTGTTGGTCAGAAGGACCTCTGAAGGTCCTTAGTCCAACCTTCCACTTGAAGCAGCACTTTATTGAACACAGGAGGTTCCGCTTAAATTTGAGAAGGAACTTCTTTACTGTGAGGGTGACAGAGCACTGGGACAGGCTGCCCAGAGAGGTTGTGGAGTCTCCTTCTCTGGAGACATTCAAGACCCGCCTGGACACCTTCCTGTGTGATCTCATCTGGGTGTTCCTGCTCCAGCAGGGGGTTGGACTGGATGATCTTTCGAGGTCCCTTCCAATCCCTGACATTCTGTGATTCTGTGATTGAAAAGCAGAGCTGAAATTTTCTATTTTGCTGGTCCTTAGAAGCGTCACAGTGCAAAGGAAAAATCACTCTGATACAAAGTACTGGAACTACTTAACTCCTGCTCAGAGTTTGTAGTTTTGAGGTTTGAAGCCATTTCTTTGAGGTTTCTCTCTTTTGAGGTTTCAGCCATCTCCTGCTAGCCTACGCTCGTAAGAACAACCCCTGTACTGAGCTGAAAATGATGCTTGTGTGCCATGAGATCGGTATAAACATTACCTGCTCTGGCACAGAATTGCCTGCCTCACACTGTCCTGTTCCTTGTGCTGCTCTCAGGTGGGATTTTTTCATCTCATATTTGTATATTTATATTAAATCACTAAGTTAGAAGAAGAACCTGTATTTCTTTGTGCCATAGCGGACGTGAATAAAATCAAGGGAACTGAGGATTTTCATTTTCTTTCATCTATTTTTTTCCCATATTGACAGTAGGTATTGTAAAAAAAAAAGAAAAATAAATTTAAAAACCCCAAAACCGGCCAAACCTGGGCTGCTGTGGCACAAATCGGTTGTGTCACCTTCTCTCCGCTCATCATTCCACTCTCAACCCTCTCTCCTTAATTAAAAGCATCCTTCAAAGCGGCTGCTTCAAACAGAGCCGGTAAATGCCGCCTCGCCCCCTGGAGGAGGGACCCGCCGGCAGGAGCGGGGCTGCGGGGCGGGAGGCGGCGGGGCGGCCCCACCCGCGGGGCGCCGTTGCCCTCTGCTGGTCGCTGGGGACCGGTCTCGTCCCCGGTGCGACGTCAAGTTGCTGTTGACGTCATACACGGAGCTAAGAAGCGCGTATCACAGCGACATGCGGTTGGAATGAACGCTTGGGCTGTATTTTGCACTTGCAGTGATGCAACTGCACATCAGGTGGTCCTGAGAAAGATTTGGTCACGGTATAAAATTATACACGGTATCTGCTGGTTTTAATAATCTGCAACGACCCCTTTTCTTTATGTAACTGTTGGCTGTGTGATGAAAACAGAGTTGCCACTTACTGGCATTGTTAGTTTCCTCCACTGATTGGATTTTATCTTTATCAGAGCACCATGTAGCAAATGAAGTTAGTTAGAAACAAACATAAATACTGGGTGGGCAATGAGTGGATCAAGAGCAGCTCTGTAGAGAAGGCCTTGGGGGTGGTGGTGGACAAGAGGCTCAACATGAGCTGGCAATGTGCGCTGGCAAGCCAGAGGCCAGTAACCGTATCCTGGGTTGCATCAAGAGCAGCGTGGCCAGCAGGTTGAGGGAGGGGATTCTGCCCCTCTGCTCTGCTCTCCTGAGACCCCACCTGCAGTGCTGCCTCCAGTTCTGGGGCCACCAACACAAGAAAGACATGGACCTGTTAGAGCGAGGAGGTCCACAAGGATGATGCGAGGGCTGGAGCAGCTCTGCTGTGAGGACAGGCTGGGAGAGTTGGGGCTGTTCAGCCTGGAAAAAGCTCCAGGGAGACCTTATAGAGGCCTTTCAGTACCTGAAGGGGCTACAAGAAAGCTGGGGAGGGACTTCTGACAAGGGCAGGGAGTGATAGAACAAGGGAAAATGGCTTTAAACTGGAAGAGGAGAGATTGAGATGAGATCTGAGGAAGAAATTCTTTGCTGTGAGGGTGGTGAGACACTGGCCCAGGTTGGCCAGAGAAGCTGTGGCTGCTCCTCCCTGGAAGTGTTCAAGGCCAGGTTGGATGAGGCTTTGAGCAACCTGGTCTAGTGGAAGGTGTCCCTGCTGATGGCAGGGGGGTTGGAACTGGATGAGCTTTAAGGTCCCTTCCCACCCAAACCAGCCTGGGATTCTGTGTTTCTTGGCTCAAGCCCACGTGACTTCAGTTTTTTAGATTTTAAATTTGAAAGATTCTCAGAGCTTGGTTTTTCCAAGATGTGCCTTCTGCACATGACCTGCTGGAATCACACCTGAACTGTCCATAGGAACTAATACCAAAATCGCTCTATTCTTACACTGTTATTTACATAAATTTACATAAGCATCTGTTCCAACTTCTGGCAGCAAAGGAAGCTTCAGCTGTGCAATCCCCAAGACAGAAAACCCACCAGGGAGGACAGGGAAAATCATAAGCACAAAAAGCTTCCTGACTTTCCTGCCCCTGTGTTAGAGGACAGGATCCATCAGGAATGGATTACACTGATGGATCAGGCTGTCAGCAACTACTGGAGACTCATGCAGAGTCCCCAGTCAAAAACTATGGACAAAATGCAAATATATCACCATGTCACACTGAGAATTTCACCATCTAGATGAAGGAGCTTGGATAGTACAAAATCTGAATCAATAAATTATAAAAATTAATGTTTTGAGCCTCGCCCTATAAAACTTTTCTTTTAATGGGATTAAGACAATAGTGTAATTTGCTTGGAGTGGTGATTATAAGGAACAGGTCACTCTCTAAGCAACCAGAACCAGCATCATGCAGTTTTCTTCTTCTGTCACTCTTCCTGCATGCCACTTCCATACAGATCCTCTGTTACTGGTGTCAGTGAGTCTTCCCAAGCAGTGTGTCCTGAAGCCAACAAACCACAAGCATCAAAGGGACAGTTGGTATTTCTTAGCTGTTCCCCCAGCTGAGCCAGGTGTCTGAAAACACCTCTGGCAGTTCTGCACCAGTGCATTTTTTCAAGAACTGGCAAAAACCAGGAAGCATGACTTATGGTAAAGAAACAAAATCCTGGTCTAGCAGAAGAAAGCTCAATACACATTCACAAATAATAAAGATGTGGGTAAAGTCCACATTCCTCATTCAATAAAAGCACAAACTCAAGTGAATGAGGAAAGGCTGTAAACATTTCTGGATGAACATTTATACAGGGCCTGATTCTGTAATGGGTTGATTCGTTCCCCCTGTGGAAAAGCCAAGCCCACCCTGTCAATGCTGACTTGTTCAGTAATCTCACAAGCAGGTGTCACTGAGAAGAAGGTATTTGAAATTACGCCCCTCCTTCCCCTCAGTTAGGCTGTGCTCAGTTTCAAGCCTGCAGGAAATTAAGAATTTGTGCCAGTGTTCAGCCTAGAAGTGCTGCTGGAAAAATCCAGTCTGGTTCTGCCTGAGTCTCCAGGTTTGTATTTCCTTTGAGGCAGGGAGAGATTGATGGATTAGGATTGTTGGTAGAGTTCAGGTTTGGAATGAGGATTAGGGATGTGGTTATGGAATAAAGAGGTGCAGAAATGAGCCAATGGCTTTCTTTTTGGTTTATAAACTGTAAACCAAACTCTGATCCCTCTGCTAGGGGATTACTGTCTTTGTGTAGATCCCAGACTGGAAATGGTTATTGGTTTAAGGGAAGTTTGAGAGTGTCATGTGCAAGTAGGGTTCTACAAAACCTAGTCTGGAAACCAAATCTGAAAGTATCCTGGCTTTTAAAATGCTGGATATGTCAAATGTTTGTTATAACTAGAACTGCAGGAACCCAAAGCTTCCAACACCCTGCAAACCTACATCAACCTGACACCTTTTATAAGCTTTAAAAAAAATCAGAGGAATGTAGGCATCTACTAGAGCCTGCCACCACAGCACGTAAGCATCCTGCCAACATGTTTACTCACTGCTGTAATGAACACGTGCAAGATTAGAAAGTTTGTTTAACCATTACTGGAAACCATTTTCCATCACAGTCCTTTCAGCTGTTTTACAAATACTGCAGGTGGAAATTCTGCCTTCGGGCTCATAGGCTTGGAACGTGTCATGGTGCAGGAAGAGTCAGCAGTGCCAAGCTGTAACCCCGGGGAGCTCCTCATGCAAGTGCACCACAGGTCACTATAAGGGTAACGCGCAGGAACATGAAGTGACATGAGCAGTGTCAAGGGGAGTCGGACTCGCAGCCCATCCTGGTTCTCTTATCAAATGACATCATATAATGTGCTTCAGATTATGTTTGTCTGTGCTATGGCACAACCACATGGTAATGACAAGCACCAAAAGAGGAATGTGTGGACATCAGTGAGTTGGTATGATCAGGAACCAGCGAGCTCCTCCTAAGAGGCCGAGGAGGAACTAGAAGGCAGTGATGCAGAGAGCCAGTTTCTCAGCTCTATTGAATCCGTATCCTGTGATTTCATCGCCATATATTGTTTCGTAGCATAGTCAAGCATAAACTATTTAAGGCAGGGATTCTCTATGCAGGTAATTGTACATAACATAACAAGTGATGTGTCTAATTGTTACTGTAAAAAAAAAAAAAGCATAATAATAATAATGATTGCTCTGATTTCTGCCTTCCCTAGTGGTGCGTATTTTCCTTGAAGCAATCAGGGACTTGTTGCTAAGTAGTTATTATTTAAGGTACCTTAAATATTTTAATGTGTCTATGCCCGCTGTTTCTAGGCAGCAATATTTGTTTATGATATTGTTATATAACCCTTTCTACCTTATATCCTCGATTCAGTGTAGTCTAATACATCCATACAGTTAAATTTCAGTCCTGATACTTTTTTTTCTACAGAGTAGCACATTGAAGTAGCTACTGTTAAGAATGATAAATGTCTCCGATGTAGAAGATCTATTCTTTGCCAGGATGCACCACTAGCATTTTCTTTTCTTTCTTTGTACAATCTTCAGAACATAATAAAATACTTAAAGAAGGCCATCTAAAAGTTGGCAGTGCTTCTGTGCACTTTCAGCACCTTTTGCAGATGCCTCCATGTTTCAAAAGTACAAAATACCAATATTTTAAAGTAAATCATGTGATTTCAGTATTTTGGATGAAGAGGAGCCCAATTTGCATTGAATTACAATTACTTTCAATTTTGTCCTCATGCTTCCAGGCATGTTCCATCTGAAGAGTTGGCTTTATACCTGGTATGCAGGCATGCAGAAATTTTGATAAACATTTGAATTTAATGGCTGAGGATCAAGATCACCTTTAATTGGGAAAAATTAGAGTTGAACTCCCAACGTTTTTGACCGAGCTCTCTAAATTGTTAGGTGAAATCTTCACTTGCAAATCTGCTCTGTCACTCTTTCCTAAGAGGTAATAGGCCAAGAGAAAGAATGGAGATGAGACAAGAGCCCATCAGAAATGATGACACTGAGGGAAGGTCCTAGGGACCAAGTTATCACTAACACCTACTGAAATGCTTAACTAGGGGTATGTGTTATAATTTCATCCATCCTTTGGAAGTAAAAATCTCCATATATTTGGCCACTGGGCAACATTTCTTTAGGTTTAATCTCTATTTTGTATAAACAAAATAGAAAAACCCACGCTGGGTTAAATGTTATGGCTCTTCCTAACAGATTTTACACTCTGAGCTGCGCACTTGGAGGGGCAGGAGAGACTACTGACTCCTCAAAATCTCTGCCACAGATCTGCAGAAAACATAATATTTGCCTGCCAACTCTGTGGGAAATGCAGAAGGGAATTATTCCAGACATTATTTATTTCTGCAAATGGAAGGAGCTGAGACAAGACAGGAATGGATGGGAACTCAAAGTTCACCAAATGATGGAAAGCAATAAATCAGGGCTTCAAGTAATCCATGTAGATGATTTTGCAAATCTGATCTGTTCTCTGTCAAGTGTTGCAGAAATAAAGCCAGGCAAAGTTCCATACCCCTTTGTTGCTAAATTCAGTGTATTTTTTGTACTGTTGTAAAACTAAGATGACCCCCTTTTAAAATTAATTTTGTATTTGTGAAGGCTGCTGAACAGCCCTGCAGACACATCCTTTACCCACTGAGTAGATACAATAGTAGTAACACTTCAAAGCTTGTTAGATGTTCTTGCCTGCTCACCTCATTCCTACAAAAGTTACCTTTTCTCTTTAGGAGAAGCTACTTGTTTTCATGTCCATTCAGTCTCCAGACTTTTTACTGAGACTTCCAACAACGTTATCAATCAGTGCAAATTCTAACAGTGGTTTCTGTAAATTTTTGTGGAACACACCACTGAATATTGCACAGTCCCTGTACAGATGTTGAATGTAAACAACCAGAGATGGAGAACTCCATATTCCATGTTTAACTCTGAAACGTGAAGCATGTCTTTACACATCAGTGCTCTTTGGCATTCTTTTCTGAAAAAGGCATGGCAAATGCAGTTTTCTTTTTATAATCTGAAATTTAACCTGTGATCCTCTACTTCTGCTTGCCCTACAGTTTGCTAGTGCAGAGGCAGATGGATACTGAAGGCTGGACCTCTTCCTTTCGTGCAGATTCCCAGCTTCTGGAGACAGCAGTGAGAATTCTGATAGGCAACAACTGAAGTAGCCTCTAATTTTTACCCTCTTTAAGTTGCCTATTTATAAATTCTGGAAAGGTATTTGACTGAGAATTGGTACGTTCCACTGCTTTGTAACCAGCTTCTGGCCCATCTTAAAATAACTCTTGCTTTGGATTATCCTGGCTGGCGTAGGGTTACACTTGGATCTAGTATTACAAAGAGTGGACAGACCGTTCACATTCACACAGCAGCTCTTGGGAGTGGAGACTGATACTACATACATACTATGAATGCATTGCTTGTGTAGAGCTAGGAAATCAAAATTATCTAATTTTTATATTATATTATTATAATAATATAATTATTATTATAAAAGGCTCTTTCTTTGTGTATTTTGGTGTCATCCATTTATCTTTAAGCAAATGCTTTGTCTTAAGAGAAAAATAGTTTAAGCAGACTGGTTCATTTGGAAATCCTGTGTAGGTTATGAGATATTCCTGCTCACATAAATAAGGGAAAGTGCCAATAAGATCATTGTATCTAATGCTAACAAGTGTTTATAATTCATTAATGACTATATTACATACCCAGAGAAATATGGATTTTGAGTCTTAATATTTATGTTAAGGCTCCAGGAAATCTAATTTTGTATGGTTAACTTACTTACAGCTTCAATTTGTATTCTACAGCCAGCACCACTGAACTCAGATTAGTTTTTTCTAAAAGCCTCCTTTACCCAAGTGGCCCAAAAGGGCTGGATTTGTTTCTGTCAGGAAAACTATGTTCTTGATCAATGTTACCTTTTGTAACAAAACCAAATATTGATCCGGCATTGAATGTTTACAGCTAATGATTTAGATTTTAGTTTCGTAGGACACCTGCAGTTCATTACTTGGACACAACAGGACCAAAACCAGCTAGTTACCACCCATAACTGGTCCTTTCATCTAAGCCCATTTTACCCTCGTGTCTGTGTATGGTCATGATGCAGTAGTGTCTTTTTATTTGGTTACCTGCATGTTTAAAAAGATCAATACATGCATGTCTAAGGAGAGAGATAGAACACCTAGCAAATTAAAATCTTCTCATCAGCATACCTTGATTAACCTTTGTCCCCTTCAGCAGCCAGGTGCCAGCCATGAGAAGCTTTTCCAATTATTATTTAAACTATAATTAAGTTAAAAGTGCCACGTGATATCCTCACTGAGGATCCTGAGGCTGATGGGCTTTCCTGGGTGGGTTTACACTGCTACTGGAGCGCAGAATGACCTCTGCCTCCACAAACTGTGCTGTGTTGCTTCCTTGCATTCTGGGTGGAGTTTGGCTTGTACTCCTTTCCTTCCCCAACTTGTCTACACAGAGCTGAGCTAACATGAAGTTGGAGATAAAATATATGCCAGATCCAGGGCTTATACCTTCCACCAGAGAAAGGGAGGACACCAGAAAGTGCCACAGTCCTGTCTTAGCGTGCTCTTGGGGGCAATGGAACTATCCCCTGCCCCTTCCTCAGGGTATGGTATGATTTCTCTGTGTGTAAATAGTCAAAATGCTATATTTATAGGAAACACAATGCCTCGCTGCTGTGATAGTTTAAATATAGAGAACAGACCACTACTGGCATTTAAAATATCACTTGCTGGACAAGATAGTGCAATCAGAAAATAGCCTGAGCTTTTACTGTGATTCTGTATACAAGCTTTTCTTATCCCTCTTGCTACTTTTAAATGAGTTGAAACAGTTCCCTTCACCGATTTAGGGATTATTTGCTTCTTGAATAAGTTAAGTGCTTGACACTGACTCAAAATGAGTAACAGCAGCTTTATTCTTAACAAACATCTTTGGGGTATTTTCATTTTTTAATATGGCTATTGCAAATGCAGCATGTATATTTTAACACCTTGTATTCCACAGCAGCTTTTGTTGTATATGGCTGTATTTGAAAAGTAATACAATGTAATGTAATTCTTATCACTAGTGTTAAAACCCTCATTACTTTCTAGCAGAGTTTCAAAGCCACATTTCTGCTTGACCCAGGGTCAAGCCACAGACCAGCTAGTACTGTACTGCAGAAATGCAAGTTAATTATCTTTTTCCTCTCCCTAGCCAGCTAACCACATCAGTACAAAGGCAAGGAAGCAAGCAGGCTCTGCAGAGTACGTCAGAAGCTTACAGGGAATGGGTGGGAATCTTCATCTGCTTCCTCCTTCGCTACTCCCTCCTCCCAGCCCATATGCAGAATTTGTAGCTATGCTGATGTGTCAAGACACATACACTGGACTGGGAGCAGAGTAATCTTGAGCAGCAGAGGAAACAAAGAGAGACTATGACTCAGAGCAACAGTCTTCCAGCTCGGCAGCTTCAGGGCAGCCAAATGTACTTTCCCTTATTAGGCCAGATCATGAAACCTTGCTTCATTGAGTGGTACCTCATTCTGCAGTAGTATCACCGACTTTAATAATCAACTTTTATTAGCAGAATGTAAGTGTAATTCTAGCTTTGCTTCTTGAAAAAAAAAAAAAGTTGTAATTAAATTGACTCCACCTACTCTGACCCATATTGAATAGTATAACATGAATCAGGCTCCATTAGCAGCGTTTTAAAACATGTTTTAAAAGGATAGCACCTGTTAAACCTCCTGTAAATGTTTTTTGGGGTTTTTTAATGACTGTAATCTGAATTTCCACACTGCCATCTCAGCTAATGAGGTGGTTTTGATCTGAATTACTTTAGTGGGCTACTAGGAGAAACCAGAAAGAGACAGGGCCTCACACCTGCCACAGACCTTGCTTATAGCTTAATTTTAAGGACCCACAGCTGATTTTCCTTGATTTAAGTATTTTTGTTGTATGATCTTAGAGATGTGTGTCTGCAACTGAAATGTAATCCTGCAGGAGGAATGTGTCACTGAAGTGAGGTCATACAAGAATTATGCAGGGGGATGAACTTTCACACCTCTTCTGCTAGAATCCCTACAATGCTTCTCCAAAAGCTAGAGTAGCCAAAGGGTTACAAGACATTGTGTATTCTTACATGGTGGTGTTGACTATCAAAATGAAACTAAAAGAAACATCAACTTTTACCTACAACTAAGCAGACAGTTCACAGTCCAATTATTTCAAAACACTTGCTGCATTACAATTTACATGCTGTATTGCTATTTTAAAGTAAAGAGTGACAGTTCTAGATGACCACTCTCAACCTGCCTCTTAAAACCAGGTTTTCACATGGGTTTAAGCTTAACTTCCAATCTAAGCTCATGACTCAGAGTATAATTCAATAAGTAATCAATTGCCTTGAGCAGCCATATTAAAGTTTTCCTCATAAGCTGTAAACATATGCTATCAGGTAAAAAACAAATGCAAGTCAAAGGTAACTTCTGGAGTTTAGTTAGGACTCCTCCCTCCCTCGGACTCGTTCTGCACTGGTCTGACTGCTGCTTTCATTTGACATGGATATAGCTGAAGTATGTTTTGTGGCCCTTACACTTAAGTGTAAGTTGCTAATCATTTAGAACAACCATGAAGTATTGCTTAAACTGTTCACAAAATGAGAGGACTACCTCTTAAAATCATATTTGCTCTATGAATACAAAGTGTATTTGCCTGGAAATTCACAAGTAGTTGTTAATAAAAGCCTAAGAGCTTTGCAGAACAAGTTAAGATGCTGTAAAGTAAATTTCTTTAAGACAACAGCAGTAGACATGGATTTCTTAATGTTAGAAACATTTCTGTTAAATGGTGACTCCCAGGGCAGGGGAGGGGGGGAAGGGAAAGAAAAAAAAAAGAAAGAAAAAGGAAACACTAAGCCAAAGTCTTTCCTCAATCCACGTATGTGATACAGCAATGACATTAAAAGGGAGCAAGTGAATGGAGAAAGGCACATTTTGATCTTTATGAGAAAGCAGCTGTCAAGTTCAACTACAATGGTGTCTAAAAGACATCTCTGTTTAGAAGAGTGCATTTCAAACTGATTACTGCCCTTACATTTCTAGCTTATAAAATCACAAGACTAAATTAGGCTTCTATATTCTTTTATTTCCCTCTTAAAATATAGCATCGAAGTCCCGCACACATATAAATATCCCTACAGTTTCTTACACACTTTCTATTCATCATTACTTAAAGTGCCCAACTGTGAACATTAAAAATAAAAACATATTACTGTTAAGAGTGGCTACACTTATAGAACAACTGGTATTCTGACAATGCAGGCCACTGATTTTACAAAAATCACCTGCAAAAGAATACACCCTAAACAACATGCATCAATATGAACCCTGAAGTAGCTGGTTTGTTTTTTCTTTTTTTTCCCCACTCAGCTGATCTAAAAGTGATTAATGTACAGGGTTTATTTTTGAAACATGTCTTTTATATAGTGTAAGAATAAAGGATAAATGCATTACTTTCTTTCTAACTCCCTCCTTCCCCAAAGTGTTTATTGTGTCCCAAGCTGCTATGTCAATTAAAAACCAGTTGAAAAGAGCTCTGGAAATGCATGCAACTTAAAATTCACTTAAACACACTTTAAGTTATAAAGTCTGAGAGGTTTTCATTTCAGCACGGGACTACGGTTCAGTTGGATTATTGGATGTGTTTGTGGTGGTGGCCAGATTGGTAAACACTTCTTCCTTAGTTTCAGGCTGATGTCTTTCCATTTTGGTTTCCTCTTTAGCATCTTTATTACTGGTGTCTCCTTTGCTCTTGACTACCACAGGTTCAATCTCCATGATTTCCTGTGGTGGCTTAGGCTCTGGCAAATTTGGCTGAAGTCCATCAACTTGAACTGGTTCTGGAACATCTTCTGCTTTCTGTTCAAGTCTTTCCAAAATATTCTGGACCTTCCTTACACCATCTCTCCTGGCCTGGCGCACATCCGCACGACCCTCAGGGTCCACTGAGTCTAGGGCTAGCAACTCTTTGGTCAAATACTCTTCAATCATCAAGTATTTTTTGTCAGTTTTCTTGCCTTCAAAGGAGTCGACTGCCTGCTCAAGCATTTGTACTTTCTCCAGAATTGCCTCCACTTTCAAAACACCAGGATGCTTTTGAGGTTCTCCTGTTTCTACTGTCTTCGGTGTTGCCACTTCTTCAGGAGGAGGCCTTTCCTGTGGGGGAACAATCTTAGCTGGGCAGGGAACCTTTTTATCAGCTTTCTCTGCCATGGCTGGAGGCTTCTGGGGTGGTAGTTTAGGATCTGGTTCTTGGTGAGTAACCTGAATTGGGATATATGAAGACAGCACCTCAGGTTCGGGTGGTGGAACTGCCTTGTTTTCGGGTTTGATTTCAGGCGGTGGGGGTGGTCTTGGTGGCTCTTGAGGTGGGACTTGTTGCTGAGAAACCTGGTAAGCAAAGCAAGGTTGTGTTGAGATACAGTGAACAATGCTCCTCATTTCCTTCTAAAGAACAAGTAACCTAACATCCAATTTTCTGTACTTGTAGAGTTGCCATTTTCACACACGCCAAACAATTAACCTTTCCTGTGCACTGCTGAATTTTAGTTGTAAAATTAAAGAAGCACTGTGCTGAAGAGTTCAGTTAATGTTTTCAACCTACTGCAGATTACAAGCACCAGTCAACTCAGAAAGACATTAAACTTCAACCCACAGAATCTTGACCATGCTCATTAACACCAGCCCTACCAGCAGTTTTACAGGATCTTAGAGCAAAGCCCTCACCTGACTGAAGTCTGTAAGATTTGTGGCAGCTGACTGCAGCACAGTCAATAAGTCACTAACTGAGAGCTGGTGCTTCTTAAAAAGCTAACTACTTTGCTGAGGTTTAATCACATTTTGGGCTATTCTCATTCCATACCTGTTTTCAGGACATTCCTTTTTTCGCTAGTGCTTATTTTTACCAATGTTATCTTTAGAGTATTTGCATGCAGAGGTTACTATGTCAATCTTATTATGCTGTAGCGATTAGAGACAATCCCTGGGATTACTACAGATCTAACAGTCATCAAATCAGAAATCTCTTGAAATTGAGATTAGTTTTGAAATCAGCAGAAAACTGGAATTAGTAAGATCTGTATCTTCCTTTCCCCTGCCACCCCTTCACTTATTTGTGCACATATACAGTGATTTTTGAAAGGTACTAGATCCAGCTCTCGTGGATTTAAATGGCCTAAGTAAGGCACCTACATTTATATTTAAACCAAGTACGTAACGGCCTGCACTGACAATCTGTTACTGCTTTACCCACTAAGCGTAAAATTTGATTAGGGAGCTTAAATTCTCACCCATAAAAAAAAATAAATTAGCATTAGAGCCTCCAATATACCATTAAATCTGAAGTCTTCATTGTTTTGTCCTACCACCTGGGTTTTCAAAAATATTAACCTAATTCTGCTCCTGTTATTTTCAATATGAAAGCTCCCCTGAGAGGAAATCAAGGCTCCTTTTTTATACATAGCCCCCTTCCACACTATCAGTTGTCAAATTCCCAGTAGGCTTTAACTGTAGTTTTAGTAAGAATTTTAACATGGGAAAAATATTCAATGAGCAACATGTTCTATGAGCAAGAGTATGCTTCATGTAGGAAGAATAAAAAGCTGTAAGACAAGATTTTGCTGATCTTTTTTCCTAACTGCAATGACTTTGTGCATCTGATGCTATCCTAAATGGTTCTGAGACATCAATGAGGTGTATTTACATAGATGCCACCAATCCCACAGACCTGGTTTTCTTCTCACAAACATAATGCAACAGCAGTGACCTCAGTGTAATTACACCAAATTATACTCTGACAAGAGGAAAAATCAAATTGTGTGTTAAATCATATTTCAGTGATCCAAACACTCCACAATCCTGATAGATGGAAGGGCAGCTTGCTGCTGGTCTCTTATGTCACTGTCTCCAATTTGTTTATGTACAGAAATGGAGACTGCTTTACATGTTTTCATGCCCCTGTTAGTATGAGCCAGTTTTTCAGCTCTAGCCCCACTGAACAAAGTACCTGGCAGGTAATTACCTCCTCCATTCTACGTACCTGGGGTCTGTCTACAACTGTCTGCACTCTGATGGGAGCTGGGGGCTGGATCTGGGTGGTGACTCTGGCCGGTGAACTTTCGCGGCTCGAGGAGCCTCTCTGAGACACTCTGAACGGAGACTGCGCCCGCGTTGTCTTGGGCTCCCTCTCATCTGGTTGGATTTTGTGAAACACTGGTTGGTGGGCTTGGTATTCGCTCTGCTGGGCAGGGTAGTGTGTCTTCTGTGCCTGGTGGTAGACTTGCGCTGGTTGCCGTGGGATATTTTCATGTATCACAGGAATTGGAATATAACCGCGAGGAAGCTGATGGCTTCCTGTGTTGGCTCTGCCAGTGGGCTGAGGGGAAATGGTTGGAGAATCGGAAGCTCCAGGAGATTGAGGCTGCCATAAAAACAAAATCCGTTATTAAGTTTTAACCATTCTGTACTCAAAGTATTTTTGATTTCCAAGAGAAAAGAAGGAGATAGTCATAGAAACTGAACTCGTGTTTCCGGCACGCAAAGGATCCACTTCCTTGGTTTTTTTGGACAAGGGCCTCACTAGACAAACCACAGCAGTTGAGAGAGCATCATTATAACAAGTAGAAACCTGAGCTACAGCATTCCCAGCCCTCAAATGAGCAGGGAGTGGACGCTCAGTCAGAATGTTTGCTGCTTTTGCATGGCTGTTCCTGTCTAAACCTGTTAAATTTAAGCCAAACTAAAGTTAAGCAAACAAATTATAGGCTGGAGACAAAAACAAACCCCTAACAGAGGCACACAACATCTAGACTTCTGATCCCAGTCACACTAACAGACTCTGTTTGGTTGTGTTTTTGGGGGGTTTTTTAAAGCATGTAATTCAGTAGCAGGCTATGGCAATGCACACATGGCTAATGCCTCCTTTTCCCCCCTAACACCTCCCAACAGCTCAGCCCCTTGGCACCAGCAGTGAGAGCTGCTCTAGCTCAGACCTGCTGTGGGCTCGCTGCTGAACCCCGTTCCCAGTGTGTTCCAGGTTGTGGGGCTGCAGTTTGGGGAAAGGCAGCTTATTTGCTCACAGCTCCCTCCCTCCTCCTGCTATGTCAATCCATCACCTCACCTACTTTGCACCAACTCCAGCAGTTGTCAGGCTGTTCTTTGCCCAGTTTCACTATGAGAAAAAAGAAAAATGTCCTGCTAGGTTTGTTATGCAGGTCAGTGGAAGGCCAGGTCAGGCTGGAGCAGGACAACACAGCCAGAGGCAAGAGAAGGGCAGGCAAAGCAGGAGAAGGGGAACAAGATCCCCCTTTTGGTGCTGGTGAACTGCTCAGCTCAGCTGCCCATGAAGGAACAACCTTAAATAAATAAATGCTAGTTTGTATTACGGTAACCATCACTGCCACTGCCGGTGCCCTTGTCAACATGGGGTTTAAAGGCACAATCATGTGCCCTGGTCAGTTGATACCTACACTGCGCTAAGTCTGGACAGCAAGTTCTGAGGTCCTCAGTAGTTATCTCAGACTTCAGTAAGAGACACCAAAGACACATTCCTGAAGCCACTCTGTGTACAAGATAAATCGTATTCCCAACCATACAGTGTTGGGAGAAGGAAAAGCTGAGCTTCTTGTCCTCACACTGCATGGACAAGGCATTCTCATCAAGTCAGCTGAGAAACCTGCTAACAGAATTTTAATTACGTTGTTCAGACTCCAAACAGGTTTCAGAGCCACCAATGTGAAATTATAGACCTGGTGATATATTTTTCAGCTTTGTGAAGGCTGAATTTCCTGCTCATCTGACTCATAAAAATGAGGCTGAGATTTCCATGTATTACAAGAATACCAATTCTGCTGATTCTCTAGTGAAAACAGGCAAAACAAAATCCTACCTTCTGAAACACAAAGCAAGCAGGGTGACTTCTTTCCCCCCCCCCAAGAAGTTCATAGTTTGAAAGTATTTTAACATGCCACTGAATTACAAAAATACTTTACAATTCATTTTAAAGCTGTGTATATGTAAATCTATACACTTAACACAACTGAAGTATTAAATTGGAAAGCAAAGATCACAGCAGTACAACTTCTACAATGGGCTGGGTTGTTAGCTAACTGGCCACTTTTTTTTTTTCCCCTCTTCCTCTTTGTTCTCTTCAGTTTCTGACTCATGGTGCGAAACACAAGAGATTTGCCTGTATCCTCTGCTTGTGGGAGAACTGGTACAAACTCTAAAGCAGCCCTCCCCTGCTGCAGGACCTGCACAGCTCAGAGGCCTCCTTTTTGCAGAAGCCATTTACATGCTTTTATTTCCACAGAATCACTCCAGAATGGAAGCAGGTAATGCTAGAAAAACCTCACGTATTTATACTGCGTGACTCTGCACTTTTGCATTTTAATACTTTGGAAGTAGTGGGAAAATGTAATCCTGTGGCAAGTTTAGCTTTCTGAAGGATAAACTACCCATGTGACATTCAGGTCATAAAATGCTGCGAAGACCAACGCAAACACACCCCAGCAACACCGACGAGTTACCTCGGGTCCGTGTGCGGCCGGCGCTGGGGCTGCTGCAGCTGCCGTTGTCTGTCCACATTGTTTATCGCTCTGAGAAGCCTCCGTCGGTCCCCTCGGAGGGGACTCGGGGCCAGCGTAGGCCCCCCTCAGAGGTGGCTGTGCTTGCACTGTGGTGGGCACAGCTTCTGTCTTGTATCGCTGCACAGCAGGCTGAGGAGCAGAAAAGCAGGGGTGCTGCTGCCAGGCATCGACGCCCTCGTGGATGACAGGAATAGGGATATAGCCAGCCCGGAGCTTGGGGTATCCCATGTTTCCTTCCCTTGCTGGTGGCTGCTTGGGGCTATCACGAGATGGACCATTTGCTGATGATTGGCTTTCCTAGAAGTTAAAAACATCACATAACATTTGCTGGTAACTCAGCTCAATATACCTGGTGAGAAAAAGCCACCCTAAAGGTCCGTCCTAAAGGCAGCGTCAGCTGCATGAGAAATTCAGACCCTCTTGGGTCTGTGCAGGGCACTGAACAGCAGGTGCTAACACTCCAGATCTGCAGGGAAGAGAAGACAGTAAGCTAAAAATCTGCTTATGTACGAGTCTTCCAGCCCCTCTTCTCATAAAGGCCGACTTATCCTTTAAAATACTGCCTAATTACAACAGGATTTCTTTCTTAGCATACATTACTTGCATTTAGCCCACCCCCTTCAGACAGAGCTCCTCCAAACAAGTGCTTGTGGGACCTGAGACATTTCCTCAGCACCTCATAACCCACACAATGCCATAGATAATACCTGACAAGGAACTTTCAAGGAAGCCTAATCCCATCCAAAGCACAATGTTTGCTGGTGGTGTTCTTCCCACTGGCTATCTAAATTGTTACTAATGCCACATACTGAAGGATATATTCACTTTCAGGAGGATCCAGTTCAGTAAATATTGAAGGAGAGCAGAAGATAGGATAGTGTAATGAAAACACTGAAAAGCAAGATAAAATAAATCCCTGCATCGTCTGACTGTGCTCACTGGACAATGTCAAAGCTCTGGCAAGGGTGGAAGTGGTTTGCACTAGAGCCCTCACCAGTCCTCTAGTAAGTTCTTCCTGCGTCGGTCATTCTATTTTGAGGCCCCACGAGGGCCAAGTTCCAGATGTATCTCTAAGCCAGATCATATAACAAGCACCTCTGTCATTCAGAGGGTAATGTCATTATTCAGTAAGAGGAGAATTTAATAAGGGGACATATGGTGCAAGTGTTGGAAACCCTATTTTTAAAGAGGTGTTTAAGCTGCAAAAATATTTAGTGTCACTTCTGCACACATTAATATACCAATTCATTAAGAATTAACTATTTTACCAACCACATTTTGAGTGTTCTTCTTATATGACAGTACCCCCTTAAAACAGTAATTTCTGAGAATTCCTGTAAGCACTGAAACTGTGAAGAATAAAGGCTATTGTTTAGGTAAGCTAATAAAATAAAGATAAGTACCAGAAGGAACAAGTTCCAAGTCAGAGCCCTGATGTTGCATTTCCTTTTACTGATTAAAAAAAAAACCCTCTACAAACAAAGGAAAAATTCTGAAAGAGGCACAGAGGAGAGCCAGGCCTAGAAAGTTCGCACAGAGAAGTAATTTGAAGTTGGCTTTTCCAGTTGCAGAACAAGGATGATCTCATGCCAAGGTCTGCACCAGGATCCACTGCCGACAGATGAGTCATTTTAAATTCACCCTACCGGGAAGCCGCATTCCTCTGCTCAACCCAGACTGGCTG
Source organism: Caprimulgus europaeus (assembly GCA_907165065.1). The sequence goes on from OU015529.1 coordinate 6,642,674, forward strand.
AGGGCTTCAGGACCCCAAGGACCAACAAGCATTTGCCAGTTCACCTTCTACCAGCACAGCCCCAAATCCTCAGCGCTCCCAGGGATCTGGAGGGACGCGCGGTTACGCCAGCAAACTGTGTTTGCCGGGAAATAAATGCGAGGTGTGCTCAGCTAGCAACAATGCGAGGCCACGTCAGAGCCAAGTGCCTGCCAGGCCAGCGGAGCCGAGCAGGCTGCGGAGCAGGGAGGGAAACTGATGATTCGACAGTCGGAAGAAGCACCTTGGTGCTCGGCGCTGAGTCGATGCATTCTGCGCCCGCCCGGCGTGCGCCAGCTGCTCGGCACAGTCTCCCTGATGGAGGGAGCAGGCGGCAGGCTGCGGCTGTAACCCGAGAGCTCACAGCCAGCCACCCCACCTACACCCACGGCTATAAAAAGGAGATTCACTCACTTCCAGCCTTGTGAAGAAGGGTCGGTGCTGGGAAGGGTTGAGGAGCTGGGTGGGCCAGCAGCTCCTACAGATGCTCTGACAGGAGAAGGCTCTCGGCCATGGTCACTCCATCCACCTGGGCGTACAACAACCTGCCCTACAGGATTAATTACCAGCTCCTCTCTTGGCGTTTCAGGGGTCTGAGATGTTCTGAACTGCTCTGTCTGGGGATAAACCCTTCAGTCTCCTGGAGTAATCCACAATGATAAATCCTTGTCAAGGCTTCAATGCAGACAGTGTCCCACTGCTCCCACGCTCCATGAACACCCTCCTAGGAGCCTGACCACGGGCTTCCCCCGCCTTGTCTTCATTTTCAGACCCTCGAGGCTGCCCTTGTTTTGAACTGTCTTAGCAACCTGAGAAGTCTGCATCTACCGCTTAAGCCCTGGTGAGAAATACAAAAGAAGCAGCCCAAAACCAAACAAAAATCAGGTTGGACTGCTTATTCAAACCATTCAGTTTATATCCAAGTAAAACTTTTGGCAATCCTTTTTTTTTTAAATGAAAACACTGGACCCTCTTAAGAGCCACAGCATAAACTATGCTCTCGTAATCTGTCACTTATTCTTACAGCTTCAGAAAACCTGTGCTGCTCCTGCAGAAAGTTATTAGCATTTTGAGTTGGTCCTTTGCTCTAGGCTTTCCTCCCCAACTCCCCTGCAATGAGGTCTGCTAACCATGGAAGAGGGGTTTTTTTGTGTGTGTGTCTCTTAACAGTGCAGTCATACTGGAGCAGTCCTCAGTAAAGGAACAAATGCAGCATCCCTTGTTTCCCACCCCCACTGTCAATAGCTCTGCAGCAGGCAGACCACAGATTTAGGAGAGGTGCTCTCATTGCAACTGCTCTTCTTGATACAAATTGTTCTCTTCAACACTTAACAAATACTTAACTCTATAAACTGTTTCTTATGTTAGCCAGTTTGTATGGCCACATCCTCAACGTTCCTTTTTCTTTCCTGTTCCCTCTCTCCCCACTGTTTGGTGTGTCCATGAACATATACATCCTGCATGTTTCGAGACACCCTGCACCAAGCCATGACACTGTGACCAAAGACTAGAGAGGCCTTGGGGTCAGGTATGTGGCTGCAAAGTGCTTCAAGCTCATTTGGAGTGAGGATCCAGCACAACAGCAAATGCACACAGATCCAGTACCTTCATACCCCCATAGTCAGGCTTTCAGCCAAAGCAGCTCTGTTTTGTGCAAGGGAGCCTGCGTTTCCAGCCTGGACAAACAGGTTCTGGAGGACTTCAGCAGAAGCTCAGGTGTGCCTGAGGACACTGTGGCAAGGGGGAGGAAGGGAATTGAGCTCTGGAAAACTGTGTCCTAATGCTACAGAGAAGAGATTCATGGATTCCCTCTGAACACTTTAATTCTTGTTTCACAGGACAGCTAGCCAGGACACCAAAAATAGCAATTTTTTTTCCCCTTCTCTCAAATACAGTTCTTGTTTGTTTTATTAACATGCTATCTGAAAAAGCCCAGTTAACACAAATCTGCACAAAGAGAAATGACCAATAAACAAATAACAAGTCTTAGCCCACCATCCTTCCCAGTTTAAGTACAAAAAATAGGAACTCGACTCTGATTTCTGCATTAAAAAAACTGCAGTAAATTTCCCAGGAAACATTAAGTTCTTTAACAATAAGATTGAGAGTAATTACAAGCAGCAGAGTATCTATGAATTTTCCCATAAGTAGCTGGACTGACAATCAGCACCACAGCAATCCTGGCTGTGATCACACATTTATTTTACATTTAAGAGACACAATCCCTCCAAAAAAGGGAACACAAAAAAGCAAAAAACCTCCCTTGAGCAGCTCAGAAATTTTGACAACAGTCCTGGCCTACACTCCAGGTGGCCTAAACATCACCAGAAACTCTGACCTGATCCACCATTTCAGGATGTGCCCAGCAAGTGCAAAGGAACAGAATCACAGAATGGTTTGGGTTGGAAGGGACCTTAAAGCTCATCCAGTTCCAACCCCCCTGCCAGCAGCAGGGACACCTTCCACTAGACCAGGTTGCTCAAAGCCTCATCCAGCCTGGCCGAGAACACTTCCAGGGAGGAGCAGCCACAGCTTCTCTGGGCAACCTGGGACAGTGTCTGACCAACCTCACACCAAAGAATTTCTTCCTAATATCTCATCTAAACCTCCCCTCTTCCAGTTTAAAGCCATCACCCCTTGTTTTATCATTAACTGCCCTTATGAAAAGTCCCTCCCCAGCTTTCTTGTAGCCCCTTCAGCTAAGGAGTCATCATCACCAGTGAAATGAGAGAAAAAAGCATGGCTGTGTTTTGAACACTGGGCTGAGCGGGACAGCCGAGCCATGCTGGGAGATGTGCTCAGGAGGAATGACAGTGCTCCCACCCCTCAGGACGAGGACACGCGTTTCTGTTGTGAGAACATCACCACGATAAATAAAGGTGCAGCCAGCACAAGTTGTGCAACTGGAAAAAACACTTCATAACCCCACATCCAACTCCTGGCTTCCCATGGGAAGGGCACGGTCAGGAGTGACGCTAAAATCCTCAAACTTGCTCAGATTTTCAGTGAGTTCTGTCACTGTGTGCCATGGGAATGAAAAAAGTGACAGCAAGAGACAAACATAACCTTGCAACACAGCTCCTGGTACAGCTGTACTTATCTCTGCAGAGTGGATCATGGTGTAACTCCTCATGTGCCCCAGCGAGTGCTCAAGAGTTATTCCAGACTGAAACACAGAAACCTGCCAATTCAGTCACTGCCGACACTAGCAAATGGCCACTGAACTCATCCGGATGGCTGTACCTATAGAATGAAATTTAACCAAATATTCTGTATGCACACTGAATTGCTTGGAATAGCTGTATGGAACTTGGAATTTTCCCCTTCTGAGGCTGCTTGCATCATACATTTTTTTATTCCTTTTCTACTAAAATGGTCTAAAGAGAAAGAAGTTACAAAGCAAGTTCTGCTGCCATCCCACTCTTGCATTTTTCTTCATGTGTACTCGTAGTACAGTAAATTCAGTTCTCTAAAGCATGTATGTGTTACACAGACTTGTAGCACCTCTCTAGCTCTTGCAGAGCAGCAGTGCAAATATTTAACTCGTACTTGTTTTGTAAATATTATCTAGCAAGGGAAGACAAATTTTACAAACATTACCAAGAGATGAAGTGTCTCTGTATGCAAACAGAAGGGCCACTGACTTCAGTCTGCTGCTGAAAAGAGTATCATGCAAATAAATGTATTCTGGTTGCTCAAATAACTGAGAAAATGACAGTATATGATAAAATCTGACTTGAGAGTACACTTCCCATGAGTTTAAGCCTGGATCCTGCATATTTAGGAAGAAGGGAATAGTATGATTTTGTTCTTTCACAACAGAATACAATAATATAACTGAGTGACTGAAATACAACTAAGTTTTCTTTACACATATATTCACACCTATTTTTATCAGAAATTGCTATGAATAACAAAAAAGCCAGTAGTATCTAATATTCAAATCTAAGAATGATGTACCAATTCTATTTATTAAAAAACAAAACAAAAAAAAACCCAACACAAATACCAAACCACAAAAACACAAACCACCATATTTTTGTGTCACGGACACAAACAACTTCCACCATCGGAACCAGATTCCACACCTGCTTGTATTTTACTTTTGGCCAGCTATTTTTTTTTCCCTTCTCTGGTACACTAGCTAGACAAATCAAAACTACTACCAGTAGAAATCAGCATGTCCAAGTATTCCTTGTAACTTGATGAAAGTACTAAAAAGTTCCTCACCAGTGCTCTGTGTTTAAGTGTACTAATAGCACAGCTTTACCATGAAGCACGTTGCCTTAGTATTTCCCAGAGTTATACGAGTGGGAAGGTGGAGAATGACCCCTAACTTCCTGCAGCCATGCTTCAGCCACTAAAGATTTTTACATTCTCACTCTTTTACTCACAATTTCTCCTTAAGTATATGCAGTGAGCACCCAGGCATTTGAGCAAGATATCATTAGCTACTGACCGAAGGAACCCATGAATAAGCTCAGCCGCATGAGCTGTCTCAGTAGAACTCTGTGTCGGTCACATCATGTAACTCATTTATATGCCAAGCTGCTTTTGATGTTTTCCTCCTTGAATGCTGAGTTTTATTTCCTAACAGACACATGTGTAGGCAAATAGGCCTTTTGTTCTCTCTTGTAATTATCATGCTGTATTAAACAAGTATTACATTAACGTACGCCCTAATTGATGAAGTGCAATGATGTCATTAGAAATAAATAAACACGATTAAAAATTGAAGGAAAAATCTAATCCTACACTTTCCAGAACAGAGCACCTTACTGGAGCAAGTATGCTGGCTATCTTGCAGACCAACCCTATCTCAGGAACTAAAAGTGTTCTTTTTTGATCACTAAGATGATTTGTTCTTAGGCTAAAATGCCTTGATGCAACATGATGACACTTGCCCTTTATGCCCACGAGTGGAAGCTGGCGCAAGCACAGAAAGCAGGCGATGGGCCAAACGGAACATGTTCAGGGAAAGAGGCAATGACTGCTATGAAGAGCAGAGCACTCTTAGGAGAGAGCTGGTATCTCACCCATCCTGTTAGCTGTAATGGACAGGGTTGAACAAAAGCCCTTTAGAGCACTAACAGAAATATCCTTGTCAAGGGTGATGAGAATGACACGCTTTATTCAGTTATTTCTGTTCACTGCCTGCTCACCTAAGAAGCAGGGGGTCAAACTCTTGAGTGCACCCTCAGCAAGGCTGCTGATGACACCAAGCTGTGTGGTGCAGTTGACACGCTGGAGGGACGGGATGCCATCCAGAGGGACCTAGACAGGCTTGAGAGGTGGGCCTGTGCTAACCTCACGGAGTTCAACAAGGCCAAATACAAGGTCCTGCATCTGGGTCAGGGCAACCCCAAACGTAAATACAGGTTGGGCAATGAGTGAATTGAGAGCAGCTCTGTAGAGAAGGACTTGGGGGTGGGGGTGGATGAGAAGCTCAGCATGAGCTGGCAATGTGCACTCACAGCCCAGAGGCCAATAACTGTGTCCTGGGCTGCACCCAGAGCAGCGTGGGCAGCAGGGCCAGGGAGGGGATTCTGCCCCTCTGGATTCTGAGGTGAGACTTCACCTGGAGTGCTGTGTCCAGTTCTGGAGCCCCCAACACAAGAGAGACATGGACCAGTTAGAACGAGTCCAGGGGAGGCCACGTGGATGATGCGAGGGCTGGAACAGCTCTGCTGTGAGGACAGGCTGAGAGAGTTGGGGCTGTTCAGCCTGGAGAGGAGAAGGCTCTGGGGAGACCTTATAGTGACCTTCCAGTACCCGAAGGGGCTACAAGAAAGCTGGGGAGGGACTTCTGACAATAACACAGAATGATAGAACAAGGGGAAATGGGGGAAATGGCTTTAAACTGGAAGAGGGTAGGTTTAGATGAGATATTAGGAAGAAATTCTTCACTGTGAGGGTGGTGAGACCCTGGCCCAGGTTGCCCAGAGAAGCTGTGGCTGCTCCTCCCTGGAAGTGTTCAAGGCCAGGTTGGATGAGGCTTTGAGCAACCTGGTCTAGTGGAAGGTGTCCCTGCTGATGGCAGGGGGGTTGGAACTGGATGAGCTTTAAGGTCCCTTCCCACCCAAACCATTCTGTGATTCTATAACCTCTTGCTTTCCTGCTATTAGCTGTGATGTGAGTCGGAAATTTGCAACACAGAAGAAAGTACAAGCCTCAAGAATTAGCAAAACAATGCTCCATAAAAAAAAGAAAAAGAAGTAGCTAGCAATTGAAGAGTCAGCTGTGAATTTCACAGGTTATGTAGTCAGGGTCTACATTTTCATCTAAATTTCATTTTTGCACACAGCAGTTTTCTGACTTCACTTCCTTAAAGTGAAGTTTTCCAACACTATAAAAACACTTGCTACGCTGCACTCTATTCATCAGTTCTAAGGCTTTGCCATCAGCCATAAAAACGTACTTTCATGCTACCTGACCTACCAGGCAATGTTAAACAAGTCACTTCACCATCCCTTCTCTCATTTTCCTGTCTGTAAAACCAAGAAAGAAAAATAAAGAGAATCAAATGAACAACTTCTGTGACTTATCTGAAGATGATATAGAATTTTTAATCTATAATTAAGTATCTCAATATGTGTGAACAAGCCAATTCCTCTATTTTGTATTTAGATTTAACTTGGCACAACGACAGGGCACAGCTGCTACAGGAAAATGTGGAGACAGCACTTACCTAGAGAGTGATACTGTCTATATACCCCAAAGCACACTGCATTGTTACCTGCCTCATCACGATTCAAGTGAGAACAATTCTATTTTTGCCATGTGGTTATGGAAGAGCCTTGCCCATGGATACGTTATAAGTGTTAAAAATATGATTCCTTAGTAAGAATGTTGCCACCTGGCACAAATATTCTTCCTTTCTCTTTTAGATAAGAGCTGTGCTGTGTCAGGAGTTACACAGAATCATACCAGACCTCCTTGCTTTTCCTCTTGCATGACTGCCCAGACACTGCTGCGTTATTCCTCACATCATTTCTTCATCTTCCTTTCTCTTATTTCAGATTTGGTCAACCCCTTTCAGATTAATTATCTCCATAAATTAACTCCCCACTTACCATGTTCTATCAAGAGGGGCTTTAAATAACTATGCAAAGCAGCTTCACGGAATCTGGACAAAGCCAGGACACAACCCTCCAAAAATCCCCTGCTGGTAATTTTACCATTTCTATATATTATGCCTTTTATATACAATACCTTTTAAATCCAGTAACTAATTTATTAACCTGTGACAGAATGCACATCAGCATAAGTAATAAAAAACACTGCAGGTAAGAGAGACCTAAATTGTTACCTTGTCTTACATTCCCTTGCACTGATGTGAACGACTGCAAAGGAAAAGAGAGTTTCAGAAGGGCTGTATTGAACTTTCAATGCCATTTCTAATTTGGTCCACCAAGAATTTTTCAGTCAACTCGAACACGAGAAGTCAGTGCTCAAAAATAAGTTCACTGCTAAAGAGATGGGAATTGAGTGACTTAAGACTTATTTGGGGAAGCAGAGAGAAAAGAGATGCAAGAGGCATGAAGGGTGAGGATGGAAACTTAGGTGAAGGTAGTTGTTCCCTAAATACCAACAAAGCCATCAGTGAGCAGGTAAGACGGCTTCCTCCTCCTTCCTTTAGGCCCGTGCAATCACTGTTGCAACCAATAGATCACTTTTATGAGTGCTCCCAGACTTTGTGGCTGGCTGGTACAGCTTTTATCTTCAACCTAAGCCATTTGTGAGCTATTGATCATTTTAATATTAGCTCAGTGAAGCTCAGCACTCCTTTTGTCAATTCTTTTGGTCTATTTTTAGTTGCAGCATTTCCCATTTATTGCATGTGGAAACAACATATGGAAGGGGCACCAAGAAATACTGACACAAGCCTGGTTTCCATTTTCTTTTTTAAATGTAATCTATTTGTATCAACACTTAGGGGAATACCAAGTAAACAATTTATCCTCATAAGGCAATTTTGCAGGAAGTATGCTGAGCTGTGATGGCATAAGTTAACAGTGAAAATACCAATGATAGATAAGCATAGGAAATCAATAATTCTACCAAAGAAAAGCTAGGAAGAAGAGTGGCATTGCTAGTAAACACTTTTTCAGTAAGAATATGCATAGACATGCTTCATGATATTGATTGTACCTTATTCTTTGAATGTCTTACTATTAACTAATTAGACACTTGGAAGAAAATCATTAATCTACCAAGAGGTTTTGTTAATAAATGTTTTTCAGACCTTTGCAAAGTCATGGCTTATTTACCATGGGAGTACAACAAGAAATTTTCTGTTCTTTCTTGGGCAGGTCTCCCTAGTCCAGCCTCATGCTGCAATGATTTCATACAAGTAAGAGCTGAACATGCAGAAGGACACCCATCCTTCATGTGGGTAAAAAATAAAAGCCAGACTGAATAAGAAAATAAGAGAGAGATATCTGAATTGATGAATGCATCTAAAATACATCATTAAATGCAAAATCAAGGTCTGGTTCCATTGATTTAAAATGGCTCAGTCATGGGTTAAAAATTTAAAAGAGCCTTTCTCATTTTACCTGATTATTTATTTGGTGCAGTTTACTGCAGTCAGCACAGATACACTGATATCAAGCCTAAAATGGGGAGACCAAGATCAACCACTTGGGAAAAATGGGGCTTTGTTATTAATACTATCTCTGCTATTAAAGCTCAGTTAGCTCTAGACCTGTACTCCACTCATTGCCCACTTACGGTGTGATACCTCATTTCATAGCCTGGGTCTCTTCAGAAAGGGAACAAATACCCAGAGAGAGAATATCGATATAGTGTAAGGGTTATTTAAAGATCATCATCATAAAGGTGCTTAAAAAACTGCTAGTTTCACTGGCTGACTTCAATAAAAGCAAGCAGTGAGAGTCAGTACAAGTTTGATCTTTGGATAATCATCCTTGAAAAGGGGCATGAAGCCTGACACATGCAGTCAGCTTTTGCAATTCTCAGAGCTCCCAAATTCTCATTTGAGCTAGACTGCAAATGAGAGAAATCAGAATGCTGTTCATATCTAGCCTCTCTTTCTGCCTACATCTGTGATTTTGTCCTTCCTACTTATGTTAAAAAAAAAAAAAGTCTGATGCCTTCAAAAAATCACTGCTGGATTTGAAATTCAATGTCAGCAGTTATCTGTCTCCTTTGGCACTGTCTAGCTAAGAAAATATTATTTAGGAAGGAAGAAAAATACTTTCCTTGGGCCTGATTCTGAGATTCTTTTGGTACCTGTCCTTGTGAGATATACTGGTATTTAACACACAAACAATTTCAGAAGCTGTCCATTAATTCCAGCAGATATTCTTAACTCAAGGCTCTGACAAAGACATCAGTTACACACAATTTCTATCACCATGAACTGGAGGGTTTTTTTCTTTGAACAGCATTAGACAGGAACTCCCAGAAATCAACAGTTTTCCCATATTCATCTCCAGAAGCATTTCCCCCTCTCTCAGTGAACAATCCCAACACACATTCCTGCCTATAGCAAGCAGGAACAGATTTTCCTGTTTGGAAAAAAAAGTTTCCCACAGAAGCCATTCAAAGGCAGGTGCAACTTTTTCTATAATAACCCCTGCAAGTTGGCATTAGAAGAGGAACTTTTCATTACCACAGATTTCACATCAGATAGGGTTGAGAATTTGTTTTGTTTCAGGCACCCACTCAAGCAGAGTACAGATCCATCAGAATACTTCAAATTCTGTTTCCACACAATTTCAAAAGCAGTTTAGATCTGACTTTTCTGTTAAATGGCTTAGTTTCAAGTGGTATTTCCATAACAAAAGCCTTAGAATAAACTGCACACTTTTCTTCTCAAGTATGTTTTATGGTTATAAAAAACATACCATTTATTATTTCTATTGCCCTAACAGCCAGTGTTAACAGGTGCCTCATTACAGCAGGAAGTTGGTGCTTCCAAAAAGGAGTTAAAGCACTTTTTCCTATGCCAGTCTCAATATTAATATTACCAAATGACACTTTTCTCTAAGATCTCTTCGTATTATTATTATTAGAATTATGTCATTTCTTTATAGATCAAATGAACCAGCCCTTAAAAAGTGGAAAAGTGGGTTAATTTGTGATAGAAAAGTACATCCGATGCTTTCCTTTCTTCCTTTCTTTTCACCACCCGGCTGCTCTCACACCGAGCTTCCAGTCAGGGCCGGCGCTCACTAATAGTAATTACTATTTTAAGAAACATTAAGTTCTTAGTAAGACTTCTCGAGTGCTCTGATCCTCAGCTTTATGTAAGGCTGCAGGAACAGGACTTGCCACAGGTACGTGGAAGAGACGTTTCGCAGAGAGCGGCTCTCTCCCGGCTGCTCTGGTTGTAGCTCACGGCTGACACAGCCCGGGGTCCCGCTCGCAGCGGCCCCACCACCGCTCTCCTTCCAGCCCTCGGTTCTCCCCGCTGCGGGGTGCGGGTGCGGGAGGGGCGGGCACTGCCCGCGCCAGGCCGAGCGCCACCGCCTCCCCGGGCCTGGGCCCGGCCCCTCCCCAGCGGCGCCGGCCGGCCCCGGCCTCGGGCTGCGGGCCCAGGCGCACGGCTCCGCGCCGGCCCTCCCCGCCCGCTTCACCCGGCGACGTGGCGGAGCCCCCATCCAGGAGGGGACCTGGGCGTCAGACCGTGCTGCCGGCGGAGGAGCGCACGGAAACCCCGGGGAATGGCTTTCCCAGCGGGACAGCTTCTACTCCAGTTCAAGTTTCCAGCACTTTCTGCCTCGCAGCCATCGCACTGCGGTCCCGGGGCCGCCCTCCCGTGTGCCCCAAAACCCGGGGAGTTGGACCCAAACCGGCCGTTGCTGAGAGCGCCGAGAGAATCAGGTCCCCTCCGCGCCTCTCCTGCCATGGACATATTTGGACTAGGACAGGGCTTTTCTCTGAGCGCGCTTAGGAACAAAACCGGATCAGACAGACACCGAGACAGCTTGTGACCAGGGGAAAAAAAATTAAAAATAAAAGAAAAAAAAAGAAAAAGAAAGAAAAAGAAAGAAAGAAAACAGAACTTGTCCTGTTCGGGCCGAGTTTCTTATATTTTTAAACGCATTCAATTGCTGGAGCTGCTCACGGCTGAAAAATAAGCGCAGGTTCGCCCATTCCCTGGCAGGCCGGGCGGACTTAACCAACTTTAAATAAACATGACGGGGCCGAGGTATCGGGTGATTTAACGCACAAACCAGGGACTGCAGTGCGTCAGAGACAAAAGGCAGCTCCTGCCCTCACGGCATTGCCATGCGCTGCGGGACCGCCCGGCCCCCCCCCCCCGTCGTACCCCCCCGTCGTACCCCTCCGCACACACACAGACACACCGCGGGCCCCGCCGCGCCCCCCCCGGGCCGAGCCGAGCCGAGCCGCAGCCGCGGGCACGGGAAGGCTGCGGGCCGCCCCCCGCCCTACCTGCCCCGCCGCCGCCCGCAGCCGCGGGTCGCTCCAGGTGGTGGTGCGGCTGTTGTGATCCACGAAGAAGGGCCAGCCCGTTTGCGGGTCGATCTTGATCTCCCAGCCGGGGGGCAGCGGCTCGGCGCTACCCTCCATCTGCGGTGGCGGTGGTGGGGAGTGCGCGGCAGCGCTCATGGCGGGCCAGTACCCGGGGCCGTGCCGTGCCGTGCCGTCTGCCCAGTACCGGGCGGGGCGCCGGGCCGGCGGCTTTATCCGCCGCGGGGCGGGGGGGGCGGAGGAGCGGGGCTGGAAGTGTCTGGAAGCGGCGGCGGAGGAGGGACAAGGGACGGGGGGAGGGACGCGGAGGAGGAGGAGGGAGGCGGAGGAGCTTGGCCGGGTGGAAACTTCTGGTTGTCTCCAGCACGGCTCGGCCGACCCTCGGGTTACCGGACACGTCTACCCGGGTAAACGTGTCCGGTGATCTGAGGGTCTACCCGGGTAGACGTGTCCGCCCCGAGCTGCTGCAGCCCAGCCCGAGCCGGGAGCCGCGGGCGGCAGCGGGCACGGAGCGGAGCTGAACGGGACGAGCGGCACCGGTTCCCTTTGCACACTGGCTCCGAGTAAACGTAGAACACAGAGTAGTGGTGTACAACACAGTAACACAAATGTTACCGCCGCGGCCGGTCCCTGCTGCGGCTCTGGGTCTGGTACCGCAGAGCCTGTCTGTTGGGCAAGCATGTCCCTGGGGAATCACAGCCCTCCATCCGCAGCCTCAACGTGTCCTTTGGCCGGGGCATGGTCACCCAGTAACTCCTTCCTACTGCCCCGTGTACTGAGCAAAATCCCGGAGCACCTGCCCAAAGCTCCTTGCCCAGTGACTGATAATTCCAGGTCATAATAGAAAAAATAACAAAAATAATCTTTGTTTCCAAATAAGGGTGTGGGCAGGCGTTGTTCTTCAGATTCAACTGGTTTGAACTTTCTTAGCTCTTTGCAAGTATCTGTCTGTTTCGCTTAGAGACACATCTAAAAGCAAAGAATGCATCTGTGAGCTTTAAAATCATCTCTTTTGCGTGGGTGCTGTATCAGCGTGTCATGCACTCCCTGTGTTTAGTTTGAGGTAACTGTACTTCACAACTACACCACTTGCAGTCATCTGACAGTCACACGAACACGGCAGATGCCTGTTGATAGTTACTTTAAGGAGAAGACTGAATGCACAGTGTGCCTCAAGTGCAGACGTTACCTGCTGCAAAGCTATTTGCTTCAAGAAATTAAAGGCATGCATTCCTTGGAGACAGACACTCATTGCTGAAGTATCTCTTACTTCAGAAAAACCTGCCTGTTCACAGTCCTGGTGACAGTGGGGATCTCCTCCTGCTTGGGGCAGGATCAAAGATCTCTCGATTCTTCTTGACACTGATTGTCATTCATCTTTTGACAGAGTGGGGTTTGTTTATCACACTGACAAACATAACAATTGCTCAAACTTGCTCCTCCATTCCTGCAGCTCTTCCATCCTGCACATCCCTCACCTTCAGAACCACACTGTGGTCCATCATGGACCCGGTTTTCTGTCCTTGTTGTGGTGTGCCTTTGATTTATTGTAAATGGATCATTTTTTCCCAGAGCATTTATTTTCCTGTTTGTATGATCATCACCATTATTGACTTCTGTTTCCTACAGCAACAAGTCACATACCTTGCACATCTCACAATCGGTCCTGGACTGTGGTGCCTATCCCTGGCCATATCTCCTACCTCTGCTAAGACATAAGACCTCTGCTCAGCCTCACTAATGTCAACAGTTCCCTCCAAAGACATAATATCAGAGATTTATTCTGCTTCCAATCTGTAGAGATCTGCAGAGGAATTTCACTGTCTGTCTCATAACAGAAAGGCATGCTTAGACCATATGTTCTCTGTAGCATATGCCAGAGCCTTTGCCAAATCAACAAAAGCAGCTGATTCAGACACAGGAGACACAGATGTTAAAAGGTCTTGCAGGAAAATGACTCCCATAAATTGAGGAAGTGATACAGATGGGGTTTGTAAAAGATAGAGTGTAAACAGAGACGTGAAGAATGGGGTTTCTTTGTTTTGCTGCAGCTGACAGCTAACTATATACTCAGCAGAGGTGAGGAATAAGGTCAGCAAGTAGGTGAAAAAATAATAAAAGGAAAATTCAAAGGCTTAAGTTAGATATTTTTGTGAGGGCACACCCTGCTAAGAAATGGAGGGGATTATATTGCACAGAAATTAGCATGGGCTAGTGGTTCAGGATTCACTTGAGCTGCTGCAGGGAGAAAACCCAGGGGTGGACAAGCATCCAGCTGGAGAGAGAGCAGTCTGGACTGAGAAGGAAAGCCATTTGAGTGATTGAATTTATTTGGCTAGACCTCATGCTTTTTCTGTTAATTAAATTGTCTCCTTTGACAGGTAGGGTTTAGCCCGGTTTCTTGTGAAGGTGAAAGAACTCAGGGAGAGGTAGGTTACACGGGATAGCAGTACAGGGATTCGCTTTTTGTTCTCTTGTACTGTGCTGTTGCTGGGCCATAAGTGCAACCCTGAGGCAATATAGCTTCTGGTTCATCTTGTCAGTAGCCATATTTCAGATCAGCATGATTTATGGAAATGTTATTGTAAGGAATACTGCCAAGCAAAGCTCTTGGGTTCAGGAAATTTTGTTATTAAGATAAGTAAGTCTCTGTAATGTCTGGCTAACCTCAGGTGAGAGGCCAGGATCAAGGTCTGTGTATTCCATTTCAGAAGGGAAAACAGTGAAGAAGCATTTGCTGCTTTTTGTCTTCACATTGGTGCAAACTCGGCACCCTGACCTCCTCAGGTGCCTGTCTGTGCGGTGCTTTGCACACCCAGGAGTACCGGTCTAAGTGTTTGCTCCAGAGTGCTCCATTACAACTAGAAACAATGTAATTGTAGTTACTCAGAGTTAATAAACTCTTTACATGTTTCTTAGTCTTGAAAGTGGGCTGATTCTAGGTAAACCAGCTAGAAAATTATTAGGCTTGTATGCACAATTGGATTTCCAAGGAATAACCCAGGATCCCAAAGCAAAACAAAGCTATTCCTTCCTCAAGCCATCAACTGCATCATTTCTCAATTTTGACCTTGCTTAGAACTGCAGAGAGAATTGGCCTCAGCTTCCGAGTCCTACAATGGTTACTTGAGCCTGTAGTTACAGCTACTTCCCAGAAACCTGGGACAGCGGATTAGTGAGGCAGAGTGTGGACCACCCTGGGGAGAGGCTTCACTGCATGCTGCCACATCTCCCTTGGTGGATGGATCAGTAAAGGTCTGCAGAGATGATCTGCTTCATCTACTGTGCACACAAGGACACTGGTGTCGGATCTGAGATGGTCAAGCACATTTGTGTGGGCTGTCCTGCTGCAAAGAGCTCCCTCCTCGATCCACGGCAGCTCCGGCTCAGGTTGCTGGAAGCAGCACTGCTGTTACAATATGTTTTTCCTTGTATAAACAAGTAGGTACCTCTGGTGTGTCAGGAAACAACGTGTCTTGTGGTAAGCTCTAAATTGGCGTTCTGCCTCCTGCGTACTCGTGGCAATTTAGCCGATCACCCGAACAGAAAGGGCACTGTTAATCAGCACTGAGGGGCGAAATGTTTGTTCTTGATCAGGTATTGCAGAAAGCTGTTATTGATGAACCTGTGGGTAAGTGGTGCATATGGCACATGTCTAAGTGCTGTATTTCTATGCAGGCAGCAGTCCAAGTTCTCTGCTGGATGCATTTAAGATTGAGTCATATGAAAGCTCTGTTAATAAATGCAGCAAACACACAGTTTCTCAATCTTCAGATTCAAGAGACACGACGAATTTGACCAGCTTGATTTCCATCACCTGCTGTTTCATCCAAATCCAGAGTATCCATGCTGAATAGCCCAGAACTTCACTGGTTGCATTTTGATTATCCTGCTCCAGGTATGTGAACTATATCAACTAAAAGCAAAAAAGGGCAAAAGGTCTCAGCTACGGATTCTCTGCTAACTATAACCAGAGAAGTGCTGGTGTTTGGCTTCATGGTTTCTTCAGAATTGTAGACTTGTTTGTATCAACAGTATTTAAAAAGACCCACTGATACAATTGGGCCTCAAATTGCAGAAAATGAAAGATGAAAACTGATAGATAACCTTATACTAATGTGCCACTTATGCTACAGGCTGCGCCTGACTTGACTGTTTGGTAGATAATTTATTGTGACTGCCAATGAAGTCGAGAGCCATCCACAAATGGTCTGATCTACCACTGACTGCTGTACTGGTGCCACCATTGTATGGCTGGTATAGCTTGATCATGTCACCTGCTTATTGGAGTTACAGTAATAGTATGCAAATTATTTGATAGATAAATATAGTTCCTATGGACTTTAATAGAAAATGCAAAATAGAGAGCTAAGTGTACTGTCTACTTGGAGAAAAGCTTTAGAAACCTACCTGTTGCAATCATGGTGCAACTACACTAAACCTGGGCATTCACAAAGCACTCAGTCATATTTCCAAATTTCTGATTTTTTTGAACCTGAAAAAGACCCCAGAAACTAATTCCAGTACAATTTTCTTTTTTTTTTTTTCCTTTTTATTTCTGCCTGGAATATAACCTGCTTTAAATCAGGGAGCAAGTCTAGCTGTGAATACAGCAAAAGCAGCTTTAATTTGTGTGCTTGGTATGCAGAGAAAGCAACATTAAATCCAGAACATAAGGAGCAGAAGGCAACTTGGATTTTTAGAGTTCCTCACTTCCCTAATACATTATGAATGGCATCTGTAAGATAAATTAATATTTACAAAATAGGCATGGTTGGATGACCATTCCCTGTTTTTCATGAGTCAGTCAGATGGAAGCCTGAGGACACAGCTCTTTGGTGTAAGGGGTGTCTGTGTGTACCCAGGGAGCAGGGTCAGCTTGCCTTACTTCGACAGAAATGAGGAGAATGAGTTACTATCAGTATTTCCAGCCCTCCACCTAGTGGGTAAACTGCTCTGCTGTACCCAAGGCTGCAGTCACCCGAAGGGACCGTGGGACATCTGAGTTACTTTGTCAAGGTTTGCTAGCAAGTCTCGGTCCAAACAAAAACTCATTTCTAGAGCTGAGTGTGCCCAATAGCAGGCACAGTGCAGAGGCTGGGAAAAACAACTGAAAAACAACTTGAAAACCTTCTTTCATGAGTAAATTGATCCTTTTATGAGCAGTAGCGGAATATGGCACACGTGGAAGCAGAAGGTTTTCTCTGTTTTCTGTGGGTACTGCAACTGATTTGACAATATTGGCATTCTCCCCCTAATCATCCCTCCAAAATATTTTTATTCCCTTGAATTGAAAAAGCAGGTGCATAGCTGATAGCATCTCTGTCTCTTTTCTCTGGCACACTGGAGTCTCAAAGGAGGCAGCAGACTAAGAAGGGAAGAGAAACAAATGTGTGTCCCTCAGTCTCTGCTCCTTCTGTCTCTCCTTCTTGGAGCAGCATCTGCCTGGGAATTCAGCTTTGGAAGTGCTAACATTTCCCAGCCAGACAAAGAGCTCTTTGGGTCCATGCCAGGAATGCAACCTCTCCACTTCTAGGAGAGCAGTTGGCTGCTCAAGGCTGGCTCACTGATAAGAACACTTGAGAAAAGCTGGAAGAAGCATTAGTGCCTTCCCCCCTTCTTCTTGAGAGCTGCTTCCAGCTGAGCTCTCGTCCCAGGCCCCCACCAAAGCTACACAGCAGCTGCACCACCGTTATTACTATTTACCTGTGGAGGAAATCCATCATTCCGGGGTTCAACAGTCACCTTGGGTTCAACAATTGCCTCAGGATGGACAGTTGTGTGGGCAGATATGAGATGGAGAGTTTCTGGACAGCATTACTAGCTGCATCAGCTCTCTGACCAACATAGGCACTTACACATCTCCCTGCTGCAAACAAGTGAGCAGGTGAAGCTGTAACTCCTGGGTCGCACGGGTTGTACACGTTATCTTAATGGAGAACGTTCCCTTGTCTGTTGCTGAGCTTTGAACTAGCCAAGAAGTCAGGACAAATCTTCATTTGCACAATAGCCCTCAGAAGATTAAATTATATTTTAAAAAACCCCATGCTTATAGGGATACTAATGAAAAAGTGAGTTTGGCCATGGTGAATTTTAATTTAGAGTCTTCAGCAGTAAGGAAATCCAAGCAGAAAATCGTAGTTTTCATAGTCCTGAAAAAACCCAAAACAACGTTCATAGCAGGCAGTTAGAAAATTCTCCTGACTAGAGGAGTGAATCCTACTTATAATAATAATTTTCCTCTAATTTCCTAATGGAGCCAGGTAAATGTCCCATCTCTAGCAGTGGCTCTGATTCACGTTCGCATGTGCATTGGGGTAGGATGGGTCAGTGATTTCTGCTCATACCCATCAGCTTTGTCTCCTGCAGCATCCTACCCCTGCAACAGGGACACAGAATGAAACATCTCTGCTACGCTGCAGTCCACAACCTGCAGATTAATCTGAAGTGTCACTAATTTCCTTCTTAAATTAGAACAGAGGGCTGTAATCTGTAGCTCTTGATCACATATTATCTTCTTCTGCCATCCCTGCTCGGGAGTCAGCAATGCCCGATCAGGCAGAGAGGTAGAAAACCTGGGTCTCCACTTCTGCTCAACTGGTTGAGTCAGAACTGCATCTCCAGTGTTTCAGAGGAAGACTGAAAACTGGGTAATGCATGAAACTTGTTGTTCATTGGAGCAGTAGGAGAGTAATTCATTCCAAACTGAATCAATTTTCTGAAACACAAGACTAGGTGATGCTTATCTTAGTCTGCAGAACATCATAAATGGTGGTGGCAATCTTTTTCCCCCCTAAATTCTGGTCTGTGGCTTTTGTTTCCAATCTTTAGCTCATTTTAACCAGAACAAGGCTGTTTTCCTTCCCAGTGTTTATATTTCTAAACAGTCCAGGACACTGGAAAACTAAGATTTTTATTTCTAAATGCGTATTGCAAATTTTCTCATATCTTTCTATATTTTCATATTTTATTTTATTTTATTTTTGGCTGGATATCATCTATTCTGTGTTCTTCCATGGTTTAAATATCACCTCTATTCAAAAATTTACAGATGGTGCAAAACACAAAACCAGTAGATCTGATTTCCAGAGGGTTTTGCTGGCGTGGAAAGTTCCTTGCTAAGCTTTAGGACAGCACAGCCCTCCTCCCTTTGTTCCCTTCTGCTGGGAACGTGGCCTGGCAGTCGGCTGGAGTAGATCACTTCTAGTCTTCAGCAAATCCTGAGTTTCCAAAATAGTCTGCCTTGGCAAGGTGAGCGAGCCAGAGAACAAGAGAGCTGCCCTGCTCTCTACTTCCATCCCAGAAAACCTTTTGAGGTTTCTTAATGGTCAGTGATCTTCACTGAGAAGCAAATCTTTACTTTTTTGTCTTTGTATAGAAAAACTGAGACTATTATGCCAGAACAATCCCATTCTTAGGGCAGACACTGGAAATGTGGTTCAAGTCTCTCAGCTCTCACCCAAATCAGAGACTTTAACCTTTATTTCTGACAGCCCAGTTCAGCTCTCTACCACAAGATTATTGCATGTGCTTGATCTGTCTTTTCTCTTTGTGAAAACTTTCCTATCAAAGCTCATAGTCCTGAGAAAAGTTTGGTTTCAAGGAGTCAGCAGGTTCTGATGAGAAAACATTCCTTTAAAACATTCCTTGGACCCTTTTAAACAACTTCTTTTCATTTTTAGCCTGGTCCCAATGGAAAAGTGTTTATGCAATCCTGCTGCCTGTCAGTCGCTCCTTTGAATCCATGGCCACTTGCACATCAATTTGCACAGGAAGAACATCTCAAAAGCAATTGCATCCCAATCCACTCCATAGAAATCAACAGCTGGGCAGGGGAGAGGAACTCATATGAATATCTCCCACGAAGAAAAGACAAGTAGAAGCCAGCTGGTCAACAGCTGGTCACTGGGTAACCAGCATGCACATAGCCCTACCATGCAATGTGGTATGTCTGCTCAGTGGAGAGGTTACCAGGAGCTTGGGAGAGGGACAGAGACTAGAAATGACCAAATAATCCTTCTCTTGATCAAGTCAAGCACAGCCATGTTTTTAATGTAAATGGTGTTTGTAATGGTTATCTCCTGTGAGAAGATGAAGGTGCTCTGTGTGTATTTGTTAGATGAGTTTCTTTTCAGGATATCAAAACATGGGGATATATGCAAAAAGCTAGTTCCATATCTGTGTTTGCTGGAGTCCATTCTGAATTAGGTACACATTTTTGCTTTGAAAATTTTGTATTAAGCCTTTATCCTCTCCCACTTTAATCAACAGGAGCAGAACCAAGTTTTGAGGCTGAAGTTCTGCATATTTCCCCGGGCTTTTTAGCTCCACATCTTCACTGGGAGCAATGCCAAGCCTCAACACCCAGGAAGAACTTGCAAAAGAGGGAACCGAGCACACAAAGTTTGCAGTAATATCAAGCAGGCAGCAGGACTCATTTGAGTAATAAACAGTTTAAAAGATGGACTCTTGCATGACTCATTTTAGATGAGACATCAGGAAGAAATTCTCTACTGTGAGGGTGGTCAGACACTGGCCCAGGTTGCCCAGAAAAGCTGTGGCTGCTCCTCCCTGGAAGTGTTCAAGGCCAGGTTGGATGAGGCTTCCACCTGGTCTAGTGGAAGGTGTCCCTGCTGCTGGCAGGGGGATTGGAACTGGATGATCTTTAAGGTCCCTTCCAGCCCAAACCAGTCTGTGATTCAGTGATTCTATGACTGAGCCCGTTATGATGCTGGGCTTTTGTAGGGTCCATGTTCCCTTGTACTCAACCTACACTTAGTGTGGACACTGTAGCCTTGTAGTGTCTAGACAAACATATCTTATATACTTTTCTTTCTTCTCTAACATGAAAGCAGTTAGAAGATTTCCCAGAAGAAAATGCATTAAGAGAATTGCAGGTTGCAGGTTTACAGGCTCACTAGTTAAAGAATATTGGGGTGAATTTTGCACAGAATCCCTCTCCTGTTTTTATCATACCCAGTTGTCTATGCACACAGTTCCTCTTTTTGCCTGTTTCAGGACTAAAGTCTTGGCAACAAAAGCTGTGTAAAGAGTTTTTGATGCAAGGTTGTACATTCATAGCACAGTGTGCTATGTTTCATGGGACAGGAAATGATGTTTTAACTGTGCAATCAATGAGAGTGTAAAGAAACCATGAGAACCCAGTACAATCTTCTTGTTCATCATCATTTATCATAATTAGATAAAAATGTTGAGTGATTATGAAATATGCATAATGGACACAAATACATTTAAAAATAAATCTTATGTCAGTAATTTGGAATAACATCTCTTTTGGTTCTGAACAGGCAAATAAAGGCATATCCTACACAGCTCTGCGTCATGGTTTTGGTACATTAAACTCTTGAACTGCAAGAATCAAAGCTTGGGGTAATGGTGATAAACAGATTTAAGAAGATCATTACCTAGTCCAGGTGGTGGGAATTTTCAACAGGTTGACATTACAGCAGTGTATATGTTTTCTATCTTGGTTTGGAAAAAAGAATATAACAGTTGTCAGTACATCTGGCAAGAATTTGTTGAAACTTAAGTCCTGTAACTTCATTGAAGTCCTGATTAAAAGGGAGTATTGGAATCGGCTCCTTTTGTTAAGGTTACCAGAGCTGCAGATGAACAAAAGGAACTTTGGGACCTGGTCCATCTTCCATTCCCAGCACATCAAGCAGATATCTTCTGTTAAGAAGTCCAGGGGATCCTATTCTCTAGGATTGTTTTTGCTCAGTTTAACCACAGAAATGAGGACCCTGTGAACATCCTAGCATTTCAAAGCCACTCCAGTTAAGACAGAGACATGGTCTTCAAAGTCTCTTTTTGTTAGCTTCAGGAAAGCAGAACTGCAGCAGTCTATTTGTGTATTTAGCTCACTGATTTTGTCAGATCACATTTTGCTCCTGTTAGCCCTGTGGGATCACATCCAATATTTTTTCAGAGTTTGGACTATGATCAAATAGGAATAGTGTGGCATAGCAGAAGGTTTTATTTTATTTTAGGATGTGTGTGTGTTTTCTTGTTGCAAACTAAGAGTTGACAAATAGATGACAAATTCTGGATGGCATTTGAAGTAAACTTTCATTAAGCTGGCAGTGTCTTTATGTTTATTTTTGGTGGAATGACCTTTTGATGTGTAAAGGCCCTCGATGCTTCCTGATGAAGTTATACTTCCATGTGAGAAACACTTTCAGCTCAGAAGAATTCTGTGGGAACAATTGATGAAGATATCTTTGGCTTTCTCACAGCCTCCTGCTCAAAGTGTAAGATAATTGGGGGGGGAACATTTGCCTGAAACATAAAGCTGAAATGTAATTTGTGTCTTTCTTGTCTGCAGTTTCCAGTGCTGTCTGTCATTACAACCAGATGTTTTAGAAGAATTGACAGGGTCAATGAGCTGCATGAAAAAAAAGAGAACTGACTCTTCTGGTTTTGACCTGTAGGTAAGATTTCTTCCTCTTAGAAAAAGGTAATTGATGTTAAAATAAAAGAACATTTTAGTTTAGCTAAAATAGGAGAGCACTTAAATACAGCAAACTGAGCCTTCTTTGTGTTTTCTCATTTTTTACGTTTTAAATCTTTTGACTATTCCTTTTCCATTTATTTATGCATTACTGTTAATTAGCATTGCTCAGCTCCCATCCTGACCCAGATCTGATCTCCTACCTGCCTGCTGTGAGGAAAGAGGCTCAGGTATGTCTGTACGCGTGTGCTTAGCAATTGCAAAATTCAAACAGCTCAGACTATTAGCCCTGTATCCTTGTAAATGTCAGCCTTTAAGCTAAGTCAGATAAAACATAAATACATGTTATTTAGATGAAGCATTAGGTGTTTGGGGAGAAATAAGAAACAAACAAACAAGGTCAGGAGTGGAAAGCGTGTTCTCGGGACATGATTTAAGGTCAGACTCCTTTCCTGGTTGTTTTACTTGAAATTACTTGAATTATTCCATAATTCTGTGCTGAATCCCAGTTAGCTCACAGGGGTCTGACCAGTCTGACTAAGGGCTGGGTAACAGTCATGAGGAGACCTCTGAATTTTGCTCCAGGTGTTTCTACGACACATCTGAAAACTTCTATATTTGAAGAGTTATTTTAAGTCTCACTGCAGCTGTGGTTCTTTGGGAGGATAATTTGATCAGTAAAGACAAATTAAAGTAATTATATTTAAAATAGGTTGGATATCAAGATTAACCCTCCTGATGCTAAAGTGAGGATGATGGAGAGCAAGAAAGGTTGCATTAAGTCTTGTTTCCTCTCTGCTGATTCTGAGCAGGGCTCTGCACCTTACAGCATCGCTGCTGCTCTGCATTGTGCCGGGTGAGAACAGCCCCTCAAAGATGCTCTCACAAACTGAAATCACAGAAATGTGCTGCAGACCAAATTTCTCCCCTCCTGCCCTGCAGCTTCCTCCTTGCTTCTGGGAAAGCACGGTGCCAGAGGCTGCACTGGCTTCTGCCTCCCAGGGTCCTAATTCCATGTTGACCTCCTAGAGTAGCTTGTGCTACTTTCCAGGTAACGTCAGTGGTCTGAGGTAATGAATAGGAACTTGAACCTTTGTTGTGTCTTGATTTCCTCCACAAATCTGTAAAATGCAGATTCTGTAGAACAATAAAAAATAAAATTAAAAAGTGTTTTGATTTTAGAGCTGAGGTGAAGACAAGTTAGCAAAGCATCTCTGCAAAATTTCACTGCCACAGTACAGCTCCCAGACTTGCCATATGTAATTAAGAATAAGGAATGCAAGCTAACAACTTCTATTAGATAAGCTGCTCTGACAAAGAGATAAATGAAGAGGCTAGTCCAGAGCAGTTCCTCTGCTAGTCTCCTGTTAGCAAAAACTGTTTGCAGGGAATGTTGTTGTACCACCAGCTAGCCACTGGAATAAGTAGAGTGGTGCTGGAAAACAGAGATAACTGGGTGACCACAGATTATAAATGTTGTCTTAATTTCTAATTTAACTCTGTTATCATCTAATTACTCCTTTATTTAATTCCTAATGCTTCCTGCCTTCTCTGTCAGTCGTAGGTGTGTTGAAACAGAGGGCTGCTGACCTGAAGCATCCAAGAGACTTTGTTTGCTGGCATTCAGGTGAGAATTGCTGTATTTCACTTGAAAATATCACTGGTTTGTCAGGAGATGGGAGACATGAAATTTCTCTGGAGACTTAAGTTTCTGTTTTCCATTTGTAATACAAATTTCATTATAGTTATTTCTCTTTTGCTGAGGGGTCTTGTTATTAAGGAATGCTTCATAAAAAAGCAGTAAAGCAGCGCTTTGGAGAGGCAAAACACCACATAAATGATGTGTTAGCTCTCACTAAATGATACACGTAGTTCTTTGGAAAAGTTTCTTGCAGAATCAATAAATGTCCTCAAGCCCCTCTCTATCAACAGAGAAAACCGACCAAGTAGAGCTGAAAAACTGATCCTTTCACTACAGCACAAGGTCGACTATCCTGATTGTGTTTGTCCAAAAATCAGATCCACTTATTTTGACCTTGTTCTTAGGTAATAAAACACCTACAAGGTATCATTTAGTTCACATTGTGCTCTGTCCAGATGGACTATCAAAACTTCTTGCTTAAGTAAAAACAATAATTTAACTCTGACAAGTTGGACCTGGTGTCTGCAGTCGATACTCTGGCACTAATGTTTAAGTAGAACAATGGTTTCAATCAATGGGGAGCTCTGGTTATAAACAACTGACAAATTTATTTGCAATCTATTGGACAAGCAGGATATTCATTAGGAAGAAACATTTTAAAATCCCTCAGCCTGAACTATTTGTACACAAGAATCTTCAAGGAATGAGGTGAAGTTTCTTATACTGCTAATGCTCATAATAAATTCTGGAATAGTAGAGAAATTCCAGAAGAGGGATTAAACATAAATATTGTGACAAAATTTAAGAAAAGAAAAAGAAAAAGAAAAAGAAAAAGAAAAAGAAAAAGAAAAAGAAAAAGAAAAAGAAAAAGAAAAAGAAAAAGAAAAAGAAAAAGAAAAAGAAAAAGAAAAAGAAAAAGAAAAAGAAAAAGAAAAAGAAAAAAAAAAAGAAAAAGAAAAAAAAAAAAGAAAATAAAGATGACTTGTAACTTTAACCAGCTCTAAATAAATTAACAAAAAGGCCACTTAGGATTCAGTGCCTCAAAAGTGGTTCTATGGAACATAAGCCTTGTCCATAGTCCTTACAGCATTTTTTAAGGAGATTGCTGCTTTGGTTGATAAAATTAATCTGCAGACATAAAATGGCCCATTGTACTTAATGAATTATTGTCTTTCCATAACACTAAATGACATTCTGTTTACCAAATTAGCGTACATATCAAACAGATTAAGGCACATTAATTAACAAATCTCAAAAAGGTACTTGTAAGTGGGAAAACATAACTGTATAGCCGTGTCTCCAGAGAAGTGCTCCTGGGATCAGTGCTACCCAACACTTTGAATACTGCAAATCTGTCAGTCTTTAAACCTAGCAGAAAAGCCCCTGGCTTTCAGTACGTACTTTGAGAAGGTTTCTCAGTCAGTGTCATTGCTTTATGAAGTGCTTCACTCCTTGGATGTTGATGTCATTAAGTCTAGTGCTACACCCACCTTTTGTCTACGAGTTGCAGGGACCTTATGTATCTCTGAAACTAAACTGAACCTTTGTGCTTTTTAAATTCATGTCAAAAAGACAATTTTTGTGTTTTAACATTAAAAATGTTCCATTTTCTAGTAAGTTGTCCAGCCGTTTCCTTGACCTTGTCCTCAGCTTTGGGGAAGTTTTTCTGCAACACCCTGGACTGGTGTGCGGAACCAATGCTGGGTTCCTACCAAAGGCCTCTTTGGTGTCACAGGTGGAAAAGCATGATGTGGATTAAGAAACTTCCTAAGCATTTTTTGTAGTTGTGCATTTTGGAGTTTTTTGGCACAAATTCTCTCCATTATCAGCTCTTCATACTGTTCCTACACTCTTGAAACACTTAGTGAAATAAAACAGAAGCACCAGTGCTCTAAGTTTTGATTAATACAGTCTGGGAAGCTTGAACTCAGGAAATAATTTTTCCTGCATTTAAAAAAAACATATTTCTACTGCTGCATTCAACAAAAATACTTGTGCTGCCAGGAACTTTGCAGCTATGAGAGTGATGCACATTATTGATGCTAGTCAGTAACGGGCACCATAACACCATTTCTGTTTCACAGCACTTTGTCTGTCACACTGCAGCGTCTCTTGTAGCTCTAAGCACTGAGAACTATGATAACACCCAGAGAATGCCTGGCATTTACTGCCTCTAGTCCAAATAACCAAACACATGAAATAAATTATTTCACTGATTGATCTGCAGATAGAT
The DNA here is from genome assembly GCA_907165065.1 of Caprimulgus europaeus. Next base: position 6,668,501 of record OU015529.1, read on the forward strand.
ATAGATATAAAACATCTATAAATCCAGACACGTATATCTTCTGGTATGACCCTTCTCACTTGCTGTTGGGAAAGAGAAAAACAAGGTTCAAAGGGCATGAAATGAGGATGGTTTGTGTGAAACTTCATTAAAGCTCTTTTTAAGGGAAGAGGGGAGTAACATTTAGTGCTGTTTGGATTGGTTTTTGGAGATGGCTGGTCATTTTGCATATAGCAGAATATTTAAAATATTTTGGCAACATATCTTTACAAAACTGCATGTCTGTGAAAGAGAAGGTGACTGTTTCATATTGCTGCTGTAAACCAAGTGTCTCTTCTCAGAGCAGTATATGGAATTAAATTATTTGTATAGATATGTACTCTCATTTCATTCACTTTTTTAGCCTGTAGACTTCACCAGGAGATGTTGCTAATCTGCATATACTGCACCAAGACAGCAGTCTGCCAGGTATGGATCACATAGATCCAGGGGCTAATTTTATGGGACCTGGGGAGCAATGCAAGCTCCTGTTGTGCTGTTGGTTAATTTGCAGCTCCCCATAGAGGCACTCCTGAATGCCACAGGAACCAGTTCTGTCTGGGCTATAGAAATGGATGTTTTATATGGCTCTAAACTGAAAGAGGGGAGGCTTAGATGAGATATTAGGAAGAAATTCTTCACTGTAAGGGTGGTGAGACACTGGCCCAGGTTGCCCAGAGAAGCTGTGGCTGCTCCTCCCTGGAAGTGTCCAAGGCCAGACTGGATGAGGCTTTGAGCAACCTGGTCTAGTGGAAGGTGTCCCTGCTGATGGCAGGGGGGTTGGAACTGGATGAGCTTTAAGGACTGGATGATCCAGTCTGTGATTCTGTGATTCTATATCAGGGCTCAGACTTGGGCAGATGCAGGGCACTATGCAGGTCACTTCAAAACGATATGCAGCTGGTGTTTGTCCCTATCACCTGTACCCACCAACCTTGCTCCCTCTTGTCCATGCTCCCTTCCACTGCCGTTGCCAGTGGTAGTATCTGACCAAAAAAAGTGTTTGATCCCTGCTGGATAAGCAGATGCTTTATATGCAGATCTTTGGCTATTCAAAACGCATGATTAGAGTATTCCAGTAATTCCTTATTTATTCAACCTTCTGTGTTTTTAATACATTTTAAAAAGGTTACTTAAGCCACCCATATCTGCACCTCTGAGCTAGAACAGCTTCTTCCAGAAACATATGCCTGACAAGTCTTGTGTGTTTAAGTTAAGTATAGGAAAACGATACTGTGTGAGCAGCAGGCATGAAAACATTTAGTTTGATAAATATATAGTCAGTTTTTTTTCATAATGTTACTATTTTGGAAGAGGGAGAGTATTTAAAAGTGCTTGCATATTCAATATGTATACAAACTGAATTTCTTCCAGAGTAAGAGCACTGTGATTATTCTGCAGTAACTGCATGTGAGGATACTTGTACTCTGCCAACTCTGAGATGAAACTTCTCCGAGATGTTGTCACCGCTCTGTTGCTGTTTGTCCTCAGTCTCAGTCGCTGATACCGTTCTGCTTTGTGATAGCAACTTTTTGAGGTTCTAAGTGCTAATTAATGGCACTTTCTTCTGAACCAACACACGGAGGTTGGTTTCATGGTCCCGAATAGCAGTGCCCTCCAGTTTGCTTCCCATAAAACACCTCGTTATGGTGCATATGGAATGAAGGAGACAGACAGGCCTCTTTCCCCGTGGTCTCTGCTCTCGCTGAGCTCTGAAGGATCACACATCTCCGAGCAATCACAATCTTTACGCCTGTCACCGTACTTACACACGGTGCCATCTGAAGCCAGCCAGGCCGTATTCTTGGTAGCACACATGGACAGTACAAAAAATTATCATCTTTGCTTGTGAGCACGACACGCGGTAACATATTCTAGTGCCAGCCGGACTCCCCTGAGGCAAGAGCACGGCAAAACAATAAGCATCTACCGGCTGAGCCCCCGGAGGTGTCCCACACCGCTTTATTCGGCATTTAGCCACGTACTATAGTATTTCTGCGTCAGTCCCAGCCCGGACAGAAACCCCCGGGGACCTGTGGTTCAACACCGGCTCTCCCCAACTACTCCCAGGGCCGGCGCCGAGCCTGGGGCCGGGCCTGGAGTCTGGCGGGGCCGGGACCTGGCCGCTCGGTGCCAGCCCCGGCGCTGGCAGGAGGCGGCGGCGGCGCAGACAGGCGAATCTTCCCGGGCTGCTGGCGGCCAATCGCACCGCCCGGCCCGGCCCCCGCAGCGGGGAGGGACGCGCCCGCTGACCCCACCCGCCACGCCTGCCGGGAGCGGTAGTTTCGTGGCGGTCCGGCTCCCTGTGGACCCGCGGGGCGGTGCGTGGCCGCAGGACTACAACACCCAGAAGACGGGCGGGCCCCGCTCGCCGTCCCGCCCCGCTTTGCCCCTCAGTGCCTACGATCCCCAGCGCGCTCCGCGGCGCGGCGGCGGGGACCGGGAGGGAGAATCCGGTCCGAGAGGGAGCGGGCCGGCGGGGCGCGGCTGCGCACAGCGCGGCTTCCTGAGTGTCTGGTGGCGGCGGCCATTTTGTGGTGCTTCTTCCCTCTCCTGTTCGGGCTGCGGTGTCGGGACCTGGCGAGGGGGCGAGACGGAGCGGGGGGAGCCGGGGCCCTCACCCTCACCTTCCCTTCGCCTCCCTGCGCGGCGGAGCCCCACTCCGGCGCTGCCCCTGGGTGCAGCTGAGAGCGGCGCTCGCCCACCATTATGGAAGACGACGGGCAGCCCCGGACCCTGTGAGTGGGGAGGGACCGCGGGGCCGAGGGGGGCTCCGGCGGTGGGGAGTGAGCCCCAGCGGGCCCGGGGCGGAGGGAGCCGGGCGCGCAGCGGGGCGAGGCGGGGAAAAGGATGTGCTCCCGGAGGCGTGCGTGGCCGGGCCGCGGTGGGGGCGGGGAGGCGCGGGCCGGGCGGGTGCGTGGAGCGGCGGGGGGGGAGAGCGAGGCCGGGAGGGCGCAGGGATCCCGGGGGAGCGGAGGGAGATGGCGGGCGGGAGCGGAACGGAGTGGAGGGTGCGTGAGGAGGGAGCGTGTGAGGGAGGGAGGGACGGGGCGCGGGGTCCGGAGGTGGCCGTGGGGAGTGGGAGCGGGTGTCGGCCGGGGAGCGGAGAGCGGGCGGCACGGCAGAGCGCAGCCGCCGGCAGCGGGGACGGGGAGACGCAGGTTCGGTCTGCACCGGTTCGGGGTGATACCGGAGCTGCCGTCGAGGGGACTCAGTGTTTAACCGGGTCTGTACCCGGTGCTCGGGTGCAGGCGGGGGGTCCTCGCTGCCCGGCTGTGGGCACAAGCCTCTCCCGTCCTCGGGTGTCCCCTTCACAGCGGTCCCGGCCTTAGGAAAGTTCTTTGTGTTCTCCCTGCGGTGGGTGGGATGGGGAGCGCTGTAAAACCAGACTCTCTGTAGCGGGCAGGGTGGGAAAAATAGCTTTTCCCTCCGGTGTTTTACAGTGTGGTTCAATAACAGTCTCTTGGGCCCTGGCGAAAGAAATAACTGTATGTTGGCTGTGTCTCTCTGGGCAGTGTTTAATCCATTGGTGGCTGTCATCTGTTTTCTGTTTAAAAATATAAATCTGAGGTTTTTTTGGTTGCTGTTAAGTTCTTTTCAACTCTGCAGGTATGGTTTTGATGACTTTTCTTTGTCCTGTTGCCTTAGGTGAGGGGGGCTGGTCTGTATGGTGAGGCCACTTGAGAGAACGTAATTCTGTTGTTGATTATTTTAACTAGTTCGGAGATTTTTCAGTTTCCAGTTGCCAGAGGGTGTTACGTGCTGTATGAACAGTTCAGCGTTCAGGCTGTCCATGTAAGAAAGGCAATCTCAAAAGTACAGTGTTCAGGCTGCTCAGATGAGAAACGCAGCTCAGGACAGTGCAAAGGAAATCTTTGTCTATTTAGTTTTTTAGGACAGTAGCTTTTAGAAAGTCTTCCAAAGATAATTTGGATTGAAGGCCACTTGAAAGAAACTACTGAAACAGGGTAAAAGATCTCTGAATTGCTTTAGTTTGTTTCCACTAGCAAAATGATGATTTGGCATTTAAGGCTTTTGAAGGCAATTCGTGTTTTTCTCCTTCCTATGTCTGCAAAAGTTCTTTTAACTTTTTTATGGTGTAGAACAAGTAAGTACTTAGTCCTTGCTCCCTGAGATGCATAGTTTAAATAAGCATATCTTAAATGCTTTTTGTGTTGACTGCTCAAATGATCTGAGTTTGCTTGGCCTTGATAGTGGATAGTTTTCAGTGTCTTGCTTTAGAAGGAGAGGAGGGAAAAGGGCAAAGGTATGTACAACGTTTTACTCATTTTTATTTTGAAGGTTCCCTTCTTCCTGATTTGCTCCTCTTGTTTTAAATAAGTGCTAGGTCTAGACTAAGTTTGACAATGTTCTTTTATATCTAGACTAAGTTTTAAGATGTTCTTTTACTGCTACCAAATTTTTGGTGCTTCACTGGGAGTGTGTTCTTACTAACGCATCCTGACTTCGCCCATAGCCACTGACAAGAAGAAAATTGCATTTACACTGAGGTATCTGAAATAGCATCTCTGCAGCTGCCCGAGATGTTTTATTGCACACGTGTGACTGTTTAATTTGTCAAGCTAGTAAACAGTATATACATATACATTCATTTCCTAGTAGTTTTATAGTAACCACAGCCATAGAGGGTTACTTTGCTATAATTATTTGAGGGCTTTTTTCGTAGCACACAAAAAATCTGCAGTAGCTTTTTTTACCTCTCCCTTTTGTACCTGCTATTATCCAAAATATGTTTAGATTTAGAATTGCAAGTTGTGTTTTAAAGATGATTATCCTGGGTAATACTTTCCATGTAGAACAGTCATGTTCTCTCATATAAATAAAACTCACTGGCCCCCAAGAACAACTAGTAATAGTGGGACTCCTGGGTTTTGTTTATTTGTTTCTACAGGCAGAAAAAAGTAAGCGAAGAACAAATTGTTTCTGTAGCTATTTGCCCATATGCACAGGCACTTGGTTGGGAGTTTAAGTGATACTTTACAAATGTCTTTGGTATTTAATTTACTCCTTCAGGAAAGAAAAACTAAACCTCTGGGTTAGGAAGGAAAGGAATTTCCTTTTTTAACACTTGAAAGCAGTTTTTTTAGGTAAAAAAACCCCAAACTTAACCTAACCACTGTTCACCTAACATTTATGCCCATCCTTAAATATCTCAGGAATAAGAATTGTTTCCATTTGCAGCACTAAAAGGGCTGTGATGTTGTTTTCAGTTATAGGTCAGTCATGAACCTCTAAGAATCCAAAATATTTTCTGAGGCTTAATATAGAAAATAGACACCATTTACATTTTTATTTCTCACATTTCATAACTGCTAGGCCTTCATAGAAATGTGAAGAATAACATTCAATAGTTTTTGCCAAAAAGTTCTCCTTACTGCTGTAAACAACTTGAAGATAACTTGAGAAGGGGGGGGCTTTTTGTAGAGTTTGTCACATCTCTCAATTCAAATGTGATATGGAAAATTAATGTGTAATTTTTTAGCTGGTCCTAAAATGAGCTGTGTGCTTCTGGGTTGTTTTGTTTTTGTAGAACACTTGAAAGCTCTGTTTTCTGTGAGTACAGTTGGATCTCCTTCCATCACAAGCTGTATCAAAGTCCTTTTTGTACTTTAAAGTGTACACTAAGCTATCAGAAACCTTATGTGTTGCTGATGTGATCGGGTGTTACTAATAACTGAAAGAAAACTTCCAAATTTGCATGTTCTTACTAAAGGTTTTGGGAAGAACTTCATGAACAGTCACTGACTACCTACAAGCTGCTCTATCATTAGCCTTGCCATGGTGTATTCCCAGTGTCTGGAATTGGGATGGGTGCAGAAGGAAGACTTCAGCTGTGAACTGGGAGCTGGATTCACGTCTCTTGGCGCTTCCTTTCAGTTCAGCTCTCTTCTAGAGGAATATTGTCTGCTAGGGGAGCCTATGGAGTAGATGTTTCTTGGTGTAGTTTTATTTCCAGTAGCTCACTAGTACTAGGCAGAATTTCTGTGGGCTCTCACCACATCAGTTACCTTATTGCTTATCAGACTTTCTTCCCTTAAATATGGAATCTGCCATTTCTTGCATGTTGGCTGTGTGGGTGTGAAAATATATTTACTGTCTTTCCTCCAAGTAGTATGTAGGAAAGTTTTGTGGACCTAAGAGTAGTGGCTGTAAATGTCCCTTTCTTCCTTACCTGTCTAGGATACCATGAAAACCTGTTTACCTTCACAAAGAGGATTTTTCTGTTCAAGCCAAAGAGTTTAATTATAAAACTCATTACTTGCTTATGTGTGCTTCTTTTATTTACGAGATCTCTGAATTTCAAGTACAGTTTCTTATTCTTTGTGTTGTCAGCAGCATTCAAAAGTATAATATATTGAAATTTATATTGGGAGATATATATTATATATAGAGGTATATGTGGTTTGGAGTTTTTTTGTATGTGCTTATTAATTGGTATTCAAGTGCTTCAAACTTGCAGAAGGGAACAAACACTGTTGCCTGTATGCAAAAAGCCACAACTTTTGCTGCCCTGTCACATTAACCAAGACAACAGCCTATAAAAGTATAGTAAGTGCTTCTTCTCTGTTGGGTTTTATAATTTCTTAAAAGTTTGAATAATATATCCTCTAGTATGTAACAAAACAAAAAGGTGGAAATACCATGCAGTAGCATTAGCATGTTCAAAGCCATGTGTGTTCTTTAGGTGTGGTTCTGTTTATTTTGATTGCATCAAGTAGAAGATACTATGTTATGTTCTATCATGTATAAATCGAGCTAGAAAGGGGAAAACTGGGTGCACCAATAGGTTGGCGATGTGTGGTGGGTGATTAGCATCAGCTGAGGAAAGTTTTGTGTTTCCTAAAAGGTAAGGTTTCTGTTCCTAGTGTGCTGAATGTATTTTTTTCCTTAGTTATACAGTGTTCTAACACTGTACACTGAAGATGTTTGCTAGTGTGGGGAGGGGGTTTTGTCATCTTTACTGTACTGAAGGAGGTAATGTTATTGTAACCTACTTTACTTAAAGACACAGAAGTAACCATCAAGTCTTTTTTTTGTGTATTGTTTCAAATTTGTAGAGGTTTGTATTCCCATATTTTACATACAGTTGAAGAGGTTTGGGTCTCTGTGGGTGTCGTCCTTGTTACGTGAACCTTTTATTGTGAACTATTCTCAGCCTGTGTATTATTCAGGTTTCAGAGTGTTAGCAACTTGTGTAAAGGTATTAATGCCTTCTGACTCTGGTAATGTTAAACTTTGAGGCAGTATTTATGATATAGATTTAGGGAATTAATGGACAGTTAGGACTTTACATCCCATTTGAATCGAGCAGTCAGGTGGTCCAGAATTACACCACTGATTTTTACACAGAGGCAGCCTGTTTCATAGCAAGAGTTTGTGACACAACATTCTCACTCACAGCTACCTTGATGAAGACATAGTGGTGTTGGAAAACCACCTGGTATCTCTTTTAGCAGTTAGTGTAATTTATCTTACCTTAATTGAAAAGATTTCTAAGGGATGGCTTTTTTTGTCAGGCCAAGAGGAATTCTTCAGATTGCTTTTCAGATTTCTTGCATTTCCGAAATTCATATTAATACTATGCAGAAGAGTCTGAGATTTTGTTTTTCTGGAGTGTTAAGTGTACTCCTTACTGTATCTGGTTTTGCAGTAGAAATAATGTTAATAGGACTTCACTGTACTTAATTTCATGTCAGTGCTACCGTACAGGTGTGTTTATCAGTATGTTCTTAAGGTGTGGTGGTAATTAATAGAGTTCTACAACATACAGAGGAAACAAGGACTAATAATAAGTTCACAGCAGTACTGACACTTTTATATGGGAGTTCCTGCTTGTAATTATATTTTCCATCTGATTTTTAGTAGCATCTGCAATGGTTAATATTTCCATTTAAAACTCTTAGTGATTTACAATTTAATCTTGGTGAATGATTAACAAAAAATTAGTTAAGGTTTCAGAAAGAAGATATGAATAAATGCTTAACTGCTAAGTTTTCAGAATAGAGAATTGAGAAGTCAGTGAGATGGGCAGTTGGTCCCATAATGGGTCTTACAGAATTTTACAGTTTTTAACTTCCTTACTGAAATGCTTCATAACAATACAGTCTGAAAATGTAGCTGCTATTAATGACTTCTGTTAATTAATATGTATTTAGTAAGAAAGTAATGAGTACATGAAAGCTTCTAATGGCTGTTTCTATATTCAGGTAATATAAGAAATGCACTCTGGAATTTGTGTAGCATTTAAGTGCTGACTGAGAAAGTGCAGAACTGTTTCATAGTTGTTGAAAGAATAACAACATGGACAAAAATCTGTTTATATCATTGTGTGGTGTTCAGATGAAAACAAATAGTGTCCATTTTAATTTTACTGAAGCTAAATGAAAGTCCAATTGCCAGACACAGAAATTGCTTTTCAAATTTTTAAGGGGATGCCCATTAAGCAGAAGTGTGCACTTAAATTGCTGTACTCAAAAGAATTTGGCTTATGCATAGACTGAGAAATGCTTCTTCACATTTATGTTCACAGAAGTGTATTAACAGCTCAGACTGACTTTAGTTTACTGTATTATGACATTCTATATTCCATCAGAGTAAAACTAATAAAATGTGTATTGTTTCAGCAGCTAAATCACAAGTTCTGCTCATGTTATTGGTTGCATTTGAATACTTTGTCTTGACAGGCTTATTTATAAATGTAAAGGTAATGAATGGCCCTGTGCTGATGACTTCTGAGTTCTGTTGCTGTGACAAGCCTTTCTTTTAACTGATCACTTTGCCTACAATTTGTTTACAAATTAGTAATTTTTTTTTAATAATTCAATTTTGCATGCCTGAGACTTTCTCAGCCGTCTCTGTGACCTGGTTTTACTCTTCATGAGTGTAAAATATAGCAGAGTATCTAGAAGTAGTTCTAAAACTCTGCTATTGGATTTCAGGGTAAATCTAAGTCTCTATCTAAACTTGATAGGTATTTCAAAACTTGGAATTTTTTCTAAGGTTTTATAAATAAAAAAAATCAGGAAGTATGAGTGATATTAAAATAACACCACTAAAATTTTGGGGAGTTTTGACAGAGGTGGTAGCTGTTGAGATTGATGCTGTGAGGAACATTCCTGTGGCATAATGCTGCATAAATTGCTTTGCCTATTGGTGAGTGGGCTGGTTTTCTAAATGCTCAGGAAAACAGCAAAATTGAGTTGGTCGCTTGCAAGGCAGCACAATTGATGTCTGATAGCTGCTACTAAACTAATAGGAGTTAGGTGTGGGTTTGTACCCAAATTCAGAAGGAGCCTTGATTAGATGCTCAGTGGGAAGTGAGATTTAAAATCTCTTTGCCCAGTTGGTTACTTGTTCTATCCAACAGTCTTGAGCAATGTTCTCTCTGCTTTTGACATTTCTCTGCCAAAGAAGTGATTGGCACTAGATGTTGGTGTCCAGTATTATGTCTGTATCAAGCTTCGTGTTCTCACTTGTGTGGCAAACTTTATAATTTAGAAACCTTGTGAATATTGCATTAAAACTGTATCATGAAATAATTTGTAATTACTGTCTTTAAGATACCTGGCATATTTAAAGGGAGATTTTTTTTCCAAGTAATTTGAAATTTTTAAATCATAATTGCATTTGAAAAGATGAAAATTTCTGGTTTAAAATGTTGGTTTTTTATTTCCTTGTGTAGCTATGTAGGAAACCTCTCCAGAGATGTGACTGAAGTTCTTATACTTCAGTTATTCAGCCAGATTGGACCATGCAAAAGCTGTAAAATGATAACAGAGGTAAGGCCTTCCACATCCAGGGGCATAGCAAATATGATGTAACTTAGGATAAAGTTGTGCAGAATAAATGGAGTTGAGGGCTTCTTTTGACTCTCCTGATAGTGGGGTTTTTTTTAGGTTGTGTTTGGCTTTTGGGATAACTTTTTGCAGAAGAGACCCTTTGTGTACAGACCTGAACTTTTGCCTGTAACCCTGATGTACCTTTTACCAGCTGATGAGATTTCACTTTAAATAAGGGATTGTTACCCCCTTTTTCCAGAACCATGTGGTTCTGATGATCAGAAACCTTATTGTTTCAAGGGTTATTCATGGCTATTTTGTACGTTTTTCACTTTATTTGAACATGAGCCTCAGTAATTCTTTTCCCTCACGAATAAATAAATAAATGCTTCTTCACTATGGATGAAAAGTGAAAAAAATCCTTCGAAATAAGTTTTGCTCTTCCTGAGCCTCTTCTGTGCCAGTGTGAATAGCTCTTGTCTACACCTGTCTTTTCTTAAAGTAGTTTTTTCTTGAAACTAAGTGGCAAAACTTCCATAGTATTCCACATAAGATCTTTTATACAAGCTGTTGGTAAGTATTAATTCTTTCTCCTCTCTGTTGTAAGTACTCTGATACGTTTAGGGCTGGTGGTCATTTCTGTGATATTGTTGACACATCCTAGACATCTTCTCTTTCCCTAATATTTTTCCTTCCTTTTGCATTAAGAATTGCTAAACTTCCAGCAGGCAGGGACTGGTGGGAATTTTTGCTAGGTTTAGTCTTTGGTTCTTCAACTCTAATTTTCTGTATGCTCTTCTGACTTTTTACTACTAAGTTATGGTTTGTACTGACTTGTAATAAAAGAAAACCTCACTTTTTTGGGGGGGGGTCAAGATCATGAATGAAAATCTGAGCAAGTCTTGCTAGCAGACTTCTTCAGGAACACTGCTGGTAACTCCTCTGTGATGGTCTTTTCCTTTCAATGTGCCACAGTGCTTTTTTTGGTTTTTAGCTGCTTATGATCCATCTGATGCTTGTTTAATCACTCTTATCTTTGTCTTAACCAATAATTTCCTACATGGCACTTTATTAAAGCTTTTTAGTGGCAGTAGGAACTCTGCCACATTTTCTCTTAGTTTATTGAAGGAAGATAACTAAACAGAAGGGTAAGAGAGCACAGTTGGTAGTTTTTCTCTGAAGAAACAGTTTTGATTGTCATATGTTCTTCAGAAATAAGGTGCTGTCCTTGCAGCCTTCAGCTGATTGAGAGATGGTAGCTTCAGTTTGATTTCTTGAGAACCAGGGGAGAAATTCCAACACTCATTTTGTTTAGGCTTTGTGGTTTTAAGCTTTTCCTTAACCATAGAAATAACAAGGGAGACATCTTTATGAAATAAGTAGATAAACAAAAAGCTACTTGCAGCTATATTCAGTTGTCCGGAGCTGAATGCACTCGGCTGACCCTAGCACCTGTCACCAAGCAGTCAGCGAGTGCAGGTTGGGTTCTGGACTGGAACTGGCCTTCAGCAGCAGCAGCACTTTTTTAACTGTCACAGTACCTGTCCATCCTCCTCATCAGTGGGTTGTAAACTTTTCAAAGGCACTGAGTTACATTTGAGTGGTTCTTACCTGTCCGTTGTTATTACCACCATCAGTCAAGTTTATTCCTGAATATTTTCCTTTTGTATTGGTTTTTGGTTTTTGGGTTTTTTCCCCCTCTTTAACCAGTTGTATCAACTGTTTCCTTACTCTTGTTCATGTGTAGATGATGTGACATGAACATGTCAATTGTTGAGAGATGCCCAGTTTTTATTTTGGGGGATATGTGCTACTCGGAGGGACGGTGTGACTAGCATTTACAGGTATCTTGAACACCTAGAGACCTGTGGCATCTGCAAAAGAGGCTCTTCTCATGTTCAGACAAGTTCTTAGTGCTAAAGGAGACCTCCCCATGGTCTAAAAGTACAATGCACTTCAGTTGAAGCGTGAACTGCACTAAATCTGCTAAGGCCTGAAATGGATTTCCCAAGTCTTTTTCTCATTGCAGCAGAAAAGTAGTGTGGGAAGAGGGGTGAACTAAGGCTTGCTGTTTTGGGGCAGCTGGGGTGAATGTGCTTTTAGAGCATTTCTGGGCTGTTGTGATTTATACTTTTTTTTTACTGCTCTCAGGTGTATTTTCTCTCATCTGTTCATTCTGCATCAGTTAGAGACACCTAGTACTCAGTGTTTAGAAAGATGACTTCAGATTGCTTTATCATTTTAGGTTATATAAAGTCCTTGTGATCTGTTCAGCTTTTAGATCTTAATAGCTTCCCTTGTTCAGATGTAGACAGAACTATATTTGAAGATGTACAATCCACTTTTACTGAGCAGAATTAGGATTTCTTTGTCCATAATACGTGTGCATGAATTTGCAGAAGTTAAAACTGGTAAAGGTCTGCTCTTGTGTTAGAGCTGTGCTCTACCTGACACTGGGGGAGGTTAATATGTAAGAACACTGATGCCAAAGCAGTTTCTCTATATGCTAGACCCTTCCTTGTCCATGAAATAAATAATTTTTTTAGTTTCATAGTAATGTTTTGGTCCATGTACATGCAGAGTAGTTAATGTAGATATTTTTGGTGTAAGACTCTAGTTTTTGTACTCATTATATCTTTCAGGCAGATTTAAATCAAGTGTTAAGGTTAGCATTCTAATCATTTCCACTTGATCAACTTTTCAGAACACTTTTACGTTCTTTGCACTTAATACTCTGGTACAATTAATACTGCAGTGAGCTTTGTCTGTAAGTCAGTGCTTTTAAAGATGATTCAACAGGCTATCCTGCAAGAACAGATTATATTCAAGATTTAAGAGTAGCAATCAATTGATTAGTATCTTTTTCCCTCAAACTATGTTGAGTCCTTTTGAAGGAGTATTTCCCAGCTGATGGGTATAACATTTTTCATTTGATACTGAGAATATGCAACTTCTAGGTTGCTGTCTGCTAGTAATTTTCAGGCAAATAAAAGGAAAGACTTCTTAAGTAGCAGGAGAGAGAAAGTTGGTGAAAGAGGGTCTGGGGAACCGACCTTTCAAGCTTTGAGTATGTATATATGAGGCATAAGATTGCTTTTGTTCTTCTCTCCATTCTTCCCCTTTTTTCCTTCCTTCCATCCAGTCTGCAGATCACTTTTCTGGTAGTTGAATTATTTTTAGTTCAGTGAACTTAAAATACTGAGCCCCTACACTCAGAAATTGCTAGATCTTTAATAATTAAAGTCCATCTTAATAATTCTTGCATTTAAGTGTAATGTCAAAGGCTGTTTCATAAATCTAATGCAAATCATTCTTAAAGTTTCTAGCTATAAGTAATATATTTTCCTGGATTTTCTTCTCAGCAACCCGATAGCAGAAGGGTCAACTCTTCTGTTGGATTTTCTGTTTTGCAGCATACAAGCAATGACCCTTATTGCTTTGTGGAATTTTATGAACACAGAGATGCAGCTGCTGCATTAGCTGCTATGAATGGGAGAAAAATTTTGGGAAAGGTAAGTTGCTTACGTTGTAATCTTAGATTTAAGGAGCATAGGTTTGTGTGAAAATATTAATAAAGCTGTGCAGCATTCATTTTGTTGATGATGTTTACCAAGGTTAAATATTGTTAGAATAGTATTTTTTTAAATATTGATTTTTTTAAAATGTCTTCTTTAAGTAACATGAAGTTTGTGATTTTCTAATTATGACAGCTTTTTATATGGAATGATGATTTGTAAACATTGACAGTTGTAACCCACCCTTGAATGAACTTACAAAGTGTAAGAATTGTGTGGATTTATACTAAATCTTATACTTATTTTCAGGAGGTCAAAGTAAACTGGGCAACAACACCAAGTAGCCAGAAAAAAGATACATCCAGTAAGTAAAGTAATGCCACAGTATCACTTCCACACAAATACTTCACAGCGTGGTAATAATTTGTCATAAATGCATTTAAACGTAACTTTTCTCCTTCTCATCTTGTGTTTAATAGAATTTTGCAAACTAATTCTTCTGTTTCTGCTTTACAACTGGGGAAACTGGAGTGGACAGATTAAATTGCTGCTGCTCATCAAATGGAATCCTTGGCCTTCCTGGTTCCCAGTGCTGTGTGCAGAGCATCACTTTCTCAGGAGTTGAAATTTTAGATAGCAGTTAAATATTTGATAAGTAAATTATTTATTTTCAGATCACTTCCATGTGTTCGTTGGGGATTTAAGTCCAGAAATAACAACAGAAGACATCAAGTCAGCATTTGCTCCTTTTGGTAAAATATCGTAAGTATCATCATAAACATTTCCAATATCAGTTAGAAAATGTGACAGTGAAAATTTGTTTCTGAGTTGAAATGTTATTTCTTATAGTTTTAGATTTTTTTTCCTGATGTTAATTTCACTATGTTGGGTGGGTAGGAAAGAGGGAGGGGTTGTTGTTTCATCTCGTTATCTATCGTGGTTGTAAATGTAATTGTGCTCTGGTTCTGCTGAAAGCAATGTGCTTTAAACCTAATTTATATGCTAACTTTATATTAAAATTTGATTGCTGTTCCTAAGTGTGACTTTGTTGTTGAGGATGTGTACAGAATAGTGACCTGACAAGTGGTGCATGTTACATTCTCAGTGTGCTTTGTATGCGTTCGTACTGCGTTTCGTGGGCAGTATAGAAAACTGGGCAGTGAGAATGTAATTTTATGAAGTTGAATTACTTGTGAACATTTTGATAAAAAAGCTAATGTGAGAATGAAATATACTTTTTTTTTTTTGATAACAGGGGATGAATTAAGATTATAAAATTTAAATGAAAGAATGGTGGATTTACAATATGTGCACATTTCTACCACTTAAGAGAATGTTTCTTTAAACTTCTCATAGATAATTCAGGTGACACCAAATCACCTGGTGTTTTAATTGAGCATATTTAACATTACAAGAATCCTTGTGAGTTCTAAAGTATATATGTCCTTAAGAGTACTGCTACAGAAAAGTCTGTTAATTGATCAGTTTATCTGTATAAAAATATTTTGAAGTTGCACATGAACATTTTTGTACTATTTTACAGGAATATATTTCTAAGAAAACAAAAATTCTTGTTTTTCTCTTGTTCTGTACGCATATTTTTAAATGAATCATAAATCTTATTTCTTACCTCTGCTATTTTGTTTACTTTGCTTTTTGTCTCTTAATGTGGTAAGTAGTACTGTTTAAAAATCAATTTAAAGAGAATAATTCAGGTTTCTGTTTCTCAATCTATATTTATACCTGAGACCTGCAGTTTTTCTAAAGTCCAAGTCACAATTAAAAGTAATAGCATTCTGGTTATTTTGCAGAATTGCTCATAAGAATGGACAGGATCTTGAAGGCTAACTGCAAGGAACTGTGCACACTGGAACTCAGTTGTAGATTTTTTCTCATTTCTATTTATTCTTATTATACATTATTTATATATACATATTTTAGTATTTACATTTTAACATTCTATATTCAGTGCAGTTCTATATTTCCAATCATTTTAACTTACTCACTAAAATTTCTGTGTAAATTTGTTGTTTTCGTACTGGTGTGCTTAGCATTGTTGTTAGTTTTATTCTCCTTTCTTAAATTTCTGAAAATGTCAATTTTTCAAAATTTACAGCTGCCCAAACTCCAAAATGATGGTAGAGAATTGACCAAGAAAAATAAAGAAATCTGTTAACAGGCCATGTATGCCTTTTAATTCCTATTTTTTCCTCTTTTTCGATTTTTTAATATTTCATATATTTTGTATCACTAGGCAGAAGACATTTAACTATTTAGAAAATGCATGGTAAATTAGATAGAATTGTTACAGTAATTTATAGAACAGTAAACCTTAGAGGACCCTAGCCAATAGAATATTAGAAAAGGAAACTTTGTTTCTCTTATACTTCAAATTTGAACATTCTAGTTTTAGCCAGTATAGGTTATGTGGATAGGTTGCATGTTTATTACATGTTATTTTTTTTGTCCTACTGCTTTTTTCTAACAGGTAAAGAAGCAATAGGGAGAGTTCAGGAATGACTGTAGTTTTAGGGCTAACTGAATTTATAAGAAAAAATTATGCTCACAATACAGTGTGTGTGGTTCCTTTTAGTTTTTATTTTGCAGGTTATTAATATTACCCTCATATAGCTGTGCTTCTTTTCACAGGGATGCACGGGTAGTTAAAGATATGGCAACTGGAAAGTCAAAAGGCTATGGTTTTGTATCTTTTTATAACAAACTGGTGAGTAATCACAATGTAGATTTAAAATAATTGGCTATTTTCCACTCTCAGCTTTACCTCTTTGAATATATATTCACTGTGTATCAGACTTTCCCAAGGGAAATAAATTTGCCTGTACAGGACATGTTTCCTTTAATAAAAAACTTCTGTTGTTTGTGGTTAAGGGTTGAAACCACTCGGATGAACTCAGATGACAACAATGCTGTGAAAAACGATTTGAGAACATTGTGAAAGGAGATTCCTGAACACAGGAAGCTTGTTTGGGTGTGTGAGGGTAGTTTAGCTTAGTCTGTGGAACCTTCTCTCTTACAGAGAGTTGGGTGCCTGGTCCCATCCGTAGTTCTTCGGGTGTCTTAGCTGAGGCACCGTGCCAGGCCCAGTGCCATTCCCTGTGTAAGGTGGGAATCCCTCCAAAATGTTATCCTGGAGCCCTCAGACCTTGGTTGAGTTGTTAGAATGGTTTGAAATCTAAGATGGTTCTTTGTATCGAGCAAATAATTCACAGCTGAGGGTTGATCCTGTGCTTCTGAAGTGTTTTGCTTGTGAGTGTTGTAAAACTGAAGGTTGGTCTCGGTTTTGTGTGGGGCACCGTTACATAAAGGATAATGTTATGTGTGTTTAGGAAAAAGTGCTTCCAACAAGTGAATCCCTTTTTGATACAGATAGTAAAGATGTGATTTGCTGAATTTGATCAGCATAGTACTGATAAAAACAGTGCCATGCCCTGCTGTTTATAGCAATACAATTGACTCAGCAAGTAATTCTTGGTAATTTGGAAGCTAAATAAATGTTTGACAGCATAAGAAATTTGTGAAAGTTAGTTGAAAAATTGAGCTGCATGTGTTCAGAGGTACATTTAGCCCAACATGGGGAAACTGTGTAAATGGTTTTCCTGAAATATTTTGTGTAGGAAAAACACACCATTAAGGATGTCTGACATATAAGCCTGTTTGCTCAGAAGTCCTACATGTCAAGACTCTCTTTCTATCTCTGTAACACTTATCTGGAGCTGCATCTTAATCAGAAGAAAAAGTTGGAATTTCTTTTCTTCAGATTTGCAAATGCCAGAAGATACACTAAATCAAGGCATTCAATTGCAGTATTTCTCCACTTAAACTTATTTTGTATTGCAGCTGGAATAGACAAGAGGAGTAGATGCATTGTACCCCTCTTCCCTTATCATACAGTTGTGCTTGGTTTCTGTGACAATAGGAGAAATGTAACAGTCCTATGGAATGCAAGTCACTGGATTCTTTTAAGGCTGAGCTGTAAAAACTCCCATTTAAAATCTGTAGTCATTCTGCAAAATTAAGGGATGGATTCTAAATGTAATACTAAGAAGTACTCCTCAAATTTATGCCCTGATTGCTGTTCATTCAAACAGCAGCTGCATCTGTAGGGTTATGGCACAGCCATCCTGAGCTGGTAGTTCAAGGCCTGATGTTTGGAATTTATTGTCATCCTGCTAGATTTGGGGGAATGGGGTATGTTCCCCGAGTTCAGGTACTGCAGTCTGAGCTCTTAATGCACACCACAACTGGGAGAAAATTAAACTCCTGCATTGAACTGGAACAGTTATGACCTGGGCTCCATTCCATTTTAGGACAAGAGGAAATGGCCTCAAGTTGTGCCAAGGGCAGTTGAGATTGGATGTGAGGAAGGGTTCTGAAAGGGTTCTCAGGCATTGGAAAGGGTTGCCCAGGGCAGTGGTGGAGTCCCCATCCCTGGAGGGATTGAAGAGTTGTGTAGACACAGTGCTGAGGAACATGGGTTAGTGGGGGACTGGTCAGTGTTGGGTTAATGACTGGACTTGATGATCTGAAAGGTCTTTTCCAATCTGGGCAATTCTGTGCTTCCTGCCATAGCTCTGATCCTCAGGACTAGCAGCAAGGTTCATGAGAGCCCTGGTCAGTTTGTAACTTACTCATTGCATTTTGGGAGCAAGATTTTTTTTTAATGTCTGATGGTTTTTTGGGGGCTGTTTGTTGGTTTTTTGTTTCCTTCTTGGCATCTATTAGATAAATACAAAAACTGAATTATATTGTCTTCAAAATGAGCACTCTGTGTAATTAGAACTTGGGAGAAGCAAAGTCCTGAGTGATTTGAGTTTGAGACAAGTCTGTTATAGCTGGAAGCCTTCAGTGTGAGGCGGGATGATGCCAGCTGCTCACTTTTAACTGATCCAGATGTTCTCTTTGTCCCTTGTCCTTGGCATTTTTTTTATTAAGCTTTGTGCCCTTGGAAAGCATTTCAGAAATATATAGTATTTGCTCTGCTTCTCTTCTTTTAAAGTAATTGGGGAAAAAATTGCTTTTTGCAAGTGTTAGCAAACTTAACCCTTGCTTATGCAGATGTTTCTGCCTACAGTGTGAACTTAAAAGTTGTCTTCTTATTTATGCCTAAGTAGTTAAGCCACGTAGGCCATGGACTATTTTTTGTGTGTGTTTTCATGAAGGGACTTGTAATATTTAGAGAACTTACAAAACAGTCTATGCTCAGACATAAATTGCATGCCTTGAGAGGGCAGAAGAGAAGATGGGACAGGGGGGTGTGCAAATTATAAATAAATGGAAACTTGGGTGCCCAATCTGTTTGTATCTCAGCATTACAATTTCTTAGTAACTACCCATCAGCCTTCCCAGAACTTGGGATTTTTCTGAAAGATTAAGATTCTGAAAGAACACATTCAGCTGTTGTTATCCACTGTCTTCTGCAAACACAAACTGCATGGTATAAGCATTACTTGGGTTACAACTGAGAAATTTTTCAGTGAAGTATTTCAGTGATTAAAAAAAAATCTTTCCTGACTTTTCCTCCTTTACTATTAAATATACTTTTGTGTATTGCATTTTTTTAAAGAGTCAGTTGTCAAAATATTTTTTTAATATATAATTAAAATCCTAGTTGTTTTATTTCCATAATTGCTTCTGGTATCTGTATGAACTTTGTACTTTTTTGGGCAACCTTCAAATATTCTAATACAGGTGCTTGTTGTGTAAAGGTGTAGTATATGTGTGACTGTAGTTGACTTCTAACCTGTGTGTAGAAAATGGGGGTGGGGGAAAGGTTTTACCAGTCACTTGTGAGAGCCTTCTCTGTAACTGATCTCCTTCATGGTACTTCATTCTTGGCTGTTAGTATTGTTACTGGTTTTGTTAACAGAATTAACTAATAACCAAGTCTTTCTTAGAAGTAGACTTGTGCATACTTCTTGTTTGAGTGTGTTATAATCTTTTATTTTAATCTCTTTAGGATGCAGAAAATGCTATTGTACACATGGGAGGCCAGTGGTTGGGAGGCCGTCAGATCAGAACTAACTGGGCAACACGAAAACCACCAGCACCGAAAAGTACACAAGAAAGTAAGACCTTCATGAAATGCTGTGTTGTGTTTGCTGTCTTGCACATCAGTGTTCAGTGGAGAAGTAAAGCATAACAATGCCAAGATCATGTCATTAAATTACACATCTAGCTTGACTTCCAGCTCTTAAAGAATAGATTATTTTGGTATATTATAATCCAAGTAGATGTGGTAATACTGACCTATCATAACATATCAAATGTGTTTGTTAAATTTATAAGTCATACTTGTGTATGAGGTAAGTATCTGGGACTTTGTGGTTACGCTGAGCCTACTGCTTAAAAACAGCCTTTTCTCTTTATAGATAATACAAAACAATTGAGATTTGAAGATGTAGTAAATCAGTCAAGTCCAAAAAATTGTACTGTGTACTGTGGAGGAATTGCCTCTGGGCTAACAGGTATGATTTGGTTTATTACTTTTTTCTTATTAAAGTTTTTTGGACATCAAACTGGTTACTAATTTAAAAACTTTCTATGTTGTAGATCAACTTATGAGACAGACTTTTTCACCGTTTGGGCAGATTATGGAAATAAGGGTGTTTCCAGAAAAAGGTTACTCATTTGTCAGGTATGGACAGAGAAAAAAGAAAATACCTGGTTTTGTTCATGTAGTAATGTTTCATCTTTCTGTAACTTCACTTGATTGAACTTCTGCTGGTACATTAAAAGCTGTCACCATATGTTCATAGAAAAATTTGGAACTTTTAAAAGTGGCCACCAATCTTTTTACCTGAGAAGATGAATATTTGTGAAAGCAGATCTTTTTCTCTGGATTTCCTGTATGTATGGAGTCACTGTTTTTTTTACAATCAGGTGCAAGTACTATAAAGCATAACATCAGTTTGTTTTCACATTCTTTAGATTTTCAACCCATGAAAGTGCAGCACATGCTATTGTTTCAGTTAATGGAACCACAATTGAAGGACATGTTGTTAAATGTTACTGGGGTAAAGAATCCCCTGATATGACTAAAAACTTCCAACAGGTAACTGTGCTTTAATGTTTTCATTGTATCACAAAAGCAATTGTGTATATACCTGTAATGCCTTTCCAGTCATAACAGCTAACTTTTGTGGTAGTGTTCTTGTGAAATTCCATGTTCTGTCCCAGTTATGTTCCAGTTGTTTATCAAATTGGGCTAATGGTTTTGCTGGAATATCTGTTACTGTCTTCTGGATGTGATTCAGGATGGGGAGAAACTTTGAGGTAATTCTTGCTGGTTCACTAACTGCAGACTAGGTGACTATCCAACCAAACACTCTTTGCTATTTCAAACACACAGAAATATCTTTACTAGTACAAAGACCTAATTAAGTCATAGTGATGTTTTACTTATTTTTCTGTTTTCATTCTTGCTAAGTAGTTATAGTCCTGTGATTGATATAGCCAAAAACTTCACCTTCAGCAGCACAAAGAGAACATAATCCATCTCTAGAACCTGAAGTACAATGAATTATTCTCTTCTTAGGTGGATTACAGTCAGTGGGGGCAATGGAGCCAAGTATATGGAAATCCACAACAGTACGGGCAATATATGGCTAATGGGTGGCAAGTACCATCATATGGAATGTATGGCCAAGCGTGGAATCAACAGGGTTTTGGAGTAGAGTGAGTAACTGTATTTAATTTTTTTTTAGACTATTCCAAGAACATTATATCTGACTTTCAGGCTTGTTTGGTTCAAGGATTGCACAAGGTTTTAAGCCTTAGCTGGACTCCTGCATGCTTAAAGCTTATGTTTAATGATTATCATGGACCAAGTAATGGGGTGAGTCTGACTTGTACTGGATCACACATTTTTTGTGTATGGGTATTTTGAGACTCAAGGCCCAAAGACGTCTTCTTAGGTAGAGTTTGGGATGGTGGCCTTGTCTGATATCTAAACATTTTCTGGATTCTGACTTGAGGTGGTGAATGCTGGAGAGTCTGAGCCAGGGAACCCAGGTATTTACTTGAAAGATTCCTGACCTTAAAGAGAAGAAACTATGTACTGACACGTTAACTTGTGCAGTTTCAGAATTTGGGTGAGCTTTTAATACTTGATCTCTTGAAGACTGAAGTCTTCACAGCAACTTCTTGTTTTAACATACTTCTTTTAAAAGAACTTCTTTGTTTACATAATTATCTCTTACCAATTAAACATACAATGCCCTGATAAACCCGTCACTGGTGTTTGTGCTAGTTGGGTGTTGGGAGTTTTTTGCATTTCTCCATCACTGATACTGACTTACAGCCCCCTCCCTGTGTATGTACATGCCTTTGGAGGGGGTTGTCCTATGCAACTGGTGCCCAAGGTTTGTGGGGCTACTTTTTTCTTAGAAAGCTTATGATATTTTCAAGAATTACTGTTGTAGCACTTAACCTGAATTAATCATTAAAGAGAGAAATAAATTATTTTGGTATGAATAGTAGTGTAGGAATTATGTTTTTATGTTCTTTTTTTTTAGTCTGTTATCTTGTAAATACCTTGACTAGCTTGCATGATTATTTTTTTTGTTTTCCTTTCCTGTTTTTTAACCATCCTGTTTCTTTTTAAGCCAATCTCCATCTGCTGCCTGGATGGGTGGATTTGGTGCTCAACCTGCCCAGGGACAAGGTGCTCCTGTAATACCTAACCAAGCTGGATATGGTATGGCAAGCTACCAAACACAGTGAGCTGGGACTCTGTTTAAAAGTGTGTATTTCATGATAGGCTGCAGTTTCCAGTGACATTCTGAAGACTGGAATGTAGACAATGAAAAAAAGAAAATATTTATTTTAAAAATGGAAATGTTTGGAACCTTTAGCACAGCTTTGCTTTGGTGAAGGACACAAATGTCTTCTAGTTCTGCCTTTTTAAGTTTTTGTTCATGATGGATATGAACATGTTTTTCTTTGTGTACAAAAATGAAAAATAAAGTCAATAAAGACAATTCTGACTACAAATTTTGATATAGTAGGAGAAATGGCTAATGAATTTGATCTTTAGGTTACCATTCCATTTTTTTTTTTGTTTTGTCTTCAGTGTTTTATATCACTGTGCTTTTTAAGAGATTTGACGTTGAAAAAACAGCCAGTTGCTTTTAGTTGAACACACATCCTGAAATAAACTGTGGACCAATTGTTACAACCTGCTAGACAGTATTGATTTTTCAAGAAACCTATGGGCATAGCTCAGAAACTATATGTAGGTCTTGGAATAATTTTTTTAAAAAAATATTTAATTTTTCTACATGCTTAAAGAAAACAGTCTGATACAAAGAATAGTTCAGTCTAAGATGAAAAACAGTACTGTCTGAGTAATTTCACATAACTCTTACTGTCCACATTCAGGCACACACTAAAACTTTACAGAGCTGGTTTGCTTGTTAAGACTGTAGGAATTTACATTTAATTTTGAGAAGTAAAAACGTTTTTTGCAAGTATGTTGTTTGTATTCAAATCAGACAGGCATACTTGTGCTTTTACATAAAGTTTGAAGGCTACACATTGTAAATATTTCATAATTACAGTGTTTCGAAAGCATGCTCAAACATAGAAGTAGCAATGTAATTATTCAAAGTAATACTTAATATACTCTACTGCTTTAAATGCAGTAGGTTGACAAGAATGTGCAAGACTGACATTTCCAAAGTTGGCTATTATGTAAAGTTACATAAAGAACTATAACAAAGAGCCTTAATTTTAATTTCATAAATCTTTACTGCATCACCTTTTTGTCATTAGAAATACGAATTTTTTGCTTTACGTTATTTGGTATGTAAATACCTTGGTTAACAACCTTGTAAACCTATTTCAAGGTTATTATAAGTTGTATAGTATCTTGAGTGTTTTGAAAAATCTCGATGTTTTTTAAGTCTAGAAATATTTTGCCCAAGAATTTTTTAACAAGATTGTTAAAAACATCTTATTTTAGAGACTATTCAATGTGCCATTTGGTAAATGGAGGTGCAGTTGAAACAGTACACTGAGTTGTGACTTACTTTTAATTAAGTTTTTGTCTTTATGGGTGGTTTGCATGTGATGAACCTGTACAGAGGCTGGGTTGTTTGTGTACTGAGTGTGTAAATGGATAAATCATGAAGATGTTTAAATGGTATACTTGGGTTATTTCTGAATTATTTTATGGATACCTTGATATAAACTGCCTCAATAAATTTGAAGTTGAAACTGAATGTAAGTTAGAGATAAGTACTGTGTGTTACCTGTGACAGCTAGGGGGTGCAGACGTTTCAGCTGTATTCTGAAATACACTGAGGCAGGCACAGTTAAACAAATAAGGTAGGATTTGCAGTGATAGTTCAGTGAAGCAAACTTGCATTTTAAAAGAAATGGAATGTTTGATTTTTTTAAAAAAAGTTTTTTTAGAGGTGATAGTTTTAAATGAGTGTCTGAGAAGCCCTATATTTTCTCTTCTCTGTTTCTTACCGTGCAGGTGTTGCAAGGTAGAATAGATTTTTGAAATGGAAACTTGCAGTTTTTCAAACCCAGCCAGGTTGTGCAAGTAACTACACTTGATGCTGTAGCAAATCATGTGAGGTTTTTTTTTCACCCTCCTCTTCTACTTGACATGCTTAATAGTACCTTGACTTTTAGATTGGGTTGAGAGTGAGATATACTGGAAGAGCAATTTAGTCAGTTGGCTCAACTGTACTCGGAGATAGTTGTGACTCTGGGCATCTAATGCATGCAATAAGGACTGAAGTTAGCGTGGAACCATAAGTGCTTGTGATGACAGAATTGGCCCTTTATCTCTGTTTCTCCTTTATGGTATACCTAGTGTTTTTTCTGCTCAAGTTAGGAATCTTGTCTACAGGACTTCTGTTTTTCTATAAATTTTGTATATATGTGTATATCTACGCGAGGATCGGCCTATACATTGTAGTTTGGAGAAAAAAAAAAGTCAGCATTTTTGTTACACTTAGCTGGTTTAAAAAGAAAAACCACGAGTCAATAGATATTTGAATTGCAAGTTACTTTAGTATTTCTTAGACTTCACTTGAAATCTGGGGTTTCTCCATAATTCTAGGTGTTTGACATATGGCTGTGTTCTGGATGCATGCTGGTGTGTAAGCAGTATGTTCTGTAGGCGCTACTGAAGATTTAGATGATGCAAGTAGATTGCCACGTAAATGCCCATAGAAATGGGCATAAGATTAAGGCAGTGATCTTTCAGGTCTGAATGTGTAAATCACCTTAAATCTGATTATTTAATAAGCCTGCTGTAGAGCTGGGCCGTACCTGACCTGTATTTCAGGATGAAAGTTAAGGTATACTTTCTCGTTTGAGTCTTTTGTCATTGATTTTTATACAGCTTTTCTTTCATGGTGATCTTTCTTCACAGACTGCTCAAGATAAGGGAGTCTCCAGTGTTCTTTAACATTTCTTTAGCACTGCGAGGAAGAGTTGTAATTTGGATTGCTTTCTACTCAGTAGCGTTCATAAATGCGTCACTGACAGTTTTTTGGCACCAAAGAGCCTCTTGCACCATACTGCTTTTACGAGTGACTGTTACACTGTTGTAATTTCTCGAAGGACAGAAATCAACCACTACCTAACCCCTGACTACTAGGATTTGGATTTCAAAAAGTATTGATTTATCATGGCTTAAGTTGATGCGTGCAACCTGAAGCAAGGTTGTAATCTGCGTTTGCAGAAAATGTTCAATAAAAGTGAAACATGATAAAGGGCTTATCCTGTATTGTCATCTGTCAAAACATTGTCCCTCTGTGCTGTAAAACTGACAACAGGCATACAAGACTGAACTTGTAAACTATGCACTTGCAATCTTGTAAAAAGATGTTTTATTTAAAATTTTCCGTAAAAAAACCATTTTGTATGTTGCAGAGTTGCAGTAGTAAGGCTGTAAATCTAAGGTGACATGTAGCTTTTCATCAATCCTGCCTCCTTGTGTATATTTGTTAACAGTTTTCAGACATACTCTTCCTGCAGAACCTCCTTCCTTACTAAGATAATTTCATGAGACAGCTATTCACTGTATCAGAACCATTTCCTTCATTTCACTCGCCAAAAAAGTCTCACAGTGAATAAGCCTTAGTTTTGCAGAAAATTAGTGATTTGTTTTTCTTGTGTTTGTACACAAGGAAGCAGACTTAAACTGTATGGACATGATTAGTGTCTGATACTTCTTAATTATCTGACTGTTTTTGAACAAGGGCACAAGTCTTTGTTTTAAATCACGTGGAACTGTTTCCTGGTCAGCAATAAAAGATTTTGTTGCACTGTTCTTACACTGCAAGATACAGGCAGTCTTTTATTCAGTGTACTCCCCCCAAAATGGATGGTGTTTGTGAAGAACTGCCCTGTGCCAACTCAAATCTTCATTTATAGGTAGAGTTTGGGATCTGGATTGCTGCTGTAATAGCAAAAGGAAGTTGTTCTTTTGAATCTGAGTGAGAATTGATTTGTTCTGTTCATATGTGTTCAACATTGGTAGATTTAAGGGTTTCACTGTGTAGTAATGCTTCTGTCATAAAAAGGCAACTGCAAGGCAATAGCTGCTGGGAAGGTCTTCATTGTGCTTCATTTCAGCCAACTTTTGTGAATCCAGTTGAGTCTTTAAAAAAAAAGATATTTGTGTTTTTCAGTATAATGTGGATAAAATACTCTTCCCCCTTCCCCCATCACTTCAAATCAAAGGAAATACTGAAATCTTTAGTAAATGTCTGACTTTAAAAAGGAAGAGGACCATGTGTTGATGAGTGAACACTGATTCTGTCATCTTTCTGGGGATGTCTGCTGATGATGGATGTGAATGACACACTCTGCTCACTGACATTTAAAGGATAATGACTCGAAGTTAATTTGACACCAGTAATGATTATTTGAATACAAGTTTTTCTTGCTTAAAAACACAGCCAGTCATGCTTTGATTAATGCTGATCTGAATCCTCTTGATTATTAAAGTATTCCTGATATGCTGTGGGAAGAAACAGCTTTACCTTGTATCTTAGCATTCAAGCTGTTGTTAAGACATCAGATTTGCATAGATGGTCTCTTAAGAAGAAAAACACTTACTGGAGTTGTGTCAGGGAGTTCAGTGTAAGCTGACTTTTCTGTAGTGATGGGTGACACTATTTGAATATTTCATGACCCTTTTGAAAGCAAGGGATCTTTGTATGAACGTGGGTTCTCTCTGATCCCAGGTACTCGGCAGCTGTTTCTCCCAGCTGCTTGCAGGGAAGGGAGGAGGAGGAAAGGGAAGAACGGTGAGATGAGGTGGTAACACATGCCAGACTGGTGTGTGTGATGCAGCGGCATCAGTGCCAAGTCGTATTGTCAAACACATTTAAAATAATGACAGGCTTACAGCAAGTATCCAAAGGATTGTGACTATTCAGACACAAACTTGCTTTATCTCCTTGCTTAAAATAACCGTGCTTTAAAGTTACAAAAATAGAAAGTGCATAACCTTTGGCCATTTTCTTTTTGGTTCCTGAGAAAATAGATGCACAATAAACAGCCAAACAAGGCTGCTTAAGTTGACTAAACAAATAAAGAAAACTTAAAGGAGCAAATTGATTTAAGCGTCTGAATTTGTAACCCTTTGCTTAATTTAGACCTCTTAGTTTGACCTTCTGTTGTTTGCCTCTATTGACCCTTTTGTTTGTATAACTGAAGTAGTTTGAGATAAGCACAGCTGCTTATTGCTGTTCTCTCCTGTGAGGACAGGCTGAGAGAGTTGGGGCTGTTCAGTCTGGAGAAGAGAAAGCTTTGGGGAGACCTTTTAGTGGCCTCCCAGTACCTGAAGGGGCTCCAGGAAGGCTGGGGAGGGACTTTTGACAAGGGCAGGGAGTGACAGAACAAGGGGAAATGGCTTTGAGCTGAAAGAGGGGAGGTTTAGATTGGATATTAGGAAGAAATTATTTCCTTTGAGGTTGGTGAGACACTGGCCCAGGTTGCCCAGAGCAGCTGTGGCTGCTCCTCCCTGGAAGTGTTCAAGGCCAGGTTGGATGAGGCTTTGAGCAACCTGGTCTAGTGGAAGGTGTCCCTGCTGATGGCAGGGGGGTTGGGACTGGGTGAGCTTTAAGGTCCCTTCCCACCCAAACCATTCTATGATTCTATTAATGTTTTCCCATTCTTTAAATGTATAATTTCTGGAGCAGGGGTGGGTAGGAATTGATTAAGTATCACAAGTTACCACAGGAAGCACTGAATAACGTTTACATTTCCTAGGTAGAAATTGACTTACTGGAGCCAGCTCTGTAGAAGTTTATGTGTGACAGGTGATGATGAAAAGCTGCCTTGCTCCATTTGAGTAGCAAGTTCTTTGATTGAAATAAATGGAGAATTATTGCTGGGGAGCCATTCCATGGAAAATGCTTTTTGTGGTTTCTGTGATCCTTTCAATGAAGCAGGTCTTTTCCATTTCACAAATTATATGTTTCCTTTAATGTTGGGTTATCAAGCATGATGGGAAAGACCAAGAGACACAACTTATTGCTTAGTTCAAATCTTCCAACTCAGGTACTGACTGTGGGGAAAACAACCCTCTTTGTTATTAAAAGGACCATTTAATTTTGCAGTGTACCTTGGTAAAACCATTTCTGCTTGAGTTTTACTTGCACTTGAAGCACAAGGACGCTACATGAATACACCTGAGACTGTAAAGATGGAATCAACCTCTTGGAGTTGCTGTTATGTGCTACAGCTTCTGTGCCGGATCACTGTTGTAGAGTCAAATGCTGGAAGCATTCATGCCTTGCTGTTTGCTTTGTTTGAAGTGCAGAGCTTGTGTTTTGTACAGAACAAATCTGTCCTGTATATTTGCAAATACCCAGAGAAGGCTGAGGTCTGACACGATCTTCTGAACTCCTGCGATCTTAGTATGAGTTAGAGCTTCTTTCTTTTACAGGTATATGCTGTGGTTTTGTAGAAGATATTTCTGTTGTATTTGTGACTAATTATCTAAAAACCTGACTAATTTCAGACTTTACAGAAAATAAAATACTAATGTTTCTAGCATACTGTTTCTAGATGAATCTTGCCTCCTACTTGGATATATGTACTCTGTGGAATAATGATACAAAAGTCCATGACACATCTCAAACAGCTTAAAAGGGACATTTTCAGAAGTGAGCAAATTCCTTTACCTTAACTCTTTCTCCTTTATATATAGGACAGAGTTGAAGAAACTTGAGAATTAAGGTTTTATAAAAACCTTACTGCTGAACTAATTTAAATATGCATATAAGACTAAACTAATGAAACATTTTTCCTTCTTCACTGTGAGATGCAAAGAACAAAACTTTTTTTTTCCTTAAATCACGTACTTCAGTTGCAAGCTTTGAAACACTTGCTCTTGTTTTTTCTCAGTGCAATTTATGGAGAGGTCTAGGTATAGCTGTAACATAAAGTAGGAGCACTGCTAGAGTGAGTTAGCCTGTAATTCAGTTTTTGCGTGGTTAAATGTCGCTGCTAGAGTTTTGCAGTCTGTATTTTGGCATGCATAAAGCTGTCGGAGTTGGAGGTATTGAAGAATGTTCCACAAGATTTGGGATAAAAGTTGACCCTGTGAATACTAGAAAATGTTACAAAGCAGTGAGTCAGAGCTTTCTCTAAGTTCAAAGTGAGGGGTTCTGGACAAACTCCCCTGATATATTTAGGCCTGAAATAAAATACAGTTTTCTACTACAGTTCTCTTCAAAGCTGTTTTATGCTGTGTACCTTACAGGAAGGTTTATATTTTCTTTGTATTATATTAAAAGATTAAAAACATCATTCATTTGCTTTTTTTACTCTGGTATTTGTGAAACTTCACATCAATAAATGTATTTAGCTAACACAAAACTTGATTTGAAACTAAAAATGGCTTGCTGGTGTAAGGTTAATGCTACTAAAAAGTGATTTTTGGCTTTGAACTGTAAAAGAACCACAAAAAAAAACCCAAATAGATCTTACAAAACATCAGATCATGTTGCTTTCTCCAAAAGGAGTAGGCTTAACTTCACTCTAGTATGTTGTAGCAGTGAGCCTGTCACTGGTGTCTTTGTGTTTAAACTGTGAGAACATAGGAGCTAAAATATTTAGATTTCTTTTAAAAAAAGTCCCTCTGCGTTCATGATACTCTGTGTGCATTTCAGCATTGGCTTCTTTGCAAGAAAAAACTTAAAAGCAGCATTTGCCAACCCATTGTGAACAGCAAGATGAATGTTCATAAAGTTTGAAACCTGGTGCTGTATATCGAACCTCTGGTGCTCTGAACAGTCTGTGATTTTAATGTGTGTCTTCTCATGGATTAAAATGCCTCGTGTGTTCTGCCAGAATACAGTTTGCAGTGTGGGATCTAATCTTATTTTCTACTGTTACCTATAATGTCACATCATATGAGGCTAGATTTGCCCATCTATAGAATGTATATTAACAGATCACTTCCTGTTTAAATTCATGTGAAAACATTTGGGTAAAATGCTGAACCATATTCATAAAGTTCTTCTATAGTTGTAAAATTATAGTAATGTTTGGTTTTGCTTTCTGGATCTCTTCTAGAAGTGAGGATCAAGTGGTTAGTCCTTGGGTTTAAATGAAAATGAATTTTCCTGGAAATCAGTAGTCAAAAGCGTGCTCATCTGCTTGAGAGATTTTTTAGGAAACATGAACATTTTGTGTTCTGTCTTTTCAGCTTGTAAAACCTCATTCAGGATGCAAGTAAAATTTTAAAATATAATTTTTAATATCTTTGCCTGAAGTCACAGATTTATCAAGTGTGTTTTAAGTGTGTTTCTGCTTTTTTGGGTGTCTTGCACGTTCTCATTTCCCCCTGCCCCAGCCTGTTCCTGCCCTCATCTAGGTTAATGAGCAGTCCAGGGTTTGCTGCCACACAATGTGCTAATGAGTCCTGTACATACAGGAGGGAGCAGGAGATGGTAGGCTCACAAAAGCTGTTATGTTCCGTTTTAAGTGAACTTTACTATTTGAACATTATTGAGTGGTGTTGAAAGCAGAAATAAAAGCTGAACACAAGATACAATCAGAAGATATTATTTCATTGATTAAATGTATCTCTCAATTTCACTACACTTCAGGTTTAGTGGTACACAGTTCTTTAGATGCAAGTGCAAGGACTTGGTAAGTACCCAGAGTGCATCTTCTGATGTATGTTCCCTGGCATCACCTGCTGAGTGGGGAACATGTCTTGATAGCCAGAAGTTACCAAACTTGTGGGTTATGTTAGCTTAATTTTTAAGGGAAGCTTTACCCTGTGAAATTGAGGAAAGGCTGTTGAGAGATTTGATGCTGGGTCTAAAAATCAATGCAAGAATGTATAGATTTGGTATGTGGACACTGGCACAGTATGAATGAAGTCATGATTCCAGTTGCATGTGGCTATATACAGGCATTGCAGCTTATTTGTGGAAAAAGACAAAAAAATCCCCAGTGAGTGAACGATGCTTGAGTATCTCCTCCACATTCACCTGGAAGGAAAGTTTCCTCATCATTATGTGTAATGAAGCACCGAGAGAGCAGAACAGGCATTAGGAGCAGCAACCCTGACAGAGCAGGCACTGGTGTGCTCACCTCGGGGTACTGTCTCTGCAGGAGTAGCCCAAATTCGGATGTTTTCAAGGAAAAGCAAGGAAAATGGGGATCTTGGACATGGAAGTTTTGTATCAAGGTGAGGAACAGCAAATGTCCTGGCTTCTACAGGTAAATCTGTGGCAGACTTTTGAAGGTTGGGTTTAGCGCACTCTACGCAGGGGGAGCTGGGTTCTGTACTCTCCAAGAAGTGAAGTCTTAAAACTACTCCAGTAACCTGTTGTCAGTACGTTAGTTTGAAGATGATGTAGTTGTCTCAGGAGTACTAATTCTTAATGTTTCAGATCAAAACCCTTGGGCTTTTGTGACCTGATTCTGAAAGACAAATAAAATCTTGTGATATCTGTACTGCTTCATTGTAAATGTTCCACCCTGAAATACCTGCTGTTAATGGATATGACTGAAAAACTTCTTGGAGTACCTGTATAAGCTGTCTTTTCCCAAAACTGATACTGTCTATGTTCCTTTCACTTGTGCCTGTCCAGGTGTGTCACCTCTCCTGGCTGTGCTACCTGGGTGCTGCTGCTGGCATGGTTCTGCCTCATGTTCTTCTGATGCTTGCACAGAAATGCCAGTTGTGCTCCAAATATCATTGTGCCTGTCTCACACATCTGCTTGGAAATGCTGCGTGCAGCTGTTGAGCAGTTCCCTCAGCAGCATAGAAAACTTTTTATTTTTTAAATCCACTCCAAAAGCCAAGAAATCTTTACCAGCTAACACAGCTTTTGGCCCTGGTACTGAAGGCAGAAGTCCAGTGGTGCGCAGGCCAAATCACTTCAGCTGGAAGGTATTGTGCTGTTGTTTGTTTTGGAAGCACAGATGCAATTTCTTCTTGTGTTCAGCATTCTGGTGTCACCAATTCCCAGGAATTAAATTTTGGCCTTGTGTGTGTAAGTGGAAAATATCCATACATTTCAGTGAGATGGGGAGCCCGTCCAAGTTCCCTGTGTGAACAGAGCTTGTTACAAATGCATTGCTGTGTGTTCAGGATGGGATTTGGCTTAGGTGGAAATAAAACAAGTGTTGACTTGTCTGCTAGCAGTGATTTTTGTGACTTTTTTTGTATTAGTGCTATTTCCAGGGGGATTTAAGCTCTCCCATTACTTCCCACTACTGTTGTCCCATGCTTCCTGAGATAATTGTCAATAGCTTACAGTTTTGTCAGAATTACTCAAATTTCTCATACTGGCTAGATGCTGGATTTTTTAATTAAATGTTTTGGTTAAAAGTTATTTCTGAAAGTTAAAATACCTTTGTTAAAATAGTAATTGTACTTTTCCTGTTAGAATTGTTTTTCCATGTCTTGGAAGAGAGAAGGACAAGAAAGTTGACACTTCAATTTTGGTGAGAAAGCGCATAAATTAGTAAAGGTGACTACCTGGGGAGGGGTTTTTATTTCTTGCACCTGCTCAGCAAAGATGTAACGGTGTCTGGTGGCGGAATGCTGGGTGGAGATGGCTGCCTGCTGTCCCAGGAGGAGGCTTGAGTCGGGGAGGGAGAGGCGGGATGGAGGTGGGTGAACTGGAATAACGGTGCTGGTGGGAAGGACAGGGAGCGGGATGAAGGTGGAGAAGGTTGGAACAGCCCGGGGCTCAGGGCGGGGAGGGGAAGGGTCCCCTTCTCCACAGGCGCTGGGGCGATTGAAGACCCACCATTGCCACGTTGCATGGGACGGTCTGTGCCTCACGGTAACGTGGAAATGCTGCCGCTCCCCTCGCCCGGGGAGTGAGGGGAGTGTGAGGAGCCAGGCCCGGCTCTCCGACCGTCTCCAGGCCCGGGGCGCTGACAGCCCCGCTCCTCCGCCGAGCCGTCCCGGCCTGCAGCCGCCCCCCGACCCCATCCCGCGGCGGGAGGGCGGGCGGCGAGCGCTGCCTCCCGCTCAGCGCCGGCGGGCGGGGCGCGGCCGCGGCGCCTGTCAGGAGGCGGCGGTTGGGGGGCGCCCCGCGCGGGGGAGCGGGGCGGGACGGGGCGGTGCGGGGCACCTCCCCGAGGGGAGCGGGGAAGGCGCGGCCGCCCCCTCCGGCTCCGGGCAGCGCGGGGCCCCGCGGCCGCCCCCGAGATGTTTAACCGGGCCGTGAGCCGGCTCAGCAGGAAGCGTCCGCCGTCAGGTAAGGGGAGCGGGGGCGGCCCCTTCCCCCCCCCGCCCCTCGCGAACCCCGGCGGCAGCTGCTGCCGCCTGAGGAAGTGCTGCCGTGAGGGGAAGGGCTGCGCTTCTCTTTCGACCCAGCGTCGGGGAAAGAAAGCGCGGCCGAGCCCCCTCCCGGCGGCGGGGGGTGGTGAGCGGGGGAAACTGGCCGGGAGCGGCTCTCCCGCCCTTTCGGCGGCCCGGCGCGGGGCTTTCACAGCGCCGGGCTACGCCGGCTGAGGGGAGCCCAGTGGGGTTCCACAGCACTGGGCCTGCTGAGGGGAGCCGAGTGGGGTTCCACCGGGTGAGGGGAGCCCAGTGGGGCTCCACAGAACTGGGCCGGCTGAGGGGAGCCCAGTGGAGTTTTGGTCAGCCGGACCACGCCGGCTGAGGGGAGCCGGACGAGCTCGATCCCGTTACCTGGGCCGCGCCGGCTCCTCCGCCCGGCTCTCTGGTACCCGCGTCCAGCTGGGCTGAGCGGGCGGAAACTCAGCTGCAGGGCGGTTCACCTTCTTCTGGACCTGTCCCCTGATTTTGGGGCCGTGGCTCTGCCCGGGCTTGTGGCAGCGGCCCGCCGGGCACAGGCCGGGTCACTGGGGCGGTGGGTGCGTGAACTGACCGTGCTCGGGAGAGCAGCGCGGTTCTTCCCACCCCAGCAGCTGCGCGGGAGAAGGAACAGGATTCTGCTGGGGCTTGTGCTTCATCAGCCAAATTTTAATTGCGAGCTGCTGCCTGTCGCTGTTATTGGTAGCGAGGCAATAGCCCAGAACATCAGAGTGTGATTGTTCAAGTCAAATTGACTTTGAAGAGTTTGCCTTTGGAGGGAGCGTCTTAAACTGGCATGGAAGTTACCAAGGTGTCATAAATGTAGGACTTCAGTGTTCCTTCTGCAGGCAGGCATTGTAACGTGTTTGTGCTGATACAGGTTATCTCTGATGCTGCAAGTCTTTCAATTCAAAGCAGGTAAATTGATATAGCAATTGGGGTAAAAGTTACAAACTTCAAATCCCCCCAAATTATACTCCATTTTATAATGCATGGTAAGAAGTTACTGTCTTTCTAAGAAAAGCCTAATGCAGTGTTTGACTAGAGTTGTTTGGTTTTTTTTTAAAGGATATATGTCTGGTGAACACTTCCAGAGATGCTACAAAAGCAGAACGTCCCTTTAGTTTCCTTCCTTATAGTTAAAAGTGGAATCCAGTAGCCATCTGTTGTCAGAGACAGTCAAAAGAGGATGTTGAGGCTCGTGCTTTGAACAACCAAAGCATGTGAAGGAGAACCCTTCTGTAGTGAAAAGTTCTAAAATTCAGCTGCTACTAGGAGAGAATTGGGTGAGGATTCATCCAGTGGCACTTGGCTACATGGAAAGTAAGGGAATTTTCCCTTTTCAGCTGCCTACTTAGGAAGCTTCCCACTGTTTCATAGCCTTGGATTTATTAATTCCAGATTGGTGATTGTTGCTGGATAGGGATTCTGGTGACCATAGGAGAAGACAAGGTATTCCCAATACTTTTAAAGTAATGATACTAAAGGTTTGTGGCTCACAGCTCTATGATCCAGGTGAAAAAGGGGAAAACGCAGGTGGTGTGATCAGAAGTTCTTCAAGAAGAAATGGAGGAGGTTTTTGAAAATCTTGTATATGAATATTTAAATATGCTATTTACATATTTACATGATACTTTTGTCACATCTACTCTTTGCGTGCCGGCTGTCTTTTGTTAAGGAGTTAGCAAAAGGTGTGTGTGTGGGAAAGAGCAGTTAGAGGGGCATTTAGGGAAGGGGTGCG
Organism: Caprimulgus europaeus; assembly: GCA_907165065.1. The sequence goes on from OU015529.1 coordinate 6,703,367, forward strand.
TTCCGCCAGGGTGGGTGAAGGGTGAGTCTGTGCTGTGTGATCCGCTGCCACGCAGGCTGCTGTACCGACTGCTGGAGAACGACAGCAGCTGGGGAAGCCGTTGTAGCGCCTAGCCCTTCTGGAAGGCAGATGGATTAGCATGGCTAACTCAATTAGCTCTGAGTCTCTGGAAGCTTGATGGGTTTCCACGGGTTTTTTTGTGCCTGGAACCGTGAGTTTTGACCTGCAAAGTTGTATGTTTTGATGCTGTTGGCACTTTCTGTGGTTTCAGTCCAAGTTCCTGTTTGGAGAATGTAAATATTTGCCATTTTTGATACTGCATTTCAACTGATAATTAGTGTTACTATTACTTACCATTATATCTATGGTTTACAAAAAGCCTTTATCCACAGTCCAATGTGGCCGTACTATTGTGTGCTGGGGGATGGCAGCTTCTATAAGGTTCTCCTCTAAAATAACACTCCAGCTAAAGTCACTGCCCATTTGTAGGCTTAGTATAGGGTTCTTCTCTAAAACAATGGTGCTGTTAAAATCAGCAGTTAATTGTTCAGTGCGTTTGTAGGAGCAGCTGGCCACCACACATCGTGCAAGCCGTTGTGTGATCGTTGTACACTCAGTGGAAAGTTTGCTTCAGCAGTGACTGTGCTGTGCATGCTTTGTTGGCTTTCTCTGCCTCCTGGTTTCTAACTCGACTAAAAGATAGCAAGCGCTCTTCTTTGACACTAAAAAATGTTAGTTGGCGTATTTATCATCTTTTGCACATTCTGTGTGTTAGTTTTACAGAAATATGGGGGGAAGAACTGCCATTTTGTAAGCCCCTTTTTGATGCATGGAATTATCTCTCAGTTTTCAGTAACAGCAAATGTCTGCCTTCCTCATTTAAATGATCATACTAATATATACATTTTGGTTATTAAACTTTGGTGTTGAGCTTGTTATTTCCCAGTGTGTATTATGTAACTTTGTCACTAGATGACTTTAACGGGACAAAGTTATCTTTATAAAATGGCAAACAGAGGTGAATAGGTTCCAGAAGGATCATTCATGTAATTACAGGCATTGCTTTCTAAAATAAATGTTTTCAGACACTTAAAAGTGTACTTCAGTGGAAATACAATTTTTAAGGTAATTTAGGAACGTGTTATGGGATATGGATTTGGGGATTAGCTTCCTTAATCGTTTGTGTGGAAAACCTCTTTCTACTCATACATCGCATGTGCTATATGAAACCAACATGTGGAGTGGCAAATTATGATCCTAATTGGGGAGGGGGGGTCATTTTGTATTGGAAAAAATGTTTGTGACAGTGTATTTAATGGAGTATAATAAAGAAGCCCGGCAGTTTTAATATCCCTGTAAAATTTCAGGGTGTTTCCTACTGTCACGTACCACGTGCAGCCTATTTACATTTGCACTGAAGGGGAATGTTAATGTTTTAAGGAGCACTGAGCATGGAGATTAAAGTTACTCAGTCTGGAGGAACAGAGCTTGATCAATGCGATGCAGCACACAGACCCGAGTCCTCTGGAGCTGCTGGCATGTTCCCTGGCACGGCTTTGGCCCCTGCCAGCCCTGTGTCCCCTGGCACAGCAGGCAGGGTGGTACCAGCCCGGCGATGTCCCCAGCAGGCTGTCTGGATGCAGTTGATGTGGTTTTGGGGACTTCTCAGGACGAGAGTCACCATCCATAGCCTCTGCTCTGGGGAACTCCCAGTTTGGATAAGCGAGGGAAGGGGTAAATGAAAGGGTTGGATTGTGCAAGCAATGGACAGGTCAGCCCCATCAGGTAAGCTGCAGGACTTCGGGGGTTGTTACAAACTGAGTAAGAGAGTCCTGTACAGCAAGGCTCAGTGGAAGGGATGTCAGGAAAAAGTTGTGTAGGTCCTCCCTTCAAAAACATTTTTTTCTCTACTGCAGCTTTAGGAGGAGGAGGTAGGGAGAAAGGGAGCAGGGTCATAGAACCATTTGGTTGGAAAAGACCTGTGAGATCATCAAGTCCCAACTGTACCTGTCCACCACTAAACCATAGCTCTGAGCACCCCATCTACCAGTCTTTTAAACACCTCCAGGGAAGGGGGCTCAACCACCTCTCTAGGCAGCCCGTTCCAGTGCCTGAGAACCCTTTCAGTGAAGAAATTTTTCCTTACATCCAATCTGTACCTCCCTTGGCACAACTTGAGGTAATTTCCTCTTGGCCTGTCACTGGTTACCTGGGAGAAAAGACACACACCCACCTCCCTACACCCTCCTGTCAGGTATTTTTAGACAGGGATAAGGTCTTCCTTCAGCCTCCTTTTCTCCAGGCTCTACAACCCCAGTTCCTCATCACACTTGTGCTCCAGACCCTTCCCCAGCTCTGTTGCCCTTCTCTGGACACGCTCCAGCACCTCCATGTCCTTCTTGGAGTGAGGGGCCCAGAACTGGACACAGGATTCAAGGTGCGGCCCCACCAAGGCTGAGGACAGGGGAAGGATGACCTCCCTGGTCTCGCTGGCCACACTAGTGCTGATACAGGCCAGGATGCCATTGGCCTTTCTGGCCACCTGTGCACAGTGCTGGCTCATGTTCAGCCGCTGCCAACCAACATCCCCAGGTCCTTTTCCACCAGACAGCTCTCCAGCCACTCCTCCCCAAGCCTGGAGCGTTGCATGGGGTTGTTGTGACCCAAGTGCAGGACCCGGTACTTGGTCTTACTGAATCTCATACAGTTGGTTGCAGCCCATTGCTCCCACTTGTCCAGGTCCCTCTGTAAAGCCTTCCTACCCTCAAGCAGATCAACACTTCCACCCAGCTTAGTGTCATCTGTAAATTTACTGAGGGTGCCCTCGATCCCTTCATCCAGATCATTGATAAAGATGTTTTAACAGGACTGGCCCCAACACTGAGCCCCAGAGAACACCACTGGTGACACCAGTTGTGACTGGGCTCCAGCTGGATTTAACTCCATTCCCCACCACTCTTTGGGCCTGGCCACCAGCCAGCAGAGAGTGTGCCTGTCCAGGCCATTGGCAGCCAGTTTCTCAAGCAGAATGCTGTGGGAAATGGTGTCAAAGCTTTACTGAAGTTCAGGTACACCACATCCACAGCCTTTGCCTTGTCCGCTAAGCAGGTCACCGTGTCACAGAGGGAGATCAGGTTGGTCAGGCAGGACCTGCCTTTCATAAGCCCATATTGACTGGGCCTGATCCCCAGGTTGGCCTGTGTGTGCTGTGTGATGGCACTCAAGATGATCTGCTCCATCACCTTCCCTGGCACCAAGGTCAGACTGACAGGCCTGTAGTTCCCCAGATCCTCCCTCTGGCCCTTCTTGTAACCCTCCAGTCAAGTGGAACCTCCCCAGTCAGCCAGGACTGTTGGTAGATGATGGAAAGGGGTTTGGTGAGCACCCAGCTCTGTCAGTCTCCTCAGGGGGACTCCATCTGGCCCCGTAGGCTTGTGGATGTCTAATTGGCTGAGCAGGTCTCTAACTGTTACCCCCTGGATTGTGGGAGCTTCATCCTGCTCCCCATCCCTGGCTCGTGGCTCAGGGGGCTGGGTACAGGAGAGCACAGGGTTTGGAGGGTGACAGGGAGGAGTGGGGGGAACAAATGATGGATACAGCTGATGGAGCTGGGTTGTGCTGGGTAGGCTGGAAGTGGGGGGAAGCTGAGGAGAACGGTTACCAGGGAGGACAGAGAATGTCCAGCAGTAAAATGAGAGGCCAGTGAAAGGAGGTGAGGGGAAGCAGATCTGAGTGTCCTGGAAACACTTGTTCTGGCCTTTGCTCACCAGAAATTTTTTTTTTAGGTTCTGGGCCCACCCTGTATTGGACTGGCTTGTTGAAATACCCACTTTTCAAAGTAATCATCAAAGTCCACTTAAAACTTGTCTGGAAAAGAAACACTGGAACTAAAATCTCACTCCTCTGTGTTGTGTGGTAAATCATGTGTTAAATAAGGGAATGGCCTGGTTCTTCAGGGCATTAGCAGCTCACACCCAGAGCTGCCATTCTGCTTGCAGGTGAGAGGGATCCTAACAAGAGACTCAAGCTCCTCAGAGGTAACTGTGTTCTGTTCCAATGGACGTGGCTATTCCCACTCTAAATCTCACAGATCTTGCTGAGATTAGGTGCCCAGATACTTTGAGTCAGATTCCTAAAATACATTTTGCAAGCGATAACCAAGAACCACATCCTTTTGCATGAGGGGAGGGGAAACTGAGGCACAGTTAGCTCGCTGTACTTTGTGTCACGGGTGAAGTCGGCAGTAGTGCTTTGCAGGCAATCCTCGCGTTCTGCCTCTTGACCTTGAACAGCAGAGTGTGTGTTGGGAAGGAATTACTTTTTTCCTACAGAGCTGTAGGGATGCTCACTGCTTTGGAGGCTGTCACAGTCCTTCCCCAAACTGGTTGTAATCTGACAGGTTTTGTGCAGGCCTAGAGTTGTGCATTCATTGTGTAAGAAATTTCAGGTTGGTGCTGTGACAGCGTCCATGGAGTGAGAGCAGGACAGGCAAGAGAGAGACAGGATTTACAGGTGCAAAATGGAGCCTGCAGTGACCATTTCCTCAATCACCTGAGGTGTGAGGTGTGTGCCCTTCTTTTACCTCTGTATTTACTTGGAGCATGAGTGTAGATCTCTCGGTATTAGGCAATGGGTGTGGAATCCATGGCTCCAGAAAGCTTATCTCTTTTCCTGCTTTGTAATTTCTCCTGTATAAAAAACTCCACTCCTATCAAGGGAGGAGATGTTCATTATTTAAAGCAGTGGTCCATCTCACTGTTAGAAGAACAAATAGATACTGCAGGGCTCTACCAACCCAAACTCAGCAAGCTTTGCTGTCGTGCCAGTATTTTGTAGGGCTTCAACCTTAGCATTTATCATTCTAGCTACCAGCTGAAAAGGGCATCTGATAGTATAGCTCTGCATAGATAGCTTTTTGAGATACTTGTTGAGGTTTAGTTTCATGGTGGAGGAAGGGTTTTTTAACAGAGCTTAAGCGGAAGTTATTATGATCCATGTTTCCAATAAGTTGGTAGGGAGAAATGGATCACAGAATTGCCTAGACTGGAAAAGACCTTTCAGATCATCAAGTCCAGTTGTTAACCCGACACTGACCAGTCCCCCACTAACCCATGTCCCTCAGCACTATGTCTACACAACTCTTCAATCCCTCCAGGGATGGGGACTCCACCACTGCCCTGGGCAACCCCTGCCAATGCCTGAGAACCCTTTCAGCAAAGAAATTCTTCCTCACATCCAATCTCAACTGCCCTGGGCACAACTTGAGGCCATTTCCTCTTGTCCTGTCACTTGGTCCTTGGTTGAACAGACCCACCCCCACCTCTCTACATCCTCCTTTCAGGGAGCTGGAGACAGTGAGGTCTCCCCTCAGCCTCCTTTTCTCCAGGCTCAACACCCCCAGTTCCCTCAGCCGGGAACTCAGCACACTTGTGCTCCAGACCCTTCCCCAGCTCCGTTGCCCTTCTCTGGACACGCTCCAGCACCTCCAGGTCCTTCTTGGAGTGAGGGGCCCAAAACTGAACCCAGCACTCGAGGTGCAGCCTCACCAGTGCCCCGGACAGGGGGAAGAGAACTTCCCTGGTCCTACTGGCCACACGATTCCTCCTATGAAGGGGCTATAAAAACAAGCAGAAGCTGTACTGGTTACAGTAAGAGTTTTGTGCACCTTTCCAGTATGTAGTGACCTGAAGTGAAGCTCTGAGCCTGACTTCTCATGGCCTGTACTCCTGCTGTCTTCCCTGGGCAGTTTGGAGGCCAAGCTCTTTTTGTCTCAGAGTTTTTCAGATCAGCAGTAACACTCCTGGAGTCTTCCCAAGCAATAGGCTTTCTGCTGGGTAGCCAGCAAACAACTTTTTTGGCATCACCAGCCTTGGATGTAACGTGCTTGTCCCTTGGATAAACAATCTCAAAACTGTCTACCATCTCCTATCTGAGAAGGCTGGCTGGCAGATGAGATGTGGGCACAGTTCAGTACACCTTTTAAAAATAAAATTTTAGTGGACTTGAAAACAAACAAGGAAACAGAAAAACCACCCAAATAGTTGCCCGATAGCAGGTCAGCTCAGCTGGAGTAAGGCTCTTCTGCCAGCTGCCTTTCCTCCCGTTAGACTGGGTTAACATATTGCACTTGTTCTCCTAAACAAAGCACTATTTTTCTTTCTCTCTGTGCCTTTTCCCAACCTCCACTGATGATTCTTTTCTTAAAATAAATTTAATGTGTGTGACTGACCAGGATTTGCCTTATAGAAGCCAATGTCGTTGACAGTGCCAGAACAAAAGGCAAATGGTCCTTTTACTACGCAGGCTGCGATCGTTGTGTTCCATGTGCAACAGGTGCTTGAACTCCTACAAAACCGTGACAGTGCCTCCTTAGGTGCTCATGAATTATCTCACTGCGAGGCATTTTTGCCTCCTAACAGGCAAAGCAGAATTCAAATATATGTGTGTGTGTTTATTGTCAGTTTTATGGTGTTTCCTTTAAAGAGAGCAGCTGTAATCCAAGAGTGCAGAGGGCAGTGAGGAATAAACACGTGTGACATTAATTGCTTCTAATGAAGATGGCAATTTTTTTCAATTTTTTTTTTTTTTTTCAGAGATAAATGACAGCGAGGGTCACCCAAGCAGCAGCCACCAAACCTTGAAAGGAACTTCAAAATGGGCTACATCACTGGAGAACCTCCTCGAAGATCCAGAAGGAGTGAAACGATTTAGGGTTGCTCTATTAACTATAGATATTTATATAAACCAAAATGAGGATTTAAAGCTGAATGGGTCTCAGCATAGATGGTGCAGGTGTGCCAGTGCTGTAAGCACACAGCAGAGGTGGCAGAGGTGGAGCTGTGGCATTTGCTGAGCTTCTGAGGGTAGTGCCTTTTGCCTGCTGCCACTTGCTCTCCTGAGGCACATGGAGGACTTTTGGTTGCATCTTTCTAAGAGGATCCATCAGCTGTTGCAGGGATCAGCCAGTTACTGTTGGATAAACTACAGTCCCCGAGCCACTGATCCCGCTTGCCAGGCGTTATTTATCACTGGGGACTGATCCTGCACTCTTTAGTCTCATACATTGTCTTTACTTAAGCAGTGAGTTACCACTACCAGCTCCTGAGCCTGTGGTAATTCTGTGTGGCTCTTACTCAGAGTTGCAGCAGCCGTACTGAAAAGAATTCCCTTTAAGTTTACTACAAAGGTGCTTGTGCAGCTCAAAATGCAGGCTTGAGGCTTAATTAAGTGAGGGTGGTGAGCTGGTTTTCAAGGCCTTCTTGCTGTGTTAGCTATAGGAACAGGAACTACCTACTTGAGAATGGTTCTGTCATACCAAGCACAGAGAAAACGCACTGGGATAAAATGATTTCTTGCCAGACTGGTTTGAAGATTGATGTAAAAACACTGTAATTTAGAATTCTTAAAAAAAAAAAAAAAGTAATCTTGATGCTATTTAATTATTGGTGTTACTTCATCTCTATTTTCTAACACTTGAAAGTGAAAACTGATGATCTCAGAGCTGTAAATATTTCAGTCTTTATTTTTTATAAAGAAATTTAACATACATTTTTTTCCCCTATTTTAGAGCATGCCTCACTTATGAAGGAATGTGCTTTGATACATCTTTTGCTTTAGTTTACTTAAGTGAATTTATTGCTACTGATGATCATGTTGAGAAACACTTTTATTTGTAGAGATTTTACTCATTAAAAAATCACACAGATTCTAGATGAGACTCTCAAGTGATCTGTGACTCATTAAAATAGTTCATTATACTCACCTGCTAATGAATTCTTATATTTTTGGATTTCCCTTTGAGTAATGGCTGTAAAATTGCTCAAGTTATTTAAGGGAGACTGAAGAAACCCTTGTTAGTTACTGATATGCTCTGAGATTAAATGTAGCTCATCCTTCTCCTGGAACATGCCTGTAAAGTGCTGGATACCTGATTGTTCAGCTGTGTCTTGGTCGTGTGCAGATGCACTATCAGGGGCTCTGTTAACACTGTATTATGCCAACACATACCACGTTAAAGCTAGCCCTGGGCAGCTTCTAGCTTTTAGTAGCTGTAGTAGGAAGAGTGAAAAACAATTGAGAAACCAGATCCTAACGTTTTGTTTGTTTGTTTTCCTTTTCCCTAGGAATTTTTAAAGAAAGAATTTAGTGAAGAAAACGTTTTGTTCTGGCTAGCATGTGAAGAATTTAAGAAAACACAGGGAAAAAAACAGGTATGTTTCCTAACTAAGTTGTACTTGTCACCGAGGTTTCAGTAGCAGAGCTGGAGCTATGGTGTTTCTGTTGCATAACGTGCTTCATGTGCATGCAAATAAATATATCTGAAGGAATTGCACTGAAATCACAGTGGTGGAATTGTTTGGAAACAAAGCTGGTTCTATTTCAAAACAAAACAAAATGCTGAAATTGACAAGTTTCCCATGTTTTGAAAACTTTTTTTTTTTTGTTTCTTGGGAATAGCAAAAGTTTTAATTCAGTGATGTTGCATCATCCTACTTGAAAATATAAAGACGTTTCATTCAGGACCTTTTTTTAAAGCATAGCGGCTATTACATGAAAATAGACACCCTTATAATATTTTAGTGGAACACAAAAACAACAAGCAGCATAAACAAAATGTTTTACAATACCAAAATGAAAAGTTTTGCCTTATCCAATTACAAGTTACAAAACAAAATAAATAGAGGATCCCTTTAGACTTTTTTGGTTAAATATTTATTCAAATTTATATATACCTGCAGAGCATTTTCATTTTCATGCCAACTGTATTTTTCTAGTAGAAAATATTCTATTGGAAATTTTTCAACCAGATGTGTCCAGTAAGTTTTTTCCACTGCTTGGACCTTGGTCTACATTTAGATCTACCAGAAGCACAGGTTCCACTTTCACATTTAAGCTTTGAAGCCTATAGAGCCAGACCTTAAGTCTGTCCCGTGCTTTGTTTGTTTCTTTATCCAAAAGTTTGTGATTTTTTTTTTTGAGAAATTCCAAATTTATTTGATCTTTGAGATGAGGATTCTGTGAGCATGAAATGTCGTTTCAAAACTCCAACTGAGCATCACTGTCCTTGAGAGGTTCCTAAATCCCACCAGCCCTCTCTTTGAAATCCCACCTTCACGCTTTTCACGTGTGTGGCTCCTGTTGCCGAAGGGAGCGTTTTAGGAAGGTAATGGATGCAAATGTACAGCCCATTTTACCAAAGTAGATGGAGTCCCATGAGCATGTGAGGCTGGGAAAATACTACTTCAACCTGCTTCAAATGGGACTGTGTGTGCTTTGAGTCATGTCAGAAACATCAGGGAGTAGGAATTGGGTAGGGCAGCTGGGCTACTGGGGATGTTGTAAGTGCAGGTGTAAGATGGTTGCCTAATCTCTTGCATCTGGACTGCAGGATTCCTCTCTTAAGGTCAGTCAAATATAATCAGCTAAGACTGTTTTCCAGCAGAGTACTGGATTTTCAGCAAAATGTCTTTTGAGAGGGGAGTCAACTTTCTGTAAATATTCTCTCTTTTGCACTGAAAAAGCATTCCCCTCGAAACAATTTGCTTATTTCAGTTGTGAATATGTTTTGATATGGATAAATCCATCAAAAATACAAAAATAATAAATTTTTGCAAGAAAAGGAAAATGTTCAGTTTGACTGTGCAAAAGGGAAATGTTCCATTTGACTGTGCACTTTGTAATATTTAGTGCTATTTCAGTTTTGTGTGTTTAGCTGCTTCCCTCCCTCGTTAAGGTTCACACATACAGATTGTCTTCCGAAAAGAACAACTGATGGAGCTGTTTTTCTGTAAGATGTGAGGCAGAAAGAAAAAGAAATGAATGAGGTGGGGCAAAAGAGAGAACTGTGTGCTAGATGCCACTTTGATGGCAGCAGTATTGGTGGCTGGAGCGAGGCCAGGAGCCCTCCTCTCCCCTTGGCTGTGAGGGAACGTTCCAGCTGCAGCCTTTCTGGGTCGCACTGGGAGCCACCTCCTGTCTGGTTGAGCGTGGTCCCACTGACCTGGCTCTGCTTCTGCACAAGCTGCCATCTCATCACTGTCAGTCTGTGACAAAGCATTTCCTCTCTTTTGTCCCCCAGTGTCCATACAGCATCTTGCCTGGAATGTTTGATATGTTGGGCTGGGGATCTAGGTATTCCTGACCTCTCTCCCTACTCCTTACTAAAATCATCAGCTGTCTGAGCTGGTGACGCAGAAGCCAGCGTCACAGTCTGTGACCCAATGGGAAGAACCCTTTGCTTTGCACAGGGCAGGTATTTTGTACATCATACAGTGTCCTTGCCAAGAGGTGATGGCCCTTGGACAGGTATCAAAACTGCATTTTAAAATGGAAATGAAAGTGGAAAATCCTTCTGTCAGGTTCCGCTTTTGCAATGGGATAATAATTGTATTTTCCCTTGCTAAATAATTTCCATCTTTTAAGCTATTGTAGGCTTGCTCCTGCTAGTACAGGAAATGGGAAATTGATGTATAGACAGATAGTAACTTCGTGAATTCTCGAATGAATTGCCAAATGAACGGACAGAGACTTAACGAGGTTCCATTTAGCTTAATTATTCAGTACCAATCATTACACAGTATGGTCAATCTGGAGGCTGGTACTGCCAAAGCTATTGCAGCCAGCTCGAATAAATGTGCTTTAGAATGACAGACTTACAGTAAATTTTTATAGCTACTGCTTATGGATGGCTTTGTTTAGATAATTTATAAAGCTAGAAAAAACACTAAGAGTAGAAATCTTTCCAGTGTTTATGATAGTGTGAAGCATGGATTTGGCTTCTGAAAGTGACTCTTGCAGAAATCACTTTGTATCTATCTATTGTGAGCAAAGTATTCTAAAAACAACTTTTTACTTAGTTTATAACCTGCTTCTCATTAAAATTGGTTTACCACAGAAACTGGCTCGTAGACACTTAGACTTTTGGTCTGAGGAAGCTGCTCTCAATTTAACCCAGATTGAATAGGAGTTTTTTCGCCTATTTTTAAAGTACAAGATAAGCTTTTCATTACTTGACATGAGAGTGTTAGTGTGAGGTGTTTCTTGGTCAGTTTAAACTTGCACAAAGTCACCACCTGGTCAGTGGATTAAGTATCCATTGTGGCTGGTGGTGTTGTCATCCCGTCAGTGTCAGCCTGGAGCTGCGTTTGGTTTTTGCAGGGGGGTTGGAACTGGATGATCTTTAAGGTCCCTTCCAACCCAAACCATTCTATGATTCTATGATTGTATAGCCTGCTACACAGTTAGGGTGGTTGGCTTGGTAAATGTGCTGTCCTTCCCTCCTGTCCTTTCTGATCCTCACAAGTAGATGCAGGCTCACCCTGCTTCTGATTTCTGTTGGTTGCAAACTGTCTAATGGTGTTAGTGCCATTTTAAGAGAATATCCTCAGCCTTTCCTCAAAGCTTATTCAATTTGGTTCAGCCATTACTCTGAACACACTCACGTGGGCTCTGCCTAGAAGCTGACTTACATCAAGCCAACAGAGGCAGATCTTGCAAGATGCTGTGCAGATACATCTTCTCTGTCCCCTTCCTCTGAAATGTGAACTGCTCGGCAGCCAGGATTGCTAGATGGGGATACCAGAAGGAATGCTGGCAAGGAGAAGCTGGGCTCTTGACTCTTGTGTTGGCCCTAGACTAGTGGTGGGAGCACTTAGTCAGGAGAAGGCAGAAATGAAGTTCAGACCAGACTGCTCCACAAGTCTGTGTTTGTGTTCCTGTTTACCCAAACTAATACAAAATGCATTCATGTTTCAGGGGGCAGGGGGGATTTTCAGCATCTGCAGAACTAGGCAGCAAGCAGACTACGTTACTGCTCTAGGCAGGTTTTAGATGGACTGGATTCAGCCTGTCTTCTTGCAGCATGGAAGCACAAACTCCTCCCCTGAGCTCAAGGCACATCTCTGTTTTTAAAAAAAGAAAGATATTCTTTCTTTATCATTCCTTTAAAATTGAAGTTAAAATAGAAATGTAATTTTTAGCAAAGATTTAGGAGAGAATTAGGTCAAGTCCACTTGTAGCAGTGAGCTCTGCTGCCACCCATATGGTCCTCATCTTAGGACACACTTAATTATTGAAATGGGAGTGGTGGGGATAAGTGAATACAATTTAAGTTTAAATAATTTTATTGGAGTTAGTCATATACTGTTGTATTTGTGACTGTTAATGAAGCAAACAACGTGTCCATTGTGCTACTTCCCAAAGTTTAAATATTTCTTCTCTTGCAGCTGAGCTTTAAAAATAAATTACAGCTTGTCATAAATGCTTCAAACAACAGGGAATCTTTTCAGCTATTGCTAAAACTCACCAAAATACCCACGTTGAGAAGTTTTGTAGAGAACAATTTCAGAACAAAGTGTACCTAAGCAGGAGTTTCTTCTGCCACTTCCCAAGTGCAATGTGGCAGTGGTTAAGCAGAACTGCACAGCTGCTAGCTGCTGGAGCCTGTTCTGATGAGCATCTGGGACTTCCATTCACCTCATTTGGGAACCACACATGCTTGAGAGCTGAATTTGACCTTAGGAAAGGAAGTGGGAAGGAGTATTGTATCCACTTGAAATAGTGAGGGGGATTTCTGTAGACAGGACTTCATAGTCCAAATAGGAATTTGGCACGGATGCTGGGTTGAGCACACAGATGTAAGTGAAAAGTGCCAGAAATCCTTTAATAACCACCTGTGAACAAGATCCCAGTTTAAGTGTTGTTTAAATTCCAGAGCAGAGTCCCCTGTGCTGAGGCATTAGTTTCAGGCTGACACAGAACAAAGAATGCCACCCACTGCATGGGGAACATCGCTGTCTCCTCTGCTTGAACGTGGCTCTCCCTGAAGTTTATTTCGGGGAGGTATAAACATACTGGCAGCCTTAACTGTACTTTCTTTCTAAAAAAAATATAAAATTGTAGTTAAACTGATGCTCTCCTACTGAAGCACAGATGCAGTGTACCAGTTGTTCTGTGTGCAGCAGGACCTGCCGTGTTTAGCTGTGCATTTCCATATTTCCTCATTACTATAAAGTTAGGTCGCCTGTGTCTCTCCAACGACCCCCACAGTGCTTTCACTTCCTTTCTTTGTCATTCTTCCCCACAAAATCCAGAGATCCTCCCAATTTCACCAACCTCCCACACAATCCTCTTGTTGCTCCCATGTTCTTTAAACTTCCTCACAGTACTTCTCGTTTCCTGTTTCCCCCCAAGCCTTGCTTTACCCTTTCTCTGCAGTGCCCAGCTTGTTCCTGCGTTCCTTGGGCAAGCAGCACCTTGTGTTGTGGCTGATGTGGAGCTGTGTGTGCATTGATGAGCCAGCTCCTAAATACATGCTGGCAGTTTGAGTAGGTAACTTTGGAGCATGTACTGCAGCTTTTCCATCAGTGCATGTGCTGCTTTTTCTCTCCCTTTCCTTTCTCTCACCACTCTTTCCCATTAAATCAGGGAAATTATTTCTCAGTCCTTTGCCCCTTTCTTAAATATGGTTGAAATTGGACATCAGGTTTAAAAGTTATTTAAGTAGGACTGACAATCACTTCTGCTTCCTCATGCAATAATACCTAAAGGTACCTTTACTATTAGGGTATTAACTTTACCAGTTAAAGTGCTCACACTTTTGATCAACTGGATTAATTGGATGTTTAGAACAGACATGGCTGACCAAGTCCTCCCTGATCTGTGAAACAGAAAAGATCAGAAATTGTTATAAAACACTTTGTTGTGACCTAGCACACCTGACACATGATGTTTTACCCACCAGATGAATACTCTGTATTAAAAAGGAATACTCCTGGAAAACATGTGTCCCCTTCAGCAGTGAGAGAGTTAATTCTTTAGGCCTTGTGCATTGTCAAACACATGTAGCTTTTCTCCTAATTATCCCCAAATGTTGATTCTCAGCTGTTAAAACATGAAAGAAATTCTGTGACTCCTTCATGGGCAAGAATTTAAATGCTTCCTTCTTCAAGGCCACTCCCCATCAAAGAGGCAGCCCTTTGGTTGGTGCTGGCCTGGAGACACAGTTACTCATTAGATGCCCAATGTGGGACACGGGTGAGTTCCTGTGGCTGGTGATCGTAGGGTGCCTGCTGCTGGACAGGCCTTGTTTCCAGTGTGCAGAGTTCAGAGTACAGCAGGGAAGCTTGGCTCTCTTCTCCCCCACTGCCTCTTTCTTGACTTTCTGCTCAAGGGGGAGCTTACATTGAATTTCAGAGGATTGTGGCTGCTCATTTACTGCTTTGAAGCTTAAAGATGCTTGGTAAGGTCAAAATGTTATCACTCTTAGTGATTTATCAAGAGCAGACCACTGAAAGAGGGAGGATTGCTGAAATCAGGGCAAACACTAACAAGCTGCTTTATGCAAGTCACACCTACCCTTATTTATCAGCTTTCAGAGGCTCCTGACAGTCTTCTCTTTACCTTTAGCCAAAAAAATACTCATTTTTTGTTTTTTTCAATCATGTAGCCAGTGTTACACATGAGCTGCCCTGAGGTAACAACGTAGTTATGACAAGGTTATCTCTCAGTAGCATGGATTATACACTAACTTTGCTTAGTTTTGCCTTGCAGTAAGTTTCCATGGTGGTTTTTACCTCTGGGTACTTTGCACATGCTGGTTGTCTGTTGGCAAAACCAGTCTTCTAACTAGTGAAGCCAAGGCCTAGAGAATGCTGCTGAGCAGTCTGACACCAGATGCAAACATCACAACCTGCAGTTTAACCAAAGTGCAGAATACTGGTAGCTTCCACTAGTGTCAGTGCAGGAGTTGGCCTGCAGAGATGTTTTTCCTCTGGTACAAATGAATATGCACAAATAAGATAATCTATGTATATTTGTTTTGTTACTTGTTTTCTTTTTTTAATTCAGACTCTGTTTTGGTTTTAGGATGGGAACTTCAAGATGTAAATGAGCCAGAGCAGTCTCCAATAAAACATTAACAAATGCAGAGAATATTCCCATAGCAAATAATTCTTCAAATAAATATGTCTTTTTGCAGATGCAAGAAAAAGCTAAAGACATTTACATGACTTTCCTGTCCAGTAAAGCTTCCTCCCAAGTCAATGTTGAAGGGCAGTCCCGGTTGAACGAGACCATTTTGGAAACACCTCACCCTCTCATGTTTCAGAAGCTCCAGGACCAGGTAAAGTTATTTTCTTCAAGATCAGAAGTTTCTGTAGTTTTTGTCTGCCTTCCAAGCACAAGCTAGCATAGACAAGTTGGGAACCTGCCTACTGCTACCTGTGGCATAGACTGAGTAGGTAGGCACGGAGCAGAGTTCCTTCCATATTCATAGAATCACAGACTGGTTTGGGTTGGAAGGGACCTTAAAGATCATCCAGTTCCAACCCCCCTGCCAGCAGCAGGGACACCTTCCACTAGACCAGGTTGCTCAAAGCCTCATCCAACCTGGCCTTGAACACTTCCAGGGAGGAGCAGCCACAGCTTCCTTGGGCAACCTGTTCCAGTGTCTCACCACCCTCACAGTGAAGGATTTCTTCCCAATATCTAATCTAAACCCCCCTCTTCCAGGTTAAAGCCATTTCCCCTTGTTCTGTCATTAACTGCCCTTATGAAAAGTCCCTCCCCAGCCTTCCTGGAGCCCCTTCAGGTACTGGAAGGCCACTATAAGATCTCCCCAGAGCCTTCTCTTCTCCAGGCTGAACAGCCCCAACTCTCTCATCCTGTCCTCACAGCAGAGGTGCTCCAGCCCTTGGATCAATATTGGTGATATTGATGCAGCCGTTCTGAGGATGGATGCACCATGCCCTGGGTTCTTGGCCCCATCTAACCAGGGCTAATTAATTAAGAGACTCAGTGCACCCGTGCTAATTCCAGTTCAGGACTTTCCTGGAACATTGGATGAAGTTTTCTCTTGAGTTCTCCTTCTGGTAGCTTGAGGATCACCCAGCTGACTGACTGTGCCTACGTTTTCCTGTGTGTGCGCTCGCGCTGAGTCATTGCTGATGTTTGTTTCCATAGTTGCCAGTGGTTTCTTTGAGAGCTCAAGATTCTTCACTTTGCTTTGTTTTGGTATTTATATTGATATGAATATAGTGCAATTTCCTGAAAAGCCTCCTCTCCTGTAACACACACAACTTAAAAGAGGAGCTGGTATCTGCTTTGGCTTTTCCTATAGATCTTGGGAGGTCTGGTAGAACTTAGGTGACATTTTGCAGGCATGTCTTTTGGTGGTAACTTTTCTTGATATTTAGCTTATTTTAAAGCATAAGCTATGAAGTGAGTCATTCTTATCTGCAGCTCTCCAGCACTCGTGTTCTGTACTGTTTATAATTTCTGTACCATCCTCAGGACTACCTGTATTTTCCATTTGGCTCTTTCCTTCTGTGAAGAAACAGCACACTGATTTAAATAGTGTTTTCAACCTATTTCACATCATGTACTGAATATGTTAGCTGGGCACTGGCTGGGTCAGTGCAAGTGGTCTGAGAAGCAAAGGCCCTGCTGTCTTTCGAGCAGCTTCCAAGTCATTAGCACTGGAAATGTCTGAAACCTAATTTCCATGTGAAGAAGCAAAGTTTTTCATGGAAGAACGTCTGACTTGGGAGAAGGGAAAGAAAATGTGGGAAATCTAAGCACTGCAGTTCAGGGTGGGTGATTATGAGCCTGAAGCTGGAGAGACTACTGGAGTGAAAATGTTTTTCAGTTTTACAAGTAAGCATGTTGATGAACAGCCAGGGTCTAGTAATACCTGAGCTGGAAACATGCGAGACCTGTGCTAGAGGAACCCACTAGCGGGAAGAAAGTCTGTGGACTTTTAAAACCAAAAGCAGATCATTTGTGGGTTGTTGCAGGTTTCCAATGCTTGAAGCTTCTGTTTATTTCTGTTAGATAATAGTTCAGGAAGAGTTATGATCTTCTCTAGTTTTCAATCCTTATAAAGTTATAAAGAGTGGTATAATGTGTGCTCCAAGGAACAGCGTTAACTACTGCTGGCACCGTGTGTCTGGAGTGTAGAAAGGCAGAGCTTGGTCTACAACATTACTGGTAACTAGCACTTCATTTCTCCAGAGACCTGCTGATTTAAATGGGGCTAGTTGTGGGGTGGGGTTCTGTGCTCCTCTGGTGGCCTTAAACAGATAGCTTGGAGGCAGGTCACACTGAACTAAGCGGTGGTAGAATGGTGCAAATGTAAAAATACTTACAAGGTAAATGTTCCTGCTCCACAGAGGCAATGAGAGGAAGGGAGGGGAAAAGAGAATTCTGCTTTTGCACATGATTATAAAATTTATCTGGTCTGTGCATTTGGCTGACCAGACTCTAGATGATACTGATCTTACAGTGCTCTTTCTCCCTGAGAGGTGCTTTAAATGATGCCAGAAGCAAGAGAAGCAAGTTCTGAACACTGACTTATGGACATTTTAACAGGCAATGTCTTTCTTACTTTTTTTTTTCCCTTGAGCTAGTTGAATCAATTTAATTATATTGTAGATAGCCAACTCCAGGAGGTGTAATTTGACTTTGCTTAACGGCATTGATTTGGGTCTACATCGAGAGGATGTTTGGGATTTTTAGTCTTCCCATATGTAGCTTACAAAGCAAGATTTGCACTGTTTTAAACACAAACTTAAATATTTAAATACATAAATAGTAAAATACTTCATGCCATTTATTTGCAAGGAGGACATTTCAGCAAACACACAGACAAGAACAGTCAAGTTTTTTGTGTTTGCCTTTGTCCAGGTTCCTTGAGGATGTGAGATGAAAAAGCAGTTTGAGATTTACTTTTTTTCTCTCCTAACACACAGTTGTATTACCTGGTTGTACTATCAGTTAGAAATGAGGCCCATAAAGGTAAAGCTCCAGTTATCCACACAGGGATTATCCACACATGCAGGTCAGAATCCCCAAATTCCTCTTGGAAATTGAGTTACTCTGAGTACCATAAAATGAAATCAGTCATGAAGCGTGACTCAGAGAGGCTCTGCCGGTGAAATAACAGGCCGAGGGTGATGGAGGCTTTGGTTTTGCCTCAGTTGTAGTTTTGAGGTTTACTTTTTTCCTTCCCTTCTGTTTCAAGATCAAGCAAAATATATTCCTGACCTCGACACCTGAACAGTTTCCAGGCTCCTCTCCCAAGCCCATTTATTTTCAGAAAACACCAAAGGATTTCTAGCTTTTTTTTGTCTGAAATGGGTATAAATAGAAGAGAAAGCAGTTGTGCTGAGGGACCAGCCTAAGCTCCAGCCCTGGGAGAGAAAAGCTGGAGTCAATGCCGACTTCCTGCTGGCTGTATGCTGACTGTGGGAGTAAGGGCAGGTCTTGGGCTAGTGAAAAGCCTGATGGCACAAGTTTAATCCAGCATCAATTTTAAACCACGCTTTAACTGGCAAATTACACCTGTACCAGATCAGCTCTTTGTGGTAGGTACCTGCAACAGTTCTGATCTGGCCTGAGTCCAGTCTTGGCATTTGGTTGTGTAGTGATCTAAAAAGGATGGGGGGATTGGCATAAGTTTAAGAAACACTGGTTAAACCAGTTGTTTCAGTCTAGGTTCAGTTTGCAGTTTCAGTTTCTGTGTAAGTTATTTAGAGGCTTTTCCTAATTATTCAGAGCTCTGCGTGTATAATGAGCTATTCTGTGACGTTCAAGAGTAGCTGCAGTCAGAAAGGTGCCTACAAGGTACTTTTTTTCCTTCAGCTCTGCTTTGTCCCTCTGGAGATCGTCCTACTCTCCTGCCAGAGGGACACCCTCAATAGGTTTTACTCCTGGTGACTCTGCAGAGCTCAGGCTGCTGTGGGAGGGGGACCAGGTAATGTCCTGGCTGGTCCTCACATGCAGTTATCTGATCATCAGTTGTAAAATCCTGCCAGTGACCATGGCACAAGACCTCCTGCTTTTCAGTATTAGGTTTTCAAAGTTAGCTATTGTGAAAACCATCATCTGATTCTTAAACTAACATGGACATTATCTCACACCAGTGACCGTGGAACCTACGAGATGGTTTGCTACATGCAACCCCCTTTGAGAGTTTGAAGTGTATTTTAATGTCATGCTTGTTAGTGATGCTTTAATACTAACAGAACAAAAATACATTAGAATTCATATACTGTCCTTCTTGTTTAAAATCTGGTTTTACTTGGGTCATTGTTTTTGTCTTTTTTTCCTCCTCTTACCAGATATTCAATCTCATGAAATACGACAGCTACAGCCGCTTCTTAAAGTCAGACATATTCCTAAACCATAAGAAGTCCGAGGAGCAAGAGGAGAATTCACCAGAGGCTCAGACTGCAGCTAAAAGAGCATCAAGAATTTACAACACATGATGCAATGAATCTCCTTCAGGAGAGGCAATACCATAACTAAATTACACTCAGGAACAGTCGAGGATAATAGCAGCTGAATTTAGGGCTTGAAAAGCAGTTGCATTTAGGGCTTGAAAAGCTCAAAACCTTTTTAGGAGATACTTACTTTCTTAATTGCTTGAACGACTAATTGTTTTTGCATGATAGCTAATAACCAAGCACCCATGGAAAGGCTGTTTCCTAGCTAAAAGGCTGAGGTGTTCCTCCCTAGTATGAATTGCATTTCATATTTCACAAGTTAAAATGCTTTCAATTTCTGTATTTTCCTTTGTGAGGCATCATGATGATGAGAAATGGGAGGTAGGGTGGTGATTTGTTTTATTTTTGCCTTGTAATTTTTATTTGTGACCAGCTTTTACACCGTGAACTGCTGGGAGAAGCTGTTGAGGAGTACATTTCACATTACTGGCTGGGTGAGTCATCCACAGCAAACTTAATCATGAAGGGACAGCATCTTCCAGGGTTACGCTCAAGAGAATCCAATCCCTTCCTGTGTAACTTTGTTCTTTCAAGGCGACACCTGTTTTGCTTTGCTTTTATCATTGAATCAAAACACTTCTCTAGTCAGGATTTTAATTTCTATATTTCTTAAATTTCCCCCATTTTTTTTGCAGTGGGCAATCACACTCTTCAGAGGATGGGATGATATATATTCCTGTGGGAGCAAAAAGCTCCAAGATAGAGGGAATCTCTGAAGAACTTCTAACAGCCGTTAGGAAACCTGACAGTTAATGTCCCACTCTGGGCACACTGACTTCAGCACAACTTGTCTGGGACATGTCCTGCATGTCAGCGTCACATCAGTGTCAGATGCCTCTTGGGAAGCATCTGGTCTCTCCTAGGTCTCCTGAGCAATCCTGCTCTGTGTGGCAAGAATGTTTTGGCAAAGGACCAACCAACAAAGTCTGGCTTTGTTTTACTGAAATCTTTCTACTAAAATTACTCTGCCTAATTTTGTTTGCTCCAGAGAAATATTTCAGGGTTTCCTAATCTTATCTTTCGGTATCTGCAATGGAACAGGGGGTTGACATTGTGGTTTAGCCATTCTCACATCAAGCTTGAGAGGAAGGGGAATTCATTTCTGCTCAGAGGGAAATGTCAGAGTGGTAAAGGAAGATGCTCCCAGTGAGCTTTCCATGTTGTGCTGGGCCTGTGTCAGAGCAGAAAAGCACATTTTGGCTACAATTCTTCATGTGTTTGTATATTTGTAAATGAATTCACTGCAGTTGAATTCACTAAACAGCAGTTGAAGCTGGGGAAGCACATTAGCTACATGCTCTACTTACAAGCTTCGCAGTGTGCAGTCTGGCTGTTTCACATTCTCTCCTTATTTACTCTCTCATTTTTTTGCACTGCTTTTCTTCTCGAACTTTTGTGTATGTGCTGGCTAATCTCAATGCACAGTTAACTCCTGATGGTTTTATAGTTCTTTTTTTGTCAGAAAGGCCAGTTCTGTTTTATACATTACTGTTGCTGTCAACGTTTTCAAACTTACGTCTAGATTGTAATTTCTGAGGATGCAGACTCACTTGGTAGACTTGATCAGTTATTTTAGCTCTGAGCCACCCTTGCAGGGAATGTGTAAAGGGAATTGTTTCCCTGGGCTCTTCCCTAGTTAGATGTAACGGTGGGAACGGGAGTTTTCATTCTTCCCCCAGAGCTAAAGGGCCTGTTCATCTTTTAGAAAATCAAAGAAGGGGTCAGTGCCTTTGCATGTGTGTTTTAAGATGTAATTGTCATGCACTGAGTTCATTTTCCTTTTATGCTTTCAAAAGATTTAATGGTGAATTCATAATCTTGCTTTAGGCACTTCCAGTGGTGGTTGACCTGATGCTTAAGTTGCATTTCCACATGCATGAATCCTCTTGCTGTGATGGGGGCTAAGAAATGGGACCATCCAGTTCTGGACTTGGCAACTATTTGTAATCTCAGGATTACCTCTCAAAAATTCTCTGTAATAATGAACTTTTAATGCCTGCCACAGCAGAGGATGGAACTTCTGATACCACTGAAGTCCTTGGGAGCGGGCTGCTTAAACACATTTAGGAGCTGGGATTTGTCTCTTCCCAGTGATAGCAGCAGAAGCCTCAGTGATACAGAACAATGCAGGATGGGGGCCTTCATGGGGAAAATGCCAAATGAGCTCTTACCACATTCATCACATGGATGCACAGTAGATTCATTTTTAATCATATTGATTTTAAAAATGCATGAGTGAGGGAGAAGAGTCTTTGACTATCATGTTTTAAAATAATAATAATAATAACTAAAACCAGAAGCTGTATGGACAAAGGCAGGGCATTAAAGAGAGAAAATACTCGTTTGTAGCTGCTTATAATCAACATTTTCCTTGGCAATATGCTCCCTAGCAGTACTGTATTCTTTCCTTGTTAAGAGCAAATGCCCCATAGGAGTAGACACAACGGTGCTTTACACTACTACCAACCAAAAGTTACTCACATGGAAATGTATTTTTTAGCAGCACCTTGATGCCTGTGTTGTTTATTTTAATACTTAGGATGTTTTGAAGATAAAGTACTTAAATCCACAAAATTCTTTATCTTTGAATTGCTCTTTTGCCTCAACAGTAAAAAGTTCACTGCCCCATTGGCTGCCCTATTTATGGTGTCTGGTGTTGATTTGTTTTTTAGAAGAAAATCAACATCTAGACTTGCAAGGTGCAGAAATCAAAGGTTTTTTCCTGTCCATGAGGTCACCTGTATTTTCCAGTACAGAGCAATCAAAGTAAAACCGTGCAGGCAGGTGTTTGTAACTGCAGCATGTGTACGTGCCGAGAAGGTTATTTTGCTTCTGTTGATATTATCCCTGATCAAACTTTGTGAAATACATGACATTTTCTCTGTGTGGCATAGAACAAATTGCACAGCCAGAAAACCAGCGGAGCTTCCCTGTGAGTAAATCCTGCATTCCAGGAACAACTGGAAGCACTGCATGGAACCTCAGGCTGTAAGTGGGTACTCAGAGTTGCTTTACGTAGAGATTAAAGATGGGATCTACTCCTTTTCATAGAACCTACGCTGAAGGTGTGAGCACAAAAAGCAAGCAAGAGAAGTTTCATGCCTGACTGCATGCCTTAAACTCTACCCTATTGTGTGTTTCTCAGCTAACAATTAAAATATTCTACAAATACACCAAATCCGTGTGCTGACAGTTGTTTTGTTTTGAACTCACTTTGGGCCAGGATCACTTCATATCCTGCAGTTACTCCATGTTCTGCTTTCATAGAACAGTTTGGGTTGGAAGGGACCTTAAAGCTCATCCAGTTCCAACCCCCCTGCCATCAGCAGGGACACCTTCCACTAGACCAGGTTGCTCAAAGCCTCATCCAGCCTGGCCTTGAACACTTCCAGGGAGGAGCAGCCACAGCTTCTCTGGGCAACCTGGGCCAGTGTCTCACCACCCTCACAGGAAAGAATTTCTTCCTCATATCTAATCTAAACCTCCCTCTTTGAGTTTAAAGCCATCACCCCTTGTTCTGTCACTCCCTGCCCTTGTCAAAAGTCCCTCCCCGCCTTCCGGTAACCCCTTCAGGTACGGAGACACTGCTATAAGATCTCCCTGGAGCCTTCTCTTTACCAGGCTGAACAGCCCCAACTCTCTCAGCCTGTCCCCACAGCAGAGGTGCTCCAGCCCTTGGATCATCCTCGTGGCCTCCTCTGGACTCGCTTCAGCAGGTCCATGTCCTTCTTGTGTTGGGGGCCCCAGCACTGGAGGCAGCACTGCAGGTGGGGTCTCAGGAGAGCAGAGCAGAGGGGGAGAACCCCCTCCCTGGCCCTGCTGCCCACGCTGCTCTGGATGCCGCCCAGGACACGGTTTGCCGTCAGTCCCTGTTCCAGTCCCTGTTATCCCAGTTGCTGACATTCTCTCAGTGTTTTTCTCTCAGAAGCCAGGAAGATGGGGTGACAGTGGGTTTCACTTCCAAGTGAGCCGTTGTCTCAACAAATTGCAGAGAGTCACTTGAAGAGCAGAAGATGCTTCTTGTGCCTTCATCTCCTCCCATTCTTTGTTCCCATTGCATTTCATCCATCGCACTTGCTTCAACTTAACCCAATGCTGTGGAGAAGGAGGGTCTGAAAAACCATGGGGAGGGAGAGAAAAAGGGTTGAATATTCAGATTTGGGTAATGGTTGTGGAGTGCTTTGCTACAATAAAGTGCAAGATGCTTCTCATCAGCGCTACTGCTCATATCTTGGCTGAGGAGAGTGGCAAATCCATCTCAGGCAGGAGTTAAAAAGCCCCCGGTACAAAAGGGCTTGGGACGGTGGGGGAAGAAATAGGGAAAGGCGTTTTACAGGATGTGGTTGCGCTCGGGATAAGTGACATGACAGCCGAATTTAACAGCACCCTCTCCTGGTTCTTGGCAGAACAACGTGGGGACACTGAGCTCGGAGTGAGGCTGCAAACACGGGAAGGGCACAGCTACTTGTTTCCTCAAACGCGATGGACTTGGTGAAGGTTCTGTAGGCCATAAACGCAGCACTGAGTTAAAATACTGCACTAAAACTCTGCACTGGCTGGTTTCCATTACAGGCAGTTGGTGTTGCTTTGATCAAAACTTACTGGAAAGTTGAGAGGATCTCTATGTATAAGAAAATTGATTCAAATTGCTTTGAAAGCTGGTGTTACAGAGCAGATGATGCTCTCAACCTCCCGAGCAGCCTTCATGCTACAAAGCAACTTCAGAGAAGGGCCAGCAGTTGTCCTGCCCCCCACCACAGTTCCTGCCTTGGGCTCTGCTCATTGGAATCGCCCAAAGACAGGACATTTCTGAAGGGAAAGAGTGACCAGCACGCTGAGAGCTGTGGCCCAGGCAGGGGAACAGAGGCTGTCACAGGCTTGTTTCTACTGCACTGTTTTGCTGCTTTAGCATTTCCAGAGGTAGCCAACCTAAAAGTCAAAAACCTTGCCCATCTGCAAATCCTGGGTCACCCTCTGGCCTTGTAAAGCTTGTGGCACTTTACACACAAACGTGCAAACCAAAAAAAACCAGCTGGGTGCAAGAAGCAGGAGAGCGTGGGTAGGGACAGGGATGGGGGAGCGTTCCCACCACTTCATGTCTCAGGCAAACACTGAAATTGCCATCAGTGGGACGTCCTGACACCTCGTGTGAATTCACAGAATCACAGACTGGTTTGGGTTGGAAGGGACCTTAGAGCTCATCCAGTTCCAACCCCCCTGCCATCAGCAGGGACACCTTCCACTAGATCAGGTTGCTCAAAGCCTCATCCAACCTGGCCTTGAACACTTCCAGGGAGGAGCAGCCACAGCTTCTCTGGGCAACCCGGGCCAGTGTCTCACCACCCTCACAGTGAAGAATTTCTTCCTAATATCTCATCTCAATCTCCCCTCTTCCAGTTTAAAGCCATCACCCCTTGTTCTGTCACTCCCTGCCCTTGTTCAAAGTCCCTCCCCAGCCTTCCTGAAGCCCCTTCAGGTACTGGAAGGCCGCTATAAGATCTCCCCGGAGCCTTCTCTTCTCCAGGCTGAACAGCCCCAATTCTCCCAGCCTGTTCTCAGACCAGAGGTCTTTCTGCCCTCTGATAATTTTTGTTGCCCTCCTCTGGACCTGTTCCATCTGGTCCATGTCTTTCCTGTGCTGAGGACTCCAGAGCTGGATGCAGCACTGCAGGTGGGGTCTCATCAGAGCAGAGGGGCAGAATCCCCTCCCTCGACCTGCTGGGCACACTTCTCCTGATGCCGCCCAGGACACAGCTATTGGCTTTTGGGCTGCCAGCGCACATTGCCGGCTCATGTCCAGCTTCTCGTCCACCACCACCCCCAAGTCCTTCTCCTCAGGGCTGTTCTCAATCCATTCTCTGCCCAGCCTGGATTTGGGATTGCCCCATCCCAGGTGCAGGACCTTGCACAGGACCAATGCCCGGGGGCTTTTCATTTTCTTTGCAAGATAAATCTCCAGCAGTATCTGGCTGTTTGTTTCTTTACTGGAGCATGGCTGCAGCAACCCCTCCGCTCATGTTTTCCTGAAGGAATCCTGAAGGTTTGTTCTCACTGTCCAGACCCCTCAGCCCAGGGGAAATCATGATGTTCAATGAGGTTTCAACAGAGCGACGTGCCAGCGTGCAGCTCAGCTGGCAGGAGCAGAGCTGAAGCTGTATCAGCGTGAACAGATGTGGTTTCCGTTTCCAGCAGGCCTATCTCAGCTGCCCGTGGGATGTGACTGCTTCTGAGCGTTTGATTAGATAGATTTCAAGTGCTTTTCTATGTCACTGTTAAGATGAAGTGGGAACTTGAAATATTTGAACAAGTTATGCTAACAACTGCAGCACTAAAGCTCTTCCAGTGTTATTAAAAATATACTAACTTGGAGGTAAGTTAAAACCTGTCAGGTTCTTTTTCACGCTACAGTCCAGAGGAACAGCCTCACATAAATTTTTCTCAATTCCTGTTCTGTATTTACTGACTTCATAGTTTTTCCGTGGTTTAAACACTAGGTTTGGACGTTCTTTCACATCCACAGTACATGCAACATTAAAATGTCCTTTTTGCACACCTGAAATGCCACAGACATGGACCTGATGGATGGCAAAGAGTGCAGAGGACAAGCTTGATGCTCCCCTTTTAGTCTGCAAAGAGATAGCGAATGATATGACACCCCAAAAGGCAACAGTGAGACCGAGAACCTCAGTACCTGACCAAACTGCAGGGGCAGAGTTTTGGGGCTCCCGGCAGGAGCAAGTCACTCCCAGAATGAATGGGAAATCTCTTGCTGCTGCTTTTCATGCTCTGTTCTGGTAGTCGCTGTTGAGAACCGGGATTCTTAACATCCCAACCAGGCTACTTGGCAAATCCACAGGCCTGGAGAAGACCTCTTGGATTAAAAATTACAGTCTGCCATGTAATGAAGATAATCAGGCTCATAGAACACCTCTGCCTGCTGCCAACTCCGCAGCTTTGACAGCACTTCTCGTTAAGGAAGTATGAAATTACCAGGGTTTGTTTAGAGCAAAGCTTTCATCCTGAAGCCAGAAGAGTAGGAGCTGTGTGTTTCATCCTTTCATCCCTTTTCCCCACCCACTTCCTTTTCTGCTGCAGAGAAATAAGTGAACTCTTTGTGATCTCTGCTTTCGGAAGGTTTCATCTCCCGAGCCGCTTAATAGATAATCAGTGGCGTCCCAGCTAACAGATGGCTGCAAGTGACAGCAGTTGTTGCAAAGAATTAAGTAAATTATTTCCATCTCGGGATTGGTCTCATTCACTACGTTATGAAGCTTTTAAGCATTTTCCATCCACTCAGATGAATATTTGTGTATCATTTACGGAACACGAACAAAATCTCT
Source organism: Caprimulgus europaeus (assembly GCA_907165065.1). The sequence continues at coordinate 6,729,990 of OU015529.1, forward strand.
CTGAACCAAAATTTCCAACCTCAAGGCGACTTGTTATTTTTGGAGTCATCATTAGGCCTTGGGCAAAGACTTAAGGGAAATCTTATCCTCTGTAGTTGGGCCAATAACACTGTAAACTTAAAGATGAACTGTCTTTTCCTGAGCTCAAGATTAGGCAAGGAACCAACCTCTCACTAAGCTGCTAGCAGCAGTCAGAAAAACTACTGAGTGTGGCAATTTTTTTGTCATTGTTCGTGTTTGTTATTTTGACTCTTTGCTCTGGTTTGCTAAAAAATCCCTTTCATGTGCAAGTGTGGAATGTTCTTCTGTGAGAGGAGAGCTGCCAAAACCTGAATCAGTCTTTTTTTCTTCTTCTTTCATTTCCCCCCACCCCACTTCAGAAGAGAGGCTACAAGCTAGAAAAACAGAACTTGGAAGTGATGAGTTTTTTTTCAAGGCTCAGAAGTTTCAAAGAGGGATTCCCAAGGATGTGACTGACCCCCAGCCAGACCCCCAGTGGGGTGGGGTGGGAGAGGACAGAGAGGGAAAGCCACACATCTGGGTAGCTTGTGTTCAAGGTTACACTCTTGAGGTTCAGCTGTCCTTGTGTACGTAACTGGTGTCCCAGCAAAGCTCTCCGACTGGATAGGAAAAGAGAGGGGGAGATCAGTCTATGTGCAAAAAAGGCCTTCATGATCTGCTAAATAAAATGGAGATGGCCAAAGCAGTGACCAAAGTGATGCAAATGAAGAAAAGGGGCATTAGTCTGCATTCACACTAGTTCCAGTTTTGGTCCCCTGTGAAATGACTGCAGTGGGACCAAGACTGTCAGAGCAGGGCAGCTGTACACTGTGAAAACTGTTACTCACTGCACCATCAGTTCCTACTTCGCCCATGAGTGAGTTCAGCTGGGAACTAAGGTCTCCAAAAGCATGACGCAGGCGTGTCCTGCCAGCTTGAATTTTACTTACACGACAGCAATCCCGTATGAAGCAGCATCTTGCTTCAAGGCACATCTTGCTTCCCCAGGTTGGGAGATTTATGAACATCTGGACTACAGCAGAACAAAGCACCCACTACCAAGGCGATGTGCAGTTCTCACACCCACCCTCTCCTCACTCTTCGCCCTGCTCCTTCACCCTCCAGTTTTGCGTAAGCACAACCCACACCGGGATCGTTAATTTCCTCCCCTCCCCCTCTTCACATTCTCCTTCAAAGCTTATAAATACAGTGGGTAGGGGTGGTTGTACCTCTGGAAGGCTGATGGATTACAAATCCTCCTAGACACCCTATTAAAAAATCAACATTTTTCATCACAGGAAAAAATAAAAATGCAGTGATGGGAAAAACACGTAATTGTTACTGAGCTTTAAAAAAAGGAAAATCATGGCTCACAGTAATGTGAGCATCACTGTTTTCCATTGAAAAGTAGTTACAACATGGAACCTGATCCATAAGATGTTCCATGATTATTTTTTCCCTAACACTTAGATGTCTTACACAGTTCTGGTGCATCCATGCACCTCTGCAGTAGCCAGCAGTGAGGATTTTGCTGGCCATCCCCAGGCTTGCAGAACAGGCATGTGGCAACGAGGAGCAGAAACAAGGGCACGTAGGAGAAAGTTACAACATCCTTTTCTGGCGTGTGGCCATTTATTCTATTTGCCAATACACAGAAGCCATGTAGAAAACTTTTTTGTTTGTACAAAACAGTCCTTGTTCCTCAGAGATCCTTAAGAAGTTGAAGCACAGGTGGGTCACATCACACTCTGGAATATAAAGGATGTCCCCACATACTATGGTTGTTCGTACGGCTCCCTTAGCTCATCAAATACATTTGGTTCAATGCTGAACTTCAGTCATCCCTGAGAAAAACCACTGCAAGGGCGGGAGGGTCCCCAGCGGGGCCGCTGTCTGAGCTTGCTCCTCACAGACAGGCACTGGCAAACGGGACTCTGGTCAACCTCCATCGAGGGGGTCCTTTTTCCCATCATGGCACAAAAGGAGCAGTGTCTCACGGAGCAGAAGACACAGGTCAGAGCTTCAACAAGGTGGGAAGCTGCGCAGGAAGCGTGCGAGTCGTTGTGTGTGCTAGTGAGGATGGGGCTGGTAAAGTGACTGTTGCCTTGAGAAACCAGCTGCTTTAAAAAGAGAGAAGCTTTTGCTGGTGGGTATTGTTTTTTGGTTTTTTGTTTTTTTTGTTTTTTTTTTTTTTTGACAACAAGACTAGAAATTGAGGTTTCAGTCTATTCCCGTTGTAGCTGTACTGATACAGGTGGAGCTATGACAGAAGTATGTTCAGCTGCACCTTGCAGTGAATCAGCCTGGACGTGCCGCTGGCTGGCACTGCCGCAGCTGAATTGGCTAGGTGTGCTTTCCAAATGCGTGTTCCACCAAGGCTGCAATCCCATTTATTTCTACAGATAACAGCACTAATTTAAAAGGGATTTAATCAGGTGACAGCTTTTGCATCTGCTGAAGGTTTCATTAAATTAGCACCGTTAATAGATTTGCATTTTTGGGACCTGTCTGAGGTGCCTGTTTGAACTGACAGAAGCCAGAGATACAATCTCCACCATTACGTTAACGGTGGGATTTTTCAGAGGCTTAAACAGTACCTAAAATTGTAGCTGGAGCCAGGGGGGGATTTGCTAAATGCCCTCCTTGCCCCACTGAAGGATGGAAGGTTGGATGGTCGCCTTTTATATTTAACATCTTAGAAAACCTAAGAGAAACCTGAGAGAATGGTGCTCAAATCTCAGATTCATGGCAGAAGGGTGACACTGATGGATAATGGGAAAAAAAATTTAAAAATTAGTATTTTTTAGTAATCTGCCAGCACCTTAGAATCATAACGGTTGGAAAAGACCTCCAAGATCATCAAGTCCAACCATCAACCCAACACCACTGTGCCCACTAAACGATGTCCCAAAGCACCACACCTACATGTTTTTTGAACACCTCAAGGGATGGGGACTCCACCACTTCTCTGGGCAGCCTGTTCCCATGCTTGATAATCCTTTCAGGAAATAAATTCTTCCTCAGATCCAATCTAAACCTCCACTAGCACAACTTGAGGCCATTTCCTCTTGTCCTGTCCCTTGGTCCTTGGTTGAACAGACCCACCCCCACCCCCAGTTGTAGAGAGCAATGAGGTCTCCCCTCAGCCTCCTTTTCTCCAGGCTCAACAGCCCCAGTTCCCTCAGCCGGGAACTCAGCACACTTGTGCTCCAGACCCTTCCCCAGCTCCGTTGCCCTTCTCTGGACACGCTCCAGCACCTCCATGTCCTTCTTGGAGTGAGGGGCCCAAAACTGAACCCAGCACTCAAGCTGTGGCCTCACCAGTGCCCAGTGCAGGGGGAAGAGAATTTCCCTGGTCCTACTGGCCACACCATTCCTGATCCAGGCCAGGATGCCTTTGGCCTTCTTGGCCACCTGGGCACTCTGCTGACTCATGTTCAGGTGACTATCAACCAACACTCTCTGCTGAGCGGCTCTCCAGCCACTCCTCCCCAAGCCTGTAGCACTGCCCAGGGATTGTTGTGGCCAAGTGCAGAACGCGGCATTTGGCCTTATGGAGACTCATCATGGTCCTGGCCCATAACCCAGTCTGTCCAGATCCCTCTGCAGAGCCTCCCCACCCTCCAGCAGATCCACACTCCCACCCAGCTTGGTGTCCTCTGCAAACTGACTGAGGGTGCCCTTGATCCCCTCACCCAGACCATTGATAAAGGTGTTAAACAGAGCTGGCCCCAGCACTGAGCCTGGGGAACACCACTGGAGACACCGCTGGTGCCTGGGCTCCAGCTGGATGTAACTCCATCCCCACCCCGCTGTGGGCCCGGCCATCGTCCAGTACTTCACCCAGCGCAGTGCACGCCCACCCACGCCGTGAGCCGCCATTTTCTCCAGCAGAACGCTGTGGGAAACGGTGTCAAAGACTTCACTGAAGTCCGGACAGACAACGGCCACAGCCCTTCCCTCATCCCCTGAGCGGGTGGCCATGTTGTAGAAGGAGATCGGGTTGGACAAGCAGGACTCAGCGCTCCTTTGCGGGCGGGACCCCCGGCCCCCCGCGCCCCTCACTCACCGCGGGGGCAGCGGGGCGGCGGCGCGGCCGGCAGGGGGCGCCCTGGCACTGCCTGAGGGCAGCGGTGCGGGTGCTAGTGCGGGTGCGGGTGCGGGTAGGGGGGTGCGGGTAGGGGGGTGCGGGGGCTGTTCCGCGGTCAGCGGCCGCTGTGCGGGGGTCCGGCCAGTGTGGGCTGGAGTCAGGGGCGTTCATCACCGGGGTGGGATGGTTTATTGTGTACCCGCAAAGGAGCAGAGGGACAGCGGGGGCAGGAGGGTGTCTTAGGTTCAACAAGAGCAAGTGCAGAGTCCTTCACCTGGGGAGGAATGACCGCGTGCACCAGCACAGGTTGGGGGTGACCTGCTGGAGAGGAGCTCTGTGGAGGACCTGGGTGTGCTGGGGGACAGCAGTGGCCATGAGCCAGCAGGGTGCCCTGGGGCCAGGAAGGCCAACAGTGTCCTGGGGTGCGTTAAATAGAACGTGGCCAGGAGGTCGAGGGAGGTTCTCCTCCCCCTCTGCTCTGCCCTGGTGAGGCCACATCTGGAGTGTTGTGTCCAATTCTGGGCTCCCCAGTTCCAGAAGGACAGGGATCTCCTGGAGAGAGTCCAGTGGAGGCCACAGAGGTGATGAGGAGCTTGGAGCATCTGCCTTACGAGGAGAGGCTGGGAGAGCTGGGACTGTTCAGCCTGGAGAAGAGCAGCCTGAGAGGGGATCTGATCAATGTCTATAAATATCTGAAATGTGGGGGCCAAATGGATGGGGCTGGGCTCTTTTTGGTGGTGCCCAGTGACAGGACAAGGGGCAATGGGCACAAACTGGAACAGTGGAAGTTCCAGAGAAACTTAAGGAAAGTGGAGTCTCCATCTCTGGAGATGTTCAAACCCACCTGGACACTTTCCTGTGCAACCTGGTGTAGGGAACCTGCTTTGGCAGGGGGGTTGGACTGGATGATCTCCTGAGGTCCCTTCCAACCCCTGCCCCTGCACCTGCCAGAGCCACCAGCATGTCCAAGGCCCATCTCCACCAGCCCAGAGGACACGGGGGCAAAGTGGCAGGCTGGAAGGGACCCTTCCTGGCCTGGGCCCCTCTCAGGTCTGTCCCCAGAGGTCTGGTAGCAACAGGACAAGGGGTAATGGCTTTAAACTAAAATGGAGCAGGTTTAGACTAGATGTAAAGAAGAAATTTTGTACAACAAGGGTGGTGAAGCACTGGCAGAGGTTGCCCAGAGAGGTGGTAGAAGCCCCATCCCTGGAAACATTCATGGTCAGGTTGGACAGGGCTCGGAGCAGCCTGATCTGGTTGAAGATGTCCCTGCTCACTGCAGGGGGGTTGGACTAGATGAGCTTTAAAGGTCCCTTCCCACCCAAACCATTATAGGATCCCATGATTGTCCAGGCATGAAATCCATCTGGATGAGTCAATGCCAGAGCATCTTTTGGACTGAGGGAAGTTACTTCATGGGATGTCCAGGCAAGGAACCAAAAGCAGGGGAATGGAAGGGATGTAGGTCATTTTGGGGAGGGCTAAGTGTGGAGCACAAGTGTGGGAAAATAGATAAGGGGATTAAAAGGCTTGGTCCCAACTAAATCGTTGCCTGGTTGGTACGGTGGCCATACCTTGTGTTGGTCTGGCCATGCCCTGTGCCCAGGCAGCACTGGTTGGAGGCCCTGTGTGTCTGCAGTGGCAGCAACTGGTGAGACTGGAGTGAATGCCAGCAGCTGCAGTGGGACCAGGGGTCACGGGAGCCCGATGTGGAGTGAGTCTGAGTGGGCAAGGGAGTGCCAGCACAGACCCAGCTGGCAAGTGGGTGACGTTGCCTTTGAGCCAAGGGTGTGTGTGAGTGTCCAAGGGTGAGCCCATGGGAGAAGCTGGCTGTCAGAGGGACAAGGGGAGTCTGAGCCGCTGACAGAGAGATTCTGGCCAGCCATTTATGTATTTTACACACATATGTGTATGTGTGCTGTGTATGTCCGTCCACTGGGAACACACATTCAACCTTGCTCCTGCTTGGACCTCACAGCATGGAGCTGTGGCAACCCTGCTTCTCCTGGGCTTTCTGAGCCGATTTCCCCCAACATGTGGGGTGCTACACCCCTGCCTGCTTGCACAGGGCTGCTCAGAGCACTGCTTGTCAGTCACGGGGGAATGGCTTGCTTAGTGCTGGCTGGCAGGAGGTGATGGCTGAAAGTGCTTTTAGCCCTGTGGATGCAGGAAAAGCTTTGCCAGGCTGATCTGGACAGTGGAGGGTCCACAGAGGCTGCCTGTGCGGGGAAGGGGATGGAGCTCAGGCATGCCAGAGCTCTGCTTCCTGCTTGGAGAAGGAAACACCACCTTCCCTGTGCCCCATTTCAAGGCTGGTAGTGGGTAGAAGGGTCTCACAGTGCCAGCTGAAGTCACAAAAGACAAGGCAAGGTGACTTAGAGCACAGGGGATGGCCGGAAGAAAGCAGCAAAGCAAGACAGGAGATTTCTAGTTGATTTTGCCTGTGTTATCTGTACAATCTCACAGAACTCAGGCAGAACAGAATCCACATTAATACGAGGAACTGCCTGGTCTTAATACTCCTTTGCTAACATCAAACTGCCTTTTTACCACTCCTTCTTTCCCAGAGGATTTAGCACAGGGAATCTTTCACTTTCACATGGAAAATTATCTGGAGGGCTTAGTGTCTCCTGGGAAATGAAGAGGGATAAAAGTCCTGAGGGTCTTCTCTGCAACTGCCGTCCCACCAACTGCCAGAGAAAGCAGCCATAACCCACACCTTCCTCCTCCAGCAGGAAGCAGGTGCAGCACCATGGTCCCAGCAATGACATTTTTTCTGGACACCAAGGGAGCAGTCCTAGGGAAAGCAACCTGAGTTTTCTGATCTTGCTCTTGACTCTCATTCTCTGCCTGTGATATTTTTGGTAGCACTGATAAAACTTGACATCATGGATGGGATTTTCATTGACTTGCAAATATTGCCCTGATACTGCAGATTGCCCTGGATTAGCTTCTCTCTTAAGGGAGACAGAGTTGCAAAGTAGAGCTGTTTCCAGAAAGTACAGATGATCAGAATACCAGGCACTGATTGCGTGGGGGCAAAGAGCATCACTTGGTAGAGTATCAGCCTGTTATCACTGATGTGACTTATGTGGCAGTACTTATCTATCTTTGCTTTTCTCCTCGTACAAGCAATTTCTGCAGACAGTCTTGTAGAGGTGAAATGTTAAAGCTGAGCTCATGTACTGCTGACTTTTTGTTTGCCACCATTTCTACAGGTGTCTTGGCCAACTGTGGCAAAGATGTACTAGATGGAGTGGTTGTGAGAGCAGCAGAAGCCGAGGTGGGGAGGCCAGTTTGTTTGTCTCTAATCATAGAATCACAGAGTGGTTTGGGTTGGAAGGGACCTTAAAGCTCATCCAGTTCCAACCCCCCTGCCATGGCAGGGACACCTTCCAGCTCTGTTCCCATTGGCTTCTCCATCTTCCATCCACATTATTCCCTTTACTTCCTCTCTCCTCACACAGAGGAGCCTACAAGAAAGCTGGGGAGGGACTTTTTATAAGGGCAGTTAGTGACAGAACAAGGGGTGATGGCTTTAAACTCAAAGAGGGTAGGTTTAGATGAGATCTGAGGAAGAAATTCTTCACTGTGAGGGTGGTGAGACACTGGCCCAGGTTGCCCAGAGAAGCTGTGGCTGCTCCTCCCTGGAAGTGTTCAAGGCCAGGTTGGATGAGGCTTTGAGCAACCTGGTCTAGTGGAAGGTGTCCCTGCTGATGGCAGGGGGGTTGGAACTGGATGAGCTTTAAGGTCCCTTCCAGCCCAAACCACTCTGTGATTCTATGGAAATGAATGTATCTGGTGGAGCAGATCTGACCAGCTCTGTATCTGTGACAAGCAGCCAGCTTGTTTATGACTTTTAATATGACTTTTGCTCTATTTTTCCTCTCCCCTGGATTTTACTTAGCTGTAGATTTGCTAATGCTTCCTTGTGCTTTAGAAGTTGCCGTGGGATGAAGGTGGGTAGATGAGGCACTTGGGGCTTGTCAATAAGCACATTAGCTTAATGCATCTGAAACACCTGGCCACGTCAGTGCTGTCGTTGAGTGCCCAGCTTTAGTTTCCAGAATTAATCCCTTATAGAAGGAGGAGGCTGCTTTTATACCTCTTGGAGCGCTTGCCTTGAAGATGTGCACTGTTGTAAATGCGTTACAGAACTGCCACCAGGGTCAGCAGGTTCAGGTGAATTAATTCTTAATACAGACCAGCTGCAAGCAGAGACGAGGACATCCCGTGCTGAACTCTCCTGGCCCAGAGGGATGAGCGCTTTCCCCAGTCACCCAGCCAGGAAGCCCAGAAACCTGTATTTAAAAACAGGAAAAGAAACAAAGAAAGAAAAGCCCCAGGAGCCTTGTTCTGGGGAACACAGTGGCAAAGCTCACAGCTTCACAGCTGCTTTATTCCGTGACACAAAGGGTCACACCTGTCTGCTCCACTTGAAAAGGTGGGAGCAGACAGGTGGGAAAGTTTGTGCAGAAGGATAGCAGAGCATAAATCAGAATATTCATCACAAACACCCACAGCTTTGCTCCCACCAACTTCATGTGTACTGAGAAATGCGGGTCTTCTCTTGTAGCTCTGCTCTTAGATTGCACTTCCCCTCCGAGGAGAACAGGACTTACATTTTTTTATTCTTTTTCCATCTCTTGTTTAACATCCACTTCTAATGCTCTGCTTCCTGAACTCTAAGCATCCCTAATCCCTTTCCTGCACTCTGATCCACAGTCAATTTAAAAAACAATCAGAAGCGCTGAGAGATACGAATGTAATTGTGGCTCAACCCCGTCAGTGAATGTTTGGTTCAGGTTTAGAGCTGGTGATGATGACAAAAATCTTGCTGTCCGGGCCAGGAGTCTCTGGTGAAAATCCAGCAGTAAACATGCCACGTGAGGCAAGCATTTGACATCTGCAAACGGGTGCCATCTGTTTCTTCTTTTAAGAGTATTAGTCATCTAAGAAAGGAAAATAGATGCATGAAACTTGGTCTGAGGTCAGAAGAGTGTGAGTGAGATCAGGGTTTTGATTGCCAAGTAAAATGGTGCATAGATTCACACCCCCCACCCCACTCCACTGACGGGTTTTTTTTTCGAGTGGAGGAGAGACACATGCAATAGACACAAAATTGTGCCACCTGGATTTGGGGGAAGTCTGGATGCAGAGGCAGTGATACAGCCCAGGCACCTTTTCATGGCTAGACCAAAGCCTGTTCTAAATGAGGAACTGAGTAACCTCACAAGCCAGGACATTTGACTCAAACTTTTGCAATTCTACTTCTGCTCCCACCCCCAACCAACTCATCGCTGGGCGAGGAGCAGCTCATGGCTTCTCTTCATGACATACTTTACTGCTGACTAGGAAAGCCTGTTCATCTCCTTGGGCAGTGGATGATGACTTGGTGTGCTCATCTCTCCTCTTCCCCACCTCCTGGTGTTGCTTCAGGCCCCTCAGTTGCCACCAGAGCTTCAGCACTGCTTGTCTCCCCTGCAATCCTACCTGGCTCTGGCTTACCCAGAGTTTGGGACTGACTTCCCTGTCTCCGTTCTTCAGTGTTACAACAGCACTTTTCACAGTTTAACAAAATCTCTTTATAATAAATAAGAGGACTTTTTATATAAGAGGACTCCTGTCCTCTAGGACAAGAGGAAATGGCCTCAAGTTGCACCAAGGGCAGTTGAGATTGGATGTGAGGAAAAATTTCTTTGCTGAAAGGGTTCTGAGGCATTGGAAGGGGTTGCCCAGGGCAGTGGTGGAGTCCCCATCTCTGGAGGGATTGAAGAGTTGTGTAGACACAGCGCTAAGGGACATGGGTCAGTGAGGGACTTGTCAGTGTTGGTTTCATGATTGGACTCGATGATCTTAGAGGTCTTTTCCAGTCGAGGCAACTCTGTGATTCTGTGCTAATTTAAAGGCTTTGCATCACGTAATTCTGCAGCGCTCTTGGTGCAAGATCGATGGCTGTAGAGGAGCACCAGCCTTGCTGTAGGCACTAACTACTGACGTGGCAGCTTGGAGAGGCTTTGCTGAGCTGTGGGCTGTTGCGGCGGGGCTGCTGCTGGTCCTCGGGCAGACTCTGGCACGTTTATAGTACAGGACAGTGTCCTGTAGCCGTGGCATCTCCTTAACAGCGAGGAAGAAGGGATTTGTTGTGCGATTTGCTTTGCTGTCTTTGTGAATTTGCTGATGCTCACCATCTTTCATGGGAGCATCTTTCTGGATTTTGATGCAGGTTGTAGCAGCTTTTAAAGCTGCAGCTCCTGGAGTGAAGAAATTAGATTCAAACCTCTGATTTCATGTGAAAATAAACAACTGCAAATGCCCTTGATGGTGGTAAGCTCTAAAAAATGAATGAAACCATCACAAAATGTAATCAACTCATTTGGGATTTTTGTCAGACAAAGCAGCCCATGTGGGGCATGGCAGGTTGAAGAGTACGGAACCAGCCGTGCTGTGCAGAGACAAGCCAAGGCTGAGGAGGGGGGGGAATGCCAGTGGTACTGAAATATTAGTAACAACATTAGACATGTAAATAAAAGTGCAAATTAGTGTCAGCTTAGTGGCAAATGTGGCTGGCAGCTTGGCTGCAGTGACTGTGGGGTGATGGAGTTAAGACCCAGAGTGAGCAGCAGGTTTAGGACGCAGCTCTAAGAGAAGGCAAACCACATCTGAGCAGCCCCAGTGCCTGCTCTGGCAAAGTGGCTGGTTCTGTGGGCGAAGGGATGTCGCATATCTGGACTTCAGTGAGACGACTGGATATAAGGAAGAAATTTTTTACAATGAGGGTGGTGAAACACTGGCACAGGTTGCCCAGAGAGGTGATAGAAGCCCCAACCCTACAAACCTTCAAGGTCAGGTTGGATGGGGCTCTGAGCAACCTGATCTGGTTGAAGATGTCTCTGCTCACTGCAGGGGGGTTGGACTGGATGACTTTTAAAGGTCCCTTCCCACCCAAACCATCCTGTGACTCTGTGATGCTGTGACTCTGTCAGCAGATCTCAGTCACAGGAGTTACCCTGGTGTAGATGGTAGGGAAGGAGGTTCTTCTCGTCCGTTAGATAAAACTGTGTAGCCTGCAAGTGTCATACCTTCATGAAGCTGATACTATGGAAGAATTTGTACTTTTATAACCCAAATTAAGGACCTTTAACTATGGAAAATATTAATCACATTGATACAAATTATCATTAAATTACCATAGCTTTCCTTTTTGCTGCAAGGCATTTAATAATTCATATAAAAAGTGTGGCACCACGTATTTGTTACTTGGTTTTGGGTCTGATTTTGGACTCCACATCCACTTTTGGATTTGAACTTTTATTAACATCCGTGTCATTTAGTGGTGCTTTGAAAAATAAAACATTTCTGTTTTGCAGTTTATGATTAATTGGGAATGTTATCAATCATTCACCTTACTTATGATGCTTAGAGGTTGAATATAAAAATAGACCAGTTCTTATTTGTTGAGAGGATAGTGGAGAGAATGCAAATGGTTAGTGATAGTAGGGCTTGTAGAAACCTAAATAATTCCTTGTATGATTTTTCTTTTGAGTGATTTACTCCCAAGGCAGAAGAACTGGGATTCATGGCTACAACCTGTTCATGCAACCTGCTGTAAACAATGCTGGCTTATCTGACATGAGGAGTGGTGTAATAATGTGACTCTATATTAAAAAAAAATTAAAAAGTTTTTTTTAAAAGAGTCTAAAGGTTGGGATCTAAGGTGGGTAAATAATAAAGCCAACACGCTGATGAAAGTCATGTTTCTTTTCACTGGAGGATCAAAGGATAATGTAAAGTTTCATGTTAAACAAGACAGAGAGCTTTGCTGAAGAGAGAATTACCTTGGCCCCACTGTATGCAGTAATGATATGGTACAAGAAGGAACACGGGATTATAAAAGAACAAACTCTGTGAGCTCTGATTTTAGACTGGGGAGCAGAATCAGAACCTCCCATTAACACAGGCATGTGGGACTTTCTTTTGAAGCTCCATGCAAGTCCCACATTGTATGTAGCCCTCGCATATTCGTTAAGTACAATGAGCAATTACGGATTAAAAGCTGCTGGTGTCTCACTTCAATCAGGCAAGTGCTTTCAGGGGAGAAGAGGGAAGGGATTTTGATAAAGAGAGGTTTTCAGGCTGCGAGTTTAAATGGAAAGAGGGAACTCTGATGTGTTGACACCAAGGGTACATTTGCAGGTCCCCTGCAAAGCCTCTCCACTTACAATAGGTCCCATCTCCTAAAGCAGCTGTGGCAGTGGCAGCTCTTTTGCACAGCTCTTATTTCTCTGAATCGGATGACAACTGTGGGCAGTATCATGAATTCCTTGAGCTGTGAAATAATAAAGCTCTCTGTCGCCAGTGAAATTAGTTTGACTCCTGCTGCTGTTGCTGTGCTTTTTTTTTCTCCCTCTTTTTACAGGGTAAGGCATATTCTGCCACCAGTCAGGCTGCACACTACTTGTCTTTGCGTGGCTGAAGCAATTTAAACCTGGATATAGTGACTTGACCTGAAGACTTAAGGACAAGACCCAGCTCCTACCTGTCCACAGTGACTTGTTGGTTCAGGTTTGCCTAGAACATATCCCAAAGACAACTTTGACTCAGAGAATGTCTGAAAGGTCTGGAGAGGAGGAGTAGTCAATAAAGAAATAATTTTTTTCTGCTAAATTGGACTAGGAAAGTCTTTTAGGGAGCAATTTGATGCCAAGAAGCCTTGTTAATGCTTTGCTAATTTTGCTCAGGTACTACCAGCAAGGCCACACTGTACTTGTGTATTAAGGTGCCATTATGTATAAAACAACAATGCAAATCATCAGGGCTGCATCAGGGATGACTCATCCTTCTGATACTTTGTGAGCATCGTGACATCTCTACATGCAAATTGTTACCATCATCCTCGTGTTTGAAGGTGTGTGTGGCTCACACAGAGCCGTGGACACAGACCCTGCTCCGTGATACTCTGGTGTGGGTGTAGCTGAAATGGTCGCTCACGCTGAGAGCTTTGCTGTCTGCCTGAGGATCGTTTTATGCTCAAATCAAAAATGCCAGGACTGGTAAAAAAGCGGTGTTGTATCTTTGCATTCAGATAGCGAAGAGCTGGATGTAACTCTGCGTGAGTTCCGTACTTAGGCCTGACCTGCTTTTCTCCAGCAGCCAGGTGGGTGTTGCTATTGAGGGTTCTGCCCTGACCCTGCCAAACTGCCATCTGCCAGGGAGCCTAAAGCACTAACCTGAATCCAGCTGATGGTCTCACGGATAAGATCCAAAGCTCTTCAAAGCCCACACTCAGTGCTCTGAATACGTGGATGCAAATATGGTTGGATACCCTGGATGGATATGGATTTCTAGCTCATCCAGGACACCCACAAATATTTGCATGCACGTATTCAGAGCAGGCAAACATTTGTGGATACCTTGGATAAGCAAGAAGCCCTGGAGGTTGAGAGGATTGTAAACCTCATCTATCTACCTTCCACAACCACCGATGATTACCAGAGTAATTACTCCATGGCACGTGATGGAGAAGAAGCAGTTCACCCCTCACTACCAATGCTCTGCCTGCAAACTGGCTAGAGTGGGGCAATGGATGGAGGTGCTGCCCTCCAAATGGCAGGAGACATCCACTGCTGCTGTGGACAGTAAGGAGCCCCACGCTGCCCAAGTTCATGACCTACTGACTATTGTGACTACGTATATTTATCCATTTCTAGCAGATGACACCACTAACACATCTTTAAATCAAAACTGTGGAGCTGTCCCTTGACCGCCCTTCATCTCTGATCTGCAGGTTGGAAGCTGCTCAGGGCAGCTGTTGTTTCTTACTGTGAACATTTTCGCAGCTTTAGCTGAAAGGAATCTTGCTCTCACCGTGGCCACTTGCCAAACTGGCACTGGTGCCGGCCTGTTTGAAGGCAGCGCATCTCTCTCCAGACACAGCTACACAAACAGCAAGGCAGTTTGGATCTCCTCAGATCTCCAGGGCTGTGGCTCGTCTCCAACTGCACTGGGGAAGCCTGGTGGCACGGTATTTCTTGGAAGGAATTCTTTTAATTACAATTGCCTGCAATGTCTTTCTTGACCTGTTGGTTAGTTGTGTTGACTTACTCACCTTTTGCCCCACTGAGCAAAAGCCCTTGATGTTTTATTGTCAGGGATCCCTGGTCAGAAGGGCAGTGATCTGCCTGCTCCCACGTAAGCCGAGTGACAACTGCTGTGTGTGGGCTGTTGATCTTCTCTAACTGCTGCCGCGTCAGCAATCCCATTAGGCTGTCTGAGATGACGGTTTGAGACTTTGTAATCCCGGCAAATTCCCCCCTCACCTGAACCCTTTGCGTTCATGCTTTGGATTTACTGACCTTCTGTGAAGATCTTTCAGAGGATAAAAGCAGCATTAATGGTTTGAGGGTTTCAGACCTCAGTGAAGGCATCACCTGCCAATGATCTCTAAGAATCCAGTTTAGCAAGAGCCCTACTGCTCAGAGCTGTTAGGTCTGGTGGCCCTCAACATCACAGCTTGTCAAGGGGCTCACTAGTACGAGACTATGCATTAGAAGAAAACTAGAAGAGAGAATTATTCTGTAATACTCATTGCTTCCAAACTCTTCTAAATTGTGCTGAGATGGAGGGACCTGCATCAATGATGTGCCAGAGAACTTGCTATAGAAAAGACTGTAAACCACTCAACTTCACTGAAAATCCATCTGAGCTGGGACAAGCCCATGTCTTCAGGAGCTGCAGTTGCTCCCGCAGGATGATGAAACCACGGCGGTCAAACAGTATTAGCATCTGCACCTTGCCCATCATCCCAGAATATCCAGGCTTCCAGGACATTAAGGTTTGTATGCAAATACTCTCTTTGCAATGTAAGATAACTACTACCTATTCTTCTGTTACAGTAATTCCCCTACTTCCTGGTGAGATGATAGTTGATATGTTAATAAGTTTTGGGCCGTGTTTTGGTATAGAAAAGTTTAACTTGAAAGACTTTTATTCTGCTACATTCAGTTGATTATTAATTTTTAAACCATTTTTTAAAAGTTTGAGGTAGGAAGGAGGGACTACTTTTTAGTCAAGTTGTAATGTTCTTCAATTACTAACTTATTCCAAAAGTGCAGCCACTGTCGGCAGGATCATTAGATGTGCTGGATTCCTTCCAGAGTGAAGTGCGATGGAATAGTGAGAGATCAAAAACTTGATTGCTTTTCAGTTTACATGGCATGTCCAACCCACTATTTCTCATTTGTGCTCAATGTTTTTCATTCATTACTAGTAGGCAACATGCCAGATGCTGATGATGGAGTGCCCTACTGAGACATTGCTGGGCTCTGAAACCAGATTTGTGGCTGGACCCTTAGCAAGTATCTAGACTTAATTAGAGATTGTCAAAAACTGCATGAATTATGGCTTTTTTTAATACCAAAGGCATTGTCAGGCATAATAAATGATTGCAATATGTTCCATGATCCCACTGTGGCTGTCATCTACATACAGCATAGTCTTTCTTTTTATTGATTTGAAACAGTAATATAATAGAAAACATTTATTCCTTCAAGCTGAACTGCTGAGGCTTTTCAAAGAAAAAGCCATGATCCAGTCTAACTTGGTGTACAGAAACCAGCTGTTGCTCCTGGTACTTGAGACAGGCTGGGGTGTCTTGGAATAGCTGTGAGAAAGGTGAAAATGGCAGAGCAGTAACTTTGAAAACCCAGGGGACATTTAACTGTGGACACGGAGAAGCAACCTTTTACATGGTGAATTTATAGCAGAATTTTCTCTCGCAGTCAATAAAACAACTCACAGCATGGATGTTCCTCTGAAATCAACCTAAAGACACCCACTGATGTAAACAGGGGCTGGATCAGGTCTTTCTTGGACTATTCACCTAACTCAAGTATTTGGCTGGCTAGAAAGGAGATAGGCATCCTGTGATGGGAAAGGAGGAGAAAACTCCCTGCACATCTATGATATGCTGTGGAGTACCAATAATAAACATCATCATTTTAAGGGGTAGAAATACATTGTATGTGAAAGTTGAAATTCTTGCAATAATAAACTGCAGTTCAGAGCAGAGTTACCTGGGAGTGAGGAAAGAGAAAAAAAAGAAAAAAGTCTCTTACAAGTGGGATTTGGTTTTACCATGGGAAACAGCAGCTTCAGGCTAATGAGATTTGAAAAGGTTAAACCTGAAGTTCTGTTAATACAGAGAGGTGAGAAATTCTTTCAGAAAATTAGATTTTCAGAGAGGCTACACAAAATTGTGGCTTTACATCAGAGTCAGTGGGAGGTACAAATGTGCAGCATGGTTTAACCTCAGCCCAATGGACTTCTGTTCCAGAGAGGGATTGGTACCAAACTGCTAGGTCTTCAGGGAATTTGGGCTAAGAACCTAAACCTTCCCCAGCAGCTGTTTACTGCGTGGAACTATGTACTTAAGATCCTTTTGCTACCTCATCCAGCATATTTTAATTCAGATTTCCTTCTCCCTTCTGCCTCCAATCCTGACTCTCCCTCCTCCTCCTATTTTAAATAGTTATCAAGAAATTATTCGGCAACTCCAGCCTTCAACCAGCTTTTCCAGGATCTGGACAGAGGAAAGAGCTCCTCATCACAGTTGAATAATTTTCCAAACAGAGCTTCGTTAGTCCATTGCTTGGGGAGCTCATCAAGAGGCTACTTGAAAGGCCACCTGACACCCAGCAGTGGCTTCCAGGATAAACCACTGCAAGAGTATTTCAACGAGAGGCTGATGGAGCTCAGGAACTATGAAAGTAAGAGGTCTAACAGGAAGACAAAAGTATTTGCTGATCAGAACCAGAAGCCCTTCCCCACCCGCAGAGGATGTCGGCGCAGAAGCAGTTGTGCTGCTGTGGTAGTGACGGGGCATGGCAAGGAGAGTGAGGAGCCCAGCAGCTCAGCAAATCAAGACAACAAAAAAGGGATCGAACGGAATGATCAAGAGGAAACCCAGAATGTCCTGGACCTCTGCAAGGGTGACCTCTTGGACATTTGGACAATGCACATCGTTGCTCCCCTAGAAGCATTGGTGCAAAAAAAATGATACTGGAGCTGGTTACAGCTTTTCCTGCAGTCCTGGAAACCAGCAAGAATTGTTCCTGTTCAGTACCATTCTGACTTAAGTAGTTCATGTATGTGACACAGAAATGTGGGAGAAAATGTTCTCTCATTCAGTGTTCTTGACTGACATTGCATATATTTGTTTTCAATTATTTTCTGCAAAGAATCAGTATAATTGAGACATAGTTGTGAGTTATTACATACAGAGAGCAGTGTTCTAAGTACATGCACATATTACATCAATTAAGTTGCTGTAAAAAAGGTGATTAGTGTCAGAGGAGCAGCTTGGTTTCCTATTGTGCAGTTGGTATTAGCTAATCTGAGGACTATTGTGTTCTGCCTAGTTACTTTGCTTGTTTTAAGCCCCTTGGTTTTTATCATGTCACTTTGGCCTGGCTCGTTTATGGTGATGTTTTGCACAGATGCAAATAGTTGATGAGAAATGGTTGATTTTTCACTCGTTGCCACATGTAATCACCAGGTGGATCATTGTAATCATCTGATGCATGAAGAAGCAAACACAGACATAAGTTTTACTTTCAAATATGATCAGCTGCTATGGTTTCATTGCAGACTCACAAACCTTTGACTTAAAAAGCAAGGGCAAAGAGGAAAAAATGCAAGACTTAAGTGAGAGTTATGGAAGTATGAAGGAAGGCTCCTTCCCTCTTTCCTGCTGTAAATATGAGAATAACATAGCAAATTCTTAATGTAATCTGAACCTCACATTGTTTATTGTATTTTAGTGTTTGTCATGGTCATCTAAGTAGACAGTATCAGTTGCAGCTGAATCTTTTTATTATGTGAAATGTCAATGTTTAATTCCACCGTACACTGATGGAATATCAGACCCAAAGCAGGACAAGTATTTTGAGGTTCCAGAAAGAACTGCTGCTGCTTGTGGTACATTGGCAATAAATTCCTCATTACAGTGTTGGTTTGAGTTGATGTGTCTTTGCTTTCAGACTTGTTTTAATGTGAGTTAACAAGTAAGTGATGCCCCTGGCTAGAACTCATCCCTTCCAGGGCTGGCTTCTCTTCATCACTTTGGCCTCCCTCTTGCTCCATTTCTTCAGCTCCCGTGAAACTTGCCCCAAGGTGTGTCTTGTCCCTTCCACAGTTCATACTTTCCTTCTTCCCAATACTCACCTATTTGCAGAAATATTTATTCTACTGCACTGCCTCATATTTCTGTCTTTGCTTTCCTCTTCCCTCACTTTTTTGGATAGCTGAAGTCAGAGTGTGTGAGTGAATATGTGCGGGGAGGAGAGGGCAGATTAAGGATCTCTCACATCCCTCCTGCCAGTCGCCTCAGGAAACCACTAGGAGTTTCCCCCAAAAAAGGGAAAGGAAACAGATAAGACTCATTCCACATCCCTTCCCCAATCCTGGGATCAGTAAGATCTAAGGGAACTGAGATGGGAACTGAGAGCTCTGAGTCCTTTGTGTGTGGGAGAGAGCATTATACACTTAGGCTAAATGAATTTTTCAGAGTTCACAATTGCCTTGCTGCTGCACATGGAGGGGAGCAGCCAATTAGGTGAGATTTTCCCTGAAGGAAAAGATTTTTTTTTTTTAATATTTAAATTAAAGTCTGAAACACATAATGTATTAGTGGATGCCATAGAGGGGATGCATCTGGTTTTCATTGTAAATCTGCCAGAGGTTAGTTTCTCCTCTTGGAGTGAATGTATAATAATAACATAGTATTATGTGAGGGCATAATAATAACAGTGCATAAGGACATAGGAACAATATTAACAGAACACAGGCACCCTTGGATGTGTGCTTTTGAAGTTTAGTTTTGCAAGTCATTTCCTACCTACAGGCTTTTTTAAAAAGGCAAACTGCCTGCCTTCCTGCTTCTGATATTTTAATCATTATCACACTGCAATGACCCCAGATTAGGAAATCTGGAACATCCTGAGCCTCTCTGCAGACCTCTGCCATGTAAGCTAACAGAGGTACATGGAGCCTTGCACTGTTAGGGTGCTACTGATGTTTGCTGACAGCAGTGGAACAAACTTTCCTTTAATAAAGAAAAAAATTAGCAGTGATAAACTGTAATTAAAAAAAATAGAAAATCAGGTAAAATTTACCCAAGTGTCTGTGAATGGGCTATTCAAGCTGCTCAGCATCTGTGGCAGAGTTACTCTTCTCCACTCAGGACAATCAGAGCACCAATTTTAATAGGCCCTATTTTAATTTTATTTTTTACTTTTACTGTATACCAAATATAAAATAGAATTACAAAACCCAACAAATTAGACTCTGACTTGTCAGAAAGTCATATTGTCTCCTCCTCTGGAAGCACCCCATAGACCTGAAATTGCACAGTCAGGCCCATTTATGGTATTTTTCATCTGTAAAGCACCCTGAGGGATTTAAAAAGTTGACATGCTTTTTTTTTCAAATTGGATTTCCTTCAAAATAGTGCAGTGACTTTGCTCTGAGAAGCTGCACATCTCATGCCAGAGACAGAGGAAAAGTCCAAGGAAGATTGCATTTCCCAAGAGGGAACGTAGCTAGATGTTGCTGTACAGAAAGGACATCAAGTTACAGAGAGAACAGAACCACCAAGAACTGTTAGAGATGGAATAAAATTTCATGTCACATCCTCTCAGATTGTTAAAATCTTGTGAAAAATGGCTTGGGTTTGTTTGGAAGGTGATAATATCCACGACCTGAATTTATCTAGTCTATTACCTTAGGTTTTACTGAGTTTTAGCTGTTGGATGTAGCTGCTGCTTTCATGCAGATAATCTGTTTTCACAATGTACTTTCGTGAAACTTGATGCAAACACTGTTTGCCATTAGCAGTCTCATAAAAATATTCTTTATGCCTCTTTGAAAAATGGTTCTTTCTCCTCTTAAAGAAAAAGCACTGCTCCACTTTCCCCTTGGTGATTTTGCAGCTCCTCTTTGTCTTTGTTTCAGACCTTTCTGTACAGAATACTGAAGAGCACACCAGGTTGGTCGTTGTTGTTTTTCTTCTCTAAACACTTTATCTCTGCCTAATTGGAACGTAGGCAAAGTCCTCTGTAGGGCCTCATAAATCAGACAGTGCTCAACTTAAAAAAAAATAGTCCATGTCTTCTGAAGCCTGCATCCCTACTAGTGATTTTTTTTTCCTTGAACTTATTTTTACGGTCATAAAAGAGCTGTGTTGGCTGGCGGTTTGCAGTGCAGAGGAAGGCTGGGGACATGAGGATGGAAGGCAGAGGAAACCCAACCTGCTCTCACATGAGAACCTCCACAAAGTGAGATACAACCTCAGTTTGGGTTTCAGGTCCCTCAATCTCTGTGAAGATGGGATGGGCCAGAAAATACAGAAGACAGTAATATTAAAACTTATGAAGCCACAAAGACAACTAGCAAGATATGGGCTGCATCCCACTCTCACTGTAGTCATCCTCAAGAACTTGAGGAAGCTCTATTTGATTTTATGCCTCATTAAAGCAAAACATATAGTTTTCATGTATTTAAATTAAGGAATTTATTAAAAAAAAACCAAAGCCAAAAAAACAATCAAAACAGTGGTTTGATCTAGATACAGCAGCACTGTGACATTACTAGGACATTATGTACGAAGAATCCAAGCAGCCATAGAACACAGAAGCCTTTATCTTCAGTAACAATCTCAAAATGAAACTAGCTTCATCAAACAATGTTAAAGATCTCCCTGGAAAGAGAAACAAAACCAAACAGACCCTCCCCACCCCTAACCCTTTGGATACTAGAATGATATTTTTTTTGTACAATACCAACAGCCACTAGCTCTTCTAATTGAGAACACTTGCTTTAATTTATTACAAAAATGATCTGTTGACTCAGTTATGAAAGACAACTTTTAACATTGCTTTAGAAGTGTCTACTCCTCTTACAGGCTATAGTATTAGAAGTGCTTAAAAACATTTAGTCCAGGATATGCTCTTGAAATTCAATCAGAAGGATATTCTGTGTGTGTTTATATACCAAATATGATCTTTGATTTTTAAAGTAGGTGAAAAGACTAACCCTAATATGAAACTCCATTTTTACAATTTAATTATTAGTTGGATATGGGCAACCACATGATAGTTCATGAAATCTTTAGGTCTATCTACATTGCTCAGAAACACAAAATAAAGTTTTTACAACTTTCACCTTCAAAAGGCTAAAATGTTAAGTCTTCGAGAAGAGTGTCCAGTGTTTAAAAGAAATGCAATTAAGGGAGATAGCATTCAATACACATGAAATAACTCATTTCGGCTTGCTAATAAACATATTTAACAGCTGTGTGGGGTGATGAGAAAGGAAAATACATTTTGTCATCCAGCCACTACCTGTGACGTTTCTTCTGTGGGAGTGAATCTTCTCTACAGGACTGCTGATTCTCCAGAAAACCTGGAGTTCCCCTTTGGAGCCCATCAATCCCAGGCATGTGGTCACCTGTTTTGTTTGTTTCCACAAGCTGACCCAATATTTGCATCTTTGTGACTTCACACAGCATCTCACTTAATTGGTACCTAGGGATTTGTTTGCAGGCTTGGCCAAAAAAGTCGAACCAATGACTGTTGTTTTGTTCCCTTCCTCATGAATATTTATTTCCAATATAAGAAAAAGAGGAAGTGTTTGTGTGAATGCCACAATTACTAGCTAGCTTTTAAATAAGAAATGAATACTTCAACATTTGCACTGTCATCTCATCTGTTGGAGATGTCTTTACAGACGTGCAGTGCGTTCTGTTTCAGTATCTCTAAGTATCAGAACTAAGACAAATCAATAATAAAAAAGCCCTAATTTGCAAGAGTCATCTCCCTAGTCATGTAAAAAAGAGCAGCTATAGTAAGCCTATTTCACTTAAATAATAATAGAAAGAGTTGATATTGATCTGTTTTATGCACAGACTCCAAAGTGCTTTCGATTGATAGACAGAGAGCATCCCTCCATGTTTAGAAACAAAATTGCACAGAGGTTTGCCCAAGGCAGTGAAGAAAAACATGGGCAGAATAGGAATACAAACCACCACTTCTGGCTCCAGTACATAAACCAAGGAGAAAACATCTGTGCCAGCAGTACTATTCCTTTTAGTGAATAGGCAACAGTCTGTTTAAAATTGTTTCTTTCCTAAAGCCAATTTGTCATACACTAGCTTAGCTGATCCAACGGCAGCAGCTTGTATTTGTATTATCACAGAGACATCTGGGGGAGGTGAGCGGATCATGCTGAAGCGTACTGCTGGCTTTCACCTTCTTTGGTGCTTTCCCTAAAGGAAATAATCTGCAAGATTCTCAGAACCAATTTCTTTTCTCTTTTCTTTTTGTAGTTAAGGACAGAAAGTTATTACCAGCCAGCACTGCATAAACAATATTATTTAGTATAAAAAGAGATTGTGTCCTGCCCAGCACACAGAAGTGAAGAATTATTTTAAAATTATGCCATTTTTCTCTCAGCTTTAGCAGGGAGGTGTTAGTCATTATTATTCTTACTCTAAATAATTAGTAGTATTTTAAATTGCACATCATATTTGTGGAAGGCTTGACAGAGACAACTCTGGAATCTTCTGTTTTCCATGGGGCCATTGAACATCCCGATTCTCCCAACCTTCACTGCCAGGTGAATCTCTCCACAGCCTGAGACAGACTAGGACCATCCTCAGGCAGGAGAGCCTTTATGTCTGGACTTCCAGAGCTCCTGCAGGCCACTTTGTGCTTCATGGTACACACATGAAGGAAGATGGTCTACATCCCAAGGGACAGACTAACCCAAGGGTGTTCTTTCAAAGGAAAGTCCATTTTTTTCAAAGATTGAATGGGAAATGCCTAGAAATGCCTGATGAAGGAGCTCCTCTGCACTGAGAGACTTAACAAGCAGGTATTACAAATAGGAATTGAAAAAGAAAACAATCACAACTAACTGTGGGGCAGAGGTTAAAACACCCATATCTTGTCCACAATGAAGTCAGGTCCTGCAGTCACCTGTTCCATGGATGTCCCTAAGAAGAAGCAGCTGTGCTATAAGGGTGTGAATTTATTGCTTTTCCAGAAAAACCTACGTAGGGAACTCCTGACTGAGGCTCAGGTACATGGGAACAGAGACCTGTGTGATTGATGCAGACTGAGTGGATACCTACTTGCCTCGTCAAACTGTTCCATCTGACCCTCATAGACATGATGCTGTCTTTGAGCCATGGACCAGACCCCATGCCTGATATGACCTGGTGTGTGCAGTCTCCAGGTTACTTGAAAAACTGCAAGTAACATGATGAACCAAGGGAAAACGTGCTGCAACGTGTGATAACAACTGCCATTGGACACTTACTGAAGACACACACATTATGGTAGCTTTCACACTGTCCTCCAGAGCTCACAGCTTGTCTGTCTTCCTTGACCTGCCCATGGTTTTATTAGTATTGCAGATTGGTTTCCCAGTTTTCTTTTTAGCTGAGGCATCTTGCAGAAGAAGATCAAAAGCAACTGGATTTGAAATGTGAGGGTTTGACAGATGAAGCAAAGAATTCAATCTGGATCCTGAGGTCTGATTGAATGACAGTAAGAACTAGTGTCTTCAAATCAGATGCTTTACTGGGTCAGCCAACTCTGATTGCCTACTGCTGATGGCACTCTTAGCCATAGTTTCTGGGCATGACTGCAAACTGAGATGGTATCATGCTGTTCTTATGGATAGGTGGTATTGTCCCCAAACTGCCAGTTACCAGGCATCCCTAATCAGTAGGGCCAGATAAATGCTGTGATATTGAATTCTGCAGCTCCCTAATGCTCAGTTTGATCTCCAGCACCTGTTTGGTTTGATTATCTTCACACCTTTCCGAGATTCACAAGCAGGTTTTTGTTCACTCCATCTGAGTCATGGCCATTCTTGTAAAAAAATCTATTTTTAGATAATCTAGGTCAAGAGTGTGCACATAAAAGTTTATTATTTGTTTGGATTTTTTTTCCCTTCATTATCGCTTTGTTGAAAAAAGCCTCTCATCCCACCAGAGAACAGGAAAAAATGTTACAAGACTGAAGTGAACCTTGAGACACTATAGAAAATGAATAGCAAACATCTGAATCAGAAAAGCCTGTAAACTAATTAGTGTTCATCAGACTACTCAGGAAAGATCTGAAAATAAAACATGTGCTTGTGCAATTTCGGGTCAGATTGCAAAAGATTTATGATTCTTAGAAAGAGCCCAATTAGCTCATCTGGCTATTTAAAACAAGAATACAGAGCTGAACCTATGCATTTTTTTGAAAGGTTTTGTATTCTAATTGGAAAGAAGACACAGAGAATTAATCAGTCTGGAAAGCTATTAAAGAACTACTCCTTTCTGCTCCTTTGTTATGTGCAAACTCACCTCAAGAACTATTCACTTTGAATCAAAATACTAAAAAAATCCCCTTGCAAATGCTCTCTAAGGTTGTGTGATGAAACTGTAAGTCTTTTTTTATTTCAGAGTTCCTGAACACCGACGGCTTCCAGTGTTTTTACGGTGCCAAGTGCCTGTGGAGGCCTGGCTATGCAGGGCACTGCCTCGGCAGGGCTTCAGCCTGAGTTCTGGGCTCAGACTGCACCTGGCCACACAGTGGAAGTGAGAGGACTGTGGTCCTACTCCAGTCTTGAGTGCAAGGTAAGCCCAATACTGAAATTAAAAAAAAAAAGAAAGAAGTAATAAAAAAGCAAATCCTGCAGGTTGTGTTGTTGTAGGCAAACCCTGACTAGAAGATTCCTAGGACTGATCATTATCATTAGTGATGGACTATATCTGTTAAGTCATTTGGGGCTTGGATCCTGAAAGATTACAACAGTTCTGCTGCCACAGCATCATAATACTGTTTAAAGTTTGTCAGACAGGATAGCAACACCAGCAGGATGTGGCATGAAATCTCCCTCAACTGGTCTTGTTCTCTGTCTCTTTCCTTACTCACTCACTGTTCCCAAGGGGCTGGGATCCAGAGGGACTTCATCCCAGGCCTGATGCTTCAAGTGCACTTCCATCATGAGGATTCAGGATATCTAACCCTAGCATAATGTCCTCCAAGTATCAGAACTTACTGAATGCATCTCTTGTCATTGGAGGACTTTGCACCATCCCTGTGTCTCCACTGCTAGAGTCCCAGAGGTGCTGATTAAGGAACCATCTCAGCTGAAAGAGCAGGAGAAGGCACATTTGCTGTCATTCACTGTTGTCTTATAAAAAAGTCATCCACCACTAGTTAAGGCTAATAGCATCTAAGAGGTATAAGGCCATCTACAATCTATTTGCCATTTGTTCACCAGCTTTCAGTAAGGGGTTTGTTGTTATTAGGATTTTATTTCCCAGGTGGGAGATGGTAAAGAAAATTTAGTCTTCATGTGCCAAATTGGTAACATGTAGGAGATGTTATTGGCCCTTTGGCCAATATCTGCAGTTTTATCAGATTTATCCAAAGAAATGTCAATGGGCTAAGCCTTTCCCCAACTGTCTTTTTTCCTTCCTCATGGTGATCAGTAGATATTATCACCCATGTTTTTCTGATGGGGAAATACACTCATCTGTTGCTGCAAAGTGAGGTAATGGCAGTAGTGGAAACAAGAGCTTAGTCTCCCATCCAGCATCCCCTTCCCCTAGCACTGGTGCACAGGATGAAGTCAGCTGAGGGTGCACAGACATATTGTACATCATCCTGTTAAAAGGTGGTATCTTAGAGTAATAAAAACAAACTAGAGTTGCACAACATCTGCAACTCTCCAAGAAGAACTAAGATGTCCATCTTGTCTTGTCTCAGGTACACTGATATGAATCAGTTGTCTGGCTAAGATCTGTTCCTCCACTTCTCACCTATATTTCTTGAAATCAGGTGGAATCCCATGTGTCATTGGAGAAGGTCTGTGAAAACCTCCCAGAACAACTATGACTTCATACAGAGAATGCTCAAGTGATTGATCAGATTCCTGTTGACCTAGGTAGCTTTACATGGGGCCATGAGAACAGGACTGGAAGTAATAGTTCCAGCTGTGCATAGTGGCTTTCACCTCTACAATATTTCATACCTCTCCTCTCAGGAAGCTGAAACCATCAGAGATTTAGATTATAGCTGACACAAAGAGAGAAAATTACTTAAAATTCTCATCTATTACTGTCTTTCTCAAATCTTGCATCTTCCATATGACCTGCAATGCCATCATGTGACATGAGAGAGTGGCTGAAGCTCTCCCTGAACACCACCAATACAGGGAAAAGGAATATCTGGGCCACACAGATCTGAAGGAAAAAGAGGAACAACTTCTTGTTGATATCATGCACACTTACACAGCTTCACTACATGTCAAATAATGACCAGGAAAACTGGAGGCTTTTGAAATGATGTGGACTTGCACCTTAACATACTTTACTCCAGATAAAAGCACCAAAGCCCCATCTGCCTTTGACTTTTCTCTGTCAGCTGCTTTATGCAAACCCCGACCCTGTTCTGTCTCTCCCTCAGGACCTCAGGCTGTTTTAGTATGCAATTCCCATTACTTTCTTACTCAGAGCTTTGGCACTACTAACCTGCATCTTCTTTCCCTTCTGCATGGCCAGACAGAACATATACATGGCAGCTTAATGAATTTTGGCAATTAAGACTTCCACTGGAACAGTGCTTCCTTGCACTCTGGGATAACTGCACTACTAGCTCACAGGGTTTTACACACAGCAGGCTGACCTTCAGGTGTTCCTGATGACCCAAAGGTGTAAAATCATCAGTCTACTCTAGTCATAGAATCACAGACTGGTTTGGGTTGGAAGGGACCCTAAAGCTCACCCAGTTCCAACCCCCCTGCCAGCAGCAGGGACACCTTCCACTAGACCAGGTTGCTCAAAGCCTCATCCAACCTGGCCTTGAACACTTCCAGGGAGAAGCAGCCACAGCTTCTCTGGGCAATCTGGGCCAGTGTCTCACCACCCTCACAGTGAAGAATTTCTTCCTAATATCAAATCTACACCTACCGTCTTTCAGCTTAAAGCTATCACCTCTTGTTCTATCATTAACTGCCCTTGTCAAAAGTCCCTCTCCAGCCTTCCTGTAGGCTCCCTTCAACACTAAAAAGCATGGTGAACCAACCTGTTGCACAGAACATGTTGGGTTATGGTGATCCTGTCTGCACTTGGAGGGGACAAAGTTTTTCCAATTCCTGTTGAAGGGAAGTAACCATATTTCTGATCTGGTGTTCTTAATTACAACAGATAGTGGCATACTTGAGAAGAGCATGATTGTGATGCCTGAGGTACTGTTACTGATCCTGACTGATCCTAGTTATACTAGTGGGAACAATGTTTTCATCACTGGTTAAAGGATCCTGGACAAAGAATGATGGAAGCAAAAGTGGGAGGTATTATTTAATAACTGACATTTTATTCAATTAAGTAGAAGACCTAATTGAGGGGATGAGTTCTGGTGTGTTCAGCATGACACATGGAAGAACTCTTCAGTGCAGACACAACCTACAGCTTTTGCTGCTGCTCAAAAGCAGCTCAGATCCCACTCTGAACCTCCACAGCTTAGCTCTAGAAAGCTGATATGAATCTCATGGTCAGCACAACCCACACTTGAATTTCTCTCTTGCTACCTGTTTGAAATGAGCAACTGTGGAAAGGCCTTGGACTTTTGACTGCAGTATGGAGAACACTTAGAGTTTTGCTCTAATTTCAGCAGATTTCAAGTTCTTGATAAAAAAATGGTCATTTCCTGGTCACCTCTCACTCAGTTTTGTTCTTGCTGTCATTAGAAATGGCACAAAAACTAGTAAAAGAGAAGGGCTTAAAATAGGGTTCCCTTTCTAACCAAAAGGTTTTTGATGAGCTAACAGCGTAGGTAAGTGCAAATCTCAGCTGTGCTGGTCCCATGACATCACAAACCTTAGGCATAGCAAGTAGCATTCTTGAATGCATCAAAATCTTGTCTTTTAGCATTTAATGCGAGACATTACAAACTAATGGAGAGGAGAAATGTATGCAGTGTTGCTGTAAACCAAATATACAGACGTAAAATAATTAAGAATAA
Source organism: Caprimulgus europaeus (assembly GCA_907165065.1). The sequence continues at coordinate 6,758,163 of OU015529.1, forward strand.
ACTGTTCCATAAAAATGCATGTCAGTAAAACCCAGTCTGATAAAGTGACTTATGAATAATTTCCTAGAATTACTAAAAAGAATGATTTCTCGTTTGAGGCTCTGGAAGTCTTGAGTCACTTTTTTTTTTTTTTCTTTTAAAAAAATGTCTTAAAACACATGGCTTTACAGCTGCTGCTTGGAAAATATACACCTCCAAAGTCTGACTTTCATTTAAATACAAATGTACAAAATGTAAACTGAGACAATAGAGAAATTTACAAAACTTTTCTTTAAAAATAATAAAGACAAAATTCAGTTCTAGTATGATGCTATTTAAATACGTGCAAGTAGTCATGTTCATTGAATTTCTATTGCAATGTTCTAAATAGACAAATTTGATTCACACAGTCTTGAGTGCCACCTCCAAAAACAGACCTGAGTGGAAAATTCTTCTGAAAATGCAAGGCTCCACTGGAAGGAATGGATAGAAAATCACCATTTTTGGGAGATCCTTTTTTTTTTCTCTTTTCACTCAACGGTGAAGGCTCTCTCATCCATAGAAGCTCCATAGATTATAGTGGAAGGATGCAACACGTTGTTTCACAAAAGTGAGTTGGAACTAGCTGCTTCCAGTGGAGTTTGAACTTACATGATTTGAATTTATGTGGTGATTTAAACTGGCCTTTGAATTTGGAGAACTCTTGGAATTGTTCTGATGCTGTAGAAAGAGGAAGACAATGACAATTAGATTCCCCCAATATGTCATGCTTTCTTTTAGTATAACATTGTTCATTTTATGGTGATAACATACTGACTGGCCTGCAAGATTTTCATTTGAAGATCTTTGGATGTAAAATATTCTTCATTTTCTTACCTGTATTCTCTCTAGGTCAGCAGGACCATGGAAGTTCTTGAGGAATGCAGCAAAGAAGACTCACTTGAGCTCCAGGAGTCAAATTCACTGCAAAATGTCAGTATCTGCTAAATCTGACTAATACAGAGGACACCTGCTAATGCTCAGGCATGGTTTTAGCCCCACAGAAACAGGTTGATCTAAGAATGTTATCTAGATTTGCAAATGGTGCCTCATGAAAGCTGTACATCACGTATTCTCTGGTCTGCTCTCTTCTCTACTGTCTTGGTTTCCTGCCATGACTACCTCACTCAACGTTTTCATTTTCTTTCTTTTTTTTTTTTGACACATAAATCAAGGGTTTTCATAAGGAACTTATCAAAACCGTACAACCATTTCAAAAGGCATTTCAGCATACCACTGAAAAATAGTTTGGATAAGAATTTTTCAACCACTGGAAACAAAGCTGATGAAAAATACTGGAACATCTGGTGGTAAAAAAAAAAATAAACCACAAGAGGTGGCTGGGAAGCCTGGAGTAGGCAGTATTAGTCAGGAAATTACCAGGTAACTGTGACAGGAAGCCTTCTCTAAGATGTTCTGTCTTTCTCCTGCAAAAATATCACCAGAACATGGCTGTGACACTGGACATCTAAGGCAGTTTCCTTCTCTTAGTGATAAAAGATCTCACCTGTCGTTTAAATATTCTCTGGAGCAATCCTTTCTTGGGTGGCTCCGGGGGGTAGCTTTTGTTTAGGTCTGGTGAAATAGTACCATTTGGTCCAAATACATTCAGTTCTTTGAAACACTCTGTTTCTATCATCTAGTGGAATACAATAAGACAAAAAGAAATTACACATCTGCATTAAATATATTCCAGTAGTGCTAGGTTGTTCAAAGTCAGGATCAGGAGCAGCAGCTTGAGCAGGATGTGAGGAGAGTTAACAGTTGAATTCCTGCTGGTGGCTCTAGAAGGTAAATAGGATGGATGAAAAAGAGAATGTTTGTGTGACTCTGCTCTGTGTGTTTGCACACCAGACTCACTAGAAGTTGTCCCATAAAGCTTTCTATTATTTTCTTTAGCACTGTGAGGAATATTGGGTAAAGACAGGCATGCTCACAGTTATTAGGACCTCTCTGCCCAAATGCATCTGGTGTTTGATCCAGAGTTGGATTATGAAATCCACTGTTGGCTGTGTTTTGGTATCAAACAGAAACAAAGACCCAGATCTGGAAACCCTGGAGCAGTTCAGAGTCAACTTCTGCAGCTGAGACCTGCTGCAGGTACAAGACAATGGGTGAGATCAGGATCACCAATGAAGGAGCCTCCCATTAGGAGACTTCCATCCATCCCACGGAAGTTCCTCAGAGCTGTTGTCGAAACACCTCTGTAGAAGTCCAGGAGAAGGAAGTATGGTAGGATCCTTGCCAATTTATACAACTGTGCAGAGCCAACAGATACAGGCACCTGAACCTGACATCTGTGGTACATTACAGATCTTGAAAGAGGCCATTTGTAACTTATGAAAGCGTTAGAGTCTGGCAAGTTATCCAGTAGCTATATATTACTGGAAATATACAGCTCCTCTTAAACCATCTGTGTTGGAGTCATTTTACTATGAGACATCCTTACCTCATTTTGCCATGGAATAGACACTGATCCTGTGGAAAACTTGGAATAGAAATCATCATCTGTTTGGTCCAGGTTAACTCCTTTGACTGTGGAGAATTGCTCTATGTCTAACACATCCTTGCAGTACACGGCTCTGGGCTATCTCAGCAGAAAAAAAACAACAACAAAAAAAGAAAAACAGCAAGAAAAAATATTTCTGAGTCTGGCCATGTGCTTTTATTCACAGATTCAGTCAAGTGAGAACTCCTAACAACAAGTGACTATCTGCATCCTGCTTCTCTAGGCTTGCTCTGCCCGCGTGTTGATCACCAACAGCTGACTTTGCTTTCAGCACATTAAACTTCCCACTTTGAAGTCCTTAAAGCATCAGCGCAGCCAAAGTGGGTTTTAGTCATCCTTGTAGCATATGGTTAAGAGGTGAGGGGGAAAAGGACAGAAAGAGCAAGAAAACAGAAATCGACTCCTTCAGTAGTCTTTTAGTGAGGGAACAACAGAAAACCAGAATGTTTATGAGTGACACACTGGAGACAGCCCTGAAAAGGGACCTCGGATAGAAGTGACCTTCTGCTCAGATAGCTGTGGAGTTTGAAGCTTAGAAGTTTAAAGGAATGCACACTAATTGCTGAAGAAAACAGAAGAGGTTTGGCACTTTCCCATTGTTTTTATTAATAGCTCAGCTGCTGGAAGCTGTCCAGAATCACCTCTATTAACTCTTTTAACTTGGCTGCCTTTCTTCAAACAAAGAGTCAAATGACTTTGTCTTTTTAAACCGCTTAATTTTCTGGGATGACAGAGACAAGACTCTTTGTAGTGATGCTGCTTTTAGCTTGTATCAGCCATCCATCAGCCACAGAAAGAAGAAATAGTCATCACTGGCTACCTGTCATAGTTAGTGTGGTCACCTGCGTGCCTAGAGAGCTTCCATCAGCACAGTTATCCTTTGATGCATGAGAATGATTACAGGGTGGCTTCTGGACTAGCCTGACCTGTTGTCTACATATGGTACCAGGCACAGCCCAGGGGTCCAACCATGCCTCATGGTATCTAGAGCTGAGCAGTGTGACCAAACAAATCAAACTATTCCTGAGGGAAGTCCTGTTTGCTGGAGGCTGCATCCCTCCACATTCCTGACAGCTGCAATCCACAACATTTTTGTGGAGACAGAGTAGTCTAGAAGAGGATGAAGAGACATGGGTTGGATTACAACCCCTGCCATTGGTTATATAGCTTTGGGTGATTCAGCTGGCTTCAGTAAAGACTTGGATGAAGTGCCAAATAAATTGAATTAGGGGCAGCTCTTGAGTTCCCAATAAATAGCCATAAAAATTTATGTGCCTCTGCTTTAGCAAATATGTCTATAAGAGTTGCCTTCTAGGCCTTACATGCCACAGTTAAGCTTTTAATACACTCTGGCGGATCCCAAATTTGAGCCCAGAATTTTCTGATTTTCTACATCAGAAAGAAATAGTAGCTTGTCTCCTGTTTCTTCCCACTAAAGCAGGTCGTAACACCATGGGCTAATTGGCAGGAATCACTAGGCCACATAGTAAAATGTAAAGCAAAACCAGAGCAGCTAAAGTAAACTTTTGTAGCGTTCAAACCACTTTGGTTTGGTGGAGTTTGCAGCGATGTGAACGAGAGCTGCCAAGATGTTACTTTCCTTAATAGGTTAAAATGGCAATGTTTACTCAGAACCATATGGGAACTTTAAGGATAGAAGGTCTAGCCAGAAAGAGAGCCCCGAAGGAGGAAAATAATCAGGTAACTGGGGTACAGATGGATAGCACAAAAGAGTGGAAAAAGTGTTGTTATTGCCAACGCAACAAAGACCTTCAGTATGTGCAACACTGGTGTGTTAACCTGAGTAAGGACTCAGTGCTGGGTTCCCCACCCCATGAACACTAACAAGTTCAAAATGTTATCTCAGGTCCAAGACACCTCTGATCGAGGTGATGCTTGATACCTGAACCTGGTTCAGACTCCCTAACAAATGCCTGTTTCCATGATGATCCAGTCCATTCCTCAGCTCTGTAGAGCTCTGGACTTTGTAATTCTGGTTTCACCTCAGCATATATATCTATAATCTGTATGCACACATATGGTTTTCATTGATGATTGTTCTGAGCACCACCTGGGCCTCAGCATACCTATTCTCACACTACTGCTGTGGGTAAAGGTTCCCAGTTCCCAGTTTGGGAACTGAGGCATGAACAGATCAAGTGGTGCCTCCAGTGTCACACAAGTAAGTGGGAATGAATCGAGACCCACCCTACATGGAGGCCCACCCACTCTGCATGCACATGTCTACAGAGCAGATCTTCTTTTCCTCCCAGCCTCCCCACTCCAGCCCTACTGCTTATCACATCTTCCTAGAGCAACTACCCATGCAAGGAGTGATGACAGCTCGAAGAGGGAGAAGTTATTTTAGAAACAGAGGCCACTGGGGGTTCTTCCTGTCGTACTTACATCAGGGACAAAGGGAGGATCCAGCATTCCTGCTTCTAACCGCTTGAAATTCATGCTCTTGAAAAAGGGGTGCCTCTTCACTTCTGCTGCACCTTCCCCTTGACATCCCAGCCGCTGCTTCACATCTTTGGTGAGGAGCTGAAAGATGCCAAGAGGAATGGTAAGGATGTCAGAAAAGCAAGAGCTCCACAAAGATATTTTTATCTCTAGTTGGTTTTGAATGTGCTCAGAGGGAAGTACAGAGGGGAATTGTAATTGCTGGTGCTTAATGGCCAAAGTTAAATGGATGAGGACTGCACTGTTCTACGTGCTGGTGAAACACTTTGAGAATTACCTGCTGTAAAGTGTTTACAGTCAAAACAGAGACCGCTGCTTCTGCTTACTTTCAGTGAACACTTCCAAGAAGAGGTCTGACATACCCTAATAACATATGTAGATGCATACTCCTAGTCCCACATGCTTTCTCTCAGTTCTTTTTTTTTTTCATGATACTCTTGTAAGAATAACTTTCCCGTGTTGCCTAGGTGGAGTGACTGCACCACCAAATTGCATTTCCCTCCACCCATTGTAGTATATTCTAGTACATCACATGTCCCACTGAACTGACCCTTTTGTGCTCATAGGCCTCTCTCTGGTGAACTCTAGGGGAACTTTGTCCATGAAGCCAGTATTGGTAACCATCCTCAGTTCAGCCTTGTTTGTTTTCAGAGAAGGGAAATGCACCACCTCTACCTGCTACAGCAAGTCCTCCCTGTTTCATGGGCACCTCTAATGGAGCAATGGAGACTAACTAAAGTCAGCATCCTTGGTCTATTAGATAAGCAGATCCATGAACACAAATATAGAGGTGGCAGGTCCTGGAAGACCTTGTATGGATGGACTAATTGATCTGCAAGAGAACATTTCAATGGAAGAACAATTCTGGCATGAGTAGTTGGTGGATGAGGAGACAACACGGAGCCAAATCTTACCAAAATACCTCTTCTTTTAAATCATATGTGTAGAATCAAGTGGGCTAAATCAATGTCTTAAGACATCACGTCTAAACAGTTGAAGAGAGGCATAGCTCAGAATGCAAGTGATGGGTGCAAAAAGACCATCACTTGGGACAGGGACATTTCTGAATGTACCAGTAGACTTTAGGCAATCTGCTGAAAAGTGAAGGTTCACAAGTTTGTTTTCTTTTTTTCCTTCCATTCATCTTTGAGGAAGCCTGCATGATGCTTTCTTAAAGAGAGGAGAGAAAATATAACTCCAAGATCACTATAAACTGCCCAGAGATTTCAACTGCCTATTAAAGAGATGTGTAACATGGGCCTTAGTGCAGCAGAAAACTGAACATGCGTTGTCAACAGTCAAGGTTGGCTTTGCTGGAGCCTCCACCTCGGGGGAAAAGGTTACATACTCACACTGCAACACCATGGAGGAAATAAGAAAGGAAGGGTATGCCTCCTGGAGCCGGGCAGACCCTCCACTGCTCAGCACTTTTGGTACCCTGATTTCTCAATGGATGCTGAGGGAAGGGGCTGAGCCAGCCTGCACTGACACCAAGGCCATGTGGCAGCTGCTGGTCCCACTGCTGTCCCCCACTGCCAGCTGGGCTGGGCTGGGGAAGGGGAAGAGGAAGAGGGAGAGGGAAGAGGAGGAGGAGAGGGGAGGAAGGGAGGGAAAGGGGGAGAGGAGAAGAGAGGAGAGGAGAGGAGAGGAGAGGAGAGGAGAGGAGAGGAGAGGAGAGGAGAGGAGAGGAGAGGAGAGGAGAGGAGAGGAGAGGAGAGGAGAGGAGAGGAGAGGAGAGGAGAGGAGAGGAGAGGAGAGGAGAGGAGAGGAGAGGAGAAGAGAAGAGAAGAGAAGAGAGGAGAAGAGAAGAGAGGAGAGAGAAGAGAAGAGAAGAGAAGAGAAGAGAAGAGAAGAGAAGAGAAGAGAAGAGAAGAGAAGAGAAGAGAAGAGAAGAGAAGAGAAGAGAAGAGAAGAGAAGAGAAGAGAAGAGAAGAGAAGAGAAGAGAAGAGAAGAGAAGAGAGAAGAGAAGAGAAGAGAAGAGAAGAGAAGAGAAGAGAAGAGAAGAGAAGAGAAGAGAAGAGAAGAGAAGAGAAGAGAAGAAGAGAAGGGAAAGGGAAAGGGAAAGGGAAAGGGAAAGGGAAAGGGAAAGGGAAAGGGAAAGGGAAAGGGAAAGGGAAAGGGAAAGGGAAAGGGAAAGGGAAAGGGAAAGGGAAAGGGCAGGAGGGGTTCCCTCGGCGCGGCCCCGGCGCAGGGAGCGCGGCTGCCGGGTGCCGCCGGGGGGCAGCAGAGGAAAGGGCAGCGCGGCCGGGAGGCGCGGCGGGACCGGGACCGGGACCGGGGCCGGGCCGGGGCCGGGGCCGTGGCCGTGGCCGTGGCCGTGGCCGTGGAGGCGGCGGGGAACAGCCGGGGTCGGCGAGGCCTTCCGAGCCCCGCGGGGAGCGAGCCCGCCCGGTCAGCGGCCTGGGGGCTGTGTCGGGGACTCTTCCGTGGGGCAGGAGGGAACTGGTGCCCGGGTGCCCGGGGGAGGTTCACGCCTCACCTCCTCTCCCGTCTCCAGCTTTGCTGCTGCCGAGAGAGGGGCTGAAAAGCAGCGATTCCCCTCGCCCCCTCCCCAGCTGGGCTGTTCAGACCGATCGCGCTGCAATGATGAGCAAAACGCCCTGGGACTGCCTGCCCACGGCGGGCTCGGCGCCCGCGCAGGACCGTGGGGTGCTTTGGGTTCTCTGAGCCCTTGGGAGCCCCCCGGATTAATGCCCGGGGATGTGACTGCTGTACCTGACAGCAGCGAACTGAGCTGCACCTCGCAGCCCCTGCCTGGGGCTCCCTCGGGAGAGCAGGAGCAAACTGCTGTGGGAGGATTGGAAAGGAAAGATGTGATCCAGGAGATCAGGTGCAGCCCTACACGAGCCCTTCCTCCCTTGGGAACAGGGGGCCAGGCAGCTTCCCCACCAAGGCAGGGCTGTCTGGAGATGTTGCTTGTAGGCTTTCCAGCTCAGTTTGCCCCAGTACCCTCTGGTTGTGCTGCTGTCTCAACCACATCATCTCAGTGAAGAGGAACCTTGAAAGAACTGTTTGTTGCTATGAGGGGTTGGTGATCTTTCCTCTGGTGCCTGGCTAGAGCGGGGTTTTCTTGTCCTTATCATGGGTTTACAGGGTCACAGCTCTTTAGGTTTCTCTGAATGCTCTGCTACTGCCTGGGCATCAGTGGTTTTTCTTATCTGACTTGCACAGCCTCCTCAGTTCTGAACTTTTATTTGCTACGGGCTAGGGGCCTAATTTCCAGCCTGAGACAGCAAATGGCTTTGGCAATCCGTGTGCCCCGTGATGCAGAGACCATCCTCCAAGCTACAATGGCAGAGGACAAGCAGCCAGAAGAGGTGGTGAAGGGGTTTTCTGCCTCAGCAGTAGCAGCAGCAATAGCCAGAGGAGACTGTATGGGCTGAGGGATGGGGGGGAAAGCAAGTGGGCACAACAGCAACATCCAGCTTCCAGATAGCAATGTCCCTTTCTTCCTCACAGTTTCCTCTGTCTCTGCTGCTGTCTAGGTGGTGACATCTGGTCTGACTGGTCACCATGACTGGCTGGTTCATCACAGAGATAGAGAAAGACTTGAAGAAGCATCTTTATGCCTTGCCATCCTCTGAGTGCATAGATTCACATGATACAGCACCATATTAATCCAGTTTATAGAAAAAGATCATTCTTAGGGGACTTCTCTGGAGCTTGCTTTATCAGGTTACAAAAAAGAAGGGATGTTTTGCTTTCAGACCCTTTCATGAGACTTTTAGCTCTGATGGTCTTGAGGCAAGTTTTTTTGCTCTGATTTTTTTGGGGGGTTTTTTGTATTTGGTGCGGTTTTTTGTTGTTGGTGGTGTTTTGTTGTTTTGGTTTTTTTTAATCCCAACAGGCACATGGATTTAGTCTATGTGAAGAAGAAAGAATGCTTCGGAATTTCTAGTCAAGATCTGGTTTGCTGTATTGTGGCTGGGCAGAGAAGACAAAAGTTCTTTTGATCTTTTCATGTTGAGAGGATTTTCCTGACAGGTGGAAAGAAGCAGCTGAAGGCAGAAGAACCACTTTTACCACCCATGGCTTTGATATACTTTTGGAAATGATACCTTGAAGCTCTCAGGATCAGTGCTGCTGAGGAGTAAGTTGTAGTAGGAAGGGGTAGATTTGGACTTGCCTGTAGATGACACAGGAGACCTGTGCAGTTTCTGTTCTACAAGTCAGCTGTGAAGGGAAGAAAGGGGGTTACTCTCCTGCCTGTGCAGCCAGTAATCCTCCTGCCTCTGGACTAAGTGGGAAGACCAAGTGGGAATTCCAAATCTGGGAATTTACCCTTGCCAGGCTGTAAATCTTAGAAGTTGTTTGGAGTGCGTGATCAGGAGATAGGGTAGTTGAGGATAGAAAAAGGCTGTCTAGGGATTCCTGGGCTCCTGTGATAAACAAGGGAGCATTCAGTAACCTCAGATGCAAAGCGGAAGTCTCTGGAGCATGAATGCAGTTGGTCGTGGGTGGCTGGCCACTGCAGGCTGAAAGACACAAAAGGGAACAGGCCACTGGGAATAGTCTGGGACTGAGAGACCACAGAAAGGAGAGGATTCTCCTGCAAAGTTCTGCTGCAGGGGAACAGCTGCCTGCCTCTTGAGGAGAGTCCCAAGAGAGTCCAAATGGAGAAAAAAATAAGAAATTTATGGAATTTGGTAAGCTGTAGCTGCAGCCAGCTCTAGAGATGGCAACAGGTGAAACCAGACACTTCTCCTGGCTTCTCTTGTGGATATCAAGAGATAACATAGACTAGAATATTTTCCAGACGGGAAAGTCCTCCTTTCTCCAAGGAATAATGAGTCTGTACCATTTCCTGCAGCCCTAGTAAATGTGTGTAATAGCCTGAAATATACATCCCATTTGGGAATCTGACCAGGGAAAGAAAACTGAGATAACAACTGTACATTTTGAGTCATCTCTACACTTTTGTTTAAGTCAGTTTCAAAGGATGTATTTAATATGAAGAGAGAGCAGAACAAAACCAACTACATCAGCTTGATGACAAGCCCTCCTGGGACAGCAGTGCAATGACCCAATCAAACATAATTTAAGTGTAATTCTACAGCCAAAGTCTATGGAGCTTCAGATGTAAAGATGGCTTAAGCCATCCAACCATGCATGAAGTTGATACCAAGCAGCAGAGCTTTATGTTCTGGTAACAAAGGCTCCAGATGACACTGGATATGTATAAATGAGGGCAGGATTTAGTCTACAGAGTTATGGGCAAAGCATGACCAGAAGAGGACTTTCAAAGAAGAGCGTTGAGTAGGAGTGGTGAAGTTACATCAAGATCTTTTTCTTGCTATAAAGAACTCTCTGATACTTTCATGTCACTCATTTGATCCCCACTGGGGATACAAACTCTGCAATGTCTGAGACTTTTTCCACAACTTTGTTTTGCTTCCTTTACAAAAAGAAATAACTGTTGTGAGGATTGCTAAAAAAAGCCAACATTCCCCAAAGCACTGCTTTATTTATCTTCATGTGATCAGTCAGTTCATGTCCAGATCATACCATGTAATAAATAACTCAAAATCCTAAGATGTTAGTCCTCAAATTATAGGAGCAAGGGAAACTTTTTGTAGGCTGAGTGGAAAAAAATGCTGCTCATGAAAGGAGAAAAGGGAAATGGTAAAACCACTTCCATTGACCCAATGGATCAAATAGTTTACAGGATCACCAAGGTACATTTCGACCCTGAAACAGAAGTAAACATACTATTTTTAACAATTTTTAGAGAATAGAAAAGTGATACTGTGGTGACCTCTCAATTACTAAATGAGACAGGACAGTAGTGTGGGAACTGAAGGTGCCAGAATGTTGCACTGTTTATGCTTATGAAATCACAGCCCAATCTGGCCAACTGAAGAGTCAAAACTCTCTCAGGCATGGGTGACAATTAAGCTTATTGCAAAGGCTTACTACAGAAGATTTATTATTATCATTATCATCAATTGCAATAACAATGATAATCATTTGAAGAGCACCTTGATGTGCCTGAGGTGCCTCTCAGGATAGATGAAAGAGCAGTTATTCTCAGGCAGCACTGATAAACTTGAAGGTGTCATAATGTGTAAACAAGCTGGTTTCCTAGGATGAAAGCAGAGAGGAAGGATGAAAGCAGGCAGGAATAGTAGCAGTATGATGACAGAGTTTCTGGTGGTAAGGAGAAAAAATTGCTTTTAGGGAAAAAAGAATCCATCATCTTTTAGTTGATTGGGGAGGCACTTTGGGAAGGGAATGGAGATCAGACTCACAGAACAGCTGAGGCTGGAAGATTGTCTAGTCCAATCTCTCTGCTCAAAGCAGGGTCACCTAGAGCAGGTTGTTCAAGGCCACGTCCAGTTGGGTTTCAGGTATCTCCAAGTGTGGAGACTCCACATCCTCTCTGGGCAGCCTGTTCCAGTATTTGACTACCCTCAGCATGGAAAAGTGCTTCCTGATGTTCAGAGGGACCCTCCTATCTTTCAGCTTGTGCCCGTTGCCTCCTGTCTTGTCACTGGGCACCAAACCAAGAGTTTGCCTCTGTCTTCTTTTCACCCTCCAATCAGAGATGCCTTTTGCAGAGTAAAATGGGAGCTGCAGGAATAAAAAGCAGCAGGGAAGACAGTCTGTGGGAAACACAGACAAACAGGACACTGACAGAGGGACAGAAGTGCATACCAGCATGGGCCCATCCAATGCTGTTGACTTGAATGCGCTTCAAGTCACATCTTTGGATGCAAGACTGCACTTGTCAGGGAAAACACGCGTGTACATCAGTGAGGTACAAGTCATAACAACAACAACTGGGGAGCATTTCCTAGAAAGACTGGATTTTTTCACAGAAAAAAACACACCATGAAGCAGTTATGTTATATGGGAACTATGGGTTGGGGAGCTTCCCAGAAAGCCAGCTGCCCCTGTTCCTAATTATTTATTATTCATCTTTGTTTCAGTCCAAAATGAGGTCTGATTTATGGGAAATGACTTAGAAAATGAAACATGGAAATATGGGATGGATGATGATTAATGGGAGCTGTGATACGTGCCTGCAAAAATGCAAAGGGCATAAACATCCAGGAGAGGAAGGTTGACATGGGGTGACACTAAAGGGTTTTCATATGAGTAAATGAAGACAATATATTTCGTGATGGAGATGTTATCAGCTCATGAGTAAGATTTGAAGAGAAGGTTAGGTGACATGGTGGAAAACATGTTGTTCCTCATGCCTGCCCTGAAAAGTCCACTACAGGAAAGCCTTTGGTGTTGGATCTTTGTGAAGGCTCAAGTTAGATTTATGTACTGCAACTTTATGCTTCATTTTGCAGGTATGATGGGTACTTAATTATCACTTTTTTTTTGTTTCCTTGTCAAGATGCTGACACAAAGCAACAAAGTTCTGTTTTTTCAATGCAAAGAGCAAAAAGAATTTGAGAAAATATATTTGATTCATGGATTTTAAAAAATATCGCTTGATATAATAAATTACTTTTGGATGGAAACCCACAAATGCCATCATGCTCAGTATCAGAAGGCTCTTGAGCCTGAAGGCACAGTAATTTTAATGCATTCATGCTCAAAAAGGACAGGGTTATCTTTGGATCCATTAAGAGTCTGCACAAACCACCTAAATAAACATGCCATGTGATTGGACAGTGAAGCAGCAATGATCAAGTTGTCAGGAATGATTTCAATATAGTTCATGCTTCCCTGAGGCAAGGGACTGAACTAAACGACTTCCTGAGGTCCCTGACTCCCTGAAACCATAAGCTCTATGGCTTGAAGATGAAAATGACCACTACAGTATAAAGACTTTCACTGTCTACTCCTCTGGGAGTGATAGGTCATCTCCAGAACTGCCCCATCACATTTAATCCTTCTCAGCTTTAGGTTCTCATGGGCTTGGATGTTTTCAAAGTATATTTTCACTCCATTATGCCTCATGCTGCCATTAAGTACAGAACGAGCCACAAGAACATAATTTTTATCTCACGACGTTTTCATTTCATGCCGATGACAGAACACGCACAAATTCTCTGCCACTCCAGCAGGTTCTGCTCCTCACCTGGTGGGAGATGAGATGCTACTAGAGAAGAGATGGCAGGCTGTTTGAGCACATGAAATGGTCTGTAAGAGCCTGTGGCTGTCCTAGATCCTCCCACGCCAGCTTCACTGGGGGCTCTGAATCGCAGATTAAGGGCAGTGAGTGGCCTAGAGTATCTATCAAGAGTGATGTCAGTTAATTACTACCCCGGGGATTCAGCAATGAGTTGGTGCACTGTGAGTTAATGACTTCCAGGCATGATACTTGGCAATACTACCATTATTATTTTGCAAGGAGACTTCAGTGTCTCTTCATGAAGCCAGCCAACCAGAATGTTGTTGATCTGCTGTTTGCTTGCCTGTTGCACAAGATACTGGTGAAACTCTCACTACCTATTTGTTGACCTTTCTTTCCCTTCATTCTCTCTCTACCAGTATACACAGATATGTCATTGTCTCCAAAGGAGACTTCACTCTTTAGCAAACAACATCAAGAAAAAGGCCACATCCCTTTCCAAATTAAAATTCAGCCTTCTAAAGATGGATGTTGACAAGACATTGTTGAATTCAGACAGAGCTTTGGGATTTCTCAGAGGGTTTGAGGATTTCCATTGTCAGACATGGCTATTGTGCTACGAAAATGACTCCCAGCTGAAAGAGTGAGAAAACATTTTAAAGGACAGCTCAACAGTATTTTAAAAAGCTGGATACCCTGGCACCCTGGGGGAAAAAGCTGCTAACAAAGTTAGTGAGATGGGGTGGGACAACATTTGAGTGTCACAATAATTTCATTGCATAATCCTTGTCCTGCTTACCCCCAGCTCTCACCAAAAAGACAATGGAAGCATGGGGTTTTCAGTTCCTTGCAGGAGACAGTCAGAGTCTTGCATCATCAAGTCCTTTTTATTTTTTTCTACAAGATTATAAAAGACAGAAATGCATTCTTGACTGCAAACTGACATTCAAAGTCTCACGAGAATAGATGCCGCTCCCTTGGCCATAAAACTTTGGAGAGGACCCAAGATGACCATGATGAATCTCATGGAGAAGCAAGCCCAAATAAACACAGTTTGAATGAATAGAGAATGCAGTCATCCCATCAACAGATGAGCTTGGTTAGTCCTTGTCTCTGCAGCCCCTCTATGGTACCGTGTTACTGCTCAGACTGTGTCAGATACAGCTTGCTAACAAAGCTGCCACACTGGGCCTTCAAGCCCCTTACCATTTTACAGATGGACTTGGCCTCCTCAGAAAACTTATGGGAGTACACCTCCTCTGTCTCCAGCACTCTTCTGTCCACTTCTTCTCTCTTCACCTTCTCCTTCCTTCCACGGAATGGTGATTGCCCAGCAATCATTTCATAAATGAGACAGCCTAGCCCCCAGTAGTCAGGGCTGAGTGTGTATCTCTGGTTGTTCAACACTTCTGGAGCTGTGGAGGAAAAAGATGTGTCTTGTGGGCATGCATGATATTTACACAGGCAAAAACCTTAAATTTCTAGAAGTTCCATTTTGGTGACTGAATACACACGTACAGAGAAAGGTGGGTACAATATAAAAATGCCTCCTGATTTCTGCCGATGGCATTACAGAAAATGCAGCATGCTACATGCCATTTTTTTTTCTCTACATGCTACATGCCATGTGCATGCTGTCTTCTGACTTCTCTACCAAGTCAGACCAATTGAAAAAACAAAAAGAATTTGAAGCTAAGTATTAAGCAGAGACCTAATCTTAAGAGTCCTTCCAGATTTCTCCTTTTAGAGAAGAAATGGCATACAGACACACACCCTGTAAACAGCAGTGATATTTCTTCAAAACCAAATTCTGTCTTTTTGATCAACTTATTTTTTCCCTCTTTAAAAGACAAATCCATGTATTTTGTGTTGCAGCCATCCAGGGTGCTTTGAACACACAGTCACTGTCTTGCAAGCATCCTCACTTCCGTGCGTGGGCACAAACACACGTGCTCACGAGCACAGAGCCTTCGTGTGCGCACAAACCTACCCTGAGATAACCACATTTAGAACTGACAACTGATTTGCTTGCTTTCATTAAAGCCTCCATATGGTGTAACAGTGGCTCATGTCAGCTAGTTCCTATTTAGTCAAATAAGCATAAGCAATTTCTATTCCAAGAAATATGCCCACCTAGAGAATGCATGAAAATAATTACACTGAATTTAGAAAACAGATCTAGTTAAATCAGGGATTGTGGTTTTCACCAATGTACAAATGTCTACTCTTCTTTTGTGCCACCTCCCCTGCACATAGGGGAAGACTCATGATGACCATAGATGTAGACTTTTACCCATTTTATCATAAACATACAAATACATTTTAAATATTACACAAAGAAGCAGCTAGAAATAAACCCTTCTTTTAGCAAATAACCCTCCTAAAATACATCTATGCTAAAATCACTAGAATCCCAGTTGTTGTCTCCCCTTTTAATTTTCTTTGCTGATTTAAGATTGTAGACCAGTCTCATTAAGAGCTGCTGTGGTCCATCTTTTTGCCTACTTCTGATTTGCACTAGCGTGACTTCTTGGTGGCTTGCTGCAGGGAACTGGACCCAGCTGAATGTGAATCTTTTAAAATTCTTTTTCTTCAGAAAGATCTCCAGAACTCAAGTAATCTCAGCAAATTATAAAAAAGATGAGCTACTGAAGACTTACCCATATATCCTACTGTTCCCACTCTTCCACGGATTGATTCACCTTCAGGGATTTTTACAGCTAGACCCAAATCAGATATTCTAATATGGCCTGGAAGGAAAAAAAAGAAACAAAACAACAGAAAGCAGATATAATAACATGACCCAAATTAGTTCAAAAACACAACTGTTGTCATTGCTACAATACTCTTGCAATTTACTGCTCTGATGTTTTAAGAAAAGTGTGTTCTGAATCGCTGAATGGAGAAGTTTCATTGATAAGGAAAAGAGGAATTATTAATTACAGTGCAGTGAAATTAATTTTAACAGTGAGGCTATGGACTAGAGTGTGTTAGATATTTTAAAACTATCCAAAAAAAGACAATGAGAAGCATGCTGTAGGGAAGTTATCTTGAACTGGTCACAGGGGATGGATGGGCTGACATAATTCTGTGACTCTCTGACAGCTGAAGGGGCTACATCTGGTCTGTAATTCAGCATGAGATTTGATTACCGCTGCCTTCAGCAACAAACGGGTACCTGGGTGTGCATAAAACGACGAGTTGGCTCAGCAAAGGATGAAAGTACTTTTGAAAATGGAGCGGGAAGCACAGATTTAGAAATCCCAACTTCCTTTCTGTTGTGTCAGCCTCACAACAATAAGGATGGAGAAACAATGAGAAAAGGCAGACACCCCCAGCACAGCCGTGCTCTGGAGAACAGACCCTGCTGAGCAGCACGGCTGCTCCATTCCACCCGCCTGGTGAGCTCCAGCACTTCACCCACCCCAAGACAGGAGTATTAGTGTACACTAAGCCTCTTAAGTCATTTTAGAGCATTATTTCTCTTTGTGCAATATATAGTCTAAAACTAACTTAATCTCCTTTACTGTGAAAGCATCTCTGTAAACCTCTGAGACTTACCATAATCATCTAGCAGGATATTTTCTGGCTTCAAATCTCTGAAAATGAAAGAGAGCAGTTATTTGGATGAAGCTGGTTTTGATAGCATAAGCATACAACAGTGTGTGAATGCATTTATTACGAGTAATAAACCAGTTGAGTGTCAACTCAAACAGCAAGGAACTCATGAAACCAGTACAACTTTACACAACTCACTTCAGAGATAGACTGAAACCATATGTCTTTTTCTAAACTGGAGTTACATTTTTTCACTAAGCCAAGCTTTTAGTTCCTAATCCACTCCATAATGGACTCATCCATCTAGTTCTGTAAGCCCTGTAAACCAACCCCTATAGTCCTGTGTGTTGTTAAATCTCTGTAATATTTTCTGTTATAAAATCTTTTGTTAAAAAGAAAAATATTTCAAATTTAAATTTTTAAATATTTTATTTGTATATCAAAATGCAAATAGCAATCTGTTGGACTCAAATTTTCTATGCCTGGCATCTGACTCAGACCAAATATGTGAATGTGTGTACATGCACTTGTGTGTTCATGTAATAATTTCAGCAAGTTTGGAAAATGAGGGGCAAAGGGGTTTAATGCTGTGTCCAGATTAAATATCTCGTTACAAACATTTGTGAAACTCTAGTGCCTGTGTGGTTGGGAGCAATGCCATGAATATTGGCAAGGTGGTCACTCTGATGTCAAAGATGTGCCTTTTACTGCTCCTGTGGAAAAAAAAATTAAAATCCCAAATTTAGCCAAGTTATAAACTAATGAAAAAAAAATTAAATTTCTCAGTTTTCCTATATTTAGCAGAGCCTTGGCAGGTCATTCTTCTGAAATCTGCACCAAACTCACTCCACCAGTTGCTGCTTCTAGACGGTGCCCAGGCCAGCCATGCTCAAGTCCCCTTGCTTGACCATGGCTGATTTCCAAGCCTGCAGTGTTGTAGCACATCTCTGCAGCCACTGCTGCTGTTCCTGGGCGTGGTGGGCAGCTGCCAAGGCAGGAGCCAGGTGGGCTCCATCCCATCCTACCCATGAGCTGAGCAGGGACGGGAACAGGCTGCTGCTACTGCAGAGCGGGGATGAAGCCAGCCTGGGAGATTGGAGGTCTTGGAGGGAAGATGGGGACGTGCTGGGCAGGGAGCATCCCAGATGGGCTGTGCGATGGGAACAGGCTGTGCTGGCTCAGGAGCCCGAATAAGGCACCGGCGTGGCCATGTGAGGCAGGGAAAGATGCCTTGCTGCAATTCACATCATGCCTTGACTTTTATCTGATCGACTCCGACCGAAACACAGCGCTTAGCCTGGTGCAAATCCAAGAAGTGCTTGGCCTCGTCTTTTTTTTTTAAGGTCTCCTTGCATTTGTGAAGCAGCTTGATTCTGTTAGCTTCCCAGCAAGAAGTATTTCTTTTCAAAGAGCAAAGAGAGGGGGACGTACAAGAGAAACCCTCGCACCAGGAGATGAGTGCAGAGCACGGTCTGTGCAGCAGCCCGCCCGCGTTTCAAGCTGCACTGCTTCAGTGCCGTGAATTGTCCTGTGAATGAAGAGGGGTGTTTTACAGTTTTGACAATGCTGAGATTAAAATTTCTGAGAACTGGTCTCGTTTTTATTTACTGTTTGAAGCAACAACATCGAGCGTGTGAAATATCTCCTCTTCTTGCTTGCTTCATACCCTCTTGACCTCTCAAAATAAACTTCACCGAGTGCCCAGTGGTACCAAGCCGCTTTTCAAATAAACAATACTGAAACATGTGAGGGGGAGCTGAATGCTGAGGAGAAGCTGTGATTTTGTTTAACATACCATTATGGGCTTTCCCTGCCTATCAGCAGAAGGTTTCCAATGCTGGAGCAACACAGTTGAGGGCATTTCCTATTTATTTTTAAAATTTTATTCCGAATCCCTTAAGAACTATTTCATTTAAGAACTCAGACTTCATTAGTTACTTCATCTTCTGCTCCAGCAGTTTGTAGTCCCACTTCAAGCTGCCAAATGACAAGAATCCTGCATGCAAGTTGGGAAATGTTTTCTTTGAATGAGAAAATGCGAGAGTCCACCAGGACACTGAGAACAGCAGCTCAGTCCTTACAGTCCTCTGTGATTTAGGGCAATTAGGGCAGTTTTTCCTT
The DNA here is from genome assembly GCA_907165065.1 of Caprimulgus europaeus. The sequence goes on from OU015529.1 coordinate 6,776,865, forward strand.
CCCTCCAGACATCAGCTGTCATTTCTGTTTTCAGATATCTGGTTCCTCAGGATCATGGCTTTTGCATGGCCAACACTTCCAAGTGCCAGGCAGGAATGTGACTGTTGTACTGAAACGTGTAGGACAAATAAAACTCCCCAGTGGACACAGCTCCATGTAATGATACTTCCCAATGGTACAGCTTCCCATATGGAAACTAGCCTTGCCTAAATATGCTGAAACATGAACTGCTGGAGCTGTGCCCATGCTAGAGAGGCGATGGTACATCGTTTGGCTGGACAGGACAGCAAAAACATCTCAGTTAATCACAGTGGACAAGGCTTTACTCTGTGTTTGTGTGACGCCTAGGACAATGTGATCTTGATGCTGACTGCAGCTTCCAGGCATGGTTATAGCAGATACATAAATAATTTTTATATATTATATATAATATAGACATGTAAATACTTTTATATAGATATATTATTTATATATACAATCATTTGAGGAGAACCAGCAGCTTTTTATGTTTGCTTTCCATGAACAATCAACCCATTGACCTTTACTAACATGATGCAGTTGAGAAATGTAACCTAAGTGCCATGTTTAGCAAGGGAATTCTGAACGAGATAAATCTGAATCTGAGCCTGGTTGTACTCTCAGGTCACGTCCACAGCGTGCATCACTGGCCCAGGAGGTGGGGATGTATTTTCCGATGCTGTGTTTTACTCAGAAGCGTTTTGTTCATATAAAATGAAATTAAGTCTGAGGAATAAGTGTTTTGTGATGAATTATTCACCTTGAGAAAGCGGTAGCATTTAGCTGCTATATTTTATTGACCTATATAGCACTTCTCACGGGTCCCAAAACACACTGTGGTATTACAAATTAGGGGTCTCTGCAGATGCTCCTAAAATACTGCTAGAAAATGTCACCTACAAGGATATAATATCATTCATCACCAAAATGAATGTGCCATCTGAGGTGTAAACTAGCAGCTCTTTTAAGAGTAACATGAAAACAACTGCTTAAGGAAGTAGGATGCCATTTCTCTCAGAGTCGTGTCCTATTTTAGGTGGCCAGATCTAATTTGTTTTATTAGAAAGTGGCATTAGTCTGGCATTTTACCAGCCATGCTATGAATGTACCAGTCATTTTCATCAATAAAGTATGCTTGTGATCTACTGCTTTTTAAAGAAACACTATAATACTCCCTAAAACATTTTTTAATGTGGTAGGATGTTTTTTAAAGAAAAGGGAAGCCAGACACGTCACTCATTATTTGATCTTTCAATTGACATTAAACGCTTAATTCCATTTGGTTCCTTGAGAAAAACATCTCCTTTTTGGGCCAGCACCAACTAAAGCAGCATGATATCTGTCTGCCCTCCTTACTGCAGTTAGCAAGTTCTGAGTCACAGTGAGGCAACCAAGTGGCAGTTTGCTGGAGATCTCCTCCAAGGAACAACACTATTGTAATTTCTATGTATACAAGCATATGCATAATGCTTATTATACACGGGCATATCAAATGATTTAAAGTGTGGCTTAGTGTTTAAAAATAGTATCTTATTGTTTATTAATCATCATCCTTGGAAGTTCTTTCATCAATTTACAGGACCTCTTCTGCTGTGAATGCCAGCTATAAAGATTTCACAAGCTGGGATGGTGAAGACAAACATTAAATGATGAAGACAAACATTAAATGATGAAGACAAACATTAAATGTTCTTTACAACTACACTGATTAAAGAAAAATATCCTCATGGAGTCACGAGAACTCTGCCTGTAACCACCCTGCTTATCCAGCAAGGAAACCCTACGATGCCCTGGAAGAGTGCTTGTATAGAGTTGTAAGCCAGACTGGAAGCTGAGAACTTGAAGCTTGTCCTTCTGGAAGCTGTCTGGCTGTCACCGCGCCCTGCCCGCTGGCTGCACCCGCGGCGGGTGGGACGCTGCCAGCAGGACACCTCCCTCGCACGGCTCTGAACGTGGCTCCTTCCACGGCTGGCACTACAGCCATCACCACAAGCCAGTCTAGCTAATCAAACGAGGTTGTGTCCTAGAGTGTAGATCCATGTCCTGTGTCTCAAACACCCTCTTGTGCTAATTACTCTCTCCCTAGGACAGGCGACAGGTTTTTTCCACATCTGACATGCTGCAGCCCCTAATGCGATATAATCTAATTAAAACAGAGGCTTGACTAGAATGATCTCCATTTTATACCAAGTAGAAACTAGATTCCTTAATGAAATCACTTTCATGCCACCCAGTGCACGTTGAGGCAGGGTTTGGGGAGCTTTGTGTTAGTTCTGTATAATTTAGACAGGATGTATTTAGTGAAGCAACTGCTTCCTTCCACGATTACTGAATCATACTGTATTTGTACAGGGCTCTGTGAAATCTCAGCCAAAGCACCCAGGCATCTAAGCTGTACAGCACCACAATGTGTAGGGAGGATGCAGGCAATTCTTTTTAACCCAGAAAACATGTCCAAAGACTCTAGAGAGAGCTTACCTGTACACAGTGTTTTCTCTATGTAGGTCTTCTAAGCCACAAAGAATCTCTGCTGCATAAAACAAAGCTCTTTCCTCCTCAAAGCCTGGGTTTCCCATGTTGTAGATATGAAACTTCAGGTCACCTCCATTCATTATGGTCAGAACTAAACACAGTGCATCCTTTGTTTCATAGGCATAGGCTAAATTGACCTAGAATAACATTTGTAGCAGAGTCATAGTTCAGTTAGCTGCTAAGAAGAAAGCACTAACTTTTCATTACAGATTTTCTCTAGAAAAGGAAAAAAAGACATTGATTTGGATATGGGCCTTATTACAATAGCAAACATTCATTTTAAAAGTAAATAAAAATCAGATGTTAGGATTTTATAGATTAATTTGTTGAATCCAGCCTACTCAACATCAGAAACTCTGAAGGTTAATGCTCAGATAGCTTCACAGGCTGGACATGCTAAATCCAGACATACTTCTCCACATATGAGAAATCTTAATAGTCAAGGGAATCTACACCGCCTGCTGCACTGTTTTGGTGAACAGCTGTCAAAAACCCATCATCTCAGTAGGGTTTCCAGGATGGAACAGATAGCCCAGTCCTGTGGTGGTCAAATGGACCGTCAGTGAGGCATGAAGGTCAGCACCACCCCTGCAAGGCTCTGGTGGGTAATCAGACAAGCCAAAAGCTACCCATCACTGTTAAATACGTGCCATTGTCTTTGCTGCTGCCAGAGGTAAGTAAATATCTTGCATCTGTCGTGTTCACAGTGATTCCTAAAATAAGTCTAAAGAACACGACAGATGCTGAGACAATGACACCTTTGAAAAAAAAAAATCTAAGGGAAGTTTTTAAGGAGACACGAGAGCTGGCAGATCTCAGGGAAGCCCTACGTCAGGCAGACCAGCTCCATGTCACTGGCTAGATGCTCCTACTAGCCAACCTTCTGATCTATTTGGGTTGAATCTCCTTCAGTCTCCTCCAAGCTCCTCTCTCCCAGACACTGGGAACTCAGGTAATCACGCTGGATAAAAATAGCTCAGCCTGATGCAGCCCTGATGCAAGTCAGGGCTATAAAAATGCATCACGTTCGCGTGGCAGAAACAGGCACCTTGTCTGGTGCATTTCTCACTGATCAGAGACTAAAATGGGACTTGGCAAAGGTGCAGGGAGCAGGATTGAGGTGCAGAGCGAAGGGATTCAATTTCTGGCACCTTTCCTGTGGCAGGAGTTGGAGGAGACATCAGATTCAACAAGAGACAGTGGTCAGCAGGTGAGCAGGGAGCGGAGCGCTGGGGAGTTCAATACTCACTACAAACTGACTATTGACTTTTTCTAAAATCTGCTTTTCATTTAGTGCCATGGATTCGCCTTTCCTCTTTTTTATTCTCTTCTTCTCTAATCTCTTGCAGGCGTACATCTTCCCTGTCGCTCGGACTTGGCAAGCGCAGACCTGCGAATTAAAGAGAACAATTGCTGGGTAAATCGAAGCAAACGCTGTGTCTGGGCTGCACTTTATTCCTGCTGATCTGATCTGATTTAGTCCTTTTAAGGTTAGAGACGGCGGCGTAGCGAATAAGGCATAGGCGGGGGCAGCTGGGGAACCAACTACTGTTTCCAAACCTGCTGTGGAATATTGGTTTAATTATTTCACTTTCCTCTGCCTGCTTCCTATCCCACCTCCTTTTGTCTGTGCAGATTGTAATCTGCTCAGCTAGAGCCTGTCCCTGCCTCCTCCGACTCTGCTGCCTACCCAGGGACCTCGAGTCATCAGTAACATACAAATAAGGGTGTGACCCTAATTCCACCGTGAATGCGCACAAAATAATTGTTCAAAAGTGTTCTTTTGAGATTACAGTGTCACAAGAGGTTAAGAAAAACTGTCAGCAATTGATGAACACCAGCCTCTGTTGCATCAGGCTCCTGTAACCTGCAGTGCCTGAGAAGTAAGAAACACCCTGAACAGAAACTTTGAGAATTACTCACCTCCCCAAAGCCGCCTTTCCCTAGTACCCTGTACTGCCGAAATGTGTTTTTTGTTACTGGTTGCCTGGAAGAAAAGGAAATTAAAAAAAAAAAAGGACAAAAAAAAAAAAAGACAAGCTACATTTAATGCACTCTCTGTGATTTATTTATTTCAGAGCATATTTTTGAAAAGCAAAATAGATAAATATTATATAATCACATTATTTTGAGGTAATCGCATTATATAATATAATATATAATTATGTAATTACATTACTTCAATACTATGTATGGCTTGAACTTTTCAATTCCAACATATTAAGCTGTAATAAAATACAACACATTAGTGAGTCATCAGTATAATTTCTGCTAGCATCTTAGGGCCAAGGAGGGTTCTGAATCTCCATTATATAGCTTTGGCCTTTGTTAAACAAAAAGGAGGCCTGAGAGCTTCCAACAAAATATTAATTCTCATGATATACAGGAATTTTTGAAGGGTTAGTGCTGGGCTAACACTTTATTTCTTTGCTTGGTCTTCAAGATGAGAAAAAGAGATGCAAAATTCAATCCACCAGAAAATATTTCTGGTTTCTTGATTTAAAACAAAGCAGGAAACTGATGTGAAACAAGGAAAGAAACAATCCCAGGAACAGGAGAGGTGGGTTTAGGTGCCATTCGCAGGAGGGGAGAGAAGGAAGCTGGGCTCCAAGCCCTGGGTACCGACCTCCCGGGAGAGCATCACGGGCAAGAAGTGAGCAAACGCATCTCTTTCCTTTTAAGGGCCAAATTAGGGGTTAAATAAGTCTGTCCTTCTGAGGACAGAGTGCTCCCTAACGATCACACCCACAAAATTCTGCTCTACCAAAACAGCTCCAGCCCTACATCTAACTACATTTGTTATCATCACACTTTTATAACGTAACAGAAGAACTCTAGATCCAGAGAGATCCAATTTTGTATCCACTGCTCCATCACCCAAGTTTTGCAATGATATTAGCAGTGGATATGAATATTCCTACCAGCTTTGTTTTCCTCTGGCTGGCAGCCAGTCGGCAGAGGGAGCACAATAATGTGGCTGTTCCCACAACAGTGGTGATGAGGTTGATGACAATGAGGAATAAACGTTAAAGTGAATAGTTTCATTTATGTTCATTCTTGGTTTTAAAAATGGGGGAAGAAAAATATGCAGGAGGACAAAACTAGAAGGGGAAAAAAAGATGCTATTTTCAGGCTTCTGTGAAAATACTGGAAATGGGGTTAAATCAACAATTAGCAGTGATAACTACATGCTCAGCAATGTCCCTGGAATGAATGGACTGTTTGACTCCTCCGTTGGAGCCAGTCAACTGTCAGAAGGAGCTGCTGATCACCCTGTGCTACTAAAATGTTTTTGCTAATCCTAAAAACAATTTTCCCAGCTTCTTAAGCCAGACAGGCACATCCAATAGCTTGTCACGTTTGTTGGGAAAATGGAAAAAAACCACCCCAACAAATCCTCAAAGCATTTGAGAAAATTCCTTATCCCAAATGTGAAAATAGATAGGAAATAGCCTGGCTAGAGATGAATCATCTGATGGTTTTTTAATTGGAATGAGGAGTAAATGCTGGATTCAGTAATGATGGCATGTGGAGCATGTCTTGGCATGAAATGGCTCTCTCTCCCCTGCCCATCGCTTCCCTTCCCTCTCTTGTGCAGCAGCTTTGTAGCTTTCCAGGGAGAGGAACTGGCACAGCTCCTTTGATCTCCGAGGCATCACGCTGATGCACACCACTGATGGATCTGGCCCTAACTCATCTGGTGTAATTAATTCCATTCGTGGAAACTGGGGCTTCTTTCAACTCAAGGTCAGTGTTACCCAGCAGTGCACGTCTGCTACAGCCCTCACCAACAAGGAGGAGGCAAAGGCCCCTTTCCTTGCAAATTAATACCTGCTAAGGCTGATTGATTATTAAATGTGCTCAGAAATGTATAGCAAATATGACATGAGGACCTATACATCATATTTTTGTCTGTTTACAGTGATTTCATAATTGTAACAACTGGTCCAGACATAAAAGTTACCATATTCAGAGTGTAGCTAAACAGAAGGACAATTAAAAGTGCTGAATGTATTTTAATCATTCCATTAAACAGCCAAACACTTGAGCTTTAGAAGCCAAAAAACCTGTCTCCCTGGTGTTTTGGGGTGGATTTCTGGTTTACTCTTTACTTCCCTAGTGAGCAGCATCTGTTTCAGTTTTGCTTGGGCACAGTGTTTGCAAATACAAAAGCCAGAGACTGGATGTGTATCCTGCATTTAGTGTTTGAGATGCACAAGGGTAGGTTATAAAAAAGTGTAGTGTGTCCTTCAAGCTGTGCCATCCATCCATGAGGAGGATGAAACAGCACTGTACATATCCCAGAAATCAATCATGCTTGTTGGATGGTCACAGATGGAGGCTCAGTTCATGGTTAAATTGAGTCTAATGTCAACATAACCATGACTTTTCTACATGGCATCTTCCTGTGGCTAATGCCATTGGCTCCTCTTGAACCTTCTAACAATAAACATATTTACAAACAAATGCTGAAATTAGGAGAATCTTCTTGGAGCTCTCTGGGAGAGCTTCCCTGAAGTACAGCTCAGGGAAATGGGGAATGAGTCTTGATGGACCTTCTTGAATGAGAACAGTGAAAAGAGGGAGAGGAGAGCTACAAAGACAGGGCCATAAATGCCAAATATTAGATGAATCACAGTAGGGCTGTTGAAAAGCCAAACTGTCTTTCTCTTGAAGGCAAAGGGAACAAATGTACTATCTCAGCTGTCAGATTTTGACCATATTCTAAAGGCTTTGCATGGAAAGTGAAAATATATCTTTTAAAATTCATTTTTAATTAAAAAAAATAAAATTGTGACACTTACCTTTCCAACCACTTCCACTGGAGAAACCTGTCGAAGTACATGCTGTTTAGGTATTCTTGGAATGGTTCTCCACTGAGGTGGTCAAGGACAGATCTATCTCAGATGAAAAGGATATATAAGTATTTTATAATCCTGAACTTGGAGTAAAAGAGAAACAAAACAAGAGGAGAAAATCCAGACATTTTCTATGGTAGGAACATTTTACTTCTGCCTTATTTTGTGCTTTATTTTTCTCGTGTTCTCAATCTAGGAACAAAGTAATTTTTGTGTTTAATGGATTTCATGTCAGAAGGTCTTATACAAGTTGAGTAGTAATATGTACTGGTTATGCTTGCTGCAAATCAACAGGGTGTCTCCCTCTGGCTTCAATGGACATTTACAAAGTTACTGTTAGTCACTACACAACAAATATCTTTGCTTCTGTTAGTAAATTAAGACTGGCTTAACACAACACCATCAGGAACTGAGCTCCTAAACTTTGAGAGATGTTTACAACTGGATTGAAAATTTCTGGCTGAAGCCCATTTCTGTCATAAAGTGACCATCAGAGGTGTTATTTTGAGAAGAAAAAAGTCAACTTCAATTCCTGCTATACAGGAGTAATCACTGTCAAAGGGCTTTTCCTAACAGCTATGTGCTTTGTAGAGTGAAACAGAGGCAAGAAAGTCTGAAGAGGGATGTCAATTTGTTTCTGGATCAGGAAAAAGAATTTTGGGGCTCACACAGCGAAGTCTTTTGCGTAATCAAAGGAATAAAAAGGCAAGTCTGCAAATGTGAGAAATTAGTATGGTGCTTGTGACAGGCAACAAGCAGTCAGAGGTCAACAGACACCCTGTAAGGGTTCAGAGCTAAGGAAAGATGGACTGAGCTGGGAGAGCTGCCCGAGATGAAGGTGGTCACAATGTTTAACAGGGGGTTGTTGAGTTGTTGGTCTTGGTTCTTGCCTTGCTTGGGGCTACGGCATCCACCTCTGCTGGCAGCATCAGCAGGGACAAAACTTGGATTTGAGTGAAAAATGCCCACCATAAATGAGTATTTCTGTCTTGGTGTTTCCAGACACTTTTGTGTCTGTGTCTAAGGGTATACAGGCACATTTTGAGATTTTGCTGGAGGAGGAAATCTCCTCTGAAGGACTAGTCTGGTTTGGGAATGGATAGTCTATGTCTTACCCTGGGGCAGTTCTAGACCTGACAAAAAGTTCAACCATGAATAATGTTTCTCCTCACTTTAGTTCCTCCCTGTTCATGAGCTCCTATTCATAAGGTTTTGGAATTTCTCAGCCATTTGAATTTTTTTTCTGGTAGTAATTCTTGTACCATCAATTTGGAACACGCAGGTAATTGCACATATTCAGTATTCAGAAGTCAAATTGTTGTTGTCTTCATTAGCTTTGATTTGACACAGATCATATGTTTTCCCTAAGTGGATTCAAGCTTACAAAATAAAATAAAAAGTAAGTCTTAATGAGCTTTAACAAATGTCTAAATTCAAAGCCAAAATTAGAGGGGAAATAGGAGGGGGGCAAAAGCAGATAGTCAAAATATTAAAGGTCAAAGCAGAAGTTAGTTATACATGCATTTCTTCCACAGAGTGATCTTATCTATGAAGACACGTCTGAAACTCATCCCCGTTCCTGCTCCTCCAGGATAGCAAGCTTCACATTTGTATGTATGCCTCCCTTTTTCGGTCTGACTGTGAACTCTTCCAAAATTAACATTATTCAGTACATTTAGTAAATACCAACAGCAAGTTTTTAAAACTTCCTTTTGACCCCATTTCAGTCCATGTGAAATGATCAGCATATTTATTAACAAGGTCTCAAACCTGGCTCATTTACCCGTTTCAGCTGAGCTGAAGGAATGGCTGTCGGCGAATACGAGCCTGAATTACGCCGTGTCCAACGCGAGCCTATTCCATTCAGTTAATTAAAAGCTGCACGTATTTTAAAGAACAATAGCTGCCTTTCACCACTTGTTTGCTTTTTAGTTCCCCTCTTTGGCAACAACAAAGTGCATTTTAGAGGGAACTGTCAGCTTTCAAACCGATTTGAGAACTGGAAACAGGCATCAGGGGGGTTTGTGTTGAGCACAGCTCTGCCTTTGTCATTGGGACTGGCACACACAACTGGTGTGAGTTACATGAGCATCTCTCCATGACACCAGGCCAATGCAAGGAAACTGGTTATGTTATAAGAGAAGGCCAGAAATAACCCACATCTCCTACCAATGCAAAGAATAACTGAAAACAGAAAAGGTCAATGAAATGAATCAAAACAATGAATGACAGCGGAGCAAATTTTACAAATCCCCATTACATCACCCAGGGAAAACAAACCGTGCTCAGCCAGAAACCACATGGGCCAGCTTGTGATGATCCCTCCTTTTCATATTTTTATTGGTTTATGATCTACGTACTCGGGTCAGTGTTTGCAAATGCAGATTGCATACCTGGAGCTTTAGCACATAATAGTACAAATCGCCTCGCCGCTACAAAAAACTGATAAGCCTTTTCCCAGACAAAGGATGAAATAACGCACGTTCGTTTGAACGCCACAGACAGACAGAAAGCATTAAAAAAGCCCCATTCTCCTGGTGAAGATTTTCTGGAAAAGCCATGCAGAGCAAGTTTGCACATTCCTCTGTCTAAATGGGCTGTATAGCCACTTAATTTTTATTCACTTTGAAACAGAGATGTTTTCTTTGGATACATTATCATTGTAGCTCTTTTCACACAGCATGAAATCCATGGCTGGTTTACTTGGCTAGAACACTCTGTCAAATACCTGAAACACTAAGTGCCTGTGTGTAGTGTATATAATGGCATGGAAATATTTCTTATATTTTGTTCAGATGAAATGACTTCACCCCTTGTCAGCAATGCCTCTCGGATTGCGAACACAAGCCCAAGAGCCGCGCTTCAGGTTCAAATTGAAATGTCTCTACCTGACACATTCCTGACTGCAGCCCTGAGATCTTTGGGTATCGAGTTATACTTACTTTGTACAGTGAGAGAATAGCTCTTTGCAGGGGCTGTTTTCGAGTTTCTCCTCTGTCTGTTGGATAAGATCTTGACTGACTTCAGGAACGTAGGCTGGAGACTGGGGAGAGAAGAGAAGGGCACATTATCTCTGTGACGAGGTGCAGGTTTCTCCTCTCTTAACGTGTAAAAGACACATTCATTATTTATGCCCTGAGCTGCTTCCATTCAGTTCCAGCGGTTGTGTAAAACCAAAGGAGCTTTACGTCAAACAGCAGTAAAATAGGATACCGTGGTAACTCGCTCCACATTCCACTCCATCCTCACACTGCTTTTTTGCCTTCTCCTGTACCTTCACCTCCTTGCCCAGCCTCATGAATATGCAGGACCCATTCCTTGCCAATTCTTTGAACTGCTCCCTTGCATCCCATGAAAAATGTGCTGGCCTGAACTGTGTACAGGCCATTCTCTTAAACAAAAGAGAATTTGCCTGGTGTTTTCACTTCATTGATGATTCATTGTGCTCTCTGAAAAATCCATCTCTGTCTTTTTTTTTTTTTTTTTTTTTTTTACCAGCAAAGGAAAACAACAGCAGAGCATTGGTATTTATTGATTTATATATAAATAATACAAAAAGATGCTTGCCTAAGTGTCTGGACACCTTAATTCATCATTAGAAAGACAAAAATAATCCAGCAGTTTTAAAATAATAATATCAACAAGGAACTTTGCCAACCAAGCACATAAACTCTTTTTATCCTCTCTTCCATTTAGAGAGAATGTAAATTCAGGCCCTTCAAAAAGCCCTTACCAAAGAGGGGTCTTGTGCAGTAAGCCTTGATGGTTAACCAGTTTAGGACCTTTGGGACTAATTATTTTAGAAGCACCATTTTTGGGCAGTTCACATTCTTACTCATTGACAATATACTGTAATTACATAAAAAAGTGTATATGCACATGTGTGTGTTATACACACATATTTGAAGATATTTCTCCCATTCACATGAAATCCCCTTTATATAACCAATCGGATTTGGGTATTTTCAATAAATCCAGCCAGAGATGACAAAAATCCTCTTTCCTTGTAGAAGCCTTAACACTCAGTAAGGTTCCCCATCCATGGCCATGACCATCAGATGTGTTGAGTGGGTGGGTCACAGAGCATCATCAGTCATTCCTGGCCAGATGTTCTCATTAACTCACCCTTAGTTGGGGATACCTTGGCAAGCAGTGAAATGCATTGCAGGGTTAAAAAAAACTGGGAATGAGGATGCAGTAATCACAGAATCGTAGTGATTGGAAAAGACCTTTGATATCATCGAGTCCAACCATAAACCCAACACTACCAATTCCACCTCTAAACCATGTTCCTGAGCACCTTGTCTACCCGTCTTCTAAACCTCACCAGGAAAGGTGACTCCACCACCTCCCTGGGCAGCCTGTTCAATGCTGGAAAGGGGCAGAGGTGGAGCCAGACAAAATCTTCAGCATGGTGAACATTGAATTAAGTCTTTTATCTTTTCCTTCCCACTGCTGAAATGAGACTATGATTCTGGTTATGACCAGGAAAAAGTAAGGTTGTTCCACCTGAATGTTTTTAAATAGGAATGTGGTTTACAGAACTGTCTGTGCATGCTGTGTAATACATTCTCACTGTTCAGCCTTGACAGACAATCTGCAGGATGTGCTGGATATCTTTGACCTTACTGAAATATTTCCTCATTTCCTCTATATATTCCTCCATTTCCTCAGCATAAGATATTTAGGGAACACCGACTGTTAATCGCAGACAGAGTATATTACTAATAATTAAAAAATCTCACTGTTTCTTGAGAGGTAGATAAGCTCCCACGTTATCACCTAAAAGATGAAGAAACTGAGACAAAGCCAGGATTTCTCACCTGGATTGGCCATTGAGTTGGACAGGAACTGAGAACTGTAGAACAAGTCTCAGTAAATCTCAGTAAATCAGACAACTTATAGAAATTCCTAACTGTAGATGCCCATGACTAAATCTAGATCTCAGCTGTAGTTCAAGAGAGTAAGTAGAGGCAAGAGTGAAGCAGTGAAAGAACTAGGAAAAACCCTCAAAAGTCTTATTTTCTAGTCTTATAGCTGCTGCATTAAAATCACTAAGGGGGTGGGGGGGAGAAAAAAACCCCCTTTTAAAGGAATATCCAGATTAGAACCAAAGCCTAATGATTAGCAGTATTTCTGTTGTTTTGGGCTAGGAACCATATTAATTTATGCCTGTACTTCATCCTTTGCATGGTCAATGGGGTGTGCTACACAAGCTCACCAGCAACCCAAAGCTTGTACATGGCTGCGTGAGCCCATCGCTCTGAGACCTGGTTATCTTTCACATCTCCCTGATTTATAGGCTACAGAAACACCACTGAACTCAAAGTCAATGTACTGCTGTGAATCAGGAGTGTCTTTTCTGACGTGAATGGAGCTGCACTTAAGTAAAATTGATACTAAGGTCTCTAATTGAAGTTGCTACTAATTAAATCTAGGATTTGTTCAACATTTATAAGCCAAAATTGGGATCCCAAAGCTAAGTACTCAACCTCATCATTAGGCATTTAGACCAAGTGACCTGATTCTGCTCAGGCCAGGCAACTTCATTTCCCAATGAGAAGTAAGCTGCCTTGAGGTTAGTGTTGAAGATCATGCACATGATGCATTATTATAGTAATCATTCCATCCAATTGTCTGAGATCAAGATGCATTTAAAAATAAATTATAAAGAAGAGACAAAATTCTTATACGGAAAGAGGAGAAAAATGAGCAAATAAGCTGTAACAATGTGGGGAATATTTAAAAATGGCATGAACTATGATTCCTCTCTCCAAGTTTGTGGGAGATAGAGTCATTGCTGACCTTTGAACCTTTCTTCCTCTGGACAAATTGGGAGCAAGCTAATGATATCAAGGTAGGTGAAGACACAAATAAACTGACATTATGTACATGGAGCAAAACCTTACAGTGTAGTGCAAACACTTTACTAGAGCACTTCATTTTCTGTAACAAAAAACCCCACTTTTTTCACAGGCTGATCATTTCCAAAGGTTTTGTAGGACCAGCAAAACATTTTGTGCCATTATGCAGCCCTTCACAGTGTTCTGGGCAGAGCAGCTGCACCACGTGTATAGGAGGAGCACAGTCGACCCTTTCCAACTCTCCATACAGTTCTAGGGAGCCTTTGTATGATCCTTCCTGAGATTTTCCTTGAGAGTTCATAGTTCCCACTGCTCCCATTAAATAACCATGACTGCTCATTTTCTCTCTTTGAGTACTGTGCATACCTACAGCTTTCTAACATTCAAACAAAATCAGAAACAATTACAAGTCAAAACCCAACCCACCAACCTACTTTTGCTCCCCTGGAGAACAATTAGGTTGTGCAAGTTATGAGTGCAAGAAAGCATTTGGATCCCAAGAGTGAAAGCTTCCAAAGGTAACACTTTGGCCACTTAAGGAAGAAAAAGTTGCTTCTCCCCTGGAGAGGTGCAAAAAGATTTCTGCAGCCCCAATGAAATGGTTATCACTGTTCTCCTACTGCATTATGGGTAATGGCTGTAAAAGCAAATTCAGCTTTTACAGGGGAACAGAGACAACTTTTTTGAACATATTAAATGTCCTGTGGCAGCTAGGAGAGCCATGCACTGTGATTAAAACCATTACATCTGAGTATGTGACAAAGAATACTCTGCTAACTCTTCAGAAACACCTGCAGAAACCTGCTACATTTTCTTGTACTCAAAACAAAACACTGGGCAGTTTTAATAAGCACAGTCCTAGATTTTCCCTAATGGCTGTTCTGTTTCCTGAAGGCAAAGAAAGTGATTCTTGATCTCACTTACCATAATGTAAATCAGAAATTATGCCAGTCAAGTCAACAGAGTGACACTAGGGTAAAGCTGATGGAACCAAAACCAGATTCATGGACCAAGTGTTTGGCAGCACAGAAAGTGCTTACACTGATCCAACAACAAAAATCTCTCTCGTCATGTTATCCTTTTTGACCAGACAGTTTAATAAAAGTCCTAAAATTCAAACTACTTTCATCAGGTTTTAATCAAAATCTCCTATATCTCCTTCATCTTCTCATTTATGGCCAGAAACTGAAAACCTTCTTATAAATATTTTGCTGGCAAAGCAACATCACAGTTTTATGATGCCCTCTTGTTTAATTTTGAAGAAAAGAACGCAAATAGGAATTGGATTAGTGATTATCTGAGAAATAAGAAATGGATATTCAATTACTTCTGAGTGCCAGTAATGCATGCTGAAGAAAAAAAATGTCTTCACTTCTGCATTTTACTTTTTCTAATTTAAAAGATAAAAGAGAGCCTCTCTGCTGCTTTTCCATTTCAGTAAATGGCAAGATAGCAGCTGAGATGTCACACAGCTGTTGAAGGTTAGTTGTGTTCGTGTCCACAAAAATTTGGAGATGGCTGCTCCTTCCAAATTAAGCCTCTGGGCCTGCAAGATACTTTTCATATTTTGCTGAGTTGGTTGAATGCAGCTTCTCCCCCTTCCTCTCCTGTTCACTAGGAAGCAACCACTGATAAACAGCACGGTGGCTAGGTTTGAAGCTGGATGCAGTTATCTTCAGTGTCACTCATAAATACCAGGCTCTTGGTGGGAGCATCGCAAGCCAAATGCAGTCTGGTCTTTCCTGCCTTAGCGTGGTTATCCCTGGCAGCCTGAACACCAGGAGACCCATGCCATGCAGCTCTGTGTGTGCTGCATCTGGTATCCTCCATGTCCCAGCACTCAGCACCTCACTGAAGCACTAAAAAGAAGCAAAATCTCATTTAGATCAGAAGAAAGCTTCCAGGCGGTGTAACTCCTCATTATCTGTTATTTTGAATGTCATGTTGCATCACTGTACTTTGAAATATAAACTCTCCTTTTTTGACAGCTCTGTGAGTTTTGCTACAGGCTATTTCACTCAGCCCTTCAAGACACAGCATTTGTTGACCTTCACTGAACAGGAGAGCAAACAAATAAGCCTTCTCATAAAATCATCTCTATACCTTTGCCATGGTACTTACAACATTTCTCTGGTGGTGTTACCCCTGTGACTGTGTGCAGGACACCTGACCTTTTGTCAATCTATCACCTAATCAAATTCTTTATAAAACAAGCTGAAATACCAGCAGTATCAAGGGAAGCATTCAGAAGACCTTCTCTGATAATTTTATTTTTTCATTAAAACATGTGATTTGTTCAACTATTCCTTAAGACAGAACTTCCACATCTTTAAAATGGATGGCTTTGGTCGAGGTGTTGTGCACTACAGGTGTTGCCTCGAAGGCTGTGGAAGTGAAAGCAGGCAGTTGGCTAGCGGAGATTTGCAACTTCAATGAGTAAAAATGTTTTCCTGACAACCCAGCAGTTGGGGTTAGCTTTTCTGAAGTTTTTTGGGGTGAGTAGCAGGTGTCTCTGTGTAACTGAATTCACTTACTTCCAATCGCTCAGTTACTTCCAACAGCTGTAGGGAGCCCAGAGCAGATGCACACACAACACAAACCTGTGTGTGCAGAGCTGGTTTACTGTGTGGAGCTCGGCAGTTTCTGTGGGAAAAGTGCCCAAACAACAAAGGGAACTGAGAAGGATGTGCTGAGACTCCAGCTAGAGACGCGTATCCAGTTGGGTCACCATCGTTTCTATGGAGAGCTGATGAGAGCACTGAGTGTCTGGAGGGTTGAGAAATGTGCTTGGGAAAAAAATGTCAAAGGGAAGTGTTGAGGAAGTAGATTTGTTTAGTCTGGAAAAGTAAGAGTGAAACATGATAAAGGTCTTTTAATATAGAAATGTTTTGAATAAAGAGGGCAGGGATCAATTATTCTGCATGTTCTGCTCTACACTGGGGGAATGATGAGAAGGAATCCACTTAATTGGATATGAAGACTTTCTTCTAATTTTCCACACAGGGAAGCAAAAGAACAGGCATATAAATATTGTGGAATCTGTTCACAGAGGTTTGAAAGACCTCTGAGGGCAGACAGACATCTGTTGATGATCTAAGTGTATTTGATCTCTCCTCAATGCAAGGGGCTTTTGAGCCCTCTCCCAGTCCTTTTGTACCAATGATTTTGCAGAACACTGGACTCTCTAACAGAGGCACATAGCATGGCCTCCAGAACAGAGGAGGAAGAGAGTTTGTATACTAATGCTCACCAAAAAAACCCTGGAGCTCTGAGCAAAAGAATAAGTATCTTCTTTGCAAATGAACAGTCCTGCTTGAAAGACAATTGTCTCCATCACCATTGTCTCCATCACCCTTCTTTCCTATAAAAAAGAAATAGCTTGCAGACCCCTGAACTTCAGATCAGAAAAAGGGATAGCACTGACTTTGGTCAGACTGACTGTGAAAGGAACAGAGCAGGTCCTTAGTCTGGAAGCAATTCTTTATCCTTACACAGTGCCTTTCATATAAGAACCTTGAAATATTAAAGTTTCATTGCATGATTAAGTCTTCATGAGCTAGGTGGCAATCTCACAATATTTTACTGAACAGTGAACAGGAAGGTTAAGAGTTATGTTTTGTGGAAGAGCTGATCATCATCTGTGACTAAAATCAAAGAAGTCTCACTGAGACAAATGAAAGCTAGAGATGCTCAGATTCCTCAAATCAGTCCATTTGTAGGTTACAATTAGTAAATAAGGAACAGAAACCTAGAAATACAGGCTTTCATTTTATACCAATTCTTGCCAGTGGATGTGAGTCATCACAATATCTTAAAGCACAACTGTTCATCACTACAAAAAAATCTGAACCAGAAAGATACCACAGTTTTTAGAATGAATAGACTTCATGCAAATTTTTGTCATGAACACAACTGCTTTCCTGGTAAGTTTCAGACTTGCATCCATGATATTGAAACATGATGAGTTATTTTAAAAGCCACTTGCATAAAACAAATAATGTGCAGCATATGTTATGTCTCAGGTTATGAAAACATTCCACAACAAACTAGCTTAAAACAATTAAAATTGTTTCAGTCAATGGACAAAAGTTCAAGCCATAACTTTTCTTGAGCTGTCTCCGGTTCCAAGCACTTCTGTCTTAATGATATGTGTATTTTCAGATGTTGACAGCAATTTTTGACATATAATCTATTTGAAAATCTCCACACAGACTTGCTCCTAGTAGAGACCTCAAAACTATGAAAGAAACAGGCTAAAATGAACTTTGGTGTGAGATGGTGCATGACGGGATGCGAAGAGTTCATGCACAAAAACCTGGAAATACTGCCTTCATCCAGTTGTTATGTTCATAGAATCAGAGAATGGCTTGGATTGGAAGGGACCTTTAGAGCTCATCTAGTCCAAACACCCTGCAGGAAGCAGGGACATCTTCAACTGGATCAGGTTGCTCAGAGCCCCATCCAATCTAACCTTGAATGTTTCCAGGGATGGGGCATCTACCAGCTCTCTGGGCAACTTCTGCCAGTGTTTCACCACCCTGATTGTAAAATATCTCCTCCTTATATCTAGTCTTAATCTCCCCTCTTTTAACTTAAAACCATTACCCCTTGTCCTACATTGCTCCATTTGATTTGCTCTCACACAGCCGTGACCCAAGACCAGCAATGGAGAGCAATGGTTTGCGTCAGGGATGGGAAATCTGCCACATGCAATGCCACTCCTGCTGCTGCTTTTGCAGAGTCACATCCTTCTCCAGATGTCTGAGGAAGGCTCAGCTAGCAGGGGAGTAGTTACCAGGACAGGTAGCAATGGTATGACCATGAGTGGTGACTGTCCTCAGTCCTTTGAGACAAACACTCATAACGAGTCATGAGGAGGACTGTAATCAGAGCAGCTACTAGAGAAAGGGAGAACTGGTAGATACATGCAAGTCATGCTGGTAATCCTAAAAACAGGGAAAGGCAAGTTTCTGTGCTCAGGTAATGAGTGTTTTCAAAGCAGAAAGGTAATGGAGGCAAAACAGACACCATGAAATTGTGCCTCTTTGTGCCTCCAAGGCTGATCTGCTGCTTGTCGCTAGAGACTCAACCCAAGAACTGTGGTATCTCCACTGCCCTCAGAGCAGGAACACACCAGCGTAGGACACAGCCTGGGCTCTGCTTGCCCCACCACAGGGAGAAACTCTGTGGCTCTGATGTCCCCCCAGCTCCCTGCTTTGGGCAGAGGTAAATAAGACTCAGTCTGAGCTACAGCCTGGGAAGTACTGACCATGCAGCTGGTGACCAACAGAGGTAAGTGTGAAGGGGTTGACGGTGAGAATCAGAATCATTTAGGTAGAAAAAGACCTTTAAGATCTTTGAGTCTAACCGAGAAACACAGAGGAAAGCAATGGAGAAGATAGAGTGTCGTGGTGGTACTTTGATTTCGGGAAGGCATGTGTTTGAACCTGGTGACAGAAAGGTTCCCAGCACTGTCACAGCACACGCAGTCTCCTGACGCTTTTTGGTGTTGTGCACAAAAATGTTGGAACATTCTTTTTTCTTGCCCTGTGTCTGATCTAGTCTGTTTGGTTTTAGCTGTATATGTAGTAAACAGCCAATTCTACATCAGGAGCAGCTGCAACACTTTAAGTAATCAACTTTTGCATTTTCTTTCTATTTTTTTTTCCTACCACAAAGGCATCTGGGTCTGTATGAGGCAAACCAGTAAAGCACAAGGCTTCATAATTCCAGGATATTTGCTTTGAGATGACAGATGTAGGAATTGGCAGTGAGGTGGACGGGGAGCATGGAGAGCAGCTGTGTTATTAGTAGCAATTTATCTACTACAACAGCGTGTAGACATTGTACCTGAGACTGGGGCTCTGTAATGCCAGGTACTACATACACATGTCATGAGAGCTAAAGCTTCCAAAGCAAACCAATCTTACTAGTCCTGGGAGTGGGAATGGAGGCCAAAGTCATGAAATACCTCACTCAGGATTACAGAGCAGGTCAATGACACAGAAAAAAATTCAACCCAATCCTGTTCTCTGATCAAGTGGTATTTTCAGTACTCAGGGCGGGATCACTTGCTGGTAGCTAAATGAAGCAAATCAGCAGTGACTATCATCTATAGGGTTTGTTTTGTAGCTGCAAGCTGATCTGGAGTCATGATGAATCTGTTTTCCTTCATATTCTACTAAACTATCAAAACACGTGTTGACATACAGAAAAATACAATGACTGAAGACAATGGAGCCCTCAGCAAACAGCTCAACATGTTCTTCTTCCTCGAGGGGCTGTACTAATCCATCACAAAAGGCAATGCTAACCACCTCAGTTCATGAACTCATTTACTGCAGTAGATCTGATGTTTCAGGCCGACTTCCTTGCTCTGGCCTTGCTGAGCTGCCTCTTGGGCCTTGGCAAGCCCACTGGTAGGAAAAGAACAAGTTTATTCTCTAGGTTACCAGCATCCTTCCTCTTTGGTGCTGAGGTAAAAGTTGTAGTCTTGAACTATGCCCTTCCTTGGAGAAACTTAGCAACCACTGAGGTTTCCTTTCTGACAAGTGCATTGAAAACGTATGAAGCATTTTTCATGGCTCTCCAGTTAATCAGCAACAGGGTCTGGTATCTAGCTATACCTTGTTGTTCCTGTTCTCAGTACATCTTTTTGGAGCTGCTCCTTCTAGAAACCACATTTCTGTTCCTGACAGTGGCAAGCAAGCAACTTCCATGCAAATGGTGTGAGTCAAAATTTTTCCTACATAAAGCTCTTCAAGCCAAAGTGTGGTTTCCTTGGAATGTTAAATTATTTGATTCATAGAAATTTGGGGGTGTAACCACAACATGAGTTTTGGAGCAACAAAGGAAGAGAAAGTATTGCCTAGATCAAGAAGGAGAAATTTCTTCCTGGTGACTATAGGTGACCAGAGGAAATCTTAAACACTCAAAGCTCCATAGAAAGTAATTTTGAAATAACAAATTGTCCCATGAGACAAAATTTAGTTGTCTCATCAGCTTATTTGGCAAGTCCAGTGAATCAGCTGCAGACTTTATACTCTTCAATTAAATAGAAACACTCACCGCAATCCCAACCAGCCAGAGAATTTTTGGTACAGCTTAGTTTAGACCTAAACTGGTCACCATGGAAGATATGTTTTTGACTTCAATTAGTAAGAAACTGGGCCTCACAAGAAGTGCTTGGCAAGATATTTTTCAGTATCTTTAAACCCTAGTTCTTCCCCACTCATACTTTTAAAATAATTATTTGGAAACCTGCTTATAGAGGTTTCTTTACCAAAGAAGCAATTTTTTCCTCCTTTCTGTAGACACACAGGTTTATTGCTGTATGGGTGCACATAAAGTAGCCAGATGAAATTGTTTTACATAAACTTGCTTTAAAGCAAGGGAAGGTAAAGTATGTTTTACTTCTTGTTGCCTTTTTTTCCACTTTAAAAGCGTTTTGCACACAGATTGAAGGATGAAAACACAGAGCAAATAACCGGTATCAGTAGCTGCCAGCAGGATGAGGAGGGTAGCTTAAGAAACAGGATAGAAAAGAAGACTAATTAATAGTAATGAAGATTTTCTAGCTACCCAAAAGTTGAGGTACTCACACAATCCTTGGAAGTGTGATTAATTTAAAAGGCAACCTCTTTTGTTAGCAGCCCAACTGAGCCATTGCTGTAGTGCTTTCCTACAAGCAGCCAGATGTTTGATAAAGCGTTTTTGGAAAAGAACAGTATTCTCAACATTAGTGGCAACAAAGATGAGAGGACAATTTTGAAAGCTTTTGTTCTCAGAAGGGTTTTTTTTTCTCTCATCATGTGTGTTTAATAGGTTTGGATAGCATCCAGTGTCTTATCAGAACCTTTCTACCTTTTAACGTCCTCCTGCACTGATGGATAGCCTAAACGTTAGCAAGCAACCTTATGTTGCAAGAGTCATAGTTTGGCTTCTTCTGGTAAACCAAGTGTCGCTTGTTCCATTAAAAAAAATTAAATCCCTAAATTTATAAACACTCATTTACAACTTCAAGGTTATTGAATGGCTTTCTTGCAGGCAAACAAACAGATCCCTGCTTGAATTCACTCCTCTGAGACATGAGCCTGTAAACAAGCGTAACCCTTCCCTTGCAAGCGATCCTCATGCTGAAGTCCATGAGCTATTTGCTTTGCATGAAGGTAGCTCATGCATAAAGGCCTGATCCAGGCTGCACTCAAGTCAATGATTGGACTGCCATCAATTGCAGTGGGGATTTTATAGAATTTGCCTTCGTCTTTTTTCCATTAGCAGGTCAAAATCCTGAGGAAACACCTGAATGAAGAAACGAAAATTCAAAAGAGAGTTCAGGAAGGCTTTGAAAAGGATTAGGAAGTGAGTTAAATAAACATCAGGCAGGAACCAGTGGCCCACTCACAGAAAGACTGGAAACACCCACGAAAGCAAACAAAATCACTACCTAGCACTGCTGGAAAGAGGGCATTCCCTAATCACCTGTGTCACACGATCCATTAACGATCGTATGGTAATAGCCATCAGCAAAGAATTCGGAGGGAAGACATTTATTGTAGGAGATGACACACTGTTTGCAGTGGCCTACTCTGCTCTTCCTCGGCTCTGCTTGTTGGACAAACAGCATCTGTGCCAGGATAATAAACTTGCTATACGCTTGATTTTTGATTCAGGTCAGAGTCTGGCTTGATTAAAAAATAATAAATTAACATAGAAGCTGAGGCTTGGCATGCAGGATAAATGAGTTTTGTAAGTGTAGTTGCATTACTGGAAAAAAACCCCCAACAATTAACATTAATAGTTTGAAGCACCACATTTCCACAACTTAAACATGCTGGTTATTTTAAAATCCAATTGTAATCAAAGAGGGGTTTTTTTTAAAAAAAATCCTTTTATTTTCTTATTTTTTACACTTATCTAGTGATATTTTAATGGATTGAAATATATTTATTTTCTGCAAAATTTAAAACATTCCTTATGGTAATGTTGTGATTCCTGGTTCCAAGTTAAAATAACACATTCTAACATTATTGGCTTAGTGATTCTTCTAGTTGCATCATCCCAGCCAAAAATGTCAGCCTCAGGCATCTCATTTGAATTCGCCTGGCCCATTCTTGTGAGGCTACTCAGCTGCTAAGCTCTAGATGTTTTTCCAGAATCCTGATTTCCTATGACGAGACAATTGGATGAGAAATAAATTACATTTAACTTCCACGTTCATCATGTGCCTCATCATTCTCTTCTTTGTTGGGATCAAGCATACAGTTGCCTGTTACTACTTCTGAGTTTAGCACAAGGGATCCTGAGCTCAGAGAGACATTTGTTGACCCATTACTTTTGTAGCTTCAGAAACCCAAAGCTGAACCAACCAGGAAAGTTGCTGCAAGTCACAGTGGGTGGATAGAAGGGCTGTGGAGGTCAGGTGTTCAAAGAGCTCCTGTACCTTTGAGAAATCATGCACAGAAACCTGTGTGGATATGCCATGCAACATAATTCAATGTATTCTGCATTACATGGAGCGTGGAATTCGCTTCATTGCGCTTTAATCATCTTAAAAATGAGACACTCCAAGTTCCCCTGGGCTCCCTGTAGTCGGTGGGCAGGAAGAGGCACCTCATCTCTCCTATCCAGATGCCTCTCTGTGTTTGGATAACCAAGGCTGCAATGACTGTGTTGGGAATCTAAGAGGCCAGACTCATCAGAGGTCTATTTTAATGTCATTCTGTGCAAATGCACAAAAGTAATCTCCTGCAGATTTTGGGTTGTCTTGCAACCCAGTGTTTTAGACGCCTGGAAAAGGCTGATTCCTTTTTTCCCACGTAGGCAAAATTTTCAGGCAGAAGAAGCTGTATCTGGGGAAGCTGAATGAACCTTAAAGGCTTAGAATTAATTTCCCTGGCCATGGGATAATCCATATGGACTGAGTGTAAGTGATGAAGGGTATGCAGATGGGGTAGGGAAAAGATAACCCCCTGAAAATAAGAGGAGGAAGCTATAATGAGCATATTCATTAGCCAAGGGCAGACAAGTACATCCTTCCTGTTCTCAGATAATTCTGAGCAGACGGCTCTTTGTTTGCACAGAGTCCCCAGTGCTCTTGGATGCCCTGGCTAGGCTCTGAGAAGAGTCACAGCAGCCTGGGGGGCCTGCCCTGCCTCAGCAAACAGATGGGAGCCAGGTTTACATGTGTGGTTGACATCAATTAGCTGAAGCAAGTTTCCATTTTCCAAAGGGTCAAGCCAAAGTAATTCCAGCAAACACAGGGAAGCTAGAAGGCTTTTGCCCACTGACCAAGTCATCCCAATGATTTTCCTGACCACAAATGACAAACAGTTAAGAAGCATGTGAACTTGGGAGCTTAACCTCTTCAAAACAACGAGGAAGGAAAAGCAGAGCTTCAACTAATAGTACTGCTGAGCATAAAACCAGTGTAGTTGATGACCTCAGCCCAAATCTTCGACCAGTCTGAGCAGATGCAGCCCTCTGCAAGTCTAAAGGACAGGACACAGGACTGCCCAAGGACCTATTCTGGGACAGCATTACCAGGATAAAGCAGACTCCATGTTGTTTCCATAGGCTCTCCTGCAGTTTGGCACCATTGCAAGAGACAAAAATCCTCAGTAAGTGTTTAGCTAACTAACATTTGTATTATAAACAGTGAGTAAAGGATGAGGAAATAGGACTTGAGCAAACCGTGAGAAAATGCCTTTTAGTCTGAGACCACAGCAAAGGGACTCCTAATCAAGGCAACACTGTGATTTTTCAGATTCCTCTGCCACACTAGATTGCAGCCTGGTCCCAGTGACAGAAGAATGCTTATTAAAATAAATTCTGATTAGAAAGCATTAATCTGAGTAATAAGGTTGCTGTTCTGCTGCTCAGATATTTTCCCAGAATTGAACTTTTGGAAAGATGAGCTTATGGAGAAAGTACACTGAGAAGGTACTTTCCTGGACTAAGACATAGTGATCAGCAGAGATATTGATCGTGCTGTCTCTGGAACAACAACAAGAATTATGTATTGATTTCTCTAGAGACTGGATCATGTATCGATTATGGTCGCTGCAAAGCAAAGGCCTAAGTAATGCTATCATCTCTGGCTAAAATGTTGCCCATAGAGTAGTGAAGTCAATAGAAAGGGGAGATGAGAAATCCATTGAGTCAAAGGGTAAAGTCCCAGGGCAATTAATTAAATGGCAAAATTCTCCTTGGCTCAAGTAAAGCCAGGATTTCTACTTAAGTATTTAGCATCCTGAAAAGTCTCCTAATAGAAACCCAAAGGACACCGTGAATAACGCTTTGAGCAAGTAAATAATTCTTGCCTATCCTGAATCCCTGTAACACACTGTGTTCAGACAGGCACTTCATTCATTGCCTACTTCAATTGGGTCATTAATGAAATGCATAGGGTTTAGAAAAATTTGAAAACTAGCTGTGGAGATAACTCTTGGACCAAGCCTTAAGGGACCATCCACTGTAGCCAGTGAAAAGCGATATTGTGTTGGTCTTTTATCAGCGAGATAATAAAGCTTACAGGGGGACGGAGATGACTTGCTGGATATAAAGTGATATAAGCTGAATTTGTACCAGAAAGGTAACAATGTAGAAAACAGTCCCTGAAGGCTCACCTTTCAAAACACAAAGCCTCTGTCTCATATTAAACTCTGCAGATTGCTTTACAGAAGCTTAATGTGTCTTTCCTTCAGAGCGTCCCTTGCAGTGACATGCAGCTTTTGTTTTGGCTGTTCCAAAAACTAATTAGGACACATCCCCTAGAAAGCATTTAGTAAAACCAAACAGTTAAGAGGAAGAGGTCTCAGTACTTGAATCCAATTCTTGGTACGGTATGACCTGCCCTTCCAGGATTCAGCCAGAATCATTAAAAAGTGATACATGAAACTTGCCTTATGGGAGATGGAAGGCTTTAGTGATCAGCAAGGATGACTCACTCAGAAGTGCAAGTGCTGAAGTTTGCATTTATTTCGGTGGTGAAAATAGGAAGGGAGAAAAAAATCTCAAGGAGACAGCAACCAAAGGCAAGAAGCCTTGGCATCAAGATTAAAGCAACAGTGTGCAAAAAGAAAACTACTCTTGGACAATGCACAGAGCTGAGAGATGGTGCTTGTAAGCAGGAGGCTGGACTCAGCTTCATGGCTTTGTCATTTTAATTTCATCTCATCTGCATTACATAGATGTTTTCTTCTCCATAAAGAACTAATTTGAGAGAAGAACACATTTTAGCCAGTAGACAAGTAGAAGGCCAGGCACTGCTGATCAGCCAGTTTCCTTTCCATGGGCCTTTTCCCTCCCTTCCTTATCCTATAATTGTTCATAAAAACAAAGACATATTTTCATTTAGCAAAATACCCATTGCTAGGCTCAGACTGAAGTAAGTTGCTGTGTCCAGCAGCAAAGAAAGAAATTGCAAACATGGCCTTTATTCTGTCCGTTTCCTGGAGGAAAGGAGACCGAACAGGAATTCAGATAAGAAAACTAATGCTTTTGCTGTTCTTCATATTCTGTGAAGGATATTAATGGGGATAACAATGCATATTTGCCATCCTATTCAGTAACATTTTTAGTACCCAGCTGAGTCCAAATATAAACTATAATGGCATATGGAGACTGTCTTAAGAGCCGTTTCAAATCAATTTAGTTTTATATAGCATCTCTCAAAGTATCTCAAGGTGATTTACAGTGAAAAAGAAAATAATGGGCTAGTGATTTAGTAGAGTATGGCATGGCAGCTGTCAGGCAGGAAGACAAAAATGCTGCATGGAGATGCAAAACTCTAATTTAAAAGCAGTAAAAAGGTAAATATATCTCTTTGCTCTTCCAGTAAAAGAAGCAGACAGGTAATGAAGCCAAGCTGAGTTCAGCTTAACTCAACTGTTCCACGAAGCACTGAGGGCTTTTCCATTTACAGACAGAACTGGAACCTAAAACTGAAACATTCCCACTCAACTGTTGAGATTAGGAAAAGCCAGGAAATAAGTATTTGTGACCGATTCATTTTAGCAGTTTTACCATCATATTTCACAACCTCAGAAATTTTAGACTTCCTGTGGGTTGGACTTTTGCCCTACGGGCTTATTAAGTCAAGAAGGCAGCTTTAAGTGCCTTTTTCATGGAAACTGTTAAGGTCTCTCTTGAAGAAGCAAGACTCCAGTCCAGAAACATTGATCTGTTTGGTAATGGAAACCATTGCACTGCTCCTGTTAAGCAGAGACAGTCTGCAGGTGGAGTTCCCTTCAGATCACAGTGCTGAAGTGGTACAAGTCTCGTTGGGTCTCTTCCTCTTAATGGTCAAGGTGGCACATGCCTTGTTAGGTCTCTTCCTCTTAACGGACAAGGCCTTCTCAGCAGTGCTTATGCCCACATAGCCCCTGAGGAGCAGCCAGCTCACAGTTAGACCTCCTTGGAGAAGAAGGTTAACAATTCTTCAGAACATGTTTCAAGGATGGGGGGTGTCTTCGGCTACAGGACACCTCTTCTGTGGGTGTTCACTCTCCTGCTCCCCACTCAAGTGAAGCTGCTAAGGAAGCCATGGAAACGCTTGCATTTTGGCATCCTCAGTGTGAAGATCACATGTACTCCTTACATTTCCCTCCCATCAAATATTTCAGAATGGCCTGTTGGAGATGAATGTTTCAACAAACTTTAGGCAAGAGAGAGGCAATACTAATGTCTTCCTAAGTGAGGACCTGAGTACGTAGAATCACAGAACAGCTCAGGTTGGAAGGGACCTTTAAAGACAATCTGATCCAACCTTTCACGGGAAAGGGAGTCTAGATGAGATTATCTAGCACCATGTCCAAGAGCATCTTGGAAAAACTCTAGTGAGGACGACTCTATCATATCTCTAGGGAGGTTGTTCCTACATGGCACTTCTTTGAGAGGCCTAAACCACCCATTTTCACTTCCAGGTGACAGGACACATTCAGAATTTGTCATTGCTCTTGTCTGTAGGACAGGGAGATGGTGGAAGCCTGATCTGCCCATGTCACCCCTGGCATCAGCCATGACAAGAGGTTGCTTATACCTCTTCTCAACTTCTCCAGTGAGCAAGTAGGGGCTGCTCAGGATGTTAAAGCTGCAAAGAGCCTGAATCATGACTACTTGAAAAAGTGCCTTCCCCCTCAACCATCCTGGCATCACTGAGTTTGTTTAGCAGCCTCGGGGCTGATGTTGGATGTTCTCACACAAAGCTCTCCAGGTGGGAATTCACTGCTCCCACAGGTTTGAGTCTGCTAACTGCACAGCACGATGTAGCACCATCCTGCAGACAGCGGCTGCGTGAGTCACATGAGGCTGTAAGTACTGGTGTGATGTCTATTCACCTAGGGAAGTGTTTTCTTTCCCTTTCTGCTGTGCAAGTAGTACATGTTTTATTAAATAAAGTGCATGTTCCCTATGCAAATGAATGCACTTTGGAATGATGATATACTGACACATTGTATGTTAAATATGTATGACATTTAAAAATCTAAGCAAGAACTAAAAATCATTTATAAATATTAAAGAGCATGAAGTCTACTTTTTGTTTTCATTTTGCTTCTGATCCTGCACTCTGGGAAAAAAAAAAACACTCCTCACATTATAAGACTGAATTATCTGTCCAAGAACTAAACCTATAATTTTATTCTATCAGTCAAGCTGTATGTCACACTATTTTTATATCAAGACAATCAGGTTCTTTGAAGCACAGACACACACCTACTTAAGAAGCGTTCCTCTGAAAGCAGAAGACTTTGGAATCAGCAGCAATTTGTATCTTTCAAGGGACTAATAACTAAATGGAGAAATGCAGCTCCTAATGAAAAGGTTTCTTTGCTGGCCAGGATGATATTCTGTTAGGACATTTGGGTCCAGATTCATCCCTCTTGACTGCAAGCATCTAACCTGGCTTTGAATCACTGAATTCTAATGGCTTAAAAATCTGTCCTTTGGAGGTTCTCATTTCTCTTTCTTGAACAGAAAGGACAGTAGGCCATCTGAACTCCTGAGTAAGTACCTTAGGTATCTAAAAATGAATGAAATTAATCCAGGCCTTGCTCTAGTTTTTTAAGTATTTGTTGCGTGGGAGACCTGTTACAAGAATCTAGCATTCAACCTATTGCTATGGCACAGTCAACCTTGCCTCTAGGAAATATCTTCTGCTACACAGGGCTTAAAAATCCCTCTAGGAACAAGCAGACGTTTCCCATTAAGGAAAAAAGTGCAGTGAGACCAATGCAGACACCAAACACCACCACCAAGGCAGGCAGTTTTAGATTACAAGTGAAGGAGCACAACTTTGTGTTTCCTTCTGCCCAAACACATTAAGGTAACTTGCAAATACCAGGAAAGTTTCAGTACTGTAAATATCCTGTGTCCATTTTACATACTGAGAAACCAGGTACACAGGTCAAATACGAAGTGCAGAGCATGGCAGGGAATGGAAACTCCAGTTCTGGAGTCCCAGGAATTTCCCTTCCTGTAGCACCACTGCTTTTTCTTGATGAAGAAGCAACGGCTGTCAGATTGCTCTTCAGTGCACATTCACTTACCTTAATAACCTATTCCATGTGCTTCTCCTGCTCTATGGGGTTGCTGGCAAATGGAGGAGGATGGCAGGAGTGACATGGGACAGCAGGGAAGGGATCTGGCATCTGGAAACCTGCACCAAGACTGACTGAAATGAAGCAGTACCCTCCTTCTCTCACTTCACCAGCCCTTCTATAGGCAAATTTCCAGATGAGAACTAGAACAGTGGGAAGTATTTTCCCTCAGTATTTGCCCCTCATTCCTCTGTTGACAGAAATTTCAAGACAAATAGTCATTTTGGTGGATTTAAAAAGCAGTGGAACTTCATGCCCCTAATGAATGGGCAGCAGGAACTCATACTGGCAGTGCTCAATGGCTGCACATGAAACTAGCCAGGCTCCATAAATGAAACCAGATCCCAAAATGCAGTCTGAGATAACTGAAAGTATGCATTGAAATTTATTGTAGGAAAATGACTGACTGGAAAAAAAGTGGTCTGCTCTGCCCCTGCACCTCCAAAACATATTGTACCATTTAAATGCTCTAGAAAGACATCTGCCAAAAATGCAATTAATTCTCCTGAAGGTCAAATGTATTTCTCTTGTAAAACAGTTGAAGCAGCAATTGTACGTCTTGATTACGCTTACAAAAGCAACTTAGGAAATATCCTAGGATTGTTCTTGTGTTTGAAGTTGGATGTTTATTGCTTACTGGCGGTGACTTTTGTTGCAAAGGTTAAACACAGTCAGCAAATGATCGAAACGCCCCCCAAAAAAGGGTTAGTCCCAGTGCAGCCTGCCCAAAATTCCAGGAGCAAATGTGTAGTTCTGTTTGGAGTGCCACCCTGTGGACACAGCTGCCACCATGAGCTCCTCTCCTTCCAACAGCCCCGAGGTGCAGCGCTGAGGAAACAAGTGGTGGAAACAAGGATGGGTGATAGCACCTCTCAGCTCCAACCCATGCTGTCCTACGTCAGTCTGGCATGTCCCTGGCTACCCTGGGGCAAATGCTGGTGGGGGAGGAATGGGAATTTCTGTACCAAAATACAGCGTCTGTTACCAAGGACCATATTTGCTGGTGCTTTCTACACAACAGTGAATGAAATGCCATCACCTCTTTTGAGGTGGATAGGAAATAATGGTGGCATCTGTTGATTAACAGCTGAGGTCTCTTGTATTACACCACAGATGTAGAGCTTTGCACACCCAGAAGAGACCAGAGAAGCCCTCTGCTCATCCACAGATGAATTAAGTCCCTGATAAGCTCAAGTTCACCCTTAGAAGTCAATTGTTGGATTGGATTATAATTTTTTTCTCTCTGACTGCTTGTATAAGACTTGCAGGTTTATTCACTGGAGATTGCCACCATAAATTTTAGGACTCTGGTTTACAAAGCCTGTAACAACCTTGTTTAGTAAAGGTGTGCCTTGCAGCATTCCTTCAGTAATGCCACTTTGGCGGCCCCTTACCTCTGGGGTGAGGTATTTCATCATGATTTCCTTTCCTTTCTCTCCCAGCTTTTCATCTGGAGCAATTTCATATTCTGCCTGGAACAGATATAAAAAAAAAGGTCAATATTTGCACTCATATTTCACCATTATAACTTCATTTTGGATGTGGCTTTAATGGAACGCTCTGTCTGAATAACCTGAAGGATAAATACCATTTTCCGATGGAAGTAAAACCCATACGCACAATCCTATTAAAAACCTTCCACTATATTTTGACCAAACCCTAGTGGTGCATTTTTTGAGATGATGTTTCTTAATTAACACTAATAAAATGTAATTAATTTATATTTTATAGCCTTGCCAAGCCAGGTTTCAGAAAGCATTCAGTGACTAGAGACGGCAACTTTATCTGGTTTTGATCACAGGGAAGATGGACACAGAAGGTAAAATTCTTTCTTTGAGTAGCAGAGAAGGGGAATGTTTGTTAATTCCTGCCACAGTATTTCAAGCACCAAGTGAACGTCAGTAGATTGCCATTTTGGTCAAATGTGTCCTTCCTACTTATTGACATCTTCCCCTTGGTCTAACATTCCTTCTGCACAGCAGAGAGATTTGCCCATTACTTTTAGTGATCCTTGACCCAGTCCCTCCAGCAGGCAGATCTAAGAGCCAATTTCTTAAGTGGATTTCTTTGGACTAAGATAAAACAAGAGAGATCATTTAGAGCAATAGACACTACAGGGAAAATGCTCTTTGACTTCCCTGATGCATTAAAAAAGAGAGCACCACATTCCCCCAAGCAAAGTTTACCTATATTTTAAAATTCTGACTATTCTATGTGTTGTAGCATTACTGACTTTTGATGAATTTCATGACAACTTTTACCCAAGAATCAAAGGAAGCATTACTTGTGCACCACAACGACACTAATCCATGGAATTTTGGATCCATGGCAAGCATTCGAAGGGAACATGTGCTGCGTGGGGTTCCAGTGGCTAAATGACAAATAAAAGTTCTTAGATATATTCCCATTTGACACTGCTCAGGATACAAAGCTTTAGCCTTAGGATCAAAATATTTTCCAGAAAAAAAAAACCTAAAAAAAAAAAAAGACAGCCTAACAGCTTTCATGACTGCTTGTATTAGAAAAAGGATCCCAGAAAGTCCTGCCAAACCAATTAAGTAACCTGGTCCAATACAAGCTGTCTGAGATGATAAATGAGAAGGAAGTTAAAAAAAATAATAATAATAAAAAAAAAAGGTAAATCAGAGTGAACTGGCCAACACTTGGAAGAAGAATTTTCAGAGCTGTTGCCCACTGGAAGACGTATGTACTGCTCCGAGCTTGGTGCAATAAATCCGAAGGCAGGCTGGAATGGATACCCTAGCTGAGCAGACCAGGAATGACATGAAAACCACAATGTAGTAATAAAGCTATTACCCATCTATCTGGCCAGCACTGATTTAGCTATTGCAGCTTAAGTCTGAACCTACATATTTAACACATACATAGCAGGTTGCTTGGACAATCTAGAACTACAATCTGATTTGGTTTGGGAAGTGATGATGTCTGCAAATAACAGAGAAACCTGTTATAAAATACACTGAAAGCTAAAATCCACAAGTGCAGTGCTTCTCTTTCAGTGACCATTTTGGGGAGGAACTGATTACATTCTGATAAAACTTAAAACAAGGGTTTTAAAAAAAAATAATCTTTCATCCAATTTCCTGTCCTTTTAGATGGTATCTTAGTATGGGTCATTTCAGCTCTTAAAGCACAGACACTCTGCAATGTTTACAGCATCCTAACAGCATTCTTCTCTGGGATTCCTTGCTAGGGGACAAAGTAATGGCAACAAGGAACAATTTTTTAAAAGTTCAAAGTTGCATTTTATTTGGACCTTACAGTTTATAGTTAGGTTCACAGGCAAACTAGGTGGTTTTCATACAAAAGAAAACAGAAACAATGTGTTTTAATAAAGGAAAATAATTGTACTTAAATGTAACTGTCTGTGCAGAAGACTGCAAAGAAAGGAGAACTCCTTGGCGTTGCCTTGGCATGGAAGCATCTAGGAGATCTTCTGAGTCCTACATTTAATCCTATTTACAATTCATCCAATAATGACCATTTATTTCTCCTTCAATTGCTTTTAGACTCAGGATCCTGGCAATATATTGGCTCCCAAGTAAATAAAACCTGATTGAAAGTCATCATCTGCTATTTGAAGTGCACCAAGGAGATGTTAAAAAATTTGATGTCTTTTTTGACACAGATAGCCTATTACATTTATATGCCATCCAAATTGTACAACAAGAAACAAATCAGGACAGACTAGAAGAAGACAGAAGTTTAGCAGGAATTGGATCAGTGTTTTGAAATGCAGTTCCTGATGGGATCCAACATATGCAGAGCTCAGTGCACACACACATATCTAGAGTATCTAATTCTGTCTGAAGATAGTTGGGAAGGAACAAAAGGAAAGTTTAATTATACTTGCATTTCACATTGTCAGAAAATGTGACACCGTGGTGGTGAAGGTAGGAAGTGACAGACAAGTGAGGATGTGAGAAGGAATCATAAGCTCCAACTGTGAACAGTGTTGGTTTCACTGTAGCTCAAGTACTAGAAGCCCATTTCATTTTGTTTCTAAGTTCATTATTATTTCTCCCTTCAGTGCCACTTTCGAGCTATTCGGCAAGAGACCCTGGGACATTTTCAGCCACAGACTGTTATTAGAGGAGGAATTGCCCGTGTAGACAGAGTGACTTCCCAACGCTCACTCTGCCGCATGCCTGGGAAGCATACCAAGGTCCTCAACTCTCAATCTTGTGCTTAAATCACAAGATACATCCCCTTCTTCCTCTCAAAAACACTCAAAAGCACGGCTACAGTTTGAAAATCCTTAATTGCTAGAAATAACATCATTACTTAAAATCCATGTGGAACAAAATTTTTTCCATTATTCCTTTGATGAATCCAGGCATGTGTTTCAAGGCTCCTGCTCTGAAGTCTAATAGCTTCTCCATGCCCTAGTTAGGTCAGACAGGGCCCTATTCATAGCTCATAAATGAGAGGAGGATTTACGATCACCCTGACTGCATGGGACGAGCTGCAGGGAAGGCTCCTTCTGCGGGCAGGCGCGGATCCTTCAGTCCAAATGGCGAGAGGATGTGGGTTGGCCGCCGTTTGTTGCTAACTTTTCTTTTGGCTGCTGTTTCGTTGGCTCCTGCTTCCCTAGAAGCAACCCTGGTTGAACAGGGGCACGGGGGGTGTGAAGTGTCCTTCCCTTCGGAGCTGCTGCCCTTGGGATGGGCTGAGTGAGATCGGATGGGAAAACACACTTCTGTGGGGAAAGGGGGCAATGTCCAGCCTGTGGCTGGCTGTGGAACGGGGCCATGGGCTCAAGGATGGCTGACAAAGAGGTTTGGGGGCTGGAGGGTGCCTGTGACCAATGGAGAGCATCACCAGGGCAATGACACAGGGACCCAGCGGAAGCTTGTATCAGCAACCTTAATTCTAACACATCGCTTTATCTAGTGATTGATTTTCATCTTAATATTCTTTGAGCTCCTGAAACTGTATGGCTTAAAAATATGTGAAAATTGAAAAACAGAGCCGAAGGGAATCTCTCTGCAGATCTAGGAGGACTCTGTCCCACAGCAGGCAGCTGCTGATTGCCTGCAGGAGCATGGTATGGCCACAGGAGTTAGTCCCTTGTACCCACCAGGAGATGGAGATGGGAACAGACACTCCCACCAGAGAGGTTTTGGCTTCTTGGTTTTTGGGGGGAGGAGTTTGGCTTTTGTTGTTTTGTTTTGCTTTTTTTGGTTTGGGTTCTTTTTTGGGGGGAAAAGGTGTGCAGATCTCTTAAGGTTGAGGTGTGGAGGGCTTGAGCAGGTTATCCTGATAGGTTTCCTTCAGAATTATCTCTTTCAGTAAGCAGAATGTAAATCCAATGCAGGGGGAGAAAGGGAAAGCAGCATCTTGTCCTTTGACTCCTACATTATTGTGGTTTTTATAACCTACAGGTTATAAAAAACCTTACTCTCCCCCAGCCTTTGCACGTTACTTCAGTACTACCCACTCTTCCTCTTAATTCCCCTCCACCTTAGTTCTTTCAGTACTTTTGAGTACTTTTGGCTTTTTCCTCCAACTTTTGCTGTGGAGGGTTGGCTATTTTATAGTACCTTTTCACCCTGCCTGGGCTGATCTTTTTGAATGTTTTTTTTTAAATACTCCTTACCCAAGCTGGTGCTACAATTAACTGACTGAGAGGAGGGTTTAGAGTGGTCTTTATTTTTCTTCTTGGTATAAATCAGTAGCAGTGGAGTCACCTTCTGAGCATCTGCAGGATGCTACTGGCATTTTGGTTCCAATTTTACACCTCTGCTATCTCAGCTCCCTCCTCTGTTAACCCCAGCATCTCTTGCTGCTCCAGCTCCTGCTCACTCCTTCCCTGGTCTCCAGGCTCTGCCCTGTTATAGCTCTGTGCTCCAGAAACTGCCCTTGCACTTGCCTCCGCTGGAGATTTAAAATCTGTGACTACAAACTGGAAGGCAAAACCCAAACAGCTGGGATTCATAATAACTCGCATTTCTAAACGAAAAGTGAACTTGAAACCACATTTTTCATATTTAAATGCAGGGCAAAAAGAGCCCTTTTGACTGTTTAAAAACACATTTTGAGTTAACGACTTTGTTGATATCAACAAACTGGCATTTCTGATGGAAAAAGCCTTGAACAGCTTTAAGACACACATACACAGATGGTTTATACACCATGTAAAGGACTTAACCAAATTAAATCTCCCTAACAGTGAGACAGGGTTTTTACAAATGGCATTAAATGGATGCTCACTCATCCTTTTACCCCAGATAAGTGCAATGTCTAGTGAAGCATTCAGCTGAAAAGTCCACCCGAGGAGATGGTGCCTCAGCCCCAGCACCTGGATAGCACAAGCAGAAACAACCTGGAGAGGCAGAGGCCTGTTTTCCTCCAGAGGATGTATTTCTGTGTGACTTCAGTGCAAAGAAACAACACCATACAGGTTAGAGAGAAAATAATGTCAGGTTATTTTCTCCTTGACCAAATTAGCTACATTCTTTTCCAGTCAATATAAATCTGGTCCACATTAATGTTAAAAGCCCTACCCTGGGAAAAAAAAAAAATTATGAAAGTGAGTAGACAAAGAAGGAAAGGGAGTTCAGAAGTTAAAGTATTCATTGTAGTGGCACACACAAATCACAGGAGAGGGAGGGAAATGTTAGGAGCCAGCACCTCAGCAATGTGCTGTTGAGAAGTGGACATGGGCAAGTGGCCCCTGCTAAATTGCCACCTTCTTGTGCTGAAGGCACGGGCTGCAGGGAGGGAAATGCATCTTGCTAGCAGATTCCCTGCTCACTGATCTGGTTTTCAGCACATGAAATATATCCCCTAACAGTTTATTTTAATTGCTCTCTGTCCTGGTTTTGGCTGGGATAGAGTTAATTAAAGGACTGTTGTGGTTTAACTCCAGCTGGCAACTAAGTGCCACACAGCCACCAGCTCACTCTTCCCCACTTTGCCTGTAAAGAATTAAAACAAAAACCAAAAAAACCCACAAAAACTTGCGTGTTGAGATTAAAACAGTTTAAAAATTGAAATATATAATAATAATAATAATAATAATAAATAATAATAATAATAATAATAATAATAATAATAAGAAGAAGAAGAAGAAGAAGAAGAAGAAGAAGAAGAAGAAGAAGATGGAAGATAATAAAAAGAGAGAGAAATTAAAACCAAGAAAAAAAACAAGTGATGCATAATAGAATTGCTCACCACCCGCTGACCGATGCCCAGCCTGTCCTCAAGACACAATTGGTCCCTCCCGGCCAACTTCCTCAGTTTATATACTGAGCATGATGTCCTGTGGTGGGGAATATCCCTTTGGCTAGTTGGGGTCAGCTCTCCTGGCCACACTCCCTCCCAGGTCCTTGTGCACCTCTCCTCGCTGACAGAGCATGGGAAGCTGAAAAGTCCTTGACTTAGGATAAGCACAACTTAGCAACAACTGAAACATCAGTGTGTTACCAACATTATCCTCATCCTGAATCCAAAATACAGCACTGTGCCAGCCCCTAGGGAGAAAATTAACTCTGTCCCAGCTGAAACCAGGACACTTTCAACAGCTCCAAAGTTGCATGATGTTGCTAAAATATTTGTAAGCGCAGCAAAGCGCGCTTTAGGGCTGCGCGTGAATTCTTTGTTAAGGGCTTGTAGGGGAGCTGATTTACTCATAAACCACCCCCATTTAATGATAATAGTTTATGTTCACATTGTTCTTTCATCTGAATGGCTACATAAGGGTTTGGTGAACTGTTCATGGGAGATCTTTGTGTTGACAGCTGAGCACAGAATGCATTCAGAGGCACGAGCTGCAGCCATCGGTGGTACTTACTAGATATTTTACCTTGTCAGGACCTCTGTCATGAAACTGTTTGCACAATATCCCTAATAAGAGATGGCTGTCCTTACAGCCTTACTGTTCTGGCTAGGAGAAGGGGTTGCTATTGCCCCATTTCCCAGCCAGCTAGCCACACTGATGGCCACTTACTGGTCCCACAGCAGCAGGACCCCAAACACCCACAGCTCCACCAGCACTGCACTACAAAGCTCTGGCCTCTTAATTTTTATCACTTAATGTTGGGGCCTACTGCTTACAAACCACATATCTTTGTAGTCTGTTTTACAATTGATTGATTGTGGCTAATTACCCAAACACTGTTCTCAGAAAACACGGTGAAACTTTATGCCTCTGAGCACTTTAATCTCAATTATTGTTTGCAACTGGCCAAGGTATTCACAGGTTTCAGAGGGAACTGACAGGTACACGCCTACATGCATGCAGAATTTAATGATACAAATCTTTTTTTTCTTCAGAAAGCAGCCTAACAACTATTTAACCACACAGAAAAAAAACCCCAGATGCTGTTATAATTAGATTTGCAGGAGGCTACATCAGACCAGGTTAGTTATTTCACCCAACAGCTGAAAGAAATGCCCAGCAAAGAGATTTTTTTCTTTTTTCTCTTTAGGTATTCTGGTCTGCAAGATCTGGTCAATTTTACCAGTCTTTAGAAGCAAAGATGGGAGAGAGAGCTTGCAAAATTCAATCTCACATAAGTATGGGAACAGAGGTTGTCGGTAGGTTGTTGAGTGTCTGACTCAGGTTCTGGTTTCCTCCCAGTTGCCCCAGTTGCTGCTTTCTCTGCAGGCAGTTGAGTGCACTGATTAAAAAACTGTATTAAAAATTGGGAGGCATCAGCTACTGGCTTCTGCCAATGATTTGCTGTGTGACCTGGTAAAGTCACTTAGCTGCACTCTGTAAAAGAGAGGTGGTCCTGCCTCAATGCACAGAAAGCTCTGTGAGCCTCTCAGGAGCAGATAAATATTTTCCTCTATTATTTTTTTTTCTTTTCATTTGACATTACACAAAAACTAAGTTTTGCATCTCATGTTAGAAAAATAACCAAGTCAAAAGAAAATGGGAGCTCTTGACTTTTTCTGCTTGGGGCTTGTTACAGCAGGTGGTCTCCAAAAGGTTTTACATTCCTGGTGGTCTCAGAATAGGGCTGTAAAGTCAAACTTCTGGACTCATTATAGAACTTTTTTGCCTAACGTAGGACTTGGACTGAATCCCATGACTCACTCAACACTGTGTGACCCCGCTGGGCGAATTTCAGTAGCAATCATCCAGTTTAATGGCTATGGGCTGTGTTGCTCGACCTTAATATTGCCTAATAGAGGGATTTTCATGGGCTGGGAGCAAGCTTATACAGAATTTGAAATCAATAAACAAAGGAGACTGCGGTTAATTAGTGTTAAAAAGAAGAGAGAAAGAGTAAATATTCAGACCTTCACACAGCCAGGCATTTTGTTCATTAAATCCTTGTACTGCTAGTCTGAGCCTAACTGGGAATGAATTGCTGGCCCAGTAAAGGTATGCAGGGCAGCTCCAGTCTGCAAAAGCAACCCAGATGTGGGTGCAAAGCAATGGCACTGCTGGAACCAAAATGTTGACATTTGCTGCTGCAAGGAGATGTGAGAAAAGGATGGAGCCTTGCTAACCCTCTCCAAACTGAGGATGGATCTGTCTCTTCTGTCTGGAATGGAAACCACTTGGAATCAAGCTTTTGTGGCTGTCTCCAAAAGGATTTCTATGGCTTCCTAGAGAGACGGCCATCACCCATCTCTGTGGGGCTGTGGGTGTCACATCTTATGTGGCATTCCTCTGGGGATGCCTCCCCTGAGATGGGTGCATGGTGTTTCATCAGTGCCAGACACCGCGCTAGAAGACATCAGTTTAGTGCAGGACAAATACATCCAGGGTACCCAAAACACCCTCCTGTCACTGGCCTTAAGCACAGCTGAACAGAGCATTTGTCAGATGTGGTAGTTTCATGTACCTCAATGGCTAAACTTTTCCACTGGGGAAAAGCATGGCCAGTGCTAGGAACATGAGGTAGAAGTTGTGACCAACTAAAACTGCTTAGAGTAGGACTTTATCCAACGCTTTCTGTGATGCTGTAGATTTGCTGTAGATGCTGCAGTACTAACGTAAACTTGAAGTGACTACGTGTCCTCTCCCAGACTCTTACTTCTACAGCTTCAGTGCAATCCTCACATCTGCCTATACTCCAGAATAGGTTCATCACAGTACAAACAAAACCCCTTTATTCCTGTTGGAATGCACCATTTTGCTTTTGACTGTCTGTGTCAGCCAGAGAGCAAAGCCTCTGGACACTCACACTCAGCAGTGACAAGTTAATCTTCCTCTCTGTTCTGATTTAGCCTTTTGGCTCATCAACACCCAATGCTTCCACAGGCTTCCAGCAAGAAAGCCACCAAGAGACTTTGACACCATGAACAGCTTCTCCTGCTGGCACTACACATGGCAAAGTGCTGCCAGACTGGGAAAGAGTGGGGGTTGATGGTGGGAATTGCTCAGTATCTGGGTTGTTTCTTGGTGACCTCAACCAAGTCACTTCTATACTTTGTCCCTCTCTTTTCCTATTTCAAAACCTATGATAACAGCCAGGATGTCCTTTGTCAATCACCCTGAAGTCTACCAATGAAAAGGCTTGGTAAGAGATAGATATTAGTATGTCACACTCAACCTCTCTTGTCAGTCCATTCATCCTCTTCCCTTTCCTCCCAGTGCCTCCCAGCACTGCAGGCTTCACCCACATCAAAAGACATTACTCACAGCAGCTCAGCTGCTTGGGTGTTGACATGAAGGGAGGCTATGCCAGCACCATGCCAGGGTGCCTGTCCTTCTCCTGCTCTAGTGGCTCACAGTTGGTGAACCAACCCCACGTGCAGCAGTGTCCCTCAACTGCCAACGATGCTGGGACGCTGATGGGATCAGCCCCATCCATTGCTTGCTCAGATGTGTTAGACACAAAATCACATCCCATAAAATAGTGATTTCTTGGGGCCAGGGGAGTCTCCTCTGTCAGGAGAGCACTGCAAAGCACCTCAAAAGATCACAAGAATTGACTTACCACCGAGTCAAGGAACCTAATGCAGCACTCGAGCTCGGGTCGAGTTTCACAGAACTGCCGAAAGAGAAGCCTTCCGATCGGCTGCTTTTCACATATGCTGCAGTAATCTCTCTCTAGAGGCAACAAAGAGAAGAAGAGAAGCATGAAAATGAGAAGAGCTTTGCCTTTTGGGTTGATTAGGAGCTTTAAAGCATTGCAAGTGAATGCAGAACTACAACCTCAAATCAGACCTGCTGCCTTCTCCCCACCACAACGTTTCAGGTATCCAAACACAAATATAACTAATGGCTTTAAGACTCAAACAAGAGAGGCTCGATTTTATAGAGCTGATGTGGGTCAAAGTCCCACAAAAGCCATTCAGCTATTATGAAAAAATAATGTCACATTTTTCTGTGGTGGAAACGTATGTACTCTGCAGAGGTCCTGCTCAGCCTGGTGGTGTTTGTGGGAATGTGGGGAGTAAATTACAAGGCCTTGAAATGTGAGTCATCCATTAAAGGGCAGGAAAAGCTGGAATTTGTGGAGACCTTCCTGGATGCTTCCTAGATATACACTAAAGTGTCCCTAATCTCTGGAAATGTTCAACCCATTCTCGACTAAACAATTATTGCAAACTATGTGTTTTCAAAGGTTTCCAAATTTCTGCTGTTTACTTGCTGAGCATTAACGAACGGATGGAGCATATGGCATCTAGCTGGCTTCAGTTTCACACAGTGCTCCTCACAGAACTGTATTTCCCCTTAAAAGCCACATTTAAAAGCCATTCCCCTGAGCTGGTACATCCAGAACCATCGGCAAAGCAAAAGGTCCTTCACCCATCACAGGAACTATTGGCAGGAACACATGGGAGAAGGGCAGACATCGTTAACTGGCATTGCACCAGAACAAATGCTGGAGGCTTTGGGTATTTTTCTGGTAAAAGCAGCAAATCCCTCCTCCTGTTTGGAGCAGCAGTACTCGCTGGAGACACGTTATTCCTCTAGAAGCACACACATGTCAAACAACATACTGTGTTTCCTTGAGCGTTCCTCTCACCACCCTCCTCGCTGCCATATGGCACTTGCTGTTATTATGGAAACAACCAGCTTCTAAACACATAACATAGCACTGCAAACAGACATACGAAACCCACACAAGTTGTCAGTGCCTTGGTTACTTTTCTCTCAGGCCTGGAGTCACTCCTGCAATGTCTTTTATTGCCCCTTTGCTTGGTCCCCTTGCCCCTTTCAGCTCCATCCACTTCAAGGAGAAGACCTGCAAGCACACGGCTATGATGGAGCTTGCCCTTGCCATGGAGGCACACAGCTGAAGGGCTTGTTCATCACAGGTTGTGGCCTAGGGACCATGTCCTGCAAAACTAGGACATCTCTCCTGAATGGAAAATGCTGTACAAGATGTTGGACTTGTTGACCTGTAGTTGAGTGTCAGGTGGGCAGGAGCACCCAAGGCTGCCTCTTGTAAGAGGAAGGAGGGTGCTTATCATAGAACCAGAGAATGGTTTGGGTTGGAAGGGACCTTTAAAGGTCATCTAGTGAAACCTTCCTGCAGTGAGCAGGGACATCTTCAGGTAGATCAGAGCCCCATCCAACCTGACCTTGAATGTTTCCAGGGAAGGGGCTTCTACCACCTCTCTGGGCAACCTGTGCCAGTGTTTCATCACCGTTACCATAAAAATTTCTTCCTCACATCTAATCTAAATCTATCCTCTTTTAGCTTAAAACCATTACCCCAGTGCTTGCCTAGCACAGCACCCGTGTGCCCATATGGCTCTACTTCAGGAACTGGCCCCTGAAGCACCTACAAGGTGGTTGCTGGAGACACGGGTTAGGGCTAGCTGGACTATGCTTTTAATTCAGGATGGTCTTGCTCTGGTCCAGTCTTCTGAAGCAGTCTGGAACAAGGTACCAGCAGCATTTTGTGGCTGGTATTGCCAGTCCATTTTGGATCAGGATATCACTCAACCTATCCAGAAGATTGCAATGCTTTGATACCCTCTAGCAGATAAAATTGGATCAAAATCACTGTGTAAATCCTAACTTGACCTCCAGTCTCTCTGACTATCAGTAACAAACCCGTGGCACTGGTTTGTTTGCATGAGCTGGAGCCTCCAGTGTGAAATGTCAGGACACAGACACGTATGTTTTGTAGTGAATGGAAGGAACACGCAGACATACACAGCTCTAAGGCAAGGAAAGGAGTTAGGAAAGAGCCTGAGTGGATGAAAACAGCAGCTCACAATGTCCCAGAGGCTGGCATGAAGCCAGAGGCCACACAGCTCAGGTGAGCTCTCCCG
Organism: Caprimulgus europaeus; assembly: GCA_907165065.1. The sequence continues at coordinate 6,818,952 of OU015529.1, forward strand.
GGAGGTCTGGAAGTTGAACTACATCTGTCTGATGCTGTTTTCTGCCACCTTGACCAAATCACTCTTCTGAAGGCATGAATAAAATATACACCCTGAATATCAGTAGCACACAGCCTGCCTGACTGCAACTGCAGACTCAATCCCTCCAGGAGCCCAAACCCACAGCAATCTTCCTCCTGTTAAACAAGGAGGGCAAAAAATGCGACTGAATTTGTAACAGGATAAAACACAAAGGAACAAACACATGAATCAGCTAGTTTGCCCTCAATTTTCTCTTGTCCAGCACTATTTGATGCACAGTGGCAACGCTTATTGTACAAAACACAGTTAGTTTGTCAAAGTTGTTATGATCTGGTGATATTCACTGTAGCAGAGGATGTTCTTCTAACAACAGGGCTAGTGATATCAGCTAAATAAGCGTGCAAATTGCACATACAATAACTGTACTTCATAGCGTAGAGGGAAAAGAAAACAAGCAGCTAAACACTATTACATATGTGGATACATGAAACATAAAGAAGACACGAGCACAGACTTCTTTCTATGGTACATAACTTGGCCAACACGTGAGAAGGGTGACCCGTTTGTAATGAGGAAAAAGGAAATACCAGAAATAATCTCTGAAAACACAAGAGCCAGAGCAGCTCCCTGGAGCCATCCTCTCCTCAGCCATGTTTGGATATACCAATACAGACAATAAATACATGATGCAACTGCTTTCATTCTTTGTAGGTGACACAAAATATTTTCTTAGGCCCTGATCTTGCCAATGGCCTCCCTAAGTCAGCTAAAGGAGTCTGCTCTCAACTAATTAGCTTCCTGGCCTGTATCAGCCATAGTATGGCCAGCAGGACTAGGGCAGTGATTGTCCCCCTGGACTGGGCACTGGTAAGGCCACAGCTCGAGTGCTGGGTTCAGTTTTGGGCCCCTCGCTCCAAGAAGGACATGGAGGTGCTGGAGAGTCTCCAAAGAAAGGCAACAGAGCTGGGGAAGGGTCTGGAGCACAAGTGTGATGAGTTCATGGCTGAGGGAACTGGGGGTGTTGAGCCTGGAGAAAAGGAGGCTGAGCGGAGACCTTCTGGCTCTCTACAAATACCTGAAAGGAGGGTGGAGAGAGGTGGGGGTTGGTGTCTTCTCCCAGGTAAGAAACAACAGGATGAGAGGAAATGGCCACAAGTTGTGCCAGGGGAGGTTTAGATTGGATAGAAGGAAATATTTATTTCCTGAAAGGGTTCTCAGGCATTGGAAGGAGTTCCCAGGGCAGTGGTGGAGTCCTCGTCCCTGGAGGGATTTAAAAGACGAGTAGATGTGGCACTGAGGGACACGGTTTAGTGGGCATGGTGGTGTTGGGTTGACGGTTGACTTGATGATCTTAGAGGTTTTTTCCAACCTTAATGATTTGGTGATTCTATGATTCTAATTCTTGGGATGCATAGGCCCTGGAGTGGACTAAGAAAGAAAAACACCTCTCTCAGCTAATGCAGAAAATAAGGAGTGCATAGTTTTATTATAGTAACGCAAGATGGAAAGCAGAAATGTTTTTGCAGTGTGCTGCACCCCAAAGACCTGGCTGAAGCACCCCGAGCCGTGCTCACAAGCTGCTGCAGGAGGGGAGGGGATGGGGAACCGTGTGGGTACCGCAGCCAGGGGCTCCCTTGGGCTGGGGCAATCGTCGTGTCGCTCTCGGTCCGCCTGCCAGTAAAAATATCCATCCAGTTTCAAAAGTTTAAAAAACAGAAAGAATGATTTCCTGAGGAAATGGAAATGTTAAACACTTGGAAGTGAAACCATATGCTTATGATGATGAAGTGTAACTAAAACAGCTCTGAGAGCGATATCTTTGGTAGTCAGATCCTCCTGCTTCAGCGCAGTGCTGTTTAACACCTGCAAAATCACCCAAAACGGAGGTGAAAAGCTGGGTGGGTCAAAGCCCTAGGATAGGAAAACAGTCACTTTTCACTGACGCCAAACTCTTCATTTAGAAAATATCCCTGGCAAATAACGCGTGCCTGCAAGTGAATTCTTTATCTTCCTAACAGAGGAACGACACAGATTAATATAGGAAAGGTATTACATAAAACGCCATCATAAACATTCATAATATAAATAAAGATAAAGAATGTTTATTCTAAATTCTTCTGACTCATTTTTCCCTATACTTTGTGGCTTATGTATTGAAATACTACTTTAAAGAGCAGCCAGTACACAGAATATCCCAAAATAGTTACACCTTCCTACAGAAAATGCCATCACCATTCAAAGTCTATGGACAAATTTGTTCCCTGACAGATACGCTGGCAAGGTTCTGAAAAATATCTAAGCACATGCCTAGGACAAATTAGTCCTATTAGTAAAATTTCATACCAATCAAAACATGATAAAGTGAAAAACACAAAACAAGGTAATGAAGAAAGTTGCTGCTGCTAAAATCTCTGACTTTCAAGTAAAAGGGAAAAAAATCTAGTATTTTAATTAGATAAAAACCTCCCTGTGCCCTGTGAAGATTTTTTCATCTTAGTTTCCTATTTAAATAGCTAGCATTTTTTTGCTGCCTCAAAATATTACCGTAGCAATTTCAGAGAGAAACTGGTCTGCAGAGACACCAGGTCCCCTCCTCTTCCCCATTTGCAATATAGCTGTGGGTTTTGATGGCTTAGTGGTGAGCTACAAAACTGGGTGAGGACTCTTGGCTGAAAACCAGTGTTTTCTGATGCTGTTTCATTCAGGGGAAACTGCAGGTGTCTGAGCGAGACTGCTATGGAAAGTTGTACTTCTGTTTCTGGGCAGAAGCCCTGATTTTGAAGGGCTCCTAATCCAACACCTGCAACCAGCTGGTGAGGTTTCCTCCTGTAGATGTCTGTGGGGAGGGATGAGCTCAGTTTAAATCTCCCTATTTAAGTCTAAAAAAGCCAGGAACATATTTTTGGTCATTACTGGTGGGGCAAATGATTGCACTTATGTACTACCTGTTAAGTAGTTTTTTATTTTCCTTTTCAACCTGCTGGAATCCCAAGAGGAGATATTTCAAAGAAATACATTGGAGAATCACCAAGAAGATATGCACCATACTGCTGCACAGAAAAATTTGGACTTCACCTCTGGATCTCTGCTCTCCTTGGCATTATATCAGCCTGGATTAAAACTGAGTAAGATCCAAACATAATGTAATTCTGCTGCCTAAAAAAACCCCACCCCAAAATTAAAAAAAAACCAACAAAAAAACCCCACCCAAACAAACAAACAAACAAAAGCCCCCTCCTTAACACCTGGAAAACCCAAAGTGGATGTAGAAAGAATTAATTGTTCTTTTCCTGCTCATGCTCAGTGACTCAAGACGAGAACTCAGCTTCCCTTCCCAACTTTTTTTCTTGAAGGTAAATAAAAATCTTTCAAACAGATGTTATTCCATGTCTGTTATTTATCTGCTGTTCTCTTCCTCTAGCATGCTTTAGTCCAGCACAAGAGAAAGCACACCGAACTCATGGAAGAAAGCATTAAAGTACAGGGAACTCTCAGTCCCTACACTCAAGCTGGACAACAGGGTGTAGCATCAGAGCCAGAAGGGGCCAGCAGTCAGTTTGTAAGACTGTTGGCACACCAAAAGTAAAACTATCTTTTTCCAGGGGGCTGAGGCCTATCAAAGTAATTCCCACCAGCCATGGATGGATGGAAACTTCAGCTAGAGATGTCCCAAAATCACGTGCCTCCCTCCTCACTCAAACTCAGGGAGATGCTGCTAAAGAGATCCCAACCACCCCAACCCAAATCTAAAACCACTTCTGTTTTGTTTGCCCATCTCTGCTTTCTACATATAAGCTCTCTAACAGGGGCACACAATGAAAAGGAGGACAAAAGCAGGAACTAAAAGCAAGATTAAAAGACACGCAGCATGAATGAACTAAACAGTGTGCACTTGTAGCAATTTCCTTCTTTTTGTCAAAAAAAAAAAAAAGATTAAAAAAAAAAAGACCAAAGTCTTAAAAATTTACAGAATTGTTTTGTGTCCAGTCAGGGTACTAATGGAAAACAAATTGCATCCTTAAACACTGAATAACCCCATTTAGGGCTATATTAATATAAATGCATTTTTCATTTAAAACCAGTAAGTCTAACACTAGTGCTTATAAATGTCTTATAATTTACTGCTGCTTTTCTCCAGCTGAAAGTGGAATTACTACTGTCTAGGCATAAACTTAATAAACAGTATGTACTAAACTGCACAGTCTTTGAGGCTGATGAAAGTTGCTTCTTATCAAAGGCTCCTTTGTGGATGCTTTAAAAGGATTTAAATTGCTTTGATTGCATTATTAACAGTGTCTGTGTTGCTCTTGTATTTCAGAATAATCTGGAAAGCTGGAACATTAGCTCTTGCATTCTACAAAAGGTGATTTCCATCTCTAATAAATATGCTTCAATACAAAAGATAATCCTTGTGTTCAAAAGCAAGATCCCAAGATTGTCCACGTTAACACTTCTGCAGACCCACTTATTACTTTCTGATTTTTTTGATGGCTTTCAGTACTGGAGATGTCACAGCCAGTCAGAACTTTATAAACTTTGCTGAGATCCCATGTACTTGCAGTGAAAAACATACCAGGTTTGTTCCTCTGAGAAACTGAAAATATGGGCCCAGTTCTGATGAGGAAACATGAATATTGCTGTTTGAACTGTAGAACCTGGACAAGCACATGTACAGTAAGGTAGTGAGGGGTCTCCTTTTCATGGTGACTACTTGGGAATGTTGCAGGAATGGAAGGAAGCAAGAGAAGGGAAGTTTGTTGTCCTTTTTTTTACTGGTTTTTTTTTCTGGATTTTGGGGTTTGGCTTGTTTTGTTTTTTTTAATATGGAAACCCATGGTTCAGATGCTGAGGACTCTCCATTTGCCCTGTCTCCAGCAATGCATTTAAAAAGTGAAGCAAAGCCAGACAGTTAGTGAATACCAGACAGGAATAAAAATGCTTCACTTCAGTTCATTCAAAAATTCCCAGGAACTGTGGCAGTAAGTCTCATTATAAAAGCCCAACACAAGCATCTAGGCTCCCGTGGGAATTCAGTCACCAGTACAACTAACATTCTGCGTCCTGCAGACCTCAGTGGTGTGTTGTATTTAGAAAACGGGGCTAATAACACTGCCCTACCTCAAACTAGCACGGCCAGAATAAGTATATTAAAGTGTGTGAGCCCAAAGTACTACTGGATAGCCCTGTGGCTCCTGGCTATTTACTTGCAATGCAAATCCCCGGAGTGGAAATTTAGTCCAAGAGAGCACAGCAGAGTCTTTTTATACATTAACCGCTATACTGCTCCAGAACTTCACCTGGCACTTCCCCGAGATTAAAAACGACGACGTAGCCCCTGTCTTGGAGAGTGTTTATCTTGGCAGGGCCAAGAGCTGCACAGGTGCAGGAGAGAAGCTCTGAAGCCAAGGGCTGTGATGAAGTTGTGTTGCTGGTGGCAAAAGCATACTCCCTCGAACAATAAATATTTCATCTCTTTTCTTTATTTTTAATAAAATATGGAAATTGTTACAACTTATGACAGGATAATGGCTTGATAGATTCCTTCTTTTAAACAGCAGCTCGTCCTGGTCTGCAGTTAAAACCAGCACTTCACTGCTGTAGAAAGCTCTAGACCTTACATATGAAGCCCCAGGGAAGAACACATTCTTTGGCCTTGGTTGATTTTTTCCCCTTGAATTTAGGATTTTCTACAAAAAACTTGGAGACCCTCATCTACGTTGTTATAGTGAGCGTTGTTTTGGCACTGGCTATCCAAGTTTAATTAATTAAAAATACAAATGCAATCAAGCTTACTCAAGACAATGGAATTACCCCAAACTGGTTTTAAGTACTGCCAACTTAATTTTCTCTGCTTGTCAGCTGTCTTTTTTAAAACAAACAAAATTTAATCTCCTGATCAGCGAACATCTAATGTAATTATTCAGATGCAGACAGTGTTTTCTTTGTATAACTTTCCTTATTTCCACTCTTTTCATGGTATTAGGCTACAGGGATAAACCTCACACATCACAGCAGCATTACACTGAAGATGGAAACAGTCCAAACTTCAGAGTTGGGCCAATATGGAAAAAATGTTTGGAGAATATTGTAACAAATTTGCAATTAAATACACTTTGGTGATATAGATGGATCTCCTTATTTGTTTTTTGAAAGCAGCTGTATTGAAGCTTTGCTCATGGAATTTTATTTGAAAGTCAAATCCCACAAACAGTTGCATAAATATGTTTGCACAAGTACTTGAACCAGAACGTGTATGTGGCTTTGTTGATTTTGGACAAAGATTTTGGCAGGAGGGATAACAACCCACCCACCCTTTTTGTAGCAGCAGCAGGAGGATCAAACGAGATCCTGTGAGCTCAATATAGTCATCTCACATAAAAACAGGAGTGATGTCCAGAGCCTGGGCAGGGACCCTCAGCTGTCTCAGGGGAGAAATTTGGTCACCCAGCCTTGTGCCAGGAGTACAGTTAAATGGTGAAGAGCGAATGCTCTGCCCTGAGACTGGGCTACTTGCCAGTGGAAGACAAATTCTCAGCCTAACAAAATCTGAGTTACTCTGCTGAGTTATTCCAGCCCAACTCCAACGCTTCTGGTACCTTCTAAAAGTTACTTATTCAGGCGACCGCATCCTTTCCACGTGGGTCACTGATCAAGCCCTGAGTTCAGGAGCAGGCTGCAGATACTGCAGGGTCAGGAGTAGGTTTAGCTTGAGAAGATGGAGCTTGTCATTAATGTTTGAGCCTCATTAAATCATAGAAGCAAAAACATGTATCGTTGTGTGAAATACGCCGTGCAGGGAGAGACGACAAATAATTGTTACAAATAGCGATGGTGATCTTAAAGCTTGCTGAAATGGATGGAAAGATTCTCATCAGTTCCAGTGGGTCTTTGATCAAGCCTAGGTTTCCCACGTCTGTCAAGCACAATTTACATGAACAAAACACCAGTCTGTCTTTCAGCTCCACAGTCAACAGCAGCATAGCAGTGGAAATGGCACGCACCGTGATTAATCGTCGGGAAATCTGGATTGTGATGTACAGTGGGAATATTTAAAAATCTTTTTTAAACTGTAATTATTAGGTACCATGTTCTTAAACACATCCTTGCTTTTGCATTTGGCAATCAGTTAGAATAACAGTGCATAGAAAAGAATCAAAAAGCAATAAAGAGCAGGAAGACAAACGGACCAGCTGATAGACAGACAGATGGGCAGGTATGTTACATTTCTCCTTAAAAAACTCAAATGACTAGTAGTAAGCTGGTTACAATTCCCATAAATTACACTTGAGAAGCACATGCCCCTTGATCAATGCTTTTGATGAGGTTTCTGGAGCACAGTGTCTGAACTGTTGTCTTCATGGTTGGTCACAAAGCTATTCAGGGCATGGTGGACTTCGAAACTACTTCACAATGATCACAGAAGATGCACCATCACCAAAATTTCCCAGCACTTGAATGTGGTGCTTGTTCTGCAGCCCCAGGGGAAGGGCTGCCCACACTATAACCGTGACCACCACCCTGACTAGAAAAGGAGTTTGTCTTTATCTCCTTAAACGACTTTCAACAATGTCTCTGCGGCAAGGCCAAAGGAATGGAAAAAATCCCCCAAATAAATATGAAAGCTCACCTCAGAAGTGCCCTGGGAAATTCGGGGAACAAACACTCAGTTGTTGTCATTTTGTTCTGCTTTGGATTGGGATGACAGAACTGGATGATTTGTCCTCAAAGAAGGTAGCTACTGATTTTTTTTTTTTTTTTAATTTAGGACTTTTATGTCCAGTCTTAAAGATTTTAACTGAAATACCGAACTTATTTTCTTTCTAGTGCTGTTATTTAGACTCCTGCCTGGTGATATTCTGAGTAATACGTGCTGAAAGAAAATTTCAGTAAAAGTTGTAATTTGAATGTTTAAGGTTATGAAATCTACAGAACTGTTGCTGTTGTACATAGCACAAAATAAACATCTCGATTCCAGGAAACTAAAGGAGACATCTTGTGAATCGCTTTCTTAAGACAGAAAGACTTCTGCAAAACTACTCTTTGACTTCTCAACTAGCCTGGGTAGAAACCGAAGCAGCTGTCAAGATTAAACCTTTTCTAGGTCAATAAAATGGCAGAATGCAAATAGCCACCAGCACAGTCACTCTGTGAACTCATACTGAAGTAGCATACATTGCTGACGGGCACATAATAAAGCTATTAACAGGATTACTAACTCTGCGTGCCATTCAATAGTCACTGAAAGTTCTAAACATCTCAGTCATTTTATTAGTGACCTTTAACACAATACTGGATGCCACTAGTTGTTACTTCATTGCTAAATTTACTTTTTTCTTTCTTTCAGTTTTTCTCCTGATGTTTTGAACTCCCAAACTTCATGTACAACAAAAACTCCCCAATCTTACACTGGTAAGTTATTTTTTGAAGTGTTTGTCAATGCAAATCTTTAAAAAAATTGCAAAAAAAAAAGCTCAATCAAACCTAAATAACCAAAGAGACAATAATATGCTGAAAAAACCCCCGATCCTCAGCAATACTAATGGGTATAACTGACCTTTGACAACGTTGCTAAATTACCACTTAACTGGATCTTTGGCCCAAGTACAAGTGGTCGCCTTGTAACAGTACAGACACTGACTTTGACTTGGTTTATATGCAGAGGCTGATTGACCTCCCTGCCGAGTGACAGCCTCCTCTGAGTGGGCACGAAGGAGCTGAGCTGCTGAGTAAAATTGATACGAATAGTGGAAAAGATATTTTGAAGTCATTTAGAAACCCCAAATACACTAAAAGGAACTTGTGCAAGAGGGGGATTGCCAAAGGAAAGTATTTTTTTCTCCTTCTTGACAGAATGCAGCAGTACCAAGGATCTCTTAATACTGAATTAGTGAGATGGATGGAGAGAATGTGGCAGTTGGTGTCCAGACACAAGAACTGTGAACAGTCTTACTGAGGTCTACCAAAAAAACCCACCATTTTAGAGAGAACTTCCTCTTCATCTGTATGAAAACTGGGTTGTCATAGGGAAAATAAGTGAGCACTTTTGTAATCTTAAAGATTATTCTAATATTTAAATTTTTTTCAGTTTATCTCTTTTTCTGGGTTTCTGCCATTTCTTCATTTAGTTTCACACCGTAATATGAAGAATGTCTTACCCTTATAAAGTTTTTTTTTCCCCATAACATTTTGTTTCCTAAATTTCAACAAGCAACCACAAATGTTCAGCAGCACAAAATAACAGTGTTCAAATCTACAAAACAAGAATCCTAGATTATTACCTCCAAAGCTACTGAAAGAATTTTAGTGGACAGAAGATAAAATTAACAAGAACTTCAACTAGGGTTGCCTACCTCATAATTAGTGCTATGGTATTTAGATACTGAAAACATATTTAGACCTTCTGCTTCTCACTTGGAAGATGATACTTCAACATCCCTTTGTACTACATGTTAGAACTAAATAAATACATCAATAACTGAGATCCTAAAGCATGTCTGAAGTGCTCTCCAGCACCCTTTCAGCCAAATGCTGACCCACTCAGACATTGCTTCACTCAAGGATATCAGCAGGAGGCCTGGACAGAATGCTTGGTAAAATAAGCAGATTATTAAAAAACCCCACTGAAATCTAATCCGGTTATCTCATAAACTTCTCTTCCAGACTGACACACGGCAAGGAATAGCACTGGTGTGGTAAGAGCAACATCACAACTAGATGTCATTAGTCCTTTGAGAAACCTGTTCCCAAGTTATTCTGGTCAAGAACCTATAGGGAGGTGGGGTGGGTCAGGCTAGAAACAAGCACGGGCTGGTCTCCACCTGTAGGAACTCTGCAATAGCTCTCGTTGCCTTTTATCAGTTGTGTGACACCCTCTTTTCTCTGTGTGAAGCATCCTCTGTGCCCATAAATATGAAGTGATGCTCAGAGATAAAGGGCTTTTTGGACCCTTTTCCTGGGGAAAAGGATCACTTATGGGGCAGCCACTTAGCTTCTGGTTGCCCTTTCAATTCTACCACCAAAAAGAGTAGCCTCACATGCCTGTACCTTCATGCTGACCTTCAGAATGGGTAGGGTGGATGCTGTATATGGATTTTTGGTGCTTGACCATTTAGAGCAAACTGTCACTTCACCAGCAATATTCTGTGGCCCTAGACTGCTCCTGTTACTTCATTAGTGAGTGCAACAGTTGCTGAGAGAAGGTCACAAAATACAGAAGTCATGATTCGCCTGGAAGTCATTATTAGCCTGTGAACTTACACCCTTAGAGATACACAGATTCCCCTATGAGAGTGAGATGTGGGAACATAAGTACAGTGAGCTAGGATGGAAGAGAACCATCAGCTAAGGGTTAACACCTACATGCCCACGACTGAGGTGCACTGTCTTCTGAGTCCTCAGGTGAGCCCAGGAATTGCAAAGAAGACAGGGATTTCCTCTTCAGTAGACACATTAAATGTACTTCTATGAAAGGAAAAGGGGGAAAAGGGATGGAAAAGAAGAGCCACATGGTTGATCTGAAAGGAAAGCATGTTTGCAACGACACTGAAACATTAGAGACATTGTTCGAGCGCAGTTCATCCTTGCAAAAATATTATCCTCGTCGTGATGCCAAGGTTGGTGAAAGTATGGGCTACTTGCCATGGAAGTGTTGGGTATTTAGGCTAGACCTGTCATGGGGCTTATTTACTCTCTGCACCCAACATTTCAGACACACTCAAGCGTAGTGTTCATGTCTTGGCAGGAACTTCTCATTCATGCCTTTTCTCCTGGTCCCCTTTGAGGAGTCTTCCTCCTCCGACATTGCAGCGGTTGAAATTTCATTGCTTGCTGAGAAAACCGACACTGATTAATTTCATCCTACTTGCATGGAAGAGGTAAAGTATGCAGGTCTCTAGCCAGGGACAAGGAAATCCCTGCTGCTTACATGCCACATTGAATAAGCAGCCCATGGTTGAGACCATTGGACTTCAACAGTCTTCATTCCACCCGCAGGAAAGAAGCAATTAACCGCAGCAGCATGGGAAGCAAACAGGAAGTAATGCAACATGCTCACTTTTGATTAGGGTTTTTTTTTTTTCATAAGATATAATATTCCACAAAGAAAAAATCAGCTGTAGTGTTACATTGACACACCTGAAATTATTAAAGGAATGTGATTGAGGTTGCAAAGTTAAGCCTCAAAACCTAGGAAAAACCTAAATTAATGTTGCCTGTGTAGCCTGAATGCCATTCCTCACTGTGAGTGTGTTCTGGTACAGTCTTTAATTACATCACTGCAAACTGGTTTTTCTCCCAGGACCTTCACCTCATTCAATGCACAGAACGGACAGTGCTTACTTAATGAGCAGCTATTCAGCATTTCGTTTTCTCCTCTGGTTCAATGTGTGGCCCTAGACTTTATTTACTGCACACCAGCCAGGCTTGCTCTGAAGACAGAGTGATTCATTTCCCCATGGACCTTTCTGTGGCATTCTCCACTGTAGCCTTTGAATACTTCACACATATTCATGGATCTATTTTCACATCACCTCTGGGAGACAAAGTGGATGTCATTAGTCTAGTTTTACAGGGGAACTTAAACATATGAAGATTAAGGTTAAAAGTATCCACTGAGTGGTGCAACTTGATTTTCCATGTATTTAACTAAACACTATTCTCCCTGTTCCCAACCAATCTGCCATTTGCTTTAGCTGCAGACATTACAGAGATCCAAAAATCTCAAGGCAGCTACTCAGAAAATGAAAAATGCACAATTAGAGGCCAACTGTGAAAAACTTGTTTTAAGTGACTTGCCTGTCATCACATAAGACCTAGTTTGACCAGAGTGTATCCCTGTCCAGTTCTCTAGTGTGTCATTCAACTGCTTTGGCCATGAGACAATGTCCTTGGATGCTGCAAATCCCTATTTAAATTTATCACACACCTTTTACCTCATGCAATAAATGAGTCAGGCATTCTATCCTCCTTTATTAGACAACCCAGTTTCATGCCCAGACTAACTCACTCTTTTAAACAGACTGCACTAGAGCTCCTGAGGAAGAAAATTAAGCCTGTGATATCTACACAGATTTGAATTTAAGCTGCACAGGTAGCCTTAATTCAAAATCCATTTTAGGTGCTCATTGTTTTAACACATACTTTTGCATGTTTAATTTCCTAAGCTTTTAAGGAACTGGAAAACTGGAGAAAAAAAATTGCTGTGGACCAACAAAGAAGCTCTTGCCCATTAGGAAGAGCTCACATAAAAGGCTGGGAACTTTTGACTTGGCAACTTGAAGAATGTTCTTTTATCACAGCTTTTCCTGAGCTCTTTCCTAAGTTTTCTTTGAAACAGAAACACCATCACGTTGACACCCATGCTGATGCCCATACCAGCAAAGCTGAAACAGGGATGTCACTATATCTACTTGTGCTGCTAGGAGATGGAAAAGGGCTGTAAATTGTGTTAGCTGATCATCCTCTAGGGTCATTCTGGACCATGGTTGCCCATTTTTTTTTCTTCCACCTTTCCTCCCTAACTTCTCAACATCTTTCCCAGCTTCTCCATTCTAGTTCCCCTAAGACAAGCAAGTTCCCTCCCCTTCTACATTCAATCTCAATCTGTCTAGATAATGGGTCCCCAATCCCCCACTCCTCTGACCCCAGGACTTCATTTACACTGGCAAGGTAGTATGCAGAGGTACCTTGTCCTACACCAGCAAGACAGTACACAGCAGTACAAGAGAGATATGAATTTACTGCATACTGGCAGCTCTGCAACAGCTCTGCAAGTGGACATCCTTTGAGAGACATCTGCTAATGCCTTGCATCTCAGTATGAAGTGGCTAGCTTCTTTCACTGGAAGGAAAGCATTCAGAGATCCTCAAGATGGGATGCTTCTCTGAAATGCACCCTAGATGGCCTCTTTCCTTTTTGACTAAGAGGAGGTACAGGTAGATGAGTTACAGCAAAATACATTTAACCTTTGTGAACTCCTTCAGCGATATGCAATGTAACTAACCTCATCTGACAGTGGAATAAACTATCTCACACTTAGCCTGAATATTTAAGGGAACAGCTGTAGTGATGTGAATTCAGCAGTGCTCATTCCCTCAGTGGATTGATGTTGCTGCTTTGTCCTTCTGATCAATCCTGGCTCCCACTTTCAGCCTGATGCATTTAATAAAAATAAAAACAAATTAAAAAAAAAAACCCAAAACACAGAAAGCATCCAGTGTGGAAAATTTTAGTCTACATAACTCTGACAAAATCTTAATCTTATAATGTACGATATTAGGCAACCTTAATAATGGATAGTGCTACCCAGCTCACTAGTAACAGCAACCCTTACTCAGAAGGTTTGGCTTTGGGAGGAGTGTCTTTATTATTTATGATGTGTTACAGGGCCAGTTCTGTCCTGCCTGCTGATGTTTTGGGACCTTGACCTGTGAGGAGTATCACCGAATTCAGAAGGCTTGACTGGAAAACTCAAAGAGGATGCTATCTTTGAGAGTTATGTGGGAATCAAAACACAAGCAGTTTCTTTCCACAGATTTTTTTCAGCCTAAATAGATTAACATAAAACAGCAGAATATGAGGGAAAACAAGAGAAACTTCATAAGATTTTTGCAAGCTTTGGTATAATTTTATGATTTGTAATAATTAAGCATCTCTATCTCTTATCAGGGATAAATATTACCTTATTTCCCCTGAACTCCATTCAGTTCTTACATTATGCATATTCCACATGAGCACTCTCTTCTCTCAATATTTCTGGCACAAATATGAGCCTCTTTGGTAAGGACTCATAAGGTTATGAATGTCTGGACAGCCTGAGTAATGAAAGGCCATTTGGGGCCGAACCATTGACCACAACTTTAACTTGCCAGGAAGGATAAAACATAAAATGTAAATTAGGTACTAATAACCCATTTTCCTTCTAAATCCCTGGTACAGATATGCAGCATGAAGTACAGATTATGTTTTGAGAGAGATTTTGGAATAATTTGCAGTTAAAAATATTGTATGGGGCCTTGTGTTGTGGCCTCAGAAGAGACTGAATTGTGAGTTGTTACTGCTGCCCTTGAACCCACTTCAGTCAATGGAAAGTTTCATTGGCACCTGGATTTGTTGCTCTGGGTAGCTGCCTAGCTACCAGCAAAACCCAGCACATAATACTGTCATCAGGGAAAGAGGAATGTGCAGTCCAGCAAGCAAGACATGCATGGAAAAGTACATTTCTCCCAGCATGTTTTGCAATCTCCATGCTATTCCCTCCCCATCTTCCTTTCCACTGATCTCATCTGTGGAGATGAAGTCAAGAAGAAAAAGTAGGAAGTAGCACTTGCAGGATAAGATCATTTTACTGCCTGTTGCATGACCAACATCAGCCTTAAAACAGCTTTGACCCTTTTCATGGGGCCATCTCCTTGTGAAAAACAGACATTCAGCTCGACTGACTGTCAGTGAAGGGACCCGAAGGCAACCTGAGGTTGTCTGGGGGTGTTTAGTTCACACAATGAATTTGCTATTAAAGCTATGGTGTTGCACTCTGCTGGTAATAGTGTGCATGAAACTGCTGGGAACCAGGGTTACATGTTATGCAAGTCACAACACAATATTTCTGTTGTGTTGTTTTCAGAATACATATAAAGACATGTTCTCCATGTGTGAACTCCATCTTCCAATTACACTATGTAAGAAGGCTTGAATCTTTAGTTTCCCCCTTAGAAACTATTGTTCTTGTTCTGTTCAATGCAACCTAACTATGAGGAAATGATGAGTTTTCCTTTACTCAGTTGGGCCCAGAACTACCTAAAAATATAACCTCTACAACTAGCATCCTGAATTAATTACCTTCCAGGTAAAAATAAACCTGAAATATAAAATGGCACACCCACGTACTTGACCTAAATGAGATATATAACTGCTTATTCACCCAATGGCACACATCTCCTTCATGTGAAACCCAGAAACTTGCTACCTTCCAACAGGTCAGTATGTCTGACATGGCTGATTCAAACCACTGTTCTACAGCTCAATAATTTCTACCATTCTTTGCATCTACATAATAAGAGAATAGAATCAACAGTTTTAAAAATTAAAATAAATACCTGGTTTGGGCCTGCAAAGAAGGAAAAGTGTTAGCAAAGCAGGCTCTGTGGAGGAAGAGCTCTGTAATTCATGAAGCTATGGTTTGGGTTGTCTATCTGCCTTAAGTGGGAAACGCCAGTGGAAATACTCAGGCACTCTCCACATGCATTTTAATATTGAAAGTAGTGTGAGCAGTGGGTAGAGCATACCGAGTACCCCACTGAGCCTCTTCACAAGGGGAAATCAGTGGCTGCTTTGCTGATACGAGACTTAAAGAGGAGTAAAACTCTGCTCCATCCTTGCAGAAACGCCTTGCTGGAACAGAGATCTGCCTGACAAATCTCCCAGAGGAGTAAAGCAGGGAAAGCAAAGTCCTGCCTCCTCATTCACTCTTCCTGTTATTAATTTGTAACATTATTACAAATAAAGATTATTTCACTGTGCTAATGTCTAATCATGGCAGAGGACCAAGATCATATGAGGGGGAGCATGGTGCTAGGCACTGAATAAACACAGAAAAACAAGACAGTCCTGCCCCGGTGAGTGGAAAGGTTTAGAGAATACGAATAAATATTCATTGCTTTTGGATGCCTGTAGGAGCCACCTTCCAAGTTTTCTCAGGTTCAACCACTACTATTGATGTAGCAAAAAAGAATCATGATTTATTCGGGTAAAGGAGGAGACTCCCTAAAAACACATGTTCCAGCAAAACAGAAACAGACTAAACAAGCCTATTGAAGAAATATGCATTTGAGAAACTGCTCTGATTTCACAGATATGTTTCTTATCCTTCACCCATTATGTGGACCCGTGGTATGGCAGCATGCTGGAGATACATCATGTGATAATTCAGGGACACTAACACTGTAGAAAAATCAACGATACTGCAAGAATAAGAAACAAACCTTGAGATTATAAAGAAAAAAAAAATAAAGCAAAATCTACAAGGTCTGGTCTAGCATTATTAACATGAATCGTGAATTTATGATCCTCAGAGAAGGAGCTGATGTGCCTCCTCATAAAGCTTGTCTTAGGGGCATATTCATTACTAGCAAAGGACAAGCTCCACAGTTGCTCTCATATAATGATCCAACAGTGGCATTTAAGAGAGCAGAATATAAACACACAGGCTGGAATTTGGCCAGGACACTACATTTAACATCCTACTCCTAATAAGAAATGTCATATAGACTGCAGTGTCCAAGCAGAGCAGACACAAGCTTAATTAAAAGATCTCATCTGATAGTCCCACACATGGCAAACTGCATAGACCGGAATTTACAGTCCTGGGCAACATCAAGTGTTGAGTTGACCCTGGCTACAACTGGCAAATGTGGTATAGCAGTTGGAGAGCATTTGTTGTGGATGAAAGCAAGCGTATTTTGCCTTGGAGGGTCCCAGGTATGTCCCACAGGAAAAAAAACCACAACTGTCTGCAAAAGGCCTCTCTTCCTCCCTGTTCTGTTGGCCAGCTTCTCCTGTGTGCACCATCGTGCTCTCAAATGAACTCACTCATAATGTGATGACAACCTTCCCATTTTTTGGATGCCAGGTCTTTAAATGAAAGGAAATTAGGGTGTTTGGAAGGTTGTCACCTTATCCTCTGCCAAAGACCAGGAGAATTTTCTTTCTTTTTTTTTTTTTAGGAGCAGCCAAACCACTTTTGAATCACACAGTCAACATGGTGAGTATGGTTGACTTGCCTTAAAACAAAACTAAACACATTTGCCGAATTTCATCATTGTCTACTTATTTTCATTTTTCTACCCATACTTTTTTTCTGCTGCCTTTCTAAACTATCACTTTACATGCTCAGGCCATACTATTTCTGGTCTTGTCTATCTATCTGCCTCTATCTTTTTTTTTTTTGCAGGCTACTCTCTTCTAATCTCATCTCATCTCATCTAATCTGATCTAATTTCTCCTTTTTATTCCTTTGCTCACACTTCCTTTTCATATATCCTGTTCAAATAGGAATACAAGTTGGCTCCTTCCAGCCTCAAAGTTCTGACACTGGTGTGTCTTATGGCAATTCACTATCCAACAGAGAGATAATACAATATTTAAGAAGTTAAAACTGAATGTCAGGCTCATAATGGCATTTACTTCAATTTTGTTGGTCTAATTCCATTGAATTCAGCAGAGTTGCAATAACTGGAAAAAAGTGATAACC
This sequence comes from Caprimulgus europaeus, assembly GCA_907165065.1. The sequence goes on from OU015529.1 coordinate 6,836,218, forward strand.
AAACAGACCCTGGGGCTTTTGCTTATTCTGTGTGACCTCTGCTATTCCAGACAGGACCCCACAGGCATTTGCAGAGTAGTGTAGACATGCCTTGTGTGTGTCTGTTTTCACTCATACCATGATATTCCCATCCTGTGCTATCTATACACTCACAGGGACTAGTCAAACTGTTTATTTTCCACTGATAACCGTTGAAGGTCTCTAACAAGAATTCTATTGCTATTCTGAATGTTACTATCTGAAATTAGCTGTAAATCTCTTGTGCTGCTTAAGCTCAAGGAAGTTCACTGATCTTGAAGTCTGGTATCTAGACAACAATCTTCCTTAAATAGCCCATCCACAATACAAGCTAAACAGAAAGGCAGGAGACTTGAAAAACCTTGCAGAAATGACTTCAAGACACTCTGCAGGCAAAGTCAGTGACTCTGCCATATCATTGACTTATGTAATACTTTTAATTCGCAGAAGAATATTAAAATATTAATGATCATAATCACAGTGAAGCATTTAGTAAAAAAGAGTGCTTTAATTTCTGTCTGCCCATAGCAATACTGGTAGCCAAACCAATGTAGCACTATATTGTACAAGAGGATGTTCAATTTCTCAGTGAAGTTGGAATGGAAAATACTAAGAGCATCTGGAGACACTATTGCACATTAGCTGAGGTTAGACTGTGGAATGGTATCAAATGGAGAAACTCATAAGAAATCTATAATTTTATTTTATGTATTAGCAATCTACATTTAAATCTACTATTAAAAATGTGTAAGCTATATGACTAAATGCTAACTGACCAAAAGGTTATTGAGAGATACCTTCAGAAGTGAAACATCAGTAAAACATTTAAATATGCATTTACATTTTAATTTATTTAAAGTGGGGAACAGAAGAGCTGTAAGTAGTAAACTCTTCGGCTTGCTGATATATGTTCAAGAAAAAAAATTCATCAGTGTGGCTACATCTAATTGCTGCCATCAGGCAAACAGATTAATTAAGATGACAATTCACACATGGCTACTGCTGAATGCTTCAGCTGAGTTAAGGTATTGGTCAGTTTTTCCTGTGCCAGGTAGGCTAAATGGCCTTCTCTGTGATACTGGTTTTAGTTATTAGTGGTAGACTGCTACTCATCTTATGGAGTAGGGGTCAGTTTGCTCTTCTGCACTGCTCCATTGCATGGCACAACTCCATACAGCGACTTCTGAAGAGCTCTCTAAGCACAAGGAAGCACTTGTAGTAGCAACAGTCCAATGTTGTCAAGACAGTTAGACTTTTGACCAACACTGCCAAGATCTGCACAGCTGTGAACACGGCTCTGCCTCTGGCAAACTGTTGTGTTCTGTGAGGGCTTTGGAGGAAGCATGGAGTCTGCAATTCAATAGGATAGGTTTGGGCAATTCTTTTCATAACTGCATGATAGGCAGTAAATGTCTTGAGAGTAACTTCTCCAAGTGCCAATTGCCTAACAGCAACCTCATTTAGGATGTAGGAGGGAGGCTAAACCATATTATAGGCCTTTTTTCCCAGAATCAAATTACATTGTTCAATGAAAACAGCTTGTGCAAATACAGGCAGCAAGTCAGCAAAGATATGACAGAAGGAAGACATAAAATTTCCAGCACACTTAAGAAAACTGGTGTTGGTTACTCTCATTAATCAAGACTGATAATGTCACTAAGGGTGGCAAGACCTGGCTCAAGTATGGAATAATCTGTTTGTGTCTCTCATAAATGATATTTCTACTGAACAGACCCAAGACAGCATTTACTTTGCCTTAGGTGCCTCTGTGTTGACAAAGTCTGATTTCATCCATCCTGTTGCCTGGTTCTGCCCTTGGCACAGCCTCACTGAAGATATTAGAATACTCACATTTCTATATTCAGATAATTCCCCTGTGCATCCATCACTGTGAAAAGTTTTATGCATATTCCCAGATACTGCAAGATTTCATAGATTTCATTTGGAACTGGGATTCTGGGTAGTTCTTCAGATCAGACAATTAATCTAATTTAAATGGTTTGCTTCTCTTCTTTCACAATTCAGCATTCTTGTGTGGCATTTTAACTCGTGATCTATCTCAGTTTCTCATCAGATTTTTCCCTGTATTCTTCACTCCAGCCTTCACATAATTTTCTGATTAAATAAATTAAATCACCTGAAGTAGACCATGGCTTTCAGCCTGTACTCAGAGGAGCCCAAAGCTCCTTTCTAAAAGCTCAGTAAGCAAGACCAGGGCTTTGCTTATTAAGCTTCAAATTTCCCATGTAGGTATCTAACATTTCAGCTGGAATGTATTTGGGTTTCTCAAATCAAGAAATCACTGATTAACAAACTCTGAGCTTGCTACTGCCCACAGTTAAGTCAGAGACCATTTTTTATTCCTTGTGTCCAGCATCACATCATAGCTGCACAGCCCTACATCAGTCCAGCCATATTGAAGGCATTGACTTCATTTCTGGATACCATGATTCTCAGTGTCTACAAGTAGCTGGCAGCTGAATTCTGGGTAAAGGTAGCAGTTTCAAAGAGCTACAGTCATTATTAACAAGAAATGCCTGAAATTAAGCCTTAAAATATCCTTTCTCTAAAACTTAGAGGGGCGTAAGTTACACTTGCTGCAAATTAGAGAGCAGGAGGTCCAAGTAAGACCTGCTTTGTAGCACTCTTTTTAGGTAGAACAGATTAACACCATGAAATGACAGTGCAAGTACACTTTGAGATAGCCAATGCCTACTAAGCTATCCCAGCCACCACAGGCAAGAGCACGATACACCACGGCATGTTCATCTTCAGTTTGGGTGAAGCTCTTCAGAAACATCAGTTGCTCCTGCTAACCCTTAACGAGCCCATTTCAGGCTGTTCCCATACACACTGCATTAAGCCACCTGTAGTTCATGGACTGCTTGGGAAGGGCCCTGGACAAATAGCTTCTGTTTACCTAATCAAGAGATCACCAGAGCTTCCACCTGTACAAAACCAGAGTGCCTGTTGTCATGCTGGGTTTTTTTTCTTCTTGATTTGGTTTTGCCTTTTCATGATATGTTTTCATGGTGGCATTAACGTTGCCTGAAAGATTTACCATTTTTGTAAATATAATTATACGTATTTTGTAAATATACTTTCCTTTCCCTTGAATTAGAGCCTGATCTTTCACCATAGCCATGGCTGTCATTCTCTTTAACCCAGATCTGTTTGATTCTAGGTTGCAATATGACCAAGAGGCCACACTCCTTGTGTTGACTGATAACCTCCTCCAGGCCACAGATAACTAGTTGTCCACAGCAGTTCTTTCAGATAGGTCAGCTGTATTTATTACAGCACATGGACCACATGGCCTTCCCCTTCTTCAGCGACAGAAGCTGCAGAGCAATGCTAAGCACCGATTCTCTGACCCCAGGGACTTCCATGGGAGATCCATGTCATTCCTAGCTCTGTTTCACGTTTTGAGCTTTGACAGGACAGAAGGTTCATCAGATTTGGACAGCACTGGATAAGCTCTAGGGCAGCTGAGTGACAGACCAATTCAAGATGAATCAGGGACATAACTATTAGCTTATAAGCCTGGGGTGAGAAAGAAAACTGATTTACTTAAACAGCATGAAAAAGCCAGCATTTATGAGAGGCCAAAATTAAGGGGGCTGTTTTGTCACTCAGGTTCAGGGCTGGGTTGAATTTCCCAAGTGTTGGTTTTTTTTCCTTATGACTGATGAGAAAACTGTGGGCTTGACATTTGAATATGGACCTTTCTAGAGTGATTCATGCCTCTGCTGGCTTCCCGCATGCTGTCTCCCCTTTCAAATAACCGAGAGCAGCATGATGCTTCTCAATTTTTCTTCCTGGGTGCCCTGTACGAGATGTGTGCTGCACAGGGGCCCCATGACTGTCATTAGCTAGCAGTTGAGTTCTAGCTCTGGAAAACACCGAGCCATAACAACCTAAATACCAGACATCTGCTATCTTCATGCCCCAGGCCATGTCACTTGCGATCATCACTTGAAGAGCTCAGTATCAGCTCAGCGGTGTGGGCTGGAGAGCAGCCCAAGCTGCAAACACTCCTGGTGGAAGGGTTGTCTCCTCTGGAATGCACTTCCCCACTTCAGCTCTTAACAGCCTGGATTTCATGACCTCCAGGTCATCCTGTAGGGTCCATCTGCTTTCCCAGGCTCTGAAGGGGGAGGAGAAATTTGGGAAATCATCAGGCTACTATAGGAAACACTTAGTTGTAGTGTGGCAGGAAGAGGTTGTGCCTTGAGACATTGACTCAGTGGGTAGAAATGGTCCTGATATTGAGTAAATCTGCCCAGAAAGCAGAATGGAGAACTGTTACTGAGCTGAAGAAACAAACACTTATTGACTTTGTGGGACAGAAGATACAGGATTTTTATAATTTGATAAGCAAAATTGTTGTGAATAAGGTTTTCAAGTCTACAAATAAAAAACAAAGACAACTAGCAGGAAACATAGAACTGACATAAAAGAGAGAGGGGGAGAAAAAGTTCCAAAAAGGGATTGTTCCAAGAACCCACTTAAAATATTTAACACTGATCCCTTTGCCTTCTAGCTCCTTAAAAGAAATCACCTCTTACATCACGCCATACAAAATGCATTATGCTTTCAATTTCCCTTGTTTCCTGCTATATTCACACTAAACAATTACACTGTACGCAAGAAAGAATCCAGCAAAAGGAACCCATCTTGCTGTATGCTAGGAATGGTTTTCTTCAGATGGCTTTAATGCTGAAGACAAAGGTCAGCAATTTACCCCAAACAAAGCCCTGGAATTTAATCTTTCCTCTGCTTGTGAGCAGCGTGCTTCCACGGCCTTCGCAGCGTTCTTCAATTACATTCCTACTGGAAAGTAGGGCTTTAAAAAACCCTCTGTAAAGGCTGTTCAGTTTTTCTCCTGAGAGACTTGAAGCTGTGAATACTGTATTAGGGAGCTGCCAAGTTATCTGCAGAGGTCCTCTACCATTTTACCTCTTCCAGAGAGGCTTGTTTAATTAACGCATTCCACAAGCTGTAGGGCTCCTCGCAGCTGAGGGTTTCTTCTGCTTTGACGCACGATCGTGCTGGAGGATGAGGGCATGGACAGTTCGTGTCAAATGTCACAGCCCCCTGACCAGCTTTGCCTTTGCACATGGACTGGGAACGCATCTCTGAGCAATACATGAAACCAACAAACTGTGCTTTGAAATTGGGAAGGAAGGAGAAGACAGCTGGAAATGTGCATAATTTAAAATGCTGTAGGATGAGAAACAGATGCTGGCATGGCATTTGAGGAGTTGCAAGTTACACAGCTTATGCTGGCAGTTGGCAAGCTAAACTGGTATCAGACCCACAGCTATGCAAAACCCACCACCACCACTGGCATCCAGGCTGGCAGAGCCAGCCAAGGGCACGGAAATATCCTCTCTCATCGCTGGACCTCCACCCTGGAAGGGGCCAGAGCAGAGCGAGGGAAATCAGACTGCACCTGCCTGGGACATAGACACAACATCTCCCTTTCAAGGGCTATCTGTGCATTACCTGTCACCAGGACTTAAATTCACTTACATGAAAGGAAAAAAGGGAGGGAGAAAAGCAAAGGGGTGTATTTGCTCTTTAATTCAAGTCTTGATGATCCATATCTCACTGGCAGAGCCTCCAGCTGAACTCCCGGTGCCTTCTTTGCTCTGAAGCAGATGAAGGAAAGCGTTTCTGATCCCTCCCTGATGCATGTTGTAAGTGGGTGAGTTGGCAGTGAGATGAGATTCCCTCCCTTACTGCTGCCTACCAAAAAGGGAAACCCTGGAAAACTGCCAGATCAAGGGACTTGTTAGGGAAATACTAGTTTGCTGCTGGGAGGAAAATCCAGATGAGGCAGAATTCCACACAATTCTGCCAGCTAAAATATTGTTTTGACTTGCATCAGTAGAAGGAAGCTGTCAGCTAATGTACACAAAGGATAAAGGCTTTTTGGGAGATGTGATTTTAGCACCATCACTCCCAGCAACTAGTGAGACAGAAAGCTAAAATCACTGGGGCTTAGGAAAAAAACATAGTCTCTCCTTAGGGACGGAGAAGGACAAGTTTTCAGTGGTCTCATATGAGAAAAGAGAAAATAAAGGAATATCCTACCTATGCTATGAATTAGAGGGAGCACTTACAGAGCCCTTTATAGATTTCAAGCAGTCTGTCAGTGCTTACTAGTAATCGATTGTGGGTGATGGTTACTTTCCATGTAGTTCAACGGTGCTATTGAGAATAAAATCCTATTCCTTTTTTTTTTTGTTGAACCAGGATGGCAGGTCTCCATCAGAGCTCCTTTAGGATTTGGAACAGAGGCCAGTGCCAGAAAACTTGCGAAAACCACAGGGCTACAGGGTGGATCCGTGTCTTCCCTCTCTCTGTGCTGGCCCTGGTGTAATCCCAAGTCTGTGCTAATGCATGAAGCCCATTGCAGAACGCAGTGGGAGTAACCACAACCTTGTGTGACCTTTGCATTGGCAGCTCCTCTGCAGAGTTTGAAACTTTGCATTGCCGCCTTCCACGCTCCTCAAGATCTTACCTAAACAAGTTGATTTTTAACTCGTAAGAAAGGCTCTGGCCCCCGAGGAGACTTTGAAGTAGATTCTAAAAAAGCCATTAGTCCTAGTCATAGGACTAGGGGTTGTCCATGGCAAAGAACAGGGAGAAAAGGCTGTAATTCTCCCTCGCAGCTGTGACCACTGATTCATAGTCACACTGGCATAGACAATACTGGCATAGACAATATTTTTAGAAGGGTTTTTTTCTTTTTTTCCATAGAAGATAATGAGGTATGGCGCCCCATGGACACCCACAGTCTCCTGGGCAGGGATGAAAGCAGTCTCAGAAGAAAAGAATCTCTACCTTGGAGGAAGAAAGCCTCCATGGAGCTAAGGACAGTCATGAGGTCCACTCCTAACACAAGGGCTGCTTAATAGCTGCTCTTTCATGCTGGCTTTTTTCTCCTCTCCCAAGCAGTACAAGCCTCAGGAATACTCCCACTGACTATGCAAAAAGGATGTACCCTTATTTGCATACAGTTGTCTACCCCATCCCACCCACTCTCCTGTCTTCCATTCTCCATCCTCAGACCTGGGGCACACAGAGGCCTCCAGGAGCCAGCAGTGCTGGTCTGTTCCCACCCCAGGGACAGGTTAGCTCCCTCCCCTGTGGGGTCCTACCTAACACCAGCACAGAAGTCTTTCCCAAAGGTATCCCACCTAGTTACTCATGCTCAGGCTCAACAGGTTCAGCCAAAGAGATCTTAAAAGGGTCTTGCTTGAAGTGGCATGGCTGCCAGTTGGCTTTGGCTGTTGGAGAGCTGATCAGCATGAATATGTCCTACTTTACATTAAATCAAATATTCCATGCTATTCAGTAAGGTCCCCACCACAGGTTTCTCTCTTGTCAGTGTTGTACTTTGCAGGGTGTCCTTACTTACTTCTTAGACCTCACCTGGGGCTCAGTGTGTTGAAGTCACTGCTCACGAGACAAACTATACCTATGCCGAGAGGTCAAACGCGATGAACGTGACACTCAAGTGCTGAATATTGTTTGTTTGGACTGATCAGAATATTTCTGAAGTGACTTACACCAAATTCTTCCTGTGCTCAAAACCATTTTTCTCCACAAGCCATGTTTACAAATGCCAAAAATATTTTGAACCAGGAGTTATGAAAGCATGAAAGCATTTATAGAGGGCTGTTTCAACATTGCAAATACTTATATGTAGTTGAGCCAGGTCCTGCTGCTCATGAGAACAGCTTTCACCAATCTGTCAACACTGCCTTGGCCTAACTTGTCCAAGCAAGAGCTCAGAAAATCAATGTGACGTGAAGAGACCCTCAAGGTGCCACTGTAAAATATAATGCTGGTGCAGGGCAGGAGGACGGGGAATCTGGCAGGTACAAAGAAGTTTGTAACTATTTGCAGAGATTATATTTTTGTGGGTCATTTAATACCATAGAGACTTCCCAGCTTTTGGAATTATCAATTATTCTTCTGGAAAGGTAAAAAAAAAAATCTTCACATTTTTCTTAATTACTAAATTTAATTGTGACTTAAATGTCTTGGTCCATAACATATTTTTAAAGGATCATAAGAGTTCAGATTTATTGTTGAGCCATTTTTGCACTGAACTTTGCCAATTCCAGGACAATAGGGAATTTTGCAATAAAATCAAATATCAGTCCACCGTCCTCCCCAAACTCAGGAGATTTTTCACAGTTTGCATTATACCCTTTTGCTCTATAATTTTGTTTCCCTTCCCTACACTGGACTTTCACTCACCCTTTCCATTACTTCAGCTAAGAGACAGCGGTTTAGGGTAGAGTATTTTATTTTATTTGTCTTAGAATTCCCTAGTATTGGTTTAGCATGGTAAAAATGTGATTAATAAGTAAATAAAAGTACTGGACCAGGAACTCTATTCAGAAATGGTCTCACAACTCTTGCTTTGACCCAGCCAAGTGGGAGTTCTATTTTAATATCAATATTTAGCAGAATTCATGGCCATGCCCTAATTTCTGATCTACAGAGCACAGAGAAATAATTCCAATTATCACTTCCAGAGTGTTTGCAAAGCAGCATACAGAGATTACCTGAAAAATAAAACGGAATCTCTCAATGACTTCAGGGATTCAGCCAAACCACCAAAAAATCAGGCTTTTAACATTCCCCACGTGAATTCACCCACACTGTGTCTTAAAACCAGAATTAAAAGTTATGCATGGGATTATCCTAAAAACTCTCAAACTCTTTTTTCCTTGACAGCCACACATCAGAAGCACCAGGATAATAATGGGCCAGATTTGCACTAACACACTTGATCTGGGGTCTTGCCTCAAACACAGAGGAGTATGAATCCCAACTCTGTTAACCCACAAAATAATTTGCAGTGCCTTACATTATATTTAAAAGTGAAATATTGTATTTATATTCACTTTATTGTCCATTTGCACTGTCAGGAAAACATAACTAAACTGAAGTGCACAGATCAAGGACTTTCACCGCTAAGGAAATACACCTTGTGCCGAAGAAGTACACTTTGTGGGAAGGAGTGCTTCTGTAAAAAAAGTGTTACAAAGATAGAAATAAAATTGCAAAGAAGTACAGGATTGCTTTTATATTTTGCAGATATTCAAAATAGCATATATATATATATATATATATATATATATATATTTTATTTAAAGAGTGAATTTTGCTTCACTCAAAATATTTTATGGAGTTTGGGTTATTTTCATATAAATTAAGACAATCATTTATTTTCTGGTTTTAAGTAAAGAATGTTTCTTTTTCTCCTGCTTCTCTTCCACCAAAAAAAGGCATAGAAGGAGGAAATAAAAGAGAAAAATGTTTGGTTTTAGGTTTTAACCAGAATAATAACTCCACTTTTCTACTACACACACTTCATTCAAAAAGCTGGTTTTTGTTACAAAAATGTTTCAACCGAGGGTTCTCTCTCTGATGTTCATCCACACTGACCTGCAGCACTTCAGCATGCCATACCTCCAGCCTAGTGTGACTCTTCCTAGCAAAGCCTAGAACGAAGCCCAGCCACAATCTGGTAATAACTAGCAGAAGCCAAGTCAGAATAATGCTTCCTCTACCAACTACTCCAAATGAGTTATTTCCCTCCAGAAGCATTAATTCAGGTTGATCCCATCCTTCCCTAATAGCCTGAATGCACCCTCAAATGCCAGGATTTCAGGCTGCTCATCCCATGAGCACACTTCACAGCATCCCTGAGTAGGTCTGGTAGATCTTTCCTCTCTCTTTCCCCTCCCCACAGTTCCCTCCTTTCGTTATAAGAGGGCTCCTGTACAATTTAATTTAAGGGAATCTTTCTCACTGACTCCAGCAGAGCTGAACAGAGTCAACCAAACCAGAGGTTTGCTTTGCCCTGCCACCTTCTTCTCATCACTACCAGCAGCAAAGCCACAAGGGAGTGCAGCAGGGAGAGGAGTAAGTTTTATGAATGTAGCCCAACCTCTCATTCCCCATATCCAGCAAATGCTAAATTGGTTTTAAAATAAATTTCCTGAACAACCAAGTACTACTATTTAACAGGACCCGTTAGCACTTCTATAGCATTTTACAATTCCAAATCACTGCACAAGTATTAATTAGCCTTAATGACTCATATTACCTAATAAGATAATGAAAAACCCTGCAGCTCACAATATCTACTTCTATTTTCAGTGAGAGATGAAATGGATCTTTTAAAAGGATATATTATCTTCTAATTCCTTTTCTGCATATTCTTGTAATAACTTCTGGATATAATTCAAAGTGTGTTGTGGCTTTTTTTTTTTTCCTTCTTAATTTGCAAAGTCTAATTTATAGCAGCAAATACAGTCTTTGCCACACAATAAATATACAGAGGTTTAGTGATAATATTCGTTCCTTAGGAGGCTTTCTATTGAATGCTGACTGGTGTGGACTCACTGGTAAGGAGATGTGGATTTGCTGCCTGTTCTTTATGGAGAATAGCAACATCTTTCTTGGTTTCTTTCTGGGTTGCCACTGCCAAGGTAATACTTAATGGATTAAGTCTTGTGAAATAAATTCTGTAAATAGAATGTGGGCTGAGATCATTTCAACTCATTTCCCCTGCGTCCCCTTCCCGTCCTGGAAGCTGTCAAGCACAAGCAGCCTGCAAGCAGCTTGTTCTCCCAGTGTTAGTCTTGAGTCTCACTAGATGCATAAAACAGCTTGTTTTTCACATACTTTCTGTGATGGCATTAAAAAAAAATCGCAAGAAAAAAAACCCCAACCCTTCTCAATTCCACCCATGGCTATAAACTGGATACAGCTAATCTTGCAAGGGCACCAAACACTGCTCTGTTTGTCCATCATTAGAGCACCAGAAACCTATGTTTATGATAGAATTATAGTTGAATCTGAAGGATTTTAAAGAAAGGAACTGAACCAACTGTGGGTTTGTAAACAAACAATATGGTTTTGACGTCAGCTGTATCATTTCATGTGCTGGAACAGTTTCTATCATGTGGCCAGTTCCTGCCCCTGAAGAGTATCTAATTTAATTTAGATGTATTCATGATATGGGACAGCACGTCAAATCCAAGAAACTACAGGGTACTGCTGAAGGCAAGGTCTATGCTGGAAAGATTGCATAAGCTGTACTTCGAAGCAGCAACAGAGACCTTTTGCTTCAAGGAAAAGAGGGGACAGTTGTGTCTACTGTAGAAGAAAGAGAAAAAGAAAGTGAGGGGGAAGGGAAATGTACAGAGTGGGGATTGTCAAGGGGGAGAATTTTGTTTCTTCTTTAGAAATAAATTAACGTGAGGGGTTTTTTTCTGCATTAATGTTATCCCAAAAAATCTGCATAACTTTTTCCAGAGCAATAAATCCTATCCGCAGCTTTGAGCAGTTCTTCCAGTTTTGCTTTCAGTCCTCCTTGGGTTTCTCTCTGTCTATGCTCTTTCTGTGTTCATCCTGCAGACAACCACCACAGAGGACAACTCATCTGTGGAGATTTTCTGTTAGGTGTTGCTCCAGCATCAAAGGGAATGTCCACATCTCAGTGTCACGACTGGTCCTGCTGTCGTAAGCGTGAGCCCAAGGGGCAACGCAGAGCCCCAGCAGCAGGAGCCTCACTCCCTCCCCTGAGTACAGGCAGCCTGGACTGCTAACAAACACAGAATCACTAAGGTTGAAAAAGACCTCTAAGACCATCCAGTCCAACCATCAACTCATCACCACTGTGCCCACTAAACTATATCCCTTATTGCTACACCTACATGCTTCTTGAACACCTCCAGGGATGGTGACTCCACCATTTCCCTGGGCAGCCTGTTCCCATGTCTGACCACTCTTTTGGAGAAGAAATTTTTCCTAATATCCAACCTGAACCTCCCCTGGTGCAACTTGAGGCCATTACCTCTTGTCCTATCACTGGTTACCTGGGAGAAGAGACCAACCTAGGTTAGGACCTAACACTCCAGTGATGCAAGAACACCAGCAAGATATCACTTTGCTATTGCCGATAGTGACTGAAATATATCTTATGCTGCAGTTATCTAAGGGCACTGATGTGGGAAAATTTATTTCCATACAGAGCACAATTCTGAATGCTGAAAAAAAACCCCATCTGCTGTCAACTGAAATTAAAGGGACTCCCTGTGTGGATAAAAAATTGTGAGCCTATGTGTTTACCAGCTTGGGTCTTAAATGATATCAATTTCTCCGGAAACATATTTCAATGAACAGAATAACAACGCTACAGTATGTTTTGTCTTTTTTTTTTACTAGATAGTATTTTCTACTACACTGATTCTATCTCCCCAGGTTTGCAGAAAACCTAGTGCCTCCCAGAGGCATTGCAGAGCTCCATGCTGGGTACTCAGCTCTGGTTGTATGCTCTCACACACACACACACACACAGACACACACACACACTCACACACACACATCACCAGCATCTTCCTGACACAGCTACCCACAGGCCTACACATTTGGAAAGAAAATAGGAGACAATTTCTTTTGCTGTTATTTCATGCCACAGATTCCTGACTACTTGTTGAAAAACTATTTCCAATAAAAATGTATTTTTTTTTCCCAAGGAAAGCTGATGCTTTCTACAAGAGAAATATTTCTCAAAAACTCAAACTCGAGTTTTAGCCAAAAACATGAGCCCAGCCTTAGGCGCAGTATTCAGACCGATTCTGTAAGACAATCACAGAAGTTATAACCAGTTGTGCTCGGTTATTTACCGTGGAAAGGAAGCTGCAATGCTTTCCTTTGATCTGTTTGTTGCCTTCAGGATTACATTTCTCAACATTGCTTTTTAATCACTGTAAACACCACAGCTGAAAAATTTGGTGGAGAGAAAATTGGCTACTTCTTTGTGGTTTTGATGTGATTGGGCTTTTGATGTCTTCTCTTTCCCAGTTTCAGCACCTGAGTGTTATGAGTGACACCAACACACAGTCTCAGATTCTGGGACCTACACATGTGCTGTATTTCTCTGCCCACATCTACGTTCCCCAAGCAGAACCCCCCGGGTCTGATGCCATGCCCAGCTAAAGCAGGGCAGAGCGCTGCACAGTCGCGTTATCCCACGATGAACACCAACGTGCCCTGCTGTCATTCAGCCTCTCAGCTTCCCTCATGAGTAAGCCTGGAGACTCACACTTTTCTTTTCCAAGACTCCTCACCCATGTGTTTCTCTCTGCAGTGCTGGCAAACTTCTGAAGCTAAGGAACCTGAGGATTGCTGGTGGGAATTCATGAAAGATGTCCCAGCATCGTGGAGCAGAGCAGAGGTGCCCAAGCTACCTTCAAATGAGAGAACCAGGGTATAGTAGCAGTCTTTCTGCCACAGGATGGAGCTCAGTGCAGGCTGCAAAGCATTTCTATGAAGCTGGATAAATACTTAATCATCTCTCTGTCACTGATGTCCATACTGCTGCTTCTTGACTGCTATCAGCACCCATGCTGGCAGCTCAAAAACCACCTCGTTTAGGTGGGTCTGTATCCCACTGCAGAGCCTGCACCATCAACATGCCTCCACGTAGGTAAATTCCAAAGTGACAGAAAAGAAATCATGTAGGTGAAGGGCTTGATCATGTCTAAAAAAGTACAACACAAAAAAGTGGGGGGAAAAAAAGAACCAGCTTTTGTAAAACTGAGCATGTGAAGTCCATGGCTGCAGTTCTGTCCCAGTTTGTTCACCATCTCTACAAAGCATTCTCACACAGAAATGTATTTTTAACAACGCTGAAAAGAACCTGCCAGAACTGGAAGCTCAAGCTACTTTTACCCTGGATAAATGGGATGCAAATGCCATGTAAGAGGTTAAATGGCACAGGGAGGATTTTTTTTTTTCTCTTTTTAAACCAAGCATGGAATAATTAGTATTAATAGGGCTGATGTTTCTGACTGTGAAATCTCACTGAATATAAATATTTAACAAGGGCAATCATCAGAGTTCTCCTCCTGAGTACAATGCACAACCAGAAACTGCTCTCCTGAAGGAGTTAAAGTTTTCTGCAATAATGCAACAAATCACTCCATGCAACAAACAGCAGACACATTCTGTGGCAGTTTCCCCACAAACTTCAATCTGAGGGGAAAAAAAATCTTGATTTATTATATAGCATTTGGACAGTTGCGAAAGAAAATTTGCCAGAGATCAGAATAATCAACTCTTTCACCCAAGCAGTTTTTTTATGGAAGAAAAAAGCACAGAATGGGTCTGAGCAAAATAAATAAAAATTCCACATTTTTAACCAACAGAACCTTTTGCGTCATTCAGAAATATTTACAGACATCCAGAATCTTTTATCATCAAAAAGACACTCTGGCCTTTAAAATTACAACTTTTTCTTATATTTTTGTTTACTGATGGCCTTTAAACTAGTGGGTATCCCTAACTTGTGGCATCTCTTCATGCCATGTTTGTCAAACGTAGGAATTTTTAAAGCTGTGCCTCGCTATTTTTTTCCCTTCCCTTGAAAAAAAAATCTCTCTTTTGCTAAGCTCTCATCTGTGAATTTTCAAGATAGCAGAACACCATCTACTAGCAGCATCCATCACATGAGTCATTGTCACTAGTGTCTCAAACACCAGTTTTCATCGACTGAAAGGGCTGTTAATGCCAATATTAACCTGGAAAGGGCTAGCTGCTTTCATAGAATTAAATACATTAGCCATTCATAGTATACAAATATACATATGCAAGCCTCTCTCAGAGCCCAGTAAAGGTATTAGCATAGCATCCCTGTTCCACTTGCCTATTTAATTAGCACACAATGAAGGCCACCAAGATTTCCCTGCAAAAGGCGTTGCATACTTTGGACAAAAAAGAAAGGAGAAAAGAAGTTGCTTTTAAGTGCAATCCAAAAAAATAGCTCCTTGGCTAAATGGTACTTTTAATAAAGATGTTTCCAGTGTTTGTTTATTTCTCAAAACCCAGTGTTTCTTTCGGGTGTTTTGATTTTTGTTTCGGTGCACAAGAAGGAGGGGAAAAAAAAGGGTTTTACTAAGCCAGTCTTTCAGTAAGACACCAGATGATGGATAGTCAAACACAGAGTCTCCTGTAAACACAGAGGGAACCAAAAGGTATGAACTGACTCAGAATTGTGTCAACACAGGTCGCAGACCCTTGGTTTATTTCAGCCTTCCTGTTTTTCACAGATTTCTTTTCACACTATACCTTTTTTTTTTTAAGACACAGACTCTTTTCAGTACACCTTCGTGGGGTGCAAAAGCACACACGTTTTTACACCAAAACGTGGGCATCTACATGCACATGTAGGCTGTATTGCCCCAAATACAACAGCAGCATTTGCCATCTGGCTTATAACTGCATTAAACTAAGCCTTGCCTTTCTTCACACAGGTTCATGCCCACTCTAAATCAAAAGCTCCATCCCATCCCTGCCTCCAGCTTTTCCATGAAGGCTCTTGGGAAGCATTCAGAAAAGATGAGTACAACAAAACCTCAACAGCCTAGTCCTCCAGTTCATACAACCCTCTAAGACTTGGTGTGATTTTTTTTGTCTTAACCAAAGTGGCAAGACTGTGTCTGACCAAAAGTGTTGGGAGGCAGACACACGGCAAAGAGGTCTGTGATGAGCAGAATCTCTCAGTATTTATCCTGATTTCTAAACACACTGAATTGAGGTTGTATCCTCCTTTTCCTTGTATGAAGTTGTTCCTCTCTGTTGGTCATATATTTCCATAGGGATTGGAAGAAGAAGGCTCTCTAGGGTCTCTATTTTGTTATCAAATTTGATTGGCACTGACCAGCGGGCTAAGAAGTTGTTAGTGGAGGGACTGATGGGCAGACACACCAAGCAGCTGGATCCCCTGCAAGTCACAGAGCAGTTCAGCTGATGGTTCAAGATGTTTGACTACATTCTCTCACAAACTCACCTGAGGAGACTTCTTGTTGCCTGAAATCCTGAGATCATTTTAAAGGACTTGCAGAAAATAACAAATGGAGATGAGTTAAAGCCAAGGGAGTTGTTTTTCCTTGGTAGAGACAATAAAAGAAGAGGTTTAAGGCCAGACTACAATGACCGGTACTTGCCCCTGGATGTCCACGAGCCACACAGAGCCTAGTGCAATGGATCTGTATGTGCAACAGATCCATCCTGAGCACCTCAGACCAACCACACATGTGCAAACAGCTTAATGCTATAGATCCAGAGAGCATGGCTCATCCAAGATGTGTCAGATCCCCTGTATGAACAGCAACTGTATGTCTGGGATGTTTCAACCTCAGCTAGATTAACTGAAAAAATGGTAGAGCCAGCAAAGACAGATGACCCTGCTCAGGCTGAGCAGCGCCTCATTCCTTGTGTAATCACATCCAACTCAGCAGGAAAGCTACCCAACAAAAATCAGAGTCACAGAACAAGGTTTTGGACCTTATTTTTCACTGTGTAGAAGTCAGATGCAAAAACTCCAGGTAATCTTTGCAGTGAAGCCAAATCCACCAAGAAGATCACAAGGGCTCTTGCTCTGCTACTTCACCAACTAAGTCACAAAAAAATATAAACCAAATCACATTTAGGACAAAGCTGACACCAAAAAGATGCCAGAAACAGCATTTTGGAAACAGAATTCATTGGCAGAGTTAATTTTTTAAAGACCACTAATTTTAGGATAATGCACCTTTGTAAAGAGCAAGCATTTTATCTGAGGCCATTTTCCTCCACAGGAACCAATGTTGACGGAACAAAGGAGAGAATTCCCAATGCAAATTACAATATATTAAGTTAGATTTGCTTCCAGAAGTTTTTGTACCTTCAGAAATTGTTTTGGGGTTTATATAACTGTAGAGTGGCCATAAACTGAGAAAATCTACTCTCTCTTCTGCTGCCTCCCCCTCCTTTCTTTACCTCTTTTTAGTTCTACAGCAAAAGATGAGGGAAGCAAAATTTACTCAAAGAGACCATGAAAAGAGTTCCAAAACATTCCACATATTTTTCTCTGCATAAACAAGCTGTGAATTTTGAATGTACATAGTGCCAGGGCACTGTCAGTCAGACCCCAGGAGTTCACCCAAGACAGACAAATTATGCTGCCCGCTATCTCGGCTGTTACAGTTCCTTGCCTTTCATTCATTCATTGCCAGTGGCTGGATTTGATGTCAGCGTAGGGGAGAAAAGGAGCCTCAATTGCTGAAGTTAACCTCTTGTAGTGAGACCAGTCATACTGGGCTTTCCAGTGGAGAATTCACAAGGAGATAGCTGCTAGCCTTGTTTGCCAAGGCAGCAGTCAAAAAAAATGCTGAATTTTGGCAGCTATGAGCAGGAGAAATGTTATGGAAATGGCCACAGCCAGCTCCCTTCCAAATCTGCAGTGTTTGTCCCACATCGATAAAACAAAGCAATATAAAAACAATTTTTACATGTCCTATAAAAAAAACTACCTCAAGTAGTGTTGTGGGTGTGGTTTGAAGAGAGGATGGTACTGCTGAGCAAACCTGCCTGGCAGAGGGCAGCGGCTGCTGCTTCAAACATCATATCCAGAGTATAATTCATGTGAACCTTCAACTGCATCAGCCATCCCTCTGCTTTCATCAAGTCTCACTGCCTCCCTGATAAACACCTACCTATTACAAGGGAATGCAGGATGTGATGAGAGTATTCATTTCTGAAAGTCCTTTTGCAGCCACATTGACCCTGGTAGGTACCAAGTCAAAGCACCTGTCCCACAAGCCAGCTACTGTCTAAAGCCAAAATCTCTTTGGTTCCTAGAGTCTGTGCACACAGCGTGAAGGGCCTGGTTGCCACCAGCCCCAAGCCCTGCCTTGTGTTCCTTCTGCCTGATCTACAGGTCTTGTTAGGAACCAGAAAATGTGGAGTTTGCACGGCATCATCGTAGGAGGTATATGTGTTGCATGCCTGTCTCTAAACTGATTTCATTTAATGATGAGCCAACCGTGTTCTGGGCTGCACCCAGAGCAGCGTGGGCAGCAGGTCAAGGGAGGGGATTCTGCCCCTCTGCTCCGCTCTCATAAGGCCCCACCTGGAGTGCTGTGTCCAGTTCTGGAGCCCCCAACACAAGAGAGACATGGACCTGTTAGAACGAGTCCAGAGGAGGCCACGAGGATGACCCAAGGGCTGGAGCAGCTCTGCTGTGAGGACAGGCTGAGAGAGTTGGGGCTGTTCAGCCTGGAGAAGAGACGGCTCTGGGGAGATCTCATAGTGGCCTTCCAGTACCTGAAGGGGCTCCAGGAAGGCTGGGGAGGGACTTTTTTCAAGGGCACGTAGAGATAGAACAAGGGGTGATGGCTTTAAGCTGAAAGAGGGAAGGTTTAGGTGAGATATGAGGAAGACATTTTTTGCTGTGAGGGTGGTCAGACACTGGAACAGGTTGCCCAGAGAAGCTGTGGCTGCTCCTCCCTGGAAGTGTTGAAGGCCAGGTTGGATGAGGCTTTGAGCAACCTGGTCTAGTGGAAGGTGTCCCTGCTGATGGCAGGGAGGTTGGAACTGGATGATCTTTAAGGTCCCTTCCAACCCAAACCATTCATGATTCTATGACTCTATGGGTACCTTTAATGCTGTTCTGCTGAACCAGCTTTGATAGCACATTTTATTTTTGCAATACTTCCAAAGAAGGGAAAAGCTCTTACCTATTGTTCTTCGGAGATCTTCACACTGGCTAATGTGAGGGAATTTCAGTATTTCCTTCCACTTTTTGCTTTTGCCTTTGCGCTTCCCTCCACCCCCTGCAGAGAAAGAAATACCAGGATTAGATTGCTCTGGGGTCACAGCCCCATCCAGAGTTTACCAGCCCAGTCAGAGTTCTTATGGATATCATTAATAATTAAAGCTGAGACATTGTGTGTAGATGTAACAGATCAAATCTGAGCTTGTCCAGGCTGAAACAGACCTCAGAGGCAATATTTGGCAGAAGATCAGCTTGCTAAAAGGTGGGAATTCAGGCTTGTGGCCCACTAGGTCCAGTTCAGATGACAGTGCTGAACTGAGCACCTCCAACATCATCCCTGCCTCAACTGATAGCCATTTTGCATGAGTCAAATAATCTTGTAAAATTCCAGCTCACAACTTTTCAATCTGGATCTCCCCCTTCTGTTTTTGGGATAAGTCCTGAATCCATCCCAAAATAATTGCTGGAAACTAAAGACCAAAATTCAGTTCTCACCATCCATCCCTCACGTTACATGTACTGCCAACATGCCATGACTGCTGATGTTACACGCTCTGGTCACAACTGCTTCCACTGGAGGAGAACAGTAGGAGAAAATTAATGAAATATCCTCCTGAAGAGAAAATCTCTTTTTGGTTCTTTTTTTCTCTTCTCAGTCTTCTGAGATTTCCTGAACTGGACTGTCCTCAAGGTGAATGGCCCAGCTGGCTTCCTTCAGCTCTGGCCAGGTCCAAGATCCTCAGCCCCTCCACACTGATGAATCTCTCCATCAAAAATACCCTGCTGTGGGGATCACTGGCATCTCCAGGTGCCACATCTGAGCTTATCCAGCCAAGCTACCTGCTCTTGGTGTTACTCTTTCATGCTGCCCATACTTTCCTTGTTTCCCCTCCCCTCCACTCCACCTCCCAGTCTCTTTTCCCCCCTCTCCCCTTCCTCTAGTTTCTCAGTCCTTTCTCCTCCTCCACTCCCAGGTGCCCCTTTCTGGTTTGTGTCAAAGTGCAGCAAAATGAAACATGATTCACCATCATGTACTTTTTAAAAAAGAACCTTCAAAATCTACTGGCTGATTTAGACCTTTCTATTGCTGTTCCCAAATCAGGGCACCAAACCCCCACATTCACATCCTCCAGTGCTAAGATATTTTTCTCTGTTATTTTAAAACTTGTGATGTTTGCTTTCCTGCTTTAATAGCTCAGAACCCCAGCTAGCTCAGGATGGGGGACCTGGACACTGATATGGCTTTCACAAGAGCACCACAGCTCTGAGGGTCTGCCTCTTGTCCACCTCTCCTTGTTTGCAAGGGGGATGCCTTCTGCACTGGGCTCCGACCAGTCAAGGTAACGTTTCCAGCACACCTCCCTTTGCTCCTTGCTGGGACCACACAGTGCCTATGGGTTTAGGCTTCTTTTTATGCTTCCACATTTTTTTATGCTGCCACATCAGCGTTACTGCAGAGGGTAGGAGGTGTGGTGTGGTGCTGAGGGGTTCATTCCTGGCTCCTGTATGTGCCTGTCCTGCTCTGAGAGGCTGCAAAGCCACCAGAGAAAGTGTATCCTCCGGGACGTGAAAGCTCAGATGAAGACTGAGATTCTCCAAGTCACTGTATTTACTGCAATTCGGTCCCTGCACACAAAATCTGATTCACTTGAGTCTATTTTACATGCACTGGCACGTCAAATGACTAATTCAGAGCTGAGTTAATTCTGTAAAGGGGCTGGTAGAGTCACAGTTGCAGACTGAGGGTGTGCTGGGTACTACATGATATTGCAGGCTAAATTAGGAGAGCATTGACTCAAAAGGTAGCAGACCGTTACGGAGAAAACACGAGCCTTGGAAAAAATGGTGAGGTATTGCTCTCCACAGGGTGTTTCTGATCACACCTCTGGCGCAGGAGTGCTTCTTCTACATCTCACCTTTAATTCCTTTGCTTTCGGTGACCAATGGCTTTGTCATTGCAGAGTTTGTCATGAATTATTTTAAACTCCTAACGGACAGGAATTTATTCTATGTCTACATTATGCAACGTAGTGCAGAGATACCTGCACTAGCCATGAAAAAACTAGTTTGTTTAGGCTATCAGGAGTACAGCTATGCCACCCTTTCCCTTATTAGTCTCTGGCAAAGCACAAGAGAGCTGCAGCAGCCTCCACACAATGCTGTATTATGCAATGCAGATGTACCCTTTGGGTCCATAATGAACTCTTCCTCAACCTCCCCTCTTCAGTGCAAGCCAAACACTCCTGCTAAACTCATTTTGTCTCCCATCCCTCCAGCCACAGTATCAGAGAGGCTGTCTTGATCTCTTCTTGCAGCATATGACACTTGGTCTTGCATGCTGAAGGTCTTAGGTATGCTACAAGGCACTGAGAAGCATTTTGTGAGATGGAGTGAGCACCGTTCACCAACTCTGCTGGAGCCCACGGCTCCGCTGTGGTCATCAGTGACTGCAGAGCTTGGATTCAGCAACCTGAAGGGTCCTCCCTTGGCTTTCATCTCCCTGGAAGCCCACTCCTGTAATCCTACACAGCTGCCCCTGCCTGCCAGGCTGCCACCTCCACTTGCCCCTCTTCTTTTTCTCTTCCAGGGGCCTTCCTGAACCCTCCTTGATGCTCCTGACCTATGCCTCATCACATTGTACTTACACTTCTTTGTGCCCTCCCTTCACACGCTCCTCTGGGGAATGAGCCTTCCTCCAGGAATTCCCATTTCCTTCTCTTTGCCAGTCATTCTCTTTGGCTGCATTTTCTTCCCTGAACTATTGCTTCATGTTTTCCCTCACGTTCATTTATCTTGTAAACTTGGAGTTCTATGCCTTGATGTCAAACTTCCATGGGAATTAAATGAATTAAGTATATATTTATTAGCACTGGGGGAGGGCTGGGAAAAAGGGGAAGGCAAGGGAGGAGGGAAAATGCTGGACTGGTGTCACAGCAGAATGATCTCCTTTGGGAGCCATGGGATTTCTAGATCCCTTCCTCAAGCTGCCACCTCCCAGAGCAGCTTATCCCACCTCCACCTACAAACATGTGCCTCTCACTTCTGCCTGCTGGGACCCACTCTGCTCTTACCAAGGAATAGACAGAAAGGGGGCAGGCTGGAGGTCTCTGCTTCAGGTATGAGCAGCTCTGGAGGCAGCAGCAGATGTATGTAGCTGCTTGGGCACTGCTGCCTGCTAGAGCAGGATTTCCAGGACGTGGCAGGCAGCAGGAGTAAGCCAGATGAAGGCATCCTTTAGGCTGCATCTGCTCAACACTGGTACATCTTCACCCACGGAAGGTCTACCCGTTAGACAAAGCACTGAAGATTTCAGAGTGTACTTGCTTCTCCAGCCACCTGTACAAAAGTCCTCATAAAATGGTTGCATCTTTAGCAGCGTCAAGCTGTGCAGAGCATTGCAAAATAGCCCTTCGCTCTAAATGACAGCTCTGAGATGTGTGCAGAGACGAAATGATTCTGCTAAGCTGGGACAGAATGGTTTTAAACTCCATTCGATGTAAAACATATATTGAAATATTTACATTGGATGATGTATTTCTGACATTAAATTTCCATCAAAACTAGAGAAGGGCTCTGTGGTCCCCTGTTACAACCGTGATCGATACAGCCAGCGTGTTCTCTTCTTCTCTTTTGTGGCCACCCTCCAAAAATAAGCAGCCTTGCCTGATGAATCATTTGCTTTTAGCTGAGCGTGAAGCAGCGTTACTGTTTTGCCTGTGACGTCTTTATGTTAAAGATTCTGATCAACCGCTTTAATCGACCTGACCTTTCCGCTCTCAGCTTCTCTTGTGGAGCCAGCAGTGTTTGCTGGTTCCAAACGTTAATTCTAGGGGGTTTTGAAGGACATAATGCAGTGAGACAGCTGAGACAGGGTAAATTGTCTAGTGGAGCTAAAAGCTAAAAGGGGAGGTTTCTCTGAATAGGTCAGTAATTGTGCAGGTTGCAAAGGGAAGCTTTTCACACGTTGCCTTGATTGCTGCCTCTGCAGCAATCTGGACAGGAGGATTTGCAATCTTCAAGGCAACATCTCAGGGCAAGACTTGACAGGCGTGCCATGTTTTAGATGTGAGTTCCATCATGTGGTGCTGGAGGGTCTGACTGCTTTAAAATCTTGGTTGGCTGATGATGACAAAAGGTGAGCTCTAAGCAACAGCATGAAATCTCAGCTCCACTCCCTGGCGTGCACTTAACGGCTCAGCATTCGCACACCGAAGATTGAAGCTAATTCTCTAACATGTCAACCAGTCCTACAGGAAACAAAAGCATTTGCTTTACATCCTACCTACTGAAAAATACATGGCACTTTTCACAGCATCCTGTGATGCAGGATGGCAAATCTAACTCTGATTTCTGCATGCAAGGAGAGAGACGTAACTAGAGGTACACAAGTAAAACATTCATGAGCAGGAGCTGCCCTTAGCCTAAGGTGCGTACTTCTTTTTGCCTCCATTATTCAGGATATACTTACTCTCTGAACACCTAGAGGGGGTAGGAAAGTACCTGCATATTGCTAAACCAGTGAGATTTTAAGTGGTTTTGTCCAAAATGACATGTGAAATCAGAGACAGAGCAAGGAGCTGAAGGCAAAGCCTGGAGCCTGTTAATCCTGCTAATGACAGGATCAAGCCATGCTAATGCTCAGCTGATTAAAGGTATTTCATAATGCAGAATTAAACATATCGATGAGTGAATCTGTTCCAGCATCATGCCTGTAGCATATTCCCTTCGTGCCTCATGCCACCAAGCAATGGCCTGTCTCATAAAGAATGGACTGCAGGCAACTTCAGAGAAAGGTCTAGAAAGTTGTTTCTAAAGTATTTAGAAAGCAGAAACTTTTTCCATACCCTATTAATTAGATATGGCTAACAAAACACGAAGGTATATTGCTTCCAAAAATTTCTTCTTCTATTTTGGAACCTATACTACTTAAATTCAGGATGTTCTTATGCCCCTGGTAAATGCTCTGGACTGTTGAATGCCCATTTGTCTCATGCAGGCAGGAGTTCCAGAGATTAACAGCATAATTCTGAAGGAAAAGAATATAAATTTTAAACATGGAACTGCTTATTTTCCTGGAGTGTTTCTTCCTAATGAGACAGCACAAATAAAACTTATCAGCCCATTATATTTTTCAAATCTAACACATCTATGCTCTAAGGCAAACAGTTCCACCTTTCTTAGATGTGCTCCACATGCAAGCTCACACAGGTTCACCATTCTTGTTTCATGTTAGTCCCATCTGTGCTTGGCTGTACTAGCAAATAAAAATGATTTGTTTTCAAAGAATGAAAGACACTACTTGCTCTCTGCCCTTCATCCTGCCCTTCTTAACTGGGAAAACAGAGAGAAAAAAAAAAAGAGGAGCTCTGTTTTATCTTTACAAGATCTTAGATGGTACTCCTGACTAACATGTGCTTAAAACACGCACGTACAAGACCATTAGGAACCTCTTTATGAATCCCCTTCTACGTCACCCCAAGGAAAAGGAGAAGAGTGTGAGGGCTGGATGATTCAAAAGCTAGTAGGTGTCCACCATCCACTGGGATGCAATGCTTCCACAAAGCAGTCTTGAGAGGCTCTGGTTTATAAAATACAACAAAAAGTCCACAATAAACCCTCGAAAGAGGATCACATTACACAGCTCTCCTTAGTGCTGCCAATCTGTCTTTATCTCCTGCAGCCTTTTTTTGATGAACGTGACTCTCTGAATAGTCACAGACCATGATAACGATTTTGTGTCCATATTCCCTGCTGTCATGGCATGTTTGCACATAAATCATCTGCAAATACACAAGCCCGACAACCCCTGTGTAAAGCATCCCATTGCTTTTTGGAAATGAACAGCAGATGTATTTCATGTTCAAACTTTCAGAACCAGAGAGATGGGAATTTCGTGAGCAAAAATGCAAGCTTCTCCCCAACAGAGTCAGGCTGGCTTTGCAACCTGGTTCCTGGAGGACCAAAGGGTAAAACATTTTATATACAACTGGCACCTAAAGTACTGTTAACGTTGCCTTACCAAAGTCACTCTTCAACAAATATTTATTGCAGGAATATCTAGCTATTATTTAAATAAGAGGTCAAATAGCATTGTAAACACTGATGAGTGGCTGAAACATGGCTTTGATAATACATTTTACATGTTAATAAGAATTTGCATGTTAATAGTATGCTTTAATAACATCCACTGTGCTGAAGGGACAGAGGAAGATAAGGGATTAGTCTTTGAAGACTGATCCTCAGGGCTTGACTATCATATGTCAAGGCCATTCTGGTACCACTCTAGGAATATAAAGAAGTCTTCACACAGGCGACCCTTCTGCCTAGTCAGAGCACATTGAGAGGATCTCAACTAAACTGAAAAAGCATGCCTTTAATTTTTTTCTGTTGGTCTCCAGTCGACATCCCAAATTGTGTCACTCTCCACACAAGTCTGCCTACAGCCTCCACTGGGTATTTTTAATGCACATTTGAGATCATATCAACAAGTTGTCTTTGGGTTTTGTGGCCAGTTCACATATGCTGGGCACACATTTTGCTGCTATGCATGTTAACAGAGAGCTGTTTGGTGATGTGATTTCCCTGGATGCAGTTTACTTTTCCTTTGTGTAAGCACCTTTATTTTGTCTATTACGGCATGTCTCTCTCTTATGCCTTGTATTTTAACTCTATTGTGTTTATCTGCAGCTGATGAATGAGCAAATAGAGAGCATTGACTTTTATGTCACAAACGAAAATAATCCAGAAAATACAAAGTATACTCAAGATTTACAATCCATTAAACAAAACAAACAGTAAATCTTACAAAAATAAAACCAGCTATCACCTAAAATAGTAAAATTAAGCACAGCTCAAAATTTTAACTTTATTCTTGACCTCAAAGTAAACTAGGTTACTGGCACAGATCCAGGTAGTTAAGTTGTGTTTGGAATCCATTACCATGTATTGGGTGGTTGAACAGGCTGTTGAGATGAACTGTGTTGATGGCTTCAAATTGAAAGGTGCCTGGATAGTATTTCACACTGTAGCTGGCAACAAGAGCAGAAGAGACAATGCAACAAGTGAAACTGGAGCCACTGAGCTCCTTTGGAAGCTGTATCTGAACCTGTAAGGTCCTTTGGAGGAACGTGCAGAGGCTATTGTGCCTGAATCTGGCAAGTATTAAGAGATTTTGCCCATCAGTGATGTAGGTAACAGAAAACATTTGTCTGTAACACTTCAGAATCAATGATTACTATGGGAGACCAAGCTTTTCAACAGAGCTATTGAGAATCAAGTTTATTCCCCTCATACAAAAGCTAAATATCTCAGTAGAGTTTTCCTCCAAACAGCAGCTGAGAGTCAGTATTTCAAAGTTCTAGAAAATTCTGATTTAAAGACATTAAATCATTTCATTTTGATAACATTTGAGTCATCTCAGCTCTCTAATGTCAAAACATTATCATAGAACATATCAAATAGAGTATTAAGATACATTATATCATTGGAACAAAATGGGTATGGCAAATTGACATTCTTTACTTTGTTGAAATGATGTTTCTATATTGTCAAAAAGAAGCTAGAAAAAGCAAATCCCTTTTTCTGTTAAGTAGACACTTTCCTGCAAACCCTTTCATTTTTGACAAAACTTCATTCTCAGAAAGGAAGATTCTTTTGTCAGAAATGTTCCCAATCATCACATGTTTTGAAGCACGCAGGAATTCAACAAGGAACATGGCCTCCCCATATCTGAATGTTCAAGTGAATCTAAATTCCCACATTCCTTACTGGCTCCCTTTAAGTTAATTTGCACAGCTGTGATTTACATTGACTGTAGGAGACTTGTTTCCCATTCTTCCAAAGAAAGAATGCAAATCCCTGCTCCAGAAATCCTGCTTGAATAGGGCTTGATAACATCTTTCCAGGAAGGAACTCCTCTTTAAGCCATGACTTTTTAAACTTATGACCTGTTCTATGTATTTATTGCCCTGTTTTAGTCATACATATGCAAGCTGATAACCAATGCTCCCAAATCCAAACCTGCAAGTGCAACTCATCACCTACATGTGGTCCAGGTATTGCCCATGCCCACTGCCTATGTAGATTGCCCAGGAGCATGTGTAGTGCTCCTGGATTCAGTGGTGTTCCTCAAGCAACCCAAATGTTTTTAGGGCTGGCCTCTAAAGCCAAAATACCTTGAAGGGACTTGTGGGTCCTAGTTAGACACTGATAGAAATGACCAGAAGTCTAGGAAGGCTTTGCTGATTTGCTGCTCCACAATTCTGATGTTCAATGACACAACAGGCAGCAGGAGACAGGCAGAAGGAACACACAAAAAAATCTGGTTCTGGTACAGGAAACTACATGGGGCTTGGCTCTTCTGAAAACTCAGGTGCTAATTCTAGAGGGAGAACATGCAAAAACCCAGCCCTAAGCAGGGAATGATGTGGGTTCGGTCTGTCCCTGTCAAAGAGCTGTGTGGGCTTTTTCTCCTGCAAATAGTTCTGCAGTCTCTAAAAAAAGAACTTAGCCTCTGTGTTCCTGACATTTGAGTTTTATAAGGAGTATTTCTGAACTGTGGGGAGGAGATCTAGCTGGATGGGAGGTGAGAATTCAAATGTGTTCCTATCAGCAGTCTGTAGCCAAGCTCTGAGCATTATGTTCTTTTCTGTTTTTTTGGTCCTCACCTAAATAAACTCACCAACAGAGCTAAAGAAAAGAATTTTTAGTAAAGGTCATGAAAAATTAATTATTTGAGACAGGCTTTTTTATTAGGCCTGACTGATTTATTAGTTCCACCTAATTGGTAGAATCGGTAAAGCTTTGAGATGCTCTGATAAGAACCCAGAAATGCAGATGTGTTTTGCTTTCCATACACAAATAACAGCGTGCTCTTTCAGTGTAGATGGTTCATGTCTGAGTCAGGAGAACAGCCACGAGAAAAGCAGGAAAGAAATAGTGTAGAGTCTCCATGAAGGAGGCAGAAGAACAAATCCTTCAAGCAACTAGATGGTCCACCTGAGGACTCAGCCCTGCTCTCTGGCAGGCAGACGGGCAGAGCCCAAAGTTTAGAGTCACAACACAGAGGTCTCAGCTATACAGAGCCTGATGTGAGGTGACTCTGCAGCCCCTCCATGCTGCCTGTGCATGCAAATACTCTACCAAATCACTCCATTACCACAGTCTCTCCTCCCACATTTCATCCCACCAGAGATACTAGCCCAGCAAAGGTGCTGATGTGGACACCTCAGTAGGAGGGCCCCGAGGATGTGTTACCAGGTGCCCAGTATGTTTTTATCTTGTGGTGTTTCTGTATTTTTGCAGTGGTCTAAAGGACCATTAAGTCAGTCTCATGGTACAGGGAGATAGTCCAACAGCCATAAGAACTGTCCTTCAATGACGCCTGGCTGGATTCACCCTTCTCTCTCAACACTTTTCAGACAGTTTCAGATGTAAACAAGCTGAAAATCATGAAAATGAGGCTGGGAACCTCCTGAGAACATGTGTATGGGCTATACTGCCAGAGTTGTTTTAGAGGAACATCTCTTCTGTGCCACTTCAGCTCTTTTGCTTCCAGAGTCAGCCAGGAAGAAAAGTACAGCATTGTAACGTGTCCTAGATCGGGTCACTTTCTGTTTAAGATCAGGATCAGCCACATCTTTCTTTACCACAAAAGCACATAATGACCCTGTCCATCTTCCCATCTCTCCTTGGTCAAATAACACATCAGATCCTCAGCTACAGATGTATGCATAAAAAATAAATTAAATATAGACATATAAATTAGATATATGACAAGCCTTCACACAGTTCATAGAGGAATTTTGGAGAGGGGGGTGAAAGCACCCTGAAATGCCTGGCTGCAGCGAGCATTTGCCAGTTGCAGTGACAGGCTGGCAGAAGGGAAAAGGTGCTGGCACACACTTTGGTTTTGGAGGAAAGACACACTTTGTGGGTGGCAGGGCAATGGTGGAAGGAGGTACACAGAGCTGATGTGAACAGACACAGTCAGCTTTAGGGGAGACTTCTCCCTTACTTAGCTACAAAGCCTGGCTTTGGCCCTACCATCTTGTCCAGCAACAAGGTACCAACGGCTCCTTTTTACAGATCTCGCTGTCACACCCTGCTAAATCACTCCTGAAATCATAGAAAACATTGTCCTCAAAAATCAGACAGCCCAAGATGTGATGGTAACACAACTGCATGCGTCAGCATTTAGGATCATTATCGTAAAAGGTTACAGAAGGGATTCGGGTTAATGGAGGTAATCTGTGATTATCTGATGTAACAGATTGCTCTGCCAGTGACTCATTCCTTCTGCCACAATCTATTGCGGGCTGCAGCTGCAAATAGCGAGCATGATGGAGCTGGCTCCCAAGCTAAGACTGTCCCTGTTGTTTGGAGAAACCCCTTTAGGAGAAGGTGCCAAGCCACTGCAGCCGTTTGAAAGCCTGGCAGAGCTTTACCGAGAGGAGTGGGACGCAGCGGTGTACTACAGCCACTCATTCAGGGGTGTTACTATAGCTACCAGTTGAAGGACTCAACAAGAAAAGCAGAAATAAAAAGAGAAAATTAAGTGGTAGAAGACAAAAAAAAAAAAAAGAGGAAACTTGTTGTAAAGCAAAGAAGAGGGTTCTTCTGATTAACTAATGAAGTGCTTCAAAAGCAGCGACTGAAATATGAGGCTTGAGGGCTGCACGGCGTACGCGTCAGATGATGCAAGCAGCTGGCCCGCTCTCGTCTCGCCTCTCCCACCACCCACCCCAAGAGCTGGCGGTGGTAAGCACCATCTTAATAAACACAAAACAGCAGCTTTGTGCCAGGGATGGATTAACTATTTCCTCATTGCTCACAAAGTCCTGCACTTCCACTTGTTCTCCCCGCAGCCCTGGGGCCAGAATTAAAAGAAGGTACTGATTTGGGCCAACTGTCCCCAAGAGCAGTGTGGAAGCAGGTGACAATGAACAACAACTCTACCATCAGAGACTCCAGGACAGAGCAAAACCCAGGCATTGTCATAGCCTGGAAGATGAAGAAAGAAGAAGAACACATCACCGTGCAGTGATCCCACACCATCCATACCTCCTGGTGTGAAGACCATGACTCTGGTTCAGAGTGGATGTCCAAGCTTTTGGTCCAACGCACCAGCAGCCAGCGACAGACACTTCTAACATGTACATAAATATAAATAAATGTATAATTCCTGCTCAGATGCTTTCCTGACAGCCAGCTGTTCCCTTTGCTTGGTGTTATCCTCGCTCAGAGATTAATGTCACTGTCTGGAACAGCTTATTAGCAATTTTTATTACGAAGCATATACATTTGGCTGGTGGTGGGCAAAAGCTAAGCCTTTGAGTAAATAAAATATGAGGGCAGCTCACAGGGAATGACAGAGAACAGATATCTGCAGGGTCTTTACCCTGGCTCTGAAAGCCAATAATGGCAGAAGGTCAGAGGTCACCGGCTTAATTGTCCGACGAATTAATGGTGACAAACGTCTGTTTCCCCTCTTGTTAAAACTGACACCAGATATTTCAGAGAAAGCAGAAGGGCACTTGGCCACAAAGGAATGTTTTGATGGCTGGAGCTGAGATTGTTGCCAGCCCCAGCCCATCAAAGTAGCGTGGGTCAAACTAAGTCATTGTAGGAAACTGCTGCTGACTCCAGCACAAAACAGAACCTTCTGGGCCTGGTCGAGCAGCCATGGGTTATCCTGCTTGCTTTGGAAAGAAAAATGGCTTCTTATATTTATTTAAAAAAAAAAAAAAAAATCTGAACCAGACCTTTGAATATAACAAGTATTAAAAAAAAAGTTAAACTGGAAGAGTGAGTTGCACCATACAAAGCAGTCAGAGCTTCCTTCTTCCTGTTTTGAAGAAAAATTGAGAGCAACAGAAAAAAAAAATAATAATAATATCAACATGTATTATGAAAAGCAAAATTTTTGTTTACATTTTCCCTCTCCAGAAAAAGTTCCTCTTTCATTGCCCTGTATAACCCTGGTTCAGCAATACATCTTTGAGTGGGAAGTGTCATCGTGGGAGGAGTAGTGAAACCAGGAAATACTAGGGAAGCATTTTTATCCAGTTAGTGACATTTTGTCAAGCTGGCTTACACTTCTCTATTGAAACAACTTCTTCCGCACTTAAGAATGAGGTCTACTTACTTCATTTCTTTCTGTTGCTCAATCTCATTTCAATTCAGATTTTCCTGGGGAGTTGTAGGAACAAGGATGAAAGCTTTCCTTTGTTTTACATTGGTTATGTTAGTTTTGAGCTGTTGTGAAAAGAAACCTGAAGGGCATATCTTTCCCATCCATCCAAATATACCTGAAGTCCTCTGGTGCTTAAGCTATGTAAACAAGGAACAAGCACTTTCTGAATTAAAAAAAAAATACAGTATCAACCTACCAGTCAGTTTCTGAGGTCCTTAAAGTGACTTCTTACCTCGTAAGTTATTCCCCTTATTATGGTACATGCCGATACCTTTAATTAATAGGGGTAATATGTAACACTGTCAACAAGGATGTGTAACATTGAATTAGATGGCTAAAGTCTAAATATCCTTTCAGCAGTGTATTTCCACAGAGGTCACGTCGACCAGGGAACAGACACACTGGTTTTCAAGTAAATCTATGTGCTCAGTCTCTGACTGAGCTAATTATAATGGTGCCTTTAGTATTGCTGTCTTTAAGTGTCTGCCAGCACAGCTCTAACAAACCACCAGGTTCATATTTTTCTAGCCCAGATGGAAAAGTCTGATTATCAGGTCAGAGTCAATTCTAGCTCCAAGGCTGGTGTGCTTACATCCCGCGTGAACCTGGCTTGCTGAGCTTCAATTAACAACAGAGACGTTAGTGAAAAGCCATCATTGACCTGTATATTTGCTTGCTTCTCGCTTCTGCAGCTCATCAATACCCCAGGGAGGAAGGCTGCTGGGTCTGTGGAGCTAAACAGTCTCCTCAAAGACTTAACATGGTCCTAAAGGGCTAAGGGAGGCATCTGGCTCAGCAGTTCCAGTTTGCCTGACACGCTGCAGAGCAAGTCCTGGTGTGAGAATGGTCTGACCTGCATGGAGCTACCTGCCCTCCTGGCCTCTGCCACTCAGCCAGCTGTCCCCGTGGGCCCCAGGGACCATGTCTTACCAGACAACCAAAATTAATAGAGGGGCTTTGCAGCAAAAGCCTCTAAGCTGCTGCTTCGGAAAGGGCAGTGGTCAGGGTGCAGCCCTGTGACCGTGCTGGTGGCACAGGGAAGTGCCCCACTGCGATGCCAGGGGCACGACAGGGATAAAGTCAGTGGCACAGAGCGTGATTCTGATAAATGATAGATAAATATAGATAAATGAGCTATATATACTGCTTGTGTGGCACTCAACTGAACAAACCCACAAGGAAGACACAACCTCTGCTGCAAGAAACATCATCTGTTCGGGTGTTTTATAAAAGCCATACTTTGGCTTTTTATTATCATTCCTTTCAGTGTGTCAGAGTAGCAAAAAAGAAATCCAGCTATTGCTTTAGATGGTATTGTGATTTTTAAACTGACGAGAGAAAAACCCCAAGTAACTACCTAGAAAATCCAAAGCTCCTGGCTTCATTCAACTCCCCCGGTGACACAACATGCTCTGCACTGTGCAAAGCAACGCAGCAGCAAACCCTGATCCTCGCCTCTAAATGTCTAAGCCCAAGTGGTACATGTGCTATTTTAGCACCTCTTGGGACCCCTCTGGGAGATAATGTAATTAATATTATTTTGGTGATGGCTATTTACCACATCCCACTGGGAAACTGCAATTTGTGCTTATGGAACTTGAACCCAATTAAGACTCACTTCCTACTAGTTTCAGGTGTCTCCTAATTTAAAGCTACATTTACAGACAAAACAGGTCAGTAACTCTTCCCAGCGAGCCAAACAGTATCTTAATCACTTGTGTTTAATAGGAAACAAATGACTGAGCACTGATAAAGTTTGCCATTATGCTTTTGAGGAAAAGAAAAGTGACTATAGAACAATCTGATAACAAGAGAATTTGCTTCCTGTGTAACTCGATATTTATAAACCTTCTCAGTAAGGGGGGCAAAAAAGGAAATAATTTCAGCTGGCTGAAGTTAACATTCTAAATTACATTTTAAAATGACAACAAAAACAGGACCCCAGACGAAAACAGTCCTTATGGGAAAGATAGGCAGAAACAACAGGAGGCAGGAAGCCTCAAGTTCAGGCTGCCCTTTGCTCCCGGGGCTCGGGCTCTCCCGCCACACGCAGACATGGCCTGCACCTTGCACGGCTCCTCCAGCTCCTCACAACAGGGGACGCAGGGGGTCAGGGGTAGAAGGTGGAAGAAGGATTGTCCTGGTCGTCTCTTCCATCTTTGATGGCATGACTTGATTTAATAGTCTCCCTCCACTTCCAGTAAACATTCAAGTGGCTCATATGCCTGAAGACAAGGGATTTTTTTCTTTTCAAACTAAGGGCAAGACTTTCAGCCTTACCATACTAAGAATTTCATTTATTTTCCATGCTTTTGTACATTTAATCCTCTTGAAATGCAGGAAATGATTGCACTACAGCTTGACTAGTGTCTCAAGAGCAGGACTAGTTCTCAACCATAATAGCCTCAAGTCCAGCTATGTCAAGCACCTACAACTCCAGCTGATTTCAGCGGGAGCCCTGCAAGCCAGTAAGCCCTTAAACAAGCCCCTTGAGAGAGGGAGAGATAAGGATCCTAACTGAGGAGTCCCCTCTGCACAAAACAATAAGTGCAGATTGTTTCTGGAGTAAATGCTGGTTTCTAAGGCTTCCTGGTATGGAAGGTTTTCATGGGAGAATAACGTGGGAAATGTGGAAGAGTGGTTACAGTGACAGTAAAAATAAATTATTTGTATTTATGCTTAAAAAGTCAGTGCTCTCCATTATTAAAAAAAAGAAGTGTTTATCTCCCAGAAGTAGAGGAGCAAAGAGAAAAAAGTAGAAGGTGCACCTACTTTGTTTCACAACTTCCACATTAGTAAATGACAAAGTGGTTTGCACATTGCTGCCTTGGCTTCAGGTATCAAGCAAAAATTACCTGAATTGCTTTTAAAATATATTAATAAAAATAATAAAACCAACATGTCCCTTGGCTTTTCAGCAGTGCCCCAAAAAAAGACCCAAAAGCATTTTGCAAACAAAAATAGCAAAAGCTTTTCCAGCTTAAAGATGAATTTTGCCCTCACATAAATTAGCATGACTTTTACAGTCCTGTTGAGACACTCCACATGTACAACTGGGAAAAGGAATTATCACAGACAGTTTAAATGCACAGCTTTAATTAGGAAAAAACAAACAAACAAAAAAACCCCAACAAAATAAAACCAGACACATTCTTCTTGAAAAGTCTTCCAGTTGATATTGTCAGAGGACCCAAGATAACTAGAACTGCTAGACACTAGAGGGAAAAGCATTTTTTATTGTCTATTTACTCCATTTGTTTTAAGCAGCTCAGCTTTGGGGGGTTGCACACCACCTTCCTGCTGCTGGGAGGAGAACAAGCAGCTGGAGAGAGCAAAAAGACCTGCTGAGAAAAAGGCTGACGCTCAGCCTTTACCAGACAGCAGAGAATCCAATGGTTCCCATGTTTCACTACTTCCACCACTCACAGGACAACTTGTTTAACATTTGCTTTTTTGCAACGCCTGGAGGCCAACAAATTCAGGATCTCTTTGTACAAGGCAATGCATGAACACAGATCCCATCCCCAGAGAGTTTCCAGCTCACAGTACAGCAGCCAAAAGCACTCCCTGTGACATCCTGGGCCCGCTGCTGTCGCTGAGGATGTTGCCTTTGCTTTCAGCAAGGGCGAGGATTTCATCCCCTGTGGCTCCAGAGGGTCACGGTTTTCCCACTCATAAATGCAACTGCTTTCTGAGGAAGACCTATTTTTCAAAACAGGGCAGCATTACTGAAAAACCACTAAAAGTTGCCAGGAAAAATCAAGGACTGTAAATGCACTGTTGTCCAGATTTGACTACATTTAAAATAGATTTAATAAAAACATGAAGATGGAAAGAATATTGAAGAGTAAGGATGAGTCAGATCAGTTGTTTTCCTTCACTTTCACCCTGACATCTCTTGTCCTTCTGTCTTCCCCAGTTCTGTCCATCTTTATCATATCAAGTGTTAACTACTTGCTTCTATTTTCAAGGTTTGTCTTCTTTTCACCTCAAAACTCTTGTTGACTATCAACATCCACTAGCCTTTGATGCCTCCTCTGTCTCTGACCTGTTGCAAGCTGAGCTGCTACCTCTCCACATCCTTCCAACTCTTGAAAGCAACCCTATGCATAAGGGCTTGGAGCACGTTGCTCTTCCCTCATTTCAGGGAAATGCCTCAGGAGTGGACTGTAAAGTCCTGTTCCCTCCCTCTTCTCTGGTCCATAAATCCTAAATTCTCTTCTGCATACCTGCACACCTTCCTGAAGCAGGAAACCCTCACAACTAGCACCATCAGCCTAACCAGCCATTTGGTATCTAGGACATCTAGGCCTCTCATCGGGATGAAGCAATGTCTCATGCTTCCTGCATGCAGGCTCCAATAACTAGGATACATAAATATGGGGTTCTGGAAACAGTTCCTGGCCTGTATTGAACTGTCCCTGCACCAAGTTGTGCCTAAGCCCTGTATGGACCTGGTGTAGGCCAAAATTGTGCCAAAAACTGTCCTAACAATAAACAGTGTGGAAACCTGTGTGCCAGCGCTCAACCCTCCTGCCATGGCTATACTTAGGTCACTAAGACAGACGTCCTCTGTGATATAAAGAAGAAATTATCTGTTGGTTGACTTGATCACGGCCAAAGTTTCACCATAAGCCGCCACCAGGACTTGACTTGGCCAGAACCTCCAGCTCACATTGATGAACTCAGTCATATCTGGATGTCTCTCACCCAACGCTGACACAGGCGTGCACCTGGCTCTGAAGGATAAAACCTAAGGGGTGCAGCCTGGCATTTGAAACCACCAGCCACAGGCCTGTTCGTCCTCTTCAAGAGCTGACACATTAAGACAACAGAATAGAAGGAATTCATGGCAGTTTGCTCACACAAAAAAAAAGCCAAGAATAGGACTTAGTCCTGTCCTGAAATCCAAGAGTGATACAACAGCAGATGTCTTTCATCTATATGACCTTTTCCACTGAGACAAAAGGGAGACAGGATATTAAATCACAGTTTAAGATTTTTATGACTCTTGGCAAGCACTTATTTATTATGGGTTTGTTTGTTTTGGGACTTTGTTTTTAGGCAAAGTAGGAGTGTTATTTTTTTGCACTTTTCATGGAACTTCAGCTGAAATACCATAAACACGTCTGAAAGGATTTCTTTTTGAGTGATTTGCACATTTTCAAAGTCACAAGCTGACTCTCCTTCCAACTCACATTGCTCAAACCAATATGTTTAAACCAGGCCAACCATGTGACATGAAGACAGGAATTAATTTTTCACAAAGACATGGAAAACCTTGATGGCACGTGCAGTTACATTACGGGGACAGCAAACTCTTTAATCAGTAGATCTAGATCAGGAAACATGCTCAAAGGCTGCAGCATGTCCAATGCAAATCCCCTGTGGACTACAGTGGAGAATACACAGTGACAGCAGGACACAGCACAAGGAATGCAGGGAAAAGTGCATATTAACTGGATTTGTCTACTTAATTTGCTTATACCCTGTGCTAGAGAAGAGCTCTCCCTCACATGTCCAGCTTACCTTACCAATGACTAAGCAGATGGGAGGATAGGGATGCTACTAGGAAAGATAATCCAGAGGAAAGGACGTTAACCTTGGATTCAAGGAGGATTAGTTTTAAATCCTTCTTCTAGCACATATTTCTCATGTGATTTTTAGGCAGAGTTAGGCTATATAAATACTTTGTGAAACTAAAGGCTCCGGTTCATGATCACAGATGGACTCAGGTGAGATGGCTGAAGCAGATATGGGTCCATTCACCCAGCCCCTCTGCCAGGGGCTATTACCCTTGAGGAACGTAAGATTTAATGGGCTGTGCTTCTAATTCACAGCTGCTGAAATTCACATTATCATACCAGGCTATAAACCATGGCTGCAGATACATATCCTAGGTGAAGCTACCTATGGTCTCAAATCAGAGTTCTTCCTCTTGCCCTCAAGCAGTTCCTAGCGCATAACATGAATTGAGAGTATTTCCTAAGCCTCCTTTAATGGGTCTAAACACATTAAAGAATGGAAATTTTCAGTTAAACATTTTTTCCCCTCAGAAAATATCAATCAGCCATAAGTAAAAGTTTCGCATATGTGTCAATTCTGATAACAGTTTGGCGTTTTTTTTAAGAAGAAAATTTAAAATGTTTTCAATAAGGTTAAAATAAACTGGTTTAACTTTTGATTCCAAACTATTTTTTGACTCTTTTAAAATACTACTTATTTTATTGAATAAAATAAAAATGTTAGCATTTATTAGCAAGTGAAACATACAGGCTGAGTTCAAACATTTTTTTTTCTCAGATTTCTTTTTCACAGCCAATTAGAAATGTTTGCATTCCTTTTGTCTTAGAACAGAAATATGTTTTCTTGAAATTTTGGAAGAAAAACAAATAAACAAACAAACAACAACAACAAAAAGAAACCTGAAAAGGGGACAATAGCAAAACTTTTGGCCCTCAAACCTTCCCTAAGGCTCTCAGCTCTCGCAATCGCAAGGGCAGGTGAGGACAGGCTGGAACTCTGCGTGTTCTTTCTGAGTGACTAAAACACGACATGGGCCAAATGCAACCACATGATCCTTCCAAAACGAGAACACATATGGCTGAGCATTTCTGAAAAGTCAAAATCTGCTCGCTCTGAAATCAATGGGCGTTTTACTCTTGACTTCTGTGGAAGCAGGGTTAAGTCAACACTGGCTAAGACGGGAAAATCCCAATCAGAGCTCAAGCACAGTGTTCCCCCTAAGGATTATTCATAAAGAGAGTGTAGACGTCACGAGAAAACAGAAGGTGCTACAGAGCTGTTATTTTTAAGCTGAGGGTGAGAAAATAGGCAGCGAAGCTGAGGGTGAGAAAACAGGCAGTGAAGCGTAGAGCATAACTTCTTACGTTGCTTTGTCACCATTCTTGTTAAGGAGCACAGGGAAATTATTTTAAAGAGAAAAAATTTGGTTATCTCTGTTTCTTCAGTTCATAATACAGTATTTTTTTAATTTTATGTGAATTTTTACAGGGTTTTTTTAATACTTCTGAATATTCTGAAACTATTTCTTTCTGAAAACTGCTTTTCTAAGATCCATTCAATTTTCAGAACCACCAAAAAATGCCCCACGAATACTTCTTTAAATCATCTAGAAGACATCAGGAGATATGTTCTCCTGCCTTGTACAGAATTTAAATCAGGTCCTAGCTGCCTGCAATGCTTTTGCAGAATTGGATACTGTGTCTACCTTGTTTGGCAAAGAGAAATCAATTTGGAAAAGCCGAGGCAGACATTGAAGTGGATCACAGGGAGCATCTGTGCACAAAGACGGAGACCAGTTCTAATCATCAGCATGGCAGGACTGTAATCCTCAAATCCAGGCAGGAGCAATTATCAGTATAAGAGCATAATTTACTCCTTGTAGTCAGACACAAGATGGATATCCCATTGGGTACCGATTAGATTGTTATACTTATTTTAGAAGGCTTAGCAAGACCACTAATCATTTATGAAACAGTTCTCATAGCAAGCAGTCTGAGCCATCAGATGAGTTTAACTGAAGTTACCAATGCAGTCTCATTGTGCATGGGGTCAAAAATGCCGGCATGTAAATGAAAGTATAGCAGCTCCTTGGACTTTGATACAGTAACACTCATAAGTTTCAAATCTTTCACTCAACATATAAACTCTCATGCATGCAAGATTTTGAGAGTATATCACTTAATTCATCGAGGAAAGAAAACACAAACAACAAAAATAGAGGATTTCAACACTTTAGATTAATAATTTAACTGATGGCACTCACTAGTCCTGTCTCAATTATTTTTAACAACTCCCATGACTCACCTGCCTGACAATTAACAAGGAAAAAACCCAGAAACATCTGTCTCTGTCTCACACTCTGAATAATAGCCACCATTTCAATAAATGCACTAGCAATTTATAGTTTGTAAGCAACAAAACCTGATCCAATAGCCAGGACCTTCATTTGAGATCTGCTCAGGGTGATGCTCTCCAAGCACCATTCCTTCCTTCCCTGTTGCTGCTTTTCCCATCCCCATCCTGACCAGTTTCAGCTGCCTGGTTTGTGAAGCTGGACAAAAGCAGCCACTCAGTGTGGCTTGGCCGAGGTGTAAAATATATGAGAAAGGAATTTGTTTTTGCTTAGCCCAGCAGTCCCAAGCGCAGCTGTGACACCCACCATCAGGGCTTGCGGAGAACACGTATCGTTTACAGCTTCACCCTTGGGCATTCACCAAAAGAGAGATTTGTTTTTCTAATTGGCTCAATATTTTGAGAAGGTAAATGGTGAATAATAACAGCAGCAACGTGAGACAGGATGAAAGCAATATAAACTACCCGTTTACGCTCTAGGCTTCATGGTGTGAGCCACACGCTGATTGACTTCCAGCCCCAGGAGGAAACTGTCCTGCAGAAGACGTTCTCCTTCACAACGCTGTGGGGAACGCCCAGGGACACCTCTCTGGGCTTTGGTCACCTCATTTGGCTTTTGGCCTCAGCAAACTACGGTATATGTCTGTACAACTATAAACCTCATTTGCAGAGCAATATGTTTCCCGCAGAGTTAGGAACTCACTTCCTTTATTGCAAAGAAGAAATAAACAGTTCTTTGAGTGAAATGGCAGCATTTCATCTGCGTGAGCTGGATGCTGTTCCAAAACTTATGCTAGGTGAAATGTTAATTTCTGCAAAGTACTTCCTCAACAAAAGCAGCTTTATAAATGGAATTTGATAATAACAACAAATCTAATATTTTCTTCAGAGATTCTTAAACCTATATACTTGGTCCTATCAAATGCAAGGAAAAAAAAATCCAAGTAGCATCACCCATCATTAGGTTAAATACAACTGGTGACACGTAACCTTTGCTAATTTAACCATGCATAATATTACCCATAAAAGCTGCAGTAAATGCGATGCAATCTATTAATATCACTGATGGCTGAGCTGTGGAGTTTGACCTCTAGGTTTCTGATTTAAATATCCTGGGTTATGAGCACAGCGTGCTGCAGCCATTGACTGCTGCTGGGGTTCAGCACTGACAGATGTCCCTTTCCAGATCTGTAAAGGGGAATGCATGAATGAATGAATGAAGGAATGAATGAAAAGCCTCCACACCATTCACAGCTGCCAAACAGCTCATTTTTAAATGCAACTGAGAGTTGAATCCTTCTACAGCCTGCAGATAACAGCTCCAAACCTCTCCCCTGCAAGCACTCTACCTTTTTATTGTTCTACGTATGCCATTGTTTCAGGTCTTTTTGCTGTGATGCGGAAGCGCACAGCCTTCTCGCCTCACTGCCAGGGACACCATCCTCCCGTTTGCAGGGCAGAGTGTGACATCAGTCTTCTGCTCTCCCCGAAAGAGCGTCTCTTCCACTGACGTCAAGGGCTTGCACAGGGAGGGAGGGAGGGAGATAAGCACATTGGAGGCAAGATCTGCTCCGTCAATGAGAATGGAGGATTTTGCTGTCGGAATTTACCAGCCTCTCGCAGTCTCCTCTCTTGATTAAAGCCAGTGGGATTATTGCACAAATTCAGCTGCTGAGTCCTGGCTATTGGAAAGCTGCCTGACGCAGGGCTCGCTGCTGTTAACCCATCCCCATTGTTTGGGCAGGACCAAAAAAATCAGGTCAGATGTAAAAAGGGTTGTGACGGAGGGGAGTCGCTGACAGCTCTCTGTGCGGCGTGTCACACCTGTGAGCTCTGGGGAGGTCTTAGAAAGTCTACATCCTGCTTGTGGTGCAGATTTTAAGCAATATGGACCTGTGGCTTAAATTAGGGGGGTTTATACCCAGTCATAATCATTGCTTTACTGAGGAAAAAAATGGGCATGTGTATGGGGCTCAGCGTAGTCCTGCAGATGAGCTCTGCATGAGCTGGTAACCTAAGCACATAGCACAGCACAGGGCAGAGCAGAGCTGCAGTAGCTAAGAGCTCCTGGTAATTAGCCTGGCACAATGCCACCCTGATGTGGCACTGCTGTTTATATGTCTGCAGCAAAGCTGGTCCGTGCAGGGTCAGGGATCTTTGCATCATGCTCTGCTCCATGTGCAGACGTGCCCAGAGGCAGCAAAGAGACAACAGCTTCACCTGGCAGCATGTTCCCCTCGGCAGCAGAGTTTCTCAGCCTCACTTTGTCTGTTCCAGATTCTTCTGGGACACAAGAACTAGGAGGCAACCTTGAGTTGGCCAGTTTAGACATACCCCAGCACCCTCAGAAATGCACCCAGAGAATACAGCACTCTGCATGAACACCAGTCTTTGAGAAAAGCCGCTTATTACAAATATCATTACAGCAACAACAGACCAACAGCGTGATCTAATTACACCATGGTGTACATTTAACTAGGATTATCTAAAGTTAACTTTTTGTGTCAGCTTCCCACAATCTCACTCACAATGCTGTTTCACATTTACTTTTGTGCTGCTTCGCAAGGCATTGATTGGGTAAGTTTTATCTTCACTTTATCCTGTGCCACCTTTACAAGTGTTGTAGCTGTAAAGTAATAACAACTGCACATCACTTGCGAGTTCTGGTTGCAATCAAGAGACAACACAAGTTTGAAAAGATGCATGTATAATAGCTAAATGTCAGTGTTCTGCAGCAAAATCTGGAGGGAATGCAATGCTGTTAGTATGCCAGCAAGTACAGACAGTGATTTTCATGGCTGGACTGCTGCACCTGGTGGAACACTGTACTAGAAACTTCTGTACATGAGACCTGAAGAAAGAGATGCCTATCTGTGATGGTGAATTGCAGTGCAGAATTTAAGAAATATTAGTGACTGTACACTTAAACCCTGAATGAGGAGGCACAGACAAAAGGTGAATCTTCAGTCTGACCTCCCGGACTCCCTGATGTCTCATACCAACACAGCAAACCCCCCACACACTGTCAAAAGGCACGGGGGAGAAGGGCCAGTTTATGGGCTCATGGATGAATTACACTCCACAAAGCAAAAAAAAAATCCCTTGTTTACACAAAAGATAAACATTGTTAATGAAATATGAATGGACAGAAACTTATAAAGGCCCTTACCAGCTCAGCCTACTTCAGGGTCAAGGCTCATTCATAAATGTTTTGGCATTGCAAAGGAAGGATCAAGACACTCATTGACAGCCGAGAGCCTCCTCCTTTCGTGTTTTCCTCCAGCCCAGACAGACTGAGGCAGGTATGTTAGAACAATATAGTAAATTATCAGCTTTGATATACATAAGACAATGCTGCTGTGGTTTCCAGATGATTCACATACACAGCTGTAAGTTATTGGTTAAGGTTTCTCAGCTTTGATCACAAAATTCATTCACTGTTTCTGCTTGATCCTTCAGGAAAAAAGCACTTGAAAAATCCTACTGAGGTGTTTAATATGAAGCCAGGGAAGAGATGAATGATGGATCACATCCTGAACTACAAGATCTCATTTTCATTTTCTTACTCTACCTGAGCAAAACCACAAACTTTATAAATCATGACAGTACCAAGATTTTTCCAAATCATCTTAAAAAAATATGACTCCTTGTCAAAAAGCTGCAGCAATGAGTTCCCCAGGTTCACTGCTCCTATGTATTAATTTTTTTCTCCCATGAAGTATTGCTTTGTTCTTTTCACCATATTGGAAAATGTTTATAAGGCCAAAACAAGGAAAAATGTGATGCTAAAGCTTCAGTATGATTTTACAGAATATTTTTTTATTCTAGTTACCCCTTTTTTTTTAAAAAAGGGCACGTATCAATTTCCAAAAAATCCTGATCAATTAAATTAAGGCATTTCCTCCAGTTCTCCTTTTTTTCCCCCTCCCCTTAGGATTTCACATAAATTGTTGGTTGTCTGGATGCCAGGGGAAATCAAGAATTAAAATACAGAGCCATCCAAAACATCCTCGAGCCTGACACTGTGGTTTCTGTCAGCGACCACACTTTCATCTTATTGGGATGCCCTTGAAAAAAATTACTGCTGTCGGAAGCAAAACCTGTGCCCAATTCATGGAATACATGAATGCAATATGAACCCTCACAGGCCAAGAAATTCCACAGACACCACACGGATTAGTTGTGATAACATCTTTTCCCATAATACTGAATGGCAACAGAAATAAAAGAGGAATGTTTTAAAAATTTAAAAATCCGGGGCCAGCCCAGCCCCTGAAGTAGGGCAGTGTGAGTTCTGCTGCATGGGAAGAAGTGCCCAAAGGCTGGTTTGCCTCATAGTGGAAAAATCTGCCTCAGGTATGGAGATCTTAGGAAGGCACAGAGCCTTCACAGCAGCATCTCTTTGACATTTGCTTTTCCTGCACCTCCACCGTTAGAGACCTACGCGTCGGGTGTACTTCACTGAAGCAGCTCTTGGGCTTCTCCAATTTGTTCCTTGGGATGGGACCAACACAGTGCAGATCCAGGGAGGAGAAGCTTTGAACCCACATTGTACTCATCTCTAGATTTTCCCTCTGCTTCACAAACCCCTCAGCCATAGGTGAGATCCTGTTTCCCAAGAACAGGACAGATGCAGGCAGTGACAGCTGAAGGGACAAGGTGTCAAATGGGTTCCTCGCTGATTTAAATAAATCCCATAAGCAACTTGACTTGCCAGGTTGTACCTTTTGCCTTCCAGTTCTCTTGTCTTTGCATTGCAAGCACTGCAACTCTTGTCAGCATAGGACATTCCCCATAGGGCTTCCCCAACTTCTCTCCTGACACATTGGTCAGTGCCATGAGATGCGCTCGCTGCAGAGCGAAGGCCATGTTTCAACAGCTGCTATGCAGAAGATCGTTTCAAAGGGCAGAGTAGACCATTCCACCCTGGTCAGGGGCTAGCAGGTATTGATCATGAAGATCCTTTCTGTGAATCACATG
The DNA here is from genome assembly GCA_907165065.1 of Caprimulgus europaeus. The sequence goes on from OU015529.1 coordinate 6,879,924, forward strand.
AATTTCTCAGGCCATCAAAAGCCAAATGTATAAATTAAGACTCATTCTCTACTGTTGCTGTAAATCAGAGAGTGAAACGTGGCATTGTGCAGCCAAGAAATAACTGTCTCAGAAAGTGGGAGTTACAGCACTTCAGGATGTACATGTCTACAGAATCAAATATGCATGCATTGGGTATTCCCATGCATTCTCTTAACCCACCTTGTCCAGGACATCCTGAGAAGCATGAGCCTTCAAATACCACCAAGAAGGTGGGACACAACCACTGGGATGGCCTCCAAAGCACCCTACTGCAGCATGTCTGTGATTATGACAGTCATAAAGGCAAAGGGAGAGACAATATTTGAGGTGGTGACTTTGCTGGAAACCATAGCTCAAAGCAAAAGATGGTCTATCAGTCCAAGGACTTGCTTTCCAGATGGCAGTGCCCCTTCCACATCCTTTGGGCTTGCTTCAGGGGGCAATGCCTGAAGGATGAGTGCAGAGGTGTACATCTAAAACGCTCCAGCTGCAATACCTTTCATTGTCACACAAGTACGCTTCTCATGGCATGTTTATGTGAAACCCTGCAGGGCAACATAATTGCACTCCTATTAATTTCCTGTTCATCATTTATTAGCATCTTGTGCCCCATAAAGAGCTCTTCATATCATGTAGGCAGGATGTTGGTCAGTGAAGTGAGGAAGCTTCCGGGTTGCCATAATCCATCCCTGGCTGAGACTTTCCTGAATGCCCTGATGCAAACCCAAGGAGAGCTATTGCAAGAACTTGTGTGGTCTTATTTGTTATTGAAAGTGGAGATGACACTATACTTCATACTCATCTCTGGTGCTGCTCTCACCTCAGCTGAGTGACGGTCAGGGTGGGTTCATCCCCAGCCTGTCCTTGTCAGATGTGGGTACCACACATAGACAACAGAAAAGCTGAAAGTTCTTTAGGGCTCTGTTCATACTTTGTGTTAAGTAACAGTGTTCCATCCCCTCCCAGAAGCTCTCAGGAGTTTTCCACACTCTGTTGATCTCTTCACACCACACTCAGCCAGGTCACAGCAGCAAACTGCAGCATGATGCAAGGGAGACTTCCTACAGCAAGTTCAAAGACCCTGGTGAAGAATTTATGACAGCTCCTCCCTGCAATCCAGATAAACCAGGAGGCAGAAGCAGCAACTCACACAGTCACTGTTGGATGGCAGCGAGTTCAAATAGACAAGTGGTGGGCCACAGCCACAAAAGACAGGGAAGGAAAGCCGTGTTTCTAGCCCCAGGTGTGAGCTCTTTCTCCAGAAAACAGATTTCATGCTCCTCAGTGTTTTTTTGGCAGCCTTTGCTGAGGCCCATCAGCAAGAACAGCCAGGTGCCTGGTCAGGAGCTGGCTCCAGGCCTGTCCCAGATGTGACTTCACGTCTCAGACAGCTCCTCATCCACAACACAGCAATAGTCCTTCCTGCCACCACACGTATGCAGTGAAAGTCTGTCATTCCATGGAAAGATGTGTCTTCAGATCTCCCAGGCTAGGACAGACTTGGCAATAGGGGGTTTTCAAATATGGGACTCAAGAAAACAATAAAGTCTCAGGTCTGAAATGCCAGGCAGGATGAATGCAGGTGGACCTTACTTATTTGGGGAGATTTCAGGCTGATTATGAAGAAGTGGAGCAAGTGGAGGAAAGAAGGACCAACTTGACCTACTAAAACTACCCAGGGATTTGAGTCTGCAGCAGGACAATGAGGTTAGCCCTCAGAGGTTACAGGGTTATTTTGAAGGGAAACGCTGTTGGTACACAAAGGAGAGCAGACACGAGACTGATGGAGATGGGCCATTAGGCTGATCTTCAACAGTCATCTTGGGAAGGAACACAACTTCTGCTTAAGGAAAAAAGTGGTGCTTCCACATGAAAAACAGAAGTACAACACATGGAACCTAGTGCCCCAGCTCCCTCCAGATCTGTTTTCATCTCTGGTCCTGAGGGAAAACAAGTGCTCTGCTCTCTGTTGAACCAGCTCAACCCCTGCTGACAGATTCAGCAGTTCAAGGAGAGTGTTTGGTTGCTGTTCCCCCACAAAGCTCTACGGCAGCAAGAACAGATCCCAGACAAAAGAAACATTTTCCCTACGGTGCCGCCTTCAACACCTGCTGAGATTTCAGCATCGCATCATTGCTGAACCGAAGGCACGCACTGTAGGAGAGCCCACGCGCCGTAACGAATAGGCAGTCACAGGGAAAGGGCAAGAAGCACTTCACGCGCCGTGACTTGCATAGTACAGTCATTGTGCGTGGTGACTTCGGCGCTTTGAAGTTTACATCTCAGTGACAAGGAAGGGATGTGGGCTCTCTGCCTAAGGAGGCACTTTGAAAATGTTGCCCAAAGCCTCAAAGATTATTCTTAAGAGGAAGGGATGAGTCAGGGCCAACAGTGCTGACATACATCTTCACCAGTATAAAACCAGTTCAGACTGGCAGACCGTCGTTTCCACGCGGAGAGCCTCCCGCTATTGTCGCAGTGTAATTTAGAAAACCCAAGCGCTAACTTCAGCGCTCACAAAAGTCTTATTCAATCACCACAGGTGGTATTTGGAATAAACAGGAGACATCATGCAGATGCTGTATAGAAAACACCCCAAACAGGCTTTAAGAATAAGAATTACCTATTGAAACGAGCTAAATGGTACTTGTGGTGCTCCTGCTCTGGTCTCACCAGGACCACCATTACCCTCCATGAGCCCACTCACGCAGCAGAAAGGGGAGGGAGGTTTTACTGTTAAACCTTTAGCGAAGATTTATACAGAATGATTGAAATAAAGAGAAAATTCACACTCGGTGACTGATAAAGCACTAAAAAGCAATAAACGGTGATGTGCCAGTGGTAGGAACTGAGGGTGGCTGAAGAGGAAGAAAAACATCTAAAAAGCAGGGAACAGTGCTAGGGGAAGGAGACAGATCCTCTACAAAGACAGTGGCAGGCAAATTAGAGAAAGAACACAGAGGCGGATGTTAGAAAAATATAATGTTCCTGTGGGTGTATCACTTATCAGCCATTCTTGCACATAAAACACATTTTTTCAACATTTAGAAAAGAAAAAGAATGACTGATCTGTAATTAACAGAAATAAAGGCCTGGCCCAGATCCGAGGCTAGAATAACATTCTTGCAAAAGTGAATTTTGATGAAATATTGGCATTAGACAGGGCAGGGCTGCTGCAGGAAGAGGGCAAATCCAGAATAATTGGACCAGTCTGCCCACTAAGAGCCACCCAGCTGGGGACCCTATTTAATAAGCCATTTCAATCCTATTTAACAAGCCATTTAACAACAATATGACCTCACTGAAGGGGAATCCTGGGGGAACAATTTTGCATATTTGATACGGGCACCTTTTGCATATCCTGCTGCCAATGTTTCCCTCTTATGTCCTCCTTCCTCGGGATCACTAAGGAAAGAAATCCCATGGCACAGTCACAGACGTGGTTTAGAGTTTAAATGGGAATTGCTCTTACAGTCTCTCTTGTCCTCCTCTCTCACTGGCACAAACCCACGCTCCATAGGAAGGAGATATCTAACTTTATAGCTCCTCTGTCTCTCTTGGCAGCCTGCAGCCTCAAAGGCCTATTTGCTTTGGAGGCCATCAGCTTGTGTCAAGTCATGAAAGTCTCTTTCCTACCATCAATCTGCCCCCAAATCCACGGATTTTGAATGACAAACTGTGACCCTGGGCACTCACAGCTCCAGATGACACCACCATCGGAGCAGCACCCTGTCTACAGCATATCTGTAACTACTGTGCCAACTTTACCCCTACAACACGGTCTTCTACCTTCTCCTCCTGCCTCAGCCTCCTATTTTCATCTCCAACCTGTGCCATTCAATGGAAAGCCAGGAATGCAGGCAAAGCTACCACCCCCTGAAGTGGGTTGATTCTTCAAAGCAACTAGAACAACAAAGGGCAGCAATTTATCAGGAAAATATCAGCTGTCAAGAAAAGCAAATGCAAATCATTTCTCTGCTGACTGTTCTTTTCACGACTGCTGTGCAATTGTCTTGTTGATTCCCACAGCTGGATGCTGTAGCTTTCTCCTTGGCATATGTAATTGAAAATGATGCTAGAACAACTGGGAGTAAATTGAAATTGATTTCATCAACTGTGTATGTGTGTTTCAATGACACACGTGTCTTTTTTTCCTCCCCTCCCATTGTCCACTAGCATGTTCTCCAGCCCAGCAGCTGTTGACATTTTGTTTGATGGCACATTTTCCCACTGGGAAATGATACTTCCATTAAACCCAAGTGTTCCATGAGAAGGTACACAATTTGTCAACATTTTTACTAAAAACGATCAAAACAATTCAGACTTGACTGGTCTGGAATACTGCAATTTGATAAGGTCAAAATGCATCATTTTAGCCTCATCATTTAGATTTTGACATTATTATAAAGTCATATAAATGAACACCAGCTGATACATGTAGAAAGCTAAATATCTTCTCCTCATCAAAACATTTCACTGAAATACTAACTAAGGACAAAATGTGGGAGAGGAGAAACATTTTCTAAAAAGAAATTGGACAATTTATGTCCATGGGAAATTTCACAGCTTTCAGTATTTGTTTTAATTGGAATTTCATCTGTCTCAGTATTGCCCATGGAATAGGATTGCTGTGTCCCAACCAGATCACAGCAGCCTGCAGTCCCAAGCATGGGATTACTAGATAGGGATTACTAGATTACATGGGATTACTAGATAGGGACATTTGCAGAAACTTTTCTCCTGTTGCCCTCACACACAGACAAAAATCTCCATTGCTGCAAGGCAAAAGAAGAATGGGTGGACTCTATCGGTTGTTCTGGGCTTTTCTGTAACAAATTTGCCTGGTGCCTCACTGCTCTCCTCCTTCTTTTGTCTTCTCATCCATCTTCTCCACCAACCTTCCCTTTCCTGTCCTAGAAGCCACAGCCTCTACTTGATTGTTTTGCTCTTCTCTGGTTCTCCAGTGTGCTGGAGAACCTTGCAACAGGGTTTGTAGTTGTGTTGTTTTTGTCTTAACCCACACAAGGTGCAGAGCCATGGCCCAGGCTCAATGACTGCCATGCATTTAACTGCACTCTTCTTGCATTGGTTTTCACTTCTAATTTCACCTTTCTACGTCCATTTGGTAAATTTTCTATGTCTTCAGAGGACACTCTCTGAGTCTCCAGAAAGTATTTACAGTTTCTCTAACAGCTTTGCAAAAATTTAAAGAATTTTAAAATTCCTCATTCCAGGTTGGCTGAGGCTTTGAGCAACCTGGTCTAGTGGAAGGTGTCCCTACTGATGGCAGGGTGGTTGGAACTGGATGAGCTTTAAGGTCCCCTCCAACCCAAACTATTCTATGATTCTATGAATTTTCATTTAAAATAGATTTACAAGCACCTACCTCCTTCTCCATTAACCTTTAGTGCCTCCATTTTCTTGAGTGTGTTTTGTGAGTCCATAAACTGGTCTGGGCAAATGAAAATGAAGCGTCTCTGTGACTGTAGGCTTCTCACACGGCAGTGTCCAGAGCCTAACTACCTAGGAGGTCCTTCAACAAATTTCTCAGGTAGGAAAATTTTTCTTACAACTGATGTTTTAACATGTAATAGCTGTATTTAAAACAACAAGTAAACAAAACACCAATTGTTTTGGTGCACCTGAGCAAACAATTCAAGAATAACACGGATCAAAAATTTTTTAATTACAGTATTAAAAATGGCATTATCAACTAAATACAGCGAGTGGAGAAATTACAGCTCATCAATATGCAAATTACCTGACAAAACCTTTCTGCAAATGCTTCAGTAATTTTCAGAGATAAACCTCCAACAAGCCGCCTCTTTCATTTGCAGTTTCATTTGTTGATAAATATCCAGTGCTCTCTACCACATTTTTAGGAAATATTTTTAATGCAGTCATCATTTGAAAGCTCTTCTTGCAGAATAGATGCATTAAGTGTACCCAAGGTTCTCCTCCTGCATTAAAGGGCATTTTGAAGCCTGAAGTACAAGAATTTTTATTTCCTTTTAACATACAACCTAGCAAGTGAAGACAAGTCACCTTGGGCTTCAACATCAGGCAGTCCATGATGTAGCAAGAGTCAAAAAAACAAATACAAAATCAAACATCACAATTTTATGGCCATCTAGGACAAAACTTGGGCAAAGACCTCAGGGGATTTTAAGACGCTGCACTGATGTTGCCCCACAGACTGCAGCGGGAGCTTCACCTTTCTGCTCAACTGAAAGAGTGGGAGAAACTGAAGATGGGGAATATCCAGTGTCACAGGTCTGCTCAAACGCTTTGCTAAGGCACTTCAGATTGTCCTGAAGACAAGCACCAGGCTGCTCTCAGCAAGCAGGTGTGCTTTGAAGATGTGAGATGACTGTGTATTGAAGTCAATGGCAACTCTTCAATTGCTTTTAAAGGAGACCAGTTCCTATCTGACCTGCTTGCCTAGAGAGTCCCAGCACTGTGGTCAAGTGCCATATGTTCCATTCTGCTACCTAAGAGGATGTAGAGTCTCCTTAAGACCAGATCTACAAGATGGAATCTCCCCTCTCCCACCCAGAACTGTAATAATCTCTGCTATGAACACAAAAAGCATTAGAGAAGGAATTCCCCAACACAGGAAAGACATGAACCTGTTAGAACGAGTCCAGAGGAGGCCACGAGGATGATCCAAGGGCTGGAGCAGCTCTGCTGTGAGGACAGGCTGAGAAAGTTGGGGCTGTTCAGCCTGGAGAAGAGAAGGCTCTGGGGAGATCTTATAGTGGCCTTCCAGTACCTGAAGGGGCTACAAGAAGGCTGGGGAGGGACTTTTTATAAGGGCAGCTAATGACAGAACAAGAGGAAATGGCTTTAAAATGGAAGAGGGAAGGTTTAGATGAGATATTAGGAAGAAATTCTTTCCTGTGAGGGTGGTCAGACACTGGCCCAGGTTGCCCAGAGAAGCTGTGGCTGCTCCTCCCTGGAAGTGTTCAAGGCCAGGTTGGATGAGGCTTTGAGCAACCTGGTCTAGTGGAAGGTGTCCCTGCTGATGGCAGGGGGGTTGGAACTGGATGATCTTTTTCCAACCCAAACCATTCTATGATTCTATGATTTAGGAAAATGTGACCAATTGATCTGTGTTCCAAAGCGAGCTTGCTTTGCAATCACTCCTCTTCATTTCACAAGGTACTGAACAGATCCCACCTGCCCGCAGCACAGAAACCCAGTGCTGCTGAAGGAGGACCACTTCTTGCCTCCCAGCCTGAGCCACTTTCTTTTTAGCTGCAAGAGACTTGGTGTGGAAGTGAGAACAGGCAGAGTATGACTCACAGCAACAGCCACGGAGAGCAAGCATGGATCTGATCTCGATTTCACAGCACACATCATCTCGATGTCCGTGTGTGCTTCCACGGCAGGGGCAGAGCTCCCTTGCCTCCTGCGTGCTGCCTGCCCTTTCCACAGACTAGCCCTTAGGCTGGGCTCTGCCACACAGGGAAGATTTAATCCATCTGGTATGTGAGCACAAGCAGATTGCCCAGCCCTCCCCCACCAGCAGGCTACGCTGGTTTTTATTCTGATGATTATAATCAGGGAAACTTTAACATATCACCTAGATCTCACTTGGGGAAAAAGAGCTTTAGAAGAGGTAGTTTGGCTCAGCCCAGAGACTTCCCTAGCACGATCCCAGGGCCTCCTTGGAAGCCACTCAAGGGTCTTTTGTTTTCCCATTTCCTCCACTGCACCCCGAACAGCAGTCACAGCAGTCACATACGTAATCCCAGCCTGAGACCCAACATGTGTATTCACATCCAAGGGTCCTAAGGGCAGCCAAGGCCAGGCTGAAGGGCGTGTGAATTATTTAGGTGGGATGTGTGTGATACTAAACTGTGGACCTCCATTGTCTCTAGGCTGTAAGACTACAGCCCAAGTCTTAATTTGAAAGGCAATGTCACATGATTGATTATTTTGTTGCACTCAAAATCTTGTTTTGTCAGTAGAGAGGTAGCACACCATATATATAAATGTATGTATATGTATACAAAAGGCCAAGTATTTATTGTTAGAATAGCTGAAGTCTTAAAACCCTAATCAGTATTAGTCCAGATCTACTTTTTAATTTTATTTACAGAAAAATAATTAATATTAGCATGATGAGAATAGTTATATACACACACAGTTTGTTTCTACTCTGTTTCCTGGTGCTATCTTCTCCATCTCCCAGTCTCTCTGGGCCCCAAGGCCAGAGGTTTCATTCTGGCATCTGGGGATGTGGGGGTGTTTCAGTAAATGCCCATCACCTAGAGTCCTCCCTCAGCAGGATTATAATGTTCACACTGATATTTTCTTGTTCCTCACACTAGGAACCACTTGCGGTCATTTTTGTATGTTTGCTAACATGCTTTTACACCTTCACCGTTCCTTCATTGGTCTGTAGCTCCACATTACATCTTCATTTACTACATATGATGAGTTTTATGTGTGCTAGATACCATTTCTTTGTTACCCCTAAAACCAGTTTTGTCCAGCTCTGGGTCAGTCTTTAACTGACCATGGGCGAGTTGTTAATGACTGTGGGGTCTCCAGTGCCACCCCTGTCGCTTATCAACCCCTGGCTGTGCTTGTCTACACCACATCCTATGTCTCCACTTCCCAAGGCTCCTGTTATCATATCAGGTCTTTATTTCTCTACACTACATAGTTATGGCAGAGTCACAAAGCCACTGTGGTTATCATACAAAGATAAACAAATTAGCGGTAGAAAGGGAGTGTTTGGACATTATGTGGCAGGGACTGGACACAGTAATGCAGCAAAGGCTTCTCCAGGCTTACTGGTTGAGGGAGAGGAGAGGAACCAAAGAGAAGTTTTCACCAAATATTTAGAGAATTTAAGTAATGGTCTAGCCTCCTAACCTGGATTATTTTTAACACATTCTTTGGAGGTTTATATATTCTGCATAATATGAGGACTCACAGGAGCTACAAAAACATAGAAAAATGACAAAACCCAAGCACTTAAAAATGTCAGTGAAATCCTTCTACCTAGGGACTGCTCTTCTGCAAGCAGGTATCAGGTACTAGCCACAGTTATAATGTATTTCATGTCATGAACCATATGTTTGCACAGAGATTTTCCACCGTTTCCTCTAGCATTCCCTCTCACGGAGCTCACCTCACCCCCCCTCCTCCAACAAACACATTAGTAAAAGCATCAGCGCAGCTAGAAAATAACACCCACACCCCACCTAAACCTACAGCTTTGTCAAAGAGCTGCTGCTGTGGAGCTGAGGAAAGGATCCCAGATAAATTACCCCGATTTCTGGAAACCTGTGTCTTCCTTAGATGTATTTCTACATGTAACTACTGTGCACATGAGAAGCTTCAAGCATGTTTGCTCAAGCTGCTATTTTACAGCTGGACCACAGCCTTGCTCTTTACAAGAGGAAGCAAAGCTTCAGAAGGTGGCAATTAGCTTTGTAGCCCCAAGACACACGTGGTTTTGGTAATTTTGTGGAAGCTCTCCATGATCTGGAAATGCCTGTAGCCTATATTGGGGTGATGCAATTCCAGTCCCCATTTCAGGGGTTAGGGGGGGAGAGGAAGAAACTCTGGTCTAAAACAAGAATAATAAGGAATGCTTTAGGATTTGAAAATAAGAGAGAACAATGCCTCACCTTGCCCTGCTATGGTTTCAAGCCATTGGATGATGAGAACATTAATTAAAAAAAAAAAAAAATATTTTCTAAAAAGACAATATTTACAATGCATCTGCTCCTCCTCTTTGCAAACAAAGCATGCACATACATACACAATGCACAGCCATATGGATGCTTGAACAGATCCTATCTCTCTCTTCTACCTGTTTTTTTTTTTATTGCCTCAGGCTGCAAAATATTTGGTCATAAAGAATTTATTCCTATGGTTTTTTTCCACAGCAGCAGGATGGCAGGGCTCCAGTTTTGTTTAGACCTTGGAGCCACAGCTATGATGAGCACACTACACAAAAGGAAAACCTCCATCACTTAGTAATGTGGCACTTATGTAAACACACGTGAGATCCAGGAGACAGGCAGAGCCCGTGATGCTCGTACCACTGGAAAGCGAGAACATCCTGACTATGTGCAGTTTCTCAAGACCAGAACGTGTGTGTAACTGTCATGCTGCCCAGTAGACTTATTTGCTCATTTTCCATCTCTGAAATAGGATGTGCATTTCCCACCTCACAGAGATGGAAAAAGCCCCCAGTGACTTTCTTTTCCTGCTCTGATTGCCAGGCGACTGTCAGATCAAGGCATTAAGATACATTTTTCCTCAAGATCCAGCCAATCTCATCTGGCTTTGCACAGTTATTTGTAATTACTTTTCCCTTAAAGCCAACATAACTTTCTCCTAGAATTAGAGTCAGTTACACTCCTTAATGTAAAAGTGAATGCTTTTTACCATAAAGTTTGTTCTGCTCTTAAAAATAATTTTCAGCACTGATGGGAGAACAAATGACTTCATATCAGAGCGATAACACAACAAAAAAGGACTCCAGTGCTGAGGCAAAGGTCCTGAGCAACAAATAAAACATCACAGTTGATTTTTTTTTTTGCATTCAATTTTATTATTTAGCATCTTAAGGCAGCACTTGGTATAAATCTTGAGAGGTGTGCTAAACTTAACAGGAATTAAGTTACTGGCATGAAGCAGAATACCCTGAGCATTCCCTGTCTCCCCGGGATGAGAAATTACTTTTGAGCCATCTTTTCAGTAAAGCCATCCCAGGCTGGCCCACGCACGTGACTTTCTATCAGTGCAATGACTATGTGGCAGCTGAAATGCTGAGATATTGATGGGTAATTTCATGAGTGCTCCTGCCAACAGATGCTTCTATGTTGTATTTGATGGAGGGAATGCTGAGCGATGCTGACCGTCTGCAACACCCCCTCAATTTACTGGGGATGAAAAAAGCGCTCAGGACCTCTCAGGATGTGTCCTCACTGACAAAGAGTGAAATATCTTTTTCAGCTCACTGGGAAGAAAAATAATAAAAGGCAAAAGCAAGCCCTGAAACAGGGTAAGGTTCAGAGAGTGGCTGTGAGACTGTGCAGTTAAAAGCCATAATGAGCAGAGGAGTCCTTGGCATCCACAAGCTCTGACTCCCTCTGATTGGAGACAGTGTTGTCACTGACTCGTGACTCATTTCCTAATAGGGAAAAATAAATAACACCGGAATCCCCAAATACCTATTTTCAGCCTTCTGATTAAACTGAGGATTTGGAAGAAGAAATATCTCCTTTCTTGAAAGATGACAACAAAGGAATTAAATGTTCACATATCTAATATGGATCAGTTCTTCCAAAAAAAAAAAAAAAAGCTGAATATTAAACAGATCCAGCTGGCCCTGGCCCAAGCAGTGGGGATCTGCTATGCTCCAGAATGGCCTGAAGATCTAATTTTGCAAGCAAAGAACTATTTTTTTTTTTTTACAGCTTTCCTAAAATCCTAAACCACTCCTGGATGGAAAGAACACTGTAAGTGCTACTGATGTTACTGTGCTCGTGGGGATGGAGGGGGGGAGTGCCAGCAGAGTGAAACTGGGGGTCTCTGTATGCCCAAACTCCAAGGCAGAGCTGATACACCAGCCTGCAGAAGGTGTGTCCACCCCAGTGACTGCACTGTGGTTCCTACATCAAGCAACAGACAACACCACATCAGCTGACTAAGGCTGGGAAATGGGAGGTTTCTCCCTATACGCACCCACCCCTCTCAGTTTTGGGGATGGGGAGGAGGGGTGTTGGGAGGAGGCAGAGGGAATTTCCTTATGTACATAGACTTGGCAAACTGAGATTATTCGAGCACAATTTGGATGCTGATTTTGAATGCTGGATCTCAGTGCTGACCTAAATGAAAGGCATCCAAACCTTTAAATTCACCTATTGCTGAATACAATACTGCCTTCAGGTCTTTGAAAAAAAGGCTCTACCACAAAGAAGGGAAATGGAAAACACTAAAAAAAAAAAAAAGTCTGCAGATGTTCTAAATTACTCATTACAGACACACATAACCCTCCCCACTCCATCTGTGGGCACCCTAATCTTCATCCTCCTCCTCCTCGGGTTATACAATGCTCTGCGTCTTTACTTTCGTTAAAGGCTGGTGGCAATAGAATCAACCCTGGGCCAGATGACCTTTGTGTAATGTAGGGCTGGTGGTGGCCAAGCTGCTTGCACCTAGCAGCTTAACCACAGGCAGAACCACACGGTATCCGCTCCCTCGCAGCTCTGCGCTGGCACGAGAGGCGGTGCCGCTACACAGCGCTTTGCTCTCCTCCACCCTCACATTCTCATTTTCTAGTGGTAACTGGAAACACAGAAGAAAGCACAAATAAGCATTTAATACTGTCAGTTCAGCCTCACTCTGCAGAACTTGAATATCTTCTGTGATTCTCTGATCTCCCTCCTACTGGTTTGATTTTTTTTTTTCGTGTTTTATGTTTTGGTTTTTTGGGGGGTTTTGGGGGTTTTTTTAAACAATACTGAAACATTCCGACCAGCCAGAGCTGGAAAGGTGAATTCACAAATCACTACCAAGCCCTTTACCCAGTGCAGCAATGGAAGCCGGGCCAGTAGCTCAGAAAAAAAGGAGCTGGGCATTTTGTTTCCTATCTGGAGAAAGAACATGAACCTGGATTGCAAGGCAGTTTGGTGTAAGGGAACTCTGGTTACAGAAACCTGGGCAGAGACCTTGGGACAGGGACAAACAGGAGGGTGCACTCAGGATTTTTTAAATCTAGAGATTCATAAAAGTGCTCCTGTAGGTACAGCCTGAATCCCACCAGCTACGGCAGCCACAGGATAAACATGACAGCTCGGACTTGACATTATGCACAAGCAAACATTTCTAATGTTATAAAGCAGTATCAGAGAGCAGCTGTACTGAGCTCCATCAGCACATACCACAAAGTACATACACACACCGTGCACTCACAGCGTACGGCACAGCCTGCACCTAAAACACGGGCCATTCCGCTGGGAGAAGGCTTTTGAGGGGCTGCAGATAATGAGAGGACTTTAATGTGCCAGATGCTAGTTTGGGTCTCTGAAGTGCCAAGACACCTCCTTGGATGCTGGTGGAGATCAGCTGGAGATGATGGGGATGGGAGCATGAGCAGGCTCAGGAAGGGTCCCTGGTAAAGCATCCCAGGATCATCGATGGAGAGCACAGAGCAGCAAAGGCAGTGGTCACTGGAAAGCTGAGCTGATGGGAAGGAGAATTCTGCAAGCAAGGTGAGTCAACAGCTCAGGGCTTTAAAATGCCAAGCCCTCCATTACAGGAGTGGCAAAGAGGAAGGATTTATTGCAGCTGGCATTTCTAGAGGAAAATAATTTACCTTAGCCTTTTAATGTTAAGCAATGCATAAAGAGTTTGCTAAAAAAAAACCCCACACCCCAAAATAACGTGAAATATCACGGTATTATCTTTAGGAGAAGATTAGTTGACTAAGCCTTTGCTGTTTTGTTCAGACTGTAAGGTCTGGATGATGCATTAGGAAGCACACTTTTGAAATCATTTTTATCTCAGGCATGACATGTAGAGGTATATCTAGAATGAATGCCTATGGATGTCTACCACCCTCATATTATCAACACTATGTACCAAACTCTGCTTTTTCCTTATTCTTACATTTGGTTTTGGGGTGGGGGTTTTTTGTTGTTTGGTTGTTTTTTGTTTGGTTGTTTTTTTCCAGTGGCAATAATATCAAGGAACTGGAGCACTCAGGTTCAGCATTACAAGCAGCACTAACCACAATCTCTCTGAGCTGATCCAGCTTCCTCCTTGACAGCCCTTTAAAGTGAATACAAATATGAACCTCACAAACACTGAAATAAAGAATATGGAGAAGATCCTAAGCCCAAAATTGAGCTATGGATCCTCTCCAGGCTCAGGAATGTTTTGTGTTTCTTCCAGTTACCCAGGCCAGGTCTTCAGCTGCTGCAAATAAGCAGCAGTGGGGTTGTTGTGCCCAAGCTCCTGTTCCCCATCCTCCCCAAGGACAAGGCAGGGAGCCAGGCTCTGCCATGGGTCAGGTCCAGCCCACAAGCCACCAGCTGCAGCTCGGCGGTCTCTCCCAACCACGGAGCATTCGCAGGACTCTCTGCTGAGCTTCCTGCCATCCCAGTGGGGCTGGTGGGGAGGCAGCCAGGCTGCCAGGGTGCCCACAGAGCAGAGCCCACCATGGGGCTGGGTGCTGTGCCAGCCCCATCACTGCCATCACCACAGCTCCGAGTTGGTGCAGCGAAGGGGCAACGCTGAAACTCAAGGTATGAGGTGGCCGTGCACAGCTCTGGGGACAGCCAGGCTGATGGGGAGGCTCTGGGCAGGGAGAAGGGAGAGCCATGAATCACAGAATATCTCCAGTTGGAAAGGACCCATAAGGATCATAAAGTCCAACTCCCTGCTCCTCCCAGGACTACCTAAAAGTAAAATGAGCAGTTCTGCAGATCCAGGCAGGAAGAAGGAAAATGAACCTCACATTTCTTTGCCTGTGCCAGCCTCACACCTCCCTGAGACATCTAAGCACGTACCACCTCCCCCTCACACAGATCTAGTCACTGAGGTCCTCAAAGGACTTAAACATCAACTTCCCAGGGAGGTCCCCTTAATCTTTGTTTATAAAGGGGGCAAACAGAAAGGTTAAGAGACATGCCTGTGACCTGACTTTTCGGAAAGGCAGAAGTTAGTTGCTGCAGTGGAGTGCTGAAAACGCTCGTGCTCTTCTCAAAAATAAACAATCAGGAAAATGAGGCTGTCATCTGTCCAGTAACAAACTAGTATCAGAACAAAAAAAGCTCAACCAACAGCCCTCAAGTCCTTCTCTAGCTATCTGCTAGCATTTAACACTTTCCCTAAACACAGCACTCTATAAAATATAGAGTCTGGCATGCAGTGGCCCTTGTGCATCAAAGATTCAACAGCACACAAGTCTCCAAAGGGAAAGCATTAGATGGACACAGGGAAAGCATTAAATGGACTCTTAAGATGTTTAGCTTCAGATGTCAGACCAATTTGAAATTAAAACCATATTACCAGTATTTTTTTCCACAAATGGCATATAAAAGTATGCATCTATCTACACAGCACAAAAAACCCAAAGGCTTGAAGCCTATATACATCAAGCCTACAACTGCATTAATTCTTCCTCTCACTACAGAGGTGAAAACATAACCAAAAATCAAAGGGGAAAATATTGGCTTCCTCTGTATTAGAAGTCTATGAAACTAATTCATATACATTAAAGGATCTGGGGGGGGGGGGGAGAAAAAAAATAAATCTGTAGGGAAACCTGACTTGCATTTGCAAAGTCCTACAAAGCATTGTAAACAACGGGAATTAAACAAATGAATCTTTTTCAAAAGCAAGTAAAGCTTCTGACTGTAAAGGAGTTTTAATCCTAGGCACGTTTGGTTTCACTTCATTCAGAACTTGAGCCAAGCCACAAAATTTAGGCCTGACCATTTCCCAAACTTCAGAGCATTTTGAATCCAAAGATTTTGGTTTGGACCCAATGCTAATGCTGTTATTGTATGGGTCAAATATCTTATTATAATGATAGTAAACAGCAAGAGAAAGCTCTCAGACTGGCCAGGGCTCCCTCTGCCAGTTAATCACAGAAAATGTTCACAACAGTGGAATGAAAGATGATGCTGTGGATACCAGAACTGCCCACAAATACTATAGCACTTATGCAGCAGATCAGTGAAGTAGCAGCTGTACCCCAGGTTAAGCAAATTCAAAGGCTGAAGCAAAAATGCCCATTAACTACTGTTACTGAGGTGTCAAAAAGAGCCTTCAAGCTACTGTTGTATTCAGACTTACTCCTGACCCCATCACTTTTGGCCACCTGTTTTCAGAAGTTTCCATTCATATGTCTATGCAGATGAAGACATCTTCCCTTCATCTCCCACCACCTTACCAATAGTGAGTGGAAGGGAGCAAAGATCATGCACAATTGAAATGAATTTTAATTAAACTGCATATAAACTCCAGGGTGAAGGGAATTAATGTCAAATGTGGAACAGCCCTGATTCCTGCAAGGACAGAAACAGGAGAAACAGCAATGAGCAGGGACTGCTGTACAGAGCATAAGAAGTACACAAAGCTAAAGAATGTATCACAGCAACAACACCATACAGAAGTAAATACCTTTTATTCCTCTTTAGAAGCACAAGCTTTCCTACAAAGATCTTAAAGCCCTTCTGAAATGTCTTATCATGCATCCATCCTGGTGGGAAACTGGGCTAGGTGTCATTTTATCAACAGGGAAACAGGCAAAGGTGACAAGATGCCTTGCTACAGGGTCAGCAGGGCACTTACAGAGTTTGGGCATAAAAAACAGCACTGGACCTCTCCCCAGCCCCACACTAAATACCAGTACTTCCCTAGATGAAACTTAGCTATAATGTCGGTAAACTACAAAAATGCCCATCACCTGAAAACTTACCCCATCAATAAACCCAAATCATGACTTCTAAATCATGCCTAATCACTTGGCTTTTAATTTCATTTTTATGCATTAGCAGGAGTGCAATTTTTTCATGTTGCTTTAACTTGTGAAGCTCCCCCTGCCATAAACTGATTCCGTGGAGGGTCTCTGCCCGCACCCAAATGAAGAGCTTGACCTGTCGAGTACAAACGAGCACTAGGCTTGGTCTGCAGGAACAAGCTGTCATGGTTCATTTTAAAACCCTGAAGGGGGCACAGGATGTCTAAGGAAAACAAACCGTAGGGCTGAATGAATGGGGCATCCATTTCCTTGACAGAGATGTCCTGCCTGGCTGCTTTGCTCTTCTTGTATTTTTGATACACAGTTTGGTGCCTTCATTCTGTGATAGTGGGACCTCTGCCAGGTGTTGCTACAGACATTCATAGTGAATGGCTTCAAGTGTGAAATCAACCCAGTTTTCTCTTTTTCACAGAGTAGGGAACTCTTTTTGTGATCCAAATAAACCTTGAAGAAGGCTCCAAGCCAACTTCGTCACTGTTTGTTCTTACGTAACTAGCCTAGGAACACTCAGTACTCAGCAGTAACAACAATTCCCCTATATACCTAAAAAACTACATTTACTTTGAACTTATCAGCAGCAAAAGCCTGTCATCTTTGGACATCATCCACTAGAACTGCCCAAGACAACTTATCTATTATTTTTGGGTGGCAAAAACAATGGACTTGATATTGTCTGCATTTATCAGAACGGATTTGTTACCCAAGAGGCAGATAATAAAGAACAATTCCTCTTCTAGCGGGTCCAAATATTTTTCTGTTGAACTAAAGTGACTTTTTATATGATATCATGCATTAAATTCATGGCTTTAAGAATCTAAAGCAGTAATACTCTGCATTTATTCTTCAGGGCAAAGATGAGCACAGCCTAAACCTGTCCACAGGGAACAGCTTCCACCTTTGCTATATGGTTAGAACAAACAGTGCATAAGGCACAGATACCTCTTGTCTCCACACTGATGTTCTTTCAGATGGCACCATATCCTAAATAGCTGTTACCCTCAGCACTACAATCGCACCCCGTTTGCAGCAGGAGCACCTGAAGATTTCAAGCTCAAGCACTACAGGACTGAGGTCCTCCAGGAGGAGCTCCAGCATGATGGATCCTGCCAGCATCAGCCCCAGCCCAGACAGAGCTGCCACTGAGGAACTCCCACAGCCAAATCCCATCCTGTGCCCACTGGGGTCATCCTGACCACTACAGGCTGAGCCTAAATCCTGGCTGGCATCCACTGCTAAAAAATATAGGAGAAAAAAATTTGCCACCCATGTTGTGGAGTTATCACTGGAGAGTTATCTCCCCAAGGAAGGAGGGGAGCAGAGGAGGCAGGTCTCCCTGCTCTGGGAGAAGAACTCCTCCACACCCAGCCAAAGGGAGGTGGGCAGAAATGGGCTGAGGCAGCTCAGGGGAGGCTTCACACCACCCGATTTAAGCATCTGACTTCAGGGTCCTGGGACTGCTTAGGGTTTAGTCAAGGACTTGTCAGGGTTGGGTTAGTGACTGGACTCAATGATCTTAAAGGTTTTTTCCAATCTAGGCAATTCTGTGGGTCCCTGTAAACACCCTGAGTGAACAATCTGCACTTCCCTTTGGGGAGTTCCTGGTACAGGAGTCCCCAGTGACGTGGGGTGGGTGCCTGCAAACGGGTGCTTCAAAGGACCAACCTGGACGCCTGGCAGAGCCTAGGGCAGACTGAATGCCCTGCAGCGAAGCAGCCCTGATTTCAAACAACAAGAGAGCAGCTGTTTGCCAGGTATTGCCATTGCTTTTAAATTGCTGGTTTGTTTTTTTTTCTCCTCAGTGGCTTACAAAAATCTGAGGAGCATCCGTAAGCAGCTGCCACCCCAAGCCAGCAAAGGCACTGCAGGGTGACCCTCCAGCACAGGCTGCTTCTGGGCAAGCTGCAAAGCCAGGCTCTCCTCCTGAAGCTGGGAACAAATTTGTAACTGCTCCAGAGCAGGCACAGAGGGAGAACTGTAACACAGCCCCACTGTCGGGTTACAGCCCAAACTGCTGGGTGACAGTCAAGCACAAGTCCCAGAATGTTTAACCTGCATAAAGGGCTTTAAGTTTAAAATGAAATTAAATAAAAACAGTATTTAACTGCACATACAGCTTGCTACCACCTCTGGTGGCCAAGCCAAAAGTATTAGGTAGAGTTAACTTTGGCTGACACCACTGCATTTACTGTTTAATTTCCTGATACTTAAAAAATAATTTTTAAAAAATATCTGTATCTTGAATATATCTGTGTTACTGGGAACAGCTCCTTACTTCTTTAACAACAGCTGTGTTTTTCAATTCACATTTCACAGATTCTTCTCCTTCTAAACTCAACTCCATTCAGCAGCACCCACAGCATCTTGGCAAAAACCTCCCTCCCTTGGACAAATATGTCACCAGAGATTTCTGGCAGGCTGTCCTCTCACAGATAACTAGCATGCCGAGCTAAGAATAGGATTAGCTGCTTCTCTAGCTACTTTGTCCAGGTGCCTGCAGAAGGTCACTTGTGTGGCAGTTCATCTTCTCAGAGGCAGAATGCAGGACTGGGCTGTATCTCTAGCAAATTATTAGGAAGCACGTGGAAACACGCGTGGGTGTTTGGGTCAAACACATCAAAAATCAGCACTAAGCATCAGGCTTCAGCTGTCCAGTAATCCCTGGCTAGCACAACAGAAAAAATAACCCCAACCTTCCTAAATACTTTATTATGGAACAGTCAAAGCATTGCGCCTTCCTCAGTCATCTGGCTCTAGTTATTGTCACAAAAAAAAGATATCCAGATTATAGAGACCAGTAGTACGGTCCAAGATGTGACTTCTTTTTAGGCACAATGGCCTACAATTCTTATGTGCCTAATAAAATACACAAGCAGTCCAAATTATAGACATATATATAATTAAAAAGTAAAACACTTCAGGCAAACAAATTAAGCCTTCACTGGAGAGCCAGATGTAGTGCAGGTGTGCTCAAAAGATTCCTGAGTAGTATTTATCACAAAACATTTACAAGAGGTCCTAAAGCCTCATGGTCTTTTGTAGCACTCTGCAAAACATCATGGTTTGGTTTTTTTTATTTAATTGTGAACGTATCAAGTGGCAGGAGATAAAAGGTCATACTCCTTGAAGAGACACCTGTGGGGAAAACAGAATAGAGAGGTTTTGTACAGGAATCAAGCATTACAGAAGGCACAAAGCAAAGAAGAAGGTCATGTCAAGCTGTACTGTGAGGCAAATGAGAAGTGATGGCACTGGGAGAAGAGCTCATGGACCTTGAGATAAAGAAGTAAGAACTGGAGTTTACTGCAGTAAGGCCATTTGAGAGTCCCAAGAAAGGCTGCAGCAAAGGAATCACAGAATGGTTTGGGTTGGAAGGGACCTTAAAGCTCATCCAGTTCCAACCCCCCTGCCATTAGCAGGGACACCTTCCACTAGACCAGGTTGCTCAAAGCCTCATCCAACCTGGCCTTGAACACTTCCAGGGAGGAGCAGCCACAGCTTCTCCGGGCAACCTGGGACAGTGTCTGACCACCCTCACAGAAAATAATTTCTTCCTAATATCTCATCTAAATCTAGTCTCATCCAGTTTATAACCATTGCCTCTTGTTCTATCACTAGAGGAAGAGGAATCACAGCTGGGAAAAAACTGTTGTTGTGTCTCCCAGGAATTTCAAGTGGGTTTGTTTAGCCATTAGTGCAAGGGGACTAATTCTCAGTAACCATCTGTTCCATGGGTGACTGCCTACATCTGTGTGTGCATATCTCTGTATACATCTGTGCATGTATAGCGCACACGTGTCACACAGAGGCAGCATGGAAATACAGCTATTCAGTAATTAGCCATTTTGATTCCTTTCTGCAACTTTGCCTGCTCTGACTGCTTTTAGAGATCTGCAGTCTCTTGGCCAATACGCAGTGGTGAAACTGGAAAAAAAATAACTGCATGCAAAAATATCCACTTTGTCAAGTGGAGGCTTCCTCCCTCTGTGTGCGTGCGAGTACGTAATTCCCCTCCCATTGTGTCGCGGGGACATCGATTGTCCCCCAGAACAGCCGACTGCCCGGCCTCTGATTAGGCTCCAGCCACCTTATCAGCTTACCAAGCACACACAATTAAGATCTCAACACCAGCCTACATCCTCACCTTAGCCCCGATCCAATATTTTCCCTGAGGCTTTTTTTTCTGACGTGACTGCGTGCTGCACTCTAGGTCCAAAGATTTGGTGGGGACACGAGAGTGCTGAAGACAGAAAACAAAGCGAGATCTCCCCGCAGCTTGGCACCGCTCCCAGCGAGATAAGGTTCCCCGAGCTGCGTGGGGACTGACGCACCCACTGTGGTCCTTACGGTAGGAGCACCAGCGAGGCTTTCCTCTCCGCTGCTGGGCTGTACAGCCAGCTGCTCACCACTGCACGATAAACATGTGGCAACAGCTGCTTCCATCATATACACAAAGCAACCGCGGGCAGCGATAAGAGACTGAAATTCACCACACCAAGAGAGACAGGGACAGAAAAGCTTGAAGGGGCACCACTTCAGATGGCCAAACACACACACAGTTAAAACAACTGTTTCCAGCAGGTAGGAGGAAGGGATAGAAAAGTGACCTTTCCCACTAAGAATTACATATTTGTTTTGTTTCCCCACGAGTTATTTTCTCTGGCATCGTGACACGTAAAACATCTTGAACTTTCTAAGGAAACCGTTATTAAAGCACTGAACATTACTGTGAGGGCGCGTTTGAAAAACAGAACAATTAGGCATTTCAAAGTTTATCTAACTTAGTCACCGGTACCTTTCAGATTTGTCACCACTAAATGCAAACAGTTTGGGAGCTCGTTTCATCATTCCTGTATACAATATCTCTGCCTATAGGAAAAAGAGACCTCTTGAAAGTTTATCATTGTCTATAAGCTACCCTCCACCTCCCTGCTGCTTCCACTGCACATCCTGGAAAAGGAAGGTTTTCTGAGACAAGGGTGTTTTGTTTGAGCCTCAAGAGCCCCAACCTTTAGGGACTCCCTGAGAGCAGCTCTGCAGAGCTGAGGGTCCAGCAGTCCCAGGTATGCACACAGAGCCATAATGCTTGCAAAGCGACAGCAGAAACGGAGTCCCACGGGGAATGACGCAGTGTTAGGTTCTTTACTTTCATTATAATTCACCATTTCAGCTCCACTTTTACCAAGTTCCCCAGAAAACTTTTGCAGAGCCACTGCCAATGTTGAAGGCTCTCCAAAAATTCAGCCAGACAGAAGAGGAAATTCCACACAGTGTGCAGGGAGTCTGAAGGAGGGGTTTCTGCTAGATAACGGGAAAGATGTGGCTGAGCTTGGGCTAGCACTTCCCTAACCACTTCCATGAGCTTCTCAAAGGTGTTCAAATAGGAGGTTTCCTACTGATGCCAAGGGACTGCCTGAACAGAAAGGTAGCTGTTTAAAATCACAGAAGGATTAGAAAGGAAACATGTTTCACTAAATGAGAACACTATTTTCTTCTGAGCTGCTCTATGAGAACAGTAACAGGGAACTTGGTAGCTTGTTCCTACCGGGAGGGTATTGAAGGGAAGGATTCCGACACATTTCATGCAGTCTGTGTAAGTGAATCCATCCTGTGTACTCTGAAACCAAATCACCTTTCCCCCTTTTAAAATAAAACACAGAAAGTCTACTGAATTTGTTCAAGGTCTTGAAGAGCACAGGGCACCATGGTGAAGATCCTGCCACGCCTGGCAGGTGAGGCATCTCTGAGCAGAAACGCTATGGAGGCATAGAGATAAATGCCACGACTTCACTGCATTGCTTCTTACTTTCTCAGAACAATAAACCTGAGAGCAACCATAGGAAAAGAAAGGACAGAGGACATGATGGCATTTTTCACAGAGAAGCAGGAGAGAACAGATGAGACTTCCAATGACCAAGACCTGGTGTGCAGCCAGGTCTGTGAGTGGGCGGCGATTTTAGCTTGAGAAAGAGAGAGGTGCAGGTGCCGCGGGGGAGCGCGCAGGCGACAGCAGGGGGCCGAAAGGCTCTGCTTGGAGCCTGCCCAGCCTCTCATGCAACGCTGGTGTTAGGAACTCAGGTGAGAAGTTAAAAGCAGGAGGAGATAACAGCAAAAGAAGCTGGGACCTAGCTTTAATCTTAAGGGTGCGAATCATGATTCATGGATGGAGGCTCCCATGGCTGCTGGGAGGAGACCTTTTAATGGCCTTCCAGTACCTGAAGGGGCTCCAGGAAGGCTGGAGAGGGACTTTGGACAAGGGCAGGGAGTGACAGAACAAGGGGTGATGGCTTTAAACTGGAAGAGGAGAGACTGAGATTAGACATCAGGAAGAAATTCTTCACTGTGAGGGTCGTCAGACACTGTCCCAGGTTGCCCAGAGAAGCTGTGACTGCTCCTCCCTGGAAGTGTTCAAGGCCAGGTTGGATGAGGCTTTGAGCAACCTGGTCTAGTGGAAGGTGTCCCTGCTGATGGCAGGGGGGTTGGAACTGGATGAGCTTTAAGGTCCCTTCCAACCCCAACCATTGTGTGATTCCCAAACCAGACCCAAACCAGTCTGTGATTCTGTGATTCTATGAAATGACCCAGAGGCAAATCTCAGAATGATGATTTCAGGATTTCCCTAACATCAGGGAAACATCAGATCATGTGCCTCTGACTGAGGTTTGAGAAGGCTCAGGTTAAGGTTTTAACAACCCTACCCACCTAGAAAGAGGAACTTCAACGCAAACTTAGATTTCTGCAGCAAATATTGTGGCTACAGAAATCCACAAACAGGATCCCATCTCCTGACAGGTTTAAACAAACTCATAAAACAAAAAAAACACCAAGCAAACCAATGGAGACATAGCACCATGTGTGGAACCACAAAGGGCTTTCGAGCCCAAAATCCAAACTGGGAACTCAAATAACTATGATTTCCAAAGAATCCCTTTGCTTTCATTCCCATTCAATGCTAAAAGTCTTTTCCATACAGGAAAAGGATCTATTTATGGTTCATTAGTGCCAGTTTTGTGTATACCAATAGACTGTGTGTATATAGGGGAGTATGCTATGCAGCTGTGAGCTTTCTTGGCTAATTACTTGTTTTCTCTTTCTGAGCAAAATAAATACAACAACAAAATTCAACAGGGCACAACAGCACATCTATTAAGGCTGTACATTTTCCATCAGACTCCACTGGTATTTGTCTTAGCCACACTCAGGCTAAGAAACCCAGTCTATGGTATCATTCATAAACAGGAGGGGCAATGACCTGCACAAAAAAACATACACTAAACCAAATAAAATAATACCCTGATCTTCACATGGAGCGATGTATAATGATGCCAGAATGCCAGTTAAACAGATGTTGAAGTATTTAAGAAGGAATTCCCTCTTCAGTATCAGCAGAATCAAAACATTTTGTCCTAAATACTAAAACCTGTTACATCCCCTCAACTTCAAAGATTGTCTAGAAAAACGTACCCTGATCTACGTTATTCACATTTAAAATAAAAAAACCCAAAACAACAAAAAACCCAAACCCACAGTTTATTTCAGCCTCAGTTTTGGAAATGATAAATGTTCCATATTCTGAAAATGCTTTTGGGAGTTCAAAACACATAAAACAGATTAAAACTGTGCTTTTAAAACAAAACCACTGCAGCACTTCATACCCTCAAGCTCAACAACACTCTGGGCAGCAACTGAATTACAAAGTTTTACAAGATGAGACAAAAGAAAGTTTTCATAAATGATTTGCAAACACTCCCTCCTAAATCACAGACTGTAGCACGGTGTACTTGCATCAAGAAGTAACAGTCATTTAAGGTCCCAGGCTGCCAACTGGCAACACCTACGGGTGTTTATATACTTTGGAAACAGGTCCCAGACTAAATCTTAAAGCAGAGTGACTTGTGGATGATTGCCTCATGGAACAATGATATAAGATGAATTCTTGAAACTCTTACAAATTTTACTGTCAAGCCACCTTTCAGAGGTTTACTCTGAAGTCACATATGTTCTACTTTGAAGCTAGATGAACCATTCATATGTTTAAGTTTTCCCACATGGAAGGGTTTGGGGAACAAATTCATATTCATAGACAAAAATCAAATCTCTTTAATAACCTGCCCATATACAAGTTATTTTCCTTTGCAGTAAAGAACATTGTCCCCAAATGTTTAAATTAAGTTAGAAATCAGAAAACAGAAAAGGAAATATTTTCCATATGTTTAATTTTACACCATAATTATTTATTAACCAAGTCTACAGATACATGCTGTTACTCTTGTGGGAGTTCAAACAATATTCTTACTATTTAAAATATGTTCTTCAATTTGCTGCTAACTGGAAACATTTATTAGTTCCATATTTCAGCAGCAGTAATTATTGCTGGGAGCCATACATTCACGATCTGTACAGATCACAGGGAGACACCTGTGTAGATTTAAGGCTTAGCTAGCCCTAACATTACTGAACTGTTTGAAAACATTCAATACATTTAAAAGAGCAAGTTGCAAATAAAACTTACTATCACCACAGGGTTTTTTTTTTTCCATTACATGCCAGTATTTGATATAGCCTCATGGAAGCCAGTATTTTAATGAACTGTAACTAGTAACAAGTACTTAAAAAGAGAGAAACTCACTCACTGCACCAAGCACAGGCACAACCCACTGAATACAGTGACATAATTAAACCTCCCAGATCAAGAACAAGCAGAGTCTTGAGTTTTCTTGTTTGAGAAGAAAGGTCTCAAAGCTTCCTCTCTTCCTTCTTTCTACTCTCACCCCCTGACCTAGCCAATGTGACCTCCCTGGGGAGCATGACCTGTGCCCAAAGGGACTTCACTGCACAACTGAAGCTGCAGCATGTAAAATACCAGGGTACTAGGTTATCTTCCTCAAACCCCAGGGGATGGGACAACCCACCCAGCACTGGACATTCCTTCACCTATCCCTCTCCTGGATGCCATAAAGGCCATTGCTGATTCCACAGGCTCATTGAACATGCTTTGCTCCAGCACTTTGCTAGGGAGCAGAAGAGAAGCATTGCCTGCAAAGAAGAGGAGAGCCACAGCTCTCTGCAGTAGGTGCTGGCATTCTCCTGGCTCACAGGTTAGGACATAACACAGGAACAGAGGGTAGAGGAGAAGCTCAGTGCAACTGCTTTGTCCCACACATCCTACTGCAAGAGAAGGCAAAAGTCTGACACAGAATCGTACAATGGTTTGGGTTGGAAGGGACCTTAAAGCTCACCCAGTTCCAACCCCCCTGCCAGCAGCAGGGACACCTTCCACTAGACCAGGTTGCTCAAAGCCTCATCCAACCTGGCCTTGAACACTTCCAGGGAGGAGCAGCCACAGCTTCTCTGGGCAACCTGGGACAGTGTCTGACCAACCTTACAGCAAATAATTTCTTCCTGATATCTAATCTAAACCTCCCCTCTTCCAGTTTAAATCCATCACCCCTTGTTTTGTCATTTACTGTCCTTATGAAAAGTCCCTCCTCAGCTTTCTGGTAGCCCCTTCAGGTACTGGGAGGCCACTATAAGGTCTCCCTGGAGCCTTCTCTTCTCCAGACTGGACAGCCCCAACTCTCTCAGCCTGTCCTCATAGGAGAGGTGCTCCAGCCCTTGGATCATCCTCATGGCCTCCTCTGGACTCGTTCTAACTGGTCCATGTACATCACAGATCAGGAGACAGCCTGGCCACATTTGGCACGTTTAGTTGGAGCCATACGTATTTCCCATCACTGGGTTCTAAATGTCCCCTAAGTGCATGACCAACAGCAGGTTTATTGCTCCATGGTCCCTGGAGAACACCATAATGCCTGATGGAAGTGAGAAACTCACTATAACGGCTTGAGCCTGCTATAGTAGCGGGGATGTTGGTCCAAAACACTTCCTCAGGACTTGCAGAGTCCTAACTTTTTCCAGTGCCCTTCAAAACCCCTTATCAGAGAAGAGGTTGTCAATGAAGCCAACCTGTTTTTCGCTTCCTTCTGTACCTTCTGCATCTGACACAACGGGTCACCGCTGAATTCAGCGTGAGCAATCCGTCACGTGCTGTGACTGGGAGAAACAGCAGTGCAAGTGAAAAAACCATGTCATACCTGTGATTCACTGCTGCTTTATTCATCTTGAACTTACTAATTTTGCCACCAAGTATTTTGACTGCAATTTTTAAATGCATCTGAAAAGCCAATTTCTGCAGCATGAACTCAGCTTAAGATGTTGCAATTTTAAGCCAGCTGACAGTGAAAGCCCACATTACTATTTCAGTGTGTGACTGGTGTTGCTGGAATGCATGCACATCATTAAATTATTAAGTTTAGCTTTGAAACCATTTGTTTTAAACAAGGTACACATTGACTTTTTTTTTTTGTTGGAGTGGTGATATTTCAGCTGGCCTTCCTACTTGCAACAAGTGTCTCAACACAGCACTCATTTCTGCTACTCATTATAAAAAGCTCAGATAATATTTTACCTGTATACTTCCTACAGAGCCAAAATACTTAATCTTAGTTTGACAAGAGGAAGGAGCTTTATTGTTTGGAGTTTAATATCACAGATGGATTATATATTTGGATAAATTTTTAGGTACAGATAAAAGCGGGGGGGAAAGGGTCCTGAGAAGCTGTAGTTTCCCACATAATAGTTACTTCTTTAGTGTTTTCCAGTTAAATTATTTTATTTTTCATGTAAATTATTTTGTTTTCCATCAACAAGCATTTGAGTCCCACTGCTTTCATATGGGGTGGCCAGCATGTTCCATCTGATTTTAGTTGTGAGGGTGATAGGTAGCTACAGTAGAAGGAGTCCTTGTTTTCCACTGTATTTTATCACATTTATATTTTGGAAAATATCAGCTCTTAATCTGCCTGGGTAAATTGTCTGTAGGAAACAAGCAGCTCTACAACCAACATCCACTTTTTTTCCTACAACGTCACATCATGGCAACTACAGCAAAACGCTTTCACAGCTGCAGAAATATTCCTAAGGATTCCAACAAGCCCACGTTTGCTGCATGAGAGGACAACTTCCTCTGCAGGTCACAGTCAAGAGGTGAGGTGAAATAATATGAATTAACCTCATGGGCTGCAAATGTCTGTTACAACAGGGAGCTGATGTCAGCAAGTATGATGCTTAAGGTCTCAAGGGACCTGTATTCTGCTGCTGCTGCCTCTTGCCCAGATCCCCCCCATGAGACCACACACAAGGTGCTTCTCCTCACCCTGGCACTCTGCTCACCTGGGTGTGTAAATTAATTAAGCTTTATGTTGCTCAAAGAGGAG
Source organism: Caprimulgus europaeus (assembly GCA_907165065.1). The sequence continues at coordinate 6,907,740 of OU015529.1, forward strand.
ACTGCATCGTCTCTCACTGTGCTTGCCAATACTGGGCAGCACTAAAGGGTTCTGCATCTGCAGTACTACTATCATCAGGAGTAAACAATGAATATTTTTAAAGTTCATAAGGAGGACAGGAAACTCTAGTGGCTACTTCTGTGAAATGACTGAGCTGTCAACAGAGCTAACTTGGCAAGAGGAGGTTAAGTGCCTACATAAGGATTTTCATACCTATATGATATTGCTGGATGCAAAATATCCGAGTTTACTGTAAGGTTATAAACTTTGCAGGAAGATACAATCAACTGAGAGGTATACACTCACCCCGCTTCACATGTGAGCACAGAGTAGCCCAAAACTTAGAAGGCAAAACAGGATTTTCAAAAGCTTTCAGAAGACTTTCAAGAATTTAATTAAACCATTCTTATAAAGAAAAAGTACAAATTTTGGTGACCAGATAAAGATATTTAAGAAAATGTGAGGTGTGCTTGCTTTCAGTGTCTCAGAAAGAACATGATATGGTACAACAAAGAAAGAAGTCATGTGAAAAAAAAAAAAGTCATGAAGCAGAAAGAATTCACCTGGACTACCTAATTTTGAGAAGAAACAAAGGTCTGGATATAGTCCCGAGGTTCTCAATCAGCCAAATGCTACAGTGACTTCAAAAGGAATTTTGCCTGGGTGTCAGCTATAGAAATGTTCCTTAACCTGCCTGGACATTAGCATGGCATTAATCATGATTGCTCCATAAGATAATTAATGATGACATGCATTTTTTACTTCCTTACATAGCACAGCTAATAGAAGAACCAGGCTGAAAAATTAGTCATAACAATTAAATAGGGGATGATTCCTGAATAATTAGGGTATGTTACTGTAGAATGCACTGATGCATGTATTACAAATTACTACAAAACAAATAAAATACACTGATTTATACACAGAAAACCAAAAAACACATGCAGCTCTACAGCAAAAGGGAACTTAACTGCACATTCCATGTTTTCCATGCAACAGAAACACCTGCATTAATACCCCCTCTAGCAGATCCTTGAGTTCAGCTGCTTTATAGAATACAGGTGCATTGCAGAAGAGATTTTGACCATGAAAGATTAAACAGTTGACCCAGATGCCCAAAGCTAACTGGTGGTAGAGACCATCCTCCTGTTCCCTAACCTCATCTATCATGAGAGGATAAAAAAACCACAAAAAAACCCAACAACAACAAAACCAGAAAGTTTTATATGTCACAGCTGGGATACACAACTCAAAACAGAGCTTGGTGGCCAACTCCCACTCTGGTTTCAGTCTCCTGAGTCTTCTCCTCTTTGGAGGTGCAGGATTTACTCGTGGTTAGAAAATCACTCACCTTCTTCCTGACCCCAGCCCACTTCTTAAACAGCTGCAGATCCCTGTTATGTCTCCCAGGCCTGGAAGTTTCTTGTACACGGTGCTGCACCACATCAGTTACAGCATCCTCTCAGGTAGCTTTCCTCAAAATTATAGAAGGCTGCAAATATTCAACCAACTCAAGGCACTGGACAATCCCATGCAACTTGGTCTGCCTTGCAAGCAAAGCCAGGACAAAGCAACAGGAGTTAGATCCACCAAGGACTGGATTATAACTTTAATATTCAACCAGAGGAAGGGTTGTAGAGCTGCTGCAGAGGAGGACAAACCCTGAGTCACAGCCTGGTCTTTGCTAACCCCTACAGCTCTGAGAAGGGCTCACCTGAAACTGTATTTTCTTTGCCTTGTGGAGGCAGGGCAATAAATTATCTGTATTTGGCTTGCTTCTCTGCAAGGGACTGCAGAGGTGACAAGTCCACAGCACTCAGGAACACCTGACAGCCCCTGCATGGCTGCACAGCAATGTGATTAATGTTTCAATTCTGATTAAATAGTTACCAGAGAAAAGACCATTTCCAAACAATTTCTAACCTCTGCAGTACTAGAAGATACATAATATTATTATATCTTCATGAAAAGCATGTAGAATAACACCACAGGTAGACATAGACAGGAACATCCATAAATGATAGCATGTTCACAATCACAGGTCACGTCCTGATGGAAATTCCTGTCACTTCTCACTGTGCTGTAATGGTTGGTGTGTGGAAAACCCCTGGCCAGAAAGAGACCTGCTTGTCAAGTAACACTGCTTCATTTTTAAAACCAAGGTAGAGTCAGAGCACAAATTACCATCAGGTCTGTGCCAGTTGTTAGAGATTTTGTCATGGAAGTCAAGGTATTTGATTACATTTTAAATATCCAGATATTGGTCTGATCAACTAGACTGATTCTTTCTACAGGAAGATTGCTGAATAGAGAGAAATTAATGGCTTCTTGTCTTCAATCTCAAAATTGAGGTTTAGGATGCTGCAAGAAAGCTAAAACCAGTAAATAGAAAAGTTGAGGAGAAAATTCAAAAACTGTACAGACCACACATAGTTCTACCTCTCTGGTTGCATCTTCCCACTTCCCAAAGGAATAAAAAAGGCATATTTAGTGTTGTAAAGAGCATCAGGTATATAAGGCAAATAAGACAGGGATTCATCGACAGCCCAGAGGCTGAGTGGCCAAGGCTCACATCTGCGCCAGGCACGTCATCAGCTGCAGCCCAGGGTGGAAAACTCTTTAATGCTCTTGGTGTTGTTCACAACCTCTGGCTTTTGATGAACCTCTTCCAGGTGAGTCTCTATATCCACTCTGCCCTACCACCTGCTTGTTTCTGACCTGGAAAGGTCACTGATGCAGACAGACAGACCACAGCAAATTGTATTTGTGATCTCTGTGCTCACCTCATTGGTACAAAGTGATTGCCAATACTTCTGCCTAAGCAGTAAGGTAGGTCTTTGGCTTCTTTGTCAAAAGTGAAAGGAGCTGGCACCCAAATACATTTTCTTGTGCTTTCAGCTTAAAAAAAAACAACAATCAAACAAACAAAAAAACCCAAAATAAACAACCAAACAAAAAAACCCCAACCAAACAAAAAACAAAACAAAACATTCATGGCCAGTGGACTCGATAGAAAATGGTGGTGATTTTGCTGTGTTCCATTAAATAAAAATTAATACCATTGTGCTTGAATTGAACCTTTGGCTCCTGCCCAAATTTCAAGGTTTCCTTCTTTTGGAAAAAAAGCAAATACATGCTTCATGCAGAAGATCAAGACAGTGGAATAAGACAGGAGCTGTTTGGAAGATCACCACAAAGCTGCGCCAAGCCAAAGAAAGCTTCTCTCCGAGACTGAAAAGAATGAATAAAAATTACAAGATCTAAAGTTCTGAAAGAGAAGAAGAAAGTCATTCCCCTTCCTTCAAATCAAGAGTGAAGTACAGCATCAGACTAAGCCTTAAGCACAATCAACACTGAGGATGGGGAAAAGGAAAAAAAATAATCACAAGATCTTTATCGTGACTCACACCAAGGAGTACTTTGTAGACTGCAAAACCCTGAGGTAAGGAGGTAGGAAAGCAGGGGCACATCAGCTGTGGCTCCTTTTGTAATTGTTATTACTAACTGACTGCAGCAAATGTATCAAGCTGGGTTTGTGGTGTAGAGGATGGCTTAAAATGGAAGACAATAATATTTTATACAGTAAAAGTATCAAAGATATTTCAAAGGATTGACAAAACATGGAAACAAAAATGCAGCTATGGCCACTTTTAACATCTATTTTAAAATCTATTTAAGAGTTGAATTTGTACTCACTGAGTAGTGTCATGAAGTGCAGTAGCATTATTCTCAGACTAAGACAAAGACTATAAGATTCTTGTCCTAAAATTAATAGCTGTGTTTACAAGCTCTTTAAGATGCTGCCTATTTTTACTCAGTGAATCATTGCCCTTCTTTACAAATTATATTTCATTAATCTTAGCAATGCACACAAATCTCAGTGGAGTTGTTCTGCTTACATACCAAATCTGAAGTTCCAAGTCTCAACTATTTGTCACAGTATTCAACTTTTACAGAAATCTGTATTTATTGGAAGATGCCATTTCCTCACATTCTCTTAAATCAAAACAACTGATTCCTGTCAAGCTGTTCCTCTCCCTCTTCCCCCCTCCCCAGAGGAAAACAGTAAGGCTTTTAAAGAGCAAAATTCTCTCCTGTCCAAAATTATGCAATTCTAAAAGTTAGCTTTATTTTCCAGCTGAACCTCATCTACTAAGATCAAATGAAACTTCATCTGCAAGGAGATATTAGAGAAGTTAATACATCACTTGTGTTTTTTAAAATACATGTTCATGATGATTTGGAATCAACCCAGATTAAAAGATCCAAAGGTAATACTGCAGATCTACATTAGTGAAGTGTCTGCAAATCTCAACACAGTTTTAATGAAACAAGAAAAAAAAAAACCTCATTAAAAAGTGCTCTTGCCACAATTATTTGCTGGAATTAGGTGCCAGGCCTTCAAAGTACTTATATAAAATGTGACTTTCTTTTTCTTTTGGCTCTCCTTTGGTATTGGTGGGAGTTTTTTGGGCAATAACCTGGGATATGAAGCCTTTACTTTCCCCAATCAGCAACTGCTCAAATTGCCTCTGTCAATGAGTTGTTCACCTTACGGGATTGTTCACATCTGAAATGTGTTTACCTGCTTTAGTGTCTATAGGATGGCACCTTGAGCTTGCACCTGCACTAGCAGATTCACACAGGCAGCGCTGCAGCCTTCTACACCTTCTCTTTCAAAATGTGATGCCATAGCCTAATATCTGAGTGAAAACCTCTAGTTGGAGATGAACAAAGGGCAGAGATCAAAGCTTCACTCCCTGCCCTCCTCAGCATCTGGCCCTAGAAACATGCCAGACCTCTGACATTTGGCTCTTCCTTGCACAGAATATAAATTTTAACAGTGTTTAATATCCAGGATTTCATTCCCAATTTTAATTCCTTCTCAACTCACTGTATTTAAAACCTGAATTATAAAAATAAATCATTAAGTATTTTTCAAAAATCAGGCCAGAGACTCTGAACAAAAGCATGCTCTGTCCTCACCTTGTAAAATATTTCTGTGCTTCTAAACAAGCTTCACACAGCTGGTAAATGTTTGCTGAAAAATACAGTCAAACAATCCCTTTGCAAAGGATTTGTAACATATAGACTTGAGCTTCATTTTGGAAGGGTCATTTACATAGCACATCCATAAGTTTTAAAAGCTGCCTTTTATTTACTCTAAACTTTCCAATTACCAGTTTGTTTACACCAACCACCACAAGGAGGTCTTGGAGAGGTCACTCAAGATATAATATATTTCTCCATCTGCTTTCCCAGCCATGCTCCCAAAGCCTGAGTTTACTTCCTTCACTTGACTCCATGAATAATCCCAGTGTCATGGTATTATTCAACCTGCTAATGAGCAAGAATAAACTATTATCATGGTATTATTAAAGCTGTTAATGAGCAAGAATAAACTATTAGCAACTAGAAAACGTAGCAAGGTTAAACATTAAAGTGTCGTGCAGTGATGTTGCGCCATTATTTTTAGGCAATCTGTTTGCAGAGCAAGAGCATGGCTCATACCTGGGCTACACACACTGGCAGTCACTCGAGGCATCTAAAATTCATGACATACAGGAAAAAAAAAAAGAAAAAAAAAAAAAGAGAGATGTGTTCCCCATGAGAGCTGGAAGCAAACAGCATCCCAAAAAAGGAAGAGAAAACAATATGCTGAATCCATCAAAGCTTGTTACTTCATAGACTTTTCACAGCCAAATAAACATTTTGCAGCTGGAGGTCTGCATGAGCCAAAATAACAAACGTCCTGAGACCCGCTAGTGATTTCAGATTAGGCTGTCTGATGAGAGAGGTTGATCCTGTGCATGTATGCATGGACAGAGTCAAGTATTTAGTGTACAGGTCCTGAAGAATAACTACCTGAAACCACCTTTTTTTTCCCCCCAGGATTGGCAGGGTTTGAGGACAGGATGGGAGATTTGGATTTGGTTTGGTTTTTTAAAGCATGTTGTGGCCAGTGGCCTTCTGGCACGTACTAGGCTCCTCCACGGCAGGAGAAGTGACTGCTGACCTCATAACAGCTTCAGATGTTCAGAGATTTGATGGGTAGATTTGAAGAGCACCCATTTAACAGCCTTCACCAGGGACCTTGTCTTTCAGCCTTTGGTACAACCCTGATTTTTTTGCCAATCACCAGATGTCACAGGGATGGCTCCTTCAAATACTGCCATCAGCTGGCAAATTCCAACATTTCTCATTCACACGTTTTTGCTTTTCTTCTCCACCCCTGGAATAAGTCCACTGTGGTCAAAGCTGTTTGTGCAGGTGGCTTTTGATGCTTCTGAATGGTGTTTTATTTGGCAGTGACCTTCACCAACAATTCTTAAGAAACTAAACTGTTTCTGGAGAGGAGACCCTGGAGTGAGTCAGCAGCAGTAGACAAGATAGGAAATCAGGGATAAGAACTTGACAGTGGAGCAAGGTGCCACAGAGATCTGTGATAGGACTCAGACTACTCAGTGTATTCATAAATGGTCTGGAAAAGAGATAAATAGCAAGATGACATTTGCTGCCAAGATGAATTTCTTCAAGACAGTTGTAAAAAAAAAAAAAAAAAACAAACCAAAACAGCCTGCAAAGAGTTCCAGAAGCATGTTACAGTATTGAATCACTTAGAGATATATAATAATAATAATGAAAAGATTAAATTCTGTGTCAGACAGCACAGCCTTGCATGTGAAGGAAACCAACTCTTGCTACATACACCAAACAATGGTCTCTAAATTAAATATTGCAGCTCAGGAGACAAATTTCTGAGGTCACTGTCAGTAGGCCCCATAATGAATACTTTTGATAGTGGGGAAAAAAGCAAACAAACATCAAGTTAAGATTGAGACAAGAACAAAGGACAAAGCAGTCAGCATCACTGTGCCACTACCCATGGTGCACACACCCTGTGTAGTTTTGGTCACCCATTTTAAAGAGGATACAGAATTAGAAGATGCAAAGGGACAGGGATGATAGACTTTGACCTTTCTGCTTGGAGAAAAGACTACTAAGGGGATGTGATAAAGAGTTATAAAATCACGAACTATCTACCAGAAATTAGGGCAGAAGCAATGAAATCAACATGTTAAACAACAACAAAAAAACAACCCACAGAATTATTTGATTGATTTGCGGATAATTCCCTTTCTTTCCCCTCCAAGACACTTCCACAGCTTCACAATGACTGCTTTCTGAGGTTGCCAAAGCATAAGTCATACATCAACTGAGAGCCCTTCGTGAAGTACACATGTGGGGAAGTTTGCATGCTTTTGTTACATGATTGGAACTCATTGTCACAGGAAGTTGTTCAGGCCAAAAATTATAAATGTAGTCAAAAAAAGGATTAAGTCAATTAAAAAAATGAGAAGTCCCTCTATTAAACACCATAGGGCAAAGCCACCTTTTGCTTGGGAAGTCCCTGGTGTGGGAGGCTGAAAAGATAGTCTTGCTGAAGGATCATTCTATCCATGCTTTTCCATAGGCACCGGCTGCTATTCAGTGTCAGTCAATGACAGTCACCTGGAAAGAAGGAGCTTTATGCAAAATGCTTTTCTGTTCTTATATTACCAGCTCTCCAAATCAGAGAGAAAGTTTGGTTTTGTTGGCTTTTTTTTAAATTCCTGAACCATTATTATGTCTCTCATTGAGCAAATAGTGCAAGAAGATGCACACCAAATGCACATGGCTTCCAGGAAAGGTGTAGCATAACCTAGAGAGAAGCTTACATCATACCTAAGTCATCTGGATGGTTCTTCCTAAAACTTAGCTGCTGGCGAAATAAGCAAAGCACAAACTTCCTCAGATGTGTGCTTCATGAAGAATTCCCAGTCAATGTATGATTTATAGCTTGGCATCCTCAGAAAACACAAAAATCATGGTTCAAAGATGAAATGTAGATGTGGAATTGCTATGGAGGGAGATAGAAAGGGTTTATTCATAGATTAGTCCCAACTCCTGTATTTGTAAGTTTTTTCAGTGCCTCCAAATGTTGCACTGGACAACTATTATTCCTTTCATAGTAAGGAGATTAAGGCTGAGTGATAAGATTCTCTTCATTGTCCATAACTGTTAGCCCAGTAAAATTTTCTCTGAAAACCTTACAAGGTGAGCAATTGCATTGTTGCACCATGCTTCTCAACAAGAGAGGAGAGGTAAGTTGTCTCACTGGATTTCTGCTTGAGAGAGGTTTGCCATGTAAGTAGCAAGATCACCCCTACAGAATGCAACCCTATTGATTTTTAGCGTGTTTGTCACTAGAATCTCTCCTGCTGGACCAAAGGCGACCAACCTTTGGTCATGGAGACCCAGAGCATTGGGGGAAAAAAATTTAAAAAATCTTTAACAAACAAAACTAAAAAAGATGGGAAAAGGTGGATTGGCTGAATAGAATTCCCAATCTAACCTTCATGCCCAGTAAAAAACAAAACCAAACCTATGAAGGAAAGCAATGGGAAAGATGAAATCAGCAGAAACCCCAGAGAAAACAGAATGAAAAGCATCGAACAGCATCAGTAAGATAGACAGATCGGTATTCCACAGATATTTTGGCAACCTTGGCTCAATGATGGTTTAACCTAGCATCCATTCTTCCCAACTGATCTGCTTGTTAAAGATGTCAGTTCCCTTGCACTGCCTATGGGAGTATTTTGATGGAAACATCACAGAGGACTCACTGGCGTTGTTTTCACTTGGCATCATTGACACCTTCCCTTTGTTTCCAAATCTCCTCTTCTTCCAGCTGCATTTCTCTCTTTTTGACTTTTTTTCATGAGATTCTCCATCAGTGCCTTCTGCAGATGCTGCCAAGTGAACACAACTGCAACGTCAGAGTTTCCCCATTCTCCTTGCAGCAAGTCCCTTTCCTGGGGCACAGTAGATGGATAGATAGAAATGAGGGAGCATGCTCAGTCAGGAGGAATCTAAAGCTTTCATTGTAAATAAAGACTTCCTATAGAATCATGAAGGTTTCCTGCAACACATGCATGGGGGAAAAAAAGAACAGTGTCAGTCATTTTAGATAGGAGCCTTGTCACACTGACTAAAGAACAACCGAGGATAACACGAGAGAAAACACAAAAGCCTTAGATGTGTCCAGTAAACTGACATTTTATCCAGTCTAATTAAATAGTACATCAAAGACTTCTCAAATTCAAAGGTGGTGCCTGAAATTGAAGACAGGGAAAATAAACCAGAGAGATTAAAAATATGGGAATTTTGGTCTAGAAAAATTTAGACTGCTGCAACTGAGAGAGGAAACAAAACCATTCAAGTTTATTCACTGGGAGAATGATGCTAGAAAAAGGGGAATGGTCCAGAAGCACTGGGATCTAGTACACAGCACCCCAGAAGTCACCATGCACCCTGCTGCATGTCTACATAAGGTAGAGACTGGCTCTTTGGGAAGTGAAGCCAAAGAGGTACTGTGCCAAAAATAAGGTAACTCCTCAAATTTGTAATATAACTTCAGCCTACCAGGAAAAGCCAAGCTCACAGTGAAATCACACATTCCATGGGACCCAAGAGAATGTTCAACCAATGCAAAAATAGCTGCAACTGCGTCTTAAGTGCCTCTTCAGCATCCTCAGGGCAACAGGGAACTCCATGAGCAACCTCACTGATGGGAACTACTCACACATCCTGATGGACTCCCTGTTTGGTACTGTCTCTGCCCTAGGGTCCCTCTCCATTTGACCAGCTTTTTCAGCTGATTTTGTGGTGGCCAGGATGAGGGGTGGATTCAGGACCAAGTCTGTCCCTAGGCACACCTCCTAGGAGCTGACCACAGGGAGTGAACTTGTCCTGAGGATTGACTGCACGAAATTTGAGGTAGTCTGTCCAAGCTGACAAGCTGGAAGGAGGAAAGAACAAAAGCTGTTAAACTTGGCAAGATGATAACTGATGAGAAACAGCAAGTACCTTGCTGTTATGAGGAGTGTACAAAGGAGACTAGACAAGAAAGGAGATTAGAGTAAGGAAAATTTAACCAGAAATATCAAGATTCACAAAAAAAACTTCTTCTTGAGAGAGAGACCCATAAATTGAGTCATTTTTATACCAAAACTGTTTCAAACCTTTAAAAGTTCAAGGAGGACAAGGGACAAAATGACCTAACAGTCCTTTCCCAATGGCTGCTGGTCGTTTGTTTCACTTCAGTTACATGGTGCAGTGCTGATGGAGCAGCATTGCAGCAGTGAGAACTGACTGAAAACAAGCTGCATTTCCAACCACCAAGCAGTCCCCCATGAAATCCATGGGACTATTCATCCACATTAAACACACTTCCAGGTGCTGGAAATAATGGATATACCAATTGTTCGGCTTTCGCTGTGCCACTGAGAAGTTAGCTGTGAATAACTATTTTCACCCTAGAGCACAGACTGCCACCCTTCCTTCCTTAATATTATTTGCATTATTCACTCCCAGATCTGAATTGAGTCTTGGTTACTTGTGTGTATTCCTACTCCTTGTAGCCTGCCCTTCTTCCCTGAATAAATGCTTGTGACAGTTTCTTCAACTATATCTGAAGGACATCATAGGAACTAGAAGCAGCTGAGCCAGTTCTACGGACTTTGCAGCCTCATCCATCTTCCCCCTTACCTGTATTTTGTTCCATCCTTTCATTTTAACAGGAAAATATATGGATTTTTTAAAAGAAATAAAATACTCATGAACTTTACAATATGTTCTTTAGAATGTTTACTTTAATTTTGGTTTCCCTGCCTAATCTTTCTCACAAAGCAGTATGCATTTTTAAATCCTCCAAGCAAAATAATTACAAAGATAATCCAGCTGAGTGTAATCAAACTGCAGGGTTCTTTATTTTCTTGGCCTTCTAATTTAATTTTACATCCTGTGGTTTTAAAGAAATATTAGGATTATATCATCTTGTTATTGTTCAGATTACGTGCCTGTAAAAATAAGGAGCAATTGATTCTCTTCTTACCAGTGCCACACAGGAAACTCATACAACATACAGAAAATTTTTGAAATCCAGAGGAAGATCTCAAAGATGAGCACAAGTTAGATCCTTAGCTACCTTTTTCATTGACAAAAAAATTTAAAAATAATTAAAAAAAAAAGGATGGAAGGGTAGTATTTCCTATCCAGCTGTAAAGGAAAAGGAACTCTTGTTTATTTGGTTGGTTGGTTTTTGACTGATATTTTCTAAAGCTTTGATAAAATAATTTCCTTTTAAACTTTTTCAATGCACCAGTATGGGTCCTGGTATGATTTTGTGGATATTTTAACCATGGAAATAATCTCATTGACTACAGCACCACTGCTTGTACTCAAATTAGAGCTTCAGTAGGTCTCTTTGGATCAATACAAACTAGAAGTCATTCACAGAGTAACACTGGCTTAAAAATAGTATAGGAGAAGAATCAGCTACATGTCTAAATACATAAGGTCAGCCAAGCAATAAAAAGACAGCTTTTGTCTCTACACATGCAGAAGGAACCTGCCCACATCCTAGCAGTCAGCTTTGGGCTTTATGAGGATCAGAGCACATCTGTATTAATAAGTCTGAACACATGGTTGGAACATCAGACCCTTCACCGCATATCAAAGTCCTCAGCACACAGATGTCCACCTTCTGAGTTGGGGCCAGAGAGATCATTAGCAGATCTTAGCTAGCAGAGAAGTACTTGGAAAGGGAGATCATCTTCCAAAAAGTAAGACTGAAATGATGCAGGGGTGGGTTTCTTGGGTTTTAGGGTTGGTTTGGTTTTTTTCCAGTAGTAACCCATTGTACTGTCTGCAGGTATAAAGAAGAAAAGAAGCAAGATCAGCCACCAAACAGGTATAACAAACCCCCAGGGCCTAGAAACAGCAAAGTCAGAGCTGTCACATTCCTCTTTAGCTGCTGCTTCTTCATTGCCTTCAAAATGGGGCAGCACATACCCATCCACCAGCTTCTTGGTGACAAAGGCGTGGACACTTGTGGTGGGCCCCATCTCAGGGCAAGGCTGTGGTCGAAGCTTTCATTCTGGAGGTGTTTATCACAAAGACACATGTTAGTTTGGTTCAAGTGCTGCTGGCCTGGTAACACCCTCAGTAAAGCATCCCTAAAACCACCTCTTTCACACATTTTTGCCTAAGTTACCTCAGAATATTCTTCATTAACACAAAAAGCTGAATACAGTCACAAGATTATGCCTATGTCTTGTATAAATACCAAAAATTCTTTCCTGAGTGGACAATTTCAGCAACACTAAGTTAAAACCTTCTCAGAAAAGAAACATACTGATAAAGAATACAGGCAGTCTCTTCCTAGATTTATGATTTTGCACTTGAGGACAACAATCACATGAGATTAATGGAGCAGATGTAAGTAACTCTATTCAAACCTCCATAGTTAACATTTGTTCTAGAAGTTCTACTAGCTAATGGTTTCCATGTGTCAATAACCCAAGAGACCATCACAGCTCAGTACTAAATATTTTTTAAAGTGTCTACAAACCCAAAAAGCTAGATAGCAATTAGGCTATAAAAATCACAGTTCCACAGCAACACCACACATGAAAGGGAATCGTTCTCTCTCTTCAGAAGTTTGGGTGGAAGAGGTCTTGGTTTCTCCTGTACTGCCACATCCTGAGACCTGGTGCCCATGACTGCAAACTGGTGCAGTGGGGCACAGGGAGAGCCACAGAAGAACAGTGCCCATCAAGGGCACAGCTACAGCAGCTCTAACCTGTTGTGAATCAGCTCTACTATTAAAAAAAACACGGCAAGGGATTTCAAGCCAACTCTGTACACACACACTTGCTCTAAGCCAGGTACAGCTGCAGAAATAAGTCCCTTCTGTAAAAGATGCTCTTGAAGTCATTCAGTCTTACACATTCTTTTCACAAAGGCCTAAAGAATCCTGTTTTCTGGATTTCCTTGATTAGAATATAATAAAATATTTTGGACTCTTTGGGATATATTTTTTATTATTTTTTTTCTTTTTTTTCCAGAAAAAAAATGGTTACAGGCTTGAAAAGGAATCTTACTTTTTTAAACTACTACTTAACAGCACCCTGTTGCATCTGAGGTAATGGCTGATTCCATTCTTGGAATTAATTTTTTTAAGCTATTGCAGTAGTGAAAGCTTCACTGAACTCCAAAAAGAAAACTAAACTGAGTCACTGCAGGCAAGATTCCTCTGCTTATAGATACAAAATTTTCCTTACAAAATACTTTGTTTTTATATCAAATGATAGAGGACAAGACCTTAGATTCTGCATTCAGAGCACCGGTAAATGAAGTTGCAATAATCATATTCTCCATGGGGTTTTGGCTGTCGCTATAGTCACCTTATTTTCTTCAAAATATGCTTTTCATTGTTCTACTGCCCTTTTTCCAATTGCTCTGCAGCCAAGTTCTTGGAAAGCAATCACGCTTCTTGTTTAGGATTTATTGCTAGTCTTTTGCCAACAAGGACATGCGCAACTCTCTCCGGTGATCATCCTGCAAAAGCAAGCTACAAATATAGCAGTTTGTGAACAGGCACATTTTACATCTTCCATGGCATCAGAGTGCCCTAATCAAAAAATTCTGAGATAGAAAAGAAGCACCCGTTTTGGCTGGGCCGATCAAAGGCTCTGCTTGGGGCTCATAAATAAGTTTATTTTAGAATACCAGTCTACCTAAAAAAGGGGAAAAAATGCATTTGTTTGTGTTTTAGTGGATGAAGGTTGATGGGTTTTTGTTTGTTGTTTTTTTTTTCTTTTACTAAGTTTACACAGTAAACTTCACATTTTAGAAACTCCAGGTCTGAGAAAAACAATAGTTTATCTTTCACATTGGCTGTTTTAAATCTAATAACTGTGATGATTAATTTAGTTATCACTAAAACTTTAAAGTGCTGAGAATTGTCTGTCTAGTGGTACAAGTTTGTACAATTTTTTTTTTTTTCTTGCAATTTCAGAGTCAAGTTGTATTTGGGTTTTGAAATGTGTTTCAGGTTGTCCAAGCAAGCTGACACACACAGAAGTGGCAGGTAACATGAGGGAAGACTGATCCTGTGGCTAGGAAGGAATGGACCATGAAGAGTATGATGAGAGTATCTAGGTAATCACCATATCCTGGTCATGCTTATCTGCCCATATTGCTTGTTTTTCATACAAACATCATAGTTTAATCATCAACCCTTTTGAAAGACTTGTCTTTTATCAGCCTATTGCTTCTGACAGGCAGGGGTAGATTCATGGCTCTATGGATGTGTTTTAAAGCTTCTCTGGGTTAGAGCTGTTAAAGTTCCCCTGAAATGTTGGGAGACTCATCTCTTGGTCTTTCCTAGACGCCTCCATTGGCTCCTTGGTTCTGATGATGTCCTCTGTTAAACAGAACCACAGAACTCCCTAGGTTGGAAAAGACCTTTTAGATCATCCAGTCCAATCTTTAACCCAACACTGACAAGTCCTCAACTGACCCATGTCCCTCAGCACTGTGTCTACACGACTCTTCCATCCCTCCAGGGATGGGGACTCCACCACTGCCCAGGGCAACCCCTTCCAATGCCTCAGAACCCTTTCAGCAAAGAAATTCTTCCTCAGATCCAATCTCAACTGCCCTTGGTGCAACTTGAGGCCATTTCCTCTTGTCCTGTCACTTGTCCCTTGGTTGAACAGACCAACAGCATTAAACTGGAGAAATGAACTGGGATTCATTCACCAACCTGGATCCAGCGTGGTGGATTTCCATTAGCAATGGCTAGATGATTCTGTGGTTCAGACATGATTGCTGAGACCCAGAAACAAGAAGGCTAATGAAAAGATCCAGATAAATGTTTCATCACGTCATCATCTGGAATTCTTACTCAACCTGAAATGACTGCAATTGTTATTCTTTGGCTTTTCCCTTTATGATTCTCATCTTTCTTGTCTTCCCTTCTCCTCTTATTCTTTTCCCCAGGCAATACGAGATGGTCCCAAATACCTATTTGGTTCCTATAATTAAACCAGATGTATTTTCTATTCAGTCTTAAAAGGGAATAGTGATTTGTGAAATGGGATTTTGCATCCAAGAAATGAGAAATTATAATTGAGGAAACAGCACAAATTTATTCCTAATAAATTATAAATTAACTTTCAAACGCAATCTAACTCCATTTTTCATGTGTTCAGACTGGCAGACTTCTGAGTATAATAAGTAACTTATGTGTAATTTTGTATCAAAAACTTCATATCTGCAAAAAGATGAAGATTTCTTGAAATTTATTTTCTGATCAAATTATCCAGTGAGATACATTTTTGTATGCGAACTGCATTTACTCTTTTTGTTTCTCTAACAAGATTACTCATGTATCACATGGCATCAGTTAATTCTGGGTGTGCTTCTCATTGTAATCACCAGGATTCGAGTGCAAGTGTTTGTATAACAGTTATAAAACTTGTTTCCCGGTATTTCAGCTAAAAAATTCACTTTGCATCAGGGGGTTGCTTTAGTACAACTTAGTCACAAAGGAACTTACACAAGGGACCACAGAAAAACCACTAACAAGGCCAAAGCAAATGAGTTGCAAAATTTAAACCAATATTTGCTAGAAAATGTTTGTGGTCGTCACTCAGCCCTACTTTTGAGTCCCTTCCTAAAGTCCTCACCATCAGACTGAACGTTGCAGGTCTACCTAAACCCCCCTTTGAAACTAATCTGAAATGTCCCTGTTGCTTCTGATACTGGGTTTGTTCTCCTTGCAACTGTGATAAAAGTTCTGCTTTTACTAACATCTGCAGAGTAGATCCCATCACTTTCCTTCTTCTGACACTAAGTACCACATTGCAGGCACCAACCACCATGTAATTGAGCTAATATAGCTTTTACTTTTGACTTAACAAGTGGAAACAGACATGCATGTACTTGGCTTTGGCTACATGTTCGCTCAGCTAAATCTATTCATAGAGTCTGCAGCACCTGGAGCAAACTTATTTTTAGATCCCATAATCCTCAATATATTAATTTGCTTTTATTCTTGGCCTTCCATACACTGTCCATCTTCTTCATCTGCAATGACATTCACCTCTCTGCAAATTTTAAAAACACTTTACTCACAGCAGCTGGCAACGGTGACTGAAAAATGTTGAAACATACGCAATACAGATATAACACTTGTGGTTCCCATGTCAGGTACATAACTTGTCCTTTGTTCTTTATTTAAAAAGAAATTCACAGCCCCTTCAAAAAAGCTTTAAACATAAACAAGCACTAGGCCTCAAAAGATTTGAGAGTTTCATATAAGATTAAAAGAAAAGTTGGAATATAGTTTGGAGTAAATCTTGATAAAGTTCTGCCCTTTGGATTACAGCTAACAGCTTCTTTAATATGAGTTTAGCACAATAAAACAACATTACTGTTAGTGTCTTGCTGAGGATGGTAGAAAAAGACCGTAAAACTGAATGGCACATTTAAAATTACTTGCAAAATATTGGTTCTCTGAAAACACCACACAATAACTGTAATTAATACTAGTCCTTTAAAGTATTCCTAAAGTCTACTGAAATCTAAACCAGCACTGTACTGCTGGTAGCAACAACTGCCTCTTAAACAATATTAAAAATGACAACACAAAATAAAAATTCTCAGACAGAAAGTTCTAATCCACTGATGTGCTGGATGGAATAACACCTTTGCCCTTATTATTTATAGAGCTTTTTTTGGGGGAGGATCTCAGGACTTTACTCTTTAGCTAAGCCTGGCAAGTTCAACAGCCCAGGAGTTATATAAACATTATTTTACGATTTGAACTGTTTTATCACTCCAGGGGAGGATTATTTGAATTATTTCTTTTACAAAACCAATATTGCTTTACTCGTAGTCCCATAGTTTCACAGTGACCAAAGCTGAAGTCCACTCGGGTGCTCGCTAGCCAGCAGTTCCAAAGGAAAGGGGGGAGAAAAAGGCTGCAGGTTGTACCGCACCTAGAAATGCCTTATCTAGCAAGTGTTGGCAGGGAACGGGAGTTGGAATAAAGGCTTAGCAAAAATGTCCTGGTTTATATAGTGAGCAGGTAAATAAATATATACACACGGCGGGTACCAAGCGGCAGAAGACGATCGCACCTCGGCAGCGATGCTGCATCCGTGGGACGCGGGGCTCGTACGCGGCGCTGGTTCCCCGGCCGGGGGATGCTCCCGGGCGGACTGGCTCTCCGCGGGGAAGCCGGACGAGCCCCCAGCTCCGCACCCGCGGGAGGATATTCCCTCTCGGGCACTCACCGCCCTGCGCGCAGACAGGAAAGCCACGTCCTCCCGCCCCGCGAACGAAGGGAAAAAGCCCTGCGAGCCCGGTCTGCCGGCGGCCACCGGCGTTCGGCTTTGCGGGCTCCGGGGGCGGGAGGGGAGATGTCGGAGAGACCCCCGCGCCGCGGCAGCCCAGCCTATTTTTAAGGCTGGTCCGTACCGGCGGCACCGGCATCTCCGAGAGCATCCAGCTGCCCGTCGCCGCGGGAGGCAGCCCCCCGCCCGCCGAGCCCCCGCAACGGCACCGGGGCTCCCGCAAGCCCCTGGCTGGGGACAAACATGCTCTCTCTCCATAATGGGGATGTTTGCGGCAACATGATATCACCTAATAACGCCGAATAAGGCAATGACTGTACGTTGTAGCGATACGATCCCGCCGGTCTCACCACACGGCGCGGAAAGCTATTTGCAGATTTGCTAAGCCCTTTTGAATGAATGCATCTGCAGCTGACCTTTAACAATAGACGCTGAAATAGCACAATCTGTGGGAGCAGATTTGAGGGGAGGGGGGCGGGAAGGGGGGGAAGGAAGAGATGGGTGAATATTGTAATCTCTGCAATCTCATGCACTTCCTTTCCCAAACCAACGCACACAGTGGGGGGAAAGCGAGATTTTCCTTTTAACCGGGGCTCAAACCAGCCGTTTCCAACGCCGGCTCGGCCACATGGTACCCCGAAACCCGGCGGGACCGGCACCCGTGCCCACCCGTGGACATCGCTCCGCGGAGGGGCGACTGCGACAAGGATGCTCCAGCCCCCGCTCCCTCCCCTCCCCTCCCGCCGCTCTCTCTCACCTTCCCTGGCTTTCAACAAGACGGTGTTGGCAACGATGTTTTCCAGCTCCATGGACGAGCTCGGGCAGCGCAGGCAGCGGCTCTGCAGCAGGACGTCACTCCCGAGGTGCGGAGTCTCCGGGCGACCACCCGCCTCCTGCCCCTGCCCTAACGCGCTCTCCCCCCGTGCATGACCCCAGCCCTCCTCCCCGTTCCTCCCCGCTCTCTCCCGGGCGGAGCCGGCGCTCCTCGCGCTATCTGCTCCCGCCGCGCCTCGCCCCGCTACTCCATCCTCCGCCCCGCGGGCTCCCCGCTGGTTTGAGGGCTCGGGCGCTCCTGCCTCCCTCCCCCGGGGGTGTGGCACCGCGGAGCGGCCCCGCAGCCCCGCGCAGGCGCCATCCCCGCCGCCGGCTCCGCGGGGCCCGGGCACGCCGGGACGTGTAGTCTTAGGGCGGCCCCGCCGCACCTGGCGCCGGCCCCCGTAGCGTCCCCGGGGAGGGGCGGCGAGCGTCCGCCCAGCGCAGGGCGCGGACACGGGCCGGCTGGAGCCTCCTGGGCGGCGGGAGGGTTTGTGCGCGGCGGCAACCTGCGGGGCGATACGCGGAGCGATGCGCGGGCCCCCCCCAAGGCGCGGGCCCGGCGGCGGCGGCGGCGGCGCAGCCCTGGTGCCGGGCGCCACCCCGCGGCGGCGGCGGCCTCAGCCCGGCCTGGGGCCTCCGGGGCTCCCCGGTCCGGACCGGGCCGCTGCTGTCGGCCCTGCCCCGGGCCAACGAGGCTCCCCTGCCCGGGATGGCCCACTGCCTTCAGAGCTCCCCTCTCCGGCCTGGCCGCACCCGGGGCCACCGAGGCTCCCCTGTCCGGCCCGGCCTGGCCCGCTGCCTTCAGGGCGCCCCGGGCTCCCCCTGCCCGGTCCGGCCCTGCCCGGAGTCCCCGGGACTCCCCCTTCCCAGCCCGTGCCGCGGCGGGTCTTGGCGCTCACACCCGAGTCAGTCCCCGACAACCAGCAGAGCCACTTCATCCTCTGCCAGGGACGCACGCCCCTCTCCCCAGGCTGAGGGCACGGGCTTCACTTTCTGGAGATCTGAGAAGTCCCCGAGGGAAGCACCCGAGGGAATCCCCCTTTCTTTCATTTTTTTTTTTTTTTTTTTTTCTTTTTTTTTTTCTTTTTTTTTTTCTTTTTAAATCCCGATAAGCAGTTGCGTGAGGCATCAGCCACTTGTGAATCTGAAGCGCTGTTTTACAACATAAATTCTCTTCTGTCTGTATAAGACAGATGCTCGTGTCAGCATGATTCTGATTTTCCTGGCAACAGGGTAGATCGATTCAGCAGGTCAAGCAAAGAAAGAGGAATAAAAACGACCCATTACTTTCACTAATGCTCTTCCCCCATCTGTATTTTCATTGATTAAATCCATGTGAAGCAAATCAAATTAACATGCACCTTATTGTAAGTGGAGCATAGACAGTACCTTTTCTTTTTTCTTCCTTTTTTTTTTAATTGCACCAGTCACATTTCTTTCTACAGCCAGGCAGAAAAGATTTGCAATAGCAGGACTTGCAGACTGACTACAACATAGGAAATAAATGAGAAATGCAGGTAATGAATAATACCTTGGGTATTACAATAAAATGGCTATAATAAATGCTTTTTGTACCCAATTAGGTTAGAACTTTGAAAGTTATTGTACATAGCAGGTGGCACTGCTCTGTACAGTCTTCTCCATCCTCTCTCCTATCGCTTCAGAAAATGTTCAGCCTCCAGAAGCTGTGCCATGTTGTGGTTAGTTTCTCTGTAATGCCAAGTTCTATATAGCAGCAGTTGTGTCTGTAAGTACCGGAAGATTTTTCTCTGATTAAATAATTCTTAAGGGAAAAATTGCTTCCTGGAAACCAGAGCCTGAGCATAGAGATGAGGTTCCTAAGGAGTATCTGCCCTGCTTATTGTTTGACCAGTTCTGTGCAAGGACTGATGCTCGCTTGTAAACAGAGCCAATTATGCTCAGGTTATAAGTGCATTTCACATCCCTGCCCAGCCTCCCACTAATGGTCATCACAAGGACAACACCAGCATCAGAACATGGCTGATGCTGAAAGACACAGTTATGCCTTTTCTTACAGACAATGTTTTTAATGCTACAAGCAACCTTTCTCTTCAAAGGAAAAATGAACACACGTGTCTCAGTTCCTGTTTTGCGAAGCAGCACTCGCTCAGCTTCTGCTGGTTGCAATGGGATATCAGTGTGTTTGGCACATCTTGGCATCAGGCTGTTCAGTGGGGAGGGATTTACCTTCCTGGGGGACTCCACGGTGACCCCGACTGTGTTTGCTGCTTAACTTTTAAGCAAGTGCCCAAATGAAGAGGGCAGATGTTGAACATCTTAATTTAAGTTGCACTTGGAAACCAGCATGTGAACCTGAGGGCTCTACTGCTCCTCTTCTGTCTAATGTCTATATGTACCTCTATGCAGGCAAGTGGTAGGCACGGGGTCATCTGCAGTATCGCCCTGTGGGACTCAGCATGCTGCTGTTGTCCTGTATACTTTGTGAAGGTTTATTTAATTCTTGAAAGGGTAAGTAGATTTATCAAAAGAGTTAGAACAAATCTGGATGGTGTTATAAATCCCATGCAGCTACTTAGTGTTCACGAACATTGCAGATCTGAAGCACTTCACGTTCCTGGCAACCAAAGGCACGGTTACACAGTCCCTTCAGAAACAGGGGCACCAGTCAAACAGAGTGTTGTGCTGCTGCCAGAGTGGTTATTTCAACTAAGCTGGATGACTTTGTGTTGAAGTGGACTGGGAGCAGTCACATAACTTAAAATGTGGCTGAGTGCAGGGAGCGGAAAGCTGAGCTGTGCTACCAGACTGCTGAGATTCTGCAATAACGTGTTTGTCTTAGTTACACATCTATATGGAGAGCAGCAATTCTGACTTGATGTTTATCAGCAAGAACAATGGAGTGGCTTTTCTTAATGATTCTTACTGTATTTAACAAAATAAAACTTGCTTCCAATAAACCTGAGTCAATGTGGTGCACTAGGACACGGCATGAGGTGCTTTCACTAACACAATGCCCTACTTTGAAAAACAAAATCAAGACAATCAGTCCTCACCGCATCTCTCGTTTCTACTACCGTTTTTTAAGCCCAAACATACTCTCTGATCCATGAGAAGGGTCTGCTTCAGCACAGGCCTCAGATGGATGACCCCTTTCATGGATGTGGCTCCCTGTGGGTTGCCAGAGCAAGTGCCACTGCACAGACCTGCTTGCCTTAAAGTCCATCAGTCGGTCTTTGCAAAACCCACTGCAGCATTTGGAATCTTACCTCATCACTTCTTCATAGCCCTTGGTATCTACATTTTTGTGTCACCTGGAACACCTGGGTCACAAAACCAACAGAAATTTAAAAAACTATTAGAAAGAGGTAGGTTTATTTATATCCATTTTCTCTTGTGATGACACAGTCCTTTAAATTCAAGGTGTGTCCACACCTGATTTAATGGAGCAATCAGGTTCCCTGTGAGTGAGGGAGAAAGAAACAGGAAACTGGCGCTGAAATACTCAAGCATGGACCCAAAGACAGGGTGGCAGGGAAGGAACACAGGTCTTTTTTCCTGGCCTAAAGATCCTGATTCAGTGCTTGCTGGGAGAAAAGGGAAAAATTAGTCAAAATCATATGCAGAAGCAGCCAATTTTGGAAGGAGAAAAAAAAAAAAGGAGAGGCTACCAAAACACAGTTAAACTCTGAAAAATGTGTTTTCTAAGGTGTTTAATGTGTTTGGTTGTTCTGCTTTTAAATAAAACATCTTCATCTGAAGTCATTCAGGCAAGGCTCAGAAAAAAACCCTTTTTGAGTGCCGAACATCAGGATACAGCAGGGCTGGCAGCCATCTTTCTTTTATGGGCAAAGAGAGGTTTGTAAATGAGACGCCAACACCGTGCGAGACCCAAATGCATCAGTGCAATAAGAATAGGAAAGCAGCACGGCAGAGTGCGATATTCTGAGCCACTCTAAGGGATGAGTCATCAGCAGGGTGGGCTCACACAGCTCCAGCCAGAAACACGGCAACAACACACCCAGTTTTATCCTGCCACCAGAGAAAAAACATTTGGCCTCCATACAGCCTGCTTGAAATGTCAGGATAAGACCCCAGTGAGCCAGATGTCAAAAAGGCTTTTGCCTCTACTTATCAACTGGGAACATAGCCTAACAGCAGCTATCTCCTAAATCCATGGTATAATACGCAATGAATGCAGTAAAGCTTGTTCATTATTAGCTCTAAGCTGGACTGTGTTTGGAATTGCTTCTGAAACTTATTCCTACAAACAGGCAGATTCAGCTCCTGGTGAGGCTCTGTATCAGCAGGTGGGAGCACACAGGCCTGCGAGAAAGGGTTTGCAGGCAGCTGTAACCTTGTACAGAATCCCTTTGCGAAAGGACAGAGGCTGCCATCTACCAACAGCCGTGGGGTGATGCATCGTGTTGTCTAAACCAAACTTTTTGCTTTGGTTTAGATAAAAATGTTTATGATTCTGTTGTTTCTTTCCATTTTAAAACCTTTTTTTTTTTTCAGTTATCTATTTCCTCAAGGAGAGGACAAATGATTGTTACAGCATTTAAGCACATGGAATTAAATAACCTTCCAGAAGATGAGCAGATTTTATTTTTTAAACAAACACACATTCACATCGCACCCCGTACTCTGCACAGAATCTGCCACTCGGTGACCCACAGCAGCAGATCTGATTTGGGATTTGTTTACCCCTTTCATCAGTTTTAGAGAGAAACAGCTACTTTTTCACTAATACTTTATTGTGTGGATGATGATCTTTCAAAGGGCTCTTTAAAATCTCTCACAATACAATAATGGTAACAACACACAAGTATTAACTAGCACTTTTTATCAACAGATCTCAAAGCGTTTTTTTCACCAGAAAGGCATATTTAATTATTCCTAGATGGCAAAAAAGAAGCATAAAGTGAGAGCAGGCAGGTAAGTATCCTGACCAAAAAGAAATTTACAGTTCCTATTATCTGTTCAAGTGCCTTATCCACTGCTCAGCACCTTGTAACAATACAAAGTTCTCCCTAAAGCCTGCTGAAATCCCCAGGGAGTCTTCCCCCAACTTCAGATGTTGCAATTTGAATCAGGGTTGAAGACTCTAATCCTTCACACACGAACATGTCTGTGCACTGCTGAGCTCGCGCTGCACCAGTATGAACCAGCACTCCCTCACTGCAGGATTAGATGTGAGATGGGGGCCTGTCTGGCCAGGTAAAGGCCTGTGGGAGACAGCAAAGAGATAACCAACAAGATTTGGACAAAGATGTGCACATGGTACTCCTCAAGAGATTTATTTTGAACTTTGGATGGCAAGAAGAACCAGGTTTAGCAGCTGCTCTGGCCAGAGCAAGAGCCAGAGCTGAGGATAAAAGAACAACTCTTTTGCCAGGTGTGCTTTGGCAGTGGTAAAGTTCATCGTCAAATTTTAGGGATGCCCAGTAAAAAGCAAAATTGAAAATAAACCCCCTGTTAAATAGCAATAGTTCAAGCTCTTGCCCAGAAGTCTGAGAAGCTGAATTATGCTGCCCTCATAACAAAGCATGAGCAATATTTCCTCACCTGCAAGCCAAGTGTTTAAACAAAGAGTTTTAAACAAATATAACTTTCCGTGGAGGGGGGAAGGACATCGTTTTAGAATACATTAACTTAGAAATGGTGAATAATCATCTGTGGGTGAGACAACCATCCTCAGGAAATCCTAGCAATAGCCCTTTTCTCGCTGCCACAATACAGCTCCCACAGCTGAGGGAGAGGAACCGCTGTGGCCCAGCCGTCACCCGGTGCACAGTTTGCTGCCTGGCTGCGGGGACTCGGCTGGGCGAGCACGTCGCGCGGTGCGAGGGGATGTGCCAGTCTGGCACAGGCGTGAACGCAGACGTGCTGTTCTGCACTGCTGTCCAGGGACTTGGCCCAGGTACCCGCTCAAGTGCTATTTTTCACTGATGGTCACTGCTCTGCAGGTGTCCCAGCTTCAGCTCTGCTCCTCACTTGCTCCACTGGCAGCATCCCTCAGCAGTGGCACGAAGACATCCCTAACCTCTACTGCGGACACATCTCTTAACAACTGCTCCTTCCCACCCCATCTCCCAGGGCTGCAGGCTACAGCACAGCTCACCCACACTGGATCTGACATATTTTCCAATACACAAATCCTTTACTCACTTCCCCTTTTAGGCTTTGAGGGATTTTTAAGCAAGAATGCCCCTAATTTTCAGGCAACAGACATGCAAATAAGCTGAGTAGCTCAGCCAGCTGCACCCCCCTGGCTCAGCCACTGACCCTCCCAGCAGAGTCCCCATCCAGCTGGCACTTTCAAGCAGCCCTGGTTCCTCAGCAAGAGTCAAAACTGAACTTGGCTCTCACACACCTTCAGGTTTCCCTTAACTAATAAGAAGCAAGGGGTATGGATGGCTCCTTAACACAGAACCTGCCAGTTCACTGACCCAGCACTGTGCTTTTACACACCTGTGCACACATGCTCAAACACACACACAGAGCTTCTTAGAGGTTGAACCTGAAGGGAACAGCTTCAAAATGAAAAGCAATAGTGATGTCTATTTGCATTCAAGGAAATCAGGGGATGCATGAAGCAGTTAGGCTATTAGTGGGTGGACCCCATACTGGGTTATCTGTATCCTTTAGTTCCCACTCTCTCTTCCCCCTCATCTTACCATGGCTACAGTAACAGTTTGCCTCCTGCACCCTTGTGGAGAACACCTCCATCCTTATCAACTGCGTCCAGTTCTGGGGCCCCCAACACAAGAAAGACATGGACCAGTTAGAACGAGTCCAGAGGAGGCCACAAGGGTGATCCAAGGGCTGGAGCACCTCTGCTGTGAGGACAGGCTGGGAGAGTTGGGGCTGTTCAGCCTGGAGAAGAGAAGGCTCTGGGGAGATCTTATAGTGACCTTCCAGTACCTGAAGGGGCTGCAGGAAGCTGGGGAGGGACTTTTTATAAGGGCAGTTCATGATTGAATAAGGGGAAATGGCTTTGAGCTGAAAGAGGGTAGGTTTAGATTAGATATTGAGAAGAAATTCTTCACTGTGAGGGTGGTCAGACACTGGAACAGGTTGCCTAAGGAAGCTGTGGCTGCTCCTCCCTGGAAGTGTTCAAGGCCAGGTTGGATGAGGCTTTGAGCAACCTGGTCTAGTGGAAGGTGTCCCTGCTGCTGGCAGGGGGGCTGGAACTGGATGAGCTTTAAGGTCCCTTCCAACCCAAACCATTGTATGATTTTATGATCTCCTTTTGGGCAGCTCCATCTTCAAGCCCAGCCAGCCACCCAGTATCGCTGTGCATGCATGAGTAGATAACGTTATTCTGGCTGTTCTGCTAGGCACTAGAGTTTTTGAGATTACCAGAGCCACATTTCCAGCTGTCATTGGCTACATCTGGATTAATAAATTTAGGAATGCTACAGAAAGGCACCAGCAACTGAAGCTAGTGATGATGTTAGAGGCTCAGAAAGGTCTCAGCATGCTTTTTGACAACACTAACACTGCCCCAAACAGTTCCTGGGCATAGTGGAGAGTTAATACTTGTCTAGTGACCAGCCCTAACAGGCAGGTTGCACAAAACCTCCCTCTTTTGAAGGCTCAGAGAGTTCACTATCAGAAAGGTGACCAGCCCATGCCAGAGAGATCAGTACCAGCAAGGAGTTTGCCAATGTGTTCAGAAGTATAGATGCAGTATCTATTGAGCTCATCCCATGGGTCTGGGACATAGCTGACAGTGCTCTGGCTGCCTTTGGCCTTGGCCCCAGCTGCTGATGGCTGAGCTCACCCTGCTAGCAGAGTTGGACTTCTCTCTAGTTCACAGGGTGAGATCTCCCCTTCATAAAAGGCTGTAGGTATTTACAAATATGAATATTAAACCAGAAATTATCAAAGCACAGAAGTGAAACCGTGTTCAACTCGATTTGACTACTTAGATGAAGAAACAGACAAAAAGAAGTAAAGAAAAGAAAAATGGAATTTTAGCGAGTGTTTTATTTTCAGTACTCTGGGTTGTGCATGCCCCTTGTGCTTCTCCAAAGCACATGGCCTAAAACAGGCTGGGCAGGTGGTGGCTTCTTGTTGAAGGTGATCTCTGTTGCTGCCATCATCAGGCATTTAACAAAAAGAGCCTGAAAAAGTCTTGTACTGCTCGATGGACTCTGTTAAAGTAGCTCCTTTAGCTTGAGTTGTGGGGGCCTGCGCTTCAACAGCAGGCTCCCTGAAGCCCCCAGCTTCAAGGAAGCAGGTTTGTACGGATCAGGTGTGGTCCCTTCCACGAGCTGTACACCTTTCCCGTGCTGCTTTGGCCTGGCAGGAGACAGGAGGCCTCTGGCAGGAGACAGGAAGCCTGTGACGGGGTTTTACGACTCTCCTACCTCCCCCAGAGCTCATGTACACCCCAACTGCTCTTCCTAGGGCTGGACCCGTGTGGCTCCCCGACGATGGTCCCTGCAGGCAACAGACCTGGGACAAACCTCCAGGGAAGACAAGGTGCCACAGACACCCGTCCAGCTTAACGAAGCGGCAATAAGTGCCTGTGCGGGAAATCAGGCAATGACTTTGGTTGGCATCAGATCGCAGCCGAGAGTAGCTAAGCAGGCACACAGCTATCACACCGTAATTGTTTAATTATGACTAAACAACCATAATCTGAGCGAGTTCAATACAGTCAGAGCCAATAGCACTGGAGAAGTTTGTACCCGAAAGGTTTTTGAGCACAAGCCGAGCTGCTCGCTCCGTTTCGGTCTGTATCAGCACAGCCCACAGTAGGTCCCACAGCCAGCCCCGCCGGCGGGAAACCCACAGCAACCCCACCCCCAGGGGCGGAGCCTCCCACCGCCCCGTTCTGAGCCACAAACCACAGCCGGCGGCAGGGGCTCTGATCTGGGCCGCCCCTGCGCTCCCCGCCCCGTCCTGTCCCACCCCGCGCCCTCAGGGCCCGGCTCCGCCCGCCGCCGCAGCGCTGAACATGGCTGCCGCGCTGGGAAGGCTCGTGCGGAGCGCGGTGAGTGACTGATCCTTCCTGTCCCCCCCGCAGCCCCAGCCCCCGCCGGCTCTGACCCTCCGTGTCCCCCCGCAGGTGCCCGCTGCTGCTGCCGCTGCCGGGAGGAGCCTGACGGCGCGGCCCCTGTCCTGCGCCCGCCGCCACTTCAGCCTGGGTAAGTGCGGGGAGCGCGGCGCGGACACACACGCACCCCCGGGCGAGGCGGCGGGAACGTCTCCTGCGGCCTCTCGAGCCCGGTTGCCCTTGTGGCTGCGCCCGGGGGGAGGACAAGGAGGCGGTGGCTCGGCTCGGCCCGGCCCGGCCCGGCCCCGGGGCTCGGTAGGGCGGCTGGCAGTAGTCTGGCCCGCAGCTCAGTTTTCTCCCCCGCAGGCTCCTCGCGGTTTGCTCCGGCGGTGACACAACACGCCCCGTTTTTCAAAGGAACGGCTGTTGTCAACGGAGAGTTCAAGGAGCTGAGCCTGGATGATTTCAAAGGGAAATACTTGGTCCTCTTCTTCTACCCCCTGGACTTGTGAGTGCGGGTTTCACACCTTCCAGATGTGCCTCCTGCCTTGCTGAAGGTCATCGGAAGTGCTGTGGGTCATTCCTGTCTAAAATGGCTGTTTTTACCTTATCCGAGCTCGTCTTGTAAGGCAGATGTGTCTGTTTCTAGAGCATGACTGATAAGACTTGAAAGCAAATGGCCATTGTGTGCTAAAGCAATAGATGTGGTGGCTGGAGAACATCAAACATCTTCTAGCTGCCAGGACTACTTCAGGAGGTACACGTGGTCTTGCAAGCGTGGTTCCTCCTACAGTCAGACCCTAGGGGTGAGGGCATTGCCTTGCAGTTCGGGGTCACGCTGGGGCCTGTTTCCCTGCGGCAGGGCCAGCAGAACTGCAGCCAGACAGCTCCAAAGCAAAAGGTGAACAGATGGGGCTGAGCCTGTCCAGAAGACTTGAATCATCAGGAGCATCCTGGGCAGTTCTGTTTCAGTTTGGAGCAATTGGGCATGTGGAGGAGAACATAGCCTGCAGTCCTTTCTGTTACAGTTTCCAAAAACTCTCTGTCTAGAGGGTGTCTAGCAGAGATAGTTTCTCCATTTCTGCAAAAAGTCCATCTAGAACTGAGAGTTGAAACTGGTGTGCTAGCCAGGTGGTGATGGTGGTTGCTTTGAGACTCGGAGAAAATACTCTTGAGCAAGAAACGTGGTTAAAATTATCAAGCTAAAGAAAACACAGTGCTGCATTAATGCCTAGAAACAGACATGAGAGTCTTTTCTAAAAAAAAAATCTCTGAAAAGATTGCAGAATCATTACAGCCTGTTCTCTCTTCCCACCCAGCACCTTTGTCTGCCCCACAGAAATTGTGGCTTTCAGCAATAAAGCAAATGAATTTCATGATGTGAACTGTGAAGTGGTGGCAGTTTCTGTGGATTCTCATTTTTGTCATCTGGCCTGGATAAATACGCCACGAAAGGTATGAATTGAGCAGCTGTTTAGAGCTTTCACTGTTGGTTTGTTTTCTTTTTCACAAGCGCTCCTGGGGAGTTGAATAAACAATTTTGCAAACACCCATGTCAATAGACTGCCTAAAGTGATATGTGAAGTGATTAACTTCTACGTTTTGTGGCATAATTCTGACCTGAATCTTTGTTTTCTTGCTCTTTTTCTTAAAAATTTGGGGTGGAATGGAAGCAGAACGACGAGTTTATTGGAGCACTTGTGTGATTAACTCTCGCTTGCTGAGATGGTTCCGCTTCTGCAATACAAATGCAGGTCCTCAGCTTTCTTTAGGGGAAGAAAGTGATAAAGATGGTCTTTTACTGGAGAGGAGCCTTTTGCAGATGTATATAAAAATGTCTGCTTTTGGTCACTGGTTTGGTTAGTTGTTGAGAATCAGAAGTGTCCCAGGGAGGTGCAGCAGCTCCTGTGCCACTCGTTAGCTGCGTGGACAGCAGTCTGCAGTCGTGCTCTTAGACTGAGGTGCCTCCAGGTGCACAGCTCTGCTGCTGTAACGTACAGGGGAGGGAGGGGAGTTTGCTGGATTTCGTATGGCTTGGCTGAACCTATGGAGAGTATTTTATTTGTTCAGTGCTCTAAAATGTGGTTGTGGACTGACTTCTCTGCTTTATGCTAGAGCTGTTCGGTGTATGCCAGTCAGGCACCGCTCAGTGCCCATGTAGCAAAGCGCCCTGCAAAGGGTAGAAATAAGTCCTCGGGAATTTCCAGTGGGAAACTGACACCCAGAGAAGCTAAGGCCTTGGTTTCTCCAATGTCTGTGTTCAAATCTCTGTGTATGAGAACTCGGTTGGAGACAGGCATTTGCAGGATCAGGGTCTGAGGGACTGAGATTACACAATGATTCACCGATGATGCCAGGAATAGAAAAGCTAACAAACTCCGGGCTTGTTTCAAGGATAGAGAGCTTATCTCTCTTGCAGTTCCAGTATGTTGCAAAACTGAAAGAAATCTTGGTTGACTCTTCAAATAGCATTTAAATTGATTTGAGGGAGGAAAAAAATAATATATGCACTAAACAGAGAAAGCAGCAGAACTCTGACATACCTAGTGTGGCTGTTAGAAGCCTTGTGTTTTGTCTGTTCATGGTATGCAGGTTTGTTTTTCCTTCCCTCCCCACCATGTTCATCTTGTTTAATTTTGAACACTTAAATATGCAGTAGAAATTTTTGTATGCAAAGCTCCTGTATAGAGCACAAGGGAAATATTTCTGAAAAGTTATGACTGTTGTCACAGGTAGCCTTTTGCCACCAAAATAAGCAATTCTGAAATGCTCAGTGCAAAACCTTTCATGCTCCAAAGAAACCAAATGTTCCTGACTACATTAAAAAAAAACAAAAATAACACCCCTCACCCCCCCCCCAAAAAAATAAAAAAACCTCCAGGAAAACCCAAAACCCAAGCAAAACAAACCAACCAAACAACAACACCCCCACTCCCCCCTGTGGTTCTTTACGTGGAGCAAATGGCATGAATGTGTTTTGTTGTTAGGATACCTTCAAGAGCACCAAACCCAGCGACTCAAGAAGGATAATCCTAAAAAGTGTTTTGTCACAAAATGGAACCTTACTCTTTTCTCTAGAGCGGCGGCTTGGGCAAAATGAATATTCCGGTGCTGTCGGACCTCACCAAACAAATCTCCCGTGATTATGGTGTGCTGCTAGAAGGCCCTGGCATAGCCCTGAGGTAATGCATGATTGATGATAACTCTGTTATGACACAACCCAGTCTAAACCAGCATGACCCATGCTGTCTCTGCAGAGGAAGCTCCACAGGGACCACATGAAGACTGTAAGATGTTACTGCAGAACTTGTGTTGGATCCCACCCTAGGAGAAGGAAGGGCCATTATGGCCATTGAGCATTGTTGCAGGCCTGTCTGAGGATGCATGCAGAGGAGAGGCAGCTATTCTGTGGAGCGAGTGGGAGAACTCCACGTCACTAAGGAAAACGAGAGTAGGGTAGAAGAGCGTTTTACAATCTTTTTATGCTTTTTCAAAATTTAGGTCTGTCCCTTTTTTTTGTTGTTGTTGTTTTCTTTCTTCCAAAGGGAGAAAAGATTGCCTTAACTTCTGTGTGAGAGTTTCTAAAGCAGTAGTCCTAGAGGCCACTACAGTCAATCCCATAATTATCTAAAACCTGACATTTCCTTCTCCACCATGGGAATACTTATTAAAAGCAATAGTGGTCCCTGAGATCCATTAGATTGGGTGGGAGTCTTCTGCAGACCTTCAGTTCCTGTTCTCTGAATCGGGAACTTCTGATACTTGCTTGTTGACAAATTAAGTTAATTAGCATGGTAAGACAGGGATTTTAGTTTTCACAAATGTTTACGTGCAACAGGATTTAATTTAGTAGCTTTATGCATAAGCAACTCTTCACTCAATACCTTCAGCTTTTCATATCAAAAAGACATGGGAAGGATGAAATATAGGTGGAATTAGAAGTTCTACATGTTATACATGTCTCAATTTTATAGTCTTTATGCATACTTTGTAATTTCACAACATGAAATGCTGTCTTGCTAATCCCGACTCTGACAGGAACAACCACCCCGCTGAAATAGTTCATCTGGTTTCTTGTGTTTGGTCTTGGAATGGGATTTGGATTCCCTAAATTCTTGTTCAATTACAGGGGTCTCTTCATCATTGATCCAAATGGGATCATCAAGCACTTAAGTATCAACGATCTCCCGGTCGGTCGTAGCGTGGAAGAGACCCTCCGCTTGGTGAAAGCATTCCAGTTCGTGGAAACACACGGAGAGGTTTGCCCGGCAAACTGGACTCCAGACTCCCCCACAGTACGTATCTGCTAAATATCACTTCTCTAAATATAGACACTGGCATATTTTTTGTGTGTCTGAAGGGTTGGGAACCACTTTAACGTGAGGTGCTTGACTGAATCCGTGCCTGTTGTATCAATCTGAGGCTGTTATTTGTTGGACCAATTTAGTCTATTTCTATGATACTAAATGTGTGATTTCTGTGAAGAAAGCCACTGATTTTTCTTTTAGAAGACACAAATTCTATTTAAAACTCTAAATTAGACATGCACTCTCCACCAGTTGTCTTCATATTTGTTAATTATTTAATTCCCTGCTTGATATTTAGCTTGATTTGTGTTATATACTCGAAATTTGCAAGTAGGAGCTTGTAAATCATTTAGGCTTTCAACTGAGTGCAGAAACACAAATAACCTATTGTTTATAGTATGCATAGATGTTCTTGGATAAAATGTCAAATCTGTAATTTTTTTCTTAGTTATAGCATATAATAACTAGACTTTCTTTTCTTGACAGATCAAACCAAGCCCAGAAGCTTCTAAAGAATATTTTGAGAAAGTGCATACATAAACACTCAAATAATGTGGAGAAAACTCTTAGTTACACTAAAGGCACTAAGAAAGCAGCTGTGATTATTAAAAAAAAAAATCAAAGTTCTTATTTTCTGATGCTTAAAAAGAAATTAAATGTTGAGATATTTACTGACTGCCTTGTTTTGTTTTAAAAAGAAGGGTAAAAACTAAGGCCTTTTTTCTCCCCCCTCTTTTGGAACTTGTTTCATAAATCTCTGTGACCACTAGTCACTCTGATAAGTACACAAAATACAGTTGTACTCCACTGTGTTTTTCCCCTTTCCTTAACTAGTTTTGGCCCAGAAAGTGTCTCACACTTTCTCGTCACATGAAAAAATGTTATGTAACGAGTTCGAAACAATGGGGTCAAGACAGAAAACAGAATTTTGATACATGGTTTAATGACTTTTGCAGAGGAAGAGATGAATGTAACAAGTAAAAAAAAATAAAAATCCCCCCATTTTTGTGTGTAAATGCAACAGAACTTGAAATGAATGTAAATATTTGCCATTTTAATCCTGCCTGTGGTCAAAGGTGCAGTGCAGCTACACAAGAGCATTAACAAGCATGAAGAACTTGCATTCTGCTTGGGGGATGGTAAAAACCTCAACCCCAATAATGTACTCACTGGAGCTTAATGACAGTCCTGTGGCATTTAAAGCATTGCTTATTTGCTTGATTCTGTCTCCAGGACAAACTTCATGGTGAAATGTACTACTTGAAAACAATGTAGCATATCTTGAGCTATAATAATAAATCATAACATTGACTAGCAGCAGGCGTGTTACTTTGCTTTTCTTTCACTTTTTCCTCAAATATTCCTGTTTTCTCTATTTTGAAGAAGTTGGATGAGTTGCATTGCCTTAGAAACTCTCCTCTATACCTTTGTACACAGCAAATAGTTAACAGCTGCTGCTGCTGCCTTTGTGTGTGCACTGTGGTGAGTAGGCTGTGGACAGTATATCTAGGTGTGCTGCTGAGGGCTGGAGAAATCAGTACAATACTGAATGGGTTTGTATTTTTCATCTTCTGCCTTTTTGAGCTGGGGAAAGGACCTAGGATAAACAGAAGCACAAGGGAACCACCTTGGCCAAGTGGCTGTTGTGCCCTAAGTTAGCTTTATTGTTATAAAAGCTAAAATGTAAGTGAAAGGACAGAAAAAAAAAGCCTGATGCTGTGCAGTGCCTGGTAATGCTCCAGGTTGCAAATCTCTTTTTCACAGAATCAGGATGGTTTAGGGTGGGAAGGGACCTGAAAGCTCATCCAGGTCCAACCCCCCTGCTATCAGCAGGGACACCTTCTACTGGACCAGGTTGCTCAAAGCCTCATCCAACCTGGCCTTGAACACTTCCAGGGAGGAGCAGCCACAGCTTCTCCGTGTTTTAGTTCTGTTTTGTGTAAATCCATTAGTATCCGTGCAATTTTTCCGATCAACCTGATCTGGACTTGCAATACATGAAGTTAAACCCCTGTGCTGCTCAGTAATGCAAAATAACACGCTGTTGTTGGTGGTGTCTCTTTGTGCCTGTGACACCGCAGGGCAGTGACTGACCTTGTCCCTGCTGTGTCCTTCTCCTGCCTCAGCCATTTTAAGTCAGCGCGGAGCACTCGGGGTTTCTCTGCAGTCCTGCCCCCCGACTCTGCCTTGGTCGCGCAAGGGGAAGCTGCTGGAAGGGACAAAGGCGATCAGACCTTTCCTAACCGCGCTCCGCTCCCGGGCCTGCCCTCAGGGTGCTGACGGGCAGCAAGTCCCGGGCCCGGCCGCCTCCCGGGCCTGCCCCGAGGGTGCTGCAGGTCCCGGCTCCCGCCGCCTCCCGGCCCGGGCCCAGCCAGCAGCTGCCTCCCTTCCTCCTTCCCTCTCTCCTCCGCGGCGGGGGCGCGACGCCTGAGGGCCCAGCCCGCGCCTCAGGGCGGGAAGGCGGCCCAGCCGCCAAGCCTACCCCGCGGCAGGCCCGGCCGGGCGGGTGGGATCCCGGCACGGCGGCACCGCACCCGGGCGGAGCGTGCAGCAGCCGGACCGTCCCCCCGGCGCGGCCTTTCCGGTGCCGCGCCTCCATGGATGCCAACCTGCGGTTCTGGCGGGCGGAGGGACAGGTGAGGGGCTCGGGCTGGGCGGGCCAGCGCGGCTTGGGCGGGCTGCCCCCGAAATAACGCCTCGTCCCCCTGAAACGCGTCTCCGTCAGTCTTTTTTCCAGAGGTTTCTTCTCTGGGGGGACGTCTTGGATCCGCTGCTGCTGTTAAAGTCTTCCGTGAGTACCGCGGCTTGGCCGCCTCGCCCGGTAATGGTAGCGGTGACGGGAGGAACGGGTGTTGTGGGGCCCGGGCCGCGGGAGGGGACGGCACCAGCCCGCCCCTGCCCTTGGGGCCGGGGCTGTGCGGGACGGCATCGCCTCAGCGGCTCCAGCTCCTGCCAGGAGGCTTCTGAGGAAAAATAAAATACAGACAGATACATAAGAAATCGAAACATACGTGTGTGCATTTCTATATGTAACTACGTTTTAAAAAAGAACAAATTTAGACATTACCATTTCAGCAGTCTGTGCATGTGTGTAGAATATCTAGAAATATACCTATTTCTAGATATAATTACATTTTTAAAAGAATATTTTTAGACACTACTATTTAAGCAGTTCTGTTTAGACTGTGGTTGCTGAGCCAACAGTTGAATTAGCCCAATTAAGAATCAGGAAACCTCCCCAAAGATGAGAGAGATTAAGAGAGCAGCTGGACATGCTGTTCTTAAATACAGGCTGCTGCTGGAGGAGTTGAGATGTGGAGCTGTGGAAGCTTTGGGGAAAACAAGTCTGATGAGCTGCACTGCAGGCACCCAAAGTCTCTGCATGCGAATCCACGTACCCATCCTTCTGGTGCAACTTCATCTGAAGGTCATGAAGCTTTTTGATTCTCCAAGTGACTATACTGAAAGGAATCCTCCCCTAAGAGGGAACACACCTGATTCGTAGGGCCTTTTTATACCAGAGAATGATTATTAAAATTTTAACAATAATTATGAAAAGTGTGGCATTAAACACATTATTGGCCATAAAATCCAGCTTCTCAATTGAACTGTCGTGACAGCAAACTTCTGCCAAAGATGTCTTTTTCTGTTGATCCACTTCTGTATAGTTTTGTCAGGGGTGACAGAGGAAAAAGCACAGTGCTTTGTATGAGAGTTGGCTGGCTGGTTGGCGTGTTAAAGGAATTTTTGTTGATCAACTTTTTCTAAGGGAAAGCTTAATTAAAGCAAAAGAGCACTGTAAAAATGTGTGTACATGAGATATTTCCTTGTCACTTGCAGAGTTCACCTCTATATATGTATATATATGGTATGAATACATATCTATATATTTACATGTACAAGTAATATAATTTAGTAAATGTACACTATGTAAATGCCAAGAAGAAAATTTTAGAATATATTCAAGAATTTGGAGATGTGGGATTAGTTCACATCTCCTTGAATTAGAACACCCTGTTGCAAGTACAGTTGTGCCTGTTGAAGCAAGTCAAATAATCTCATACATTCTCTAAATAAATTAGACTATGGATAGCTACACGAGGTTACAGTTTTATTCTCTTTGTTTAAATGTACCTGCTTTCCATAATTAAAAGCTTAAGACAAGTTTAAAGGAAGAGTGCACAATCCAAAACTTGGTGGCACATTTGTGAACATGCAGGAACATCTGGGGATGATGTGACTTGTTTCTGGTAATTTTAAAAGTCTGATGTGGAATTTTGTTTTAAAATAGTCATCTAGGTGCCTGTGGGGATATGGGATGGTTGCTTTGGTGGCAAATCTTTGAATTTGACAGCACACATGGGTAACTTTAAGTATAAGAATAATGCTCTTCAGTGTGCCTGAACTTTAAGCATATAAAAAACCTCACTGCAATCATGTAATGCATTGGAGAACTGATACTTAAAAGCACCAAGGGGGCCTGAGTAATCTAAAAGTTTTATAACTGAATAAGTTGTGTTGAGGTGTGTTCTTGCTTTAGCTGCTTTGGTGAGGGACAGGTGCATGAGCTTGACATTCTAGGTTTATATTTAATGTCTTATTACTGATATGTTGCACTGTAGAGTATTGAAATCTGAGTTATTTTTTTTCTGATTGGTTTGTTTTTTCTCAAATATAGGATGAAATAAGAAGAACCAGGTTATTATTGCAAAGCAGTGGAAAGACACTAAGTGGGCCCATACAGGATGATCAGGTATTTTGGAGCACAGTTTATAGAAAATAGAGGTGTTGTCTTTTCATGGCTGAGATAGTTTCTATTTGTATAAGATCTAGCAGACAGAATATAAGGGATAACACAAGAAAAACTCATTACTACAGAGGCTTTTCTAATTGATGAGTCTAGCAGGAATTTCTTTGGATGAGTACTGATGCCAAATTGCAGTATTATCATTCTGAAGAGTGCTAATTGTGTATCATGTTGCTGAGTTAAAACACTCTCAGATCACTCTGGGAATCACTGCTTTAGGCCTGTCTGCCCTCAGCTGGGATAATACAGGTGGGTGATAAATAGATAAAACGCTTACTGAGCTCATTTTGAATCTTTGATATTGCATCATTGGATAGAGGGCAGGTTGGTTTGGTTTAGTATCTCGTGAAATGAGATACTTGGGTGGGAAACTTACTCATGGAATTGATGGGAAGTAGTGCTGAGTTCTTGCTTCGTTAGGAGGAGTCTTTCTTTTGATCCACCGTGGGCTTACCTCTTCCCACGTGGCATTTAGTACCTTCTGTGTCAAAGTCTGAAAGGAGAAATAAAAAATGCTGTGATTCCAGAAAAGCTGAAGTCTTAACCCAAGTGTTAAGGCTTTTAGCCATATTTAGGAATTGTTGGTTTCTGTTTTAAAACACCTACTAGCTGAACCTTTTAAAACTAACTTTCTGTTCTGACATAATGTGTACTTTGGTGCTGTTACACAGCATGTGGAATGTGAATAAATTATATTCAGCAAGGAGTATATATGGAGAGAAAGTTTAGGGAAAAATAATTAAAGGGGCATATACATATATGGCATTCCATGTAAAACTAAGTTTTTGTAAAAAAAAAAAAAAAAAGATACAAATAAATTTAGAAAGAAGATTTTTCCCATTCTCTTCTGAAACTTAATTACTAACCTAATTTTCAAATTGTTTAGACAAAGCAAGCCTTCCTGCTAAGCCTGGTAAGTTTACAAAATATTTAGAATTTTTTTTTTTTTGGCCCTCATATTCAAGTATGGCAAAGGTGGTCTAATCTGCCTTTTTTTCTTTTTTTTAATTAATTTTAAGTCCAGTGTACATCCCGATACAGACAAGATAATTCCTGTTTTGTTTAGACCTCCAGGTAAGTTCCCTTGAGAGAAGTTGTGTCTGTGTGACTGAAGTGTCAAAGGGGAATAGCTCATAGTAAGTAGCTGTTGTGATACCACAGTAATACTCTTCTCCATATAGCAGAGCAAGGAGACTCTGACTTCTGTTCATTGCATTGCCATATCTGTTGAAGATTTATTTATTCCTTTGGTCATCTTGAGGAATTTTCCCCACATTTGATCTGCTCAGCTAGGTGGAAATAGTCTGACCAGTCTCTGTTTCTTGTCACTACAGAATAAGTTCCCAAATCCATCTACATGTGAAACAATCTCCTATAAGCTAAGTTTTCAGTTGGTGGATGTGGCTACTGGATGAATTTCCTTGCTGTGGTGGCAGATAAAGTCTGCTTGGGGTGATGTTCAGGGAGCCAAGACAGCACAGGTTGTTAAGCTGATGTAACTATATTTAGGTTATTTACTATTACCTTGTATAACCACCCAGAGCTGTGGCAGCCTTTGTTACCACCTCTCTCTTTTTGGTAATGGAGCAAGGTGAAGCAGTTTCTGTTCAAAACTCAGTTACATAGTTTCTGAGTAACCACCTTGAGTGCAGATCACAAGGGCTCCTTTTAGCTATAAACTGTGACCAGATATTCTGGTTTCTTTAATGAGGAGTGAGAGACAAAGTTTAGAATTGAGGTCCCTGGTGATGGTGGCTTTTTTGTGGGCTGGTGTTTTACCTAGAGCTGAAACTAGAGCAGGGAAGTTAGGGGAATTTTCTGCTCAAAATCTAGATTCACAGCAGTTATTTCTACTGATTTTTTTTCTTTTTAGCCTTCCTGCCTCTATGTCTTCCACTGGTGAGTAATCATGAAAGGTTCTAGTGTACCACATGGCTTACATTTTTGCAAAGCCAGGGGTTGGAGGGAGGGAATAGAAGGTTTTAGGCTTCTTAGTTGTATTTTCAGCATAAGCTTTTTAAAAGACATCTGTTTTATGGGATGTGCTGAGTAACCTAGAAATCTCATTGGAAGTCCAAACCTGTTGGCTACCTTTCTTCAGCAGCATTCAGAGAGATTGTTCATGTGTGAAGGTCAGCTTTCTGGTGCAAGGTGAAATTTGCTCAGCATTGAGAGCAAGGCCTGGTTTTGATCTGTTTAACCTCAAAAAAGTGAAACTGCTGTAGGAAGAAGTCAGAGCCTTGTGTTCTGTATTTCAGATCCAGGATACGATATTTTTCTTATATGCATTGTGCATTTGCAAGTAAGAAATGGCCTTGTCAAGAAATTACAAAAGATATAAAAATAAACTCTAGTTACAGTGCTCAAAAATTGCACCATTTTGCTTCATAAAATTTGTAGCTGTAATTATATGCATGTTTATTAGTTCAGACATGTTTGCTTTTCGTTTTGGCACGAGTATGCATACTGAGATATGTCATTCTATATAAAGGTTACAGCAGGAACTTACATGGCACTACTACAAAGTGTAATGGAAGTCTTGATGGCTGTTAAGTTTGTTAAGAACAGTAATAGAATTAACAGAAATATTTCCTTTTTTATATTTGCAGCTTATGTTCTTTCATAGCTGTAGCTAGATTCAGGCATTAATAGTAAAGGTAGTTGATCCATTAATATTAAATGAATTATTGATCCTCCTCTGAGGCTTTGGACATTCCCTGCCCTCCTCTTATTCAATATTTGCCTTATCTGGATTGACTCTGAGAGCATTCCACACCTGGAGCTTGCTAGGTCAGATCTCAAGAAAGGCTGTGGTTTATTAAAACTGAAGTTCTTATTCACTGTCTGAATTTGTGAAGGAGTTGGGGAGTAACTCCTAAAATCTTTGATCTTAGATCAGTTAGATCCAGTATTTATATCCCCACTAGTCAAAACAATCTGACCCTTTCTCATTCAATTCTTTAACTACATTTTTATTACCTTAGTTATTTTATTTGCACCTCTTTAAGCTTCACAGGCACAAATGCATATTTTATTTTGGGTAAGAAAGCATCTTGCTCAAATATTCTTGCACACAGTTGTCTTATCACTGTGTCTCTGGGTTTTATATTGGATAGAAAAAGTGAATATGTCACATCTGTGGCAAGAAAGTGTGTTAGCCTAGAATTAATGCTAGTGGTTTTGGGTGCTGCCTGGAGCCTTTGAGGCTACTGAAAATAGTAACATGGGAGTGATCTTTGTGCTCTAGCCAACCACTGTTCACCAAAAACTTCTATATTCATCAAACTTAATTTTCTCCTGGGGTTTTCCTCTTAGGTTATTGTTTCATCATTTCAGCTCCGGGCAAAGGAAGCTTTTTTTTGTCAGGTAATTGCCTCTTTCTTTCTACATTTACAAGTCTTCTAGTCTCAGTTATAAGTTCATTTTTGCTTATAATCTCTCCTTTCTGCAGTTCCTGTTTCACACATACAACACAGCATTCACCTTATTAAATGGAAATGGTACCACAAAAGCTGAGGTATGTGTCCTTTTTTTTATTTTAATATTTTTTAAATCATCTTATTTGTACAAAGCCATTTGGAACATGACTTACAAGGGTTTTACAAATGTACTTAATGTAGTATTTTCTTCTGTCCTCCTTAGGAGTACTCAGTTCAACAAAAGCAGATTTGCTACGGCTTGGGAGCCATTGCCTATGCAGCATGTATTGGTGTATGTATTTGCTCAGTGATTGCTTTCCTAATAAGCTCTACTGTAAAGGAGTAGGCACTGAGATAATCCCACTGACACATATCCTTCAGGGTTGTGCTTTAATGCTCCACTCTGATGTCTTCCCCCAGAACTGTTGAGAATAAGAATTTTCCTGATCATCCATCAGCCAGTACCTTGCTTGGCTTCCTCTGATATTTTCTCTTTTGTCCTTTCCTTTACTATTCTGCAAGCTTAGAAAATGGGTGGTGAGAGGAAATGGCCAGGGTTTGCAAACAGAGAATAACTGACTGGATTGCTGTCACTGATTTTTTGATGTGGTGCTGTGGAAGAGATCTGTCTCGCTCTAAACAAGTGGTGAAATCTGCAGGCACCTGTACTGGATAGTCAGCTCAGACCCCAGAAGCAGCATAGCCATGAAAATACTGCACTAAATGCAGGTTAATTAGACTTCCAGGAGGGATAGGTGGCTGAGAGCTACCTAGCTAGTTCCATCCTGTGCTGGAATAGGAATTTGTGGTGTCCAGAGTTTGCTGCATCAGAATGAGCTCTGGTATCCTTGTGACACTTGTTACAAGTGTAGATGCCCCTATAGTGCTTTTTGTCACTCTCCACACTAAACAGGGATTTTTATAAGCCTTCTGGCAGAAAAATATGGCTGTTCCTCTTTTGTTAGATGGACTTTTACCTCTGTCCAGTTGGCAAAACAGTTGGGCCAGCAGTGCTCAGGACTATACAGAGGTCTGAGGAGGTCTGTGCTGTGCCCTCAAGGTGAATGTGGGAGTTCTCCCCCTTTGGCCTCCAAAAGAGACTCTGAGCACTAGCTGGTGTCCTGCCTATTTATTCCTCAATGAAACTTCCTGCAAGTGTGTGATGGGAATATAGAAACTGCAGAGAATCAGGAACAAATGTACCAGGTGTCCTGTGTGGGGGAGAGAGCAGTATGTGTGACAAAGCAGTTGGACAGATGTCCAAGGAATATTAGTCAGAGGTAATTGTTTTCCTTTTTCTGTCTTTGTGTTCATACTGCCATTGTCCTATGCATAATAATGTTTAATGCTTTTAAAATCATAATATTTTGTATTGTTATCTAAAAGAGTGATTACAAATACCTTCAGTGACCAGAGAATGTGTATTTTGTTGGAATGTTAAACCAAGGCATTTGTTTATTTTTATAGATGGTAACTATGTGCTAAGTCACAGATGGATTTTCCTAAACTGTTGCACATACTGAAATACTGCACATTTTTTTTAATGGAAGGTGCCTGTTTCCTCCCAATGCCTTAGGCTCTTCCTTTTGTCTTCATGAATCGATACGCCTTGAAGAGTTCATTAACGCAAGCAGTCATCCAAAAAATTCTCCCTGCTCCTCTTCTTGGTGAGTACAAACAAACTGCACATCCTGCAGCTGGTCTGAGGGCCACTGCCTGCCCCCATCTGACTGTAGAATTTTCTTGCCTTTGCTCAGGCATGGTCTGACTGTTTCATAGCCTTCTTCTCTGACAGCCTTTGCTGGTACCACCCTTCTGTGTGAGAGTTAACACTCACCAATCAGCACAGCTGAGCTCCATTTAATGCTTGCTGGTTTTTAGCTTCAGAGCTGCAGAGCACTCTTCTGACCTTTGTATGTATGACATGCAACTGCTTTTCCAAACATATGCAGGGATGCAGTTGGCATTTTGATTTGGCTTGGACATTATACCTGAAACCATCAGGAGGGCAGTAGCACTCACAGAATCCCAGAATGGTGGGGTTGGAAGGGACCTCAGGAGATCATCCAGTCCAACCCCCCTGCCAAAGCAGGTTCCCTACACCAGGTTGCACAGGAAAGTGTCCAGGTGGGTTTTGAACATCTCCAGAGATGGAGACTCCACACCCTCTCTGGGCAGCCTGTTCTCCTTGAACTGGCAGATACAGGACACCAGAGTGTGACACAGCTCTAGGTGTGCACTGGTGGAATTCCTTACTCAGGTTGGGGCTGCTGCTGGCTACATACCTGGGCTACCTAACTGCTCACAGTGTAGAAAGTAGGAGTTGTCACAACAGAATATTATTAACCTTGCAAGGTAATGGGACTCAGTTTATTACCAGAACAGTTCTACTGACATAATGAAGTTACACCAGGACAAGTTTGATGTCATTAACTGTTTTTCTAGTGCCATTTAAGAAATTTTGGACCTTTCCTAGCGGGAAATTGGTAAAATTAAAACACATAATCCCCTGTGTTCCAGGTTATATGAGA
The DNA here is from genome assembly GCA_907165065.1 of Caprimulgus europaeus. Next base: position 6,949,858 of record OU015529.1, read on the forward strand.
TTGCTACCCAGATCTTTCTGAGGACCTGCATTAGAGCCTTCTAACTTGTTTCCTTTGGAGCAGGTGTTAAATTGTGCTTCCATTTTCTGAAATGTAGAGAAAAAACCTGAGGGTAATTGATTAATATTAATCCAGTATTTGAAAAGTGTAATCTGTTACACTGATGTCTTTATTGAACAGCCTTTCCAAAAACTAATAAAGAGAGAAATTACTATTCCAAGCAAGGTCATTTTGCCAGGCTATGCTCTGTTATGCCTAGACCTTGGTCTAGAAAAGAGAAAGGAAAAAAACAGTTAGCCAGATTGCTAACTCCCATTTGATATGGCCTTTATAAGTGCCAGTGGTTTAGGCTCCTGTTTCCAGTGACTGACTGTGGGAGGGATGTTTTCAGGTACCTTGTAAAGCTGGATCTGGAGGAGACTGAGACATTTTCATCTATGATCCACCTGAAGCACTGTGACAGACACAGCTGGGCAGATGAGTGCCATAATGGAGCACATCAGAGCCAGTGTTCCCCTGGCACCCTCCCTTTCAAATCAGGGGTGCACCCTTTACTTATGGTCCATTCCTTTCAGGGTCTTTTCCTCTGTGCTGGATTTTGCCCTGACTAGTACAAAACCTATCCACAACACAAATCCCTCCTCTTTCTCTTAAGAACAAAGTACTCATGGTTTGAGCTGGATGGCAGTGATTGAAAGCTCCAAGTCCATACTGACAAAGCACCTTTTAGGATTGAGGCCTTAAAATCTTGCTTAAGCTTCTGAAACAGAAGATCCCAAGTAGATTTTTATAGGGCTGTCTCTTTTTAAGCTGCCAGATTATTCAATTATGAACTGTTGGAACTGGAAATGTAAAATGCTTATAATTATTAGTTGGTTTGGATCTTTCAAAGCAAAATCCTCCTTAACTCTGCAGGCTTGATGAGTGCATTTACTGTGGCGGTGGTGAGAAGCCCAGAATTTGAGAATGGAATTGAAGTGATGGACAGGAATGGCAAGGTTGTTGGAGTGTCACAGAAGGCTGGTGAGAAGGTAGGTGAGGGAGTAGAGGCCTCTCTTGACTTGCCTTTCATCCCCTGCTAAAAGCTGAATGTGATGCTGAGAGTAGACAGAGTTGGATCTACTGAAATGAGGCATCCCAAATCAGGTGCTGAATCTTTGAGCTGGCTTGGACTAGGTCTCTTGAACTAGGTTCCACAACCCTTGTGTCTTCAAGGGTTGGCACCCTCCCCAGACCAATATAGAGTGCCAGAGCTGAGCCACAGAGACACTAGCACAGGAATTCCTGCTTTCCCAGGTCACCTCAGAAGGAGACACAACTCTTGGACCTTCTGATGGGACACCTCAGAGAAATGCCCTGTGTTGTAGGTATCACATGCACCTTCTATAGTGGGAATATTATTTAAAGGCTCTGTCTCCCAATAATGCCCTGATCTACAGTGTGCTAGTGCATTTTATCCTTGGGCTCTGCTTGCTGACCACACTGCCTGTGTTTGCTCCTTGTTTTGCTTATCAACATCCACTGCAGAGCCTGCCACAGGAACTAGAACAAGGAGGCAAATTTTATGTGCTATCAGTCACCCCACCTTCCTGTGCTGCTGTCCAGAGGGGAGGAGACAGCTAGATGAGCATGAAGATTTGTGGGCAGCTGGAGAAAGAACCTCAGATTTGAGACAGGTTAGTTAGGATACCCAGAAGGTACAACCCTTTGGAAGAAGTTCAACACAGCTTTAAAAAAGTCTCAGCAAAATTATTATCGTAGTAGGAAAACTCAATGTGGCATCAGTAGTATCACCCTCCTTTTAAGGAATTTCTGAGACACAAGTGGAATATTTGCTACTTGTAGGAGTTTAGTTTCCATTTAAGAAAGAATTCCTCTAACAAATGTTTTTATCCCTCATTTACTGTTGCTTGAAGCTCCAGAGCATTGGACAAAAAAGCGCTCGCGGAAGCAGGCAGCATCTGAAGCTGCACTGAGCGCTGCTTTAACAACGTTTATTTTTCTCTCTCCCTGGAGGCCGTTAGAGAAACAGCATTGTCGAGAGCAGTCTTGTTTGGGACAGCATTCTTCCTGCCAGCTGTGCTTACACACTTTGTGGAGAGGTAGGAGATGCTGCCAAAGGGCTGGGGGTGCCTGGTCAGTGTGGGTTCTGCTTTCAGCCCGGCTGTTCCCACTAACCAGTATTTTCCTGGGTTTGTGATATTATTTGCCTTGGTAGAAGTCATTATCTGGGAAGTTTCTGTCCAGCTGCTGTGATCCATTTAGATAAGTAAATGAATGTGGTTATGTCCACATCCATGCTTTGAGGGTTTGCAGGAGGTTGTGTAAAATGATGAGAGGAAATCTGTAAAAAGATTTCCTCTCTTTTCCCATGCAGGAAACATGTTTGTGCTCTCCTGACAGGCTGTTTTCCAGCACCTAGGCTCCCTAGCTGTGATTTCAGTCCCTGGTATCAAGGTTGTTCCCAGCACTTAGCTTAGATTTGTTATTTCTGAAGAGATAATACGGTACTTGAATTTGCAGCTAAATTCAATTTCCAAATTGAATCACAATTTCCAAACAGCATTCTATGTATTTTAAAACATTTCATTGATTTTGCAACATTTAGAAACCCTGTATCATCAGAAGAATTAATTGTATGCTTTATCAGAGAATTCTGAGCATGCCCTGAGCTTTTGGTAGGGATCATCTATGTCATGTAAATAATACAGGCAATTTGGTATTGCCTAAATCAGTTCCCTGTCCCCCTTTGTTAGCTTAAAGGACTCCTGTTATCCAAAGACAGAAATGCAGATGTAAGATAATATTTTTTAAAATATATCAAGTATATAAATTTTGATATATATATATTTGAGATATATATATATATATATAAAAATTGATATATAAATATCAAGTAATAAATTTTGCACAAGGCAAAGCAGGGATGCCAAGAGGAAGTAAATCTGAAAGGAGATGCAAGGAAGAAATCTTAGTCAAAGGACCACAACAGTTTAAAGCACTAATGCCCCTTCTCTTGTCATTTTGATCTTGCTGCTTATTTTGTTAATCCTGTATTGACAATCTGGGCCTGGAAAATGCTGCAGCTGAAGACAAAACAAAGGGAAAGAGCAGCAAATGAGGAGTAAGGAGATAGGAAGTAAAGAAATATCTTTAGGATTCATAAGCCCAGAGTATTACTAACTTCTAAATTCAAGTGCAATTTCAACCACTAAAGTAGTAGGTAATGCTCTTTGTCTTACTGTCAGATTGTTTTTCAAGCCCAGACTGACACCTTTCCAATGTCTTGGACAGAGCAAAATTTGCCAAAACTCCCCGTGCTTTGGCTTCCATGAGAATGCTTCTGATTACATCAGTGCTAGCAGGGATGCTTCCAGTCTCACTGAGTATGTTCCCGCAGTGTGGGGAGGTAAGTCCTCCTTTCACAGGAGTTGGTTTAGGATTATGGTTATATTAAATAGTCATTCCAGAGCTGTGGCCAGCACTCTTAGGGCCACATCAAAAAAAGCAATAGCATTAATGTGGTTGTGCATCTAAAATGGGTCAGTGGAGAGGCTGCTTGTGAAGGCCCGTGCACCAGGCAGAGCATCACAGGAGTTCCTAGGTCAAAGTTGTATTTTGTGTTATTTATACTTACACTTTTCAATGTAGATTAATTAGATTTTCACAACAGTCTGAAGCAAGCAAGGTCAGGAGAGCTGCCTTAAAGATTTAAACCAAGGCTCTTCCAGCACTGTTTTCAGTCCTGCTGGACACAGGAAGGTCATAGATAGAATTTTTTCTTTCATGCAAAGTCAGCACGAGCTCCTGGGAAGGGTAAACAAGCTCACATGAGACATGAGTCTCTTCACCCTGCCTTACTGCACTGTGAAGTAGAATCTGCTCCCTGGGAAAGTCCACTCTCCTGGCAGGATTTAAATGGAGGATGTAGCCCTTGAACCTTGGGCATTGGAGAAGGCCAAGTGAGAGAGGGGCCTGAGTTTTCTTTCTGCATTTATTTCCTCTCCCTTACCAGCACTGTGTAAATATTCTCAGAAAATCACAGACTGGGCTCTTGCAGTTTTCAGTGGTTTCTTTTATTTGCCTCAACTTTCTGGCATTGTAATATCTTTTTTTTATTATTTTTTTTTTTACCCTTGTTGCCATAAGAGATTAACTGAACATAAATGAGGGGACTTGTGAGAAATTATGTACTGAGAGTCTGGCTGGTTGGTTCCCTTGGGGCTTCCCAATTGCTCAGCCCACAGCAGAAGTTCTCCTGGGTTTGTCACCCAAATCTCATGAATGGAGACAACGTCACTCATGCTCTGTTTGGGACACAGGAGACCCTCTAATTTTAAATAAAACTTATTTATTCCCTTATGTGTGTGCATCTAGAAAATGTCAGAAAAAAAAAAAAAAGCCCTAAATAAACAGAATCACAGAATGGTTTGGGTTGGAAGGGACAGCAGGGACAGCTTCCACTGCAGGGACACCTTCCACTAGACCAGGTTGCTCAAAGCCTCATCCAACCTGGCCTGGAACACTTCCAGGGAGGAGCAGCCACAGCTTCTCTGGGCAACCCGGGCCAGGGTCTCACCACCCTCACAGTGAAGAATTTCTTCCTAATATCTCTTCTAAACCTCCCCTCGTTCAGCTTAAAGCCATCACCCCTTGTCCTGTCATTAACTGCCCTTGTAAAAAGTCCCTCCCCAGCATTTTTGTAGGCCCCCTTCAGGTACTGGAAGGCTGCTATAAGATCTCCCTGGAGCCTTCTCTTCCCACAACCCCTCAAATAAACAAAAAGCCCCAAATTCAGAGTCTTGTTTCTGAATTCAGTGTTTCAGTTTGTGCAGAGTTCAGTGCAGTAACGAGGACTTGGCACATGCTCACCAGGGCATGGTGGTGTTGATTCCCTCTTTCTATACATTTCAGATAAAACGAGCAGACCTGGAACTGGAAATCCTGTCGTCTACAGAAGAAACAGAGTTATTCTACAACAGGGGAATTTAAAGATTGGCTTTAATGTATAAATGTATGCTCTGCTTGAAGTGAATTCTGAATGCATCAGCAAATCCAATTGGTAGATGTGACTGATGGAATTGTAAATTTATGATGGTGTATGTGCCAGATTTGGTGTACAGTGTGGTCTGTGAAGAGGGGGAACTTTGCAAAATGATTTTGCAAGCCCCAGCCCACAGGCAAGTCTGTACACATGATGCTTTAAATGATATTTGTACCAGAAAGCACCGTAACACAGCATTTGTCCCAAGCTGTGTTCTGTGTGCTCCCTCCTGATTGATTTCTTAATTAAAACACTACTGAACGCAAAAGCTACTGTTGCTGCAGCTTCTGACCTGCTGCTTTCCAGGAACACAGCTGGTGAAGGCATTAACAGGAGTCCTGTGGGTAAAGTCAGGCTGGTTCTCAGAGCGCTTACGTGCTGTGTGTCATTCTGTTCAGCAACACTCATGTCAAGGATGGGATGTGAGTGAGATGATAGGTGTTAGAGTGACACTAGACAATGCAGCCTGGTGGCAACAGAATATTGGTTAAATGTAATTGTTTAAGAAGTGTTCAGGAAATGGGTGTCAAACTTGGCTACAACGTGACTCTTGCCTTTCTTGATGTTTCTGTAGGATCTGTGGGGCCTGATGCCTCTTGAGCTTTAGAACTTCTTATTTTTCACACTGAAGTCACTGGGAAATCCTGTGGCTTTCTGACTTTGTGGTGGACAATGAGGAATCTCCACTTTTGCAGGTTGAAGGTGTTTATCCAAAGAAAAAAGCTGTCTTTTAAGATGTGGCATAAGGTTTATCACCTCACTGCTTAACAGGCTAAATTTTGCTGATCATATGAAATTATTCAGGGGACCAGGGCTGTCTGTGAAGAGCTACAGAAAGAGTTTACAACACTGGATGTAAAAAACAAGTGAAATACCAAATAAGCAAGTGAAAAATGAGCTTGGCAGAGGGGACAGCCCAGCTTTGTGGCAGGGCTGTGAGCAACACTCAGAGTGGAATTAGGGGTAGTGACACATCACTCAATGTGTAGTTGAACTTTGAAGTTCTCACCAAAGTGCATCACAGATACTAAAAGCTGACACGAATTTAAGAGGAGAATGGGCACTGCCATCAAAGGGAATCCAGTGAAGGATACCAAATTCATGGAAACCACACCAGCAAAAAAAAGTTCAGAAGCTCCATAAGACTGGAGAGTGGAAGGGGGGATCAGCTTATTTGCCTTCTCTCAGTCTTGTGTCCATTTTGGTGGCCACTGGGATATGACATTTGGCTGAATAGATCTGTGGCCTGCCCCAGTACAGCTGCTTTCATAGGGTTTGCTGACCTGCCACAACATCAAGATCAGACCTTTTCCTGGGGGAACAAGGTCAAAAGAAGCTCCACAAGTGTGGCAGGAGACCCTGTGGTTGGGGTAAGGATGGCCACAGAAGAGATGGCTCTAAGGTCACTGAAGATGTTATGTGAGGTGCTGCTAAGGCTGCATGTGACGAGGATCAGTGTGCACTAATGGAAGAGTCCCTTTCACAGAAATAATTTTACAAGTACAGTCTGCAAAGTCTGCCATCATTTAACTTCCTTAGAGCACAGTGCCCAGGTCACTGCTCTGCTGCTGCTGGAGGATTAGATTTCTTTTCACAGTGTGAGAAAACCAGTGGTTTTCCAATGCACTGCATCCCCACAGGGAGACAGCACCATAGAGCAAAGCAAGGGAAAACAGCAGGCCCGGTCTCCTGCAGGAAAACGGCTCCTGCTGTGCTCTTGGCACTGAACAAAAGCAGGAAGTCGGGGGTTGAGTTTGGTTTCTTGTGTGAGTTTTGCCTTTTTTGAGCCTTCCTCTAACAACTGACTGCAGGGAAGGGTCAGAGGAGGGAGGAGGGCAGGGGTGTAGCAGCACAGCCCTGTGAGGTGAGGGAAGCACACTTGTAAAGCTGTTCCAAAGCAGCCAGACCCAAGAGTGGGAAGGAGTTGGTGCTGCTCCATTGGAGGGCTGTCGGCAGTTTTTAAAGGTAAAGGATCGTTTTCACCTACTGAACTCGACAGGGACCACTTGGCCTTACTTCTGTGGGCCGTGTTCTTAAGGACAGAGTAAAACCCCATTGGGGTCAACAACATAAAAGCAGTTGTAGTGGGTCAGACCAAAGTTCTGCCTGGCCAAATGTCACCTCCAAGAGGAGACACAAGAAGAAAAGATCACATCAGGCTCAGCTCCCCTGAGCTGGGAGGACACTGGGGAGAAGGAGGCCTGCCCTCTTTTTCCTTAGATACCACAGGGTTAGGTGGAAGAGCCTTACAGTCTCCTCCTGCCTCTCTCAATTGTCTCCTTCCACATCTTCAGTAGCAGCGGCACTGCCAACATCCTACAGTTAAATTCTCCTAACCCCCATTTCTCCATTAATCCTATTTCAGCAGCATACCAAAGGCAAACTCAGATGGAGTCTAATTCCACTCTCAGTAAACATTAATTAGCTCTACAATGGAGTCCCACACCTCTCCCCACTCCTTTTTTAAACATTATTTAAGAATGGCTAAAGTAAATGCTGGTTACACAAACCACAGTGGGAACAAGGCAAAAGAACCCCAACAAACCCCAAGCAAAAAGCTCTACAACATTAGAATGAAGCCAACAAATTGAAGATAACACATTTATGAACTTTGAATCGTCATGGTAACTAGACAAGCTATAAATTCTCTGCACCACACTTGGATGTTTAAGCAAACTGATGTCATTACAACTCTGTGAGTAAGGCTGGTGGAAGGTCTGGTAATAGTGTCTGTTATTACAGCTGCCCATTAGCAAACTCTACCAGCTTCTTACTGAGTATTTGAGTTGAAATTTGCCATATTAAACACGGCTCCCCCACCAGGGTTATTAAATACCTCTTTCCTTTTCCCCATTCTCAGAAATGTTTCTATTGCCCTAACCAGAATTTTCCAGAAGAGGAGGGGAAGCACCTGCCATTTAAATTATCAGCCTGCATGATTCAGCTGCTTCCCAAGTCAGGGCAGGGAAAATACACTGCTAAAAAAATGCCTTGGTGTCCTTGTTCTTGGAATAAAGTCATGGTGAGACTAGAACTGAAACTGCCAGGACCAGACACCTGGTAGTCCAGAGGTGTAAGTGAGGGGAACAAGATAGGAACATGCAAAAGCATCATGTTTGGAGAGTCAGCACCTACAGGAAAACCTTCCCCCTTGTAACTTGGAGTTAACAACATACCAGCCCAAGGCAGGTCTGCCTCCAGCCTTTAGCACTGGCCAGTGTGTTAAGTGACAGTACCTTTGTGGTGGAACCAGTTTAAGGTGTGGTAAACTACAACAGATGGAAGCTTTCAGCTTCAAGGATAACATATTCAATACAGCACAATATGGCAGCAGTTCCCCTCCTAGTTTATCATCCTGAAATTTAGGAATATACAATGAAGCTTCCATGTCCCTTTAATGCAGCTTAAAAAAAAGAAAAAAGAAAAAAAGAAAAATCAGCCACTCCCATGTTAGGAAATACGGAGATCAAAGCATTTCCTCGTGTCCCTGTGTTACCCCCGAGCCTGTAACACAGCCGTGGGCCATAGGGGTGGAGGAAGGAAGGACGCAGGCAGGAGGGAGCCCTACACTGCAGCTCCTTCCCTGTGAGCCAGCAGACACCAGGCCACGTGCTGCACAGTGTCGCTCAGGAAGGAGCTCTTACCCAGTCTTTGGAGTCTCCTCCTGAGTCTCACATCATTTGGCAGCTACAAAGAATGACCTCAAGTGACCAAAGAGCCCTCTGACTCAGCCTCCACAGACAGCTGCCATGGGAAGGGTGTGAGGCAGTACGAGGCAGCTGTGAACTGCCTACACTGAGCTTTATGGCTTTTTTCATCTAGACATTTAGCTGCTTCAAACAACATCTCACAGCACACTATTCACCAGGTACCCTTTCCATGGCAGCAGGAGAAATCAGAAGCAGCCCATAGTTGTAAGATGGGTGCTGGCAGATGTCCTGCATCACTTTTTTCCAGGTTACGCAGCATCGTATTGCTCAGAACATTCCCCCACACACTTGCTCGTGGAGGAAACCAGGCCACCTCACACCAGGGACTAAAGCCCCAGGGATGACAGCATTAAAACAACATAGTTATCCTTAAGGGACTGGCCCAATTCACTCAGCAAAATCACAACTAAAACTGTTTACCCTGCTCCCCTTTGTAAACCTTTGCTCTGTTCCCTATCTGCCTTCCCATTCTGCAAACGCAGTGGAGACGTTGCACCACAGCTAGCACACAAACTGGTTCCTGTGGGCAATGAGGTGGGGTGCTCAGGGAGTACCTTTAGCCTCAAGGGAGGAAGGAGCAGTGCTGCAATTTTCATTTGAATTCAGGGCTTTCAATTATTCCACATGCTGCAGCCTTCTGGAGGCACGTCTCTTAGCAGGTTGACAGGAACCACCATTCACCACTTCATATTTATCCAAGAATGATAAAATGAAAAGGTAGGAATGAAAATTTCACTTTACACAGTCTTTGCTTCTAGGAGGAAGAAGAAAGGATGTCATCTGACTCTGCAAAACCAGCAACTTCACACACTGTCTGCTTGTACACATCCTGGGGAAAGGGAAGTGAGAAATAAGCAGAAATCTTTCCCTGTCCTGACCTTCCAGATTTTTCTATTTTATTCTAAACCTTTTTGAGAAGAAACAGTGACAAAAGTCATTAAGAAAATGCAAGAAAATTAGGACAATCCTCTGAAAGTACTGAAGCTGAGAAAGGCTAAAACATCTTTCTCAGCACTGACCAAAAAAATCAGCACAGATGACAAAAATTAGTAGTACATTTCTGACCTAAACATTAAGCTGTATCTTAATCCCAGTATTGCAAAACTAAAAGCCCAGGCCTGTGACTCAGTGGTCACAACTATTCAAGAATAAATGTACATAAATTAAAGGGTAGGCTGGTCAGCATTTTTAATAGACATAAACATGCTACGAGTCCAGTTCCTTAAGTGCAAAATTATATTTCATCTGTTTCGCACAAAGGTCAGAATACAAGATCTAACACAACACCCAGGTGCTCAACTTCAACACTTCCAAAACAGAAAGCAAAGTGAACATTCAATATTTACTTTGTAACTGTGCTTCTCTGCTGTTTGTGGCTGTCTCTAACACCCATACTACCTTAAGGCTTTTTGTTAACAAGAAACTGTGTGAATTCCTTCACAGGTACCACGCGATGTGAAGACAACTGAAAGCACGTTCAGGTGTTTTCTTTATGAAAGGCTTCACTTTCAGTGGACTTTAAAGCAGGTCCTGAACAGAGTGTTCAGCATAATTCTGCAGTTCTGCTATTCTGACTGTTTCAGAAGTCCCAAAGCAGAAGCAGCAATACTAAAGAACTGTTAAAAAAACACATTAGTGGGCAAATGAGGAAAAAAAGCTGCAGAGCACTTACAGGTAAACAAAGGCAATTGCAGTATTTTTCTCAAAAATAATAATAAAAAAAACCAAATCACACACTCTGTGTTCAGAATTTAAACTGCAAAGTAAGTGTTTAAAGTAAAATTTGACACCCCTGAAAATAGGGGATTACTCTGAAGCACTTCATTAACTGTCAAAACTTGCCATTTTATAGATAGATGCCACATTCCTTATCCACATTCTGAAATACATTTCCATAACACATGATACATAGCAAGAGGACAACCCTTTTTCAAACCAATATTGCTTGCACATAGTTATTGATGAGCTCAACTAGTTGCAAAATAGCAAACATCCAATTATTTAACAATATAAATATTGATTACTAAAGTTTTAATCATAAGTATAAAATCTCTATGTAAAACCACACGCTACAACCTGTCTGTACAAAGGCCAGGAAAAAGGTTATTTTTAATTTTTTTTTTCCTTATAACAAAGTGCTGCTGCAGAACTGACTGATTTGTTGTGGACATTTTTAAAGAAACACAGATTGTTTGGCTCAGAGTATTTCCCTGCAAAGAAGCTAAGTTCTTCTCAGAAGATTACAAAGCAATTAGTTTCAGGCTACTCAATGAAAAAAAAAAAATCTCTTCATTTATTATGGCTATGCAACCAAACAAATAGGCAAATTTTAATTTTCTCTGAACTATCTCCCAGTTTGCACTATTACTTTATTACTTCCAAAGTTTCCATCTACATTTAGTCACCACAGAGCACCATCAGACAGTACCTGTGTTACAGCTCAAGCAGTTTAAGTGGTTGGTGCTCCACTGTAGGTACCTGGCCATTTGAAGGTGTCCAGGCCACCAGGCTTGAACTCATCTGATTTTCTGTCAGATGGATCAGGAATCAATGGCCAGGTATCTCCTCAGCAGAGAACCCTAACAACTTCTTAAATTACTCCAGCTGTAAAGCAGCACTTGTCTGTGACCACCCCCTAGGAAGCCCCATTTTAAACGCAGTATCATGTCCTCTTTTCCCTCCATCAGAGGCCTGGGACGGAGTGAAAGGGGGAAAACCTCTAAGGCAGGAGTCCAAAAGAGGTGTTCATCTCCCACTTGAGCTTTAAAATACCTCTTCCTTTACATAGTAAGGCTACCACGTCAGATTTTCCCAGATATCCTTTTTTACACCTAGACTTTCAAGTGGAAAAGAAGAGAACTTGTCCATTTATTTGGGATTTGCAGGTGTCAGGCAGTCCAGAGCAAGAGCAGCATCTGACAGGCTGACATACCTGGAAGCCCAGAGTGAGCACTCAGACCAACTTTGTGTTTAGTGTACACCAGTGCAGAGACTGGCACACCCAAACTGTGCTGGTTTTACAGAGTGTGTGCTGCAGCCCGTGTTTCAGACTCCAGGAAGACAAGTCAGAGCAAGAATAGAGCTGCCTGACATCTGGCACCTGCAGGACAAACAGCCACTGTAACAACGCCTGGCACAGCCTGGACACCAGGGCTCATGCTACTTGTGTATATGCTCATGTTGTGGTAAGAAATCCAGGAGCCATATACACAAAGTTATAGTTGGGGAAAGCTAATGATACCAGGAATGTTCCCAAATATGCCTCCATATGTTCCAGGTCAAGCTCTGATATTCTGCATTATATCATGGTAAATATGACATTTATACCTTTAATTTTTTCCACATAAAATATCAGGTATACCTATCTGTATGGAAAAAAACAGTATTTTTTAATTGGTCCATAACACTGCAGTGCATCAAAATCAGATTTTGAGCATTTGTTCAGCAGCTGCTAAATGAAAAAGAAAGTTTTCTGTAGCTGGTGGAAATCGTTTTTGTTTCAGGGCCTCAGAGTTAAGGGTTGGTTTTTCATTGCCATCAGAAACTTCGGTAAGTGAGGCTAAAGTAGCCAAGATTTCTTTTGTCTTCAGAGAAATATCCTTGAAGAACAGAAAAACAAGCAACCATGAATACAGTATTAGCTGTTATAATGTTTTAACATAGACTTATTTAAAAAAAACTCAATAAAGAACAAAAATAATGATAAATAATTTAATCATTTTAAATAAAGACCCCATTAATTTTAAGGCAAATCTGCAACAGCTCTTCAGCCAGCTCTTGTAATATATTGAATAAAGGGAGTGCTGCCACTTCACAGGCTCCTCTCGCTGGCCTGAGTGAGCAATTTTGACTGAGTCCCTCAGCTGCAAAATGCCTGATGATCTATTAGATAGGAGAGGAACTGAAAAAGCACGGTCATAAATATCAGGCTTTACAGCTGAGAAGCCAGTATTGATGGTACTATTGACAAGGTACTGAGCAAAATACATGCTTTGTAGAATAAAACTGGGAAATTAATTTTACTGGAAGTCTTATAATCAACACAATTTCTGAAGTTTCTTCAGCAACATGGTTACCCAAGAGAGAATATAAACCAAGTATGTCATCCTTAAAAACCTGTATGAAGAATAAAAATGCTAATCTGTAAAAAGGCAGAGGCTACAAGAGATCAACTTATTCACAGGGATAATCTTCCTCCTACTCCCCTCCTTCTACCAAGATCTAGTGATTTGATGTAATTTAACTAGGTTTAAAAATAAAATATTAACCTTAATGACTTGGCTGTCTGATTTATCTGGATCTTCTGCAGATTGAACAATTAGTTGTCCAATTTCTTTGTGAAGTTTTCCCATTGTCATTGCCTCTGAGTAAGGAGGAAAAAAAAAAAAGCACACATTCACATAAAATGACCATTTCTGGGATATCTAGAAATGTATATGAATAACAAGCCAAAAGAAGGAGTGCTCTTCATGACTGCCATTTGAAATCTATCAGTAAAGGCAGTGACCTGATGTATCAGCAGCCATGCCAGCACAATTGTCTACCTCTAAAGCAGTCCTAAGCAAGACGACAAGCAACACAGAAGTTTTCCTTTCAAATAGTCCCCAATCTCCCAAGTATTTAGCACAACGTTTTTTGAAAGACTGATGTGGAATCTCTGCTTTCAGCAACCCTCAGCTGAATGTCCCTTCTATGTGACTGTCTAACATAGCTGTTTATTTCTCAGGTGGACATTGCTGGAAGACGAAGCATGTCTTTCCAAATTCCAAGTTTCACCAGTCTGCCAGGGTCTCAATAAAACTGAAAGACAGAAACTTAATATATTGGCTTTTCAGAACCAGGATGGAAGGATCAAGACTGCTTGACCTACAGCAAGGTTCATCTGTTACTATCAAATCTGAAATAAATGGCCACTAAATCCAAAACATAAAAAGCAACCAACCTTTTACTACAGGGGAAACAGTGATCTCGCTATCGGCCAAATTCACATACACATCGTAGAGGTCTGGTCTGCTGTTCACTTCAGAATCTGTAAACCCAGCAACGTAACCTGCAGAGCAGAGTTTTGCCAAGATTAAGATCCTCATAAAGAAAACCAAGATACTGTGGAAAATCACAGTCTTAAAGTCTGTTCCAATACTCACTGGATCCAAATACTCACTGGATCTCAATTTTATTTTGAGTTTCCTATTTTATCAAAGAATCAACATTTCCAAACATAGAAACATAGCACAAAGGTGTAAGCAGGTGTCCAGACTAAGGATTCTTTGCAGACTTGGAAGGTACCTTTCTTGACATCAGTCATTTGATGAGTGTGTCCAGCAGAATGATTCACTCTGATGAGCTTAAAAATCAGCTTCTAAAATTTCCTTGATCATGGGTGAACCCCTAACATACCATGTGATAACAAAAAGGTTATCAATTTGAAATTTCACCTCTCTCTTTCTCTACCTTGCTACTAAAATCATTTATTTGGAAATGAAAAACTACTTTATCTTTAAAAGAATCTCCACTCAGGAGCCCTTTGTCAGTGTCTAAGCCAGTGTTAGATTGGAACAGAGGAATAAAACCAGATTTGATTATTTATGGCATGCCAGGTGAGCAAAGTTAGAGCAGCTTTTCCTTTGTGGAAGATGTTTAGTGAGCTGAAACAAGGACTGTTGGTAATACAGTAGAAATATTGAAAATTAGTAATCTTCTTACTCATTATTCCATATAGAGAAGCCTCTTAATTGGCACAGTATGTGTCATGCCAACCTTTGCATAAACCAAGGGCCTCTTCCTGGATTGTGCATTAAGAGCTACACATACACAGCAGTGTGTCACACAGACCAAACTCCTATAGAGCTGGTAAAGTCCACCTGTGATCAGCAGCCAGAGACTTCACTGGCAGCAGTCAGAATAAAAATACAGAACTTGAGTTAGGAACTGAAAACAAACAATTTAAAAAATCCTAAAAATTAAGTTACTAGTTACATGTAGAATTTGGAAAGGAAGTAGCTGATCTAAAGTGAGTTGCTTCTGTGCAACAGTAAGACTTTCAATCCCTCTGAGTGCAACAGCAAAAAGTCTCACAGCTGCTTTGCATCTGCAATTAGGGGTGGACTGATGTGGATCCACCCAGAAACACGATCTTCTACATACTTGTTCACTTGATTTGCATTTTCTAAAGCAAATGATGTGGTTTAACTTTGAACAGTAGCATTGACAGCAAAATAACCATATTTTTCCTCAAAGAGCACTGGTACAAGACATTACAGAAATAAAAAATATAACCAGAATTTAATTTCAGTTTTGATTAATAGGTCATCTCTACCTGTGCAGGCTTTTAAGGCTTCCACTTCCTCCTCATTTAGATGTACATACGAATGGAGAATTGACCAGTCTTGTCGATGCCACACTAAAGCAGGCAAAGTCCTAGGGAAATGAGATCAGTACTTGACACACAGTAGATTTTACCCAGACTAATTAAAGTTTCACAGTATGAAATGCATGTCATAAGAAAGAACTAGTATGGCTAGGTCTCATTGGGCATGCCCATACAGGAACTACAGAGATTTCTACTATCAGTGCAGAGTTTATCACCCACTCCACAGTTAAATTTCTCCGAGTTGACACAACTATGGCTAAAGCCTTTGCAAGATTTCAATAAACAGGTTTAATAAAGATATTCTTTCCCTCAAATATGGGTATTTCTCTTAATGAAATTAAAGACTTGGACTTTTGGGGGTGGGTGAGGAGGTAGGGATTGACAAAGTACCTGGTAAACTCCTGGACAGCTTCTATTCTGGGATGATACACTACAATTCTCTTCTTTAACATCAGTGCTGTATATAAGATAACCGTTTCCATTCCAAACTGAGAGACTATATCTAGAGAAGAGAGGGAAAAATAATTTATAGAAGATACACATGCTGGTATTATCATTTGTTTTTTGAAGAAGCTTAACAGAAACAGCACAGATAATACTGTTGACACTATTTACTTGAAGTACAGGTGAAAAATGCATTATATTTTATATTGTACAGAAGAAATCAGCATAGAGACTGCTGGTATTAACCTTTGATGGAACCAGCAAGATAAGCCTTCCGAGCATCAAAGTCTTTGCTGAGGAAAGATCCATTTTCTTCACTCTGGCAGATCCCCTTTGTGAGGACTGCAATGTAACTCTCCATCATTTTAACTGGGTTTCCGTGCTTCAAGTAGATCCTGTGTGAAAAGGAAGAGTCTGATATTTTGATTGCAATCAGCACTAGCAGATACATGAAAAAACCCACAGTATCACAAAGAACAGTATTACTGGCAAGAATTCTTATTTTGGACGCTTGTCTGAGGTTTTAAACACTGAACCAGAAGTCTTTCAACATGCACACAAAACCATGTCAGTCTTCTATGATGAAAAACTACCTTGTATTTTATTTTGAGTTTCCTATTTTATCAAAGAATCGACATTTCCAAACATAGAAACATAGCACAAAGGTGTAAGCAGGTGTCCAGACTAAGGATTCTTTGCAGACTTGGAAGGTACCTGCTTTATGAAAGAGCAACTGCTACAGTAACTCCTGCTATTCCATGCAGACCACAGGACTAGTTTTTAATTCATTAGCTAAGTATCACTAGGCATTCTTCTGTACAACTTGTTAAATGATAAAAGAGAAATAGAAAGGTATGTCACTGATACTCATTTAAAACAAACCAGCAAAAGCCACGCACTTTCAGCTGCCTTCCAGCCAGCAGAGACACACCATGACCTATTTTACAGATCAAGGTGCTTCAGGAATAGTACTGAAGCTCTCAACTACCCATTTTCTGTATTAGCTATAGTACCAAGCTATATCACACGTGAAACTCATCTATCACATTTAGAGGAATCCATCCTAGATTTGAAAAGAAGTATTAGCTTATAAATCAGCATTAGTGTGTAACACAGCCAATCTAAATATTCCATTTATCAGTGAAAAAGAATAAACTCAGTTTTTCAACACCCTGCAAAACTGGTAAGCCTGACAGCATTCCCAAGTCTGTGATACAATAATCACACAATTGCATCCAATTAGGTGCAAAATCTCAGGGAATACTCTTGGTATCAAGATTTGGGATCCAACTGATTCAGGAACTGAAGGAAAAGCAAAGGAAGATGAGGAGGGAGAGCATAAGAATTGGGATGTGGAGGAAAGTGAGTAAATGGGACAAGGGAAGGAGATAGCAGCCTGGCTGGAACAAGGGTGAAGACAAAGCCACAGACTTGGAGAGGGACAGGGCACTCATTTTCCTAGAGGAAAAGCAAAAAAACCACCCTGGGTGCAGTGACTAGTTCAGAGGAGCTGCAGGAAAAGTCTGTAGCAGAGGAGGGATGCAAGTTCTCCAACATACACATAGTGACCTGAGACTACACATCACCAACCTCTTCACAAATGTTTATACTTTTTAAAAATATGAAGGAGAAAATTAGTGTGTGTAGGGTGGTGCTGGTGTGCCTGGAGAAGACATTAAAACCTGCTGGGCACCTGACATTCACTCAACACTTACTGCATGAACTCAAGATTAAGAAGCTCAAATCAGAGATTTATATAATCTGATTCAGTTTGTAGGACTGAGTTTCCAGCAGACAGACCAAATGCAAACACAACATAATTTAATCTTTTGCCTCTGCAAGAGCAAAACATGCACACAGCAGTACCTCAAAACAGCTTTTATACAGACCTACACAGTATCCTGGTGAAGGCTGCATATTTCTCTGGGTTGAAGTCTTTGGCCATCAGAACAATGGAGAAGTGGGTCACCTGGGCAAAACACACAGAAAAATACACAGCTTATTTAATGACCCCATATGAAAAGTCTTTTCCACATTATCAAACTTACTGCAGTACTCTGACAAAGTGTTTCAACTTAAAAAAAAAAAAACAAGAGCAGTAGCAACAAATCCAAGTTACTAACTGCAGAAAAGGACTGGGTAACGGATTCCTGAAGTGACTCATTTCCACTGAGTCAGATCTAGTACATACTATCTTTTGCTTAATCTACTCTGTA
Organism: Caprimulgus europaeus; assembly: GCA_907165065.1. Next base: position 6,967,642 of record OU015529.1, read on the forward strand.
AGAGTTGCTTTCCTTTAATGTCAGGAGATAAGTTTAAAAGAGAAAAGGACATTATTCTTCTCCACAGCAGGTAGGAAACTTCCAGAATTTGTTGCCAAAGGAGGCTGTGGAGGCTGACAGCATCAACATATTTAGAAAGAGACTGGAAAAAAATACACAGACAGCAAGCCCATAAACAGAAATACTCTAACTTCCTTAATTGAATGCCTGTGGGCTGGGACAGTATGAGACTGAACTATGACTAGGCTCATGTGTCCTCCTTAAACAGCATCTCCCACCACCACTGTCAGAGGCAGCACTGGGACACATTATTTTATACCTTTAAAGTTCATACGAGATGTAAGCAACATTTTGCTGAGGGCATGCAAAATTATCACATTAATCTTTCTACTTAACAATATAGCATGAAATATGAAAATTAAATAAACTTAACAGTTTAATGATCTTCATAACAGAGAAAGTATAGAAAATATGAGCATATTTGCAGTCTTCTATTTATCAATGCAGCAGAAAATAAAGTACCTGTATAACTCGACCCTTTGGAAAGAAAACCATCAAGTTCTATACAAACAAGATTTTGGAGACTATGAAAGACCCTTTGCAGAGCTTCTTCAAACAAACAAACAAACAAAAAAGCTGAACTTGAAATGCAAAGTAACTAGAAATAATGGCATGAAATAGCATTTCCATTGGGTAATGAGTACCTCAATCCCTCTGCAATTCCATCCAGTACATATATGTTGGTGAAAAATGGAATGCACGGACTGGTTAGACAGCTGGGTAAGACTGCATCTGAGAGCACACAAAACCTTGAATCCATTCCTTTCCTCCCAGCACAGAATGGGGAAACACTGCTAAAGCTCCCTGAGGAAACTGCAGAAGCCTTCCCTGTACTGAAAAACCAGCTGGCCAAGCCTTACCTTTTTCAAGGCTGGAGAATCTTGAACTTCCACAGTTGTGATGTAGAACCATGACCTTTTATACTGCCCAAATACAAATGTATGAAGCAATTTATTTTCATCTGTAAGGCAGCACTTTCGCAGCAACAGACTCCTCAGTTCGGCTGTTACAGATGGATAACACCAAACCCACAAAGCATCTCCGTTGGTGTCTTTTTCTATGGTGGAAAGATGTTCACTGTGAGAATGCCAAACAGCAGCAAGGAAGTAAATCGATGGGTTAATCAGGTTTGTTTCCTGGAATCAGATTAAAATTCCACTTTACCCTGACCCTAGACATCCAGTTCTGCCACTACGGTTTAAGCTGGAGTGCAGCACTTGTGCTACAGGTTTTATTTTTTAATTGTTAATAAATATCTACTCTTGACCTCCTTCATGAGGTCAAAACAGCACCAGGAGTTTGAACACACACCCAGATGAGCAGGTATTGACCAACAAGCACCCAGACCAGCATATTTATGATTTCCCCTGCTTTTCCCATTTCTGATTTCATAACAAAACCTCAGAACCCGTGAATTTAAGACACTTTTGGATGAGTTTAGCTTTGTAAGCGGCTTCATTCAGTAAGCGGGTACCCCCTGGCACAACTGCAGGCGCCCGGCCGGGACAGGCCCTGCGGCCGCAGTTCGGCGAGGCACCGCCAACGGGGAACCGCCAACCAGCCTCCCCCGCCGGCCCCGATCCCCGGCCCGGCCCTCCGCCCCCAGGGCCGGGAGGGCCCTTACCGATCAGCCCCACGGCCAGCAGCAGCTGCGACTCCGGCTCTGCCATCTTCCCACCCCGGCCCCGCCGCCTTCCGCCCGCCGCCGGCCCCGCCCCGGCCGGGCCCCGCCCGCCCGCCATTTACTCACCGCTCCCGCTACGACTGGGGGAGCTGCCAGCTGCTCCCCTCACGCCTCCTCTGGTACCTGCTAGCCTGTTTTCCAGCAGTAACTAGGAATTTATATATTTTTTTAAGAAGACTTTTGAAAAAAAACACTATTTTTTTAATTGCCTGCACTATCTCGCTTTGTAAGGCACAGGGCATGATTTAAGTAAAACGTTACACAAAAGGAGGTGGCCCGGTTGGCAACCACCTCCCGAAGCACAGCCAGAAGTTGTACCCCTTGATACCGAAAAAGCCGGTCGGGAGAAACTCCCTAAGAGTCGTTTGGGAGTTTTAGAAAGCAGACATTCTTTATTACAGTGCCAGAGGCACAGGGGATCGTTCCACCTATCGTGTGTACCAACTGTCTCTCTACAAAAGCTTTGTACTATCAGAACATGCGTATTCATTACTTTTCCGAGAAATCATAAGCATATTCATCACAGAATCTCAGAATGGTTGGGGTTGGAAGGGACCTCAGGAGATCATCCAGTCCAACCTCCCTGCCACAGCAGGTTCCCTACACCAGGTTGCACAGGGAAGTGTCCAGGTGGGTTTGAACATCTCCAGAGATGGAGACTCCACACCCTCTCTGGGCAGCCTGTCCCAGGGCTCTGGCACCCTCACAGGAAAGAAGTTTTTCCTTAAGTTTGTCTGGAAGTTCTGGTGTTCCAGTTTGTGCCCATTGCCCCTTGTCCTGTCACTGGGCACCACCGAAAAGAGCCCGGCCCATCCATTTGGCCCCCACACTTCAGATATTTATAGACATTGATCAGATCCCCTCTCAGGCTGCTCTTCTCCAGGCTGAACAGTCCCAGCTCTCTCAGCCTCTCCTCGTAAGGCAGATGCTCCAGGCCCCTCATCACCTCTGTGGCCCATTACATTTCTAGGAATTCCTTAATATATGTAAATGTCTCTTTTTGCATGTGTACTGGCCATCTTCAGGGGTCGTCTGGTGACCGTAGAAACTTTTGTCACTGTGCCCTTTAGCTGAACTTTCCTTCTGCACATGCTTAGTTCTTTTGGCCTGTTTCCAATACTTCTGGGTCCACAAAAAGTTTATTCTAGCATTACTACCTTATCTACCTTATTGCAAAGTTTCAACGCCTCAAGAATCCTTATACTCTGGTTTAGATTATAAACTTGACTAGGCCTAGCTAATGCATAACTCACTTTCAGTGTCACATTGTTTAAGCACAAGGCCATGTTCTTTCGGTATCACCCTGAACAAAGCCCAAAATATAGGTGTCCCCAGTGCTTCCACAGAGCAGCCATAAAGGTTGGTTTATGCCCGAAAGGCAGCCTGGGTCAGGTGAGGAATATTCATAAAGCTTAACCTATTCCCAAATAACTCCACACATCAACAGGTTTATTTCAGAATTAAAAAGATCTCATTTTCAAGTTTGGATGAACAATGGTACCTGGATACCACATATGGAAGCCACAGTGTGCAAACTCTGCTAACAGCACGGAGCAGCCACTGAGCAGGAAGAAGAAACAGGTTGGGAAGAAGAAACTTCCAAAATACCTGGGATAACGATGGGAGTATCAGAAGCTGCTGAAGAAAATGTGAAGTCCTGGGAGAGAGGCCAGGCTCTGAAGGATCAAGCCTGGCTAGGGAACACACTAAAGAGTAGTCTAGCATATGATTTTCATAAAGGTGTGGAGTTAAAGCACACCACATGTAAGATACTTGGTCACCGTGTAGAAAGAGACATGAAGAGTCAAACAGTAAAAGCTACTCCTGACACAAAATTGTCTGATTGATGACTTGTTTCAAGTCATTACGCACTTCATCATCACCCAACTTTTCCAGAATAAAAAGCTTTTGGGAACTTTAGAGAGATGGAAAGACATAGAGTGGGCTCCTGAATAGCAAATGCTGCTTTAAACCAGCAATAAATAGATGCTGCCCAGAGAAGGGTGCAAGGTCTCAGGGTGGGCGTTGGCTCCAGTGACACGGGCACAGGTGGCCTGTGGATGCCGGGAGGCTGCCAGCCAGGCCTGCGTGGCATCTCCAGAACTCACCTTACAGACTTTTAGATTAATTTTATGAAGACAAGAAAAGGTCTTGCTCAGCACTATAAATAGCTTAATGAAGACTCCACTGCATATATAACTGTGGTTTGAAAGAGAAACATCTAGGCTGCCAGAGACATTCGTAATGCAGGCTGTATTAAAATGTCGTTGCATAGATCAATAGTGTGGCCTGATGGAGAGCACTGTGTACAATACTGGTCACTGGATCTCAAAACCCAAGGACACAGAGATACTCCCAAGTGAAGAGAGCCTGAAAGAGCAAAGCTGCTTTTTTTTTTTTTTCTTTTTTTACTCTAGAAGGGAGGCTCATGCAATAGAGTGAAAAGGGACTGGCGTTACACAGCTACACTGATGGTGCTAAAGCTTCCATACCGTACCTGTGTCTTTTTCAGTCTCAGTTTTAACTATTTTTCTGTTTAGCAATAAAGGGTGACTACAAACCAACCTTAAAAAGTAAATTTTAAAATGTGCTGTATAATAGCTATGAAACTTTTTGGTAGCTATGCAAGATGGTTAGTGTGAGCAATATGAAAAAAGAAAACAACAAATAAGTATATAGAAAGAGACGTACCAAAATCTACCTACATGTTTTTGGACAACTGTACTTAGATATACTTAAGAAATCAGAGCAAGACAGCCAGGTCTGCAGGGGGTGACAGCTACAGTCACGGTGTCACCAGTGACCTAGGTGCAGAGGTGTGCATTTCTGCTGACAGGCTGAAAAGCACAGTGTGTTCAATGCCTTACGTGGAGACACACTGTTCTGCTGTTTACTCATCCAAAATATCCCATTAGTCACACATTCACTTGCTGCTGTTCTACCACTTTTGTTGCTGCTGTTATAGGACTTTTGGGTATAATTCACACATTTTTACACAGCTTCTATTGTCTCTCCATGTGCCAGAAGAAATTTTCACATTAGTAACTTTGAAAAAGACACACTGGCACTAGTAATTATCACATGTACTCTCACATGAATATTGCTATTAATATTGCTCTTCTGACTTAAGAGGAATGGCTGTGTTCCTCTCCAACAGTATCCTCATTTTTTTAAGATTAAGAGTGAAATCTGATGATGACTGTGCACACAAAAGCGAGGCCTTTCTGCAAGTTCTTCACTGCCCCATAGTTTCTGAACCGGCGGGACAGGTTGTGAAGAGCAAAGGCTCAGCACACACGCTGACTTCTTTGCTAAAATGTTTTCCATTTAATTATTTAGTTAATCGAAAAGCTTAAGGCTAAGTTAGCCATACGGCTCCGTGGAGCTCCACCGGCTGGCTCGCCGGTTTGGAGGGCTGCTGCCACCCGTGAGGGCCTGATCCGGCTCAGGGACTCTGCACCGGGGGTTGGCGGGGCTGCACCGGATGGGTGCAGGGATGCACCCATCCCGGCCAGCCCGCGGTGACCGGCCCTGCCTCTGCGGCAAACCTAACCGGGCCCCGCACTGTAACCCTCCGTCCCCGAGCCTCCGCCCCCGATGTCACCGGGGCACTAACGGCGGAAACCAGCCTCGCCGGTAGCCCCAAGCCCGGCTCTGGGCGGAGGGCTCACCGAGCGCCCCGGTGCTCGGGCCGTCACCCACTGGGCTCCGGGCAAAGCCACTGCGGGCGGCCGTTCCCCGCCGGGACCTCCCAGCGACGATGGGCGGCCCAGCCTCGGTAGTGCCGCGCTACCCTCACGATCGCTTCACGGCCCCGCCGCCCCACGAGAGGTTTCCGCTTCCGCCAACGTCAGCGCGCGCGGGCGCCCGTCCGCCCTCCCTTTCCGGCCTCGCAGGCTGCCTGGCTGGAGCACGGAGCCGCCGCCGCCGCCCTGTGAGGAGAGGCCGCCGCCGCCATCATGCCGGTGTACTTCCAGCGGCCCGAGAATGCCCTGAAGCGGGCGAACGGTCAGTGCGGGCCGCCCCCTCCCTTACCCCCCCACCGCCGGTTCGCCTCCCGGTCCCCCCCCACCCCGCCGGGCAGCGTGCGCCGCTGCTCTGTCCCCGGCCGCGCCGGGCCGGGCCCGCCCTGGAGCCCCTCTGCCGGCCCCTCGGTGCGGCGCGGCGCGGGGCCTCGGCCGGCGCTTCCCTGGCGCTGAGGAGGGGCCGCCTGGGAGCAGCGCGGCGCTGCTTTGCCGCCTGGAAATGGCCGAGGCCTGCCGGCGCCAGCCGCGCCGCATGGCGGAGGCGAGGCCCGGGCGGCCGCGGGGAGCGGGCCCGGCTCCGCCTCCCTCTCCCCGGCGGGGCCCCCGGCCGCCCGCGGGCGGAGGCGGTGGGCAGGCTCTGGGGGATGGGGGGGTCTCGGCGGCCGGGGACCCTGTTCTGCCCAGAGCAGCGGCGCCGCGGCCCAGCGCTCGGTAAAGCCGTCAGCGGGCCGGGGCTCTCCGCTGGCCGGGGGCTTGGTGTGAGGTGTCCAGCCCGGATCTCGCACCCGCTCCGGGGTGATTTCTGATCCCGGGCCTCCTTGTTCCATGTCGGCTTCGTATTTAGTAGTGCCGTCCTTCGTGTGACTCTGGTGGGAATGCAGATGATTAAAGTCCTTGTGTGTTACACAGCCTGGGCCATCACTTTGCCCCTGGAACAGAAACCCAGAAGGACTGTGCTGTAGCTCTCTCTCAACAACTGCCTCATATAGAGCTGGACTGGTTAGGTTTACCAGCTGCCTCCTTTCAGGCTAAATATATGGCTTTGACACTTCTTTTTTTATAGTATCCTATTTTAAGCACTTAGCGAGGCCATTTAGACCCTTCATTGTCACACAGGGCTGATTGCAGGATGACACTTAGAGACATCCAAAAATTACAGATGATGTACAGGTCTTGAAATGACAGCTGAAGAGGCTGGGTAGTCTGGGGACTATACATAATTCAAGTACTTGGCATTTTAACAATGAAATATTAAAGCACTGCATGTCCTCAAGATTTCTAATGTAGAATTCATTGTAAAAATAATTTCCACAAAGATAAAAAGATGACAGATAAATTGGTTTCAATCACCTTCCAAAGATGAAGCTGTATTTTAGCAATCCTTTTACTGGAAAAGATGCACAAAGCTTAGTATACAACCCTTCATTAAACTTCAGAATTCTTGGGTAGAGTAAGTTGCACTTACTTGGTGAGGAAGTCACATTGCTGGAATATTGACCTTAAACTATTCAAATCTGACATTTTATCGTTGCTTTCCTGGTATTGAAGTTTTAGATTCACATTTCTTGCACTGCTGCAAGTCTACTAAATTCTGCTGAACGGGAGGAGTAGAGTTGAACTGAAGGTTTGGAACTGAAGGGGGTGTTCTCTGGACAGTCTCTAGCAATCCTGAGTCTCGGTGGAGCGAGTGGAAAACATGACAGGCAATGCCAAGTCTTGCAATCTGCAGGGGCTCGGTCTCACCATGGCCAAGTGTGATAAAGGGTGCACAGTTGTACCTAAGGCAGATTGTAGGGTGCAGTTTAACTTTAATCTGATGTTTCACATTGGAACATTCGATGCAGTTTTCAGAGTTTCAGCATTTGTGTTTTATATGTAAGGCTTAAGTGAGCATTTAGGAGTGTTTTATGCTTCAGGTTCTCAGTGACCTCGACGTAGGTAGATGATGTTTGGAAATAAGAGCTGGAATGATTGTAAATATGTATGGATACTAAAGAAAGGCTGTCTTTCCTTATAAACAATAAATACAGGCCAAAGCCAACCCTTAGCTATTGTTAATACCTGGCATTGCTTTGTAGTCAAGGATACAATGCAATTTTAGGGAGTGTTTTTTTGTTGCAGATACTGTGTTTTCTCTCTGTTAGAGGTACTGGATAGCACATGACATCTCTGTCACCTTCTGCAGTGACAAACTTTTTCTCACATTGAAAACTTAGCATAATTCAGGTTTTGGGGTTAGCAGTAGATGAGTTGTCAATGTGTATCAGCTAGTTCTTGTTCTGGCAGAGCTTCAGTTGCTGTTTTGGACACCTTTTACCATTTTAAGTGGTATAACAGAAAAAATAGAAAAATGCAACTCTGGCAGCTATTCAGGGGCGAATGTTTTACATTTTGTCTGTTACAAATCTTTGTTCACATAACTTAGAGTTTCTACTTCATGGCATGGTGGCGAGTGCTGTATTCAACTTTTCATGTTCACTTTGTGAGTGCTTTTACTACAGTGTCTGTTAAATTAGCCTTAATTATTTGACTTACTCGTAAGAACTGGCTTGACCAGAGTTAATTAAAAGTTTCAAAGCAATATGAATTAACTTTGTGCTTTGTGTCCAGTTGGTTATCGACCACGGAGAGTTGTGGTTGGACTGGCCTGGCATTGTTGCAAGATTAAACTTGCCTTTCAAATTTATTTTCATAAGTTAAAAAGTGGAAAACTGAGCATTAATTCTCTCAAAAGCAGCACTGAGGTAGAGTAACAGTGTAAATTATGGGATGGAAGATAGCTTTATTAAAATTCCCTTCATGAGTAAAAAAAAGACTGCTGAATACTGCCACACTGTAACCTTAATTATCTTTAAATGTACCACTATGTTTTTTCTTAGAAAGGAACTTGCTCATCTTATGCGAGCTCATTATTTACATAAATTAGCCTCAAATACATGCTGTTGTGGTCCTCAAATTAAAACCAAACTACTGCTTTCAAAAGACATCTTTTATCCACGTTTAACTTTGATTCCAAGATTCCCAAATGTAGAAGCTCTGTCTGATGTCCGAGCACCCTGAGCAGACCCTTACTTTAATTGTTTCTGCCATTATTTCTTTAGGGATTTAGTGATTTCCAAAGTACCTCAACTCCACTGCTCATCCTTTACAAATACACACATTTCCTTTTAGCTGTACTTGACTTTATCTTTTAAACAAGTTTACTTCCCATTCTCAGTGTTCTTCCCTCTTGGCTTTCTGCAGTTCAGAGTATGTTTAGCATAGGGCCTGTGTGTATGCCGGTGTCTGGCTGTGCTGCTTTGGCATTTGCTGGTGGATGTTTTGCTGTAGTTTGTACTGAGCAGAACAGGTGATATATTATAGATGGGAGTTGCTGTGATGCTGAGAGATCCTGTTAGTAACAGCAGCTGGTTAGGGAATGAATTAATGGGTTGCTGGTTTTAAAAATGGCTTTTAAAAAGTCCCTTCAGTCGGGCTGTAGCAGCCTTTAATGTAACTGTTCTATAAACTGAGTCTCTACACTGCTCTTGAGTTTAAAAAAAATCCAAACAACTTTCAACTTTCCCTCCCTCCTTCCCTCCCTCCTTCCCTCCCTCCCTCCCTTGAGGATAGGACTGTTTTTTTAAGTCAGATTCTCTGGATGATGTGCATCTTGTTGAATACCATGGTAGTACAAGCCTCATGGCATGTATTTGTTGTCCTTGATGGCACTAGCTTTAAAACTGGATGTGTGTATTTTATGAATATGTATGAAGTGCCCAGTCATGCCGTGATGGATGGAGAGACATCTCTGGGATGCTGACATTTCCATGTTAATGGAGAGGTCTGTGTTCGTTTGCCAGTTAGGTCGTTGATAGACTGCCACTGCAGTTGCATCTGCCAACGTTTTTTATATGGCCAGTTAAATCAAACTGTCATTGAACTTGGTTACAGTTGATTCAATTCTAAGAGTTTACAGTCTTAAGCATAAAAACATGCATCTTCTGGTTTTCAAGTCTTGCTAATTTAACTTTACTTTCAGAGTTCCTTGAGGTTGGCAAAAAGCAGCCTGCCCTCGATGTTCTCTATGATGTTATGAAAAGTAAAAAACACCGAACATGGCAGAAAATCCACGAGCCAATTATGCTGAAGTACCTGGAACTCTGTGTGGATCTCCGCAAGAGTCATCTGGCAAAAGAAGGGTTGTACCAGTACAAGAACATCTGCCAGCAGGTATGGCTTTTGGGTTTTTGCTTTTTAATTTTTGTTATTTGTATCAAGCATGGTCTGTGTCAGCTGATACCATCTAAAAGTAACTGGTTGGTCTTGAGTTGGAATTAATCTGCCTTTTAGATGTTCCTGGGTTTGTAGCATTTGCATTTTAAATATTTGCTGCCTGTTGTGTGTGGAAACACCTTCCCATTTGCTGCCTTTGATGTAGGTGAACATCAAATCTTTGGAAGATGTTGTTCGAGCCTATTTAAAATTAGCTGAGGAAAAAACAGAAGCAGCTAAGGAAGAATCCCAGCAGATGGTACTGGACATAGAAGACTTAGATAACATTCAGACTCCAGAAAGGTAAGTGGCCTGTCTTTAAAACGTAGCAATTCACAGCAAAGTATCCCTATTTTCCTGAAGAATATTGGCAGTTCAGTGAGATATAAAAATGGTGGATTTGAAATGGAATACTGGTGGTGTTCTAGAGGTTCTAAAGGTAGGAAGAAAATAGGAATTTTGCATTGGAACAAAATCCTAAATCTGACTAAAGAAAGTAAGTAGTAAAGAATGGAAAACGTAGATACAATAGGAGCGGTTCTGGGAGTCAGGTCATTGCTTTCCAGGGTCTGCTCAGATCTGCAGCTGTAGTGATATTGGAGAGTTTATTATTGAAAGCTGCTCATTATCAGTTGATGTACAAATGCTATTAATTATATTAGAACAATTGATTTAGGGAATGCTCACCTTAACTCCAGTAGTACAGCTGTATATGTGGTGACATTTGTGGAAAATGGATGACAGGGTGGTGGTGAAGAAATGTTTTAAAGCATTCCAGCTGAGTTTGGAAGAGGCCATCTGCCCATATCCTTTAAAAAAATTAAGAAGTGTAGGGAATAAATTAAAATTTCTGTAAGTCAAACCAAGTAAAACTTGTAGAAGATATTAAAAAAAAGCTAACAAAAGGATCTTCAGCCATAAGTGGAGAATTCTAGGAAAAAAATGGTAAAATTCTGAGGAAGTGGGTTGACATTAGCCATCCTAGGCGTGGTCTGAAGATTACTTTGCTACTAATTTTTGTAAGACTATTGATTCTGGAATAAAAGAAAGAGGTAGATGTTTGGAGCATGAAAATTACCCTATCTGAGGCAAACCAAAAAGTCAGCTTTCTCTTCACATAGGGTGACAGTTTCTATCCTAGAGTTTTTAACATATCAGCAGCTATTTTGGGTACTAAAGCTCTGCAGATACCCATCTGAGCAGACAGTGTGTTTTCTTATCATCCATATGTAGGACTGAGCAGTGGTCTGAACCGTTGCTGTGTGTTGTTATCTTGATGGTAATAACATTCAGGTCTTCAGTATGAATTTTGAAGGAATGAAATAGTACATGGACTTAAAAATAAGATAAAATTCAGCATGGGCTTGCCAAAGCGTAGATCATATCTGATTATGTTAGAATTTTATTTGGTAATTTAATTTTTTAGATTCAAGAAATGCCAGAGATCTAACCTGGGGAAAAATAAAGCTGTTGATACCATGTCAGAAGGGATGTTTGCAGTTGAGTTGGAAAGGGACTAAAACATTACCCAATAAGAAACTGATGACATGTAATGATGAAAGGGGATACGAAGCAAGAGCGAAGTTAGTGGGAATTCTTTAAATTAAAATCTTGGCACAGAAACTAAAAAAATCAAAGTTGTATCTACTGATGATAGAACATTGGAAGAAATTATCAAAGTAGAGGACATTTTGTCTTGTGTAGGCGACTGTGAGGCGTAGAGTTATAGTAGTGAAATAATAACTCACAAAGACGTGGAGTAGAAGACTGTGGATTTACATGGTAACAGCAAAACTCTCTGGTAGAAATTGGGAACTGGTGGATGTAAAAAATGAAAAGGTTGTAGACCCACCTTCAGGAGCTGTTCCAGGACGTCAGTGGCATTCATGTTACTTCCAGTGCCTGAAAGAGCCTTTGGTACAGAGGAATCCCACACTGAAGATTGACTGACCACTCTTTTCCTTGTTGTCTTTTATATAACTGAGGACTAGAAAATGTCTTTCCAGTCACACTTCTTCATCTGAACAGCCACAGTTTCTTTAGTGTTTTTTAGGTCCTGTTTTCTAGACTTTTTATGCTTTTTTGCTGGAATCACTGCTTGATCTGTTGGAGAAGGCACCAGCAAAATGTCACCTTTAATATTGTATGTAGTACCAGCACGCAAGGAAGTAAATTAGAACTGGAAACAGTGTAGTAGAACAGAGTTACAAAAGTTGAGAATATATATTAGAAGCATAATTCAAAAAGGATTTTATAAATGAAAGTGTAGGGAAAATTATTCTTTTTATGTTTGTCATGCTGGGCAGACTGTTTAGCAGAAAAGGGTCATGTGGGCCATAGTACTGAATTTTTGTCCCGGGAATCCTCTCCAATCTTGTATCCCTCTCTGAATGAGGGAGTGCACTAAATGCAAGATTACCATGTCTCACTTCTGACATCTTTAAGCATCTTTTTAATGTCAGAATTTTGAAAGGATTTGATACTTTATAATTGTTCTGGTTTTCCATGTCTGCAGATCATAAGGCACACAGTGTTTCTGTGTCTTACATCAACAAGTAGTGAGCTCTCTCTGGCAGCATTGCTGGTGACTAAAAAGGAAGTTTTAAGAAGTGAGAAAGTATCTGAGTAGACAGTGATATTTGAATCTAACAGGTACAGAGTGCAGCTCCCTGGTAGAAGAGAGAAGGTGAAAATCCTGGAATTAGTTTCCTTTGGCTTACTCATGTGAAGGACATACGAGTTCTCTTGCCTCTGGAGCTTGTACAAGTCAGTCATATATGCAGGGACCAAAGTTTGAAACAGCAAGAAAAGTTATTTACATCATTTAAAGGAAAAGGGAGAAGTCTGAGGGACCAATTTGAAAATAAACAATAGACTGTTGAGCAGCAATTGTCTGTTCAGATTTGTCCAGTCTCATCTTAGATCTGGATAAGAAAAAGTGGTGAGGACTGTGGGGAATAAACCACTTCTTTTGTTTCCTAACCCATCCCCACCCCTGCCCCAACTGTAGTGTTCTTTTGAGTGCTGTAAGTGGAGAAGACACTCAGGATCGTACCGACCGCCTGCTTTTGACACCCTGGGTTAAATTTCTGTGGGAATCCTACAGACAATGTTTGGATCTCCTCCGAAATAACTCTCGAGTGGAACGCCTGTACCATGACATTGCACAGCAAGGTGAGTTGGAAAGATGGAAACTTAAAGTATCATAAGATCTAGGACTTCTCTATTGCATCCTGTAAAACTGGAAAATTAAAGGTTGTTTCTATTTGCATATTGCTTCAGAGTTGGGAATACGTTAATCTCTTAAGCATATGTATGTATACACATATTATTCTTAAAATTACGGAGGTTTCTGGACACTGATCTTTTCTTGTAACAGAACCTGCAAGGAAAAAGTGTTTGGTTTTTTTTTCCTGGACATACAGAGAATATGATTATTACTGGGGCTGCATCTTTATTTTTTTCCTAATTTACTGATCAGTATTAGTTGTGTTTTCACTTTGTCCCCAAGAATGGCAGATGTCTTCCATTAACATACTCTGCTTCAAAAACTAGTGTACACAAAAGGGTGTCCTCTGAAATATGATGTGCTGTCAGTTTTGACACAGATGTAACTTAGCAAAATATGTGGAAGGTAATAGGAAGAAGTCTAGTCTGATTGTTTCTGGCATTATTCTGCAAAAATTGAATTTATTAGAATGAATACTTAAATGTTAATCTTTTCTAAGAGTGAGAGATGAGCAGAAAAAATGTTTTCCTTTGTATGTGTAACTTAGGTCTCTGTATTTTTGAAAAATAGATTTTTAACTCTGGATTGAAATTGTGCAAGTACATTAAGAAACGTGACCACCAGATGAGTTCTAGGTACTTTATTTAGTGTATTTAAGTCTTTGTGATAAGGGTCAAGACTTCATTTTGTGCCTGCTTCTGGTAGAGATACTTTAGAATTTTCAGAGTGACAGTAGCAAAGCACAAGCAGATTTTTGAGAGGAACTACAGGATCAAAGATAATTTTTTTCTGTATCATTTACAGTCATTTGAAAGCTCCATTTAACTTTACCATATTTAGGTGATTTGAGCATTTTTACCCACATTTTACAAAGCCAAAACCTGAATTCATGCCATTCATAGGATTTTATTTGAGCTTAGTTCAAAATAAAAGCTAGAATCACTGCTTAAATGAGAACATCTTTAAAAGAGACATAGATTTGCTCCTTAAGCTTAATTATGCAGAAGTATCTTCATTATTTTGGAGGTCAAGGTGGACGTGCTCTGCATCGTCACTCATTATGTGTGACAGGTCGCATCTTGTTTGATATGTAAATGAAGATTCTTTAAACATAGGACATACTTGAATCCCATTTAGAACTGCAGTGAAGTCACCATTAGTGAGCATTCTGAATGTATATTGTCCATTTTTGCAGCTTTTAAGTTCTGCCTGCAGTACACCCGTAAAGCCGAGTTCCGCAAACTCTGTGATAACCTGCGAATGCATCTGGGGCAGATCCAGCGTCACCATAACCAAAGCACCGCAATCAACCTCAACAACCCTGAGAGTCAGTCCATGCACTTGGAGACCAGGCTGGTGCAGCTGGACAGTGCTATTAGCATGGAGCTGTGGCAGGTATGCAGCAGGGCTCCTGTCCTTCACACTGCAGCCTTGCCAGAATCTGTTCCACACAGATCATGTTTCATGGTACATGCTCCAAGGTGAAGACAGGATAAGAGCTAAAGAACAAAGTTTTAATGTTGAGAATGTGATACTACATGAATTGAATACTTCATCTGATGTTCCTGCATAGCATTTCAAACCAAGCTTCTGCTGGTAGTAGAAAATGGTCAAGTAGCTGAATTCACTTTGAGTGATGAAAGTGAGAAGTTGCTGATGACACCTTCACCCCTTCCCTCCTGTGTTCTCATGAACTAGATCACTGGGAAGTGGTTGGTAAATGTTAAAGCCTGCTATTAGGCTGGGGCCCCAGCTTCACTGGTGGAATTCTGTCGGTGTTTAGCCAGTGATGGCCCTTTCAAAGCAGATTTTTCAAAGAGGTGCTTTGCTTTTCCAGGCTTTCTAATATAGAATTCCTTAAAAAGCCAAGGTTGTAATTTTTTGCTTTTGCGAATTTGGAGAATGTTCTCTGTTTTGTTGTGTTGTTTTTTTTGGGGGGGGGAGACGGGTTTTATTTTTAGTAAGTAATTACATGTCAGGCATATCTCAGAATCACAGAATTGCCTCGATTGGGAAATACCTCTACTATCAAGGTTAATCATTAACCTCACATTGACAAGTCCCCTACTAACCCATGTCCCTCAGCACTGTGTCTACATGATTCTTCCATCCCTCCAGGGATGGGGACTCCACCACTGCCCTGGGCAACCCCTTCCAATGCCCCAGAACCCTTTCAGGAAAGAAATTCTTCCTCACATCCAGTCTCAACTGCCCTGGGCACAACTTGAGGCCATTTCCTATTGTCCTGTCACTTGTTTCTTGGTTGAACAGACCCACCCCCACCTCTCTGCACCCTCCTTTCAGGTAGTTGTAGAGAGTGAGGTCTCCCCTCAGCCTCCTTTTCTCCAGGATTTCCAAGATTATATGTATTTTTAGGGAAATTATATACATTTTTGATCACAAAAATAATTTTAATGAAAAATCGTAAAACCAGTAAATAGTAGAATTGGTGTAATAGTAAAATATTGTAGTTTTTGTTATTCTGTACATGTTTGTTTTTTCCCCTCCCTTGGTTTGTAGCTTGAAAATCTGAAATAAACCAGTTTTCAGAAAATTATGTGAAGTAATCACTAACTGCTTAACTCTAAGCAGATAGTTGATGGATTTGCAGTATGTCCAAATAATATCTTTATTAGGAAAGGCGTATTTCATTTCATGTAGCTGGTGAAACTGAAGATCACTGCTTTCAGTGCTATTAAATACTTTAGTCTGACAACCTGTAGTGAATGTATATTTTTCCCTTTTTTGGGTGTTGCAAAAAACGTCCTAAAAGTAGTGTATTTGTTTGGGTTTGTGTTTTGGTGTTTTTTTAGGAAGCTTTCAAAGCAGTGGAGGATATTCATGGGCTATTTGCACTGTCTAAGAAACCACCCAAACCACAACTGATGGCAAATTATTATCACAAAGTTTCAACTGTCTTCTGGAAATCGGGAAACGCTCTTTTTCATGCGTCCACGCTTCACCGACTGTATCACTTATCACGAGAAATGCGAAAGAATCTCACACAGGAGGAGATGCAGAGGTGGGGAAAGATGTTTAATGTGATCTTAGATTCTATTTGTAACCCCATAGGTTCAAAATTTAACTAAATTGTACCCCAAAAGAAGCAGATGAGATGTATGGCTATGAGCAGCTCTGCTTAAAGTGGACAAAATTGCCTTGAAATCAAGAGCAAGAAGGATATTTTACAAAGCTACAGTGTAAATCATATAAACATCAGGATCACCTTAATTAAGCTTCTTTCTCTGTTGCTGATTGGGAAGTTAAAGAAGTTAATAAGTATCTGTGTTTTGCTTCCTCCTTCTCAGTGGTGGTATTTACTTCACAAGATTTCATGGTAACTAGTATAAACTTTTCTTTAATACTGAAAAGTGTGTATAGCCGAATGACCTTCGATTTTTTTGGTGACAAGTATGATACTGGCAAGGCTTTTGAGGCACACAGAATCATTGACTGTGTTAACCTCTGGAGATCAACGTACAGGCCTTTATAGAATCAAAATCTGGTGGGAATAAATAACTATGGAAATTCTTATTTTCCTTTTCATCTAGATACTAAGGTCGATATTTAAATATTTAATGTCATTTGCATAGTTACATCAAAAGGTACATCTGGCTCGCACAGTGAATTTTAAAAATCAATGCAATCAAAATGACTGGATTTTCAGCTGAAATAAGTTTTAAAAGGTGCTGCTTTCTGCTATTTTCATTATTGCATTTTGATATTTGCAGAGGTGGCTTAAATGTCTTTGTCACTTCGATGTATATATACGTATGTATATACACGCATATGTAAGTAATGAAAAGATGTCAAAATCTTTGCCCTGGTTACTGAAAACACTGCATTCTGTACTCTTACTGCACAGTTGGCATCTTTTCTTTAATTGCTGGTATTTTTACACAGTTTTCCATCATGAATGCTCCTCATTCCTACTCTTGAATTGGCACGTAGATGAAAAGGAATGAATTAGTGTTCTCCTGCAGTTCATCCTTTGCGGTTATACTTTGCCAACAGGATGTCTACTCGCGTCCTTTTGGCCACTCTGTCGATTCCTATCACTCCTGAGAGAACTGACATCGCTCGTCTTCTGGATATGGATGGCATCATTGTTGAGAAGCAGCGACGTCTGGCCACCCTGTTGGGTCTTCAGGCCCCACCGACACGTTGCAGTCTCATTAATGATATGGTAGGTACTGGTGTTCCAATGAGCAGCTTTTAAACATTGAGTCTTCTTTTTGGACTGTTTCCCTTCTTAGAGCACTGTGCTTAGTTATGGGACAGCAGTTTAAAAGTTAAAACAGCTTTGTGGTTAATTGTATGACTTATGGTGTAGTGTTAATGTTTCACATTCACCAGAAGGACTGTTTAGAAATGGTGGCAGTAATGGGAGGCCTGAATACTTGAGTGCACTGGAGGTTCAACATTGTCCTTTATGTCACCCAAATAACAAGTGTCATTTTGAAACTGAGGGGTCTGAAAAGGGTTGTGAGCTAGAATTATTTTTTTTTCCCTACTCCAAGATGTATAATTAGCTGAACCAAGTGCTTATTTTTCTGTTTTAAATGTATTTTGGATAAGCACAGGTCAGATATCAAATAGCGAACTGTAAGGACCTAAGTGATTCTGAAAACTTCCTTGCATTTAGTTTGAAGAGAGGCTAGATTTATGTATCTTCAGACTTTCCCAGATATTCATAAACAAATTCAACATTCAAACATAGGTATTTTTAGAGGAAGTTTGAATTTCTTGCAGTCATTTGCATGTATGCCTAAAACAAGCTTCATTTTACAATTTGTGTTCATTTTTCTTCTGGTATCTCTCCAGTTTGTCTTAAAACCACAATTTAAAACTTTGAAAGTTTACTCACAAACTGAGATATGTGGTTTTAGTTTGGTTGTTAGCCTACATCTGTGTAGTAGGGCTTGTGTCTTAGAAATGGCTAATAAGTTGAGGGTGGTACTCTAGCCTTGTTTGTATGGTTTTGTCTACTTTTTCCATTTCTGAATGCAAACAGTTAAGTGGTGTAGTGTAGAGTTACTGTCACTGCAATTAAAAATGGTGTAATAAAAATTAAGTAATATTCTGTATTAAAAGATACATGTGGTGCCTATTTAACTTCTTGAATATAAAATTCTTAACTATTAACAAATAGTTATATTTTATCTTTGGGGTTTTTTTTTGTTGATTGTAGGTGAGGTTCAACGTAGTGCAATATGTTGTTCCAGAAGTGAAAGAGCTTTACAATTGGCTTGAAGTAGACTTTCACCCACTCAAGTTATGTAGCCGTGTCAGCAAGGTAAGTTTTGTAGCTCTGTGTGTGTAGTAATTGGTCCTGACTAATGGTCTGTTATTTGAATATGGATTTGTGGTAATTATGAACTAAGTTCTTCTGTTGCCAGAATTTTCAGTGGTAGGCTTTATTTACTTAAATTCTGTTGCAATGACATGTGTGTAACATCTGATATATGTAGTACACCAGATTATTGATATAGAATGAAAATTCATCCAGGTCTCTAGGGGGCTATTCACTGGACCCTGTGAAGGTGAAGAGTTTTGGGAACGTATCAGAAGGTCTTGGTGGTGGAGATGATACTGAGTTACATCTTTAAAAAAGATGCAGAAATGAGAAAACTGTCTGTGTGCATGCAAGTGGGTTGTGTGGGAAGTGGAAAAATACACCAATGACTGTTCTTACAATTAAAATGTAAATTATTGGGAGGTAAAATAATGTGAGAGCCTGTTGATAAGGTTGATGTAAATTGTGCAATTGATGAAGCACATCATGTTCTTTTTCTTTGATAGTGGGAACAAAGATATTTGAGGTGCTAAAAAGAACTTGAAGGTAAATTAGCAGTGTGGTAAATGTTGCCAGTACTGTCAGTCGCCTTCAGACAAAAAAATGTTAGCTGTCCATTATAAATAAAAGTATGAAAAGATACACTTCAGGAGAACAGTGTAGTGTCTGGACAGAAGTGCTGTTGTTTCATGAGCTGTGAAACAGAAGTGTTTAAGAACCGTTCTTCATACTTTAATGTTGAAGTTTTTAAGGGTTGGTGCAGATAGAGTAACTTTTCAGAATTTTGATAGGTTCTGAACTGGGTGAAAGACCAAGCTGAAAAGGAACCTGAACTGCAGCTGTATGTTCCTCACCTGCAAAACAATACCATTCTTCGCCTTCTGCAGCAGGTATGAATGAAAGATTATGTTCATAAGCATACATAAGTTAGAAAATGCTTTGGAAGAATGTTAAGTTGGAAACTTCCATGCTGAAATAATTTTTCCCATCAAGTAGAAGACCGTTATGATTTTGAAACACTTTTTTCCAGCATATAACCTATATCTTCAGGTTTGTACATCATTTAGGTACAGCCACAGTAGCTGTACTTAATAGTGGCTGCATGCAGTGCCATAATCTCTTGCCTAGGTTTTCTTCATTACAAATCTCTGTCTTATTTAAGATAATTCCTTGCTTCTTAAAACTTTTTCTGGAGTAAGACTGGGTGGGATGTTTTGGTTTTTTGTGTTAAGGTGCACATTTCATTGACCTGCTTTCATTACAAGTGACGAGCAGTGCTATTTCTGGTGTGCTAAAGAAATAGTTGAAGGCTAATTAGCAGCATAGCTGTATGTAGTTACTGCTGCCAGTCTCCTTCATACAAAGAAGCCATTCAGGAATGACATTTAATCTCAGTTTAAGTCTGAATACAGTACAGAAATAAAATCCTGAAAGAGTGTTTGCAGTTGTATTAATACATATACATTCATTTATTGACTGTTTAGTAATTTAATTTTAGAGCCTGTACAACTTTTATTTCTGATCTCTTTAATAAGGAAAAATACCTAATGCTTCTGTTCACATGCAGGTGGCTCAGATTTATCAAAGCATTGAATTTTCTCGCCTGACTAGCCTGGTTCCTTTTGTGGATGCTTTCCAACTGGAACGTTGTATTGTTGATGCAGCCAGACATTGTGACTTACAAGTAAGTGCTGTAAAAAGACTTCTGTGAAGTGATGTATGGATTCATGTGTATTCTGTGGGATGAAAACAAACTTGTTGATTTAATAACCCTTAATGTAAGTCCAGTAGAACTAAAAGTTGAAATAAAATTTACTGAAACTTGCCCTGTGAGGCCCAGTCATTTAGTCCAGTGTATCCTGAAGCAAGTCTAACAAACAGGGATGTGAATTTCTGACTGCACTGAATTAGTTGTGCAAGGCTGAAGAGCTGGCAGTGGCTGGTGTTGGGTTTTGTCTAACGAAGTGACTGAAGTAAAACACCAATGTCTGAAGTGTGCAGTGATGTCTGAGATAATTCCAGTTGCTGTTGAAGATGGCATTGTTGGTAAAGTTGTCTGTATTGAATGAATGACTGACAGCCTGTGATGAAATGTTTAAGCTGGTGATAAGACACAAGTAGTTTTTAGTTGTGATTGCTTGGTAATTATCCATTTAGGTTTTTAGATAACTTGAGCTGAGTTGATTCATTCAGGTTAACGCACAACTTTAGCTTATAGTTTAAATGTGTTGAAATTGTCTGCATTAAAGTCAGGCTTCTTGTTCACTTATTTCTAACAAAGAGGAAGAGGCAAGAATGATATGTCTTGCAGTGTTCATTTCATAGAATCATTAAATGTTCAACCTCTTCCAGTGATTTCTTTATTATTATTATTATTTTTAATAAACCATGAAAATTAAACAAACTTTTATTCACAGTGCTTTTTTTTCTTCTACTAATTTGGCATTTCTCATAGTATGGTATAGCTAAAACTTTTTTTAGAAAGTAATTTCTGCTTAGAGCTTCTGTTGACTCATATTGGTCATAGGCAGAGCAACAGAGAAATTATTTAAAAGTAAGAGATAATACAAACCTTTTCTGTATTTTTTTTTTTTGCAAAGGTTCGTCTTGATCACACCACCCGGACACTGAGCTTTGGCTCGGATTTGAATTACAGTACTAGAGAAGATGCTCCACTAGGCCCTCAGCTGCAAAGCATGCCTTCTGAGCAGATCAGAAATCAATTGACTGCCATGTCCTCCGCTCTGGCGAAGGCTCTTGCAGTCATTAAGCCTCCTCACTTACTGGTGAGTCATTTGAAGTCTTCTGAAAATGTTGATAAATCCTGACATTCCCCCAAGTGCGTTGTGTGATGTTTATCTGTTGCCCTTCTGCAGCTTTTTGTTATTTTATGGTTGTCTGATCAACATATTATCAGTTCTTATTTTCAGAAGTGTGCTGCTCTGTTTTTAAGAGCTTTGTGGTAACAATCTCTGATATAATTTGGTAGTAATGATGGGCTGTGTTTATGTACTTGTAGATTAAGTAGAAACATAAACTACTAACGCTTTGTGTTGACTCTTACATTTTAATGAATGTGTTTTCTCAGATTAGATGTGCCTTTTTATTTCATTTTTTTTCAGCCTGGTGATAGTCAGCTCTTTGTCCTCGTGAAGAAGAACCAATCATTCTTAAATGCACTCAACTAGTTAGTGTTTGTTTGTAACTGAAATAATGTCAAAAAGTACACAAGAGGCCTGAGCTTTAATTGCCAGCCTGGCATTTATCAGATTTAAGATAGATCAAATAATAACTTGCCCACAGATGAGCCTGCAGAGTTGGGATTTGTGTAGTTTCGCATGCGTTTTTGAAAATCCAAGAGCCTGCTTTCTTTATTCTTCCTGGAGAAACCACTGTTGTGAAGAACCTGGAATGTAACTTCATAGTGGAATCTAAAAACATGAACAAAAGATCCCACAACTCAAGAACTGACCTGTCCTTGTCACTCCCTGTTCTTCTCACTGGGGCTGTTGGCTTCAAGGTCGAACTCACCGATGAGCTCACATTTCAGGTTCTCCAGAGCCCTTTGGAGCAAGGTGTAAATCACTCTCGGATTTCCAGCATGCTTTGGTTGTGGCAAGTTAAACCTTCACTTCTCTTGAAAGAGCAGTGGTAATTTTTGTTTTGCTTTATGTTTATGAAAGAAAGATTTCATAGCAAACATATCAAATGATTTTTGCTTATGGAAAAAGCTGATAGCAAGGTGTCTGTATTAAACTCTGTAACTGGGTTGAAATATTAAGTAAAATTCTTAAAATACAAACACACAAAGGACTGTATGGTAGACACCTAATGGTAGCTTATTTATGTTAGCTTGAACACACATTAGCTCTTTTATAATGTTTAAGATCAAAATATTTCCATGTAGGTTTTACCCTAAGAGGGTTTTATTATGGGTTGATATGCGACAAATGGATTGTTGGTTTGAAGGAAAAAACTGTGCTTTATTTGTACATTCATAGATAGAAATGACAGGTAGTTTTATACCCCACATAGTATATAATTAGCTGAATAAGACATAAATGCTAGTAATTATGCCTGTAAAATTAGGATACAGTGTCAAGGTTAATATTGATCTGTGCGGTTAGAGAAGCTATAGGACAAGTTGATATCCTTTTTCCCTTCACTATTCAAATTGAAGCTTTTTAACTTTTTTGAAGTGCTTAAAAATTCTTTTGTTTCTGTCAAATTTGTTATAATCTACAAATTTGTTAAATTAATCTAAAGCTTTTAATTTTTTTGTTTCTGGCACCTCCAAATATTTTTAACTGCTTGCAGGTCTGCAACAAAGTGTGGATGTTCCAGTGTTTTTGTTGAATGCCCTAGAAGTGACAGATTACTAAAAATACCTCTGAGCTAGCTCACATTTCAGGAGCAGCATGACTGAGGGAGTGTAGTGATATTGCTGCAGTGTTTTGCTGCTTGCTGGACTGATTAAAATGGGCAGCTCCTTGAGCTGGCACAATTACACCTCTTTGTGTGTCCAGCATGAACCTCTGCAAAAAACTGTATGAGTACTCTGGAGGAGAATGGTGTGAGAGTGAGAAAACCACTTAAAGAATAGTCTATATGCTAGTCTAGAAGTCTAGGGCTTTTTATAATTTAATTAAATGGTTTTATACGCAATGTTTATAGCTAAATTGTTGACTCCTCAGTTTTTTATCATCTCACAGATAGTGTTTTATGTCAGTTAGGATGTTTTTCTCTTATGTTAGTGTGTTTGGAAACAGCCAAAACTTTACAAACAAGGGAGCTGTGGTGAAATACAGTACGTGTGCTGCTATACTTGCTAACACATGCAGGGACAAACAAGATGGACCCTGCCACCTCCCTTTCAGTTAGTCTTAAATATAAGTAACATAAGAGTGTGCAGTATTTGGGGACAGAAAAAAGTGTTAAACTCCCATACTTAGGGTGTGTTGCAGAGTATTGTCTTTTGCAGACAGCCTTATCCATGTGCACATGGTTCTAGTCGGTTGATTCTACCTTGTTATGCCACTTGGATTGAGTGGTTAGATTTGCCATTGCAGTTGTAGTTGGGTTTTCTTTGAGAAGCATTTGCTATGCTTTCTGCCTTTTTAAAGAGATGCTATATACATCATTATCTTATTCTTAATTTAAATCCAGCAAGAGAAGGAAGAACAACATCAACTGGCGGTCACTGCCTTCTTAAAGAATTCGAGGAAGGAGCATCAGCGTATTCTCGCACGCCGTCAGACTATAGAGGAAAGGAAGGAGCGCCTGGAAAGTTTAAACATCCAGCGTGAGAAAGAAGAACTGGAGCAGCGTGAAGCAGAGCTGCAGAAAGTCCGGAAGGCTGAAGAGGAGAGACTGCGCCAGGAGGCAAAGGAAAGGGAGAAGGAGCGTATCCTGCAAGAGCATGAGCAGATCAAGAAGAAGACTGTTCGTGAGCGCTTGGAGCAGATTAAGAAGACTGAACTGGGAGCCAAAGCATTTAAAGATATTGATATTGAGGTAGGTAACTTCTTACTGAAGTTTTGAGTTACTTTTTTTTAATGCTTTTGGTGTTACATTGTTAGGCTGCCTGAATGTCATGTTCTTTACTAGTTTTATACTGTAACTGGTCTAATAAATAGTCTCTCTCAAAAATGCGACAGTTTGACACTTCAGTATTTAATTTGCTCAACAGTGCAAGTAAACCTTAGTACTGAATTTGGATGGGACCTTTCTTTACCTGGAGGAATCAAGTCCAGCTGTTTTTTTCCCCTTGTTAAGCAATATCTGAAATACAGAATAAACATCCAGATTCCATTCTGTAGTACCTGGACTGTGTCTCAATAAAAGTCAGAGGTTTAGAAAGCTTGAAAAAAAACCTTTTCAAGGTTTAGAAAGCTTGAAAAATAAAATACAAGTTATCCAGAAGAGAGGAAAAGAAACTGAGAATGTTTCTAAAGCAAATTAGTTTAAAAGTTAAGGGGAAAACTGCAGAAAAGCTTAACTAAAGAAAGAAACAAACCATATTTTTAACAGAGAAAATGGTTATTTTATTTTTATTGATAACTGTACTTGGTTGTAGGATCTTGAAGAATTAGATCCTGACTTCATTATGGCTAAACAAGTTGAACAGCTGGAAAAAGAAAAGAAGGAACTTCAGGAACGTCTGAAGAATCAGGAGAAAAAGGTACAAAGCAGGAAGAGTATAAAACCATGTCTGTACAGTGCTTTAGTTGGTGTTTGTGAACTCCTGTATTGAGATATATACATATATATATATATATAAAATATGGGTGTTGAAAATTTTATTGTATGAAACTGAAAAAAGGTAAATGTGTTACAAACCAGCTGAATTTATACTATCATTGCACAGATCTGTTCTAATTAATGGAGTTGATTTGGAAAAGCACCCTTAAGCTATATATAAACTGAATCTTAGTTTGAAAACTTGTAATTGGAAAATGTTCAGAGAAGATTAAATGTTCAGAAAAGGTG
The DNA here is from genome assembly GCA_907165065.1 of Caprimulgus europaeus. The sequence continues at coordinate 6,992,400 of OU015529.1, forward strand.
AGGCCATTACAGAGAAGCTAAATTAATTAATTGTATTAGTCCTTCTAGATGGCAGAATAGGATCTGCCTGAAACTTGGGTGGCCATGAAAGTGTGAGGAACATGTTGTCATAGTAAATAGAAATACATAACCTGGGCAAGGTGAAACTCACCCAGGACTTCCAACTGTGTTAAAGAATGAAACACAGGTTATATGGTGACAGTTGGTAATTGAGTTCACTTAAAAGTGGCTTGATACTAGAAACTGGCAAGTTAATTAAAAAGGTGCCAGTGAGGATTTTTTATGCTCATTCTGAGCAAAGCAGCAGAAAAATAAACAGTAAAATTAGTAGTCACCTGGGTAAATATAGTCTACCCAGAAAGGTCAGCGTAGCTTCTGTAAAAGAATTGTAAGCCAGGGCTTCCTCTTGGAGTTCTCTGAAGCTGTCAAAGCAAACGTAAGAGTGAGGGTGGTCTAGTTGGTGTAACTAAGTTGGATTTTCCAAAAAGCTTTTCACAAAGTTCTTCACCAAAGAAAACTTAGCAGCTCTGGGGTAAAAGGAGGAGTCTGTGAATAGAGTTCAGTTTACATAGTTATGGAGTACCTTGTGTAGAGGAAGCAGTCTTTAGCTCTACATGTTAAATGCTGAGCACCAAACTTAACATTCCTAGTCAGCAGTGAGAACTTGGTGGTGCTCTGCATCTTGAGCACTGTGTGCAATTCTGGTCTCTTGATCTCCAAAAGGATGTGATTGAACTGGAAGTTTGAGAGGAGGCCAGTGAGAATTATCAATGATGTGGGTTGGCTTCTGTGTCAGAAATATCTGTGTAAATTAGTACCCCTATGGCTAAAAGACTTCTGGAGAGAGAATGTGGTTGAATCTGAAGAGTGTGCCTGTTGTAACAGCTGACAGCGGGGAGCAGTTGTTCTTGCACTGACTGCAGGTGAACTAGGAAGCATCAAACGAAACTTTAGGAGCCACATTCTGAACTGTTTGTAGGTAGAAGGTGGATTTTCCTGCCGAGAGCCATAGACACACAGGAGTTCTTTCCAAAGTACGTTGTTGTAGATGAAAAGCTTTTTTGAGTTCAAAAGGACAAGAGGAGAAATCCTCCCATCCCTACTAAATACAAAAAAAAGCTTCAACTCAGGAAATGCTGGGAGCTGAAAATTGATGATGCTGAGAGAGCATTGTGTGTAAGCCTGCCTACACTTGTGTCCTTGCCTAGGAGTGGAGTTAGTTGCCAGTGGTAGAGGCAGGTTCTTGGTGAACTGGACCTTTGATGTAGTCCAACATGGTCGTACTTACATAACAATAATATGTCTGATATACTGGAGAAGTCTCCAGATATTGGGGTTTTCTTTGGTGGGTGCTGAAGAGTGAGTCTTCCAGATTTGGTCTCTGCATTATGACATCCTAAAGGTGTGTTGTTTGTCTTTAGATTGACTATTTTGAAAGAGCGAAGCGCTTAGAAGAAATTCCTTTAATAAAGACTGCGTATGAGGAGCAAAGAGTGCATGATATGGAGCTGTGGGAGCAACAGGAAGAAGAAAGGGTAAGAATTTTTTGTTCAGATAACAAAATCCATTAGCAATGAATGAAAAATAGTGGGTTTTCAACTGACTTTTTTCCCCAGCTAAATCCAATTCAAGAAGGGAAAAAGTTGATAAGAATGAAGTGTTAGCTTTGCAATTTCATTGTGCTAGTGGGCAGCAGTATCTTCTGTCTAGGATCTGAAAAAGGAAAAGATAATTTCTCTTTCTAGTAGCTAAGGTAGATTGAATGCAAATGTATAGTAAGGTTTTACTTGGTAATGCTTTTTATATTATCTGTTTTGTAGATCACCACTTTGCAGTTGGAGCGCGAGAAAGCCCTTGAGCATAAGAACAGGCTCTCAAGGATGTTGGAGGATAGAGATTTATTTGAAGCCAGGCTCAAAGCATCACGACGGACAGTTTATGAGGTACATGGGATAATGGCATTTTCACAAAATATTCCCCTAAAGTGAAGAACTAAACTTGTGACCCAGTGATTCTTCATGAAAACAGGGAACAAATTAGTACCACTCAGAATTATGGAATTGTTTATTTTCTGCTTTGACAAAAAAAAAATAAAATTCTTTCACTCATTCCTAGATATTATCACTTAAAATTTTTGACAACTTTTGGAATAGCTTATATGGAAAATAAAAGATAGGTAAATTATTTATTGCAATGCAGCTGTTACTAAGAGGTCACTGGGTAGCATGTGAGCAGTCAGCTGTATCTGTACAAGTACTTGAACTTACTGCGGTGAATAATACTGACAATTATTGAAGCTGAGAAATAGATAGAAATACTTGTCTATTTTTTTTTTTTTTAATATTATAGTTTGAATCTGGAAATTATTTTGATAGTCCAGGTATTTGGAACTTCAAATTATGTTTTTATGTTTGCAAAATTTAATAACAAATTAGACCATGAGGGCAGGGAAAGAACTGTGCCTTTGTTTTTTGCTCTCCATTTAAAAAATCCTACATTTGCTGAGGCTGTTATGGCTTTGACTATCTGGCTGTGTTGCAGTAAGAACTGGTTTAAAATTTGAATTAAAAAAAAAGGCAAAAGAGGAATGTTAAAATAAGTTAAGTAACTTATAATTGCATATAATTCTTTGCAACAATATAGATAATGTTAGGTAATGCATTTTAGGTACAGGTAAATTATTATTCATACAGGTAAATTATTATTAGTAGTAGTAGTAGTAGTTGTTTTTCAGTGGAGCAAAGTTAATGTGTTGCAGTTGGTTTGTGTTCCTGTGCAGCTTTATTTAGCAATTTGTGTAACTGTCTAGCTCTTAAACATCACAGTGTTTTCATCTGTGTTCTTTGCATTCCAGGATAAACTCAAGCAGTTCCAGGAGCGGTTGGCAGAGGAGAGGCGCAGTCGTTTGGAGGAACGCAAGAAACAACGCAAAGAAGAGAGGCGCGTTACTTACTACAGAGAAAAGGAGGAAGAAGAACAAAGGTTACGAGAAGAGCAGCTGCTTAAAGGTATAATCAAGAATGTGACTATTTTATCCTTTGTATCCTTGACCCATTCCAGATGTGTACACCGATAACTTCTGGTTTCCCTGTTTCACAGTAGTGGGAAGGTCTTCACTTTCAGTCAGTGGTGAAGACTGGGTTGGTTGCTGTTAGACAATGTACCTTTGCATTTTACCTAATGCAGCTTCTGAATGCTTGCCTGTGCAGCATGGTGATTAAGGTAAAGCTTTACAGGAGGAAGGAGGAATGAAAGCAAATGAATGCTTCCTGCCTTCCCCTCCTCCCACACATGAATAAAGGAGGAGATAAACTAAGAGAGACTAATGGTTAAAATCAAAGACTGAATTTTTCATTTAGTTTGAGTTCTGGCCACTTATTTGTGCACATATCAAAGAGAATAGAAAGGGAACACTGGTGTCAGGTCAAGACCTGTAGAATTGTGAGTCACACACATTTCTTTGTGAATTGCTTTGTCTGGTAGCCCACTACAAGGCTTCAGAAGAGAAGAGGTGATAGGCATCCTGTAACATAAATTTCTGTCCTCCTTGTCACTTGCTGGATGAAGATTTTATGTATCAGAGTTCATAATTGTGCAATACTTAAAAACTGTCCAAACAAAAAGCAAGCAGTCCTGCATATCAAATTTCTGGCACTGCTAGCTGATGACCTTTCCTAAGGAAGGGATCCTCTGCCATGCTTGAGGTGGTTACTGGTACTTTAGCTGGCACATTTGTGGCCTGTGCAGCAAATAAATGTACAGGTATTGGAACACTTTCTTTCCTTTCTTGCTAGCTGTTGTTCAAGATGTCACATTAATGGATGTATGAGAGTTCCTTCTCTTATTACTTTTGAGTTAAGATACATCTAGAAAACAGGTTCTATGGTTAGTAAAGCACATCTTGTGAAATGCTTGGATTTTTTTTTTTTTTAAATAAGCAGGCAAAGGGGATAGATTGAATTTTCTAACCCTTCTGTGGTTGCAGCAAAGTAACAGAATTTATATTGGTAATATGTTCTGTTTATGTTTGCAGAGCGTGAGGAGAAGGAACGCATTGAGCGTGAGAAACGCGAGCAGGAGCAGCGCGAGTACCAGGAACGCGTCAAAAAACTGGAAGAACTGGAGAAGAAAAAACGCCAAAGAGAAATGGAAATAGAAGAGAGAGAGCGTCGTCGAGAAGAAGAAAGGAGAGGTCTGGATGACCCCTTTTCAAGAAAGGTAGGTGATGCCTGCAGGTTTGTTTTCTTTTTCACTGCTTCTTCTGGAGGTTATTTGGAAGAAGATGGTGGCATTGGAAAATTGTAGGTTAATTTAAGTTGTAGCATAAGTGGTTAATTTAATAATTTTAAGTTATTGTCACTTAGTTTCAGCTCTCTATCAGGATCTGGAATCTATAGTTTAGTAACAAAGTAAAACAAATAAACAGCTTGGAGATCTTAGTAGTTTAAAAACAAAATAAATGAAGACTAAAAAGAATATTGAATAAAATTTTCTTTATCACAAAAGAAGGAAAGTTATATTGGAAGCAAGTGTAGTGACTCATGCCAAAGTCAGAAGTTAGAGTAGATATTGAAGGAAAATCCCAGACTAAACATAAAATCATAGTTTTATATTTTGTAAGAAATAAGCAATAACATAAATCATAAAAACAAGAGGTGTGTGCAACTACCTGTTTACAAATTAAGTACTGGGGAATATTATCCTAGTCCAACAGGAAACAAAGCAAAAGTTATTTGCAAATAAATGTTTAATGACTTAATTTTAAATTGCATTCACCATAGCCATTGTCTTTGTTTAATGCATGCTTCACTGAATAACACTGCTAAGATAAGTGATCAGAGCTTGTATAAATTGTTTTGATAATCTATCAGGTAAATAATCATCACCAGTATTTTTCCACATGCTATGCTCCTAGCCATGGGCACTTGATGATATGGAAAATTTGACTGAAGTTCTGAGAGATATCTGTACTGCTTGAAAAATGACATTTGCAGTTTTGGGATTCTTTCTTTGCTCGCCCTTGTTTGTTGGGGTCATTTCAAAGGCATTTGAGTAGACACTCATGGAGTAGTGGATATGAAAGCTCTTGTGCAACTTGTGTATTTCCCCCTGTTGAAGTGTAGCCTTTGACAAACAAAAACACTTTTCAAAGAGCTGTTTAAAACCAGAATACCCTTTAATAAAGAAGTTGTGTGATTATGTGAAATCAGGTACTTTAAGTGTTTTACCTAATTTGCTTCTTGTGGTGGAATTGAGGAATAAACAACTGTGTTAAAAATAGTTTAAATTATTTGTCTTTGTCCAGCAGTGGGTAGAGACATTTTACCTTTATTTAAAAAAAACCCCAAACTTGTGATTGCTCTGCCTGCCCTGCATCTAAGCAACCTCACAAATACCTCACCTGGTCTGTGCACTGAGGTACCCAGAACAAAATGATCTCTGCTACAGAGAGCTTTCAGATTATTCACTTACATTTTCTGATCTGATTAGAAAGCACAAAAACAAATAAGTTTTAAAATTCATTCCTACTGTCATTAAGCAGCAGGAAAGTGAAACTGTTAGAACTACTTTTTTGTGTTCATAGGTGGTGGTGCTGGCTCGCTGTAGCTCTTGTTCATAATCTTTTAAATGTCTTTGCTTATGTCCTACCCTACTGGTGGCACAGAGGGAACTATGTTATGTTTTAAACTCTGCCAGAAACAGTGAAGTTGGTCAGTTAAGTTATTCAAACTTCTGCTAGTTCAGTATTCTCTACAGTGTAACAGTGAGTTTTTAATGACATGGTGTGCTCTGAAACGAGTAAATTACATGTTGAAAATCTTCATTTTTAAAGTATTCTGAGGGAATATTCCTAATTTCTTTTGACATCCAGGAGTCTCGTTGGGGTGACAGGGAGTCTGAAAGCTCCTGGAGAAGAGGTGGTGAGCCAGAATCTGAATGGCGACGAGCACCACTGGAAAGGTAATAATTGGGTTACCAAGCACCAGTTGTATTGGGCTCAGAATGTGTAGGCTCCCTTTTTATTGCTAGTGCTAAAGCTGCACTGACTGAGTCATATCTCATGCCTTTACATCTCTGGAAATCACCTTCTATTAAAAAATAGCTTTGTAAGGATCTTGGAATGTGAGAGGGGTTTTATCTTGAAACTGCATTCAGATAACATTCCTGTTTTATCTAACTTAGATATGTGGAAGCTAGCAAACACCTTCTGCATCTGATAAACAACTTGCTTACTTAGTTTCTTTTTTAAATTAAGAATTTGTGTCCTACTCAAACATTAGTGTCTGTTGTGTAAGTGCAGAATGGGGAATTGCAGGGTTCCCACGTGATGAAACTGTTTTGAGATTTTCCGTTTAGAGAACTGCCAGTAATATATAAGAACAGCAAAGTTCAGAGTCTTTAAACTATTGAAGTCCTAGAGTGAGTCACAGAGCACAAAATACATGCCATAAACTAAAACAAGATTCTGAAAGACTATTGAACAGAGAAGGAAGGATTTCTGAAGGAAGAATATTTTGAAGGTACATTTGCACATCTGAAGAAAAACAAACAAACCAACCCCCAAACAAACACCTCTCCCCCCCCCCAATAAAAAAACTCAAACACTTGTTTGTGTCTATATATCTTAGGGGTGTTGGATATGTTCACTAATAATGAAGACTGTTTATACAGTTGTAAAAACAAGTTATTTAAAAATTTGTCCATCCCTCTGCTCCACTACAGGGTGAGCTGTATCTAAAATATTTCTGATGGTGCACATCTAGTTGTTCTTAAAAGCCTGTGGTGATGAAGATACCACTGCTTGTTCCAATTGGCAATATGTTTTATTGCTTAATTACCCTTCCAGTAGATAGATTCTTATAAATGTCTAACCTTAATTTCCAGTGCAGCAATTTAAATCCATTACAGCTTACTCTGACTCCAGTGGAAGCAAATTAATTTACTATTTCTCTCTCTAGTAATTTCTTCTAACGCATTTGAAGAGTATGATCTTTCGATAAACAAAGGAGTCTGTCAGGCTTTCCTCAAAAGCTGTGTTGCCATTCTTGGGAGTGATCCAGTTTCTTGTGAATTGCAAAATCAAAAATTGGATGAAACTCCTGGGTGAAGCCTTTAACTGTTAACATACTGCAGAAGTGTTTAATGCATCTATTTCTATGCTTCAATGGGATACTTTTTTTTCCACAACAGAATGATGCAGGTGACCCACATTCATTTTTGAATCATTATAGCAAAGAGTTTTTCTGAATAAGTATTGTTTTAGTCATTTCTCATTCAACTTTTGTAGAAATAGACCCTAGTGACTGCTGAGGAGTTAAAATCAGGCATTTTGCATTAATATGTAGCATATTTTTTCCAGGAAAGTTTGAACCAGGTGATCTTTGAGGTCCCTTCCAATCTGGTATTCTATGATTTTATGTTTGGTAAAACTTCACTTTTCTCTTTTACTAAAAAGAACATATTAAAGAATAGTAAAAGGAAATACTGATAGCAGTCAAAATTAATACCTCTCTGGAATTTTAAGTAAAACAGTGTTTCTCAATTATTTTCTTTTTGCTGAACTTAGGAAATAGCAAAGTAAAAGTGATGATGCTCAGACATAATTGCAGAAGGAAAGTGTAATTCTGCATTCTTTAGCAGCCCCTAGTCACCCTGCAGTTGGATTTTAACCCTAAAGGGAAATTGTATTGGATACAAAGACAGCAGTGCAAACCTAACTGTGACTAAAGCAATTCCAAATGTATTTCTGAAGCCTGTCTTTTCTGTTAAAGGCAGTCATAGAGGACAGAGCCTCAGGTTTAATTTGCAGCATGTATCTAGCTGTAAGTACAGCTCTTGGATATATGCATTTAACAGTCCTCATGGATGCTAATAGGAGAGAAACTATAAAATTTGTCTCACAGCCAATTTCTCATGGAAATAGCACAGACCTGGTGTACATGCCATGTTGGTACACAGTCAGGGAGCAACCAGTTGTACTGTGCAGCAATCCCTGGAGTGCTCAGCATGTTCTCAGTCTTCTCCATACCATGGTTCCAATCACAACAAAAAACAGATTATAGAAAGGCAGAAGGGTCCAGCAAGAGCTGTCTGTTTCTTGGACAGCTAGTGCCTTCATTTTAACTAGACTGCAAGTATGTGCTTTGTCTCTTCACTGTGCAAGAAAGGTAGTTATCATAAGAAACAAAAGAGGAAAATTAAAACTAATGATCTTTCTGTGGTAGATGCAGTAAAATTTTATAAGGAAGAGAAGAAAGTCAATCCTGATATTAAAAAAAAAAATACTACAAATATTGCAGTTGTAGGAAAAAGAGGTTATGTAGGGGTGAAATGAAAAGCCAGTTGGTTTAGTAAAGAAAGTAATTTTACAGTGGTACCTCTTGTTTTTTCCCTAGATCACAGAAAATCCATAAAATGCTAAATACTTACTCACTGAAACAATGAAATGACAACTGATAGAGACCTGGTATTCAGTCCAAGTGGCGGGGCAGTGCTGCAGGCTGTTGTACTGAGCACAGCTCATTAGAGTTATTGCTGCCAGAGAGTGCTGTCCCAAAGGATCAACGAATATGCCTATGTGCTCATGGTCCAGAAATACTAAAAAGCCAAAAATACATAGAAAAGGGGAGTTGACCTCTATTTTATGTCTCTGCTGTTTGTGCCTGAGTTGAAAGACAAGTGAAAAAAAACAGTTATAAACCTGTAACAGTGGCAGACACTATAGTGTGAACTCTGCCAGCAAATTTCTGCTGTATTTGGTACAGCTGGCTGTGTGCTTTCAGCTCTTGTAGATTTGTGTGTAGGGTTTTTAGAGGTCATTGAGAAATGGGTTATATAATAGAAACTGGATTGCATTGCTTCCAGTGACTGCCATTCGATAATATTCTTAATATTCATGATTCCCTCTGTTCTTATTCATTTATCAGATGCTGTTTGACTCTTAATTTCAGTAAATTTTTGAAGTGGGAGTTAGGATTTCTATGAGGGAAAGGATAAAAGCTGAAATATGAGCACTGAAGTTGTCAAATGAGGGGAAAAAAAAAAGAAAAATGAGGCATAATTTCACCTCCAAGTAATAGTTTAAAAATTTGAGTAGTAATAGTTTAAAAGTAATAGTTTAAAAAAAAAAAATAAAAATCCTAAAACCCTAAACCAGTACCGAAGTGTGAATGAATGAAATACTTGTTCATTAGATGATTTTTATCACCATTTCTCTACATGTCTTTAATGTCAAAACAATCAGATTTTTCAAAGGAGAAGATTATCCAATTTGAGTCTAAGTGGAAGTTAACAATCCCCATGTCTTGTTTTTATCTCTCAGCTCAATGGTAATTGCATTCTCCCTGATTCTCCCCAGAGCAGGAAGTAGGCTGCTCACAACTCCTCAAAATTCTTGAGAGGCAGAGGTGTCACAGACTGTTGCCTCTTTGTTCTCGCCTCTCAGAGTCCTGTGCCTGTTGTTTTGTAGCAAGTCATTGCTGTTCTTTTGTTTACATTTTATTAGCATAGCAGATATCTAAACTTGTGGGGTTTTTTGTTTGTTTTGTTGTTGTTGTGGTTGGGTTTTTTTAATCCACACAATTCAACTCCAGCGCAGTTTCTCTTCTCTTGCCAAGAAGCAGATATCAGTACATCTCTCTGATGCATTATTGCTTGCTGCTTTTTATTGCTGAGGAACTAGTTTAGGAAAGTTACATTTCCTGAAATAAAGAAATTAATCTGGTGACAAAGCCAAGGTTTATAGTCTAAATATATGTGTAAAATCCTGTAGGCATTATACTAAATGGCGTGTCCAGAGAACTGACAAGTGGAAGGCTCTAACCCTTGTTCAGCAGCCTCTGATCTTTTCAGTGTAACAAATCCAAACCTATTTCAAAGATGAACTGATGAGTCAGTAGCCCAGGGAAAATTCTCATCAGTTCTGTACTTCCCACGTACATCCCAGCAAGGAGAGTCCATGCAAGCACCGATACTCAGAGCCTGGTGCACCCTGCTGCCATCAGGGAGTGGCAGTGGCTTGAGTAACGAGTTTACTGTGCTGTCCTGCCGTGTCTGGTTGCGGGTGCTTATCAGTGAAAGTATTGCCAATCTGTTGGGCTGCAGCTGTGCCCAAGCCTGTGAACAAAGAGATTGGTCTGTAGGGTTGGTGTGTGTGTGGAGAAGGCGAATACTGACTTGATGGTTGGAGTTTTTTTAATGCTGGTTCTCTGAGACTTAGCTCAAGTTTGTGAGATGAGGCTGGGTGTAGAAGCCAAACCTCTCTTGTGTTGCAGCAGATAACCAACGAGGGACTGTCGTTATCCCCTTCAAACTGTCATCTTGAAGGAGATAAAAAACTATTCAGTATTTACTGAAGCTGTAGGGTTGGTGACCCACCCCTTTCCCATGGCAGTGAGGGCAGTCAGAACGTGCGCGTTTGCAAACTGCAAGCTCTGTAAATGTGTTTGCAACCACACATCGAGTGGGTTCACTCAGAAACGGCCTCGAGCAGTTTGACAGTGTTGATGTAACACCTAAAGCTTTCCTGGATGTCAGCTTCTACTTTGTGCTCATTGCCTTTGGTTTTATAGGGATTGGCGTCGAGGAGAAGCAAGAGATGATGAAAGATCTTTCCGACGGGGCGATGATCTGCCGCGACGGGGAGAGGATCTGCCGCGGCGTGGTGCTGCAGAAGAAAAAGAACGTCCAGAAGCAACGGAGGACAGGGCACCTAGGCGTGAAGGGGATGAGGACAGGCCACCTAGGCGTGAAGGTGATGAGGACAGGCCGCCCAGACGTGGATTGGATGACGACAGGCCGCCCAGGCGTGGTTTGGATGATGATAGAGCGAGCTGGCGGGCTGCAGATGACGACAGGGGTCCCAGGCGTGGAATGGACGATGACAGAGGTCCCAGGCGTGGAATGGACGATGACAGAGGTCCCAGGCGTGGAATGGACGATGACAGAGGTCCCAGGCGTGGAATGGACGATGACAGAGGTCCCAGGCGTGGAATGGATGACGACAGAGGTCCCAGGCGTGGAATGGATGACGACAGGCCACCCAGACGTGCTTTGGATGATGACAGGCCACCCAGGCGCGGCTTGGACGATGACAGAGGCAGTTGGCGTGCAGCAGATGATGACAGAGGACCCAGGCGTGGGCTGGATGACGACAGGCCACCCAGACGGGCTTTGGATGATGACAGGCCACCCAGACGGGCTTTGGATGATGATAGGCCACCCAGACGGGCGCTGGATGATGACCGGGGCAGCTGGCGTGCCGCAGATGACGACAGAGGTCCCAGGCGGGCGATGGATGATGACAGAGGTCCCAGGCGGGCGATGGATGACGACAGAGGTCCCAGGCGGGTGACGGATGACGACAGAGGTCCCAGGCGGGCGATGGATGACGACAGAGGTCCCAGGCGTGATGATGACAGGGGACCATGGCGTAATGCAGACGATGACAGGCTCTCCAGACGAGATGACGACAGGGGTCCATGGCGTAGCGGTGATGATTCAAGGCCAGGTCCTTGGAGACCATTTGGTAAACCAGGTAAAATAGAATAATAATAATTTAACCTCCGCAGGGTGTGTTAACCTAGTACGTAATGGATGTAACGTACTTGCTGCCAGAGACGGGAGAATCAACTCTGAAAACATCTGGATTAATTTGGCTAATGCGGACGTTCCTTTACTTAGTATAATTAAACCTTTTAATTTGGTGGAATTAAAAAATGCAGCAGTGTCTGTTGCTTGCCTGGGAGATACCTAAAGGTCACATAGTAAGGCTGGTAATGTACCTGTGTGCAAAACCAAAATACACAAGTTAGAATGCTCTGGGAGAGAAACATTCTCACTAGGTTGGCACACCTCGGTCTCTTTCCCTGCCCCATTTATATGTCTGAAATCAACCTCCTAAGGAGGATTTTGATACATCATTCCAGTGGGTCTGGTTTTGATAAGCTTTTTTTTAATGTGTACAAAGATGGTCCTATTTTTACCATTCCTTTCTTGCCTTTCTGTCTACCTTTCTTGAAAATCCTGCTTTGATGACCTTCTGAGGTCCCTTACAGTTTGAATTATCCTTTTCTTGTATAGTTTGTTTCTAGTCTCAAGTCTTGTAGATGCAACTCTTTCTGATTTTTTTTCAGAACTTTTGATGATGTTTAAATGTTAGATATGATTTTGATTTCCTGGGGTTTTTTTTTAAATGCAGAATTAGGTGCCACATAATTTTATAAAGTAGGTGCTAATTCTGCAATCCAAACCTGTTGCAAAGTTAACATAAATGTCAATACTTGCACTCCTAGAAGCTTTCATCTTTTTCCTATTCAAGATAAAAGCAGGCTGCATAATAAAGAACTCCCATTCATAAATAACTAATATTGCAGGATGCACTGTAAGCCATAGTTGTATTTTAAAGTGGTGATTTTAAAAAGCAGTACATTCATCAAAATTTTCTTGCCTAAAATCTCCTCCCTTGTCCATTTTCACAAAGGAATCTGCTGTCTGAGCTACCCACCCCCTTCACTTCTTCCTGCCCTTGTTTTTCATGAGACTTCTGAGGAGTTTGTGGTTTCTGACTGAAAACTGCAGGGTGTAATCAGCTCTGCTGAACTGCTACAGGCAGGCAGTCCTGATAGAACACCGTCTTCATGTCCAGCAGTTTCTGCAGCGCTTTGTCCACGGCTCCTACTACTCAACCTGCGCTTTGTACAAGCGTCTTGAGTTGGATCCTCAGGGATCAAAACTTGAACAACCAGTTTCTGTGAGAGAAGTAAAAGATTCTTTGTCCACAGAGAGATCAGAGGTCAGACACACATTCCTTTGTGTTTCTTTCTTATAGGGGGATGGAGAGAACGGGAAAAGGCTCGAGAGGACAGCTGGGGGCCTCCCCGAGACTCCAGACCCCCAGGAGACCGCGAGTGGGATAGAGACAAAGACCGTGAGGAAAATGAGAAAGACCGTGAATTTGACAGAGAGAGAGATTTTGATCGAGAGGATCGTTTCAGGCGCCCCAGGTTTGACTTCTCTGGTTAAATAGAATGTTTCCACTAAAAAAAAAAAGGGGGGGGGAAAAAAATGGGTTGCCCTGTTGATAAAGAAATTGGATGACATTGCCTAGTGAAAGGAACAGCGGTTGGTTTGTATGAAATTAAGCACTTTATGGCAGTAAGCAGGTAGTGGCATTTTGGGGGCTTTTTGGGTTGTTCTTTTTAAGATGACATTAACTGTTTACAGAAGGAATCCCAACATGCTTTACTGCTCTTTATATATATTTTTTTTAAACCTGTTCTCAAGAAAATTTCATCTTAGGCTTCAGAAGAACAGAAAAGGTTTTGGAAGTATGTCAGTATGTTAAATAGAGACCCCCTGGGCCTGAAAATATCTGTGTTGTGATTTATCATTGCTCCTTTTCATAGCAAAGGTAAAATGTTAACATTAAGTCTTATCTGATGTTTTGAATGACAAAAGGGATGACGCTGGTTGGAGAAGAGGGCCAGCTGAGGAAACTTCTAGCTGGAGAGATTCAAGTCGTCGTGAAGAGTGGGACCGAGGCGGTCGTGACATGAGAGATCGGCGCGCCGACGACAGAGACGCGCCCCTCCGGAGGGGACCGCCGCTCCGATCCGACCGTGAGGAACGTACGTTGGTGTTGGTGTTCCTAAAGGCTCACCTTCCTTGTAGGGCTGTCATTTTACTCCTGACAGCACTAGGATGTGGTAACATGGGAATAAATTATCTTTTCAGCCATTTAAATTCCCTTTGCGTAAGCAGAGTAATAGAAAGCAGCTTTACTGGAACTGAGAATTTTTCCTTGAATCTTAACTTTTTTAGTTGTACTCTTTCCTGTCGTCTGCAGGAGAAGGATAACGTCTTCAGTGTGTGGTTTTCACAGCAGGATTATGTTCAGGGTGAATGAAATTCTTGTACTTAAATTACCAAGATAGATGTCCCAGAAAGTAATTTCTGGCTCATTTCTTAAAACCATTAAAATGTGAGGGAAATATTTCCAAAGAAGGTCTTGTGGGTTTCACACTATTAACAGTGCTGATTTTGATGAATAACCTATTTTAATTACATACATTAACCTGTTTTAATGATGTACATTTATTAATCCTTTGCTGTGTTCTAAAAGTACAGTAACAGCAAACACATGTAGCCTGAGAGACCACGTCTCCCATTCTGGCATCCTCACGCTCAGGGTCCCACGTGGTCCCTGCCTGGAGCATGGGTGCTCCCGGGTCGTGGGGGGAGCTGCCAGGCAGGGAGGGGGTCTGGGAGAGCAGACCGGGACAGGACACAGCACAGGGGACTTGGGCTGGTGGAGAGGCTGAGGGTTCTCAGTGGAGAGATTGATGGGGTTTAATATATCAAGAGGTTTTGGTAGTTGTCTGGTTTGGTGTTGGACACAGCTTTGTTCACACACAGCTGGGGTAGAATTCTTAACAACTTTTTGGTGGAAATGAATGATTTTTCATATAGTAAAGGATGGGAATGCTGTTACCAGTGGAGTCGTGTCATCCAGTGCCATTTCTACCTCTGATTTCAGTAGGCTGAAGAGTAATGTGCTGTCTTTTGAGACAACAAAGTCCTAAGCGTTTCCCACAAGTGCTTTTAAGCTGGGATTTTTCTGGTTTCAAGGTTCAGTCTAGGGAGACACCTTTGTGCTTTTAATTCTGACAATAATATAAGAATATATTTTTACATCATAAAACCACGTACATCAATAGAACATTCTTATTGCAGTTATTGTGTTTTAAGGATGAACAAGAATCAGAGCCTTGTTTAAAGGCTCACAAGGATCCTGAATCTGAAGAGAGGCATGAGTATTTCCTGTCCATTCCTTCACTAGAAAATTACACTGTGCTTTTGGCTGTCATCATCAGAATACCTCTTGGCAAGATTGAGAATCAGTAAATCAGACTGTCAGTGCTGGGCATACTTGTTTGAACCCTTGCAGGCTGCTGGAGGAGGATGACAAAGGTTGTTCTGTTGTCTCTCTGTGTTTGTAGCGAGCTCATGGCGGCGTGCCGATGACAGGAGAGAAGAGCGCGGAGAAGAACGCGAAACAGTTCGGCGATCAGCTCCTGCTCCTGCTGCTCCTCCAGCTTCTGCTCCTCCACCAGCATCAAAAGATCGAGAAAGAGATGGGGAGAAGGAGAAAGGTTCCTGGAAAGCAGAAAAGGAGCGTGAGCCCCTGCGCCGTACTAAAAATGAGACAGATGAAGAAGGGTGGACCACTGTGCGGCGTTAAGTGAAAAATCAGAGTGTAATCAATGTTTTAGCTTTGATTTGATGGAATCCACGGATTATATTTGTGCTTATAAACATTCTGAATTGGAATTCTTTAACAAATGTTTTGAGGTAACATGAAAGCATGAGCTTGAATTACTTACTTATATAGATTGATCATGCACAAAACTCACAGCAGAAGGTTGGAAATTGAATGCCAGTTTTGGAAATTTCAAATGATGCTTATTTCATGGGTCATTTGTTGCTAAAATAAAAAGAAGCAAGCCCAACAGCTGTCTTGAGAAGTGCTTCTATCTCCCACCAAAACAGGCTGACCTTTTTATTTTTAGTCTTTCTTAATTTGGAATGGGGTATTATCGTCACAGAACATGCATTTGAAAACACCTCTGTTCACACAGTGGGATTACTGAAAAAGCAGAGCTAAATCCATTTCCATAATTAGACAAAAAAATAGAAAATAAAATAAAAGCCCTCTTTGACATCGGTATCCTTGAGGGCAGGCGGTTTCCAAGAGACATACTTTATCACCATCTAAATTGAGTATGCTGTTTAAATTTGAATTAAATACAGTAAACTTTATGAGCATTAGCTACACTGGGATGTTTTCTGTAGATTTACTTAAATACATGAGGCCTGTGAGGCCATTTTGCAGTCATTGTTCCAGTAGTGGATACTGCTGCAGTGTACAACCACAACACTTCCAGCTTTTCCAGTTTCAGTGTTTTGGTAAGCATAGGGCTATGTATTTTCTGTTGCCAATATCACAACTGCTTTTTCCATGACTGGATAATTCATGCCTTTCAAGGATTTATAAATATTGTCATATTTAAAATGTGTGGTTTTGGACAAATTGTTGAATTTTCCCCCAATTCTTTGTCTTCAGGG
This sequence comes from Caprimulgus europaeus, assembly GCA_907165065.1. The sequence goes on from OU015529.1 coordinate 7,008,525, forward strand.
TCAATTCTTTCCCTTTCCAGAAAGCAAATGATTTGTAGTAACGGCTGTGTTGACTTCAGTTTTGGGATGCGGTAACAACGATTAACTCTGGTTATACTGAAGCCAAGACAGAACTTGCTGCTGTGTGTTTCTTCAATGATAAATAAACAACTTAAGGAATTGGCTGCTATGGAGTCTTGACTTTTTAGTAACTTCCTGCAACGTGGGTAAATGCAGAAGAGCTGCTGAACAAATCTTTTCTGTGTGTCTGCTTGTTTCTGTACCAGCTGAAGGAAAATGTGACAACACCTGGGATGGTTTTTTTCCTGAGAAACCTGGTTTAATTTTAATGTGTGTGAACAAAAATTGTAATATTCCTCTTGGCCTTCTGTCCTCTCCTGAGCTTTCCAGGTCCTATTCACTTCTCAGGAGAAACCTGCTCTCACAGTCATCTTCTGAGAGCCAGATCTTTGTGCCTTTGGAGCCCATCACTTCATTGCTTGTTGAGTCACAGAATTCCTTCAGGACAGTCGTGTTTTCTAAACAAACAAACAGAAGTGTTTCTTTGTGCCTCACACAGTCCTATAAAGGAGGGTACCAGAGCGTGGCAGCTCTCCGGTCACAGGGGCGCTTCCTGGATTTGGGGTGGTGGGTGCTGCTGCTGTTCAGCTGTCGGGTGCTGTCCTTATGTTCTGTGTCACAGAATTACAGGACCATTCCTGTTAAGAGACCCCCAGAGCTCACCAGTCCAACTTCTTCCTGTGAAATCAGACTGTGTTACTCAGTTTCCCCAGTGTGGTCTTGAAAACCCTCAAGGATGGAGACTGCACAGCCCTTCTGGGCAACCTCTTGCAATGCTTGACTGCTCCCACAGTGAAGAAGCCTCACTCTCTCTCTTTGCTTCTACCTGTTGTCTGGCATGGTCCTGCTGGTGCACTGCTGTGAAAAGCCTGACTTCATTTGCCCAATAATTTCCTGGCTGGCTGTGGTTGGTCTGCCCTTCTCCAGGCTGAACAAGCCCTGTTCCCTCAGCCTTTCCTCCCAGGCAGGTGCTCCAGCCCCTGACCATCTTGTTGGCCCTCTGTTGAACTGGCTCCAGTGTGGCAGCGTAGGGCCCAGAACCACGTGCAGTAGTCAAGATGAGGTCTACTGCATGCTCAGCAGAGGGGGATGCTCTCTTCCCTCATGTACAGGTCCTGTTCAAACAGGCTGAGAGCTGCTGGTGCCTGTCAGGGCCCTGGAGGCATCTGAGCCAGCCCCCAGCCCGTCATTGCAAGGGCTTCCTCCTTGGCAGTGCAGGGCTCTGCCTTTCTCCTCGTTGAACTTCATCAGGCTCCTGCCCAGCCTGTCTCTGCCCCTTTGGGTGGCAGCCCTGCCCCAGGTGTATTCACCTGGTCCTCCCAGTTTGGTGTCATCCACAAACCTGCTGACTGGGCACACTGAGAAAGGTGTCAGGCCAGGTGCCAGGACAGACCCCTGTGATACCCCACTCTAGGTGCCATCCAGCCCACTGACCAGATACTGAGCCTCAACATCCAACCACTTTTTCAGCCCACCTGCTTGTCCAGCTCTCTGGGCTGTCACATCCTAACCTGGGCACAAGAACGCTGTGGGAGTCAGCATTGAAAGCCTTGCTGAAGCCGAGATGAACATCCACTGCTCCTTCCCTTGTCCACAAAGTTATTTTGTTGTAGAAGGCAGATGATGAGTCAGGCACAATTTACCCTCGGTAAATCCATGCTGACTTCCCAATCACCTTCTGCATGTGCCTAAAAAACATGCTCTGAGAAGACTTCCATGATTTTCCCAGGGACTGAAGTGACATCATCTGGCCTGTAGTTTCTCATGGTCCTTTTGGCCTTTCTCTCAGGGAGATGTAAAGAGTGATTCTACCTCCAGTTACATCTCAAATTTTATCCAAACAAAGACATTTTCACATGGGGATACATGGTGGTGGTCATGGCACCAGCTAAAGCTGTTCCCCAATCTGGGTTCTTAACTTGCATGATTTGAGACTGCCATCATGTTGCCAACACATGTAAAATGCTCAGGAGCAGACCAGCTGGAGAAAAGATCTGCAAGATGCAAGCTTTACAGACACACCAGTGTGTTTATTGTACTGCTTGATCATTTTATTCAGAACACTAACTACAGTGATCAAAACCCACCGCTGGCCAAATCCAACAGCTACAGCCTCCAGCTCCTGCCATGATTACACACCAGCACAAAGTCTGTTTACCTGAAAATGTTGATGAAGGCAAATGAGTTCTCCAACAAGCGTTGCTGTGATTGATTGATTCATGTTCAGTTAAATATCTCACATCTTCAGTGAACCTCAGAAGAACACAAACTGACACATGCTCTATTGAGAAGGCAGAAATTAAAGCTGCTGCTGGTTTAAGTGGATGCAAATGTTGCTCAATTAAAACCAATCTCCAAGAGCAGAGCAAGGAAAGTGGATCAGATATGAAGAGTTTGGTTTATTTCCTACCCCAGGAGCAGCCCAGGACTGACACCCCAGCTGTGGGCAGGGCTGAGGAACATCACAGCACTCAGAAGAAGTAGGGTACAGACATTTTAATTGCATTTTCTTTGAAGTGCCTTTGTTCTAAAAAATAAAAGCCATGTTTTATGAGAACTAGCAAGACTAGGGCAGGCGCAGTGAATGAAGTGGTGCCACTCCAGTCTGGCACAGCCACATCTCAGGACACATCATGACCTTGGTGACATGGGCCTGGCTGTGGTCACAAGCAGGATGAGGAGCACACTGGGGAGGTGTGGACAGCCAGGAGACCATCTCACACAGCAAGAGTAATTCTTGCTTTGCTGTACATGAAATGTATCATCTTTGCTGTGTTCATACCCCTGGGCTGCAGGCATTGACAGGAACTGCTACATTTAGGCAAGTTCTCCTTCTGTAACCAAAGGTCCTGTTAGGTTGTGTAAGCCTCCAAAGTGAAGGTGCTGGGTCAGTGAACTGTAAGAAGCAAAATGAACCTGTTTTTCAGGCACTTGTACCCATCCTGTGTCAGAACTGCAAGAAATAGGCCCATGAAGAGCATAACAGGAGCACCTGATCCTTCATGGCAAGACCAGGTAGAACCAAAATGCTTTGCACTTTGTCTGGTCCTGCTCTTGAAAAGAATTATTAATGCATTTAAATACAGTAGGGTGGGGATTCTGCAGACTATTCCACTGCTTTTTGCTAATCAACATCTCCCTTGTTGCCATTCAAGCTTTGTCAGGCCTTTCACTCTTGAGCAGGAGGATGATTTACTGGCTCTGCTACATCTTTCTCCACATCTGAAGACTGAGCATACCACTCTTCTGCTCTGCCAGAGCCATAGGCATATTCAAAGTAATGATCTTCCCCCCGTGTGACTGTTAGCAGACTATCTCCAGGACATCCTAACCAGTACCTGTGGTGGGTCAAACTGGCACAGCTATGGGAAGTGAAGACATTCTACAGCCACCATGGTTTAGTCCTATGGCAGCTACCATGACTGAGAGCAAACCCTGTCCAGAAAGGACTTTCACTAAAGATGGGTACAGGCTTGCCTGACTTCAGCCAGACCACATTGTCTATTCATCTGAAAATAGATTTTTACTAGAAAAAACCTTTTTGCCAAAACTATTATCAACTGAGGATGACCATAGGCTATCCAATACTCTGTGTTCACTCCTCTTACCAAAATATCACTATGGAAAAAGATTCCATCCATGCTTAGAAATATTTCCCTGTAATAAAGTGATTCTCTGAAGATAAAATATTTGGTTTAAACAAGTGGCTGCAATCTGTTGATTTGCAGAGGCCTGTAGAATAAATGAAAATAGTATCAGGTTTGCTTTTCTTAAGACTTCTTCTGTGGAGCATTTAACAGCTTCCAACCTGGGCTGCTTTCAGATGAAGCTATTTGCTGTTCCCAGGATTTAAGTTACTAATATAAACTGCTTCCAGTAATTTAAGGAATCAAAGTACCACTATAAGCTCTATCTCTTGCAATTAGCTTTCCAGAGTCATCAAGAACAAGTATGTTCCTGCTTCCTCAGTGCCACAAGGAGTGTGCTGGTGCACAGGAAATCGCAGGAGCTTACTTAAAAAAACCCCAAACAAACCAAAAAGAAAACAAACAAAATGTCCTTAAAGGTTCAGTCTTTATATGACACTGACTTGGAAAAGTTTAAAGTGCAAGTTGTCCTGTTGAATGCTCATGTGAAATAACTGAAGAGCCTTGCTCTCAGGCTGCCCGATTCTGAATCTTGTCATCTCCTCTCTGCAACAGTTTAAGGGGTTCTCCCCCCCCCCCCCCAAACTGGTCTTTTGAAGCTGTTACTCAAGCACCTCACCTGTTAAGAATCTGATCAGATGCCCAATGCCATGCAGTGGCTACAACAGGCAGCTCTTGGCCTTTCCACAGCAAGGCTGCAGGTACACACGTGGGATGAGAGGAACCAGGAGCGACGGGCAGCAGCAGAGGCCGTTGACACAACTGTTTTCCTCCTACACAGGCGGAGGGAAGAAAGAGGCCCAGCAGAAGGCCAGCATCATCCAAGGCAGGGGTCTGCTGGTGTCTTGACCAACTTCCAGGCATTGCAATAGGGCTGTTGCTACACGGTAACTTCACTTACAGCCAGAGAGGAGGGGTGGTGCGATAGTTCCACATGGAACTCCCTGCGAGGAGCACCTCGGATCCAGCCCTGCCAGAAATGCCCCTCAGATAACACCCGAGAAAGCTTTTCTTAAGGTCTTTCTTGCTTTTGTGTCCAGTAACAGTCAACTGCATTAAAATGTGTGCACTGATCTCCAAACTTCCCACAAGGAGAGAACAAATGTACAGAAGAAAACTCTTCCCACAGCATCACACTCCAGCTCAATTCTAATGTGTGGTGGATACAGATTGGACCACAAAACCAACCATAACTCCCAACAGCTGAGATGAGCCTGTGGTGCAAGCCCCACAGAATGAGAGACAATTGATATTTAGCACAAGGAGAGGGTAGCTGCAGCCACTTTGAAGTGTTATTTCAGGCAAGCCCTGTTATATTTGGTAATCACACCTGACCCCACCTTTGGAGCCATTTGATGAAGAGTTAAGAGAACATTTCCACACAAAATCAGTTTCTCCCTCCCCATTGCTGCAGCTGTGAGCCAACAGCAGTGATGAATCATGAACCCTGGGCTCTGTCCCCAGCCCACCCTGCATGTGTTTTGGCTCAATTTTCAACTGTCCTGCTCTCCCATCCCTCCTGCCCTCATCTCCCACCCTGCTGGGCAGCTTATCAGAAAGAATCCACACAAAGCTGTGTCACTCCTTGCTTTTCTGCTCCCTTCTTCTATCAGGACCCATCTTTCTCATCCTCCTGGTGATGCCTCAACATCTCCTGCACCAGGCTCCCTGCACTTCCCTGCTTTCAGCAGGGCCACCCTCAGGGACAGAGCACCTCTGCATGTCCCAGGTGTCAGCAAAGCCACCCACAGCGTGACCCCTCTCTGTGCTGAGAACTGGAGCCTTTCGGCTCTGGAGAACTCCTGAGCAAACTACAAACCTGCTGCTGCTCCTTCTCCGGGCTCTGAGTCACAATAAAAGTGATTTCTGATCTCTTGAGGGTGAGAAGCAATATAGTTCTGTCTGATACTCTGTACCAAGGAACTGCCATCACCTGGGGTCCAGGTCTTCAGCATCAATCTTACATTTGTACAGTCTATGTAGCGTTAAGGATATTTGTTATCCACACGGGTAGATCCCTCCCACCTCGCAGTTAAAGCCACATTCTCTCAACTCTTGAAAATACACCAACGTTCTCCTACAGTCACAGCTTTCTGCTTTGTCCAGGTCCCTTCTCTTCAAAGGCTTCCCATCACCTCCCCGTTCCTCACCACAAACACCAGTGGCACCAAAGCTTAATCTCTGCCGTATTTACTGCCACTCCTTCCGCAGAAAGGGCTCTGTTCTCACCTCGGCCGAGTCGTTACGTTTCCAAACAAGCATTTGGATGCTTTCTCCTCTCAGACCTTCCTTAAAGCCACCGATCAGGCAGAGGGACCTGTGAGATTGTCCACGCTCACTAGTGGAACGGTTCCAGGGTGACCATGGGGCACGGCACCGCTCTCCCACCGTGCCAGGGAGGACGCTGGGATTTTGGGGAGATGTTAATTACCGAGATAATAACCCGCGCAGGTTTGATCACGATTTGCTTCCCGGTTTTCAGATGAGCAAAGACAATTGCGCGGATCTTTAAGATCCGAAACGCGGAGTGTCGTACCTTAATTAAATACTCTACAATTAACAGGTTAGAGGAGCGCTCTCCTGCGCTGCAGCACCGGCCGGACCCCCCGACGGCTGCCGCCGCTTTCCCCGCCCCGGGGGCAGGCAGAGCCCGGGGGTGGGGAGCGGCGGAACCGCCCGAGGACCCCGATAACCACCCCCCGCCCGGCCCCGCTCTCTGCCCGGCTCTCGGCTTTAACCCACCCGCTCCCAGTAATCTCGCCGTAAATCCGTTTCCGTAAAAATCACATATATATATATATTTTGTTTTTTTCTTACAATAAACAAACACAGTGCATCTAAACTGCGCAATTCCCGCGGCCCCTGCGCGGGCCAGGGCGCACCGGCACGGCACCGGAGACACGGCACCGGCCCGGGGCTCCCGCTCGCCAGTCTCCGCTTTACATCTGCGAAGGTGGGAGAGAAGGAACCCGGCAGCCACTCCAGACACACGAACCCACGGGGGAAGGAGGAAGGGAGGCGGCCGGGCAGCCCCCGGCGTACCGGTGCCTAACGGCCCTTCTTCCCCAGGGCGGTCCGGGCGTGTTTGAGCTGTTTGGCCGCCTGCATTTTGGAGAGGGGACAGTACTTGATGGTGTGGGCATTGTCGCCGCTGGCACCGCAGAGGGGGCAGGTGTAACGCCGCAGCACCGGGCAGAGGACGCGGCCGTCGGGTCCCTTGAGGATGTGGGTGGTGTAGAGGGCCACCGCCTCCTTGTTGTTCCGGCAGAAGACGCAGACCTGCAGCTCGGGTTTGAGCAGCCGGGAGGTGACCCGCGGGTGGGTCGGCAGCCGCCCCGCTACCACCAAACCTCCCCAGGTGTGGGGAGAGCCCTCCCGGCCCGGGTGCTCCCCCGAGCAGTCGAACACCACGGTGGTGGCGGGACCGCCCCGCCCGGGGAAGGGGCTGAAGTCGGCGAAGCGCTCTTCCAGCAGCCCCTCGCCGTGGTGGTGGTGATGGTGGTGATGATGGTGGTGGTGATGATGCCCGCACAGGTCCAGGTCGTGCAAGTCCAGCGCGCCCTCGAAGTACGGCCCCGCCGGCTCTTCCTCCTCCTCCTCTTCCTCCTCCTCCTCCTCGGCCGCCGCCACCACCACCGAGGGGGTCTCGGCACCGAAGCCCTTCCCGGGGCGCACAGCCTTAGTGATGAGGGTGGCCAGCCCCAGGTAGTCGTTCCAGGAGTTGAAGACGTTCCCGCAGGCGCTGTGGCTCCGGCCGCCGTAGCGGGCGCCCGGCAGGCACTCCACGGGCGGGAGGTGCCGGTGCTGCTCCAGTTTGCCGCCGGGGAACGCCTCCATGGGGGCGCAGCCGCCCGGGAGCGCTCGCTCGCTCGCTCGCTCCCACCCCTCTCCCCGAGCGCGGTGCGGGGCTGCGCCGGGCACCCGTCCGCGCCCCCGGGGCCGCTCCCCGAGCTCCGCTCCCGCCGCCGCCTCTGCGAGCGCGCGGCCGTGCGACGCGCCTTAAATAGGGGGCGGTGGCGGGAGGGAGGGGGGCGGTCGCCGCGCTCCCATTGGCCATAGACCAGAGGCGCCTCCCGTTCATTGGCTGGCGAGCGGAGGGGCGGGGCGGGGCGTGGTGGTGACGGAAGGGCGCGCGCTGGCGGCGCAGGTGTGGCGGCACGTGCGCGCGGGGCCGGGCGGGGCCGGGCGGGAGCAGCGCGGGGATGGCGGGGCGGGGCTCTCCGGTCCGGTCCGGTCCGGTCCGGTCCAGTCCAGTCCCCGCCCCTCCCGTCACGTCCCGTCCGGTTCGGTCCGGTCCTGTCCTGTCCGTGTGCGCCCGGTCCGGTCTGGTCCGGTCCAGTCCCGTCCCGTCCCGTCCCGTCCCGTCCCGTTCGCTTCGGTTCGGTTCGGTCCGGTCCGGTTCGGTCCGTGTGCGCCTGGTCCGGTTCGGTTCGATCCGGTCCGGTCCGTGTGTGCCTGGTCCGGTTCGGTCCGTGTGCGCCTGGTCCGGTCCGGTCCATGTGCGCCCGGTCCGATTCGATCCGTGTGTGCCCGGTCTGGTTCGGTCCGTGTGTGCCTGGTCCGGTCTGGTCCGGTCTGGTTCCGTCCGGTCTGGTCCGTTTGTGGCTGATCTGGCCCAGCCCCAGCCCGCCGGGGAGGAGCAGTTCCATGCTCAGGGCAGTGGCAGGGACAGGAGTTCCCCGTCTGCAGCAGAGCCGCACAGGGGTAACACACATTCGGCAACGCACAGCCCAAACCTGGCAGCAGTTAGTGCCCGGTAAGCTCATTAAGGGCAAGAGGTGCCTTCCTGTGCATTGTACGGAGCAGAGGTGGTTTCTTCTTTGCACCCCTCTTAATAAATGGGTTTGATTATGTCCTGAGTTTTAGCTGCTTTTAAAAATTATGATCTAAAGGTAATGAGAGGTTTGGATGGGGTCTCCTCAGGTGAGGTACGTGGGGTCTTAGGTGAGGTACGTGGGGTCTCCTCAGGTGAGGTACATGGGGTCTCAGGTGAGGTACACAGGGTCTCAGGTGAGGTACGTGCACTTGCTGCCGGGCTGCTGCCATGTGTGGGACCTGTCTGGTAGATCCAACCTGTGGTGGTTTCACTCCTTTGGCTGCAGCCAGACACAGCCGCTCACTCACCCTCGAGCCCCGCCCAGGGGGTAGCGGAGAAAATTGGAAGGAAAAGAGCAAAGAGAGTCTGTGAGTCCAGGTTTTGGTGGCCCGGCTGTCACCCCTCTGAGCGGTGCTTGCAGAGCAGCCACTGCGCTGCTGGATGAAGGGTCAGGAAGACCCAAGTCCCTGTTCCTGCCCCTGACAATTCCCATCTGGCCTGACCTCCCAGAAACCAGATCCTCTTCAGGGAAGCACCACGTGCGTGCTCTTCCATTTGGCCAAGAGGAGTTAAAAATGCAGCCACAATTAAAAATCCTATTAATTTCCAGCTCCTGGTAAGAGCTGCTGGGCTGAGCACGGAGGGTGGAGATTTGTCAGCAGTAAATCTGTCACCCTTGTGTGGGGCCTTGATTTGTAGGTCTGACAGGAGCTCTCCTGGCAGGTAAAGCAGCTTTACAATGTGGTTTGTTTGCAGCTCAAATCAGTGGGTTTTGTAAGCTCAGGTATCAGAAATACCTCCTGAGGGGCCGGCTCCCTGCACCAAGGCCTCGACACGCTTCTCCAGCTGTGTGAAGTGGCTGGGAAGTGGGTGCACCAAGGACCAAGGGACAATGGGGATGGCTTGCAGGCAGTGGAGCCGGCTGGAAGCAGCATTTCAAGAGCATGAATGTTCTGGTTGGAAAATGGAGCTCCTTTTGGTACTGCAAACATTGTCAAAACAAGTCCTGTTCTGGAGCTGTGCTCATGGTGGGACACAGTTCTGCACCGATGTGACCACAACATTTCACAGCTGTGTGGCATCAGGCTCAGCCTAGAGCCCTTCTCCGAGACGCAGTTATGTGATGGACCTTGTCTCTTCTCAGTGGAGTGTTTTGGGGCATGACCAGTGAGCACAGGGACATTGTCTCTCAGGTCACAAATGATGGCCCCATTGTCATGAGGGGTGAGTGCTTGCAGGTGGCACTGGAGCCAGTGGGGAACAGCAGAGGTAGCAGATGGGTGAAACAGCACCGGGCAATCACTCAGAGTGGTCGAGCATCACATCCTGGGGCAATTGTTGTTGCTTGTCTTCTTCTCTAGACATTTTGAGAGGAAATCATGGAGGGTGAATAATTTCAAACGGCTTCATGCTGTAGCAGTGTACGTAGCGGAGGCAGGGAGGAAAATGGTCCTGTTCTCCTCACTGTTAATGCAGAAAGCTGTGCTGCCATTCAGCGAGGCCTGGACACGCTGGAGAGTTGGGTGGAAAGGAACCTGATGAGGTTCAACAAGAGCAAGTGCAGAGTCCTTCACCTGAGGAGGAATAACCGCGTGCACCACGACAGGTTGGGGCTGACCTGCTGGAGAGGAGCTCTGTGGACAAGGACCTGGGTGTCCTGGGGGATAGCAGTGGCCATGAGCCAGCAGTGTGCCCTGGGGCCAGGAAGGCCAACAGTGTCCTGGGGTGCATTAAAAAGAGTGTGGCCAGCAGGTCGAGGGAGGTTCTCCTCCCCCTCTGCTCTGCCCTGGTGAGGCCACATCTGGAGTGTTGTGTCCAGTTCTGGGCTCCCCAGTTCCAGAGGGACAGGGATCTTCTGGAGAGAGTCCAGTGGAGGCCACAGAGGTGATGAGGAGCTTGGAGCATCTGCCTTCTGAGGAGAGGCTGAGAGAGCTGGGACTGTTCAGCCTGGAGAAGAGCAGCCTGAGAGGGGATCTGATCAATGTCTATAAATATCTGAAATGTGGGGGCCAAATGGGTGGGGCCGGGCTCTTTTTGGTGGTGCCCAGTGACAGGACAAGGGGCAATGGGCACGAACTGGACACTAGAAGTTCCAGACAAACTTAAGGAAAAACGTCTTTACTGTGAGAGTGCCAGAGCCCTGGGACAGGCTGCCCAGAGAGGGTGTGGAGTCTCCATCTCTGGAGATGTTCAAACCCACCTGGACACTTTCCTGTGCAACCTGGTGTAGGGAACCTGCTTTAGCAGGGGGGTTGGACTGGATGATCTCCTGAGGTCCCTTCCAACCCCTACAGTTCTGTGATTCTGTGATGAAGAACATGGAGCAGCATAAAAAATATCAGCACTAGAAGAATCCTGTGAAGGATGGATACCCATCACCAGCACTGCAGTAACAGCACCCTATGTTTGACCAACAGCTTTGTCAGCTCGTCTGTGTCAGCAATGCAAGTGCACAAGGTGTGTTGCAAAAATTATTTTGCTACTTTCTCTGTCCAGACTTTTGCAAATGGCCCCTCATGTTCTGGGTGTTGAGCAAACAGCTCAACTGAGGTGTTAGGTCTCTGCAGAGCTGTCAGGTGTCATCAGACTTCAACTGACCTCGCACCAGCTCGTTGGGTGGCACGTCACAGTGCTGGTGCAAGAGCAGGGAATGTCGCTGCTGACATTGGAACAAACTGATGTCTCAGTGAAACTCTTTAATCAGATGGTTTCAAACAGTAAACAAAATATATGAACAGCTAATGGAGAAGTAGGTGCTTCTAGGAAGGATGCAGCATTGGCATTTCAGTGTTCTTTGCAAATCACAGAATCACAGAATGGTTTGGGTTGGAAGGGACCTTAAAGATCATCCAGTTCCAACCCCCTAAAATGTTTTGGGTTTTTTTGAAACATTGAGAACTGCAAGAAAACCTACTGCTTTGTCCTTAACTGGAGGTTGGGACTGTTTCTGACTCTGTCCCAAACTACCCTTTTGGCAACCCTTGGAAGGACTTTGACAGTGTAAGACCACAGCTGTTTTGGTGGTGTCTTACATGAGTTTTTGTGGCAAGGCTGCACAGCGACCCTGGAGAACTATTGGCTGTGACAAATAGCTGTTGGCACCATGAATTCAACACCACAGGCCAAGCTCTGCCCAGCGAAGGGGAAGGTTTTCTGCAGTCCCTGAGAGCATCGAGAAGCCATGTCATAGACTGGAGCAGCTCTGAGTGCAGGAAGCCATCGGATCTGCTGGGAGTGAGGAATCTTGCTGGGGGGGGGCTGGTATGGGAGCACCCGCTGGCTGCAGGAGTTTGTTGAGCCCAGGATTGCTCCTGGGGAAAAAAAAATAATTAGAATTAATATATATGAAAGCTATGGAGCTATAGGGCCGTGGTAGTGGACACCAGTGTATGTGTCCCAAGGGACAGAGCTGTGGTGCTCTGGATCACCACGGGGACAGCCTGTCTGGGCAGCTCTCCCCTGCATCCCACGGGTGCAGCGTCCTGGGACATCACTGCCTCCCTGGAAGCCTCCAAAACCCACAGGGCCAAAGCAACATGGTTGTGTAGGGTTGGAGGCAAGATTTCTTTCTTCATATTAAAGGAAAAATGATCTAACAAGTCATTTAACAAGAAGGATAGGAGGATTTAAGCACAGGGGCTTTGAGTGCATGCAGGACAGCTGTCAGGTTTAGCGAGGAGATTAGCAGTTCATTTGAGAGATACATTAGGAAAAAGAACTTACTCTGGGGGGGGTTGTTAGCTCCCTTGAGGCTGGGGAGGATTTAGTGTCTGTAAGTGTTGATGTATTGTGCACATTATGAAGATTGCCATCCCAGCTTTGATATGTTCCAGCTTTTCTTTAAAACCCCTGTGGATGTTAAAGTGACTTTTATTTAATGTGGGAGATGTTGACAAGCTCCCCCAGGAGGCTGGTGAGTTCTCGAAAGGGTCTTTTAAAATATTACCTTCACCACCACTTTTAGATGTTTTTTTTCCCCTCTGGAGTATCAAGGAGTGGTTTGTTTCTGACAGCACTAAAAATACATGAGGTGTCTGCTGACACAGGAAAGATCTGCCCTGTGCTGGTTGGACACCCAGCCTAGTGTTTGGGGATCTTATCTAAAGCTTTTGGTTTAACATATGATGCTTGTGTTTGGAAAGCTGAAGTTTATAGCACAGAGAGAGCCTTCTGTTTAGAAGATTGGAAGCAGCTGGTGGGACTTAGACGGGCGAGTTAGGTTTCAGCAGAGGATACAAACACAAAGTCATGAAAGAGCTTCAGCTTGGAGCCAGCTCAGAGGCTCCAGCACCGATGTTACACGCATCCACTTTCCCTGTTTTTTCCTTTTTAGAAAGGGAGAGCTGCACAAGGGCTTGTGCTGGAAGCTCACAAGGGCAGCCGTGTTGGCGGGGGACTCTAGGGAGGAAGCCCCTGCTCCACATCACTGGTGTGGGGAAGGTGGGGGGCTTTAGGCACAGCAGTTCCCAGGCTTCGGGGAAAGGAGGGCTTGAGCTGGCATGGGGGTGTTGGTTAGAAATGTAAGGAAATGATCTGTCTGTTTTACTGTCAAAAATACACTGAGGGGGAAGGTTAGGGAAGTAAAAGCCAGCTGTGAAATAGGACTTTGGTTTTGGGAATCTTTCCTTGAAGATGTGCATTTGCTTTTGTTTTGTGGAAGCAGCTGATCCTTCAAGGAGGCAGCAATCCATTTGATTGCAAGGGAGGCAGTGGTGGTCTCACCTTCCTCTGATCCATGCTGAGCCCAGTGGGCTATTTCTGCATAACCAAACACGAGGTGTTTCTGTACCAGGGTATCAAACTTCTCCGTGGTCTACACCACAACTTCCCTGCATTGTGCTGGAGGCAGGAGTGACTGTCCAGGTCTGTTGTCTTTGGCTGTTTTGGAGTTACATGACAGTCCTCAGGCAACTGCAGCAAATGTTTACCTGGACAAACAGAGCTGGTGGAGAACGTCATGTATTTTTAGCTGTCTTTTAATTGGATTCAGCCATTGAAAATGCAGAGCAGCACACACAGCAGTGGCCAGCTCTATAAGAACTGCTGCTCTGCCTCTTTGCATGCAGACAACTGGAAACAGCTGAGGGGAAGAAATAAAGGTGCTTCCAAAAGTACATTGTTGCCTGGTGAAGAAACAGCATGATGTTAGTTTCAATTTCATGGGTGTAGAACCAGAGGAGGCAGCTGTAGGGCCCCAGTGAAGCAGAACTAGAGTGGTGGCTCCCGGGTCTTGGCACCTGGCAAAACCTCCCCAGTTCTCTGTGACTTCACTGGTATCTCTTCGAGGTTCAAGTAAGAAACTGGGCTGTGAGAACTGGGGCTGTGATCCCAGGCCAGCTCCTAGAGAACCATGCACAAACTAATAATCCTATTTAACTGCAGACTTTGACAGATATCCCCAGTTGAAAGACCTGGAGTGAAATATTGAAGATGTAGCTCATAACCTGGGCACTGCACAAGCTGGATTTGGATGGAGAGTCCAAGTACTGTGTGCATCGTAGCAGAAGGTTATGTGGGTACCCTAAATATGGCTGCTGAGTGCTTGACTTTTCAGCACAATGACATCCTCTTCCCTGCTTCGTTTTACCTCTAGTGACAGCATCTTCTGCATCCTGTATGGTCTGAACCTGAGCCTTCAGCAGCAGTAGCCTGGCTGTGGCCATAGCGGTAGGTGTGCATGGGGACATGCGTGTGGGCTGCCAAGGTGACAGCCGAGGGCTGACAGCGAACAGGAGGAGAACAGGCTTCATGTTTTGGAGGCTGACAGTGTGGAGTGCAGAGAAACTGATTTTTCTTTCCCTCAGAAAGGTTTGTCAGCTGAAACAGAACTAATTTTCAGGAGGCAAAGTGTTTTTTTGGACACAGACCTTTTTAAATCTTCAAATTCAAAGCACTGCTAGAAGTGTTGGAAACAGTAACTGTTCACAAAACCAATAATCCATTAGAAGAGTATTTCTACAATCAAAAATGTATCCACTCTAATTATCGTGGCGGATAAACAACTCTTCCATCATCTTTTGCACATGCATGGAATTTAAAGGAGAATGTAAAGGTCGCAGATGCCCAGCCAGTGTTTTGACTTGCCCATCCAAATGACTACAGAACACAAATACAAGTCAAGAATCAAATGTTTATCAGCAGAAGCATATTTTTCCTGAGGATATAGTAACTCACATTAACATCTCATGGAGAATGTCAAAGTAACATAGAAATTCATATATTCTGTTTATGAGAAGATCAGTTTTTATGAAAACTAAAAGGGTTTTTTGTTTAAGAACAATTTGTGTTTATGCATTTTATAAATACATCAGGGAAGTGTAATAAATGCTGGAAGCATTTTGGTTTCTAAATGTCAGATGGAGTTTCCCTCTTACAGCAAATCAGACTCACGTTGAAGCTGAAAACCAGGTTCTTCTGAAAAGGTCTTGTAAGCCTGAAATTGCACAGGAAATGGTCGATTTTACAGTTTTATAATGAACGTAATCAAACTCTGTATTTTTGGACTTTATTATTACTGGAGATCTCAAACACAAGTTGAAGTGACCAAGGCAGGATGGCTGTTTGGAGCCCAACAGCTCCCTGATCCCTGCTGAGCTGCTCGACCACAGCTGATGCGACTGTGCTCGCTGACACCAGCCTGTGACCTGGCCTGTGTGTTTTGAAACGCTGAGATTGAAATCCCGGCTTGCTGGTCTCCGCTGCAGCCGAGGTTTCATCTTCAGAGCTGATTGCGGCTGGCAGGTTATTACCGCGCGCCTCTGTCAGAGCCTGCCCCAGCAGCCGCGTGTCAGAGGTTCGTGCTGTCCGTGCCTCTTGGAGGCTGTGGTATTTCGGAGGTTTCACATCTGAATTTGAAGGGTTGGTTGGCTTTACCTGTGTGTAATGCTGATTCCTGCTTTCTTTTAACTCCAGGGTAATAATAAATGAAAACCCAGTTCAGCAAACGCTGAAGGACATGCTTACCATTGCAGGCATTGCTGCAGTCCTTGCAGTTTTTCCCAAAGTTGGCAGTTTCTGTTGGATTTGAGGAGACTGCAGAGTTTTTAAGGCACAGAGAGGTGTTACAGAGGGTTGCAGTGCAGGGTAAAATCCTGTCCAGTTGATATCAGTGATGCAAGTCCCCCTTACTTAAAAGGGTGCCCAAGAGTTTATGTGCTGATTGCATCTCGTGCTGCTCATGCTTTCACGTCTCCTGTGCAAAGTAATGGAAGT
This sequence comes from Caprimulgus europaeus, assembly GCA_907165065.1. Next base: position 7,024,260 of record OU015529.1, read on the forward strand.
GGAAAGCCAAGCCAATGTGTTTAGGAAAAAGCAGAGGCTTTCCGGTTTGGATTCACTGAAAAGAGTATTTCAAATAAAATTTTGGCTAGACACTCTACATTCCTTTATGTATTCTGCTTCTCCAAAAATTTCTGCTCCAGGATATACTTGAGAAGACTTGATACTGGCATGAGGATTTATTGCTTTTAGTTTCTGAATCGGTTCTGAACCTGAATTAGCAAATGCTAGTGCTTATTTCTAATAGTGACAAGAATTTCTGAGGTCTGCCTGGCTGATTAAATCCAGCAAAGGCTCCTGCCTTATGAGCTTCTGGGCAGAGCCAGCTATATCAAGGACTTTAAGACAACTACAAATCCAGTTCTGAAGATTTTTTTGTGTGTGAAATTTTGCTGAGCAGAAGACAGATATACTAGTTGATCCATATAAATGTCATACACACATGCAAGACAGTAGAAAAGTTCCTGATATATTATTTCCACATGACGAGGATAACAGTATTTCTCCTGACAACTTGATTAAATTTGTAAGAAAATTCCTAGTGAAAAACAGCCATTGCATTTTTTTGTCAAGCTGATAAGTATGATCCAACCGTAAGAGAAAAGCAACTGAAAAAATCAGGCTTGCACTTGAAAACTAGCACTCTTGTTTTCTGTTTTATTACCTGGTGAAAGGAGTAAAGAGAGAGTTCTTCACTGTTCTGCTTGCTTGGTGATGCTGGTTTTCTTTTAATCATGGAATCACAGACTGGTTTGGGTTGGAAGGGACCTTAAAGATCATCCAGTTCCAACCCCCCTAATCTGAAATTGAAGTTATCTTTCTTAGGAAGAACAGTGATGACCAAGAAAATAGTGAAACAACTGAAGAATACTGAAATCAAGAAAACAAGAGGAAAGAATTTTTAATCAGTCTAAATGTTTTATGTTTTTGATTTATTCTGGGACCTTTTGCCTTCTCAGAAGCCATAGTTAACTTTGAGACTTAAATTTTTGGAGAAAGGAGACTTTCATTAAAGATTCAACACCTCCACCTTGAGATTTCCACCAAACATGTTTGGGGACATTGGGTATATCCCCCAGCTGAACAGAGGAGATTGGGGTTTGGAGTCTGACCTCTAATCTCATGGGAAAAGAGACACAATCTTAGTGTGTTGTATTTCAGAGCAAGAGGGCGAATGCCGCTCGCACTGTTAATGTAAACATCTCAGGTTGAACACATCTTGGTTTGGGGAGGGTTCCTGGAGATCTCTGAGAGTCAGGGCTTGGGCTGTGGTGCTGTGCACCTCTTGGGTCCTGCTGCTCTGAGGCTTGGTGCTTGTGTTGGGTGAGAAGAGGGGTCCCATAGCAGAGCCCTCTCCCTGGGGAGACCCCAGCGTGGTGGAGGGTTTGGTGTTTCCCTTGATGTACAATGGTGCCCATGCAAGAAAGAATATATTGTCGACCTCTCTCAGCTGTCCACCATGGTGTGTGCCTCCAAAGGGCTTCTCCCTTGTTCCTCAGCTGCACCCCTCTCCCAGCTCTTGTGGGTGAGATTCTCACTAATTCTTGTGCTCCTGTTTTTTTTTCACAAATCCCATTCTGAGTCTGACCCTGAGAGCATGACTATTTTGTTCAAACCTGTGGGTACTTTTTTTTTTTTCCCCTGAAGGGATAAACCACTAATTATAGATGGAAATTGTACCTCAAAGATCCATCTTAATAATATAATTGTAGTAGCAAAGCAACTGGTATGATTATGTGCATCATTGCACTTTTCAGCCATTAACCAGCTTTTCTTGGTTAATGAAGTTAGTAAAACCTAGAATGTGCTTTGCTGGAATATATCCAGTGGAATCTCATTATCACCTACAAGCCTTTATAATTGGGGTGATAATGTGCAAAACGTTATATTGCTGATAAATGAGATGGGATTAAAAGAGGGCGAAGTTCTGCTCTCAGACACATGTGACAGTTCTTGGGATTTTGGTGTGTGTTTGTGGAATGCCTGCAGCCCTGTGTTGAGTTTGGGGGTGGAGTGGGGGGCACATTTCAAGCAAGAGGAGGTGCAGTTGGAGTGAGTCCAGTGGCAAAATTAATGAGAGCTGTGACCTCTCAGGAAAGGTAGAAAGAATTGGTGCTGTTGATGCAGGAGAGGACTGCAGTGAGGCATGAAAATGGTCTTAAACGCCTTCAAAGAAGGGAATAATCTGTTCTTCATGATCCTGTTGGATAGGAGACAGGGGAATGGGCTTAAAGCACAGTGAGGGTGGTTGACTTTGGGTATTAGGGAAACACAGAACAGATAATTAAGAACTGGTTGAACTTGCTTGGACCAGGGTGCATCAAAGGATTCTCCACTGTTGGCAGGCACCAGGAAGAGGTGAGGGAGCCACTGGTGGAGGTGGCATGGGGACGATTGCTCCTGGCTTCAGGTGGTGGGAACCCAAAACACCAGTGCCACCACTGTGATGTTATTTTATGGTTCAAGGCACATGCAGGTGAGAGACAGTTAGCAGAGAGACCAGAGAGCTACTTGGTGCTTGTACAAACACAGACCAGGTCTGCCAGGAGGATCTGTGATCAGGATTATACACACACCTGTCACACGCTTGGAATTGCTGTGAGGACTGCTGATAGAAGGGAGAGACACCTATCAATGGTATAAAAGCCACAGGGAGCATTACTGTGTCTTTCCTTGGATGATACAGGTCACAAGGCTGCTTCTGTTTGCACTTGTTTGAATTTCAGCACATCTTTTTAGGGAAAAAGCATCCAAACGGTATTAAAAAAAACCCTAACGAAGAATCATCCTGTCTGCTCCAGCTCTGGCTTCATTAATAAATTTGTTATTTGCACTGTTAAACGTGTGCCCCATCTTTCCAGTCAGAACATGTCTGTTTTCAATGTCAAGGTTTTCCTATGCTAATGGAGGACCCTGATCTCAAAATTTCATTCTCCCTGTAAAGATTGACAGTCTTTAACCAAGTCATCCCTTCACCTCTTCATAAGCTAAATAGATTGAGCTCCTGGGTCTGTAACTGTAAAGGCTGTTTTTTCCGTCCTTCATATTCCTCTCTGAACTCTCTGCAGCTTGTCAACATCCTTTATGAATTGTGGGCTCTAAATTTATCGTGGCCCTCCAGCGGGAATTACACCAGTAACGCCAGGAGCACAGGCAGATTTGCATTCTTTGCTACTATACTCAAATATTGTGTATGACTGAGTGGGAACATAAAAATAGGTTCAGAGTAAAGGTTCATCTAGCTCAGTGTTTTGTTTCTGGCAGTAGCTTGTAGTGGGTGGATACTGAAGGGTGGTATTTCCATGCATAGTCCTCTCCTTATCTTTTAAAAATAAAGACACAATCTGAAATTCCATGCAAAGTATTTATATGTTTTTGGTGTCTAAATGGTGTCTTGGTTTTCAGCATTTGTATCATGCGCTGTCCAAGGAGTTAAGCTGTAAACCAGCAGATTTGTGTCTTTGCTAAGACTCTGGGAAAGGTTATTTTTAAATCACAGCAGGGCCCTGAGAAGGCAGGGTGAGAGCTGCAGTCCAGACGGAGGGACAGCGTGTTCCTGCTCCGCAGGGACAGTGCTCATCATCAGGCCGACTTGCCGGAGGCTGCTCAGCCATCCTTGTGCCTGATGGCTGTGCCACAGTGCCAGGGGCTGCCACCCCGAAAAGGCATTGGGAGCAAACGTGGGGCCCTGCCAGGCACTGCTGGAGCTCTGACAGCAGCTGCTGAGTGCCAAGGAAGGAGTTAATACAACGTTCTTAATGTCTACCCATCAGTAATGACTGTGCTTTGCTTAGCTGATGAAGCACTGTGATCCATGTGATAGGACAAGGGGTCATGGTTTTAAACTAAAAGAGAGGAGATTTAGACTGGATATAAGGAAGAAATTTTGTACAACGAGGGTGGTGAAGCGCTGGCAGAGGTTGCCCAGAGAGGAGGTGGAAGCTCCATCCCTGGAAACATTCAAGGTCAGGTTGGACGGGGCTCTGAGCAACCTGATCTGGTTGAAGATGTCCCTGCTCATTGCAAGGGGTTGGACTAGATGAACTTTAAATGCCTCTTCCAACCCAAACCATTCTATGATTCCATGATTCTGTGATCCTCAAATCTGTTGTAGCATCTCTGACTCCCAAAGACGAAGCCCTGCCTCTTGTGCACGTGGAGCTGGGGGACTTGACTTGGCCCCATCAAAACCCATGGGGCTTCCTTACTTCTCCTTGGCGGCCACGCGACCCAGCCAGCACCAATGAATTATCTCCCCCAGTTATCACTCCACTATGTTGTGTCATCTGCATCTTTATTAGAGCATGATTTCATGTTTTCTTCCAGTAAGGATGTCACATAGCTGAGAATAGATCACTGTGGAACTTCTTGGAAGCTACTGGGTGATGATTCCTTGTTTACAGTTCCACTTGGAGATTTGTCAGCCGGTTTTCAGGTTACTTGCTGTGTGCCAGCTTAGTTCTGTGCTGTTCTAATTTCTCAGTCAGTGCAGTGAAATTAGAACAGCATTTTGTGGCATCTATGTTAGTACATATGTCAACATACTTCACCATCTTACAGTTAAAAGACACCAGGGTAGTTCAGTAGGATGTACTTGCTGTAGACACACGCCCTGTGTTTAGGCACTGTTGTCTTATGCCAGCTGTTGAGCTGCTGGAAGGATGGCAGAGTGGGTATTTTGGACCATTCCAGTAGCAGACTAACTAAAATAAGATATAATTCAGTGTCATGGAATTCTCTATATGAAACTTCCATGGAACAAAAGCACAATTTCCAAAGATAGAGTGAGTGCTAAAGGGAGAAATGGAGATGTTTGCATGTCAAGCTGTTGCTGGCATGCAGATAACCAGACATACTTACTAGTGGTGGGCAAGACTGGTGATATGGAAATGTGTTTTATGGCTGGGGAAGGAGATCAGGAAAAGTCTGAAAGTAAGAGCAGAGACAGGTGAGCCTACCAGGACTGTAGAAATGACACATGGAGAAAAAATTATTTTAAAATGTTTAAATTCTGTCTTCTGAATAGGCAGAACAATCAATGATACAGGCCACTTAGCAGAGGTAAATGCACATGCACAAATGTAAAAGCAGATTTCCAGTATGTCCTTGGATCCCCATCCTTTAAAAACACAAGCTTAAATTCTGGTCCCACTGAAATCAATGGGAAGACTCCTGCTAGCTTTATCCTCATTTATTCATTTATTGCAATCATATTATTGAGATAATTGAGTCATAGTGACAACATATTCCACTTTTTTGTCTCGTTACTCAGGCAAAAGAGCAAAAATCACAATCATAACTTCCTACTGCTAGGGAAGGGCGAGTGTCGTGCACTCTCATCGTGTGTTTCCCCTGGTGTAAGAAAGGAAGGTGGGGACCCCCAGGGTGGGGGCCTTATCCTGGGTTTTTCTTACTTTTTAAATTATTATTTTTTGTATAAATATTTTGTCCATTTGTTACCATTTTTCTGGTAATTTGCCAGTTCTGGACATTTGGATTTTTTTTTTTTTGTGTAGCTGAGGAAAGCAAAAATATTTGTTCATAAGTATGTTTAGTTGTGAGAAGATTCCTCTACCATTCAAATTTCTGGAGGGATTGTCTTGGTTTTCTCAGAAGCTTTGTCCTGATACCAAATTATTATAACTTTCCAGATGAAGATGAATGCTCTTCCCATCTGAAAAAAAGAGAATGCTCATAAACACCATTGTTTCCTAAACTAATAAACAACTTTCCTCTAAGTTTAACACCCAAATGTTATAAAAATTGAAAGTGCATGCTACTGAAAGCCAATATTATTGAACTGGCTTTATGCAAGGTTATAAAATAGCAATGATAATAAAAAATGAACAGTGCTGAGATTTGGTTGGGTTTTTCTTTAAATTTATGGTGCTTCTGAGAGCCGAGATATGCATTACATGTGTATTGGAACCTAAGTGCATCCCTTGGAAAACAGTATCCTTGTAAGCTTTGACTGAAATGGAAGCGTTTCACACATGTGGAATTCATCAGTATTTGAACAACAGTTTTAAAACCTTATGGTTAGTTCAAAATGCTTCTTAGTGTTGTTTCAGCCACTGTAGATGTCAGAATTACAAAGCTGGAGTTGAAATAAAACATTTTAAAATGCCCATTTTAATGTTCCTGATTTTTTTTTTTTTTCACAGAAATGGTGAGAAATTTTTAAAATGTCACTGTTTTATTCTGACACATGCCAAGTTTCACCTGACTCTAGATATGTTGTGCTGTCGCTCATGAAAACCTCACAACATAAATCCACTCGCACAGAATCCAGATGGTTTCATTTAGATAGTGATTTCGATCAGAGCTGTCGCTGTGGTGTGGGGGAATGCGAGTGAAATGACAAGGAGGGAACAGGAATGAGAGAGATTTTCATTCATCTGCAAATGAAGAGAGGTGAAAACCTTCCTCAAACAGAGTTGCTTCTTATTAATGGAGTTTTATTAAGTGCCAGGAGCTCTTTTTTGACCATTACCAGTTAAGACAGCAGACAGAGCTGCTGTATTGCTGTTCAGCAATGTCACAAAACATCACAACACTGGAATTCAAAGACATTCAACGTGCTTTGAAATATAATAATAGATGAGGGTCAGAGTTACAATGAAATGAAACAAGCAGAAATTGAATTAATTGTTCTTAAATTCAGTTATGGTGTCTCCAACTTACCTTGAACCAATTTTGCCAGTGACACCATGCTAACATTTTAATGTATACAGGAGCTGTATAAATCCAGAAGTGACCTGTATAAGCTGTGCTGTACTGTCTAGGTGGTGGTGATTGGTTTTCTCTGTGCTACTATGTGCTTACTCCATCTCTGCCCATCTTCCCATTTCCTCTCAGACTCATGTCAGAGAAAACGTAACCACACTGTCAGCATTTCAAGCTTTTTAGACAGGACAGAGATGCTTAGAAAATTAGCCCATCTTTAATCTACTGTTTGAAGAGATCTGCTCCTGTAAACACTATATGGTGTGGCAAATAGCACCCAAATCTTTGGAATTTTATTAAATGCTGCCTGAAATGCTGGCTGAGGGCAGGCTTTATAACCCTTGCTCGCTAGCTACAGATAGCTAGATCTACTTGAAGGAGGTTGTTCGGTTCGTAAAATATTCTTCATAATGAGAAGAGAGATCGTGGGTTGGGTCTTTAACATGTTTAATATGGAATTTTTTGTATCGCTTATTTTTATGTCTCTGCAAAACAGCTAAAATATTTTCTCGTGGAGGCTTCTGTTGTTTTCCTTCACTGTTTGCTAACATGTTAGGAAGAGATCAGGCACATTTTTATCTCATTGTAAAGAGGAGACTTCCATGGAAACCATGGTGGACACTCCAGGGAAACCCGTCAAGTAGTTTAAGGTCAGAAATCAACCTGCATTTAGGAATGAGAAATGGTGAGCCTTGCAAGTGAGCCTGGGAGCTCAGTCGTGAGGTCTCGCTGCCCATCTGCTCTGAGGCTGGGGCAGGTGCCTCTCTGTTCTTTCTGGGTGATGACCATCCTATAATAACCTGCCATTATTTAAGCAATTCTTCTGCAACCATAACTTCATCATTAAGTTACTCTAGCCATAGACCATAAACACAGAGGCTGCCCATGTTGGCAGCAGGTCAAGAGTGGTTTGAAGCACATCAGCAGTGCTGGATGTGACTGTGGCTGGATTCTGCCCTCCTCCCTTCCCATGGCTGTTGGCTGACGGAAAGTGGTGTTTTTGTGCGTAACCATAATATTTTTGTTCTGTGGCTGTAAAAAAAGCACAAGTTATCTAGCAGGGCTAATCCCAGGACAGTGGGAGTCCTGAAGTGCTTTATAACTTGGAGCCCAGAAGGCCAACTGTATCTTGGGCTGCATCCAGAGCAGCGTGGGCAGCAGGTCAAGGGAGGGGATTCTGCCCCTCTGCTCCGCTCTCCTGAGACCCCACCTGCAGTCCTGCCTCCAGTTCTGGGGCCACCAGCATAAGAAGGACATGGACCTTTTAGAACGGGTCCAGAGGAGGCCACAAGGATGATCCGAGGGCTGGAGCACCTCTGCTGTGAGGACAGGCTGAGAGAGTTGGGGCTGTTCAGACTGGAGAAGAGAAGGCTCCAGGGAGATCTTATAGTGGCCTCCCAGTACCTGAAGGGGCTACAAGAAAGCTGGGGAGGGACTTTGGACAAGGGCAGGGAATGACAGAACAAGGGGTGATGGCTTTAAGCTGGAAGAGGGGAGATTTAGATGAGATATTAGGAAGAAATTCTTCACTGCGAGGGTGGTGAGACACTGGCCCAGGTTGGCCAGAGAAGCTGTGGCTGCTCCTCCCTGGAAGTGTTCTCGGCCAGGTTGGATGAGGCTTTGAGCAACCTGGTCTAGTGGAAGGTGTCCCTGCTGCTGGCAGGGGGTTGGGAATGGATGAGCTTTAAGGTCCCTTCCAACCCAAACCATTCTACTATTCTTTGATTCTATATATTAAAAAAAAAAAAGGTGTGTGAAATATGAAAATCTCGGTTGGCTTTTACTCGCTCTGTGCAAAACTAGGGGATAAAGGAATGAGAGAGAGATGTGACAAGAAGCCACAGTTTGAAGCAATTTAAAGCAGACAGAATAACCTTTCTGAATCAGGACGGTGGGAGGACAGTGAGAACTTGGGCCGGGCTGGGCCGGGCCACTGCAGCCGGGCATCTGCTAGCAGTCCCCTCAGGCTGTCAGGGCGGCCATGGCCTGCAGCCTTAGGGGATGGCACAGGCGGGCTCCTGGCAGGGCTGTGGTGGCCGGGGGTGTCTGTGTGGTGGCCGGGGATGTCTGTGTGGGGGCTGGGATGTCTGTGGGGTGGCCGGGGGTGTCTGTGTGGTGGCTGGGGTGTCTGTGGGGTGGCCGGGGGTGGCCGGGGGTGTCTGTGTGGTGGCTGGGGTGTCTGTGGGGTGGCCGGGGGTGTCTGTGTGGTGGCTGGGGTGTCTGTGGGGTGGCTGGGGGTGTCTGTGTGGTGGCTGGGGGTGTCTGTGGGGCGGCTGGGGTGTCTGTGGGGTGGCTGGGGGTATCTGTGTGGTGGCTGGGGGTGTCTGTGGGGTGGCCAGGGTGGCTGGCAGCAGGGCCCAGGCCGGCATAGGCCGCACTTGCCATTTCCCTGTCAGCATGAGGCAGCGCGGGGGCCAGGTGAGGCCTGGCAGCCCTGGTCTCCACTGTTTTATTTTGTATTGACATTGCCGAAATGTGGGTTTTTTTAAAATGACAGCTAAAGGCAGGGGCTGAAGGCTGACAGTTATTTAGAGGGGAAGAAAAGGCACCCAGCAGTGTTTTACCTACTGCTGTTGGAGGCAATCCCCATCACCCCCAGGAGGGAAAGAGAAGAGAAAAACCAAACTCCAGCTGCCATCTCCTCAGCCTGATTACTATCTTGGTTTTACTGATTTCTAGTTAGTTGCTCGCTTTCTCTTCTTGTTTATTTGTGACTTTCTCCTGGCAACAGCAGAGAGAAAATGTTATTTCGCTGTTCCTTTCAGAGGCAAATTAGATAAAGGTGACACAAACTGTCAGGAGTATCTGTCGGATTGAGTGGTGCCTGACACTGCTCATCCTGTGGGACTGACAGGCTTTGGCAGCTGCCTGGGTGCTGCCAGAGCCCGAGGAAATCCCTGTTGCCGTGGGGGCCACCTTCAGACTTGGGGCAATGCAGCATCTTTAGGTGTAGCTGCAATGTCTGTTGGCACACCTATGCAAACACTGAAGAAAAATGGGAAAAAGACACTTTTCCTGCCATGTCAGTGCCTGAGCATCTCAGATCTTCCATTTATTTCCTCCTCACTGCTAAAGATGGGGAAAGAGGTCAAAGATGGACGCGTACTTGCAAAAGGTCCAACTGGAGGCCTGCCAGAAGGAGGAATTCAAACTGGGTCTGATCTGCTCAGCCTGGGGTGAATCGTGGAGCACTGGGAAGTTCTGCTTCCACCTGAGACTGTGATTTCATTCTCATCATGGTTATTCAAGAGAACAACCTTGCTGGAGCTTCACGCAGTAAGCTGTGACTTAACGAGGTTCAGGAGCAAGCACAAGTCACCGAGCCGTTGGTAAGGGACCTCTGGAGATTGCCCAGCACTGCCCTGAGCAGGGCAGTTGGGGCAGGCTGCTCCGGAGCGAGGTGCCCTTTGCTCTTCTGCACGAGAAGCCACAGCCCAGTAGGCAATGCAGCAACTGAAGGTGGGAGTGAAGGAACACCTGTCCCTTCATGGCATCCTGCATGGGCATGAAATGCTTACGGCCATCCAGCCTCTAACAGCTGCTGTTCTTGCTGGCTTCTCCTTCCTGATGTTTCCCAGGCAGGCTGCTCTTGGGTAGGATGGCAGGGTGGAGGGAAGCAATGAAACTACATTTGCTGCAGATGCTGCTGAGAGACCCAAAAGACCACTGTGATCCAGCTATTCCATGCAGGCTTTTAAGGCTAGCACAGCAGGGCTTTCTCCATTTTAGTCTTTACATTTTGCAAGCGTTACTGTGACATTCACACCACCAGCACCTGAACCTGCTGCATCCTCCTGTGACAAAGGGCATTTCTATCTTTTTTTTTAATGGTGGGACACTCCTAAGGTAGAATGTGGTTATAGAATTTGCCCATAGTCACCTACTAGGGCGATGAAAGAGCCAGGAATAGGTTTGTTTCCCCATTGTGGGCCTTAATCACAAAAAAAATTCCCTCCCCTCTAGTGAAGCAAGTCATGTCGGGTAGCTGCTTTTGTGCCTGTGTGCATTCGTTCTGCAGTTCATAGACCTCCCTCATTAAATGGTCACATGCTGCAGACTGAATGCCAGGCCAATCTTCCAGCCTTGTTTGCAGGCTGGAAAGGCGAATACTGGCATGGAAAAACTCAGCTTTCATTAGGCACTGTCTGAAATCAGCTAATCTCGTTTGAGTGAACGTAGAAACTGCGATACTGTAAACAGAGGGCTTTGGTGTTTGGGGTGCGCTGGGGGATACAGCCACATCAGAGACTGTCCCAGCTCCGCTGAAGCCAGCAGCAGCCTGCCACTGGCTGGGAAACTATTACAGCAAAGCCAAGAGAGAGCTGAAACTGCCGAGTGCACAGCAACTGACAGCTGGTAAATAACAATCCCATTTGGAAACAGTAAATGAAGAAAATAGATTTGACCTTTGGTATCTTGAGGGAGCTCTGTGGTCCCCAGGTAGCAGTAGTTCAAGTGTCACTGCTGAAGCTGAGGGGGGTATGATAAATGATGAGCTGGTGTTGAAATATTTCCTATGTTACTGAATTCCTTTAAATAGCAAGTGAGCAACATGGGCTTTCCCTCTGTGGTGCCCGGAGCTAGCACATCTTCATGGTGTGCCTCACTTTCTTCAGACTCCCTTTTCAAGGCCAGCTGTGGGAACCTGATTTTCCACTGCCTTGGGAATTGTGTCCACGTTTGTGTCTGTATTCATGTCTGTATTTCTTCATGCCAGCAACTGTCTTTCTGCTGGGTTTATCAGCAGCATGGAGCACAGTGGGGTCTCCTCCCTGCTCTGGAACGGCATGATAACTGGAGATAGAAACCTGTGCCTCTGTAGAGTAGTTGCAAGAAGGTATCAACTGTCTCCCACCAGCCCAAGAGGTCTTTGCAGCCCTTGGGCTCACCTGTGGTTGCAGGGTCCGTGATGGAGGGCCAGAATCATCTCAGTATCTTGCATCTTCCATCCACTACATAGCAGCAATAACTTTGAACGGTGCTCATTTTACATCGGTTCATTTACAGTCCAACTCAGGCCTCGCTGCAATGAGTGATGCTTTTCTAATGGTTTCTAGTGACTGCTCATTGCCTCCCAGTGTGGTGTTGGAGATGACGTTGCTTGCTCTCTGCTTGTCTTGCAGCAAAACATCAGGAGATACAGCTTGGGGGTCCTGCATGTTTGTTGGGTGGGGAAGGCAGGCTGGGGTAGCTCAAATGTACAGGGTGCCATAGGTACAGGACTGGCAGTCACTGGGAGTCTAATTAAGTCCAGGGTGTAAAGGAAAATAACTCAAGTGTGAAAGGAACACGTCTTAAAATGAGCGTTTTGCTAAATGGATTTTCCCCTCTGATTCATTGCTCTAGTGCAGCCTTTCAGCCTCTGCAGAGCAGCTCATTGTTCACTCATTTTTGCTCTATTAATAAACATGCATAAGCACTTAAATGGAATAATGTGCCTTGTGGGAAAAAAAAAGAAAAAAAAAAAAGCAACACAACTTGATGTCCTGATGGGGGAAAAAACTGCACAGAGAAAAACAGTGCCATTCTGGTTGAGCTCTGTTTACTGAAATAAATCTGTTGCTTAGGCTGAGCTCTTGGAGCTTGCTGTGTGGGGCAAAGGCAGTTTGTATCCTCCTCTTGTTTAAGGTACATGACATCTTTTTTCCCCAGATCTTTTCTCTCTCCCTTCATACATTATGTTTCATATCAGACTCAAATCTAGTACTAATTTTCTGAGGTTTTGTTTGAGCTGAGGTTAAATCAGTATTTAACACGGAAGCTGGGTCAGGATCAGTGTCTCACAACACTCATTGTGAACGTGGGAGATAAAATAATGTTGGAGCAGATTGTAGTTTGGAGTGAAAGAACAGGCTATGTGACATTATGGAAAAGTTTATTTCTGAGGTCTTTGTTCTTTTAGGCGAGGCTTCCTCTCCTTCAATGCCGTTAACGTGTGCAGTCACATCACTTGTAGATATATTTCGAGGTCACCTCCCCTTTTCTCTTCTCCCCAGGTTGCTCCTTGGACATTGCAAGTTTGCCAGGATTTTTCTTCCATGCTGGAAAAAATCTCACAGCAGCTCTGAAATTGCCTCACCCTGGGGAGTCATTACAGGAGGTTTTCGCTTGGGCAGATAACAGGTCTCAAGGGACCGATCTCGAGCTCCTGGGTAGAGGTCGTATTTTATACTAATATTGGATTATGGTAATGATGCCACTTTCGAGGAGTTTTCCTGTTAAGCTGTGTTTTGTTTCCAGGCTTCTGTGTGTGTGTGTAGGACAGAGGGACAGCCCCTTCCTGAGCACCTGGGAGTGGCACTGAAGTCCCTGCTGCCTTGCCAGGCTGCTCCCAGAGGCTCTGAGGGGTGGAGGGCACCTGTGGTTTATCTTCCCCTCCTTGGAGAGCCCAAGTTGTCCTCTGCCCCACCTCCCTCATTGCTGGGGATGGTCTCTTGTGCCAACCAAGGGAGCATCCTTCCTCTTCCTCCCCAGCAGCAGCCCAGGGCAGCCTGCAGCTTCTCCACCTCTGCCTTCCTTGCCCTGTCCTCTCCCACTGCCTTCCCAGGGAGGAGGCTTTGGCCATCAGGGTGAGCAGGGGCATCCTCAGCACCGCCGGGAGAAGCAGGCTGCCTGCCCCCGGGCTCCCCTTGGAAGGGGGAAGGCGAAGGATCTTGAAATGAGTCCAGTGTATTAATAAGCCAGGCTGCCCCACATAGCAGAAGCAAAAGTGGGACAGTTGGCACACTGCTAATTTTACACAGGCCCGGGGGGGATGTATTTTTTTTCCAGGGAGGGTGTTATCATTATTTTGTGTCCTAAAGGGCCTAAAATTAGTGCTTGTCGGAAGCAAGCCGCTATTGGAGGCTTCATCCCAGGCAGCCTAGGCCTGGGGAGAGCTGGGGCTCACGCACACGCTGTGTCCCAGGAACTCCTCAGCCTGGCAAAGGAACATCCAGGCACAGAGGTGCGGAGAGGTGCTGGCTGCAAGTTCCTGTCTGCAGCTTCCCTCTCTGTCCCATGCTTCTCCCAGTCTGGCAGCGAGGACCACTCCCCTCTGGTCCCCCCAAAAATCCATGCTGCAGCCGGGCTTGGCTGTTTCTTTGTTTTCCCCAAACCAGGCTGTGGCTGCAGAGTGGGAGTTGTGGCCAATGTTAAATGAGGGATGTGCTTTTGAGCGTGAAGACTCTCAGTCAGTTAATTACAGAGAACATTTGCAGCTTCTCTTCAAATCCCAGCACCGCCTCTTTGTACCCTCCTCTCCAGGCAAACTCGGATGCCAGCCAGGAAGGGAACGGGAGACCCATTGATGGATCCTCAGCTCTGCCAGGGCTCCTGGCTCACCCACTGCTCTGCTGAACAACAGCCAGGGAAGCCCTGGGGTGCTCAGCACCCTCCCTGCGCCCACGCCCTCGGGGAGGATTCGAGTCCTGGTCCCCACTGGCAGTTATGTTACCCATAGTACCTCGGTTGAAGGGTGCCATCCTGCAAGGGTCCCAGCATGCTAACCCAAGGAATGCAGCATTTAGTCAATGGCTTTGGTCATGTGCTTGAAGTTAAACACTTCGTTAAGCGCTTTGTTTAATTAGGCCAGACCGCGCTGATCCTTGTGGGATTGAGCGCAAAGTGAGGCACACTAGATTAGAACTCATATTTTCAAGCAAAAAGCTAAAAATGAAGCACTTTTAGCCCCTAGTTCTACAAATAATTAAGCACATGGGTAATTACTGATTTAATTCCATTCATCAGTTTTGTTGATTTCAGTGGGGCCATGCGGTGCTGGTAGTTACTGGAGTGTGTAAGCATATGCAAGGTCGGGCCCCCAGGTTAAGAGATCATGGAGACTGGGGAAATAGATATATGTCGAGTGTCTGGCACACGGGGTCTGTGATGCCTGTCACTCGTCCCTGGGTAGTACAGTAAGAATAATAATGCCATATTTAAATACTACTGATTTTTAAAGATGCTGAGCACTGGCCTTCCCCACAGAAATGGGGGCTTGGGCTTTCTGTGTCAAGCAGACCTCATGGTTGATTGTGCAAAAGAAACAGCATATGAGATCTGAACAGGGAAACCCCCGTAGCCTCATGTCCACCTGGGCTATTCTTTTCCTAAAAGTGAAAGTTAAAATACTGTCTTCCCTACTGCAGCCCCTAATCCAAAAGGAACAAAGTAAAATCTGGGCTACAGTAGGTTTTGTCTCAACAAGTCAGCAAGAAAGACTTTTGAGGCTGTTCATTTGTCTGTTTGCTTTTCCCTGGGTATGTTTTGTTTTGCCTTTTTTTTTTTTTCAGATTTCCTTTTCAAAACAGACACAGCCCTTATCTGCTAGGAAAGACTTAATTCTTCATATCTTTTTGTTCCCCTGCAGATGATTTGACGGTGATGTTTACAGAACTCATGATTTAGGAAAAAAAAACGAGGAGGGAGGCAAGAATAGGAGGGAACTGAAGGAAGCTGACCCAGGAGAGCCTCCTGCCACTCCACGAAGCAGCTGTTAATGATGCCTTTGATAACGTGCCATGCTGAAGGGACCGTGACATGATTTCTTCTCCGTATCCAGACGGCTGTGTTTTTAAGCTGATTGTACGTGCCCTTAGGGGGGTTACAATGCCATGTTTGCAAACAGAGCCACCATGAAGCACCTTGTGTCACAAACAAGGCTCATTAGCATAGCTCAGCAATTAAACACTGCTCTGTCTGCTGTCCTGAGATAAAGAACTCCCAATTTATGGCCCAGTTGACTTTCACTGGAGATGAATTGGTTGACAGCTTGGAGTGGTGACGTGTTGTCTCTTGAGTACAGCTGTTCGCAAGGGTGATCTTTCAGAATGTGACTTTTCCACAGACTAACCAAGGGTATTAACACCAACTAATTACCAGGAGAAGCCAGGGGCGATGGTTTTCTAAGAGTGGGAACATCACAGGCCCCAAACAGCTGGGTAGTGCTATGCTTTTCTCTCTCCGAAAACAACAGCCCTGCTGGAGGAAAGCTCCCCATCTGGCAAGCTCTTCTAATTCGTATAATAAATGCAAATGATATTTATCTGATTTGGTTTTTACTAGATTTTAACGCAGTTTAGAAGGGACTGGATGCGTATGGCAAGACGTGCACCTCCTCTTCAGAGCGAACGTGTGGCAGCATTCGATTAGTGATGCTGTATGACAGGAGCTGTCTCCATGTTAGTCTGCTTTCAATTTTATGGACATTATTTTTAGAAGAGAGGTCTTCTCCTGTTTATATCTCAGTCCAGTGACTTTTTGCTGTTTGATTTTGGTTCTTTTTGGGTTGAGTTTATACAGAAAGACTTTTAAGGGTTTTAAAAACTGTTCATCTTCATACAATATTATGCTTGCTGCTCTTAAGCATAAAGAATAAAGTGGCTTGAGTCCCAAAGCAACTTTAACCCAGGGATTCTTCATGTAAATCAGTAGATAGAGTATGCTCTCCAGGATCCAGCAGAGAGGGAGACACAAAGGAAGAGTTACTGGTGAAGCAGTGGAAAATGAGTCACTCCAGGAGTTCAGTGAGGAAAAGGCCCAGCATCTGTCAGGGTCAGGTCCTGCCTCAGACGGGAATTCAGCTTGCAGAGAAGCGGGCTCCCAGGGCCCTGCTGTTTAGACAAATACAGTAACAAATCTGAGCTGTAGGCTTGTCATCATCTCCTCGGTAACATGTGCACTACTTACACCCAGTCCTGTCAAAAGTGCAAGAGAATTACACCTTGTAGGTGTTTTAAGGTTTGTTCTGCTAGTAATAGAGACAGTGAGATTGCCACAGGAAGGATCTAGGTGACTGTACGGTAGGTGTTTGGGTACAAATGAGCTTGGAAGTATGTCCCTCAGCTTGTTCCAGGAGTTTGTGGTTGGGTTTGGGGCTTCTAAAACCTTAAATACAAGCCTTTGCTGCCTAAGACCCCTTGGGAAGAGGAGCATGAGGTGGGATTGTGTGTATAATACATATATATTTTTACATATATGAAACTGGATGTGGTAAAGTAAGAAATGAGTTTAGAGTTGAGGACTTGAAGAAGCGTTGTGCTAGCCTTCTGCAACCTCTGGTGCGACAACTCCTGGAGACCTCCCCTCTGCATTGTGTCAGTCCAGTTATGTCAGAGCTCAGCTGCTTGGTCGATAAGAGGCATTTCTGCAGCTGTGATGGTCTTTTCCATCTCTGCTGGCCTGCTCTCTGTGTAGCTACAGGGGTTGAGTCAGAGTCAAAACTCCACGCTCTGTTTTTTGGCAAAGGTCAAGGATCCAGCAGTAACAGGCTGAAAATCTGGTCGGTCAGCACAGCAGGAGGCCACCAGATATTAAACTGGTCAGCGTGCATGTGTACAGCCACGGTGCATGGAAGATGCTGTGTGATTCTGTGAAGAGGTTCTGTTTGCAGGAGAGGGGCTTAGGGCCAAGGAGGTGTCTCTAGCTGACTTCTGTCCATCCTGGAGAATGAACTCTTTTGTGCAGTGAATGTCTATATAAGCTTTTTTTTTTTTTTTTTCCTTATTAAAAAAACTTTTCAGTGAGCATCTGGATCCCCACAGAGCTGATTTAAGCCCATTAACAATAGACTTGCTTTTCTTAATTACCCTTTGCAGAATCATCCTAGGATTCCCAGGTGTCCTTGGGCCACAGGTTGAAAACTATCTATACGTTGAAGGATGAAGCGTCTGATGATGGTGGTTAGAAGCACAGTTTCTGAATTAAGGAGGACCTACTGGTGTTTGCTCTGCAATAATCCCTCTCATTTACCCCAGGTTGTAACTCTTTAGGAAACACTGTGTTCTGAGTGAGAGCCAATAACGCATCCACAGACCAGGTGGCCACAAGTACAATTTAGCTCTGTGTTTGCTGCAGATGACATTGGTTTTGAGCTTGGGCCAAGCAGTGAGCCAACCTGAGGTACCTAATGGTGAGGAATGAGAACATGAGACTCTGATCTCTGTTTGTTGCCAAATAAATGGCAGCAGGAGGCCTGGTGTGTCTGAGCTTGTAAGATCAGCTTGTGTTGACTCTTTTGGAGCCAACATAAATGCTGGTTAATATGTGTGTGTGGCTACTTTGAAATGTCACTGCTTTCTTGGCAGCAGTGACTCAAAGATTTCTCTGATGCATGGTGGTGGGGAGGGAATAAGCTGTGTACATTGATGGGTAACTGCATGGTGTATCTCTCTTCCCAAGCATGTCGAATGTACCAATTTCTGTCGCTTTCCATAGCTTGCTGCTCCCTGCCACAGATGCTGCTGAGTGCCTGAGGAGCCCTTAGCTCCGTGCTCATGCACATGTCCAGGTGTATCCATATGGAACAGGGATGTGGCCAGTGTGAACACCAAGGACCAGGACTGCCAGGTCCACTGCAGCATCTCCCTTTGTGCAATACACAGGCAGTGGATTTTCTTCTTTTCTTAGAAACAGGGTTTTTTTGTCCTATACTGTGTTTATGCTGGACAGGACTTGCAAAGAGCACTGTAGTTTGCCCATCCAGGAACAGGGAAATCTTGGTGAAATGAAGAGAAAAAAAGATGGAAAATGAGAGGAGAGGCTGGTTTCTTTTTTGTGATGGTGGTACCAAAGGCTTAGGCAGTCCTTAGGGTTATTGACCTGTTTGAGTGATGAGCAGTGACTGTTCCTTATGGTTTCTTAGTGATTTATTTCTGCTATCTAGGAAGACACATTTACTGATGCTAAAGCTGGTTTTAGTGAATCTCTGAGAAATAAATAAAGTTATAATGATAAGTTGCACATAAGCCTACAGAGAGCCCAGACTTCCTGGAGGATTTCTCAGGGTTGATGTGAGGAGCCATTCGTCAGCACAGCTGTGGACGGGAGCGTTACCTTTGCCTGAGCTTGCTGAGGAGCACTGGTTGGCTCCAGAGAAGGCTCTGCAGGGTATTCCCACAGGTCATGTTTGGGGGAGCCTGGTCTCACAGGGGACTTCTCCTGACTCAAGCTTTGGCTGACTTGTGTGCTGACTTTTCAGATCTATGTCACTTGGGATTTGGTGGTGTCCATGGGTTGCATTCTTAGTTGCTGCTTTAGTGACTAATGGAGTTGCTTTGTAGCTTCCACAGGAGGTTGTTACTAGTGGTGTGTGTTTGCTGTGCTGTCAGCATGGCATGAACCGAATAGACACCACTCATGGAAACCACGATACGTGCAGGAAATGAGACCTTTCACACTGTGCAAGTGTCCTGGGGTCCAGTCTGAGGTGGGGCCCCCTCTCAGTGGTGCCTTAGCACCTCAGTGTTGAACTTCTCGGTGCTGTGAGACAAGAAAGTGCTGCCGTTGTCCTGAGGAACTCGGGAACAGGACTCGGACCCAGATGTGCAAGCAGATTTAAGTGGATGGGACTGAGGTGCTGAGATCCCCAAAGGGATCTGCAAGAAGGTGGAGGTGGGAGCTCAGGATTTGTAGTCTGTGTGTGAGCTGGTAGCTGTCTGTGGGCCAGGAGCTGTGGGGATTCCTCAGGGATTCCCCTGCTCCCACCACCCCCAGCCAGGGAGCAGGGCAGGCTGGGGGGACAGGGCAACCAGGGACAACCCCCAAACCAGAGCACCAGGCACCTCTGTGGGAACAGGGATGGGTCAGGGTGAGACCTGTTTGATGCTGAGCCCCAGCAGCCAAACCTCCAGGAGAGGCAAGGATGCTTTCATGGCCCTCACAGTGTCCTGCTCGCTGTACTACTTCTCATGGGTCCTTGTGAGGGTGGTCAGACACTGGCCCAGGTTGCCCAGAGAGGCTGTGGCTGCTCCTCCCTGGAAGTGTTTAAGGCCAGGATGGATGAGGCTTTGAGCAACCTCGTCTAGTGGAAGGTGTCCCTGCTGATAGCAGGGGGTTGGAACTGGATGAGCTTTAAGGTCCCTTCCAACCCAAACCAATCTAGGATTAACTTCTCTGCAAACATCTCCTGCAAGGATTTATTTCTCAAAGAATTTGCAAAACACAAAAGAAGTGAGGAAAATCACAGTGTTTGTTTGGCTGAGGAAAAGATGGGTAACCTCTAATCGGCTGGGAGAAGAATATTTATCATCCCAAGGTGAGGAGGAGACTGGTGTATTTCCACAGGGAATCCAGGTAGTGTATAGTGATATTGTGACTTCCTGCTGCAGAGTGGGTATTGCCTGGCAGGAATGTCTCAGGAATTACCAATGAGCAAAACGGAGCCTAGCAAAGCAAGTGGTCTCAGCAAACTCTGTTAAATGTACATTTTTCTTCATTATTTTCTCACTGAAGCGTGATGATGTCTGATGGAGCATTATGGATGGGGAGAAGGAAGGAGGTGTTAGCAAAGCCTGAAACCAACAAGCTACTGCTCTGGCTAATGAGGCAAAAAGGAAATTCTGGCTCCAGTGGCCGTGAAGTCCAACAAGAGAGAATTGGGCTTAAGCCTGAGTGAGGGAGTGGAGCTCGCACAAAGGCCCTTACTGGGTCAAACATATAAAATCTTTCACTTTACAGTTTCTCCCCATCTTCTTCTCTAGAACATGAACATTCCCATGGGCACACAGCTCACACCCACCCACCTCAGGGATGGCATGCACACTCAGCTGTGGTGAAGGTGACTGCTATAATTTGTTGTGGTTTTGATCCTGGGATCCTTCTAGTCTTTAGAAGACAAGGAAGGTGAGGAATCAGCCTCTTATTGCACAGCTGGTAAGAGATGGAGGCAGGCTAGTCATCCCCCACACCAGACAGAAATACATGTTTTTTCACTCAAATCAGTTTTGTGAAGAGATGTCTTGGCCTTTTTAGTGTAATTGTGAAATCACAAAATGGCAAATGAAGGCTGAGAGCCTCTCCCCTTGTGGCAGTAATTTCTAAATAGCATTTTGGACAGATATGGTCAAATTTTATTTTGAGTGCCCCAGACATCTCCATCTCTGGAGATGTTCAAAGCCTGCCTGGACACTTTCCTGTGCAACCTGATGTAGGGAACCTACTTTGGCAGGGGGGTTGGACTGGATGATCTCTTGAGGTCCCTTCCAACCCCACCATTCTGTGATTCTGTGACATCACTGTGGGAGGATGATTCCCTGGGGCAGGCTGTGACACCAAAGCATACCCAAGTTTTGGCCCCACAGCCCCAAGGAGTGAGGATTACACCTACTGCTCCGCTGCAGACTGCAGTGTAGCTTGGATCTTTTGGTGTGAGCTTCAAAACACCCCAGTCTGGGTGCACTCAGCATAGGCTGTGAAAGTGCCTGGAGATGTGGACAATTTGAAAACTGTCCCAAATCTTCTCCAGTGTCTCAGAAATCACATCAGTCCCCAGGGTGTTGACTCTCTGGCTGGTGTAAAATAAGATGGGTCAGAGATGCACCTGTGCTTGGTGAGGTTGCAGTGCCTGGCTGGGAGCTGGTTGTGGACGCAGTAAAACAGAATGTGTTGAGCTCTACAATGGTTTTTCTTACCCCAAACAGAGAAAGGGAGACACTGCTGTGTGACTATTATCATACACTGATGAGCTGAGCATTTAATGCTGGCTGTTTGTGAACAAGAGGTAAACAAGCACTCACATCACCATTGGCCATATCAGGTAAAACACAGGAATGAAGAAATAGTTTGGATCTGGCACTGCTGAGTTGCCAGGTCTCCCTGTTGGCTCTTGCTGTGGCACTGCAGGGTGAGGGCTGTGCTGCCAGCCTGGCATTCGTCCAGGTAACCAAATTCATCTGCTAAACAGGACAGAGCGGCTTGCCCAGACTCAGTCATAAGCTGGACAAAGTCTTCCTGGAGTTCAGCGTGTGTGAGCAACCCAAGGCTCCTCCCCACAGCTCTTGTGCTGGGTGATTTTGGAATTCCACACCAGAGGTAAACACCAGCTGGGTGTCATGTGAAAGGGAGGGAGCTTAGTGCAACTTGACAGCCCCTGGATGGACCCGGCAGTCTTGAGTTTCGTGTTCCTTTAGAATGAGGAGATCAAAGAGCTGTGATTTGGAAGCAGCCAGCAGCCTGTCACGGTGCATTAGGAGTGAACAACAACCCTGTGTCCAGGTGAAAATGGCTTTTGTGTGATTTGGTATGTGGTTTTAGGATGGGAATCCCCAAATGCCCAAGGATTAGACACACAATACACAAGTCCTTTGTGAGCTGGACTAAGGCCTCTGCTGCTTGGTGGAATTTGCCACCCTGGGTTACATTCAGTAAAACAGAGAGTGATGAGAGAGGCCAGATGGGGATGGCAAAGGGGGTGCTGAGCTGCAGTTGGCACCTCTATCTCAGAGGCAGGTGCTTAGTTTGGGTTCACATCTGTTTTGAATTTAAAGTTGTGAGCTGTTCGGTGGAGCTTGGAAGGACCAACCGTATCCTGGGGTACATCAAGAGAAGTGTGGGCAGTAAGTTGAGGGAGGGGATTCTCTCCCTGTACTCTGCTCTGGTAAGGCCCCACCTGGAATGCTGCCTCCAGTTCTGGGGCCCCCAACACAAGAAGGACATGGACCTGTTAGAACGAGTCCAGAGGAGGCCACAAGGGTGATCCAAGGGCTGGAGCAGCTCTGCTGTGAGGACAGGCTGAGAGAGTTGGGGCTGTTCAGCCTGGAGAAGAGAAGGCTCTGGGGAGACCTTCTAGTGGCCTTCCAGTACATGAAGGGGCTACAAGAAAGCTGGGGAGGGACTTTTTATAAGGGCAGTTAATGACAGGACAAGGGGAAATGGCTTTAAACTGGAAGAGGGAAGATTTAGAAGAGATATGAGGAAGAAATTTTTCACTGTGAGGGTGGTCAGACACTGGCCCAGGTTGCCCAGAAAAGCTGTGGCTGCTCCTCCCTGGAAGTGTTCAAGGTCAGGCTGGATTGGGCTTTGAGCAACCTGGTCTAGTGGAAGGTGTCCCTGCTGATGGCAGGGGGGTTGGAACTGGATGAGCTTTAAGGTCCCTTCCAACCCAAACCAGCCTGTGATTCTATGACAGGGTTGGCCTGAGACCACTATGAGAAGAGGAGGAGGAAGAGGAACACAGCCACCAGTGAGTTGCCAGGAACACAGCAGCCATGTTGGTGCTATCCTCCACCTGGGCTCATGCTTCCCTCTGCATGGACTGGGCTTCAGGTGAAGATAAATAAATAGTTGCTGTACCCATCTATGTGCGGATTTATGTTCTAAAGTCTCTCCAGGTTTCTTTTCCATGTGTTTATGCAGTCTTGTTTTGAACCTGTATACACTCTTAGTGTTCACATCCATGGGATTAAAAGTGGTGGCAGCATGCTGAAGTCTTTCAGAGGGACTAGCCCTGAATGCCAGACTTTGTGGGAGGTTTCTCTGCTTAAGGTGCCCCTGACAGGATGCTCAAAAGTGCTTTGTACAAAGTCTGAGCTCTGCTTTTATTTAGCTCTGCAGGTGCTGATATAGCCATTTAACAGGAGTAAAAAGAACTTAAGCAAAAACTGTCCTTTTATGAAGTCATAACTGCATCTTAGATAAAGTGTTCTTATTCTATAAATAGATGTCACTTTGCCCTAGGAATAGTCTGGCATTTTATTAACATTGTCTCTTTACTGAGACCTGCCACCTATTCTGTACTGCTAAACTGGGGAAAGCTCTAAACTTTTATTCCCTATCTCAGGTCTTTTGCTTTCAAGTGCCTGTTAAGAGCATTTTGTTGGTATAAGGTTCAAAAGTTATGACTTTTTTTAATGGACACTTTCTGGTTTTGTTTTGACTTTCCCTCCCATTGACTTGCACTGCTACAGAACATAAGAGCTGAATTACATTTGGCTTCTCCTGCTTCCTTTCTCTTTGAGATGAGGTTACAACGACCTCATCTACCTAAATCAATAATCTGCACCCAAATCTAATAAAGATCTAGCAGGGCCTGTAAAATAGCATGCAGCCCAGATGGAAAGCGAGGTTCTAGTGTCCAATCCACTCATTAGCTATTTATCAACCATTAATGATGAGAATAGGAGTGGTGTGTGGGAAAAAGGACACAAAGGCAAGACAGCAGAGAACTTTCCTGGATATGAGGCAGAGACAAAGACCATGAAACCCATGTGTGCAGTGTGACACTGGCTGAGGAGAGTGAGGTACCTAAAAAATGGAATTTCCACAGGAGTTTACTTGCAGAATCACAGACTTCTATATACAAAACCTGTGTGATTTCAAGCTACTGTAGGAGAGAACATAATGAAGAGCTGAAATACATTTGGCTTCCCATCAGCTGATCCCGCATCCCTTTACAGAGGTGAAAGCACTAAACCAAAAAGCAGTATTTCCTGAGACTGAATATTATATCCCCTATTTTTCAGTAAAAGAGAAATTGCCTGTGTGATCATGGATCCGTCACTTGATCTGTGGCACAGTTAGGAAAAACCTGCAATTTCCCAGTTCTTTGCTTTAATACCAAGACTTTTCTTTCAGCTGAAGAAAATGAACACATGAACTGGCCATCAAAGGTTTTTTTTCACTGAATTGCTGGAGCACAGAATTAGGCAGGCAGCTAGTGCAAGTAGGGAAATATAATTTTTCATCACTGTTTATTGAACAGAAACTGGCTTTGTGACAAAATGGGTCTTTTCAATACTGCCAACAACATGTCTTGTATTTGAAAACTGAAGCCACTTTTTTTTCCCCCCTCTCTTTTAGCTTTAAATGAAAACATTATTTTAGTGGTTGAACATTTTCATACAAGTTTGAAGTTTCACGCTTTTTTGGGTAGGGGCGTTAATATTTGTTGATGTTGGGAAATACTTTTCAAAAGCTGGAGCAGTAGAACAAAAAAGAATTCAGCATCTCTGGAGTTTGTGGTATGCATAAATATAATAATGTTCCATGAAACAGTATTTCAGACTCCAGCAATGCAGAACATAGTAGCAATTCCAAAGAAAACAGGAAATAGAAATAATTAGTCAGACAGGAGAAAGAATCCCAAACATTACTGGGATACCAAATGCTTTACAAAACAGTAGCCAAAAAACTGTCTTTAAATCTTTGAATATTCTTTGAATCTTGCTCTGCAGGTGGAACATCAAAATCAGTTGCAGTAAATTTGTATGCTCTTTAATGAATGTTGCCTTCAAATTTATCTATTAAATAGTTGCAATCAGTTTTTCCCCTTCTGTAGAAGGAACTATTCCACACTCCATATATCTCATCTAGATACCCTGCACTGAAGGGAGCACAGCTGCAGCCAGGGGCTCTTCTGCAAGGTGGGTGTGGGAGGTAAAGTCCCTCTCCCTCTTTAACAGCATTTCCCGTGGCTGGAGCTCTGCTGTGTGTGGAGGGAAGGGTGCTGGCAGTGCTCCTTGCAGGGCTGGCCCTTGCTATGAATGGAGGCAGCTGTGCAACGTTTTTCGAGATGGACTGAGGAATCCATTCCATCCTTTGCCATTTTGCTCTTACTGTTTAAAATCTGAACAGTATTTTTTATTTGAAGTTGTCTGGCTTTAGCTTCCAGCCATGGGTTCTTGTTAAGCTTTTCTCTGCCAGATTAAAGAGCGCTTTACAACGAGTATTTTCTCTCCATGGAGGTGCTTAATACCCTGTAATCAAGTCACCCTTGGTCTTCTCTTTGATAAGCTAAACAAAGTCTGCCTGTCAAATTTCTCACTGGAAGCAGTTCCTCTTCCCCAGCCTTTAAATAATTTTGGTGGCAGTTTTCTTCATACTCTCACTTTTTTCATTAGTTTCTCCTAGGACAGTACAGATCCCAGAGTTGTGCATGGTCCTTTTGCATTAATCCCACCATGGTTTATGGAGAAACACAACTGCAGCCCCACAGCAGTGCCAGGAGAACACATATGCTGAGCTGTGTGACTACAACTGCAGAGGTGATAGAAGAGGCACTTTGTTCCCAGGTAGACCTGCAGGGCTATAGGCATCACCTATATGGCTGTATAACTGTAAGGAAAGCATTAATGAGCCCAGCTTACCAGATGAGTCATTTAACTGTATCACTTCCTGTGATTCTCCAGGCAGGAGTAGGGCAGCAAACTGTTCTGCTCAGCCATCAGGTGCCATTTCTGCTTTTCTGGATTCCTTTTCCTGTTGGTTTTCCTTACATTTGTCAGTGCCAATCCTATGTTTAGTTTTTCTAGAAAAGGGCTGTTGAAGATGAGCTGCTCCTGACTATACTCCTGGGACAGCTATGGATTGTCCATAGCAATGAGGTCCACTTTTGCAGAGCCGTTATTTCCATAACATCTTTTCAGGAGAGATTTTAGGAAGGGAGAGATCTCCATGAGCATGGTTGGATATCTGTTGGACATGGAAGGGAGATCTTGGCAGTCATCCCATGACATATCAAATTGTCTTCTGTATTAGTTAGACTGTCTTGAGGTTTTACAACCAGAGGTTCTCCAGCTGGTGCTTGATGGGGATGGACCCTACAGTTCTGCTGCTTTGTCCTGGTGAAACATGGCCTCTTTTTTCGCTTAGTGAAGCTAGCTCTGCTGGTGGCTGCTCTGTACCTAGCAGGGTTTGCATGCCTCACAGAAGAGGTTCTGGATAAAATCTATTCACTTCCTTCTGCAAATATGCTCATGTTTGTATGATAAGATTTCTTCAACTGTCTTTCTCCATCAGGACTGCAAAGGTTTGTTGGTTTTTTGGTTTTGGTTTTGTTTTTCCCCATTGCAGTAAATCAACAGGCTGTGATTAAAGAATTTAAGCAGCTTCTTCATTTGCCAGTCCAAAATTTAATTTACTGAAGCATCTTTAACTAGCTGGCATCTCAATCACACATTTTGTATTCCTCTTTATGGAGTGGGACAGAAGACAGACACACCATGTTCAAAGACTTCCATCACTGTTGAATTTATTTATCAGCCAAAGATGTGTGTGGTTGTTCCCCAACCCTCTTTCAGGGGAAGGTATTTTTCATTACATAGCTCTAGACCTGTATTTTTCCATTCACCAGTTGCTACTGTTGTTCTCCTTTTGTTTCCAAAAAGAAAAAAAACAGATGTCTTTCGTGTTGTTTACCCCAGGAAACATTTTGAGCATTCAGTAATAAAACTGGGAGGAAATCCTTCACTTCCTTTATGCCTCCTAGCAAGTAACCACATCAATATGAAGTGAGGATGTTTTTGGGTACTGACCCAGTGTCACCCATCAAAACACAGCCATAAATACTTTCAAGATGCAGTCTTGAATCAGGCTGGTAGATGAGGAAAAACCACTTCTGTTTGGGAAAGGAATTCTTTCCTTCTGCAACCACTTTCTAAATTGCATTGACATTTACCAATTAGCATACAAAAGCTTTTGTATCCGCAGGATCATTTTTCATGTCAATAAACACATTCCTTTGCTTTTCAGTGCAATGTTTAATAATTCTCATTTCCTATAGTGGAAAAGAACCTTTGTACTTTATTTGTATTACACAAATTACATGGAAGAAACAAAGCCATATCTGATCACAGTTATTAAATTAAGAACATTTGCATAAATCCTCCATTTTTTTTTTTCCTAATCTAGTTTGCTGTTGGTAAACAGTGTGTTATCTAGGTTTAGCAAAGCATTTGGTTTCTAGCCAGATTTTTGCTTTCCCCCTGTCCTTTTTGAAGTTTGCTTGGCAGGCAAGGTCTGCTTCTCCTAAGCTATCTGTCATCACACAAAGTGGATTCCAGCTTCTGACAATAAACGAGTTGCTATTCTAGATTCATGGGCTGAACTGTCATTAAGTCCCTGCATCCCTTCTCTGGGGTTTTCAGACGTGTCTCAGTTCCAGCCTGAGGCTCTGCTCTGGGAGTTCCTTTGAGAGCTCTTCATAAATTGCAGAAAGTTAAGTGGGAAGCTTGGGGGGGCTCCCTGTCTCTGCGTGGGTTGGGGGCCAGGGTGTGCGAGGGGACAGCGTGCTGTGCGGGATGGCTGCTGCTGGGCACTGCTGACATGGACAAAGGACTGTCTTGTCTCTATGGGGGCCCCTCAGGTGTCCAAATCTGAGTGACTCTGTTGCAGTTAGGGTTGAAGAGAGGAGAGAAGAATAAAGGAAGAATGATTTTTTTTTTCTTTCCCTTGCCTGGAAGGGAGTGTATGTGTTGAGAGAAATGATCCTTCAAGAATGTAGAGACCTGGTCCAAAAAACCAGGAGATATTATAAATACCTGAAATATCCATTAAATTTGTGTGCCTGGCAAAGTGAAGCCCTGCTCCATGGCTTGCTCTTGAGGTACTATGAGACTTCTGCTCTGCCTCTGTACACCATGAACAGCCTGTGGTGACACAGTGCAAATTAAGCAGTGAGTGTTGGTGTCTAAACTTCTTACCTGGAACCTGCAGGTGTACATAGAGCATTGATGGGAGTCTCCAGTCACCTTTTTTTTCCTTTCAGGCAGCTTTATTGGGATGCTGGAGAGGTTGTGGATTTGGGTGGATTAAATATAAAGGCTGGGGCCATGGCAGGACTGGTGCTGCATGTAAGGTTAGAGCTTCTGGGAGGTTACTCGTAAGATATTTTGGTGGCTCAGTGTGAGAGGGTAGAGACTTCTTTCCCATTCCCAGTGCAACCTGCTTTGGGACAACCAGGTTTCATTTTCCTGCAACCACCTTCTGCTGCTGTCCTCCCTTCTTGGAGAAGTCCTCCTTCCCCTCCACAGATCCACTGTTGGTTATTAATTTTCAGTATTATTTCTTTCTTTACAGGGAAGGGAATTCAGCAGGGATGTCTTCCAGTCCTGAGTGACAGAGGTTTTGTAAGGAATGAAAAGACACTTTGTGCTTTTGACAGTAAAATTCATAACCATCTTATAAATAGCAGTGCTTCCCTCTACTACTCCAGGAAATCCTGTCAGATCCCAGCCTGGAAATCTTTTCCTTTCAAAGTTTGTTATTTGGTTGCTAGCTTACTTCTCTGCACTGGAGATGCAGCAGACTTCAAAAAAAAGATGGTGGCAGTGATGTGAGGTTGCCCTGCTGAGATGTGCACATCCCACATGAGATGTGCTCACATTGCTCTGGCCTTGAGCTTGCTCCCAGGCTTGTGTGTCCACAGTGCTGTGCCAGCTGCAGCTCTTGGGTCTGACTGCTCGCGGTGCCAGGGCTGGCCCATGACATGGAGCTCTGCCTTGTTGTATGGGGGAGAAGGAGTAGGTTAGACATGAGTGAAATTAGATGAGTCAGGGAGCTGAATCTATCTGGACAACACTACCTCCAGCCTTTCAGGTATGGCTTGTGCACTGTAGGTGTCAGGCTGTGTCTTCATGGTGCCTGCAGTTTGGGGATGGACCAACTGGGCACCATGAGCACAGCCAGCTGGTGGACAGCCCACTTCTTGAGGGCTCAGTTTGCTTAGAGACCAACCTTGCAGGCTGACACAACGCATCCTGATCGCCTGGTGAATCTGTGACACAAGGAGAAATTGCCACCATGAGGGACTTGACAAATCCTGGAAGGAAGGAAAGGTTTAAAAAGTATGTGTGAAAGGAGAGGTCCTACATTTGTGGAGTCCGGTCCAACAGCCTTTAAAGGCAACAAACTCACCTTGATTTAAATGGAAACTGGATTGGCCCTTGGTAAATGAGATCATTAAACCCAGCTTTTGATAGAATCATAGAATGGTTTGGGTTGGAAGCGACCTGAAAGCTCATCCAGTTCCAACCCCCCTGCCATCAGCAGGGACACCCCCCATTAGATCAAGTTGCTCAAAGCCTCATCCAACCTGGCCTTAAACACATCCAGGGCCAGGTTGGATGAGGAGGATGATTATCTCCCTTTTAATCAAACACGATGCAAAATTAAAGCCTTTGTTTATCTGCTGCGATGGAGCCTCACTGTTGGTGGGGTCCTGGAGAAAGAGCACCAGGCACTTAACTTGAAAATGACTTTTCTGCACTAATGTCATTATGTTTCATCGACCAAGCATTTCCACAAGTGGTGAAAGGGGATTATTGGGAAACTGGGATGAATGTGCATTATGTCACTTTTTAATCATATCCTGCATGCGGGGAAGATGTGAGCCCTGATTAAATGACCCACCAGGCAGAGGGGGTTTGTAGTAGCTGTACCACTGCATGCATGGGAGCTGAGGGCTGCTGTGATGAAAGATTTTAATAGGAAACTACAAAGCCATATTAGAGGAAATGCTTTCAACATATCTAAATCAAGATGTATGGAGTTTTATTTCTGCCTGTGTTACATACCCCTGAGCTCTTTTTGGCCAACTGATAGTCATTAGACAATGCTGTATTGCTTTGCAATTTACTTATTGCAGGGCTGTGACTTAACTGCTAACAGAATAATACTTTTCCTCATATGTAACTTATAATTTGTTGGATGTGCATTCAGCTCCTGTCATGAATTAAACTTCCAGAGAGGTGTGCCACTGCTCCCCAGGCACTTACAGCCTTCAAATGGCTGTTGAGCACAGCCAGATGCAAAGTGTTAGCACAATCGCAGGGGCCTTTTCTCTTGCATCCACACTCAGCTAGGAAATGAAATACAAGATCACTGTGACACCGATAAAACGTGCTGTCAGCAAGATGTGTGAGTTACCTGGAAGCTGAGTTCCATTTACAGGTGTCAGTGGAGTATACTTGATGCATTTTTT
This sequence comes from Caprimulgus europaeus, assembly GCA_907165065.1. Next base: position 7,054,438 of record OU015529.1, read on the forward strand.
TCCCCAAGAGTCAGTTTCTGTGATTGATTGCATTTGTGTTACGTGAATCCCGTTTCCATTTCTGGCATTTTTATAAGGCTTATGAACGTGAGAGATATTAAATGGGGAGGTTTAGGAGGATGCTTTTCAGGCAGAACCAGTAAGATGGGTAGAGATTTCCTGTGTTTGTTAATATTCAACTGCACTTGGGTCTTTAGGTCCTAATACTCGGCATTGGAAGCTATTCTGGAGCTTGCTGCTCATAGGAGAGTCTTTTACTATATGTGTCTAAATATACCAAAATATTCTCATCAAAGCCACCTAAATGGCTTTTCCCACACTTCTGTGACTTAGATTGTGCTGAATATGCCCAACTTCAGTGATTCTTGTACACAGAAATTCCTGGTATGGTCAAGGCTTATGTCTTGATCCTCCAAGATCAGTGAAATGAGCAGTATGAGGATCTAAGGCAAGGCTCATGGCCAGAGCAGAGAGCTGAGGAGGAATAGCCTTGCAGTAAGTCATGCTAGGTTTCTCAGTTCAACAACATTTCTCATTCAGTAGCAGAAGTAATTCTCTTGGATGTTGTGATTGCAAGCTAGTAACATATCCTCACTTCAAGTTGGTAAAGCAGAGGCACATACCTCCCACTGACTTTTTTGGGAGGAGAAGAGTACGACTGAAAATCAAGTCTCTTTTATTCAGGTATTTAGAATAAGGGTTAAATGCCATGCTTTTGACAGTGCAAATAGAGCTAAGGGCTAGTAAGAGGCTTGGTTTTCTCCTCACATGATTAATAAATAGCATTGTGTTTCTGTTTCTTCTGCCCTTAATCTGCTCCTCAAGACTAGTAGTGCTGTTATCCCTCTGCCCAACATGAGCTGTCCCCATGCAGTGTGGCACTGGAGGGCTCCATGCCTGCATCAGCCCATGTTTCCTGCCCAAATCTTGCCCATTTCTTTGTTTTCGTGGCCGCTGGACTTGGGCGAGCGCACTGTTTGTGTTTGGCTCGCAAGGGCTCCCATTGCCAAACAGTTTGTGCAGCCTAATCCGTGTTTGTGGCAGGGAGTCACACATCTCCCAAAGTGACATTTCATCTAATCCATTTCTGAGTTTAAGCAGATTATCAATTTCTTTCAGCTAGTTTCTGTTTTCAGAGAAATAAAAGACTCACGGAGGAGTTTGCTGCTAAGATTTGTGTGTGTGTGCATTGAGGATTTATTTATTGGACTTCTAACCATAAACAGTTTAATGTTTTTGAATTACTGCTCAGTCTCATTTAGTTTGGTTGTGACCTTGAGCTGTACATTTCCAGGGCTCTGGCTAATGGACTTTTTAAATGATGACAATGAAATACACCAGGCCCTTTGATAAGGGCACCGTTGCTACATTACATATTATTTTAATGTTATTCTACAAAATAACCATTATAATATCATTATTATTTTTTAACTCTGGTTTTATTTTGTCACACCAACATTACAACAATCTACATCTAAAATATTTCCTCATTTGTGCAAAGCACATTTCTCTGCCAGGGGTAATGAAATGACCAAGCAGTGACCCTCATTTTTATGTTTCTCCTACTGTGAAGAGGAATTGAAGATGAAATGTAGAAGCTAATAGCTGTGCAGCCCCAGTGAATCTAGCAAATCTAAAGAGCCCAGCCATGGGATACATTTAAATATTAAAGCAGTTTTTATGTGCTCTAAACAATATTTGATGCAGTTCTCAGTATGCTTTAATCTGGCTAAATGGTTATTGTGTTATGTCTCCTAGCTGTAAAACTGTCTAGCTCTTTTGTGGTCAGGATACTTTTCTCCACTGCAATTTAGATTGGACATGGATAAACATAAAGGACCATTGTCCCAAATGTATCTCATACAGGTTAATACTGCATGGAGCAGAGTGCTTAGAAACCAACCATATTTATTTAAAACTTTCTTCCTGACGTGTGTTGTGACAATTGCTTATAGGGTTGGGATGGTGCTGGTTATTTTAAGGGACAAAAATAAGAGGAATTTGAGACAGTTCAATCACTGAGAGAGAGTGGCACCTGGCAAGGTTCTTGGTGTCTTACCTTTGCCTGGCTACAGTGGGAGTTGTGTGTTTGCATGTTTGAAATATCTCTTGCCAGCTTCATTGCTGAACACCAGAAAAGATCTTTTCTGGGGTGAGATTCTTCTGTTTCCTATTAACAGTTTTTTGGGGAGCAGGAGCTGCTGCCACATCAGCAGTTAGAGCTCAGGGCTGTTGTGATGCGGTGGTGCCCTTGGAGAGGATGTGGCTTGCCTGCTCCCACCAGGCAGAAGCAAAGCTTCAGGTTTGAGGCAGGAAAACCTTGACTTTTTCTTGATTGCTGGCTTGTATAGAAACAAAGGCAAACATCTTAATTTCCTCTGTGCTTTAGTCCATTTTGGCTGGCATGTTTGCTTTGGAAAGGAAAATGCTTGCTGGAAATTGGCTGCTTCAGCTAACACAGCATCTCCAGGTAGAGGTCAGATGAGAAATTGTTTGCATGTGTCAGGACTGTGACTGAATTCCTGCAGGTCTCTTTCTTTTGGGGGATATTCAAGGCTTAAAAAGGTGTGGATGGAGTTTTTTCTGGTTTCGCAGTCTTCCTAACTGGGCTTTCCAGTGTTCATTTGTGACTGAGCTCAGGTTGTATTGTTTTCTTGACAGGCAGCAATAATTTCTTGCCTCCTTTCTGGCTGCCTAATTCATGTTAATGAGATCTCTAGGAATCCCTTTGCCCCCCTCTCTCTCTCAAATGTGGCTAGTGACCTCAGAAGATTCATATAAAGCCTTATTATTCCTTATTTCTTTAGGAAACCAGGCTAAACACAGAGAATATACACATGCTGCTTTTTTTTCCTCCTAATTATTCTAATAAAAAACTCACCACCATTTCCCCTCCTACCACTGAAGAACAAATCCAACCCCCAGTGAAGCACAGTTGTAGTAGTAATAAGGGGACAGAGCATTTAGTAACCTCTGGGAACGAGGTTTCTGAATTATCTTGAAGTCTTGAAATTGCTTTAGCAATCTCCTTTAAATCCCAGGTGGGCAGTGATCCATCTTGTAAACCCTTCACACATAATTTGATACAATTAGCAAATTCTGCTTCTGAGACTATCTTGTGACTTGTGCTGGAAGTGTTTCCTACAGAGGAGCTGTGGGCTGTCTGGGTCCGGGTGGAGGGAAATGAATCAGCCGTGGGGGAAAGCTGAGATTGTCCAGCTTACCCTGGGCCAGGGTGATGTTGATTAAAGAAAGTCTAGTTTATGCACTGTCAAAGGAAATATTTCCCAGTTTATGTTCCAAAAATAAAGCAGAGCATTTCACACAACTCCAGTGCAGGTCTTTTCTGGACTCTTGAGTTATTTCTGGTCTAACCTGTTTTCCTTAAACAAAGCAATTTCCCGATTCCTGTACCTGACCTTCCTATCACCAAGTCGAATGATCTTTGTCAGTGTGACTCTTTTATGATCTTGCTAATGAACTTTCCGTTTTATGCTTCTTGTCTGATTAGTAATGCCAGAGATTTAACCAAGCAGAGATAATTCATTAGTCTGAGCCATAGCTCTGAGGGCACCGTGTCAGACCCTCCCTTCCTGCTCCGTGTACTCCATTAGTTTCTTTGTGCTCTGAGATCTTCTCCAATTTTTTTTTTTTTTGAGGGAAAATGCAGAAATCTTCTCCTACAGAGATTCTTTATGTATTGGTCATTCTTGACTCATTGACAGTGAAATTCATAGGATTGTTTTGGAAACTCTTAGGCAATGATTTTTTTTTTAAAAAATCCATATTAAGTTTCATGTAGATCAGTGGCAACAGAAAAAACATTCATAGTTTCTGACTTGCAGTGTAAAAAAATAAGTGACTAATTGCAATTTGTGGATGCAGCTATGATTATTTATGCTACAATTCTTTTCCTTTTTGATGTTGTTTTAATTTGCAGCTCTTGAAATTCAGAAATGAAATATTTAATCTGTTACTGAGTAAGTGTTGAAGTCAGCGTACTGTAGAGAAGGAGGGATGTTTCTAGGAGAATGACTCTCTGCATGACTCACTGTGTTGGTTTGATCTTGTGCTTCTTGTCTGCTGATCTCAGGGGGGCTGTATCCTTTCTAGAGGTGCTTCCTGGGATTGGGAAGTAGACACTCAATGGACTAAGGTATGTGCATGCTGCTACCACATCTGCACTGGGTTAGTGGGCTGTCAAGACTTTGACTGTGGCTTGGCCACACTCTTTAGCAGATTGGATCAATTCCACATTAGAAACCTGTTTTGCCAAATAGGTAGGATGGTGAATAGGCAGCAGCTAGTATGGTGGGGGTTCACCTGACAGAAGAATTAAAAACATGGAAGGATGGCTCTCCCTCCCTCCCTCCATTGGTAGAACAGGTTCTTAGGGTGAAATGGCTAGGAACCCTCCTGGCTACAGCAAACTGACAAGGCAAAGTCATGCTCAGGACAAGTGGGAGCAATTGTAAGGGAGATACCTTGGAGTAGTGTGGGAAAGACCCGTAGACTACTATTATTTGAATGGTATGGATCATACCATTCATATGTACTCATATGGATCATGTCACTTTTCCAGGCTAAAGCAATGAAAGATCTCTTTCACTTCACCCTGCTCACAAGAAGGGTGTCTACTACTGCAGAGTGGTTGGTGTTACAGAAAAGATCAGCTTAAGCTTCTAAGAGATGTGGGAAAGAGATCAAGGGCTGGGACCTTCAGCAGTGGGACTTCTTCCTTCTGGAAAGAGAAGGAGAAGCAGACTTTGTACTAATTCCACCAGAAAGGCTAGGGTCAGAGCAAGTGGGACCTTGCAGAGAGTAAGCATAGATAAGGGCATTGAAATCCTCCATATCAGAACCTGCAGCAACAGCCAGGTGAGTTTTTGACTGAAAAAACTCTACTAAGGCAGTTTGGCTGCTCTGCTGCCTTTTTTTGGACCTTTTTGTTAGGTTTTGCCCAATTTCATAATCACTGCAAATTGGGTAGATTCACTAGATTCACCGAGGTGACACCAGACTGTGCCAATGATGATTTTAAAGTTATTTCTTCATAAGCAGTGGGTGCAAACCTGAATTCCTTGTGTACCCACAACTACCCAAAAAAACAGTTATTATTAAGCTGTCAGTGACATGGTCATTGCAGCAGATGAAGGTACTTGTGAGATTCTGCACAGAATGCCCTGTGCTTATTAGCTTCACAAAAGTCATATATTTTGCAGAGTGGACACTGTAAAAATTGTCTCCTGCCACTGTTTTTTCTTCCTGTGTGCAGCATGCAGGTGTTAGCAGGACATGCCAGACAGAACGCCTTGGGATCTCTTTGTGCTTATTTCCCCACTGCCTAACATGTGCCCTTCTCACTTACACTGCTGTTGCTACAGAGGGTAGGCAGGATCTAATTAAAGACAAGGAGGGATGGATCTGCATATGTTGCTTGTGTTTGGAGACTGTCTGACTCAGAGGAGTAATAATTGGCTACAGGGCCTTTCACCTCTATGGCATGGCTTTGAATGCAGATCAGCTTAGTGACTTTTAATGTCATTACCATGTGACAGCTGTTTTCTGTGTGAAATTAGCTGGTTGTTTGAGTGCTCTTTCTGCAGGAAGCCAATATCAATAATCACCACATCAAATGGTGCTATTAGCACCCTTTAAATATATATATATATATATAGTTTGAAGTTTGATGAATATGCTTAAAGTGTTACATATTGGCATATGTTGCAACAATATTGAAATAAATATAAATCCACTTAGCTCTGTAGTTGAGTCTGTGTATGGAAATACATGCTGGAGGTAGGTACTTGGGATACAGTAAGATATAGCAGAAGCACCTGACTGGAGGACTCTCATAGCTTTCTACAACTCCTTTTGGGGTCCTATTATCATATAGGTCATGTAAGCTCGTAATGCATTTGAAGTTAGACTGTGTGACTATCCCTGAAATGTGTAAAAATCACAGTGAAAAAGCAGCATCAACAGAAAAGGTCAAGGCAGTTCAGGGAAAAGTCCTTCTTGATAAATGACTCTCATTTCCATGGTGAGAGCTGTAAGGAGAGATATCTCTTATTAGACCAGCTGATACAGCTGAATGAAACAGATAAGCTTTTGGACATAGGGACTCTTGTTTTTAACGTGCCAGCCCTAGATGAAGGCAGCAGCCCAGTTCTTATTAAAAACTCTTGCACTTTGCCAGCTGTAACTGGTTTGTCTCAAGACGTATGGTACATGTCCTCCTGATTTACACCCCTTATGCTGGTGGCTGTGGTCTGAACTACAGCCATGAACAGAATGAAGTTTTGCCACTTGTTCTGTGAGGCAAAAACAACCCCACGAGAGACACCAGGGAAAAATGCTATGGTTGAAGGTTGACCTCAAATTCTTTGCTTGTGTACTCTGATGCCTTTTGGAGTTCTGTTCTCCACTGCAACCCTAACAGCAGCAATAATACAGCTGTGACCCATTGCCTCATTCCCCTACCTGTGTGGGAAGCGAAAGAAGAGGCTGGGAATGTTGACTAAATGTATTTGTGCTGGAGAGCAATGGCTCATCAAAGCTAAAACTTGATGTGGAAAAGTGTTTTTTGAAAAAGAGCTTTTGGTTGCATGTTCCTCCTGGACCATAGAGGCAAACAACTCCAACAGAAGAACCTGTGGTTTTGCAGGGGTGGAAAACCTGAGTCTGTGTTCCTACTGTTCCTTGCTTGATAACATATCATATTTATGCAAAGAACAACAGATCCAACAGAAAAGGCTTGCTGAGAAAGACACTGTCTCACTCCACTCTAAGGGATGAAAAGGAATATCTGACACTTTTCATAATATGGAATTCTTTTCTCCTAACAGGTCCTTTTCAAGGTGATGAAGGGAAGTATTCTCGGCATGACTGTTCCTTGCTTATGATCTCTGTAGATTTTCTGCTTGGTTGATTCTGTAGTTTTGTATGCAATCCCTTCCTCCTCAAAATCTTGTCATACCTATATACTGATACACTGTTATGGCACCTTGTTCTCCTCAGGGTGAAAATGATTAAAACCCCCATAATTCTGCAATCCCCCATAATACATGTCGCTCCTCCTATTGGGTAATGAAACCATTATTCACTAACAAATTAAACATGCAAGTCTGTGAAAGGTCTTTCATAAACAGATAAGGTGTTATCTGCTAGGGAAGAGAGCCTCTAGGCTATCACAGAAGAGCATAATTTACATGAAGTGAAGGATGTTCCTGAGATCCTGGGAAGCCACAGTAATAGAGACTATCTTTCTTTACAACAACAGGAGGGGTGGCTTCTCAGGCCCCGTTTCTTGAGGGTCCCCACAGAGTGTTTTTAGAATAGGCTAGAGACATATCTGTCAGGAGCGCCACAGTTCATGTCCCTTTCTGGATGACCTTCTAAAGCCCCCTCCAGACCTCTCTCCTAAGATTTGGTGCTAGAATCATGCCTGGGCAAGTGTAGGAACTGATCTCTGTCAAAGGAGGTGGAAATGTTGCCTTACACAGGATTACACAGCAAGGGTAACTCATTGGCTGATTTGTGGCTATGGATCTCCTAGCAGAAGACTATAGAACAGCTTGCAAGCAGCTTCTTATTGAACACAGCCACCCTATTGCTAAGGCACTTTTTTCTGCTGCTACTTTGCATTCCCTGCTCCTGGAGTCCTTTCTGCACTGTGACTCAAACTATAGGCTAGAAAGGAAAAGCTTCAGTAACATGAGTGATGATAACAAAAGATTGGGACTACTTGGTTAGCCCTGTGTCGTGGTTGTGGCGATCCCTGTACCACAGCGTGTTTGAGCCTTTCATCCTTTATAAAGCCTTGTTGACAGGGACCCCAAAAGAAAGGCATGCAGGAGATGCAGTAGGCTGAGAAATGCTGAGCTGTAGTATTGACCTGGGCTTCAAAATGTCTGCTTTTGCAGGTGAAGTACTTGATGTGGGGGTCGTAAATAGAGGGGTGTTGGTCATTTAGCAACGAGGAGTGGAAGCAGTGTCTTGTGTATGGGAAAATTTAGTGACAGGAATGGGAAGAAGAAACCCAGGGACATGTTACTTGAGATACTCTGTGTCTCAGTGGGATGGTGGTCTTTTTCATTACTACATCATGAAAGAAGCAGCCTGTCTTACTCCAGATGTGTTTTATACCTTCATCACAAACCTCTTTCTGTGTGAAAAGCAATTCCCTCACAAATGGCCCTTCATTAGCTGTGGGGTCATGTCAGAAACAATCATCAGTGTATTGCTGATGTGGCCAACGTATCTTGTGAACACTTTGACCCCAGCAGTCAGCAAGATTTCTTTATGTGAAGCACTAATATGAAAACCATGGGCATTAATGAAAGAGCTCGCAACCTGGTTGGTGGAAGGGGTCAGCAGGAGTTTACAGACACCTTTGCTGCACATTCCTATCATGCCTGGTAGTTTGACTCTCCTCTTGTTTTTCACAGGTTCTGATTAATGATATAATTCTCAAAGTCTGCTACAGCCTGTCAATATAGCAGGAATCCAGCAAATCTGGAAGCCACCGTAACTGCAAGCCATCACCCATTTTGAGACTGGTCTATCTGCTCACATTCAGTCATTTATGGTGTATTGTCCTCATTACCTTGCTGGCAAACAAGAAAGGGGCTACAGCAAGTGAAGACTTGGAAGAAAATTTGTTGAGAAACATTACCCTCCTGCTTCTCCAGACCTGGTTAAGAATCCCCTCTATGGATGGCAGAATAGTTCTCCAACATCTCTTGATCAAATAGGTTCTCCTCAGAAGATGCAGTGATAGGTGTTGAAGGTCCTGGTCTGTCCTTAGTGATTACAAAGAGTATCTGAAAGGATGCCAACAAATGGTTGAGGGAGAGGCTCTTGTGAAGGGTAGAAGCCCCTTTTATGAATGCCTTTTTCTTTAAAATTAAAAGCCACTTTTAAAGTATATGACTGTAAACATCAACCTGATTTTTAGTTAAAAATCTACTTTCCAGGTGGATCAAAGAGGAATTGAATGTTGCATATAGGTAGACAGTACAGCACACTGAATCATAGATAGAATAATAGTGTACATTAACTACAGAGCCTGAATTGCAGGATGTTTTATTTCAGAGCCCCAGAAACATTCAGGTGCCATCTGAGCACCCCAGCTCTTCCCTGTGCTCACAGGAAAGGAGACTCTCAGATATCTGTGGTGGGAAGCTAAAAGCTTGGTGGCCCTTTAGGGATCTCTCAGCTTACTGAGCAGGGGAGAGGACTAGAAACCCTACAGGTGAATGGCAAACCAGCTGCACCTGCAGGATGAGCTGTGTCTATAAAGCTGTTTGAGAGTCCTGCTTCTGGTCTTTACAGCAGCAGCTGAGCATATTATGTTTCATTTCTGCCACTTGCCTTATTCCAGCTCGAAATCACAGCACTGTTAAGCAGTTGTGAGTGGAAGAGCTATCTGTAACTATTTTGTCAGCCTTACAAAAGTGGTGGGATGTGTATAGGTAGCAATGATGACTGTGGCAGTCTCAAGACAATAGTATCTTTTTGTTTCCGCTCTGGAGTGCTCTCCTAGCTGTCTGGCATCTCACGGAGCTGGTTATGTTTCAGAGAGAAAAAAACACGTGGATGCTTGGCTGACCTATGGGGCTAAAAGTTCATTTCAAAACAAATGGTATTTCAGCTGTCTGGCTTTTTGGAGCTGTTTACTTACTGCAGGAAGGTGGTTGTATCAGTTAGTGTGAATTTTCAGTGTTCTTAACAACATGCTTTACTTTGATGGGAATAGTTTACTTAATTAGGTCTGTCGGTTAATTTTTCTTGCCCAATTGAACCTTTTAATTCACTCTGTTAGGGTGTCCAAATCCCAGCTTTGTGGAAGACATGAGGCAATAAAGAGATGGTGATTCCTACTCATAGGTCAGTCCTATGATGGGGTTGACAGTGTCTATGTCTGGCCTGGAGTCCAGACTCTTTTGTATGATGAGTATGGGACTGATTTATCATTATCTTCTTCATCATCTCGAAGTGTGCACCTGCATTCATCTTACAGGAGCCACAGCCCTTCCTGGATTGCGTAGAGTAGGATGGAAAGGTTGAACAACTGAAAATTGAAGGTGGAAATGCAGAAATGGCATGGACTTTGGCTCTTTGGTCCTTATTATCCACAGTGTCATCAGATTCCCACCTCAGGGAAACAGAAGAGGCTGCCTGGAGAGAGGTATGGAATATTTCATACTCCATTTTGGGTAAACATTAGCTTCTGTGGGAGTTGCTTTATTTCTGGATTTGTTATGCTTGGTTTATCTTGCTGGTTTTAAATATTTGTACAAGTGACTAGAGCTATGCAAACTGTGCCTGAAGGAAACGTGAAACAGAGGATAAGAATTAACTGAAGGTACCAAAATTACTCAGTATCCTAACTAAAAATATTATGAGGGAAACTGAAGAAATGTGGTAGAAACACAAGGAAGCAATTACGTTCTTCTGAGCTGTGGAAGTGAACGTCCAGGGAATGTATTAGTTTGACAGAGAGGCTAGTGGTGATAGCCTGTGCTTAAATAGGTTTATAATTTACAATGTCTTTAAAAGCACTCATTTATTTGTGTTTAGACATGCCAGGAGGCAGGGAGACCACTTGTAAAGTTACTGCTTAGACGTGTTGGCTTTTGCTGCCATTTTTGTTGTCAATATTTACCTTGATTTTTTTTTTTTTTTTGATGGTTAAAGATTCATAAAATGCATGGTACCATTTGAACAGCTGTGCAGATATGGTCAATATAGCCTCTGTCCTGTAACCCACCACTTGAGCAGCACCACAAATGCTCATTGCCATCACATGAGGCAGTGAAGTTTAAAAATCACTTGTACAGTGGACGTGTTTGGGTAGTGTTGAAGGGATTAGAAAGACCTCATCTTGGGATGTGCCTCCTTACCAAACCCACAGTTTCCTATCTTACATATCAAATGACAGGATTACATTTACAAGTGTAATAACTCCATCTGTAAACAAGTGGATGTCTTCTAAAAGAATTGATTCCTTCCTGTCAGCTGCTGTAGTGGGAGACAATGCTTATTAAGAAAAACATAGTTCTGCCAAATGGAAAACCCTGAAACCAGAGATCTCTTGATATGCAGAGAATAGTGGTGGTGGTGAATAGCTGCTTAGAATGCAAGTGCACTGGGGTCTGCCTGTGCTAAAAATATGGTTTATTATTGCTGCTCCTTAACTGCTGGTTAAAAACAACTCAGCTGACAGTATTAATGGCATAAACCCATTAGCATGAGAGAAATGAGGGAATAGGTTTCCTCTAATGGCATTGTTCTGTAGACAAGCACCTGAAAATAATTTTTAGCTTGTTTGCAGAATAGGGAGGGATGGAGAGGCCACTTTGATGTGATGCTGAATATCATCCTCTGGAAGAAAGAGGGGCAATAGCTGAGTGCCTATGATTTTTCAGTTTTTATGACCAGGTATGGACAATCCAAAGTTTCCTACTATGCAGTGAAGAGCTACTTTTAGCTTTTTCCTCCAAACTTAGGACTCACTGGAAACATAGCCAATGCCACTTTTTAAACTTTTTTTAAACATAGGCAGAAGGATAACGGCCAACCAGGCGTTAGTTCTGGGCACTGCAGAAATGAAAGTCTCTCTACTTCATCTCTGATTCTTCAACCCATCACTTATACCATCTATAACTGTATTTTAACATAATTATCATTTTCTTTGTTTTGTTGTCTCCAGACAGTTCACTGATTATGTTGAGTACAAGTAAGCTGAAATCTCATTCAGTAATTGGAAATATTTCCTAATGTTTCATGGAAGTTTAAAGGAATTAAAAGTATTCTGCAGAAGAAAGGACAAACCTGACAGCCCTTACAGCAGCATGTGACTCTGTCAACTCCAGTGGGAACCTCAGTTCATGCACCAAAGTATTAACATTTTTTGTAAACTGCTGCAGACATTTCTGTGAGCAGCAACAAATCATAACTGGCAAAACCAAAGCCTGCTGAAACTTGCTGCATATGAAGGCAAGATATTTTCCATCTTTGCTCTTGCAAAGCAAAATGTCTCCTGCAGCCTCTCAGTCTCTATAGATGAGCTGGGTTTTATTCACTACCATACATGCAAATTTTCCTCCTAGGAAAACATGCAGGTTTTGGATGACAGCACCCGACAGAAAGGACTATGTCTTTTGGCTCTTGCTTCCAAACAAATTTGTAAGCATGAGAAAAAAAATGCCTTTAGGAGGTTTAAAAATAGTTCTCATAGCTGGAATTTTTTTGCCTTATTTCTACATAACCCTTCCAATTTTACTCCCCTGTTAAAAACTGCAATGGGAGAAAAATAGCAGAAGCAGCAAGTGTTATCTGAGAACTATTTAGTATGATAGCATGACTATCTAACAGGATTTGGAAATGGTGTCTGGGAAAGATCTTAATTTTTAAAGCTTCATGTTCTAGCGAAGAGTTTGCTACAGATTAGCACTGTAGTTGTGATTAGAGTACAATCTGCATTATTCCACAATTTTCCCTTTCATATAGCACATTATGCTAATCACACTGTATTCCATTTTTCAATAAAAGGTCAACAGTGCACTGTTTGTGCAGAATGTGCAATTTAAACTTCATGTCTGTCATTAGAGATAATCTAGGTTTGCTGTATCAAGTGAGGTTGTCATAGAAACTAGACCTGAGATCTCTGTTTACAGCCTTTGGAGAATAAACACTTTGCATTTATTTCACTGAAAAATAGGCGAACAATTAAATAAGGTTTGAAAACAAAACCATAATGGCCCAGAGAGAGATGTCATTCATCAAAAATCAATATATGTTATACAGCTGGTAAACTCCAAGCATTCAAGCAGTTGACTGACAGCAATAGTGAAATATTTCCCAGGGGGGGTAGGGGAGTAACTGATAGTGTATCATAATGCCTGGAGCAGAATTAATTTAAATCTGCTAATAAGTTTTGTTCCAGGAATTACAACACTGAAGAATATTTGTTTAAATTTTGCTTTGTGTCAGGTAAGGCTTTTTGTGTTGGCTCGTTGGATATTTTTAATAGCACCAGGAGATATTTCAGTTTTTATTTTTTTCTGTAACATTCTGTGTCTCCTTTAATAGCTAAACTTTTCTTTGTGGATTATAACAAGGTTTGCAGGCATCCCAAAAATATCTTCGGTATCTGCAGCTTCATTAGTGAGCAAAAGGGCTACAGCTTCAAGCTTAACACTGGGGTTTTAGCTTGCTCTTTCTGTGACGTGTTATTAACTTGTAGAGCTCACCTTTGTCAGGCAATGGTATTTAGTAATGTTTCAGGAAAGGATTAGAGAAATATGTGGACAAAGATAGCTTCTGTTTTTATAGCACAGTAAAATGACCAAGGCTATCAATCTTTTTTTCCTCAGGGCATAATCATATTACCAGCTGTGTGTTTATGTAGGGGTTTTGTCAATGGCATAGCATTACTCTACTGACAAGATGAATTATGCAGCTTGTGTGTCTTCTGAAGCATCTGAATACTGCCTGATGTCCACACACACAGTGTCTTTTAAAGTATGAATGGACTGTTTGTCTACCTTGTCCTTAGACACAAAGGTGCAGCTGAGAGAGGTGGTCTGTTGCCAGCTTTTGAGAAGAAAGTGAAACACAAAAATGAATCAGATCTTGCAATGAAATGAGAAAAAAATGGCAAAACTCACAGCTAAAGCAAGAAGGAAAAGCTTTTGATATTGTCCTTCTGTAGCAAAGTAAGGATTTCTCTCTGAGCAGACAGGTCAATAGAATTCTTCCAGGCAGGAGGTATCCATGCTCTGCTTTCTAAGGTATAAAACAAGACAGCGAAGCCTGTTGTTTTCTGCTGGTGGAAGCTGTGCACAGTTCTGTTTGCTGCAGTGCATTTCTCTTCATTTCTTCCAGCAATGGATGTGATTTGTTAGTCCCTAAGGGTTGTCCCTGATATCTCATTTTCCTAGGAAATAAGGGGACAGCTCTGTTAAGGGCTGCCTGCATTGTGTTATGCCACTGGTGAATTTGTTCTATACAGAGCCCCATGTTCAAACCCTAAAAGAGCAACTGCAATGAATACAGGCTGATACTCTGGTGTTTGTAAGTCTTTGAGTCCTTGTTTTTTGGTGGATGTGTATTCTAAATGCAATCCAAAAAAAGATGCTTGGGTAATTCTGTAAATGCAGTTTCTCTACCTTTCCAGAGCAGAAAATCTTCCCATGCCTGATGTGTTTGCTCAGCAGCACGCACTTCCCTTCTAATTATCTGCTCTATTTGTAGTTCTTGACCTCAGCTGCATCAGGAGCATGGCAGGTCTGTGAATCAAATCCTGGCTTGTTGAACTGCCATTTGGACAATTTTTATGATACAATATAAAGTAATCTAGTATTAGCAGGAAGATAGACCTTGAAAAGCACTTTCTATTATGCCTGTGCTGATGTTGAGACTTGCAGCCATGCCTTTGGGTGACTGGCATGGCATTGGCCAAAATACTGAGAAAACCATTAACCATAATAAATTGTTTATCCTGGTCTTAAGCTTCCCTCAGAGCTTGTTCTGCAACTGTGCTGTGTTAGTACAGGGGCCCCAGGTCTATGGACACCTTCAAACAGAGAAGCTAAAGCAATGACAGGGGCTCATAGACAGTGTCTGCGCTTGACTGAACAGCCTCAAAGGCTTGGAAAAGCCCAGGGGACATCTGCCAATGTGTCTGCAGGCTTGGAGCTCAGGCTGTCTCAGTGAGCAGTGTGCCTGCATTCCTGGATGTGTGAATGGTAAAGGTTGTCTGTCTCTTTTGTGTGTCCAATTCTAATGGACTCTGCTTGTAACACTTTAATTTCAGCATGTCACAAAAGCTTAGGTTGGTGGGCACATCACAAATCTTTCACATGAGGAAGGAAACCTTTGTCTGAAGGGAACTGCCATGTAGATCCAAAGTTGGTCACCCTTTGTTTCAGCTTGGCCTTGTCTCGCAGCTCACTTTGCAGTTGTGCTATCCAGGAGACAGTGTCTCATCTCTGGTGGTGTTCCTGGTTTTATTGGCTTCATTTCTCTGTGCCAGGGCAGGTATGTTGGAAGGCAGTGAGAGAAACTGTGTTTCTGGGTTTCACTTGCTGATGGCTGTGACTTTGGCACAGCAGCAGGACGATCTCCACAGCGTAGAGCACGATAGCCATGGGTAGCGGTGACAAACGTGCAGATAGCTCTGACTGTATCTCAGAGGGATGCAAGGAGGTAGCCTTGCCTGCTGAAGTGGAAGATCCCACTTTCCACTGGCATGATCCACCTTCAGTGCTGATGGCACGTGCTTTGAGGCTTGGCAAATGCCCTGCCACTTCTTTCAAATGGGACGAGACGTTGGCATCCTGGCCAGCTCCTTGGTCTAAGCATGGTGAACTGAAATGCATTTGAAATGCCCTGGTGTGAAATCTGGACTCTGATGTTGTCTGTGATAAAAGTCCCATTGATTTTAAAATTTAATTTATTTTTTTTTTCAAGAAGAACAGGAATTACCTCTGTATATGCATTGCATGGTGGGTGAGATTATCCTTCTGGCTGGAGAAACAACAATCAAGTGAGAAGGCTCATTCTCACATAGCCCTCTGTGCTTTCCAAAGGCTTACTAGATAGGACTCACTTTTTGCCCTGTGCTGTGGTAGGTTTTTTTGATTAGGTATGAATCCCCTTGCCTTTTGTAAGAGAGGGAGTGAATATCAGAACAATCTCCTAGTTAGAGAGGGAATTCTGTTACTGCATTTCTCTGCAAGTACCTTCTCATTTTCTTTTGAGCATCTGTAGTCATGTTCTCCAGGTAAATGATTTTCCTTGTAATTCTCTGCATAGATAAGAGCTCCATCTTGCTCAGCATAGATTTTTCCATCTCCAGTGTTGTGCCACTTCTCACTTTTATCCTTGAATTCCTCCTCTCTGCTCTCTGGTATTTATAGGCTGCTGACACCTCTTTTATTCCCCAGTCTGCAAGCTTTGTGTATCCTGTTCTCCATGTTCACGTTATGGGAAATAGCTGCCATTGCTGTTGGAGGAGGGAAGAGGGTGGGAAGAGCAGAGATTTCTCAGGTTATGTTGGTTTTGTTCAATGATGAAGCCAGTGTCTCCTTCCAGGAGGCAGCTTTCTCTGCACTTGGCTTGTGCTGGACTGAAGTACGCTAAGTGAAATGTAGCTAGGGCCATAGATTTTGTTGGTGTGGCAGTTATGAAGTCTGAGGCAGTTTTGGCAGATGTCAGTGGTTTTATAGATCTTGAAGCAAGTTTTTTTTTTCAGAATGAATGAAAAATGGAGTTCTGTTACAGCTTCTTTGCACACTTCTCCAGACCTTTTGAGTGGGCTCTACTTGAGGGACTTTATGGCCATATCCTCTTGGTAGGAACATTTTGGTGTGGAAACTGATGAGAACAGGGATGGCAGAATCCCAAACCTTGCACAGGGACCCTGATGGGCAGCTTGAATCTCAGCTGGTGCCCCTGTGTGAGCAGTGCCAGACATCACGATTTGCCCTGCTGCTGTTTAGGATCACAGGCATACCTGGAAAGATCGATGGAGGAACTGAATCAACATTTCTTGAAACCTCTTGTTGAAAACATACTGCAACTCTTGTGATGGCCAGACTCTCGATCTCTGCAGGCTCCTGGGCTAGCCAGCTGATCACTGGTGGTTTTGCTTTGGTGGCTCTTCCTTCATGCCCTGCCAAGCACCTTCTCACACAGAATGTAGACACATATGAGTGTGTGTGCAAGAGCATCCTCCTTAATGGCACCACTTGTACCCTTCTCATGGATATTTCAGCCTTCACTCTTTTGGTAGGCAAGGAAGTGCAGAGCTGGGCAGTAGCTGGAGGTGTTGGGGCTGAGGTGTTGCCTGCAGAGGAGAGATCCCCTCAGCAAAGCATCTTTGTGCACAGGAGGCTCAGCGCTGCCTGTGAAAGTCAAGGCTGTCGCTGTGGTAGCCTGGTGACAAAGCTTAATTACCTTTGGTGTTCAAATCTTTCCAAAAGGCTGTGATGCCTACGAAAATGGGATGATGATAATGACTGTTCTGCGAGGAGCCAAGGTTAATCTGCAGAGCTCATCCTTTCACACGTGATGATGTGTGATTTGTCACGTTTGCCGCGACTGTTTCACCGCGACCTCTTCTCCCTTTGTTTGGCTTTGACTCCTGCTGTGTGCGCTGGGGAGGGACAGCTCTCTCCGAGGTGACATAGCACCTGCCCCTGCATCCACTCCTGGGTGCTACAGGAATAATAAAAATAAAACTCAGTGCTTACTACTTCCCCCAGTTCTTGGGCTTTTCATGCCCAAGAAAGTATTAAAAAAAAAAGTTTGGATCTTGTTTTACAATATTGTTGTGAAGGAGCTGACTGTACAAGGCCCATGCTGAAGGTGATTTTGCAGGGATCTAAGACATAAAGTAAAATAGCAGTTGAAGTTTATGACTAGAACTTACTGGAAATTTTTGTTTTTGTTCAGAATTTTATTTTAATGGGAAAACATGTCTTTAAAAATTCAATTTTGGAAGGACTGGGATATATTACAGCTTACTGTTGCCTGCCTCAAACTCAAAGGTTTTCAGTCAGTTTTAATTTGTGATTATCTCAATTTCTTTTATTTTTTTTAAATGTTTTGAATAAAAAAAAAATCCATGGGAGAGTTTCAGTCTGTCAATAGGGTTATTTTCCAAGATTAAATAATTCAGAAGGACAGTCAGTGCTTGGCAAAACTGGCATCTGTGAACTGAGCAGACAACAGAGAGCTCCTATGCATCTCCTGAGCTCAGCAGTGAAATGGTTCCATCTCCAGCTTGGGCCAGTGTATGTTGTACAGTCACTGCAGGCAGAAAGTGATGGGGGAGGAGAGGGCAGAGGCTGATGCTAATGTTTTTAATTTCTCATTTACTACCAGGCAGCACCATATGGAGCAGAATGAAGCATATAGAGAAAAGAAGGATGGATGGTATTTTTTCCCTTGAGCTTCTTATAAGAAGACAAGGAAAGTGAATTCTCTGCAGGTAGCTTGAGCCTTGCCAGAAAAGTGGCTTTTATGATTGCTAATGGTGGTGAAGACTTTTTTTTAATCAAATATGTGGGTTTTTGGGGTTTTTTGTTGTTGTTCTTAATGGGATTTACTTATGCCACTCTAATATTTTCATTATGCCAGTGCACTATTTTCTTACAGCATTCAGAAGTATGCTAGGCACTTGTCACAATCAAATATTATTTATTTGGAGACTCAGTAGGATGCTCGGGCATCTGAACGCCTCTAAAAGAAACACCGCTGCTTTGACTGATTGTGCAATGGCACTTCTCCTCCCAGCTGCATCTCATAATCTCTGACTGCCAGCAGACCTGTGGTGAACAGAGACTCTTTCCCTTGCTCAACTGCTTCTACTCTGACATCTCTTCCTCCCACAGGCTGAATCACCTTTTTTCCAATGACCGCTCAAAGCTGAAAGCTTTGCACTTGCTCAAACCCCAAGGGCTTTGAAAGTGGGGAGAGTGAGGAGAAGAGCCTGCCAGAAAAATGATGCCCTTGGTGATCTTGTGTTGTAATTTCTGTGTAGAGGGTGCTTGAGAGCTCATGGTAGCTCTAAGCTCCTCTGTAGCACTAGGAAGGCAGGACAGATGCAGGTATGAGTAAAAGCTTGGGACAAGCTTTTCAATAAAACATCTTCTAAGTGCTGCTTTGGAGCTTTGACATGCTGAAACTAGAGCTATGCCTGGTCTGTGTGAACCAGGGAGGCCCCCAGCAGAAAGCCCCTCTAGTCCCTGGGTGATGAGACCAAAAACTGTGTGTGTTTGTGTGTGCTCATCCAGCTCTCCAGTGCCTCTGCTAGCAGGGTGCCTCTCAAGCCCCAGGGAGCAGATAAATCTATTGGCACAGCTACTACAGCTCCCCTCCAGCCTCATGTACCCTCGGCTCAGCATGCTGCACATTTAAATGATTTAGAAAGCATTATTTGCCAGCTTCCCTCTTTAATAGGGATTAGTGTATCTTCCATCTATTCCTTGCACTGAGGTCATTGTTTCATAGCTGCAAGGCTATGACCTCATGGCTCCAGCTCTTAATTGTGTTTTAGGACTACTTTCCTTATCCATAATGGATTTGCAGTGCAGTAAAAAATGAAAAGTGATGTTTGTGAAATATTGGGTAGAGGGTAGCTCAAAAAAACCCCCTCAACCCTCTCTCATGAGTCTGACTTACAGCTCCATTGACAAAAGATATGCATGCACGTGTTGAATATGTTGTTCTTAGTATGGTTTTGAAATGGAGAGGTACTTGATGTCCAAATATTGATCTTCCTGTAGAAGTTTTACCTTCTATAATCCATTCTCAAAAGCCTCACTGTATTCTTCCCAAAAGTAAACAGAAGTTTCAAATAGGTCATTGTGCACTGGGGGTCTTGGCTGTCCTGCATCTTCAAGTCCTTTGAGCAGCAGCATCTGCCCACATGTATTTGAAAAAGCTTTTTTAATGGAGAAGGTGGTAAAGTAAAGAAAAGATTCATTTCAAGTTTCTGCTTCCTGCATGCAGCCTCTGTAAATCTGAAAGATTTATCTCTCCAGTGGGAGATAGTGGAGGGGTGCCTGGTGCTCCTCATGGGTATGGGCTGGAGAGCCTGGCACCTGCCTTGGTCACAGCATTTGAGACTTTTCTGACTCCTTGTGCTGCGTGATGAATTGCTGGTGCCAGGAGCGCATACGAGGGCCCATGTCCTGTGGCCCTGGTCATGGCTCAGTGTCCCAAAGCAGGCAGTACCCTAGAGTCAGAATAGTTTAGGTTGGAAGGGACCTTTAAAGGTCATCTAGTTCCCCACTGCTGCAGTGAGCAGGGTTGGTGTATTTGGATATGAAACATGTGGAAAGTTACTGTCAAGATGCATGTATGTGTATTTTTTGCCTCTCACTGGTGGCTGTCTCTTCGTGCTTATGCATTACATCCTGGAGCTGGTATTAAGGAACTTGTTTTCCTTTGCTAAGAGAAGTGTGTACAGAGGAAACTTTCTCCTGATCAAAGCAGAAGGCTTGGATTCAGGGTTTCTGACTTGCCTTCCCTTTGACTTGACTATTCAGTGCCTTATTTTTTTTTTCAATGCCTGCACTGCAAAGCAGATGCAGTACCTGAGTTAAAGCAGTGTGGTGAGTCGTGGTGCTTTACAGGGACACGCTCAGGTAACACACACCACGGTACCTGCTGTGCATAGTTTTGAAGGTGAAGGAGACCTGAATCACTGAATGTTTGCCAATGCAAATTTGTTAAATCTGTTGGGAAGCGTTTGACATACGCGCCCAAACTCTCAAACTTCCAAATTTGTGCAGAAGAAAAGCTTGTTTGGACTCGTTGCTAATCTGTGAGAGGTGCTTGCTTCCCTCGTCCGGCTGGCAGCCTTCCCAGGCCGTGCATCCAAGTCCCAAGGCAGCAGTCACAGATCATGTCACCTCAGGGAAAAGACCTGTGCTGTGCACAATGTTCATGATAGCAAGGGAGGAAAGGAGATTGGAATGAGTCCTTCAAGGAACCAAAGAGAAAGGAGGTAGGTGACCTTGAATTGAAAGGGTCTTTATCCTATTTCTAATCTGAACCTCGCTGGATCAGGACGGGCTGGAAATGATTCTTTTCTGCTGGTTGCTCAATGGTCTGTGTGAAATGTAATTGACAGATTTGGCCTCAACGTTGCCAAGTCTTCAGGCTCCCTGTGAGTAACACAGTTCTGGCCCCTGCTGTGTCGAGCCTCTCTTACTGTAACGTGATGCATTGCTTACTTTCCGTGATATTTTGAGGGAGAAAAGCAGTTTTCTACCCCACACAATGACTCACAGCTGAGAGAAACACAAAGCCACAAGCTCACGGGCTAAGTTTAGTCTGTTGTTTAGTTTGCTGCATGCGTCTCATGAGACCACTTTCATACAATTTGTATTAACATTTGTCCTTCTTTAAGATGGCATTGTGGTTTTTTTGCATAATGTAAGATTATACCAGATGATGTTAGGAATAGGCTGCAGGAGCTAGAATCATCCCACTTAGCGGTAGGTGATTGGATGAGGTGGGTCTCTTAGAGGCTCAGCTCCTTGCATTCGGAGGAAGGAGGCATTTATGCTTTGGAGGGTGACAGTTTTGGGCCCTGAAGAGGGACATCTGGGTCAACATCATCAGTGAAGAGAGAGAAGGGTGAGGAGGCTCCTAACTCAGGCTTCTGGGTGGTGAATCTGAGGTTGCACTCAGTCAACTTGAGCTAAGATCTCTAACAAGACAGAGGTCCCTCCATCACTTCAACCACAGGCTCTCAGAGGGGAAGTCACAGAGGTGGCTGTGCCTCACTGGGTAGCAGGGGACTCACGTGCAGAAGCGTGTGCCTCTGCTGGTACCTCCAAGGGGATTAGGACAAGGCGTTGCCTCCCTTGCTGTTGCTGGCCCAATGTTTGGGACCTGGCTCTTCAGCTTAACTGGAATCTCCCAGCCTTTTGCATCCACAAGACCTGAGTAGTTCAGCTCCTGCAGACAGTTTGTATGGACTCATTGCTGCATCTCACAGTCTGCATCCAGAGGCAATGAGTAGAAGGATGACCACTGTCTTTGGTAGGTCAGTATTGGCTCATAGTGACTTCTGTTATAGACTGGTTCACTGAGGGAAAATTTCCACCCAAAGTGACTTTGGTAGAAACAAAATCTGATAATTTTGTGCTTCGGGCTCACAATTTGCTGGTGACTTTTCCATGTATTTTACAAAGAGAATATAAAGGGCTGTGGCATCATTGATGAGATGCACGTAGGAGCACGAGGCAGGAATTCAGCCCTTGCATCCTATCAGGTGCTGTCACAGGCCAAGTGCGGTATTGAGACAGGACTCTGGATATTTTGCCAGTGCTAGTTTTACTGCAGTGCTTTCCATATTTAATGTGACTAAATGAAGCTGTCTCTTTAGGACTGTCTCTGTAGGAAAGATACTTCCTGTGTACCTAGAAACTGCCTAGCTCTGCTTGGGTAAGTCTAGAAAATAAACTGTTCTTTGAGTCAGCAGGTACTTTCTGCAAGGGATGAAGGTTCCGCTTGGAAATGAGGCAGGTTTGAGGCATTGCTAAGGTGCTCTGTAGTGTTCAGGGCTGGCTCTCCAGTCTGGGCCTGGACTGATTCGGTTATATCTGGAAGTTCCCATTCAGTGGATGTTTCCTCTAACATAAAAAGTGATTTTGCATCTCATTTCCAATTATTTTTTTCCAGTGTTGCTGTCTGTTACATTCCCCTGAGACATTTACCTGACCTCTAAATTGATCCAGCCTCTCTTTTTGGAGATGAAGCCTTGCTGTATTTCATTAGGGATCAAGTAGGGCAGCACTCTTCCAGGGGTTAAGCTTCTACTGCAGCTAGGACACAAGATTTGATCAAAGGTTTTATCCCATAGTGTGACAACACTGCTTTGCTGCTCCTGCCCTAGGAACATAGCTTGGGCACCGCTTGCTCCCTGCACTCAGGGTTTCAAACTGGCAGTGAGGGGAAAAAAAAAGTGCCTGTGTCAAAACCCACTAAAGCAGCAGAAAGAGCAACAGGTAACAAGAAGGGAAGCACATTCACTTTGTTAAGTCTTGAAAGATCTTTGGATGCCAGAAGAGGTGGCTGAGGAGGGATAAAGGTCCTGAGGGGCAGACGGTGAAGTCCAGCACTGTGGAGCACTGTAGGATCCTGATGAAGCTCTTCATTATCACCTCCCCGTTGACACCTTCCTCTTCTTCCTCTTCCCAAGGCAGCTGACACAAAACAAGTTGAAGGGACAGTGTTTTTCCACAGATGCTGCTATGCTGACTGCTTAATTTAGCAGCCGCTTTGGCAATTCCTCAGTGCCCAAAGCTGTTGAAAGAAGCCTCTGTGCGATGAGGGGAAAAAATAAACAAGTCAAAGGCTTCATTAGGGAATGAGTCCATCGGTTGTGACTGGGGGTGAAAGATGAAGCCCTTTGCTTTCCTGGGGCTCTGTAGCAGGTTTTCCTGTCTTGTAGCCTTTGCATTTGCCTCACCTTGGAGTTGTCGCTGTTGACCCTGGTGTAGCTGCCACACAAGCATAAATTGGATGAGAGCTAATTAACTGTCAAAACCCAGGGCAAAAGACAATAAACCCCTGCTTCACCTCCTGGTGGGTTTTAGTCTTTTCTCTTTGATGTGACAGCTTGTCCTCCATTCCTTTTGCAAACAACTCACCATTGCAGAGGAACTGCAATACAGCGAGGCAATCACTTATCACCACTGACAGCAAATAAACATGAAAAATGGGCTTTCAAATACTAAAGGACAATGATCAGAAAGGTTTCTTCTTTCATCCTAAATCATGATGTTTAGCACCTAGCTGTAGTATTATAAGTTATTTATAAATGTCTTGGCTTGTTAGGAAATATATGTTGTTATATAAAGATAAATAATGTTTTTAATCAGATGATAAATGTACATGTTGTCTATGGGGAGGGGGGATATGGGGAGAAACCAACCCAGACCCAGTGTAATATCCTCACATCTATGGGGAGGCACCTAACTAATGAAAGTATTGCAGAGTGACATTTGCTCCTAGGCATGTGTAAAACAAACATGTTTATATTGCAGGAAAGCTAATCAAAATTTCTGATGGAACCATTTTCAGTAAGAAAATGCAGTTTCATCAAAATCAGGATGTCTTATTGAGAGGCGTCAGTCGCACAGGTATTTTCAACTGAGGAATGTTTTTGTTTTGCTTTGGTAAGGTAAAATCCTTGTTTCTGTGTTTGTTTGGATTCTTCATGTAGAATGTTGATATACTTTAGCAGGATTTAATTTGTTACATTGCTTTGACATTCTCAAAACAAAATATTTAAGTGTATCAATACGGATAGGTTCAAAACTGGATTTTTTTGGATTGTCGCTGCATAAGAAATTTTAGATTTTTTTTTTTGGTTATGATTCAGTGTAAAAACATGACAAAATGTCAGTTTCTCATATGACAGAAATTCTGTTTTTCACTCAACTCCAATTATAGCATTTGAATTTTGAAATTCAAAGAAGCAGAGAGAAACAGGAGGCAGGAACAAGATGTGTTAAAATCACCTTTTTTTCCCTCCCCCCTCCACATAGACACATGAATCAGCTTTGGAAAACTCAGCATTTTCCAATGTTGTTATTGGAATTGGAATATTGGCATATTATTATTTCTCTGCTGTTGTAGGCACATTCCTCTCCAGGCCCTGCAGGGATATATTTCTTCTGGTAAAACTCAGTCCCTGCACCTGAACCCTGGATGCAGCCTCCTCATCCCTCTGAAGAAGGAGGTTTTGTGGGTTCTCATTTCTGATCCTTGTGGGGGTCTTGGGCCATTTTGTTGATTGATTGTTTAGAAAGCTGCTGTTCTCTGCAGGCTCTGGAGTATCCTGCTGCCTTGGGGGACTGTGTTAGAGAGTTTTGGGGTCCTCTCTACTGTAAAGCAGCTGTTCAGAGCTGCTCCCAACAGTTCCAGAACTGGGAGGGCTGCAAAGGCAGCAGGAGGCTGCTGTACCCACAATGAATGACCCCTCGCCCCCCTCAACAGCAGCAATGGTGCATCTGCTCTGCTAGAAGCTTGTATTGAAAAACAATTCCCTAGTCTTCCACGTACTATTTAACAGTGTGAGCATGCTTGTGTGTGGGATTTGTTTTCTTTCCAAAGAAGTAACACACTTTGAAGCAGTCTGTGAACAGTACTCACTTCACATATTCAAGGGTTGATTTATCTTGCCGTAAGGTTAATAAGTGTAAATACCTTTGGAAGGCTTTTTTTGAAATAGAAAAAAATTACGTTTTTGTAAACACATGGGCAAAAATGGAAATGCAGAAAAAGCTGGGTGGGAAACAAGATGACAAGATTGCCTCAGCACCCCCTTGCCACTGTACACACTTCTTGGTTATTTCAGCTGTTTTGAGGTTAGGGCAGCCTGGCTTAGAAAGTCTTTAAGGGGGGATGTAAATCATGCTGGAAATGAGGCTTTTGACAAATATGATGACCGCAGATTTACACAGTATAGGATGATTTTGATATTTGAAAATAAAATTATGTGCAACAAAGACATTCTCTTACTTAATTACAGGATTTTGACAGGTTTTACTTCATTAAGAAAATAACGTCAACAATTTTTGCAGGCCAGCCTGAATAGGAACTTGCTTATACTCTCCTTTTCCACACTATTTTGAATTATCCTGTAGAAAATTTGGGTATCTCTACTGAGTTCACTGGGAAGTGACTTTGGATTTATACAGGTGGAATTAAAAAGTGATTTGGCATGTTGCATTTGGATTTGTGGCTGATTTAGACATCTAGCAGGTGGTAATACTATTTGCTAATCTGAACTACCAGAAATGGGAGCCCAAACTAGGCAATGACATTGGGGAAGTGATAAGATGAGGGAGAGGGAAAGATGCTTCTTGAAAATGTACCAGTATGTCCCAGGCTTTCCAATCCCTGTGTCATCATCATCAGAGCTGCCTAAAAGCATTGCTGGAGAAGCCATCAAGCCCCACCAACGTGCCAGTGGTGGGACCAATGCAATGTTGGTATGGATGCAGTGCAAACTCCTACTGTAAGGTCCATCTCTTCAGCAATATATTTGTTACTACTGAAACCTTTATTAGTATGTAGATGTTTTGTATGACTCTTGGGACTTATTATATGAGGTCTTTGGTCATCTTGACATTGTTCAAGCCATCATGCTGTTCTTCTCCACTTCATAAAAGGTTCTTGGTTTTGGGGTTTGTTTTGCTATTGAGGGAGGGAGAAAGACAGTATTTCCCTGTGCTGAAAAAAGGGGGAAACTGTGCCTACATGGGTCTTCAGATATGATTTTGTTTGGATTCTGTGTGGTTTCCAGATGGATGGGGAAAATGAACTTGGATTGTGAATGGTTCACAGTGTGGTAGACTGGCTTGCTCCCTTCTGAAATTAGCCCTGCATCCTGGAACCAGCTTTATATGGAGCATATGTTCAAGTATGAGGAAACAATTCTCTACAGCAGTGAAAAGCTCTGCAACTGTGGTGCTGTCTTGTGTGGAACAGGGTCATGGTGGTGCTGTGAGAAACTTGGGCCTTGATGGTGGGAGGTGTCAGGGTCGGTGGGGTGTGCAGGCTGCCTGATAAGCCTTGAAGGCTGAAGTCCTGTTTCAGGGAACTGCAATTGTTAGAAATCAGGCTTGTTCAGATTTTATAGGCTTTGTTGGTTCCTTCAGGGTGACTTCTGGTAGCACACAGCTATTAAATGCAGAGAGGGACTCTGACTACCAAGGAGAAGAGAGTGACAAGAAGGCACAGTAACAGACTGCGAGGGCAAAGACGTGCCTTGGTAAAAGATTCCTTTAGCTGAACTGGAGTTGTGTTAAGTTCTTCCCTGAGGGCAAATACTTGATTTTATTTATGGCTCCTGAGTTGGAAGAAAGCTTTCATTTTAGAAAGGTTTCAGAATTATTTCTCTTCTCTCTCCCACTTGTTTTATTTAACCAGCTGTGGCACTGAGTACCATTTCACATGACAAAAACACTCTGTTGCAGAAATCAGAAAAGAAATCAACCTCATAATAAACTAAACTATCCTCCCATTTCTTGGTTTCCAAATCAGGTAGCTGTGGAAATGTTTATACCTCAGGCCTTTTAAAATTCCCAGCACTCCAGTATTCCCCTTCACATAGTCCCTATGTTAGACCTAGGCCTTTTTAAACACATTTATTTTCTGAAGATAACCAAAGAGATTTTTATGCCCAAAACCTTCACGCTCCAACACTTTGATAATGAAATAAACATGACAGGTAAAATTCCCCAGTACAACTAACATTGGGATGGGCCCTAATCTTAAAGAAGTAAGGAGAAATGCTGTTTTTTTTCCAGTTAGTGCTGACAGATGTTGGGCACTACTCCTTGTCATGCAGGAGCTGGTGTATGATGCTGGCTGCAGTAGGCTGTAAGTGGTACTTCATGCTTTAAGAAGAGCTAGCAGCCATCATGCTCCCGATCTCCTGCCCAAAAAGTTTGTATTGGCACTACTGGGATGTGTAAGGACTTGACCTTCCTTTTATTAAAATCAATTGTTGACTAGAGGGTAAAGAGTACCAAGCCCTACACCCATTCATTGTAAGCACCTTGTGTACCAAGGTGATGTCCAGAATCACAGGATCATGTCCATGGTGACTCATGGCTGCCATCCAGCTGGAAGGAAGGGGGTTATTTGGTTTTTCAGATAAATGAGGCTGTTTATGGCACTGGAGGTTTGGCCCTGAAACAAGCATTGCTTCTGCAGATCCAACCCCCTGTCATCACCATGTGCTCTGCTGTGGCTCTTCATGCTGCCATCTTCTTTGGCTTCTGAGGGGCTCCTCTTTCAAGCACTGACCTCTGTTTTTGTGTTTGCTAATTCAAACTGTGCAGGAGAACCAGGCAAGATAATGGTGATAAATAATGTTGTAAATAGGAAAAACTGAAATAGCTGTGTGTTGCTGTTAAAAAGTGCTGAAAATGGAGTGGAACTCATTTGAGGCACTTCAATGACCTGGTGGTCAGGAAATCTGTTCCTCATGTCTCCTGAGGGTTTGCATTAGGTCTGCTCTTGGCTTTGCTTCAGCTCAGGGCCTCCATGGCTCTGGCAGGCAGCTCCTGGTTTTGCTCCACATGGGAAGTACAGGTCCTCCTGTTTTATTTCTTGTGCCACCCTGCCCTCCTGGCCTTGTGATCTTGTATTCAGCTTGGTTGTATGTGCATCAAGCAGTGTTTGAGCTGCACAGTGATGTAAATTGTTCAGTTGGACTGGGTTAAGATCTTGCCTTCAATGTCCTAGTACAGCATGACCCATCCAGGTGGGGTGACCCATTTAACAGTTTCTAGCCCTGCTGAAATGCAGAAAACTTAAATCTGTCCCTTCCTTCCCCTTCTAACAACTCCCATTTCCCACTGACCCTCCTCTTATTTCTTATTGAGAACAAATAGGTAGGATAACCATGTTCTTAGTTAACGGTATCTACCCCCACATTGCTCAGTGAGAGTCATGTCTGTACTTAGAAATGTGAGCAGAAAGCTTCAAATGGGCATAACACAGATGAGGACAAAGCTAGAGAAATCTTGTTTTACATTCTTCCCTCCCCCCTCGCCGGCATCAGTAATACGAGGAGCCTCAGGGAGTGAGCTGCCAGGCAGGTTTTGCTCTTCCTCCTCTCTCTAAAGCAGCTTTTAGAGACCAAGGGGGTGTTCTCAAGACCTTGATTTGTGCTCAGTTTTGCCAGATCCCTGCAAATGGCTCCACCCACCCAAGATGGCTTTGTGTGTCTACCATCAGCACCCCAGAATCCAGGCGTGTTGGTTCACTTTGATAGCGTTCAGCCTGCTTGGCCTCCCCTTCAGACTACTCCTCTTCCTCAGTGCTGCAGGGGGTCACTGCAGTGCAGGGCTGGAGGGGGCTGATGATCCAGCATGTCGTGTGGAGTGGGCTGCAAAGGTTGAGCAATGAACTGAGGAATACAGCATGGACCAGTGATTTGGGGTCTACACTCTGCGTGATAACATACAGCAGCACACCAGTCTAATTATCTGGTGGCTTCCCTAACGACCTCCATTCAAGCCTCCTCTCATTCTTTGTGAAATTATTATTTTTGTCTCTGTTCAAGCTCATCTCTGAACCAGCCTTTGTGGCTAAGGTTTAGCTTTCTGCACCATTTATTTGTTGTCTGTTCCCACTAAAATTGCCAGTCTTGATGCCATATGGCTCACTTAATAGATAAATAAGCCAGTGTATGTGGTGTAAATATTTCCTTACAAGTTAGATTGCAAATGAGGAAGTTGTTATTTCATCAGAAGAAATTGAGTTTTTAACGTGAGATTAAGAAAATAAAGTCTAGCTGAATACTTCTCTAAAGGACTTCACCCTGAAGCTTTTGAATACTTAGTACATCCCTTAAAAAAAACCAAAAAACTTGACTAGATTTCTAATTACTGTAGCAATGTTTAAATCTGCCCTTTGGTAAGACTCTCTGAGATCGTCTGGGATGTTATAAATGTCAACAAAAGACCCAGCTATTTTTTCAGGCAGTGGATATAGGATAAAAAAAAAAAAAAGTCAGCTTTAAGAGTTACTAAGATTATGTGATATAAATGGTATAATGGAAAATTCTAGGCAACTTGCAGTGCATTTACTGCTGTACAACCCAATACCCTCAGTTCAAAGCTTAACAATGCTGCAAAGGCTAAAGAAACAACAACCCCTCTATCCCATGAATGTGCTCTGGGAACAGCATGTAGCTTATTAAATTATTACAGATACTATAAAAGGATATATCTCAAAGCTCATCTCTCAAACGCACTTGCCTGTATGTGTACATTGAGTTAGCTTGCTGGCAGGTTTGCCAAGAAGTGCATGTGGGAAGGAGAGGAGTGTTCTGATCTTTACTGCCCTTAAACCACTTTGAGGATAACATGGTCCTATCCATTTCTTGAACCCTGCCCTTTCCACAGACTGCTTTAACCTGACTCTGGGAACTGTTGTGAGAACAGAGGTGTTTAGCTGGTGCTAAGGAGTCAATGGGGGAAGAAAAATTTAAGGAGTGAGTGCATGGGTTACAAACTTCTCCTTGCAGAAATCTGGAGTAAGACTGGGTTGTCGTTCAAGATCCAGGTCAGATACATGAACATATTTCAGTGTTGTTTTAAAAACATGTATTTAATGCTTTGCCACCTCCAGAACTTAGTTGTAAATGGGTTTTTTTGTTTGTTTTTGTTTAAAAAAAGTTCCCAGGTATTCATGACTGAGCACAGCTGCGATATGGTCTCACAGTACCACTGGGCAGGCAGCAATGGTGAGTAGAAGGTACTGTGGCAGTGCCTCCAAGGAGACTACAATCACAGGGCTTCCCTCTGTGACACAGCAGTGCCTTGTAGAGAGGGAAGATGAGGGAAGTAATATTCGGACCAAACAAAGAGAAGATCAAAGCTGAGCTATTTGTGTAACAGGAAGTAGCCTTAGGCGAGTTGCTAACATCTCAGTACATGTACGTTATGCTTGGAAAAGTTCTAGCTCTTATCTAATGGAAGAAATTGTTCCTGGCACTGGGTGGTGGTGGTCTTGTGAGGGGAATACTGGAGCACGCAAATATGAGGAGCATCTGTTGAGAGTCCAACTCTTGTGCATTTTGGTGCCCTTTAAATTCTAGTTCAACTGTTGGCTTCTGAAGATGAACCCTCTGGCTGAGGCAGGCAGAGAATATTTCCAGGGAGAAGTGGCTGAAACAGCAAAACTGCAAATGGTTTGGTCTGGTTTGCCTTTGAGAAGCCAAATTATGTCTGCCTGAGCTGCTGCAAAAACCCATGTGGCGTTTGCTCTTGAAAGCAAGAGTAAAGCCATGTGCTGCTGGGGCGGACTCTTGAGGCATGGTTTTATCTTGTTTGAACGGGACATGCAGCTGTTTTGGGT
Organism: Caprimulgus europaeus; assembly: GCA_907165065.1. The sequence continues at coordinate 7,084,855 of OU015529.1, forward strand.
TTTTGGGGATTTAGCCACACAGGATTTTGCCACTTAGTGTGAGCAGTAAGTGCTGTCAAATGGGGACCTTGGCAGGTGGCTGGGGCTCTGTTTGCAGCTGAGTTACTGACCTGATACTGTCTTTACCCTGTCTGGTGTTGGACAGGCTGAAATTAGTGCCAGTTTTATCATCTTTTGTTCCTTCCCCTGGGCACACACAGCTTCCAAGCACTGCTGGTACAAGTAATGCTGAGTTTTGAAAGCAACTGTCCCAGAGGCTGTGCTCGCTGGCGGGGAGCCAGCTTCCCCGTCGGGGCTGGTGAGCCAGGACTGCCCGGTGTAGACCCACAGTCCCTGCACCAGCTGGGAATGTGCACTCCTGACACTGAATTCCTGGCCTTGTTTCAGTTACAGAATTAAAAGCACAGTGGTGGGCAAGAAGAGTCCACTTCTCAACACACCGTTGCTCACCAAGGAGAGTCGGGTTCCCAAGAGGATCCCTGTCACCTGGCTGAGAAGAGAGCAAGGATGTATCTTGTCAGAAATCCCAACGTTGTGTTTCTTCCAGCCTGGCTGCCTTTCCTCCTCCCAAAGCCTGAGGATGTTTCAGTAACACCCTGGTATGCTGTGTTGACTGCAGTATTTCACTGTCACCCTTGGTGTGGCACGCAAGACTGGTTGAATACCTTATCTCTAAACTTCTGCCTCTGTGAAATTTTCTCTTTCTCTAACCGTTCAATTTACATTGCCACCAGAGATTTCCCCCTATCATTTTGCCATAATTTTCAGCAGTAAAAGCAAAGTTTGCAAAATGTTTGTCCAACCCCCATAGAGCTCAGTGGCTACTCCACAGTGTCTCCTGTAACCTGAAGTGTTGGTGGAGCTCCCATTGTGGTGTTTGCAACTCAGATAGTCTCCAGGTTGGACAAAGACTGTAAAGAAATGAATACTTTTGTGCTCAGTGTCATATGTGCTTGGAATAATCTGCTGGCACAAATTTAATTTTGTTTCCAGTAATTTGAGGTTATAGATAGGATTACATCTCCCAGTCAGAGAGAGACATTAATCAAGAAATAGGCCTCTTAATCCTCCTTTCAATTTTAATGAAACGCTGTAAAAATGCCTTTCACCAGGGGATGTCAAGTATCAGTTGTGCTTTGATTAACATGCTTCTGTGACAGGTTTACTGTTGTACCATGTACCAAGTTATTCAGCAACCTAATTTAAGCTGTCTATCAAGAGAAAACAAGTACAAAGAGAGTATTATTTTCTCATTGGATTTGCAATAATAGACTTGTGTATCTACAAACATTATTTTTTTAAAAATGCTGGTTCCTCTGTATCCGTTGTGACATTTTTAACCTTCAGAATAAATGGGGAAAGGCTGGATGTGACAAAACCTTCAGAATAAATGGGGACAGGCTGGATGTGACAAAAATCACACTGTCCCCTGAATGGCAATTAGGAAAGAGATAAGAAATCGGAAATGTTGTTGCAGATGATTTAAGCTAAGTGCTTGCCTTTCTCACAGCAAAGTGGAATTTGGACTGACTCTGTTGGAGTATAATGGGTGTAAACCTAGGGCAATTGAGAGGAGCATTGGGCCCTGAATCTCTAATCCTGTCTTCTTTTTTCCTCTCCCCCTTCTGAAGTCAAAACATATTTTCAATGGAGGCTTTGTGGTTTGAGTTGCATTTGGCTTCTTATCTGCTCAGTTTGTTCTAATGTGGCTTGATTATATTAGAGATGAACTTCCTTGTGGCTGGAAGCCAATACCAGGCAAACTATTCTCTCTCCTAGTTTCTGAAACCTGACAGGGGAATGCCAAGCCTTCTCACAGGAGTTGGTTTATTTTTAGAGAGGGGTTTTTTTCATGCCTCTTTAAAAATTGGCCTCTTGAAAAAGAATGACTCCAGATCATCTCAGAAGTAGAATATAGCTGGAATCTGGAGTCTTCCATGCAAATGCAGCCACTTGCAGCTAATATGGCACAAAACCCCACAGGCTGCACTCACTGACCTGACACTCACCAAGTTTTAACAGCTCAGTTAACTGAGAGAAGTTTTCTATGTGAGTGGGTGCAATTGCACTCTCTGGCCTTGGAATATGGATTAAAAGCTTCACAGTGCACTGTCTTGTGTCAGCTGCTCCATGAACACAAGAAATCAATTACAAGATGGTCTTTTCCCTTTGCAAAGTTTCTAAGTGAAGTCTCAATCTAATTCTGATGACTGATTGTCCCCAGGAGCTTGTGACACCACACACCTTGTTTGGCTTGCTGGAGGGAAGTGCTGGTGGGGTTGCAGTGTCTTGAAGCACGGGAGTCAGATGGGCTGGCAGGTGTTGCAGGCAAGCTCTGCAGAAGTGGGCAGTCCTCTCTGAACAGGGCTGGTTTTCTCTGTGGTAAAAGGACATTTTGCTGGGATACATCTGAGTCTCCTTCAGCTGGGTCCCCTTGCTGCTGGCCAGCCATCGAGGGTTTCACAGGAAGGAAGGCTGTGACATGTTCTTTAGGAAGATATTCTTTGCTGTGAGGGTGGTCAGACACTGGCCCAGGTTGCCCAGAGAAGCTGTGGCTGCTCCTACCTGGAAGTGTTGAAGGCCAGGTTGGATGAGGCTTTGAGCAACCTGGTCTAGTGGAAGGTGTCCCTGCTGATGGCAGGGGGGTTGGAACTGGATGAGCTTTAAGGTCCCTCCCAACCCAAACCATTCTATGATTCTTGCCTGTCGTGTTTCCCATGGCTCTGTGACCTGCTGAGGTCCCCAACCTCCAACTCCCTCTCCTAATCTGTTGGGGTGTTCTATACATGGTGGTGACCTGAGAGGATGCTCGGGAGCCATTTGTAACATCTTAATGGCCATATTAACACCTCTAATTGTAAATGACGGGGCAATTAGTCTCAGCATAGCAGCCTGAATGATTATGTTTGCCCTACTAAAGTGACAGAATGTTCATTAATGTAATAAGAAAAAAAAAATTGTCTCCTTGGGATTTGTCCCTCTGAAGAGTGTGGCCTGGCTGTATGCTTGCTTTCAGTTTCTTTAAAAAAAAATGCAAGTTTGGGTGCAACTCTTGCCAGAAATGCTCAGCTGTCAAACCTATTAATTCCATGAAACACACTTAAGGAAAGTATGTGTGTACTCTGCCTTGAGAAGAAGTCTATGAGTGAGAAAGTGACTCAATCTCTATTTTCTACCAGGCCATAGAGTCTTGGGGCTTCTTAGCTGAGTCCCAAAATAAGGTGAAGAAACTGACTGAGGTAACCAAAGTGCATATATTTTGAGTCAGAAACTATGCTGGAGGTTGGGCCAGTTCCAAAAGCTTTTAGTATTTATGCTACATTTATGCTTGAGGTCTCATCTAAAAGCAGAGTTGGTTTTCTGGAGGAGACTGTGTTTCAGTAGAGCCAATCCCAGCTTTGAAAACCTTAATGTCTTCACCAAGACAGCCAAAACCTGAAGCAGCAGAGAGAATGAGGGGACCTAGACTGATGGCACATTACATTTCTGACTCTCACTATTAGATTTCACTACTGTTAGGCAAGTGATAGCACATGGAGTTTGATTTTGACCATGAGACATTATTATTCCCTTCACTAGAAGCTGCAAAATAGTATGGCTGCCTTCAATCACTTGTAAGAACTGAGTCTGAAACTCTGAAACTAGCTTTCTTTAACAAGTTGGTTTGGTTACCTGCTCGCTTGCTGTCTCTTTCCCAGTTGACATGGAACAAGTAGTAATTTTCCAGGGCTGTCACATCTGGTATTTTGATTTGAGATCTGAGGTACCCCATGGGATCTCTTTGGAGCTGGAGGTTTGCTCAAAAATCTCTGTGGGACTTTTGTGAAGGGCAGCCCTAAAGGCAGCCTCATTTTCCCAACCGCCTTTTGTGGTATTGCTATCAACAACTTGCACAGTGAAGCTAGCTTCTCTTTAAGCAAGCTTTTTAAAGCTTTATTTTTATTATTTTAACCAACTTGCACCCTAGTACCTTGGATGAGGTAGCACTAGATTTATTATTTTTTTTTTTTAATAAATGCATCTGAAATCTGACTAGTGATGTTGTCATTGCTTCAAAAATAGCTTTACTCCTAAGTGAAAGCTGTCATTGCAGATGTGTTTTAGCTCAGTGGAAACATCAGGACTGTGTTTGGGACAGCAGGATCATGACATCTTTTTAAGCACAGTGGGAGACAGATGGGTGAGCTGCCAACTTGATGCAAAAACAATAAGAACAAATGGGCTTTTTAAAAATAGAACAATTGCATTTGGAAAGAGGGTTGGAGGGGGTAAAGTTGAGAGGGAAATAATTCTCCCATGATCCTGTCCTGGTTTTTATATTAAACAAAACATGTTGCAACATTGTCCTCGTTAGCAATGAAGTGACAAACTGGAGTGCTTCCAAAATGGCTGGCTCCAAACTGCTTTCATATTGACCTGAAATGTCAGCTGCTATTATGTTCTGCTGACCACTGATTGCTTCCAGAGTAGCGTTTTCTTCTGTGAAATGAAAGAAGTTTCGTTTCAGTGATCTCAGTGTCTCCTGGTGTTTGTGAAGTATGATAGTCATGGGAAATGATAGCGCCTTTATTTCAGACCACTTCTCAGTTCGAGTATAATGAATTGTTAATCTTGAAGTTATTTATACTGTGAGAGCATGTTTTCTGTAAGAACATTGTATTTGCTCATCTAGAAGATCCTCCACTTCACCTTCTTATAGCTAGCAAACCAAGGTGGTGAGTACCTCTAATTTATTTTCCTACCTCCATGTGTGCAGTTGGACTTTGACATAACAACATTGATATTATACTTTGCAAGAAAACTGTTTTTTCCATGTCACTATTGAAAAAAACCATGAATGCAGAGAACCAATACTTCTGGTAGCAGTAGTCTTAAGTTCTGTGATCAGGTCTCCAGTGATATATACTGGAAAGTGTGTTTTGTTTGTTTTCTAATCCTTTGCAAGACAGGAGAATGCAGGCTTAAGTGTAAACCTCTTGGTTTTTACTTATCAGGGAAAAAACCTGGGTGATCTCTAAGGTCTTTTCTATCTCTCTCTTCTGAAAACCTGTGTAATATAACTTACTCATATTCTTATACTCTAATTTTCCTATAGTTATCACTTGAAAAGGACTCTCCCAAGCAAAAGTGAAGGAATTAGATCTATCTTTTTAGAAAAGATAAACAGATCTTTTATCTACTAAAGACCAGAATGAAATAGACTGACCAAATAAACCTACTGGATCTATTCTTGTAAAGTAACAGCAACTAAATGATCTGTAAAGTGTAGGAAAACTCAGTACATTTTTCAGAGACAGATATTTCTTCTGCTAGAAAAATCACAATGGTTTGCTTAGGCAGAATTTGATTGCCTTACTTGGTTTCTGTGATAATTTGGCTCCAAGAGGAAATGAGTTTGAAAGCAGTGGAAGTGCGCAACCTTGGTGAGGTATTATTTGGGTAAAGGAGAACCTAGCCCTTACATCTCCACTAATCAGTATCCTTGGGTCTTTTTCCATGACTTTTCTGGGAACTTTTCTTCTAAGGGAGTGAGCATTAATTAAATGTGGCCAAATCAGTCTGCAGGCTTTCTCAGTATCTAGGTGGCAGTATAGATGGACTCCGAGGAGATGGCCTTGGGCCACTGCCAGTAGCTGTTCATCTGCCATTTTCCTCCTTCTTGTTAATGTCCTACTCAGCACTTGTATACTTGTGAAAGAACTAGAAACAATGAGTTTCCTGAAAGGAGGAAGATGGGAAGTGTAAAGGAGCACAGTCATGTTTTCATAAGAAGCTTTGAGTTTCCTCTCTTTTGTGTGTCTTAAGAATTAAAAGATGAAACTGCAGCACTTTGGCTACTATTTTGTATAGTGAAGTCTCTGACAGTTTTGTCTGTTCAGACCCACTCTCTGTTACCTCCCAATTAAAATCAAACTCAGCTTGTAGAAGGACCGAAAGCTTTTGTGTGCATCAAGCTATTGCATTATTTATTTATTTATTTTATAAAGAGCTCTCTCCACCCTATCATATCAATTACTAAGAAGAAAATAAAAATTACTTGTTATTTTCTGTAGCATTTTTAGCCATTCCTAGAGGAATGCTGAAGTATCCCAAATAAAGATAAACCCAGCTCCTTGCTGGAGGAATAGATGAAGAGTTGAATGCCGACAGGAGAAGAAAAAAATATTTCATACTTGCCGTGTGTGATATTTCTGAATGCTGAGTGGGGATTAGGTAAATAGTTGAGGTCAGTGCTTTAAAGATGAAATCCATAACATGAAACACAAAAGCAAATAGTTCTCTAATAGCTGTGAAAGTGATCTATATAAAGAAAATAAGCAGTGCCTCAACCACGAGGAGGTTTCAGAAGGACAGCCATTGAAAGGGTCTTGGGACTGGGACACCCAAACAACAACTCAGGATGTTTTACTTGCATGCAGACAATGAGTTATGTGACTTGATTAATGGCAGTTTCAATGCCTGAATTTGTCACCTTTCCCAAGCACCCAAATGACTGCCATCACGTTTATTAAGCGAGGCAGCCGTGAGCCGGGACCTGTGCAGACAGCCTGGCTTTTGGGCAGTGCCATCTGCACACCCAGCCCAGGTCCCCCCAGCTTCCCCGTCTGACTGCTGTCTGCAGCCACAGCAGAGGCTCCATTCCCCCTTCTGACTGGTGCTGGGAAAGGTGCTCTTGGCAGCTGGCTTCCCAGTCCTGAGTGGGGAAAGCTCTGTGCCTCATTTCCTAACTGGGTGATTGTATATCCTTATAAACTATAAACCCTTTTTATTTCCTACATGGTACATCTACTAGTTTGCTAAGCAAAGTCTTCCTTCTCCAAAGGTTTCCTCCTCCTAGCAGTTCTCTGTTCAATTTTAGCCATAACTTGTGATGATTGCATTCCTGGGAGCCCATCTATACCACATCCCAGAAGTATGTCCTTCCTAATGCAGACAAATCAAATTATTGACAGCTGTCCCCAGCATGAGCCAGGCAGCATCCCTGGTCTTGGGGACACCCTGGGGTCCTGCTCTGTGCTTGCAAAGAAAATGGTTTACATTGGGGCTTTCATTATTTGCAATGTTACCTTGGGAGCCTCCTGCATTACCAGGTTAATACCAGAAAAGATAGAGAATTTTGAAAGATCTTCTTTTTTTCACTTAATTTTTCCCTGGCAGTGGGTTAAAGGTGCACCTAGGTTAGCACTAATACTATTTTGGGTCAGAAGCAGCGTTTGTAATTTTTTAAAATTTAAAATCACTTTGTTGGAACAAAATGGGTGCAGCTTTACATGTCACTTGCCAAGCTAGGATGGCAGAGAAGGCTCGGCTGTTTTTCACCACTCTGCTGAGAAGAAATCTGTTTCAGGCACCTGCTGCTTTTATTACTGTAATAATCCATGGGGAGCACAAACAGGAGAGCACTGGGGGATGGATCCCTTGTGCTGGGTTTCAGGAGATGTCATGCTCTTGACTGCAAAGGGAGCGTGGAGGAGAAGCTCCAGCAGAGCCAAGAGCAGTGGCACAAAGGGCTGTGCAGAGTGAGCTGGGAGAGCTCCTAGGTTGAGATGCTTCCCAAGATGAAGGGGCTGCTGATAAATGAAGCCATGACTAATGGGTAGCCTTTAGAGAAAGAGACTGGTGCTTCCAAAGGATTCCAGAATAGCTTTTTTTTACAAAACTTGCAAATAATTGAAATATTATCAGCGCGGCTGAGCTGTAGAGAGATGAAATGGTTTTACAGCTGCTGTGATGGTTCCTGTGAATGTGCAGGGGTCTGCCTATTGGGAATGTCTTTCCTAACAGTAGAAATAGCAGCTCTTACTCCAAGTCAGGGCTCATGCTTAGCAGAAGGCAGTTAGGGCATTGGTAGCTTTAGAAAATGTGAGTCTGCAGCAGCAGGAGCAGACCACAGGGCTCCTGCCACAGCCCAGGTCACTGCCCCGCCGCAAGCCCGCCTATTTTCCTGAAATCTCATGGAGTCTTGGTTGGAATCCACCCCCTGTTTTCCCTTTCAAATAGACTGAAGTCCTCCAGAGGACTCCAAAACAAACAAAGAGCCCTCCCAAAGCTCTTCCCAGGAAAAGGTAGTTGCTCAGCTGCTTTTACTGATGCTCTCCTGAAATGTCTGTCCTACAAACCATGCGTGAAGGGCACTGGGAGGAACTGTCCTTATCGTCTGGGAACAAGGGATCTCTGTACAGCAAAGCAAGGCTTTAGAGATGTATTTCTGCTCCCTCTGTGGTTCAAGATAGTGGCCCTTTTGTTTAAATGCCATACAGGTGAATAGATTCCCCAGGGTGAGTCTCCCATCCTGGGTTTTATCACAGTCTACAGAGCCAGCAGGAATTTTGTTGGATTGCCTTGTTAAAATATTAGCTGCACTTCACTGAAAAGCCTAATGCTTTAAATTCTGCTGTAATGGCCTCCCACCCCCTGCAACTGTAGGGGGAAAAAATTCTGGCCAAATAAAGGATCTGTAAAAAGAAACATCTCTTTTTATATGACACCCTGTTAGCCCTAATGACAGTTTTCTCTCTGTAAGTGCAGTAAAGTATGGAAATATTGCTGTGCTCCATGGTGCAATTTTCTGACTGTGATTTTCTTTGATAAAAGCCTTCAGAGAGTGCATTTCCCTTCCCACTTATCTGCCATCAAAAGGCAGCAAATACATGAAAAATTCAGCTGTCACTCTAAACAAAATATACAATTACTCTGTGTTGATGTTTTAAGCAGAAAGAATTTCCATGGCAAAAAACCTGCAGCTATTTTCTAAATGCTGTGATGTTTTGCTTCTAGCTTTTTGCATTATGCATGTATCACCTGTTTTAGATATTTGAATGCAAAGATGAGATATCATGAGTTAAAACCTAGCACTTGCCAAATTAAATATTTGCTGGGCTGAGCCCTGAGTTCATTACTTGACTGCTGTTTTGCACCAGAGAATGAAAAATCTTTTCTAACCTGCCAAAGGCAGGTTATTTTAGGGAGCTGATGAAGAGGGCAGATGTTATTCAAGTGGTTGGATAAGAAAAGGAAATAGTACATGTTAACTCTTCTGGAATAACCAGATAGATGAAAGAAAGTGGAAATGTTCCTGAAATGTGGTAACTTGGTTGGACAAATCTAAGCAGAAAAGATAGGATGGAAATTTGATACTTCATCTTTTACAACTTGAAATATTAAATTTGGGTTCCTTATGTCTCATGTTGCTTGGAATGAATTTCTTTTGGGGCATCTCTGAGCTTTGAAAGCACTCAAAATCCAGAGTAGTGTATAGTGTGGTTTGGTTCTGCTTTTTTTTTAACATACAAATAATCTTGGGGATCAAGAAGACTGTGACCTTAATGTAACTGTATTTAGAAACAGAGATGGAAAATTTCCTTATTTTGTTTCAAGGGCTGAACCTAAAAATAATAGTTAAAAGCATCTTATCTTGGCAAAACAAAACTTTTTGACTCCAACAGAAAGATCTCTTATCTTTTGTAAGTCACTTAGGCTTTATTACTCTTTCTCTGCCTGCCAGCCCCCCCACACCCCTTTAAAATTATAGTTCATCTGTGTCATTCTGAAATGCAAATTCAATACTCAGTTTAAAAGTTCAAGTATTTTACCACTCCTAACCTAGAATCGTTGAGTTTGGAAGAGAAATCTTTAGTCCAACTCCTCCTTTACTCAAAGCATAAACACTAAAACACTTTGGAAACATGAAGAAAAAAATTTTCCTACTTTTGGTGTCACAGAGTCAGAAAACTGTTTAGGGTGGAAGGGACCTCTGGAGATCACCTAGTCCAACCCCCTTGCTCAAGCACGGTGCCCTGGGTTGCCCAGGGCTGTGTCCTGCTGGATTTTGACTGTCTTCACAGATGAAGCTATCCTGTCCTTTTTATTTATTTCTGAAAGTGTTAGCTAACTTGAATGCTAATGCACTAATAGTTCTTGTCTCCTCCCAAATTAATTCTCTGCAAATTTAATGTTCTTCAAAAAGAAAAAGAGAAAACCTCCCACCTCAGCACGTTACTCAGTTCCCAGAACATACTGCTAGTTGCACACGTTTGGTTTTTGTTACTGCTGATCACATAGGTAACGTTCTCTGCAGAGCACTACAGCTCCTTCTGGCTTCATACAAAGAAGCCTGATTCACTCTCCTTGTGGAAATTTTTGTATTATGATTAAACTTGGGCTTTAGTTCAGAAGGTCTTTGCAGTGAAGGTTCATATGTGCTCTTGAGGTTGTGTCACCATATACAGTTCCTGCAATGAAAGAAAGAGCAAGTCCAGAATGCAGACATGTGGCATTCAGTTAAGTTAGGGTAATTCAGTTTGAGAAAATGAGTGTTTAGCATTCCATAATGTGTAAAGATATCATTTCACAGTGGCAGAGAAAGTCATTGACCTTCATATGCAAGCAGCATAGCTAGTTATTCTGACCTGAACTAGTCCTGCTCTTAAAATGGCAATGAGTCTGCTGTGAGGGACTCTCACTGCTCAAAGGTTCATGAATTTTGGTTCCTCTCAAGCTCAGGTCTAAGCTGTAGCACTTATTCAGTGTTTCCAGGTCTGGTTGCCCATGCCCATTCCTAGGGATAGACCATTTGCCTGCTCCCTCTCCTTGGACAACAGGAGCAAGTGCCAGTCCTGGAGAAGTGCAATACAGAGCGGGGCTCAGCCTACAGAAGCAGGATTTTAAGCAGAGGAAAATGCCTCTTGGTGAAACTTAGTCAAGTCAGCTGTTCTGCTGTTCATATGTGTACAGCAGTGGTGCTCAACTCTACAATTAAAATAATCCATCAGGCTTGCATAAAGGTCAGGCAGCAGATGCTGCCACTAGACCTGACAGATTCACTGATGAGCTTCGCCTCCAGGCAAAGCTTGTAAGGAGAAAACGAAGCATCAACATTTAAGATTTCCAACAACACGTGCACACACACAAGCATTCATCTTAGCACTGAGTTTATTCTTCATTTTTTAGTAGAAATATACACTACTAAGGCTCAACCTTTTGAAAACCATGCCACACATGCTAAATAAAATGGATACTTTAAATGAGAGATGTGACACCACGGTGACTAGCAATTCTTTACCTACAGTCAAGTGTTTGTGTAGCTAACGGCAAATGAGATGTGTTCTGCAGAATGAATGGATATTGCATTAATATACAGAATATCATTGCATAGTAATAATGGAAGAAAAATCAAATTATTCCAGAGTCTGACTAGGCATTGAGTGGAGTTATATGAGAATGTAAATTGGAGAGAGAAGGGGCCATATCTCTGTATTCTCAGCAATATTTTATAGGTAATGAATTGTTTAGAAAAAGTAGGTAGGGAAAAGATTTTGAGTTGGAGTCTTGACAGTCCTTCAGGGTATTCTTAGAGGTTATCTCTGCAAGGCAGGTGGATGAGGAAAGAGACAAGCTTAACCCTATAAAAATAATTATGATATATTATTAGCAACTAATGGCAATCTAATGGAGTCTTTTCAGCAAAGACACCACTGGCTGCAATTTCTCTCTGTCATATGCATAAAAAAGCAACTCTTAATGAAACCTACATTCTGGTAATTTCTCAAACTCAGTGAAGTTAGCAAGAAACTTTCTGCTCTTGAAACTTCATGTGCTTCAGCATATTTCTGTGCTACTGTTAATGGGAACATTTGCAGAATGCAGCAAGGTTCAATGCTTAAATCAGCATTAGAAATCTGTTGAGACCATGTGGTCTAGTAGATCCAGTGTGTACCTGTGATTTTTCCTATTTTTTTCCTTTCTTACATAAATTTTTCCTGTCTGAATTTATTTTTTACATGAAGCAAACTAGCATGACCTTACTGATTTTGTACATATTAGAACCTGCTGGATGGCTTTACTTCACAAAGGCATAAAAAGTGCTCAAGATAATTGTGTTCCTACAGGCTTTGTGAAAAGAGACAGCTGGATAGAGGACAGAGACCCTATAAATAGCCCCATAAAATCAACAAGGGGGAAAAAAAAATCCCTGGAAGAATGGAATTTGAGAAACTGTGCTCAGCAAACAAAACACCTCACGTGTGAAGTCTTACTCCACAGTCCATTGGCTGTTGCCTAAAAAGACTTAGCTAACAGTTGGAGAAGGGGCAAAGGAGGGGGAGAAAAGGATAAGAACATTAGTGAAAAGCAGAAAAACAGGGCATATTATGTAGTTAATCAGTAATTGCTGCAATTGGAGTTCATCATCTGCTTAGCATTTAATGTCTTGGCCTTTTCAGAATGAATTTTATTGATACTAATGTCTTAAGAAAACTGTAGCAGTCATTATCTTTGTTGATTCTTGTGATGTTAAAAAGTGAAGCTGTTCTCCTCTTGCTGTTGATTACTAGTCTGGCTAGGAGGCAAAAGTGCAGGATGTGGGTGGCCAACTTTCTTGCTACAAATCCTATATCAAATCCTTCATGTTGCCAAGGGTTGTCAGACACTTAAAATGTGCCCCTGGGCTGTCTGAGAAGGAGTGTCAGGACTATCTCTGGACCCCCATTACCTGGTGTCAGAAAGGGGATGGGCTGAATATTTTGCTGGTTTCCAAGCAATCCAACTATGCTGGCCTCCATAGTGCTTGCTTGGTTGTGTCTTCCCAGCTCTGGCTGCCTGCAGCCTCTGTGGCAGCACAAGGTTTTTGGTGGAACAGTCTCAGCCTCTCCTCATATGAAAGATGCTCCAATTCCTTAATCATCTTTGTGGTGCTCTGCTGGACTTATTCCAGTATGTCTGTCTCCTTCCCACCCTAGGGGAGTCCAGCACCAGACATAACACTCTAGATGGGTCTCACCAGTGCTGAGCAGAGGGGAAGGATCACCTCCCTCGACCTGCTGGCAACATTCAACCTAATGCCACCCAGCATGCCATTGGCCTTTTTGCCATGAGGGTACATTGCTAGCTCATGTTTAACTTGGTGTTCACCAGGGCCCCCAGGTCCTTTTCTGCAAAGCTGCTTTCCAGCTGGTGAGTCCCCAGCCTGTAGTGGCCCATGGGGGTTCTTCATTCCCAGGTACAGAAATTTGCACTTCCTTTTGTTGAGATTCCCATCTCAACATTTGTTGTTTTCCCATTTTTTCAACCTGTCAAGGTTGCTCTGAATGATCATGCAACCATCTGGTGTGTCTGCCTCTCCTTCCAAACTTGTATCATGTGCACACTTGCTGAGGGTGAAGTCTGTTGCATTGTTTAGGTCATTAGTGAAGATGGTACACAGTATTGACCCCTGAAATACAGCAGTAGTGATTGGCTCCAGCTTGGGCTTCATGTCACTGATCACTACCTTTTGAGCCTGGCAGTGTAACCGGTTTTCAGTCTACCTCACCATCAACTTAACCCATACTTCATTAGCTTGTCTATGAATATTTTCTGGAAAACTGTATTAAAAGCCTTCCTGAAATCAAGATAAGCCACATCCACTACTCTCCCCTCATCTGCTAAGCCATCCATCTCATTGGAGAAGACTATCAAATTGATCTAGCATGATATCCCCACCATAAACCCACACTGACTACTCCAAAACACCTTCTTGCCCTTCAGATATTTGGAAATGGAGCAAAAAATGCTGTAAACCATCAGCTTCCCAGGTATCAAGGTGGGGACAACCAGCCTGTAGTTTCCTGGATCTTCCTTCTTGAAGACAGGAGTGACTTTCTTCTAGTCTGCAGGAACCTCTTCTGATCACCATGACCTTACAAAGACAATCAAGAGTGGCCTTGCAGTGCCATAGCCACCTCCCTCAGAGCCTCATGATCAGCTGTCATGGATTTGTGTATGTCCACTTTGTTTAAATGTTCCCTAACCTGAATCCAGGTGCTTCTTCTACCAAAGCAGGTCTGCCTTGCTTCAGAGTCCCACTGGTCTCAGGGACCTGGGGCTGATGAAGGTTGGTCTTACCAGTAGTGGCTGAGGCAAAGAAAGCATTGAGTGCCTTGACCTTTTCTGTGTCCCTGGGGAGGGACTTTCATGTACGTTTGACTGAACAATGGCAGCTGCTTTCCGGTGAACTGTGCTGCTAAAGGTGACCCCCTGGTGCCACCAAAATTTTCCTGGAAGACTTACCAGAGGAAATGCCCCAAGTGCAGAGGGGCTGAAAGGCTCATTCCTTTCTGTACCCCCAATCCCACGTTCTGCATTTGCTCCAGGTCCCAGGATTCAGAGCTGTCATTATCTCAGGGAGGGTTTGCTATAACCCATCATCTCTCTAGCAGAGCTCTCTCAGGTGATGCTGATAATACCTCCCTGGTGAAGGATGGCTTTTGCTCGTACCCTTTTCTGTAGAAAACAGAGCACAGGTTTCTTGTATGAATTCTGCTGATCTTTTGCTTTTATTTCTCTGTTTTCTTCCATCAGTTTCTCCAATTAAGTGTAACAATTTGAGCTGCTCTGCCTCCTTGCAGCAGGAGCAGAAACTTTTGCAATCCTGCAGAAAGAGATTTTTTTGTAAATTTTCTCAGAAATTGCTAGGCAAAAATGATTTGTGTGTTCTAAAAGTGAGGGTAGAGCAGAGACCTTGGAGTTATAATGCTGCAGAGACCTTATTCTCTCTCTTTTTCAAAACATTGATTTCTTGAGGAAGGGAGATCATCAACAAAAGAAACAAAAAACCCCCCAGAACTTACATGCTGGGGTGGGCCCATTAGAGGAATGCAGGCTCATTAGTCCTGCTAAATATGATACTGCATGTAAAGTCAAAAAAGCAAAGTGAGGTCTGGAAAACTTGGCAGGAAATCAGCCAAGATCCATTATATTATCTTTCACATGGCTTGTTAGTGGTGACACTAATTGAAGGTTGGGCTCTTTTTTTGCTGACTGTCTAACACAGGGCCATTTTAATTTCACCTGATTATGTTGCCCTATTGTAAGAAGTCTGACAAAAACAAGATTTGTGGAAACTCCTACCAATGAGTCCTTGGCTGCCCAAAAGCTCTCTTGGCAGCAACAAGGTTTTTGTTAATAAGTGGACTGACCCATTTTTCATTCCTAAATATTCCTTATAAATTGGATACTGTCTGCTGCACTTCAGCTAAAGCTGACCAGGTTTGTGTAGCTTACCAATGTGTATTTATTAGGTGTGTGAAACTCGTGGAAATACTAAAAATGCTACAATTCCTACCCTCACCCATAAGGACATTATGTGAGCAAGACTTTGCCCACCTGAGGGCTGCCCAAGAGTGGGAGTAGATGAAACAAGTGCTGTCGTAGGAAGAGTCCGTACAATAGTTGGAAGTGTTTTGGGAGAATATTTTGTAGCACACTTGGATAAAAACTATGATTCTTTTGCTGCTTTTATCATCATTATTTGTAATTTCCTCTTATAATTCCCTTGCTCTTTCTTTGCACTTCCCTGAGCAGACAAGCTCAGCTGTATAATAAGAAGCTGAGTTTTACCTCCCTTGTAGCACTGTGAATCTAAAATGACTCTGTGGAAGTAAAAAGGATCTTATGTTGATCAGGGGAGAAATGGTCCCACTAAAGAGCTTGCTAAAGAGAAAAATTCCCTCTCCAATTGTGGAGCAAATTAACTATTAGAAGCAGCCAGTTGGATGCACTTCTCTGGGGCCGATGACCAGAGAGACTTAAAAGTCCATTAAGCTAATGCCTAAATTCATTCTTTGCACACAGAGTGCACAGAGGAACTGTCCTCACAAACTGGGCAAGGTCCTGGATTTCCATCAGGGAAGGGATTTACATCAGCCAGAAAACATTTGGTGATTATGACTACCAACTGTGTTAATCATTGGCTTGAATTAAAAGTCACTGACAAGTTGCTTTGGGATTGGTGTGGCTGTGCAAGTGAAAAAGGCCAGAATGAGCATTTCTGAGCAAACTAGATGTGCTAGTGAGGGATCATCCTTCTCCTCCATTGACTGCTGATGCATTGCACAGAAATAGGGCTCTGTCAGAACAGGGTAGGAGTTTTATGAGGAAAAATCTGCCTTTTTGCTTCATGAGTCATGGGGTACGATGGGGGGAAGCTGGTTTTGTGTGAGGAGAGGGGTCAGTGCATGGTGCCACAAGGACCTCACTGCTGGATGACTGCCCCCAGGGCAAAGCTGGGTCCTGCCTTCTGCTGCCTGAACAGCTCCTCTGCGGCCAAAGGAAGCTGGGTTTGGAGAACCACCCTTCCTGGGGGCCACCACCAAGCGCCCTGTCTGGAGGCCTCTGTGAAGCTGAAGCAGCCTACTAGTCCCTTGAGCCATCTAGTGGTGCCTTCCTTGAGTATTGAATATAGCATCTCACTGAAAAACATAAACAGCATCTGATTAATCTAAAAAGAGTGATTAGTGCCAGGAGCAGGCCAACTACAATGACAATGAGAACATCAGGGTTTTGGTAGGCTACCAAAGCAACAAAAATTCTGTCCTGGAAATGGCAGACAAGATAAAGAGGTGGATGCCAACGCAGGAGGCTAAAGGCTAAGGAGGTTGATTTGGTGTGGTCTATCTTGTGCTTTGTCTTGGAGTTTGCAGCTCTTTATGGATGCTCATAGAACAAGGCTGGGATTTTAAAAGAGAAACTGAACTTTCTAACCTGAGTCCTCAAATCCTTTTCTGATGGGTTTTGTAACTGAAAAGCGGAAATAGATTCTTCAGTAATTAAAAAAAGATTTAATGATCAAAGCTGCAATTAAAATTGTGGTGAGTCATTTTGCAATTGTCCATGTGCTAAAAGCTACAGGCTGTGTGAGACACCACGTTGTCATGACTGGTTTTGCTCAACAAGGATATGGGAGCTGCTATTACTTCCAGCTACGGAAGCAATCTAGGTTCTGCAGACCTATGTTTATAGAGCAGAAGAAAAGGCAACAGTCCTGGCTTCTCCATTTGTGTATTTTATTTAGTAGTTCTCTCTGCAGCATCTGAAGTCATTATGGTGCTTTATTACTTTTTGCCATCTTCCAGGGTGTCTGCTCTCAGTAGGAATCTTGATTTTTTTAAATTTTTTTTTCAGTTTACACTAACAAATTACCCACCAAAACAAATACATAAGAACTGATCTTTAGAGTATTAATATAATTTCTTTTTTTTTTCTTTCTGCAGCATGCACTAACAATGAAATATTTAACTGAACATTTCACAGTGTATGCATTTTCTCAAATTAAAATTGCAAAAGACAAGGAAATGAAGACAAAAATATCAAACCATGCTATTTCTCAGAAACCCTCACAAGTAATCTAGTATTACCTTTTAAATCCTGTTGTTTTATTCTGCTTAATACAAAAATTAGTGCTAAATACAATGTGGTTTAAGTATAGGAGAAACTCCTTGTTCCTAAAACTGTTTAGCCTGTCACACAGAAAAGCAGCTAAAAGGAAGCAGAAGAATTTAACTCTCTGCTGGAAATATGTCACAGAACCACAGAATGGTGGGGTTGGAAAGGGACCTCAGGAGATCATCTAGTCCAACCCCCCTGACAAAGCAGGTTCCCTACACCAGGTTGCACAGGAAAGTGTCCAGGCAGGTTTTGAACATCTCCAGAGATGGAGACTCCACACCCTCTCTGGGCAGCCTGTCCCAGGGCTCCGGCACCCTCACAGTAAATAAGTTTTCCCTTAAATATAATAAAAAAAAATATATAAATAAAATTCCTTAATATAATCAAAGATTTGGATATTCTGCTACACGTCTTGCTTTCCGAGTTCTCCAATTCCCTTCCTAGTGGCAGTCAGGTATCTTCATGTTTTATTTTCAAATTCTCATAAGAGCTGCAATATTCAAACTCTAACACACTGGAATGTGATTGCCTACTTTACAAAAATCATTGCTGTAGCTCTGCTCAGAGGGATTTATTTGTAAAACAAGCTTTTTTATCTAGCAATTTTTGACATCAGATGCCTCCAGTCAATGACAGACAGTTGTAAATCAATGCTAGCTTTTACAAGAATCCCAAAAGGAACATCCAATGTAAAATATCATGCAATTGAATCAATTGGTACTTTTTTCCCCAGCTTTATCTGAAAAAAGACCTGCTCTCTATGCTGAGAGACAAATCAGGTTATCTGATCTGGCCAGTCTTGGCAAACAAGCAAATTCAAACATCTAATCATGAATCAAATCCGTTGTGGTCACTTAATTCATTAAGTTCACATAATGAACCTATAGAAAATGCTCTTAAACTCTTAAGTTGTTTAGCAAATGAGAAGTAATATTGCTGCCTCTACATTTGCACTGTATTAGAATGACCTTTCTCTGGTGCAGTCAGAGTTGCCACAGTTTAATGGGGAAGTAGAAAAAGCCCTTTTAAGAAAACAAGGATCTTGCACCAAAGGATTTTATGGGCTTTTTTTTAGAGGTGGTCCAGGCTGGGAAAAACACTTTATGTCCTTTAAATCAGGAGGAGGATGCTGCCCATGTGCAAAACCCTGATGCTTTAGCATAGCTCAGCCTTGCCTTGCAGTGGAGGAGTGCTTAACAGAGGCTGAGAGAATGTATCCAGACCTTGGATACAGCTTTCCAGCTGGTTTTCACAAAATCTAGGGAAGTCCTGATGGGCTGTGAAATCACAGAATCCCAGAATGGTAGGGGTTGGAAAGGACCTCAGGAGATCATCCAGTCCAACCCCCCTGCCAAAGTAGGTTCACCCAGAGCAAGTTGCACAGGAAAGCGTCCAGGTGGGTTTGGACATCTCCAGAAATGGAGACTCCACACCCTCTCTGGGCAGCCTGTCCCAGGGCTCTGGCACTCTCACAGTAAAGAAGTTTTACCTTAAGTTTGTCAGGAACTTTTGGTGTTCCAGTTTGTGCCCACTGCCCCTTGTCCTGTCACTGGGCACCACCAAAAAGAGCCCAGCCCCATCCATTTGGCCCCCACATTTCAGATATTTATAGACATTGATCAGATCCCCTCTCAGGCTGCTCTTCTCCAGGCTGAAGAGTCCCAGCTCTCTCAGCCTCTCCTCATGGGACAGATGCTCCAGGCCCCTCATTATCTTTGTGGCCCTAAATTCTTTACACCTCCTTGCCTAGTGTAAGAGTTGCAATTGCCATGCTGGGTCAGAGCAACATCTTGGTCTTGGCAGTGAGAACCAGAGCAAAACCCTTGTGAGGGAAGCGCTGGGGTGTGCAGTCATGGAATTCCCACAGGAGAGTTTTCTCCCTACCTCTCTGTCACTGGTTGGTTGGTGCTCTGGGCCACCAATACTTTTATTTCTTACAGATCATTGATCCTCACCAATGCCATGATGAAATTCTTATTACCTGTGCTGATATGGAATCTTCTGAAGTGGGATGATATGGAACCTCCATATCTCATAGCAATGAGTTAAAACTCCCCCAAGTTCATTATATGCTTCATAAAAAAAAAAATGTTTCACTAATTCTAAACTTTTCTCCTTTTGCCCTTTCGAGTTTCACTGTCTACCCCCTGCTCTTCTACCACAAAAGGGAAGGCTGTAACAATTGACTGATGTTAAAGGAGGTGATGAGAATATCTGAGAATCCTCTTTGTGTGCCTTTGTTTTTGATGAATCTCTGCCCAGTTCTCTGTTGTTGGTTTCTTCTCTAAATTCAGCCACCTCAGACATCCCAAAATCTCATCATACATTTCCTGTGATAGCTGTGTCTCAACCACTCAACCATGCAAGTGGAGATGGCCTTGCTACCAGATATAATCATCAGTGGATAACTTTAATGTCGATGAGAATGGAAAGCTTGACAATGAGGATGAGGACCTTTCAAGGCTCAGACACTGAAAGCAGTGACAAAATTTGGCTCCATTGTATTTGCTTTTACTGTGTGTTCAAAAGAGGAAAAATACTTGCATTTTAATATCAATCCAGCAATCTAAATTGAGAGGGAAGTAATTATACATGAAAGAAATATAGCCTTTTGTAATAAGGTTTTTAAAGTATCAGTTTCATTCTATCATAATATTTTTTATGATTAGATTTACCTCCTAATATTTTAATAACTTTCGAATGAAGTAAGGAAGTCCTTTGTAGCTTATCTCACAAGCCTGTCTAGGACGTTGCGCTTAATGAGGTTTATAATTCAATATAACCACATCTGCATCTTTAATAATGCCTAACATTTAATCTTCATTGCACCACTTGAATCAAAAGATCTAAAATTAAACCTACTGCAGCTTAATCTAATAATAAACATGTGTGACATTTTGTGCAAAATGTGTGCCTGATCAGCATGGAGCACTCTTACCGTTCTATCAGATGTAGAAAAGCATTGTTTAATCAGCCAAAGGTAGATGGTGACATTTAACTCCTACTGATACATCTGCTTTGGGGAAACTCTAAGATCCTTTCCCTGGAAGAGAGGTCCAGTTGTCAGAGCATTAGCAAACTTAGGTCCATATCCCACTAGTTAGAGAGGCATTAACACAGGTTCTCCCTAGTCACAAGTGGTTTTCAGACCTCTTAACTTCAGACAGGTAATTTTGGTACCTTCAACAGGAGCCTTGACTTTGTATTTGGTCAGTGCTAAGGTGCTCCAAATTTCCCTGGTAATCAACTGGAGCACTGAAGCTCCTGAATCACCTGAACATTGTTTGGCTTGTCAATACTGCAGTGGAAGTGTCCTTCCCACCTCATGTTCCTGTGGCCTTTGCAGGCTCTTACAAGTGTGCTAAGAGCATGTTACCACGTTCTCAAGTGGGAAGGTAAATCCTTCTGCATCATAAGGGTAGTCTTTCAGTCTTGGGTAGCCACAGCCATCATGTTTGGTGGGCTTTGGGAGGCCACAGTAGTAGGGTTGAGCACCTCTACTGAAGAATGAGGGGACTGCACATGAGAGGTTGACTTTATTTGTGTGCTCAGGGGGAACTTTGCATGAGAAATTCCTCCTGAAATACTGGGACTTTACACAAACAACCACAGCAAAGAGGCCAATTCCTGCAGAGCTCTTGATGGACTCAGGGCTTTGTGTGGGACCTGTGGGCTGGTGGTGTTTCTTTTCCAAGGTGTCAACATTGCTTTGTAATTGTGTGTTATGCTTTGTGGGCTGCAACAGTTCTGTCACTGTGGCACCAACATTTATCCCTGATGAAGGTGAGGCAAACAAGCAGGACAGAAGACATAACACAATGAGACAACATTTTGGAGAACAGGCAACATTAGAATAATCTATCACATGTTTGGGTGGAATGATGGATTTATGAAAGCTGAGCTAAATTGTTTAATGAGAAGCTAAAACTTCTCATTTATCTTCAGGCCAGCTACACTCAAAATTAGTGTTTTGATTCCTTCCAGGTGCAAAAATTATCAACAAGTCAGTGAAAGACTGGAACCTATATTAGACCTTGATCCAAGATGTATGCTGTTCTCCCTGTCTTTAATGGGCCATGGCTGTGGTCCTTACTGGATTGTAGAGCAGTCAAAGTCTGTTTTCTTTTAAGTGTATTTTGAAGCTAGCACGGTAAATGACAGCGTAGCTCCTCCATGAGAGATGCCTTTGTGATACTCACAGGAAGTCCCCATCACAAATCAAAAGACGATTCTTCACCAGGATTTGATGAGAAGAATTTGACATAAGCTGGGTCAGGACAGGGAGCTTTGATCGGAGGAGATGAAAGACTGGTGAAGACTGTGCTCGGCCATAGGGTCCCCTGCTGAAGCTGCAACTTCACATTTCAACTGCATCTGACTTTAATTAAATAAGGGAAGAGCAAAGGCTACAAATCTCCCTGATCTATATGAGCATAGCAGACTAAAGGTAAAAATTCTCAGTGTCTTCTGTTCCTTTGAAGTCAGTGGTGAACTTTGTGCTGTGCATGAGGACACAACGAGTGCCATTGGGGTAGCTGCAGGTTTACAATCGTTCTGACGTAATGTTTATGCAAGGAGAAGGAGAAAAGCTGCATCTTGAAATAATGCCTTTGCAGCTGTGGGTCCCCACTCCTCCCCCCAGATTGATTTTATCTTTAGGATTTTCTTTGTCTTATGATGATGCTAGAGGCACAATTACATCTAATAAATCAGGGAAACCATTGTCTTAGTTTTCCTTCAGCTATAAATCACAAACTAGTCCATTTTTGTACAATCACTTCCCCTCCTGCCTTCCTTGCATACTAGTGAGGTGAGCTGGAGGCTCACTTGATAAAAACATCCTGAACTAAAGCAGCTGGAAATAGACAGGATAATAACGCCAGCCCGCTGTCAGCCCTCATCTATTTTGGTTTGATTGGTATCTGATTGTGATTGAAAGGCTCACTCCCCGCGTTAGCTACCTTGAGGCCAACCTTGAAAACGTGTCACATTTGGCTACTTGATAGCATCTTAAGCAGAATGTTAGATCCAGAGCGTGCAAAAAATAGAAAGCTGGCATCTTGCTACAGTGCACAGCAAGGAAAAGCAACATGCAAAGAAATGGAAATGCCGCAAGGCAGAGGGAGAAGCTGGTACACATGCATCAGCAGCTCTGGGCAGGAGAAACAGTGACTTCCCCAGAGTCCAGGCTGGCTTCATGTCTAACCCTTGTAACAAAATAGTGTCCCTTCTCCACAGTGAGGATCTACGTGAGGACAGCTTTGCCTGTGTATGACTCAGGAGGGCTGAAATCAGAGCAGTTCCCAGAGTTAACAGGCTCTTATTCACTGGGATTGGGATGAAGGTTATGGAAGGGATGGAGAGTATGTTGGTTTGTGATCCATCTTTGATAGACTCATTGTGTAGGATGCTTATAAGACACATGAGTAGGGGAAATAAAATACATTTTGATTATGTTGAATAAAAGTCAGGAAAAAGTGACAATAACAGGTCTGCTGTGGAGGATAGCATTGGTTATTTCAATTTCAGTTTCTCTTGTTTGACTGACAGCCATAAGTAATAGCTGTGAGGTCAAAAGATACAGATCTTCAAATCACACCTCCTTGAAAAGAAGGGAAGGGTGCTTTCAGATGTTGTGCAACTGAAGCTGATACCAACAAACCATGATAACGAGCTTCAGAAGAGAGAATTAGGGAAGTCAATACACCTGCTGAACAGAGTGATGATCCAGCAAAGGGACCAGGGATAGCAATGGAAGAGTTGTGAGTAAGTAGCCCTCTCTTTCATCTGCACTGGAAATGCAGATAGAAACTAGATTGTATTGCCGTAGGAGTAAGAGATGTTGTTGGTACTGCATAAAGCATGGCTTGACTTTGGGTCCATGTGCTGTATTTGATGCTGGTTTGTATTTGAGGTGCTCTCAAAATCATAGAATCATAGAATGGTTTGGGTTGGAAGGGACCTTAAAGCTCATCCAGTTCCAACCCCCCTGCCATCAGCAGGGACACCTTCCACTAGACCAGGTTGCTCAAAGCCTCATCCAACCTGGCCTTGAACACTTCCAGGGAGGAGCAGCCACAGCTTCTCTGGGCAACCTGGGCCAGTGTCTCACCACCCTCACAGTGAAGAATTTCTTCCTCATGTCTAATCTAAACCTCCCCTCTTCCAGTTTAAAGCCATCACCCCTTGTTCTATCACTCCCTGCCCTTGTCAAAAGTCCCTCCCCAGTTTTCTTGTAGCCCCTTCAGGTACTGGAAGGCTGCTATAAGATCTCCCCAGAGCCTTCCCTTCTCCAGGTTGAACAGCCCCAACTCTCTCAGCCTGTCCTCACAGCAGAGCTGCTCCAGCCCTCAGATCATCCTCGTGCCCTCCTCTGGACTCATTCTAACTGGTCCATGTCTGTCTTGTGTTGGGGGCTCCAGAACTGGACACAGTACTCCAGGTGGGGCCTTACAAGAGCAGAGTAGAGGGGGAGAATCCCCTCCCTTGACCTGCTGGCCATGCTTTCCTTGGTGCAGCCCAGATAAAAACCAAATAGTATGCTGCTGCTTAAGGTATCACAAGAAGATACATCCAAAAGGCCTAAGCACCGTCCTCACTAGCAATAAAGGACTTTGTAAAACAGAAGTTGCAACTGATATTTAAACAGCTTGCTTTTCCAAAACATTTTAACATCATTCCTTTATCAGCTTCTCTAGTGGATGTCTCATAAAATGCTGAGGTGGGTCTCCTCTGGTATGTAACCCATAACATACCAGTGGTGTTTTCTAATGAGCTTCTGAAAGGGAAGGATTTTCCCTTAAATGGAAAAATCTATAGAAAACAGTTATGATCATTGATGAATACTTTCTACAAGGGTAGCCTTTCTCTCTTGTTGTCTGCTTGAGGTTTTCTTTTTCTGCTTAGGAAGCAAAGCTCCTTTCGGGTTTCTGACTGTGGTTGTGGTTTTCACCTGCACGGTTCATCACCAAAGCTCCCCTTTGGATAGGGGGTGAGAGTCTGCACACAGCTGGGCAGGGCTTTGCCTGACTGTGCACACGGGGGTCAGTTCTGCCCCAAGAGATCAATATTTACCACTGGATACACTGGTATTGTTGTGCTGCTGCTGGGGAGCAGGTGGAGCTGGAGGAAGGAGATCTTTATTAAGCGTGTGGAGATGGGTAGGTTTTAGAGGGCAAGCGGGACTTGCTGTTCATCCTGTTTGTCCCCAGAGTTCAGTACGCCACTGAAGCAGCTAACGCCTCAAACGTGACCTTCACTCTTTGGTGCCACAGGCAGCCAGGGAAGGGATGGGGAAGCTGAGTCTGGGAGGAAGCTCTGGTGTATTTTTACTATTTCTGCAAAAGGTTAATGTTGATACCAAGCTCTGACAGCAAAGCAGGGTTGTCAGAAGCATTTAGTGTTCGCACTACTGGAGTGGCAGAACAAGGCCACTTCAGATTGCTCCCCAAACCCCACCTCTTTTCCAGGTGAGTATGAAAATGAAGCATATTACTTTCTTGAACTATTTATTTGTGTTCTGGCTTAAGTAGTATCTATAACCTGGAGCAGGTGGCTATCTGCTAGTGTATGCCCATAACAAATGTCCCACCTCACAAAGCACTGGCTCTTTATTCCCACCAACGCTGTTAGTCATTTTTAGGTAATAGGTGCAGAAAAAGGAACAACAAACTAAAGGTTCCCAATGGCTGTCAGTAAATTTATTTTGCAGTTAACGGCCTTTGTAATGCACAGACTAACTTTATCTCCTTTCACTGTGGGTGTGCTGGGATAATTGCTCGAGTACTTTGTTAAAAAGAAAAGCTCTCCACATTTCCATTAACTCCCCGCATGGTGTCTGTTTCACTTGACTGCACTGGGTACCATTTACAGTTCAATTTCACAGTCATGATGGACTGAAACATATAAACCTGCTTTCTCTCCACTCTACTAATCACATGCATTAATAAACAGGGAGATTCATAAGGTCTGTTACTCTTATTTTTCCTTTGTAAGTCTATTTTTATGAATTAAATCAGGAGGTTTTTTTTTTTCCTGTGAAATCCAAACTGCCAAAGGAATAAATACAGTGCTATCTTATTCAGTAGGGTGTAATGAGCTACTATTTTAGGGAAGCAAGCCAAGCATACAGAAGTTGTTGCTTCTAAAAAGAAAAAAAAAATAAAAAATCCAGCAACAAAGAATAGCATTGTATGATGTCAATCTACAGTATGAATGTGTTTATATAATCACATTGGAATTTACTTTGAACTTTAGCCTGGAAAATTTACTTACTGGAGGGGAAGGGGAAAAGATTTGAGTATCTAAGCACCAAAATAGCTAAGACAAAGTAGTAAAACCGTGTGGTTGGTTGTACAGCAGAACCACGTGAAAATGCAAAGAATCCCTTTTGTAACGGGTAGAGACAAGTAAGCCACTTGATCGTTATGGTATGAGATAAGTATACAAGCCACAGGAAATGCTGTGTTATTCACATTCCTCTCTCATTGTTTTTTTTTTTTCCAAGGGTGGCTAATTTTTGCCTTTTTAAGGAACTTTTTTGTACATGACTTGTTCTTGCTCTGGTTTAATGATATCAGTTCTCTACAGAAAAAGACAGAACGGTCATAAGTACCATTACAGGAGATAAAACATAGGTAAGAGGTCAGAACACCAAGGGCTGTCTTTTTTTCCATGGCTTCTTTAATGAAGTAAGAATAATAAAAAAAAAACCATATTTGACCCACCACAGCATTTATTAACCCTCATTCACAGTGATTGAGGGCTCAGTTGAGTAGTCCCAAGTTCAATACTGCTCCCCACAAAACCCTGACTCTCTGTAGGGGTTGCCCTATCTGGTTATTTGTAAAACTGAAAGCAGTGGCCTTTCGCTGTTAAAGGCGTATGGGAGAAGCATCCTGACCCCTTAGCCACATTTTTCAAAGTGCTCAATACACAGCAACTTCTTTTGGGTTAATTTAGCCAGAATAACAAAAAATCTCAACACTCTGGTTGCTGAGCCATTTAGAACATCATATTGCTTTTGCTGATGACATAGAAACAGAACCTGCTTCAAAACCTCCCCCAGAAATGTTTGTTAAAATGGAATGCATCGTTTTACATCTTGCCTTTATTTTTTGTCTGTCTTATGGCACATTAAGTGACAGCGGTATGGCCACATCTTTGATCACACATAGCTCATTCTTCAGTTGTGCTCAAGGAAAATCTTACTGTGAACAACATGAATTCAGTTTGCAAAAGATATTGGTAATAAGCTGCTGCATTTTTCATCTCTTTTTGTAAATCAAACCAGACTTAAATTCTTAGGGTTTAATCACTAGTGTCAGAAGAGATTTGCAGTCTGTCTCTGCCCTTTAAATGGTGCCTTCTCAGTCTATTTTTTTTGAGAATGGGCAATGGCTGGGATTGCATCTTCTGCTTAGACAGACATTGAAAAGTGTATTTTTCTCTTAGTAAATGCCACCTGTCCTAAAAGGCAGTTGGGTGACTTCTGTGATAAACCACCTGCTGTGTATAATGGCAACGTGACTCATCCTCAGACCTAGCTATTGCAATAATAAAGCTTTTTCCAGTCAGTAACTAAGGTAATTTAATTATAGTATTTGAGCTGGAAGACATAAGCATGTAGAAACTTCCTCTAAGTGACTCACATAGTGTTTGGAAATTCACCATAACAGTAAGCTTTTGCTTTAAAGCTTACTCTTCCATCCTCTCCTGCCTCATTTTATTTGGTTTTAGCAAAAGCTGTTAGGATGTGAAGGTCCAGGGCAGCCCTTCACATCTTTTTGAGATGGGGATCTAAGAGAAAGACAAAGCAGGAGGACATTAGGTCCCCCATAGCTGCAACTACGTGATGGGGTGGAGGGGATGGAACCATGGCCTTGTCTGCCAACTGCTTCCCTAGGGAAGCAGACCTCCCAACCCTTTAGAATGCCCTCTGTGAAGACTGCAAAGACATGCAGAGAAGCAGAAGCTGGTCTTGGAAAAACTGTATCCATGCTTCTAGCTGTTGCAGAGGTCAATACTGAAGAACTCAGTCTTCTGCTGTCAGGGGAATTCACTGGAATTCTCTTGACCCACGACACAAGGTGATCAAATAGAAGATGGGAAATGATGAAAAGAATGCGTAAATGCAGTGTCTGTTTTTTTCTAGGCAATAGTCTGTGTCCATGAATCACTAACATGGTCAGTTCTCTCAGAACAGCAAATTTTCTGTGCTCTCCTTTGGGTCTGGGGTTTTGCAGAGACCTGCAGGAGTGTGCTGAGTATTTCTGGCCTCAGGGGGCTTTGGCTCAAGTCCATGTTTCTGTGACACTGTGTTTTATTTTATACACTGGAAAGCTTAAGCTAGAACCTGTTGCTTAGAGTTTGCTTACCTCTGTGATCCACAAACTTGGATGTGAAGCATGTCCAAGTCAACAGTAAAGAAGTCAACAGTAACAATGGGAATGAAATAAGACATTCTACCACTCTGTATCATTAGACCTTGTTATTCCATGTGATTCATTTATCCAAAGTAATTTCTGCAGCCCATGACTTTTCTTCACTTGCTTCCCTCATATTCCAGCCTGCTGAGTTGCTTCAATTACAAATTTTGTAAAAATTAGCTTTAACCTCATAGATCTTGTAATCTTTTTGATTCATTTGCAGTCAGTAATAACAGGTATGATCCTTCTCTTTCCAGCATCTTTGCAATTCCCATTCTCCACTTGCACTCCTCAGAGCCTGCAGAGTTTTGGGATACTTGAACATACAGCCATATTTTTTGTTGTCCTCCTATGGTTCCAAGATTGAGTTTTATGGTCTTCTTATCCACTTTTTCAGTTATTCTCTATAAAGTCCTTCTGATCCATGGTATGAGGTCAGTTTTACTTACGGATCAACAGCCTTTTCATACAGCTCAGTTTTCCCTGTTTCTTCTTTCTAAGCTAAAGCTGTTGTTAGGCAAAAGCCCCAGAGCTTCAGCTACCAGTAGAAATAAATCTGGACATAGCAGGCATCCATGTCTGACTTCTGTAGACATCCTTAACCATTCCATCATCATCTTGTCCACTGTTGCCACACATGATGACTTGCTGTAAATGTTTTCTGTCAGCCTGATCAATCTCTTGGGATGTCACACGTTTGCAGAATTCACCATCTTTTTCTTCCTGTGTGATACTGTCAGACTGCTCAAATTTTATGAAATTATTATAGGAGGTTCAGCTGGGTCCAGCAGACTTTCCTGAGATCTGTCTTAAAATGGTATGTTGGTATGTTTTTCCTGAGTACTGCCCTAAATCCAGCCTGTTTATCTGCAGGTATTTCTTTAATCTTTTCCTCAGTGCTTTCCTTTCTTTTGTTTACTCTGCTTTTATTTACATTTCTTGAGGAATAGGTTTGTACAGAACCTTAGCTGTGGATTCCCTACCTGCCTGTGGCATGTTTCCAATGTCATTTTTTTTCTACATTTTTTCTTTTTTGAACCTTTTTCCAGGACCTTAAGACTTTGACTTTTTTGTCTAGCCTCACCTCCAAAAAAACCCCTCCAAAATAACAACCAAAAAAACCCCCAAACCAAGCCAAGCAAAACAACTTTGCACCCGCTCTCTCTTATTTGTGCCAGGAAGCTTCTCTAGGGCTTTAATCTGCTCTGCTCTGGGTTCTTCAAAGCACTTTTTCCACCTCATATTTTTGCTTGCTCACCTTGAGCTGTTCTTTATGAACAGCCTTTTCACCTCAACCTCCATACCCCTCTCCTGTTCATCTGCACAAATGGATGTTGCTGGGAAGTCCCCCAAATATTAGCCTGACCTAGTGACTGATCAAACACCATATCAGAACAAATAAAAATAATTATTATTAAAAAAAAGGTTAAGTTGATACAAGAAAGAGTTAGTAATGCACTCAAAGTAAAGTTTTACTGTACCCTTCTGCTAAGAGTGCCTCTGAAAGTATCCTAGGAAAATGACTACTGGATCTCAAATGATTCCCCCTCACACTTTTTTTTTTATCAGACTGCCTGAGTTTTGCTGGCTTCTACCTTTCTGGTGATAAAGATGACTTTTGACAGGAAACAATAGGGTCTGTGTGTAACAGCCTGTGTTTCTGGTCTAGGTTCCTTGCCAAAATAGCTATGCTTAGCACTTGCACTGTTCTTTTCATCTTCAAAGCCTTTCACAGATCCGATGTAAACAGACGGAGTTCCACTGATTTTTGGTGGCAAAGAGCTTAGTAGCCTTTAGAAAAGGATTATGCATGTGCATGGAAAATAGGGATATCATCTGCTGCTCTGCTAGCTGAAATTATAATGAGATATCAAGCTTCAAGCTAGAAAGCAATTATTAGGTGAATGGGGTTAAGTAACTTTCCTTGTGGTCAACATGCATATTCCTGGCTACAGTTTCATGGAATGAATCGAGGATTGATTATTGAATCGATCCTTAAATGTGTTTACAAGAAGTGCAACTGCTGAGACAAGCAGTATTTTTGAATGTAATGGATTTTGATGTTTTACCAAGCCATGTGTCCATCTGTCCTGATACATATGCCCAACATGTACAGAGATATTGTCTTGGTAATTTGTTTTTTATTTTTTCAAACTTATTGATATCTGAGGTTTACTTTATGTTTCAGTATTTAATGAAAAAGACACTTTATTTCACTACTACATCCCATGATACATGTTGCTATATTTAAGCTTGGAGTGCATTTAAGAGGTGAAAAGCCACTCCATCCCCCTGCTCCATGGCAGAAACAGGGGTATCAAGTCTGGGAAGATGTTTATCTAGTCTCTTAATCAATTATTTTTTTGATTTTTCCTATTCAGAGACTCATACCCTGTTTGCCTTATGGTCAGGCAATGCCTGACTCTGCTTCTACAGTAAAATTAACCCAGTTGTTTCAAACTTTCCCTATAAAGAACGTTTTTCGTCACTTCTTTTGATTCTTGTTGGTCTCCTCTGAGCCATCTCCAAATTCTTCACAATTTTCTTAGTGTGATACACAAAGCAGGTTGCAGTATTCCAGCTGAGATCTCTCAATTGTGTGTAGGGCAGAATATTCATCTTCCATGTCTTGCATTTAATGCAACTACTAGTGCGTCCCAGAGCAGAACCAACCTTGTTTGCACAGCATGATGGTAGCAATTCAGATTCAGTTGGTCCATAATAACCTCCATTTCTGCAGTGATTCTGCCTAATCAGTTACCCCTGACTCATGTTTTTATGT
The DNA here is from genome assembly GCA_907165065.1 of Caprimulgus europaeus. The sequence goes on from OU015529.1 coordinate 7,115,266, forward strand.
TTTATGTCTCTTTGTGTCTTTGCTGAATTTCATCTTGTTGATGTCAGACCATTACTTGTGAACTGATGTCCATTTGTAACACGGGACCTGAATTTATTTGCAGCAGGCACAAGCTTTCCCTATTGTGGAAATATGAGTTCCTCTTCCAAACCTGTTTGAGAAGAGATGGATGAGGAGGGGTGAAACTGTTTTAGCAGTTGTAACTGCTCTTCCAGCTCAGCACAATTCATCAGGTAATCTAAACCCAAAAGCTTTGGTTTGATTGTAAAGGTTTTTATGATGTTGCTATCAAGATGAAAAATAATTCATTCCCATAGCACCAGCTCTGACCCAAATAGCTCCACTGCTCTTTACATCCTTCCTTTGCTTGGCTTTGTGTCAATCTGGACATCAGATTCTTGAGCTCAATTCTCCTGTGGTGTCCAGACTCCTCCCAGAGCCCTGAAATGTAGATGTGCAAGTGTTTCATTTTTGCATGTGGATAATTAAGCATGGCTTGAGCTGAATTATGTTCACTGCTCTAGGAAAACCATGCAGCAAAGCCAGGATTTGAAACCAGTACTTCAGAGTTATGAGCTGGTGGTGCTTCAGCACAAGCCTGTTCCTTTCATCTGGAGAGAAATAACCTCTGGAATATGAAGGATGGTGAATTAAACTGAACACTCATCTCCTCCAGTGACTCATCAGCCTTTTAGTTTCAGATGGTGGACAATTTTGCTCCTCTTTGAAGAAGCAGTTTAGAGAAATTCCTTTTAATTTGTCACCAGTGCATTCTGCCAGATCCTTAACCAAAGTCTTTTCTTCAGAGGCCAATTCAGCAAAGCTGTCCTGGCTCCATTGTCACCAGTACAAGTCAGGCTTCTAGGGAGCAGCGTCATTGCTTCTGCTCACTGGAGCAGACCTGGATGAGAGAGTAGTAAAAATGTCTCCAGCTGTCTCTGTAGGTAAGCATTCCTGCTGCTTTGAAAAGGAGGCAAGCAGCCTGCATCAGGGGGAGAGGTCCTGAAAAGCGTCACTCTAGACAGAAGCCTGGTGATGTGTTGCTTGTGAGCTGTATTGTCTACAGTTGAGTATTTCACTGCTACCTTAAAAAGGCAGATTGCAGAAGGATTCAGAACTAATCCTGACCCCTCCCCTCCGGTGCAGGTTCACCTGCTTCCTGAAGGAAACGTCTGAGGACTTTTTTTCTTTTGTATTTATTAGGAATCTTTTTCAATCCATCATTCTCTGCTCTTAAATATTTGACAGTTCCTTCCTCTGAGCTTGATCTTTTCTCCTTCAGTGCTTCCTTCATAAAACCAAATTCCTGTCTCCCAATCCTTGAGCAAGGTTTTTGATTGTACTCCCCCCAACCCCCGCCTCTGCACTTGCTCTTCCCATCATTTCTTTATTTGCTTTCTGGTATCCGTTCTCTACACAGGCCAGTAGCTCTTACCTCAATCCTTAGATAGCTTTGTGCATATCATTTTTCCTCCCTTTCACTTTCATTTAAATGTGTTTTGTTCCCAAATAGCTCCAACCTGCAACAACAATTATTTCCTATGAAGACTGAAGGAGATGCTTGCAAATATTTTCAAATCTCTGCATTCATCATTCGTAGCTTCCCATATAAGCTCCCTTCTCTGATTATCCTGGGCAGCCAGCAAGATGAACAAGGGCTGTGAATAACCCAGCTTTCTGCCCTGAACACCTCCCTGGAGTAAAAGCCTCCCTTTTCTTTCAGCTTTAATTTTCACACAGGCTGAGAGAGTTGGGGCTGTTCAGCCTGGAGAAGAGAAGGCTCTGGGGAGATCTCATAGTGGCCTTCCATTACCTGAAGGGGCTACAGGAAGGCTGGGAAGGGACTTTTGACAAGGGCAGGGAGTGATAGAACAAGGGGTGATGGCTTTAAACTGGAAGAGAGGGGATTGAGATGAGATCTGAGGAAGAAATTCTTCACTGTGAGGGTGGTGAGACACTGTCCCAGGTTGGCCAGAGAAGCTGTGGCTGCTCCTCCCTGGAAGTGTTGAAGGCCAGGTTGGATGAGGCTTTGAGCAACCTGGTCTAGTGGAAGGTGTCCCTGCTGCTGGCAGGGGGGTGGAACTGGAGGAGCTTTAAGGTCCCTTCCAACCCAAACCACTCTGATTTTATGATTCGCTGAAGAAGTTCCAACTCTGTTTTACAGCAGGTACTCTCATGAGTGTGTTGTTTTCCTGGATCCTAATGCAGTAGGTGGTTCTACTACACAAGTGTCACTACTGTCCTTGGGCATGTCTCCAGCAGCATCCCACCAGCTGGACCCCTCATGTTCTCCCTGCCCAGGGCTACGCTGCATCCCGTGGGGCAGTGGGCTCTGCAGGTGGCTCTCGCAGGCTGTGGATTGCCAAGCACAGCATGTTCACACCCATCCTGGGTGGTTCCCTTTTGCCTTTCCAGCTGTTATAGACCTTTCCTTGGGTTGCCAGTGAATCTGTCCTAGCAAGAGGGGAAGGTGCTACCATGAAAAGGCTAATCAGAGAAACAAACAGGAGAATATGGTGATGATATTGAAGCCTGCAGTACTTTTAGCTAAGGACTATCTAGCTTTGCTGGTTCTGCAAAGCTCTGCATTTTGTACAGTGGGGAAACCTGGTGTGAACCAATCCTGGAATCGGCAGTTAATGCTTATCTGTGAAATACAAACCTGACAAAAATAGCAACTCTTCAAACTCTGCTTGAGGTATAAAGAAATGCGCTGTGGTATATTTAGGATTAAATCCTTTAATGGCAGTAATTCTTCCATTACATCACAAAGCATTCTATTTTATATTGGAATGTGTCCAGAAAGGCTGTTTAATAGAATTGACTAAAGGCTTGAATAATAGTTTAAATATTTATATTATCATCCAGTATCCCAGATCCAAGTTCATAAATGAACAAAGGTAAAGATCTTTTCTTTTTCCAGATCAAGAGGACTAGGATATTGAATGCACAACTCCAGCTGCATGGAAATAATGCAATACACCAGAAATATGTCAGGTGCTGTATCAGCTGGGGAATTTTTAAGTTCTGTTTTGAAAATGCATCTGTTTTGATGCAGATGTTGCTGTCCAACACAAGACCAAAATGAATAATATCTTTGTGCCTCCTGGTAGTAATGTCTAAATCGTAGAGTCATAGAATGGTTTGGGCTGGAAGGGCCCTTAAAGCTCATCCAGTTCCAACCCCCCTGACATCAGCAGGGACACCTTCCACTAGACCAGGTTGCTCAAAGCCTCATCCAACCTGGCCTTGAACACTTCCAGGGAGGGAGAAATACAGTAGATTAATTTTTTTTGAGCCTATTATTTTTCATTCTGTCTGGAGCAGTATTATTTTGTGAATCTGTCATCGATAGTGACGTGCTAGGAGGAAGGGTGAGCATAATCATTTACTTGTGAGACACTGAATAAAATAAATGATCCTTTCATAGATTCATTGTATTTAAGTCCAGAAGGGATTGTTGCATTTAGCCTGACCTCTTTTATATCACATCTTTATAAAGCAGGAGCTGTCTCTACTGCACTAATAATTTTTTGAGGCCCATGTTGCATACAATTATCAGTCTCCTGGATAAATACCAGCTGTTGGGATCCTTCCAGCTATGCCTTTTCCTGAAGAGGCTTCTGTATAATAGAAAGGGACTGATGATGCTCTTTTTGAAACACAGCTCTGCCACAGGAGCCAGGAATGTAGGAAGGAGCTTCAGGTCCAGGGAGAATGAGGGTTTCTGGCACGACTCTGAAATAAGGGTGAGTGTTGAAATGAAAGGGTTCCCCAGTCTGACAGACAATTTCTTTCATTCCATAGGTGAAGAATCATAGGGAGAACCAACAGCAGTGCCCCAGAAGGAGGCTTCTCCCTTAATTTGCAGCAGTTGTTGGTAGTGTCCAGGAGGAAGGATGCTGTATGTAAAGAGGAAGCAACATTTATCCCTAGGACAGTGAAAGGACCCACCTTTTTTCTTTCCCTTCTTGTGCATGTTGTCTCAGTAACGAGCACATTGCCCATAACCACAGCAATCAGCAATGATGTGACAGGTTTCTAATGGGCTAATCACAAAGGGTTAGAAATGTCCTGCAGTGAAACTCTTTCTATAGGGCTTTTACCTCTTTGTGCTGATATTTGTTAGTCATATCAGTGCATGTGCTAGAGTGACTGTGTGCCTGCACACGCAGTGAGAGGATACAGTTGGCTTAAAACTGGAAGAGGGGAGGTTTAGATGAGATATTAGGAAGAAATTCTTCACTGTGAGAGTGTTGAGACACTGGCCCAGGTTGGCCAGAGAAGCTGTGGCTGCTCCTCCCTGGAAGTGTTCAAGGCCAGGTTGGATGAGGCTTTGAGCAACCTGGTCTAGTGGAAGGTGTCCCTGCTGATGGCAGGGGGGTTGGAACTGGATGATCTTTAAGGTCCCTTCCAACCCAGACCATTTTATGTTTCTATGATTCAGTGTGCAGTTTGCAGTGGGGAATTATATTTTGGTTATGTTGGGTTTTACTGGGAGCCTTGTGTACTTGACAGACAGCTACTATAGCTCTCAGAATGCTCATGTCAGTGTATTTTTGACACCTGCCTGTGTAGATACAAATACACTGCCTGACACTATCAGTCAATACTGGTTATGGCTGCAGTTCCAAAAGTGGGGTGGAAATAGGATGCCTGCAAAATGAGCCTCCCTTTTTACACTGTATAGAGCATGGACTGTGTTGGAGATTAGACTGTGTCTGTCTCTCATTTCTGAATGCTCTCTTTTCCTAGAAAAATGAGCATGAAGTGACCTTTATCCTGCACTCTTCATGTGTGCCTTGTGCTTGCATGGCTGTAACCAGCTTTCTTCAGAAGATTGCCTCTCTGTCTCTTCCTTTGGGGAGTGATTCAGCATGTACCAGATGGGAGCCCCAGGTGTGGAGCCTGAACACAACTATCCCACCTTCTTTCAGGACAGCAACTGAAGGCTCTGCTGCTTTCTCTCCAGTCTGTTTTTTTTATAATGAATATGGCATTTGGTTGGGGCTCATCTCTTCTGAGTGAAATGCTTTCAACCTAATCTTGAATCTCTCTCTGGGAAAAAGATACTTGGGAAAAAAAAAATCTTCCTTCTCATTTTGATACAGCCTTCTGTATAGCCTGAATATCAGGAAAGCCATTTATAGAGCATGTACAGTAATTGCATGCTTAATATTTCAGCAGCTGCATTAACTGTAACGTCACTAAAACCAGGTATAGATTTAAAAGGATCTTTTTTGATTAAAAGTGGCTTTAGAGCATCTTGTGGACAATAATAGCAGCAGTATATATTATCATAGATGTTGCTATGGGTTTGTGAATTTAGTAGTTCAACACATATATCCACATACAGAGATTTGCATTGAGATTTTGGACAAAGCATGTGCCTTATATTTGGCAGGGATCCTCTAATTACACCAAGATTAGAATGGTGTGAAGTAGATGGTTTCAGCTTGAGCCACACTCCTCTTTCACAGCCAAGAGATTGTAATATTTTAGGACTGTGCAAAACCCCATGCTTTTGTTACCATGCTGTAGTTAGCAGCTGTAGGAAACACTGGTTAGAATAACTGATTGTTTTTTCTACCAGACTTACTTTAGCCTCTTGTGATACGATGTCATGCAATGTTTGGACACGAGGCAGAGATGTTAGCTTTGAAACTGCTTCAATTCACTTGAATTCTATGGTGTCATAGTAGTAGTAACTGAGAACAAAGATCTGCTGCCAGCTGTCAATGGGGCTGAAACCCTGTGAGCATGCTTGGATGGAAAATAAAACAAGAAATTTATTGGCTGTGTCTTAATAATGAATCTCTTAAACTTCATTCTTGTCTTAGAAATGAGAAATAAACTTTACAAGAAGATCTTGTGTTAGATGGTAATGAGGAATCCCTCAACAGCAACTGTCACTTGGCTTCTTCAGAAACACAATTGTTGGTTAAAATTTCCTTTTATTATTGAGCTAATACTTGTGCTAATCTTAGTAATGCTTCCATTGTTTTTTTGGCCAGAGATGAGTAAAAATGGGGGTTTAAAAAAATTTTTTTTTAATGCCTGTGCTTCACTGATGGTAAATTTTGCCTTTTTTTTTTTAAGTTATAATAATCAGAATAAATTTCACAGATGTCCTCTTCCAGTTTGAGCACGTGCAGATCTCAAGACGTGCAGCCTGAATTTCCATCAGCAACCAGAATTCCTCTCTGCAGACACGACTTTGGGCAGGCAGGAATACTGGAATTTGTACATTCCAAGGACTGCTGTGCCAAAAAGTGAAGGCATCTTAAGAAATTTGGATGGTGATGCCAAACTGAACACCTATCACAGGAGCACAAATGCTTTATTTTGCACTGTTGTAACTGAGGCCAGTCTGTGCTGTAAATTAAATATGTATATACATACATATATATTAAAAATATACGGTCCTTCCATGGTTAGGAATGGAGAAATTATTTCTCACCTTTGCATGGATGATATACTGAGATCAAAATGTGCATAGGAAGTATGGCAAAGTGTCATTCATTTTCTATCTGGATCAACAACATTGAAATGACAGCATCAGCAGTGCACAGCCACTGTACATCTGCTCTAAGTTTTATAGGTGAGGAAAATTTATGCATCTGAGTAAAATGAAACTCAGCTTCAGTGCTTACTTATGAGTCAAACTGTAATTAGCTGTTTTATAAAGGTAGTCTTCCACATAAAAGTAGTGGAGTGAGAAATATGTCACTCTGATACTTCTGGTCATGCTATCTTATATTCTATTGGAGTGAGAGCAAATATATTGCAAGTTTCTTTCAAGCTTACATTTTTTTTCTTCACAGTGCTTGTGGACAGTAATTTCATGGGTGCATCTACACAGCAAGACCAGTGGGATGTGGCAGAAGTTAATTCTCAGGTTCCAGTAAAGTGTGAGTTACATTTCTGGACATAGTATTACCTTAAACTTGGCTTCTGCTTTCATGTAGGAATGGAAGCTCCTCCTCACCCCCTCCCTATACTGTGTCAGTAATCTGTTCCTTTTCTGCTGGGTAGAACTGTAATTTTCTTTTCTTGTTGTTTGCTTGTACCAGACAAACATCTTCAGTTGACTATGCCAGCCCTTTCTGCTAGGTATTACACACACATGCAAAGATTTGAGGTTTTGGATTTTGTGTCAGGGAGTTGATAACTCCAGATTTTTTGAATGAATATCTGCTTTCATAATTTCAGTATAATGGATATAAATTGAGAGAGAGAGATATATAATTACAATGAAATGAAAGTTGGGTCTTAAAACATTTGCTTTATAACTGTTGAAGTTTCTCATTTGAAGATATTCCAAAAACCCTGATTGAAAGAGAAGTTAAAAAGAGACAAACAGTGGCTAATTCCATTCTTGAGAAATATTTGTTTAACGAAGAAGCTCTTATAGAAATTCTAGTTTTTGGTTCGATTTGAGGCATACTTACTTTGAAGCCAAATCATCGTGGTAATATTAACTTACTTAGTTACTTAGCTCAGTCTAATACTGCCTTTACATTGTAAAACATCAGCATTAGCTCTTGATTCTATGATAGAGTTTAATGAACACAAATCAATCGCTATTACTGCCCATCTGGAGACTGCAATTAAACAGTTGGTAACTCAGAGGTCAAAAATGCCAACCATTGAAAGAAGTAATCTCCCTCTTGTCATCAGCCTTTTAGCACTAATTTTAATACTCATATTTAAAAGAGAAATAAAACATAAGCACTCTCAACAGTTAATGGCTTAGCCTTTTTCTGTGTGGGAATAGTGTGGTAGCTTCATCCTAGTCTTTCCTGGAATTTCAGCAAATGCCCCATTCAATGAAAGGTTGAGTTTTTGTTTAAATGCTCTGAAGAATTTGGCTTCCAGTTCTGGGAGTTTTCCAAGCTGTAAACTGTTGATCACCCTTTCAGGCTCTGCTTGAGGTATTGGCTCCTCAAATCTAATTACATCTCTTTGTGATAGAACTGCCTGAGGTACTCATTTGAATAGTTTGCATCTGCTCTGTAGGACTAGCATATTTCTCTGTGCTTAATTTGGTGAAGAAATCCTGAAAAGTGGATTTAGTGGATCTAGGATCGCTTTTGGTTCTTCTTTCGTTTGAATAAACTGCTTTCTGATAAGCTTTGTAAACAGATGTGTTAGTGCTTTATCTGCTTCACTTCCCTTTTCATAAAGGATTGTTTCAGCTAATTTTCTTGGTGCTGCTTTGTTTCTCCTTCAGCAGTATATTAATTTCTCCTCTAATATTTCCTAGACTCCTTCTGGCTTCCTGAATTCATGAGAGGATCCTCCCATCCTTGTACTATTGAGCAGAGACCTTTTTTTTTCATTTTGTTTTTCTAGCCATGCCATGCAACTTCCCTTGCCAGGCTACATTTGCCACTCCCATGGGGTGATGTTACTTGCACCTCCTGCCTTGTTTAGTTTCTACCTTCAATCACCACTATGATTTTATTTTTTTCTCCTGAGAGTATCCTGAAGCTCTGCAAACTCAGTAAAACTCAACAAACCAGAACATGGATGCTATCTAGATGCTCCCATTGTGTCGAGTACTTAGGAGCTTTGCCACGCAGGATTAGGCTCAGTCACATCCTCAGCGTTGATGTGAGTGTGGTAAGAGGGATGTTTCAGGGATTCTCAGGAGAGATGCATAAGGAAAAAAGAGAATCTAAATCCTGCCCACACAATGCCAGACTCAGAACTGGCACTTAGAGGTTAGAAAAGAGCCATCACTGCTGGCTCCTTGAAATCGTGAGATCCAGGCGCAGTGGCAGCCACAGAATCCAACACAGTGCTGGGTGTCCTCAGGAAGGGCATTGACAGCAAAACATGGGGGAAGACATGATCAAAGTTAGTAAAATCATGAATCATCTGAACACAGAACTGTTTCTTGCCAAATTCTGCACTACTTCTGGGTGGAGGAACTCATTGAAACTGGTAGGAGATGAGTGTAAGGCATGTGAAAGAAATTACTGTTTCTCATAGCAGGCAGCCAGCTTCTGGGATGTGTTGCCCCAGGAGGTTGCAGAGTCTCATGGTGTCAGCAGGTTCAGAATGGAACTAAACACATTTCATTTCAGACAGTGGGTCCAAAGAGGATCTAAGGAGTGCAGGTAGAGCCGTGCTCTCTGCGTCCCTGATACGGTGATTACAGGTGCTAGAGGAGCGTAGGGGCCACAGGCTGCAGGGAGTGGTCAGGCTCACACGCTCTCAATAAACAGCATCTCTGGGCTAGACAGACCTCAGCTCCAGCCTCTGAGAGTGTTTCTTGTCCATCCAGGCTCCATCCAATTTCTCTAGCTAGCTGTGTTCAAGCATTAGCCTGGCTTGTTCTACCTGATGCTGTAATGTGCCACATAAGCCTCCATCCCTCGACTGCTGCTTGCTTGTTGAAATCAAACCTCTGAGAAGCAGGGATTCCTCCTTTCCCCTTGCATACTTTTCCCCTTGTGTCCTACAATGCAGCCCATAATTTGGCTGGAGTCCTTAGGTGCTGCTGTGATTTATACTTCTAAAAAGGGTTATGCTCTACACAGACAAATTTACGTACATAATGCACATTAGTGCATTGCTGCTATGCTGCCACTGAAATATCTGAGCACAGGTGACTAATTTGAGGCAAGCAATGAAATTTATGTGTTTCAATTATTAAAAAGGAGAAAAAAAAACCCAGCAGAGCACTGTAAATGCCTTTCTGCTTACTTATGTCAGCCCACTTCCCTTTTGGCATTTCCCTGTCACTGTGTCATTAATAGTTCCACCCCCTCCTGTATCCTTAATGATCTACTGGCTTGACCTGCATCGTTTAAAATATTTTTTCATTATAGTGATTTTCTCATTTAGGTCCCCAGGAGATCCCAATATGTAATCGGTTTTCTCTAACAAATGACCTCCTTTAACTTCATTAGTTCAGAATTAATTTACTAGCATCTAAGATATTGAATGACTCTGATTAGTAAAATACAGTAAAAAAAATTAAAGTTCTCTTTCATTTATGGTCAAGGCAAACATTAATTAAACCCCATATTTCTTTGCTAATTTTGTTCACAGTTGAATTTAATAAAGAGGGAACATTTGATGGGCTGTCAGTAGGCATTAGATGAGGGTGGGGATGAGATTACAGGCTTTCTGTGTGCGTAGCATCTTCAAGCAGCTGCATTTTGCCAAATGCTTCACTTGTCTCTCAGCTTCCTTCACCTTTTAGGGAGCTTTTTCCATGAGCAAGGCAGGAAGAGCCATTGTCTTCAGTGAGCAACGCAGAAGGAGCACGAGGGCTTCAGGGAGGACGTGCTTGCTGCTGCCTGACACTTCTCAGCCACGCACCCCTGCTGCTTGCCCACATCAGCTTCAGCTCTCGGGTTGTCTGTCTTATCTCCCTATCTCTCCTAGGAGATGTGCCTCCCTTTGGAGGCGTGCAAGGGATTTACAGAATTAGCCTGGCTGCCAGCCCCTTACCCTTTAAGGCTTTGCAGGTTTCCATTTTGCAGATCTGCTGGAGGAGGCACTGGCCTGGTGATGGCATTTTTCTTCCTGTCACTTGACAGTAAGCACGCTCGCACTTTGCACTGCACGTGGGCTGGCTGATGAGGCTGGGTGGAATGTGTGCAATGAATGGCAATAAGGCTTTGCTTAGGGAATGATTGTTATTCCTGGAAAAATCCAACCATGTAAGGGAGGCTACCCACCTTGAGTTGATTTGTCCCTGTCATCGCTCCCCATGCTGCTGTATTTTTATTTTCCAAAAGGCAGAATCCAAAGATACAGATAGTTTTAAATAAATTTCCTTTCTTTCTTTTTTTTTTTTTTTTTTTTTTTACCATGCTATTGACCTGCTAAAGACTTTATTCTAGTCTCTATAATGTGTTTTGAAACTGCAGTGACGTAAGCTTCATGCTTGCTCTGATCTTTATACAAATAGGTAGTTTTGGTGAGGCTCCAGCTGTGGCTTGGATCCCCACTGTGCTGGGAACAGAAAAAAGTCAGACCTCCCACCCAAAAAACTCCTTGAAACAAACTTCTGCTCTCACTCATCTCAGCTGTGGAGCCACTCATCTGGCTTTTTAATCGATCAAGTTTCATAGAATCATAGAACAGTTTGGTTGGAAAAGACCATTATGATCAGCTAGTCCAACCAACTTCATGCCTATTCTGTAGTTGATTTGTTCCTCAGCCAGCCAGGAAGTTTGAAAACCAGTCTGTTTGGTTAAATACACAAGTGATTTCCTAGCCTAAGAAGAACTACTTTTCAGGCACATCCCAAGAGTGTCTCTGAGAAGCATCCTTTATCCCTTTGCTCCTCTGGGGCCAGCTGTATTTTCCATGCCACTGAGCTGAAGGGTACAGCAGACTCTGAGCATGCCCATCTCACTCTTCAGGGCCACTGATGTGGGGCTATGGGGGCTGCTGCTGCTCTGCTGGACATTAAGTGTTGTAGTGGTGGCCCCTGAGAAAGGAGACCCAGAGCTAAAGGGGGATTAGATGAGGCCAATGACCTTGTAAATTATTCTCCCCTATTCATAAGAATAAAGTTTGTGGAGGGATTCAGGCCATCAATTTACATCTCTTGAAGGAAAAGAAATTGAAAACACTAAAGCAATTTATTGCCTTTTAAATTTGGGGATGAGAGGGAATGTAAGTAGCGCTTAAATTTAACTACCTGCAAAAGCAAATAAAGAAAATGGTAATCTTTCACAAAGCTGTAATCCACTATAGTATAAGTGCATTTTCAATTTAGTTGTGGAAAATGTAAGTTACTACTGCTTTCTGCCTAAGAACTTGCCCAGAAAGCAACATCAATTTGGTGGATTCAGTAGTGTTGCTGGTATGTTTTGTTTTTTTTTTTCTTACTTTCTTACAATTTGCATAAAACACTTAGACATGATATTTTTCCCCCTGTATCATATTGCAGTATTCCAAGTTTCAGCACAATAAGTGTTTTCCCTGCAAGGCCTATATCTAATGTTGGTTCATTTTTAAATGTCTTTTCCCATTTAAACGTTAGTCCAGAAAACCAAAGTGATTGTAATCAAATGAATATGCTCAATATATAGCTTATATGACTACAGGGTGGCTTTCTCAGTCTAATTCAAATGCTCTTAGAAGCAGGAGAGATGATTCAGGAGCTGTTCTAAGAAGAATCTTGCTTCTGGCAATATTTACTCTTAGGTAGAATAGAAAAAGTAAGAGCTGGCAACCGAGAAAAAGATGAAAACCAAAATAGGCTAATATCTGCTTATTATGTGAGGGCAAAACCACTGACACCAATGCTGCAGAAAGCTAAATTTGTCCCCTTCGCCTGTGAGAGCGTTTCAGAAGAGCCCTGGAGAAATTCCTTGAAGGGAGTGTAGGAGATACAACTTGAGCTTCAGCCAGGCCACAAACTCTTACTGTTCATTTTTCCCTCCAGGAAAAGTCATTCTCATTCTGCAAGATGAATCATTGATGGCTTGTTTGTGTGGGCAGACTGATTGCCTGAGCTATTCTGGGACAGCTACTGCTCTACAGGTATTCTGGAGTATTTCTTGTGTTCAGATACAGCTAACTTCTTCCTGGCATAATTACTTAGAGAATGGCTTTGCTTCTATCTTAGAGCAGATTCCCTAAGGCAGCTTTTGCAGAGCAGCCCCTTTCCTCTGCCTGGAGAGTTGAGAGCTTGTCCATGTGAAGAATTGCTGCTGGCTACAACTAGGCAAGCCAGCCATCCCTGTATGGCTCTGGGAGTGGAGCTGGACAGTAGGCTTCCCCTACCAACACCACCAGCAGAATGTATGGACTCTTTGCTGGGAACCTGCCTTGGCTTTCCACCCTCCCAAACTGCCCTAGGTGGGATCTCAATGCCTCTGCTGATCCTCACCCTCATATCAGAACTCAAAGGGTGGAACCTCCCCGTGGCTTAATCACAGCAGCTAAGCAAGAAAGCTTTGTAGCAACTTACATTTATTTAAAGATATTTTTGTTCCTGCTTCACACACAAGTTTCTCAGTTTTATTAGCTATTTACAAACACCTGAATAAGTTATACAGATAAGATTGATTATTATGTCTCTCGAGGCTGGTACTCTAGACACTTTATGCTGGACCTCTTGATTCTTAGCACAGAGGAGAATCAGATATATTTTTCCTCTTAGAAATGCTAGAGCTGCTCTCTGAAATTGTCAATCTAAATTTAAGCAGAGCTATTGCACTGACCCCATCGTATCTGCAGAGATTTTGAATGCATGTTCACGATACAGTTCTCTGCACAGGGATTTTAGCTCCAGGGCTGCACAAAGGATAATTTAGAGAGGATGTAGTTTTTCTCTTGCATAAATTAATTTGTATTCACTTCAAAGGCTGAAATGAGGGTGTTCTCTGTGCAGACTGTCTGCACAGGGGTGAGTTTCACCCGTCGTGACAGTACGTACAGAGCCTTGCTCAGACGATAACAGAAAATGACTATGCAGAGGACTGGGTTTCTCCAGAGAAGCACTAAATACCTGCTGCTCCAAGGACATGTGAATCCTTTTAGCCCATTGCAGGGTAAAATGTTCAATATTTAAGACCCACTCTGGTGCTGCAAACTCTTAAATATGTTGGGCTCTGCTGCTGTGAAGTGATGTAGCTCCACTGACATCAACCCTTTCCCTGGGGCTGGAGCCCAGGGGACTGAAATGGGACTATGCTGATTTACATGAGAATCTGGCTGTGTATCCTTACAAACCAGCCTTTTGTGATCTCTTATAAACTTGCCAAGTTAGGACACAGTTAAACCTGAAATCAAACCAATGTTTAGAAATACTGCAACTACAGCTTTCAGTCCTCATCACTGTAATCAGGATTTCAGCTGCTTTGCTTTGCTGCAAGGTCTTTAGAACATGATGGCTGACCAGTGATGTGAAAAGCAGATTTACTGTTATTAGCTATAAACACTGTAGCACAACAGAAAAAACCCCAAAATATTAATCTGTGCCATAGCATAAAACATGCACATAAGTCATGACAATTAGCAATAATTTGTCATTCTGTGATATATTCAATTTTAAGATGGCCAAACTGTTGGTTATTTTGCTATGATAGCTGTCTTCTGCTCTGAGCAGCAGCACCTCCTCCTCTCCCCAGACCAGCCTAGGGTCCTTGACCTGAACAAACCTGTCTGTGAACAAACTTGAGAAAGGAGAGGTCTCCCTGAAACAAAACCTTATATTGGCAGATTTTTTTTTTGCTGTAGATCTAGCCTATTAATCTAGCCAGGGATTACCTATCTCACCCAGGGATTTGGTTCTGAAGAGGTGGCTGGGCAGAGCTGGGTTCGGGCAGGTCACAGCAGCACCTATCCCGCACGCCGAGGCTGGTCCCAGAGCTGGAGTGAGCGTTGTCACCATTCTTGGCTGGCAGGGATTCCCTAGCACTGAAGTGGGGAGAAATCAGAGCTAGTGATGCTGTCCTGAGATAAACCACTTGAGATAAGTCTTACTGTGATCAAACCATGACGCTGTCTTGAGAGAAATGATTTCAAGTGGTATCGGTTTGCAAGTTTTGTCTTTTCAATCACAAAATATCTTATTGAAAATTTTTTTCCAAAACCTCTTCTAACCATTCCTTTTCCCTTCCTACTCTGAAATATCAGAGGGTTTTGTAAAGATTTGATTTTAAAAAGATGAAAATTTTGAAAATAACTCTACTTTGAGCCTGTTTATTGCAAATTTATTTAGAATAAGCTTATTTTTAAACTGTTTCCTAGCTGTGATGGGCTGCAGGAGTGTAGTGATACACTAGATGGTATGGGTATGCACTGTCTGGAGCTTAATGGAAGATGTGATTCCTGGCTTGCAGAGCTTGTTGCAGCTTTGAAAGAAAGTCCAGCCTAAGCAGTGGTTTGCTCTGGCTTTTGAGAACTTCTTTAGCTGGGACTGGAGTCAACGTAGATTTCTGGCACTGACAAAGGTCTGTACCATTTGAAAGATTTCCTGTAGGCTAGAAGACTGTCTAGCCTGTGGGCTTGGCTTAGACACAGCCTTACTCCAATAAGTATTTATTGGATATAATATTGGAGGAATAGCTGAGGAAGGTCTACTCCAGTTAAAAAATACAATTTTAGCCTAGGCAAAGGCTAGAATGATTCAAGAGGAGGGAAGGAGGGAATTTTTTTCAGCCTGAGAGTTGTATTAGCATCAAATCACCTGTGAATCTTTGTTAAACTAGCTTAGTTTCTATGGACCTGAGAATCCCAGCAAGCTGATTTTCCTTGTGTTTTTCCAATGCCCAACGTGTCTTCCTTCCTTTCTCTACCCAACAGTACTTGTGTCTGCAGCAGTGCTGTGTGCTTTCGTTCCAGGTCCTCATAAAAGGAATGAAGCTGGGTCTGACGTCCAGCCAACTGGTTTTCCTCATTACAGGTCCCTGACAGCTGGGAGCTCCCAGTCATCTTCTGGGCCTGGCCTGCAACCCCAAAATTGGTGGATGTGAGATGACACTGTTGAGTGAGTTTGAAGATGGCTTGAAACATAAAGGGGCCTCTCTCTTGGAGAGGTGCCTGGCACAGGGATAACCCAGAGATGAGGAAAACAGGTATCAGGTAGGAAGACAACATCCTCTGAGCTGAAGGGTTAACAGCAGATTGCTGCTTCTCCTCCTTTGCCTCTACTGTTATCATGATTTATATATTTGAAAGTAGGGATGATTAATAATCCACAAACCTTCAGCCTGGAAGGGAAGCACTTAGCATACCAGAGTGTACTATGATGCAAACAGTAAGAAATGATTAACAAGACTAACATTTCCCCTCCTCCTCAGATAACTCAAAAGCAGCATCTGTGGTCCCTTGCACTTCATGGCTCCCAGCAGTTGGGTGAGGGCTACCAAATGGCTTCTGTATCAAAAGGCCATAGCTAAAAGTCTGTGTACTGCAGGTACCATGGAGATGAGTCTGGCACAATTGCCTGGAAAGATAAATATAGTGAGCATGCTGTTCCTGGAGCTGGATATAAATGTCTCCATTCCATATGTGCACTGTTACTCTTGAGATAAGGAAAAACTGGCCTATAAAGTCCTGACTGACCTGAGAAGTCAGTTAAAGTACAGAAAGAGCCACTGAGTACAGTGGTGGAATTCATCTGCTGTTTATCAGCTTGGACCTTGATGCTTTCTTTGCTCAGCCCTGGCAGGACTCAGCGTAGAAGCAGGACAATGTGGCCACAGAAGAGAGAAACAAAACCAGGAAAGTAAATTGGAGGGACTTGGTCTCTGAGGTAACGGCACATTGAATGCTGAGTTGCAGCAGTTCCCAATATCTCTTCAGTTCATAAAGACTGATCACTACCAGCTTTGTTCTGCAGCCTCTGGTGAAAAAGAAAGGATCTACTTAACTCAGAAAATACTTTGGAGGTCAGAAAGTGTTTTTCTTTTCCCTTGGGTTTTCAGTGCTAGTGGAGGGGGCAGATTTGGTTTCTTAAATACAAAGAGGCAACCTAACAAGGTCCTCTCTCTGTGCTGATATGAAAGGGATGAGGGGAAGTCCTAGTAGCCCAGCAAAAAATGTATAGAAGAAAATCAAATGGAGATGTGGGCAGCTCAACTGTCCCTTTTTCATGCAATGGAATTAAACATGAGAAGGGAATTTGCATCATCCTCATGTGAGAAAGGAATAATGTTACTTTTTTTGTGCTAATCCGCATCAGTAGTAAAGTGGGTAGATGGGAACTGGTAAGGGTTGTCTGTGACCTACTTCTTTCATAATGGTACAAACAACCCTTTTAAACAAGATACAATGGCAAAGCCAGGGCCTCAGAGGAGATTCTGAATCCCCTCCCTTCCCACCAGGGTCAATAGGATCTGAAAGTCTTCAGCATCTTGCCAGCTATCACTGCAGCATCCATGGAGACAGCATGTTCAGTCCACACATGTTCCTTGCGTTGGAGGGTGAAGGACAGCAGCGTGCACGTGCAGTGATGCAGTTATTGCAGCAACACCCATGTGCAGTGATGAGTTACTGCATGGTGAGTGTGAGCAGGGCCCTAAGCCACATTCTCTTTGATTATGTACCCAAGGACACACGGGTTTTGGTCTGGCATATTCTTTTATGATCCTTATGAGAAAGTGGGATTTAATTTTTAAAGTGAGACTTCCTTAGCAAAAAAAGAACAATTCCCATTAAGCTTATTTCAATAGACACCACAGTTTGCAGAGCTGCTCCACGTTCCTGGCAGCAGCTCCTCCCCAAACACTACCCCTGCCACACTCCCCTGAGCCTGTGGACCAAAATGCCCTCCAGCACACTCAGCTGTGAGCCTTAAGAAACTTGTTAGATTTGGCTGAAAACATCCTCAGATGCTGTTTTTAACATCACACTGGACTTTCAGTGAAGTTAAACTTGTTTGGAAAAGTTCCTACTTTGTCCTTAATTTCCCCTTCCCTCCCCCTGGCTTAAGTCAGATAACTGAGAATAACAGTTTATTTAGAAATATTGAAAGGATGTCTTATAGGAATTTTATTTCCCAGATGGACTCCCTGTTCCCTCATGCACCACAAACAGCTGTCTCCTCACCCTGGAGAATATTTTGTAATGTGTGATGGGGATATAATATGACAGGGTACGTGGCTTCTGGAGAAACTTGGAGTATAGGAACATTACTCCAAGGAGGTTCCATGATAATATTTCAGTAGTGATATTTAAGTTTCTTTCTTTTCCACAATAAGCTTCAAGGGTTTTTTCACTGTAAAGCAGTCTAGTCTTATGTCAGATTTGCTCTACACATATTTGCTATATCAAGCCAGCAAAGCTGAGCAGAAAAGGCAATTCTCTACTGTTGAGCTACACCACAGGTTTGAGAGAAGAGACTTTACAGCATAGGTGGAGCCAGACAGGGGTTATAAACAAAGTAGGTGTGCATCACCCCTATTTTGTTCCTTAGGATGGTTTCACTGAGCCCCCTGCCCCTGAACAAGGTCTTTCCTGCAGTGCATTTAGCTGCATTTTTGCAGCACACTGGAGGAACAACATCCTTTCTGCAAGGGTATGTGAGTTATACTGCAAACACTGTTACTGAGACTAATCACAGACAGATGTCAACAGGAAGGTTTTCTCTGGCTCCACAATTTCACTTAGTACCATATGATGGTCTAGTCCTTTTGTAAAGATGTTAATGAAAAGGCAGGACCAAGCCCCAGCCAACACTGGACTAAGTGTCTCCTAAAATAATGGTTGGCAGAGGACAGAATGACCTGCTGTCTCTCAATACCCTCCTCATGCTCTGCCTCAAAAGCACAGGGAGTTGAGGGTCTTGTCAAGATAATCAGCAAAATGTAAAGAGCTGAAAATATTCTCCTGAAGAGTAACAGTGTTCAAGGATAGGGCAAGGTCCTCCAAAGAATGACTGAATGATTTTAGGATGCACATCTGTGTTTTCTGCAAGATGAAGGACAAGGCAACACTGATCACCCATTGCAGGATAAAGGGAACAGCACAAACAAAAAGGAAGTGGCAGCATGTCAGGGTATTGGACAGCTTCATCTGAGAAATTTCATCACAGGGGACAATGATGGCTTTGAAGAGGCTGTAAAGAGAATATGTCTGGTGCATGAAGCTCTGCTGTCTTGAAGTGAATAAGGAGAGACAAGGGAGTCTCCTGAGGTTCAAAAGGAGAGTTGCTTGAGAAATGCTTGTTCTTGATCCTGCTTTCTGCAGCAAAGACAGTACTAGCACAAAAAACCTGCTCATCTTTGAAATGCAATGTCACAGGTGGGATTTTATAGTTACCTGATGCAGCATTTCACAAAACGAGATGGTCAGAATAAAGATTAGTGTAAAGGAGGTGCTGACAAAGAATGAGGGAGCTCCAGTTGTTTGGACACGTCCAGGTTGCTTGCTGAAAGCCTTGGCCTTTGGTTGGGTAGAGGAAGACTTTCCAGAAGGCAGGCTGCTCAGGGTGCATGTGGACAACACAGCTCAGTGGTGCAGGAGGGACTGAGAGGTTTTCTCTGCTGCATTGCAAGGTGTAGCATGATGAGAAGGTAGCACCTAGGGCTGCCAGCTTACCTGTAACAAACCTCTAACAAAAGTTGCAGTCTGGGGTCCCTTCATCTCTCTGCACTCTTCCTGTGGCACAGTATAGTGTGTCCTAGATTTGTGCTAAGATGTTGGGAAGCTTTTGGTGGCATGTCACACCCAAGCTCTGGAGTTCCTCCTGCCTGATGCTTCTAGTGCAACATTGCTCACGGCTGCAGAAAATCTGACAGCATGATTGGTCCTTTTTGTCCTCTGTTCTGTTCTTAAAACCACACAGTGAAGGGGCAGTGCTGCTCTTCTAGGGTCAGAAAGGCTTCCTGTGGAGGAGCTTGTGACAGGCTCGGATGCACATTTGGAAAGAGCACAGGTCTAGAGTGTGTTAGTGGCTCAGGTCACCACCTTATGTAATCTCAGTGTTATGTGGTGCAAAGAGACCAGCGTTTGGCCAGCAAATCCATAGAAAGGAAATATTTCAATCAATCAGCTCCATTGGCTTGTTCCTCTTCCCTGTTTCACTTCTGCTTTTCCCACTTCTCTTTATTCTCCACCCTCTTCTCTCAGACCTGACTGCTTTCATTAGAAGGTTGAAGGGCAGAGCCACATTAGTCTCATACATTTGCATGAATATCAATTACAGCTTGGATACCAGAAGATTTTTCTTACTTTCAGCAGAGTTGAGACCTAATTCTTTACATAGACCCTGCCTCAGGTAAAACCTGGGGATGTTTTCCCAAAGTCAAGCTTGCCATCTCTTCTTCCCACTCCCTCCCATCATGCTGACAGCCTTTTGCCTTTTTTCTGTAGCATCTTTATACACAATGGTTATCAGGAGATGCCATTCGCCTTCCTGCCCTTGAAAGGCAATATCCACACAAGCTCTCGGGCAGAATTTGGAGTGTAGAATCTCTGCTGTTCAATTACCATGGAGCTTATCTCTTTCATGTGTGACTAGATATTGTATTTTTTTTTTCCCCAGCAAGACTGAAGTTTAAAAGGACAGAAAAAAATTCTAGTGCTTGATATGGAGGAAAACATCTAGTGTTTAAATGAATGGAGTTTATGGACTACTGGAAAATAGGACTATTTCTGAGGAAATAAATGTTTCTCTTATTTTGTAGTCTTTGCTGCACTGTTGGTGAGCAAATTCAGATCCTCAAGACAATAAAAAGGTCAAAAGCTTATAGCAAACTTTACATCTATTCTTTTCTGGACTCTATGAAACCATCTTTTGCTTTCATAGTGTCCATTTTACCCACGGTAAAATAAGCTCTGTCTGCAGGGCAGCAGAAGGAAGGCCGGAGAGAGCTGGCAATAAGTCTAAGGTATTTTTTTGTTTGAATTACAAAAATACCAGTGAACTTTACTTATGGGTTAGCATTCCACTTTGCTGGCTCCTCTGTAGAAATCAAGCAAAAAGGCAAATCCACCCAAAAGGGATTTTGATTTAAGCCAGTGAGTCCCACACCTCGTTTGCTCAGGTACCACTGCTGTAGGAGGACTGTGATCACTACAGGCAGCAGCTCTCTCTGCCATCTCCAGCGCTGTAGCTGCTCTCCTGGGAGGAGACCATGGGCTCAAGTCTTCCCTGGCAAACAGACAGCAAACCAGCAGTGCTGGTGTGTTCCCTGCTGTGGGACCTTGCATGCTCCTTGCTGGTGAAACCCTGGTCTAAGTGATTGCTACCAACAATGATTACAGTTTTCATAGAATCACAGAATGGTTTGAGTTGGAAGGACCTTAAAGATCATCCAGTTCCAACCCCCCTGCCATGGCAGGGACACCTTCCACTAGACCAGGTTGCTCAAAGCCTCATCCAACCTGGCCTTAAATGCTTCCAGGGAGGAGCAGCCACAGCTTCTCTGGGCAACCTGGGCCAGTGTCTGACCACCCTCACAGTGGAGAATTTCTTCCTAATATCTCATCTAAATCTCCCCTCTTTCAGCTTAAAGAGGGTAGGTTTAGATTTTGTCTCCCAGAAACACTGATCTCACCCTTTTGCAGTATCTTTCAGATACACTCCTAAAATGGCTGAGAGCTGCAGTGTCTATTATATGCACACAGGCTAGGCAACTGAAGGAAGGGGAAATACATGATCTAAGATAGATCTATTAATTTTGGGTCAAGATGTGGCAGTCTACCATGAAGTTTTATAGCTATAGATAGTAACAGGAGCAGTGACCTTTAATTATAGCAAGATAATAGGCACTGCTCTAATACAGAAACAGCTAAAAATAAAAGCCAGAGTAAAAATACAAAGTATCTCAGAATGTGATCACATTTTCCACTGATGGAAAACATAGCTCAACTCTCTGCATTACTGAAAAATGTTTTATTTTGCAGATACTAAGGTTACGTTTAGATGCTGAGTTGGTATGGTTTAATTCAAAGGATCACATTAGGCTGGTAAATTTAGAGTAACCAGAAAACTGCATGGATATTCCCACTTTGGTTTAATCTGGAGTTATTAAATTTGGGTTGAGTTTGATTTGATTTTGTCTGAATTTGAAGTAAATGAAAACCCTCCATGTAAAATTAAATTTACCACCCGTAAATTAAAACAAGAGAGATTCTTTGATACACTTACTTTAGCAAGTAGATGTGGTGGGTGAAATAGAGCTGAGTGCCTGATGTCCATTCTGTGTGTGTTTTGAGGGGGTTGTTTTAGATGAATTCATGGTCTGAGTGCCCGTTAAGGACCAGGGCATTATTGCAGCTCATCTGGTGGTTTAGTTTCATCGAAGAGAAATCCAGAGCGTGTGCTTCCAGACTGCTTCATGGACATCACTCAAAGCAAAGTGGGAACAGTCAGGATGGTTTCTTCAAAAGCACACTTCTGACCTGGACTAAGGTGCAGATGTGGTTGCTTCCTGGCTAACCAAGTGGTTGGTGCATGTCTGTGGGTCAGAGGGACCTGTGAGAGCTCCCAATAGAATTATAGAAACATTTAGATAGGAAAAAACCTTTAAGATTGTTGGGTCCAACAGTAAACCCAGCCCTGCCAAATGCACCACTAAACCACGTCCCCAAGTACCACATCTACAATTCTTTTAAATCCCTCCAGTGATGGTGACTCCACCACTGCCCTGGGCAGCCTGTTCCAATGCTTGATGACCCTTTCAGTGAAGAATTTTTTCCTAATATCCAACATAAACCTCCCCTGGTGCAACTTAAGGCCATTCCCTCTTGTCCTATCACTTGTTATTTGGGAGAAGAGACCAAGACCCACCTCTCTCCACCCTCCTTTCAGGTATTTGTAGAGAGCCTCCTTTTCTCCCCTCAGCCTCCTTTTCTCCAGGCTCAGCACCCCCAGTTCCCTCAGCCGGGAACTCAGCACACTTGTGCTCCAGACCCTTCCCCAGCTCCGTTGCCCTTCTCTGGACACGCTCCAGCACCTCCGTGTCCTTCTTGGAGTCAGGGGCCCAACACTGAACCCAGCACTCGAGGTACAGCCTCACCAGTGCCCAGGTGGATGATCACTGCCCTGGTCCTGCTGGCCACATACCTCACTTCTGGGGCTCCCAGGTGAGCCAGCATTGCAATACCTGGGACCTCCCAGGGCAGCCCATGAAATTCCTTTTCCTGAGGAGAAACTTTCCAAAGTGTCTAATATTTCTTCTGTGAATTGCAAACACCTTGCTTTGCTTTCCAAATACTAAATTTACCAATCTGCAACCAAAGCTGCTGTTAATGAATGGAAATTAGCTTCATTTTCCTCTTGAAGAAAAATAAAGTGGCCCATTGGAATTAAAGCAAAGACCCAAGACAGGAAAGGACTGCTTACAACTCAAGATGTATCAAAAGAATACAGTCTGTAAAAGCAGCTGTGTTTCTTTGAAATGTACTTTTCACTTTTACAGCAATGTGGGCATCTGGGTTTTTATTATCTTAGAGGTAAGGAAAAATTCCCACTTTCCAGGTTTTGCTGACAAACTTTCTGCACCTATTCAGATAAAGTGATTTTTGAACTGTCTTGGAATGCAGCAACAATTGCAAACTGTGAATAGCAGCTCTGTGGATATGCTAGTCAGGGCTACCATCGTGCTACAAATTAGAGAGAGAGCTGAAAAAAGTTTGAAGAGCTGCCTTGTGAGCATTGAGAAGCAATCAAAACCCACCCCTGCCCTGCCACATATCCTTCCACAATAGGATCTTCCTCATATCTGTTGACAAACTTTGGCTAATGTTTCTGCTTGCTAAAAGGTTTTCTGCCAATACAGCAACATATTGCAGATAAAACCTAATGAGCTGAATTTAACAAAAAAAAAAAAGCCATGTGGCTTCCTTACAGTGATGCCCATCTGTCGGCTTAGTGAAGCAGCAGTGTGCTGCAGCTGCACTCCTTTGCTTTTTATCAAATCAAAATAAAGCTGTGCACCCCAGAGTCAGGTATGATAAACAGGCCAGCAAATTGCCTTACATGGGTATCATACAGCTCCTTATCTATCTCACTTTTCAGAGCAGCATAACCAGATGGCTCCTAACGGTGGGTGAAATTTTCTCCGTTGTGTTTTTGGCATTGAGCTAGAGGGATGTAGTCCAGAAGTCCACCACCAAAACAACAGATATTTAAATTGGCCTGGGACTGAGATTACAGCCTGCAAACAGAACTTTTGAAATCGAAGCAGATTTCATTAATAGCAAAGGAAATGCCTATTTAGAGTGGGTCTGGTGGAACAAAAAGGGCACAAAACAATTAAAAAAAAAGTCTTTGTGAGCAGCTTCACAGAACAATGAGGAGGTTGGCCTTCCTCCAACCTCCCGGCTGGCTGGTGCAAAGCAACTGGCCTTTCCACACCTCCCTTATTTATCTCAGGGGCAGTGGGAATAGGGAAGACTTCCCTGGCCACTGGCTGGGGGCTGGAGGCATCATCTCCCACCAGCCCTCTCTGCAGCCAAGAGTGCAGAGGATAATAGCATTTCTGCTGCGATTGGAAGTCGGGCCATTAAGAGGGCTTGGGGATATGGAGCATCTGTCCATGATAGAATTCCCTGTTGAGAGCAGGATGTCACAGGCTAAAGGCTTAATTTTCTCCTGGCTCATCTTTTTCCTGGTTCATTTGTCAGAACAATCTGAAGTTTAAAATGTAAAAGGAGCTTGCTCTTCCTTGAACTGGCTACTAAACAGTCTTGGTGCTTTTATCTAATCTGTGGTTTCTGCATCAGTTCCAGGTGTGGGAAACGGTCAAAAAACCTCTAAATTCAGAGCAAAACGGTTTTTGCTTGGGACATTGGGAGTAGAAACTTTGTTGATGTGTGTGCCATGCCTTTGTAGGTGGGTTTTAAATTCAGTTGGTTCTAGGTCTCAGAGCTAAAGGTAAAATTAATAACTTGCTTCCAATGTGTACCCAAGCCTCTTCTATTACTGGGAACGTGCAGCAGATTTGCATGAGGTTTTGCAATCACCAAGAGAAACGTATGAAATAGAGCAGATTGAAATTGTTTAAGAATGTGACTGCTGATGAACTTTTTCAGCACATTACGCTTCTGTGAATTTAGACTTATCTGAACACTTGTCTTGTCAGCACGTGTGGGTACCGGTGTCTGCTCTGGGGGCTGTCACCCGCACAGTTGTACTAACATTTCAGAGGGTGAAACCTGGAGCTTCTCAGTTGTGTGTGCTGAGGTGAAACAAAGAATAACAATGTCATATTTAGAAAACCAACTGAATAGTGGCAGAATTGGCAACTTTTTTCCCCAGGTCATTAAAAATTATTTAGATCTACCATCCTTCTGATGATCAGGCTATTTGTATTCATGTGCCTTTGCATGTAGGTAGGAGCTTCATTTTAGGCAGAGATAACTGAAACAGTTGTCTTCTTTTCCCCTAGTGCAACCTCTATATGCCTCACAAAAATATGCTTCTGCTGAACAAAGCAGCATTAAATTAACTGTAGAGATGTTGCAGATGGGTGCTCAGACAAAAACCAAACGTACCTAATTCTTGTACATAAGACATTTCAGGATTGCCAATACTGTGAATTGTGGTCATTCCTTGCTGTTTGGATGAGATGGTGAAGGCTGTATCCACATCATACAGCTGAGGCAGGACAACCATATGATCAGTGTCAGAACCAGGCAGCCCTAATTCACATTCTTCCTCTTCCCCGTGTTGTGGCTGCATCCTGTGGATATAACAAAACGAGAGGACGCTTGTCTTGAAAAGGGTGTCAGAACTAACATGGAGAATGTTAGTTACCTACAGTGTGGTGGCATCTGAATGCAGACAAATAGAGTTTTCTTATTTTGGAAGTGATGACAAATGTAATGTTGAACTGGTTTTGCTTGAGCAACGCTGTGCAGTGGTGGCCAAAGTTTGTTGGAAGGTATTCTGTGAAATATGTACCCTGGGAGCTACATTTGCCCATTGCATGTGCTGTCACCTGATTTACAGAAGCAAGCCCTCAACTTAGGTCAGGAATCTGAGGCAGCTCCCTGTGACCAGAGTGATTTTATTTCTATCTGACCATTGTTTCAAATTCTGCCCCATTTTTTATGTTCCTAAGGTCACATCTTTTTATCTCATGCATTTCACCTCTGAGCAGTTATGTTGTGTGTAAATCCTCCCTAAACAGTATGAAGAACATTGTAGAAATCCATCCCTTTTCCAGATGCTGCAATTTGCCTAAAAGCATGTTGAACAATTTGACTTTCTTCCTAGTATTTTATTCATGACTGCAATTTTTTCTCTTTAGCCAAGCTGTAGATGAGAGGAAGAACGAACAAGATGGCTGAGTTAAATATAGCGCTGGGGTTGAAGCATAACAGACTGTCCAGGGTTCCAGTCATAAAAGAAGAAAGAAATTACTTCAGAGAGGATTAAGCACTCTCTTGCTATAGAAGTTGTACATGATGTCACATCATGGAGAGTAGAGAACAGCATGCTAGGAAAAGGAAAATCCTGGGATGCTGACCCAGAAAATTAACACACTGCTCAGTGGTTAGCTCAAAATGGAAGAGGAGTTTCACAACTCTTTTTCCTGATCTAGTGACAGTTGTGACAAAGCTATATGCTGGAGTCACAACTCCAGCTTCATCGTGAGTGTCTGTGTGTGTGTGCCTGTGGGTAAGGAAAAGTCATGTCTTTGTAGAGCTACGTGTCCTAGAGCCAGTGAGCTACAGGGTAACCACACTGTGGGCTGTACTAAAGCAAGAAATACAGCCAGTCTCTCTCCACCCCATAAAGCTCTGCTCAAACTTCCAGGAGTAATTTACTCATGCCAGCTCTGAACCTCTAAATATCAGGAGGCATAAGAAAATTACTCCTAGAAAGATATATGAAACCCTCAAAGGAAGGGAGTGTGTTTGGATGCTGTTCCTGAGCCTTTGTAGAGGCCGAGGTCTGCAGAACTGCTATGGACAACCTGTGTTGTAGCCTTAGGATCTTCATTGCTCGTTGATCTGTGTGTGTGGCTCCAAGACGTGGCTAGCAGCTCCCTACCCACACTGGCAATATTGAACTTTCCAAAGACAAGAGCTGGGCTGTACACAGACAAGGAGCTTCTTCCAGGACAAAGGGAGAGACAGGCAAAGGAGGGCAGAGCTGGGTTTGAGAGTTGGTGGTTGGAGGCACGGGGGCTGTGACTGTTGATGCTACATCTCCATCCCCTGAGCATCCCCTCACTCCCTGGAGCTGTAGGCATGCTGCCTTCAGGACTTTGGCACAGGATGTGGGACCACTGCAGCTCTGCAAAACTTGTTGTGGAGGTGCTTTTTCTCCTGAAGTTGTGAGGTGCATGGTTTGTGTGAGTAGAAAAATCCACGAAACTGTGGCTGCATTGGTTATGGTGGGAGCTGTGTGGGAGGGAGGGAGATTGTGTGACGGGGGCAGAAGGTGCTCGGGACTGCTGGGTTCGCTGTGCTGGAGGGGATCTTCCACTGCCAGCGACCAACTGTGAGAAAATGTTGGAAATAGTTTGCAAGTCCTTGCAAGCAAAGCAAGCCCTGGGTTTTTAAAAGGTGAGAGGGATTCAGTCACCTTGGTTGGTCACACAAAGAGTACGGGCTGAAGCAGGAGGACAGTGACTTCTTTCTTTTCTCACATGGTAAAAGCTTTACTTATTTTAGTGTCACTATTAAATTGTGCTGTGATGGATGCAACAGGGTCCCTGTGGTGAAAATCAACCTGTGCCTACCCGACCATGCTGATAGGTGCTGTGTAAAGACCTAGAATTTTTTATTGCACAGACATACTGGGAATTAAGTAGCTACAGAGAAGAAAATGTTAGATCAGCAAGGGACCTGCTCACACTGCTGCCTTCCCCTCTATAGGAATGTAAATGCCCCTTCTGTGAAGAGAGGGGTGAAATAAAATTGGACACTGAGAGCAAGACCATTCATCTGCTATTCTAGTTATTAAATGAACCTCATAATAGTGCTGATTAACAAAATGTTTCACTGAAATACATCCAGTACCTGTCTCTGTACAGAAACCACTATAGTGAAATGCTACTTCTGCTGAATGGATAGCAAAATCATCATAAAGCCTGTTGAACAATTTAACCCACCATCCACTAGCTTCTAGAATACCATTCCCCTTCAATACCCATCTTTTGTGGAGAAAAAGGGATACTGGACACTAGCTTCATTTCAATTGCTGTGTCTCCAGATCTTCATGAAAGCCATTTGTCCACTGAGTTTAGTGCCTTTTATTAGGAATGACTTACTGGAAAAGAATGTGTTTCACATTTAGTGACCCTGAGCATTAGAAACAGGTGAAGAATTGATTTTTTGTTGTTGTTGTTTGCTGACTGAACTAGGAATGTGTGAGGAAAATGCTTGTGGATTGATCCCCTCCCCAACTTTTTTCATCTTTTCACAGAAATGTAAAATAAAAAAGCTAAAAAGGTTTGTGTTGGCCCAAATATTTCTTTGATATAGCACAGAATGTGCTGTCCTGAAAGTGTGAAAATGAATGGCCTAGCATGCTTTTACCAGAAAAAAACAGTGTTTTCCAGTGAAAACATTGTAATTTGTCAACTGGTTCAGCTGACCAAGCCTGTACTGCGTTTTGATATAAATATTCTTTCTTGTGTTCACCCCCAACAAACGTAGACAATTCTGCTATGTGCCCTGGTAGGCCAAGCAGGAAGGACTGTACCTGTTACACCTGTTGGAGTCTGAGCTGGAGTTGGTTTTGGTTGTCCTAGTTGCTATATGACCACCACCCTGCTAAGTTGTGGTGTTCTTCGTGTTATTTCATTTTAGGATGTGAACACTTGCAGCTCCATCTGACCCTACTTGCTCTGTCATTCTTAGGCAGCAGAGTCCTCCACAGGGCACCTCAGCTGCTGCTTCTGGGAATGAGTAAGGTCTGATCTCCCACTCTGGCAGGTCATTGGTAGAGCCAGTTCATCATGAAACGGGGACAACCTGTGCAGAAGTGGTGCCTGGTTCTGTGGGCTCACAGAGAATGTAGAGAGCAGAGAACGCTCTCTGCAACTACCTGAAAGGAAGGTGTAGAGAGATGGGGGCTGATGTTTTCTCCCAAGGCACAAGTGACAGGGCAAGAGGAAATGGCTTCAAGTTGCACCAAGGGCAGTTGAGATTGGATGTGAGGAAGAATTTCTTTGCTGAAAGGGTTCTGGGGCATGGGAAGGGGTTGCCCAGGGCAGTGGTGGAGTCCCCATCCCTGGAGGGGTTGAAATGTTGTGTACACACAGTGCTGAGGGACATGGGTTAGTCAGGGACTTGTCAGTGTGAGGTTAATGATTTGACTCAATGTTCTTAAAGGTCTTTCCCAGTCTAGGCAGATCTGTGATTAATAGGCATCCCCTTGTCCCCAGGTGTGAAGAAAGTGTCACTGCTGCCTTGTCCCTGCTTACTTCACTCCCAAACCTCTTGTGTTGGTGCAAACCAGCAGTACCTTCAAAGAAAACAAGCAACTAATGTGAAGTGCAGTAAAAAGACCATTAATTGCTTGTACTTGTCTCCAGTGATTTGTGTGATTTTTACGAATGAGCAGTAGTGCCAGCAACAACAAAACATCTTTGCCAGAATTTTCAGTGGCAAAAGCTTTGAGAGAAATGGAAATTGCACTCAAAATGCCATTTTTGCAGACTGTTTCTAAGTTTTTATTTTACAAAAGCTGTGGATAAAGCATGTTTTCCAGCAACTAAAACCTAAGCGATTGTGATTTTAAATGAAAAAAAAAATATATATTTTTTTCAGTGCAACTTCAAAAATTCTCAAACTCATTTTAAAAATAGAAAGGAAAATGGTTTGACTTATTCCAAGAATTTCTCTGAAACCAAGTTACATCTCTGTAGATACTTAAATGCACTCTGGTCAGAGCTTCTAGCCTCTCATGGTTTTGTACTCGTGGAATTAGTCACCAGGCTTTTATTCACTTTCAGCTTAGAAAGGGTGATAGAACAGTGCATGAAGCTTTTGTGCTTGCTCTCAGATGAACTGGAACATTTTATAACATCTTCTGGTCTATTTTTCAGTCCTGTATCGAGTAAATAAACTCTTTGATGTTGCCCGCAGAAAGCCTAATCATTCCTATAATGATTTTTTGTTAAGTTACCTCTTTGCTTGTTGCCTGTGAAGATGTTTTCCACTGCCTGAGTTCAAGATGTTCTTTTTGAAATGCCATTATGTGATACATTTTAGGAAATTTTCCATAAAAGACTTTGGAAACTTTGAATCTTGGTTATTGAAAGAGAAGATGTTGCAAACGAGTGTCTTGAAAGCCAAGAGAGGCAAGCTTGAGAACTTCACAGAAATGAAATTGCTCTATTTTAAGAGCTCCTTCTCTCTTTTACCTGCTCTTGTATACTGTCCAGTCTGGTAGGCTTGGTGAGAGGGGTGCTATTAATTGGAGAGAAGGGAGAAGCATGAATGAAGAATGATGTTCTATTGAGCAAGAGCAAATCACTGAGAAGAGGAAGCCTTATTTGTTGCAGGGATGTACTCTCTTATATACCCAAGCTGGAACAGGTTGCCCAGAGAAGCTGTGGCTGCTCCTCCCTGGAAGTGTTCAAGGCCAGATTGGATGAGGCTTTGAGCAACCTGGTCTAGTGGAAGGTGTCCCTGCTGATGGCAGGGGGGTTGGAACTGGATGATCTTTAAGGTCCCTTCCAAACCATTCTGTGATTCTATGATTCAATGTCTCTGACTGGCTCCAACCCATGTACCACCCAGCTCCTGAACCTTGATCTTCTGTGCAATCAAACAACACTAAAAGTAGCTCTTTCTTGCTTAGAGGCAAGACATGAACTTGTCATGTTCATCTTCCCTCTGCAGAGCAGAGGAAGCATATCGTCTCACATCTATTTACAAGAACTGTCTGGTGAATTCTACTGTGCTATTCCAGTAACAGTAAATTTGCCTTCTTGGCTCTTTCCAACAATTACCTTTCTTTTTCTCCAGTCTTCCTGCTTCCCCAGAGCCAGTTCCCCAGCTGTGTTTGCTGAGCCCCATTAATACAGGTCTAACACAGAAGTGGCCATTGTATGAGATCATTAATGCTGCTCCATTTGTGTGTGGCATGGAGAACCTTGTTTAATTTCAAACTGATAGCTCCAGCTTTCTAGTCCTTCTTTGTTTATTTATTGTGCAGAAAACTGCAAGAATCAGCTGTGGGCTATTCCCTACCTTTTGCCCCATCCCTTCATAATTGTTTAAAGCTTTATGATTCTTCCTGCTGCTCTGAATGTGTTCTCCTGTGTTTGCAGTTCCTTTTGTTAGTGTTGGAGCATGAAGGAACACAATGAAACACTAAATAATACGAGGTCAAGGAGTCAGTCAATGGAATTGATAGGAGGTAAACAGAGAAAATTGGTATAAACCAGCTGCAAAATGAACAGAGGCTGGAAATTGGCAGAGAGCTTTTAGGCATTAGGAGACTATGGCCTTGCAACAGATGCCACAGATTTAATTAGTTTAAGGAGAGAGTTTGATCAATTTATGTGCAATTTTACATGGAAGAGCTATTTGTGATAGCAGGAGTGAGTCTTAGCAACCTAGAAGGTCTTTTCCAGCACTGGTGTGTTGTTCTCACAGTCAGAGACACATGCAGCAAATACTGACGGGTACAGTTTTACCCTAGGGAAGGAATACCCAGTTTCCTGTCTGACCCACTCCTGCTTGCTAATTTTTCATTGTCTCGAGGGATTAGAGCATCTGCTTCCACACTGTGGGAGAAGGGAGTCAGCAGGATAGGTGGACATGTCCCTCTTTGTGGTCACATGTTTTGGGCAAGGGGAGGTGACCACTTGGCAGCATGGTTTGTGGAGTTGTGTGAAGTACCAAGGGGCTCCTGTTCTGCTGGCACCTGCCAGAGAAGACTGGCTAGTCTGGAAAACTGTTTGGAACAGGAGACTGAGTGGACAGGTCAGGGTACATCTTACAGATTTAGGATCTGTGTTGAACAATAGACCAGGCTGCTACTGAAAATAAGCCATTCCCTACAGGTTAGTCTTTGCAAGCAAACATCCACGCTGCAAGACCTGAGGGTGTTGGTTGACAACCAGCTGAACATGAGCCAGCAGTGTGCTCAGGTGGCCAAGAAGGCAAACGGCATCCTGGCCTGGATCAGAAACAGTGTGGCCAGCAGGACCAGGGAAGTTCTCTTCCCCCTGTCCTGGGCACTGGTGAGGCCACGCCTCGAGTGCCAGGTTCAGTTTTGGGCCCCTCACTCCAAGAAGGACATGGAGGTGCTGGAGCGTGTCCAGAGAAGGGCAACAGAGCTGGGGAAGGGTCTGGAGCACAAGTGTGCTGAGTTCCCGGCTGAGGGAACTGGGGGTGTTGAGCCTGGAGAAAAGGAGGCTGAGGGGAGACCTTCTGGCTCTGTCCAACTCCCTGAAAGTAGGGTATAGTGAGGTGGGTCTTGGTCTCATCTCCCAGATAACAAGTGCTAGGACAAGAGGGAACGGCCTTAAGTTGCACCAGGGGAGGTTTATGTTGGATATTAGGAGAAAATTCTTCACTGAAAGGGTCATCAAGCATTGGAACAGGTTGCCCAGAGAAGTGGTGGAGTTACCATCCCTGGAGGGATTTAAAGGATGTGTAGATGTGGTACTTGGGGACGTGGTTTAGTGCTGAACTTGGCAAGGCTAGGTTTAGGGTTGGACTAGATGATTATAATGTTTTTTTCCAACCAAACTATTCTCTGATTCTATGATTTGTTAATGGCACATGGTGCCTAAGAGCATGCAGAGCAGCTCAGTTCTCTAAAGGGAATGGAGAAGAGGATCAAGTACAGGAGATTTATCGTCTAGGTTGGATGTAAAGCATCAAGAGTGAGAAGGGAACAAATGCCAAGGGGTTACTAAATTCTGTGTAGACAGTCCCCAGTCTGTCTCAGCTGCCTGCAGTGCATCAAATAAAGGTCTGATAGCACTCGCTTCTCCTGATACAACAGGTCCTCTGGCTGTTGGGAGACCTGAGCCAATTCCTTGCTGTTGCCACAGGGGTCATGCCTCCTCCCGGCTTCTGGCATCCTCCCTCATGTTCTTGTCCCTTGGCCTTGTGCCCCTGACTGTGGCATAGGAAACTTTTTACTTGGTTTTCTCCTCCAGATTTGAGATCTTCCAGCTTAGTGCATTGAATCAGCTTGATGGGAATGTGGGGTTCAATGTGAGAGACAGCACCAAGAAAGGGGGCAGGAATGCACAGACCTAAACTGGGGGGGAGAGGTGGGATGGAAAAGCAGGACTGCCTGTTTTTGCAGGCAACCATTTGCTAAATCAGCTCAGCCTGTCCTGTTACTCTGACTGTGCCCTCAGCCTGATTGTGGTAACTGCACCTGGGGTTAGTGGGGAGCGTGCTGGGGAGGGAGTGGGTCTGCTGCTGAGCTGGCATGGGATGCCAGATGTCCCCAGCACTGACAAGCCATACCTTTCGTTATGACCGCTAAAAGCTCTTCAGCTGAAGAAGAAAAAGAAGCTGGTGAAGCAAGACAAAGATATAATCCACTGTGAAAGAAAAAACCTGCCATCCCATAGAAAACACATCACATCACATGCTCTGGCAGAGACTTCAGGTTGGCCTAATTTAATCAAATATTCATGTTGTGGTTTTCCCTCATCCCACTGTGATGGCAGCTGACATCGATCACCAAAAGCCTTTGACAGAGATAATTGTCCTTGTTGAGTCTTGCTGCTATTTCAACATCCCCCTTAGCAGCATCTTTTCACTCCTTTATAGCTCTGCACATTTACTCCCATTACTTGATTTCAGGAGCCTTCAGCTTCTGAAGTTCTGGTGTCTCACAAGAAGTCTGTGCATGCATATGTTGATTTGAACACAGCGCACATCCCCACAGAGCCAGCGTGCAGCCTCCTTTGACAATTTTGAGATGACATATATTAACATGTCGTGGCACCTTTTGTACAGCTGACAAGTGTGGCTAAAAAAAGGCATTCATGAAATCCTGCATCATATTATTGGCTCTCAGCTGTCTTGTTGGCATTGTTCTCCCTCTTTATGCAGGATCCACTTGTGTGTGCCTGCAGGATTTGATAAACTGGAGCACTTCACACATCTGCAATGGACTCACTTGATTACAGTAGTTTAATTCTGCTTGATATCAATCAGCTCTGTACACAGTAAGATTAATTATTGCTGTCACTTTGTCAGCTCTGTAATAAGAAAAGGTAGATTCTAAATGACAGACGCAAATTTGTTAGGAGCGAGAAGAGTGAGTTTGCCTCTCTCCGTCTACAGAGAGGGAGGAAACCTGCAAAGGGTGAGCTGACCTGGGAAGGGATGTGCAGGCTGAGCTGGATTATCACCTGCTCCGTGCTGCAGATGGGTGCTTGTTAGTATCTAAACCCATTCCTCTCTTCTGTCAGCACACCAGAGCGTCTCACAGTTACCTTTGCCCAGGCAGATTGATTTTGTTTGCAGGTATGCGGTGGTGAGCACAGAAACTAGCTGCTGCCAAATGTTTGTCTTAAGAAGACTGTGCTATGTATTTGCCTCTCTTAAACTGTACCTTCTTACAGTGATTTTCTCTGATCCAGAGTGGGTGTAAAATGCCACCAGATCTGAACAGGAGTGATTTCCACCTGCTCTGTGCTGCTATAAATGACTACGCAGGAAACTTGGACTGAGAAGCTGCCTGCTGCTGCAGAGGTGACAGACAGAGCTGTTATTTTTGCTTTGTTATTCTGCACTGGTGTTCTTGTGCAAAAGCTGTGTCGAGCTGTACTTTAGTATTTAATTCTCCTCATTCTCTACTGATATGAGGTATTTCAGTCAAGGGAGTCAGTCAGAGAATGCCTGGAGCATCTTCCTTCCGAGGAGAGGCTGAGAGAGCTGGGACTGTTCAGCCTGGAGAAGAGCAGCCTGAGAGGGGATCTGATCAATGTCTATAAATATCTGCGGGGGACAAATGGATGGGGCTGGGCTCTTTTCGGTGGTGCCCAGTGACAGGACAAGGGGCAATGGGCACAAACTGGAACACCAGAAGTTCCAGACAAACTTAAGGAAAAACTTCTTTACTGTGAGGGTCTTGGAGCCCTGGGACAGGCTGCCCAGAGAGGGTGTGGAGTCTCCATCTCTGGAGATGTTCAAACCCACCTGGACACTTTCCTGTGCAACCTGGTGTAGGGAACCTGCTTTGGCAGGGGGGTTGGACTGGATGATCTCCTGAGGTCCCTTCCAACCCCACCATTCTGTGATTCTGTGAGTGAGCTAGAGCATGCACAAGCTGCTCCAACCAGGACAGGGTACAGAAAGCTCTGAATCAGGGAGTAGTGACAAACTCTTTACTCTTCCAGCTTTATCCTTGGAATAGGAAATAGAGCAGAGCTTGGAGCAGGGAGGAAAAGTGCGTGTTTTGGGAGGTGGCTTTGGTACAGTTAGCCTTCAGGTAGTACAACTGGGAAAGAAACAGGCTGTTATTTCATGACATGTGATGTGGCTTTCTAAACAGATCTTATCTTTCTGGATTTCTGTCTTCTCATTTGCTGGGTCTGTTGCACCTGCATGAAATAGTGCAAGATCCTCTTGTTGTGAGTCGGGGAGGATTTCTGTTCTGCTGATGTTTTACTCCCTAAGTTGCAGGTTGAACAGCATAGCCACCCAGAACAGAAGGCCACAGGTTTTTCTATTTTTTTTTAAATTTTCTTGAAAAGCTAGTCAGTGCATATAATAATCTGTAAATATGCAGACAAGGCAGCCTTCTGGTGATCCAAACCTTGCATGTTTTTATATTCAAACAAGATGGGGCCACCACTCTGTCCATGGCAGGTTGCCGAGGTGCCTCTCCATCCCCCCCGGCTAGGATAACCAGGGAATTTTCTTGGAAGCTTCACTTTCTTGCATGACAAGTGGAGTTGAAGTGAGATCCACTCTTCTCTCCCTTCTCCCAGAAGTCTTCTAGATCTTGAGCAAGAGAATTGAATCAAGCACAACTAGAATTTTCATCATCAAATGTTGCATCAGTCGTAGGAGAAAGGGTGGAACAGGCTGTGAATTGCCTCCAAATCCTGAAGCGTTATGCAGCTTGCAGTAATGCTTGCTCACCTTCCTCCAAAAAGAAGTGGCCATGGAGGCTATGGTCTGTAAGCTGCAGTATGTACATAGGGAAGTCAAATGTCTCCATCCTGCATGGAGACTCCATAGTCCTCAGATGTGTCTACACAAAGCCAACAACAGGACTGAGCTGTCAGTCTGTCCTCGGACACAATTCTCATCCATCATCAGGAAGACTCACCTGGATAAGCCTTCAGCATCTGGCCCACCTCTGCACATTGCTCATGTAGTTTCCTCTACTCTTAGAAATGCTGTGCTTTCCAGGTACAGCCTTTGAAATCAGGTGGGGTGGTTAGCCCTAAAAGCATTGCTTAGTGCAATTAAGGTGATGAACCATCATGTTGGGTAATGACTTTGTGTCCTAATCATCTGCTTGGGTGTTTGAAGCCAAAATAAGCAACAAGGCAGGGTTTTCTAACAGAGAAGAGGATGAGGTGGAGGGAGCAGACCCAAACTTTCCCCCAAGGAATGGACATGGCATAGAATGGGTCTGACCTTTTGCTCAGAGGGATGCTTGGCTTGCTGTGTCCTCCCCTAACATGACTACTCCATTCCTCTAGAGCCAAAAGTCAAAACACCGCCCCTTCTCCTTTTGCAGACAGTGAGCTGGGTTACAGGTTTCCACTGCCATCACTGCCTAATGAACTATACAGCCTTGTTTCATTCCTATAAAAACAGTAAACGAGGACAGT
This sequence comes from Caprimulgus europaeus, assembly GCA_907165065.1. The sequence goes on from OU015529.1 coordinate 7,151,433, forward strand.
AAGGGTGTCCTGAGAAGATACTTTGGCTTATTTGCAGATAGAATTGATATCTAAAATTATACAGGAATTTTCAGATGAAACTTTTCTCTATGTAGGAGGGTGTTTGCAGGTTAGTTTTAGGTACCTAACTTATTTCTCTCTGTTGGATATATAAGGAGCCTGAAGTGCTGTGAACAGGAACAAGTCCTATGAACAATCCCCTCAAGCAGCTGAAGTCACCTTTGCTGTCGAAGGAACATTGAAATCTGGTGTGGTGGCCCAAGGTCTTAGAGCACCCTCAAACTTGTAATTTGTAGCGAGTTTCCATTGCCAAAAAATCCATAGTCCCACAACTGAAATCTCTGATCAAAAGCTTTCTAATGTATCAGCCTGAGGGTGGCTCAGAGCTGAGGATGCACAACCTGTGCTTCTCCCTGTCCCTGACCCATGGGCTGAACTGGAATCTCCATTTTCCCCCAGTGTAATAAACCCATTATTCACTAGCGTGTGATTTGTGAATCGATAAAGAACTAAGAACCTCTATCAATAAAGAACTAAGAATCCTGTTTTATCCTGAAGAAACAGGGTGCTGCCATCCTCCCTGCCCAATGATGCCAGCAAGAGAAATGATACCTCGTGCATAATTTCCGTTTCATTTCCTTAATGCACAGGGCATCTATCACTGCGGTGGCAGTGGGACTACCCGAGAGCTGCCTCCAATATATCACATGCAGGAGAAGATGATCTTATGAGGACTTTAATGCCATATGATGGTCCCCTGGCATTGTTTGTCAGATTCCTGTTTTGAAGTGGTTTGATGCTAAAGCCTCCTGCTGCTGGTTACATCTGCCACACTGTGGAATTCGCACTGTCCTTCTCCTCAGCGTTTACTACTTGGTGTCATTCAGTTAGGGAAAGTGAATGGTGATAAACTACAGGATTTAACCTTAACTGTTATTAAATGATTGCTCTTCTCACTGTTTCAGCTGCCAGTGGTCAAATGGATAATCACTAATGACTTCTGGTTTTAAAGTGTGTGTTGAAACTTCTGAACTTCATCAGGGGCAGTTATTCATACAGTCTTAGTGATAATTGTATGGCAGTAAAAAAGGACAATTAGGGTAGGAGGTGGGGGAATAAGCACTTACAGATAATTCAGCAGAACAGCATCAACTCACTAAAAAACCCATGTTCTTTCCACAAGAACTGTGCTCTGGGCCATGAACCCTAGAGCTTCAGAAGTGGTTTTAGCCTGTGCCTTCACCAGGAGCAGGAAGGGCTGTCTTCTCACAAGATCTGTGCTAGCTAGGGTAACCAGTCCAACAGGCTGAGGTCAGCACGAGCAATTCCTTACTTTATAAGGTTTTTTTTCCCTTCCTGTACCTATGAAGTTGTGGAGCAGTGCCCTCAGGGTACAGGGACTGGATCAACAGTTTCTCTTTGCTGCCTCCACTTTGAAGATGAATTGTCTTGTCTGGGGGTCGGGACTTGAACTGGCAGCACTGCTTTGCTTCAAGAAGCCAGGGTATTGGGTACGCTGAGGGTATTCTTCAAATACCCACAAGGTCCACAAGAATGATCCAAGGGCTGGAGCACCTCTCCCATGAGGACAGGCTGAGAGAATTGGGGCTGTTCAGCCTGGAGAAGGGAAGGCTCTGGGGAGACCTTCTAGCAGCCTCCCAGTACCTGAAGGGGCTACAAGAGAGCTGGGGAAGGACTTTTCATAAGGGCAGTTAATGACAGGGCAAGGGGAAATGGCTTTAAACTGGAAGAAGGTGGGTTTAGATTAGATGTTACGAGGAAATTCTTCACTGTGAGGGTGGTCAGACACTGGAACAAGTTGCCCAGGGAAGTTGTGGCTGCCCCCTCCCTGGAAGTGTTGAAGGCCAGGTTGGATGAGGCTTTGAGCAACCTGGTCTAGTGGAAGGTGTCCCTGCTGATGGCAGGGGGGTTGGAACTGGATGAGCTTTAAGGTCCCTTCCAACCCAGACCATTCTATGAAATGCTTCACCTAATTGAGGCATCAGACAGGCTGTGAAGAGGCGGCATTGGTGACTCTGATACAATCCTGTTTGCCTGCAAGCACCAAAGGAGGATGTGCTTCCCTGGAGGTAGCTGGGGGAGGAAAGCAGGAGATGACACTTCTTCTGCTGGTACCTGATAATCCTCTGCAGTTGAGACCCTCACCACAAGGTGAACACACTACCTGTGCTTTGTTGCCTCCCTCTCATCCATTCACAAAACAGCAGCTCACAACAAACCATTTGCTCATCTTTTCTGTGCTTTTATAGTTAGGTAGCAAAAATGTTCTTCAGGTAATGGTATTTATTCAAAAAAATGAGCACAATATTTGTTTTTTACAAACATTTTGATTGAATTAGCCAAACCTACAACCTTGCATTGTCCTTTGCTATAAGTGACAGCAGCTGTTTTTGTGATGGGGCTGTCTAAAAATGTAAACCCAGTAGAGGGACTTCTTATCTCATTTCACCAAAGCTACAGAGGACTCATTTTCACTTTTGATTTAGGTTGGACTTGAATAGGTGACCCCATCTGAATGGGAAGGACTTTTCCAGTTGCTTCAGTTACTCACTTTATACTGATCTTGATCTTGATTCCTTTGATGCATTTCTACTACTAATCTTTTGTTAATGACACTTTATTCAGTGATCTTCTGAAATGCCTTGCCTTTGGTGAGAAGCACCTTGATACACATCAGCCATTGCTGTATTAGGGAAATATTCAAAGCAATGCCTGATACTGCAGGACAAGCTGATGGCTTGAAACCAGAAACATTAAAAAGTGTAGGTATCTCTTTTTTTTCTCCCTGCTCAGAAAATCACAGAAAGTGTATTCTCAATAGTTAAGAATACAGGAAGGAGAAGAGGTATTTATCACAGCAGCTTGAGTGCTGGAAAGGGACTATTTGAAAAGGACAGGGGATAAAAAGACATGAATCAATATCTCTATGCACCTTCTGCTGCTGTTGATTCAAATCCATTTTTTTTTTGCTGACATATTTCCCACGTGGCTGGCAATGCTATTTCCTTTGATAACATCAGCAACTGATGTGTTGTATTTGCTGTACAGCTAGGTGCATCCTAGGCAAAGGGATGGCACTCTGCCTGTGTATCCCCCTGCTTTGCACCCCTGTGTGCCAGGCACTGGGTTCTGCTGTTGGGTGATGCCAGCCTTGCAAGGAAGGAACTGACAGACAGTGAACAAATTGCTGCTGACCGAGGGCACACCGTTATTTTTGTTGCATGAGAGCTCTGGGATTTCATGTGGTACAAATTCTCTTGGAATCAATGCCATCAAGGTCTAGCAGGTCTGTTGCTGGTACTGTAAACTGGATAGTGGTGGGGAGATGACATGATCAGTAGAGAAAACTTGCAGAAGTTTTTAAAGCTAGAAAGGACCACTGCATCACAACCCAGTGTCACATCCTGGATTCCTGCCCATAAAGTTTTCCCATAGCAGGAGAGAAGGAAATCCATGGGCAAATAGTGATAGAACAAGGAGAAATGGGTTTAAACTAAGAGAGAGGAGATTTATTTTAGATATTAGGAAGAAATTTTTCACCCAGAAGGTGGTGAGACACTGGCCGAGGTTACCCAGAGAAGCTGTGGCTGCTCCTCCCTGGAAGTGTTCAAGGCCAGGTTGGATGAGGCTTTGAGCAACCTGGTCTAGTGGAAGGTGTCCCTGCTGATGGCAGGGGGGTTGGAACTGGATGAGCTTTGAGGTCCCTTCCAACCCAAACCAATCTGTGATTCTATGATTCCTGCCTGTAAAAATTTCTTGTTGCAGGAGAGATGGAAACATGACTCAGATTCATCGATTCTCTTGGTTGGAATAAGGTGTGCACAACACACAAGGTCCACAGGCAAACAGAGACTTTTATTTCATAACTAGGGTTGTCAAAAAGTAGTTAGGTAGCAGAAATGCTTAATATTTGCCATGTGTATGAGATGTAGGCCTTGCATTACTTACTGGAAGAAAATAAGAGTGAGAGAGAAAGCGAGAGAATATGCCAGAGATCACTGGTCTGGGTTCCAGCATTCATCCAGCCAAAAAAGGAGCCCTCTGGTCTGTAGGAGCGCTTGTCCAGAAGTTGTTTCTCCTCCTTCTCCTTCTCCTTCTCCTTCTCCTTCTCCTTCTCCTTCTCCTTCTCCTTCTCCTTCTCCTTCTCCTTCTCCTTCTCCTTCTCCTTCTCCTTCTCCTTCTCCTTCTCCTTCTCCTTCTCCTTCTCCTTCTCCTTCTCCCTTTCTCCTTCTCCCTTTCTCCTCCTTCTCCCTTTTTCCTTCTCCCTTTCTCCTCCTTCTCCTTCTCCCTTTCTCCTTCTCCCTTTCTCCTCCTTCTCCTTCTCCCTTTTTCCTACTCCCTTTCTCCTTCTCCCTTTCTCCTCCTTCTCCTTCTCCCTTTCTCCTTCTCCCTTTCTCCTCCTTCTCCCTTTTTCCTTCTCCCTTTTTCCTTCTCCCTTTTTCCTTCTCCCTTTTTTCTTCTCCCTTTCTCCTCCCTTCCTCCTTTTTTCTCCCACTTTCTGGCACCTGCCTGCCCCTTTTATGTCCACTGTTCTTGTGAGTGTTTGAAACATTTTTTGGAAAGGCTCAGGGGGTCTCCTCTCCCTGTTCCCTTATCGAGTTTCATCTCCTGCCATTGTCTGCATCCTTGAGCAAACACTCCTTTGTTCCAGGGGATTACAAGTCAGCCATGGTGCCAGAACTATTTGTTCAGATTGTTTGTTCTTCCAGTTTGGTCTCCAACACCCAGAGTGCTTCACCAATTTACTGGGTGATGATGCTTGTAGCAGAGAGTCCGCTGCTTCCTTCACTGGCCACATCTCCTAACCACTTACCTTCACTACTGAAAACTTATCCTTTAAGCCTAATATATCTTTCCATTTGTTGACAGCAGCAGTGTGACAAATGGTATAGATTTAGTCCAATAGTATTTAAATTTATACACTTAGAATGCAAAAAAAATATAAAAGATGAAATATTTCACTAGGAACTGATTTGGTCACACTTGGAATAATGGAGAATGATTTTTTTTTAATATTATATCCACAGATATATGGACATACCAGCTTTGGGCTGGTATTTTAACAAACCCATAACTCCTATGAGAGCAGGAAAGACAGGTTTTGTTAAGCTGCAAACAGAGTTTGATGTGCTGTGTGAAAGTAAAAGGAGACAACTTCTATTTATCTGACCTCCTTTTAATGCATGGTCTGAGAAGACAGCACTTCTGTTAGAAACTCCCCAACTCAGGCAGTTGTAATTTTAATGAATGACATATTCCTTTATGTGCAAAGTGCATCTTGGTCTCTCTCATCATTGCTGGTACATGGAAAAAGCAATTATATTATCTTTCAAGATTCAACAAGGAAAGAGCAGCTTTCCAATGAATCACAGAACTATTGTTGTTTTGAGGGGGGCAGAGAGGAGAATGGAGTGGCAACAGAAAACATTTCCTGTGTTTTGCCTGCTTTCAGTGACCTAGAAAAACGTTTTTTTTAGCCTCTCCATAGTTACCAGAATATCCATTTTTCTTTTTTTTGTTTTTTGTTTTGTTTTGTTCTCAAAGCCTGGCACCCACAGGAGGCGATTTCTGTGCTCTTTGAGCATTGGATCAGTAAATGGAGAAGAGGACATCCTTTCTTTATAAAAATGTGCAGTCTCCTATAGTTTTTCCTATTCAGGAGCTGCTCAAAAGAACATACCTTTCAGACATAATTCTTGCTATTCAGGAGGTGGTGCTGAACAAAGCCAAGGCTGGATACTAACCTCTTAAAGGGAATTCTTCCCTTTTCAACATGAAGCTGGTTGCATTCCAGTTCAGACCAGCTGCTGCTTCTACTTTTTGAAAGATGAAGAAGCAAATACCAACACAAAGGGATTCAAACTGCCACGTGCCAATTGCCATTTCTGTGAATCTTACTGTGCATGTTCCTACAGCAACTGTGAATCTGTGGCTTCAGAGCAGCAACGGTGTGGAAACAGATAAATAACCTGGTATGGGGAGGTTCAGCTTCAAGAGACTTCTTCCATCATCTGAATTGTTCTCTTTATCCCGTCAAACATCTGTTCAGTAAATTGCACAGAGCAATTTGTTTGCTAGGTTACTCTCTTGGTTGGTGCCTGGTCCAACAGGGACCTGGGCCTGGGAGTGTGTTTCCAGGTAGTTTCCTACAACAGATGATAAATGATGAGAGCATTGCGGTCCCTTTCACCAGTGTTGTTCTGACTGGACCAGGCTAAATTTCATTTGAGTAATGTACAAAGCCAGAGAGACTTTCTGGCAAGTTGCAGAGCAGGAAGAATTTGTCCATAGCAGCTTGGGTACACAGAGATCTTGTAATGAGTTTTTATAAAAGGAAGGACACTGCATCTATGCTGAAGGGCAAGATCAAGCCATGGTATGATCCTGCTCCTGATTGCCCCAAACAGGCACCTGCCCAAGGTGGGTGTGCACCCTTTTGACCCATGCACCCAAGTTTTAATTCTGACTAAAGCAGAACATCAAGGTCAAGATGGAGAGGAACAAAGGCTTGTCATGCCCAAGTCTCATCTTCACAGAGCCAGCATGTGGAGACTGTTCACACCCTGGCCTGGAAACTGGGAAAGGCTCTGGGAACTCATTGGAGGTAAATGTCCCAGACTGACCACAGGGTGATGGGAGAAAGAGCATGGAAGGTTTCACCATTTTCTGGGGCAGAAATTTGGAATGTTTGGGTTCAAAGGTACTGCTAATTTTAGAAATTTAAAAATTATTAGCCAGCTTGTCTCTGGCATCCAACCCATAAATTAGCAGCAGTAGGTGACTGTAATGTGTTGAAGGTTGGTGAATTTCTGTAAGCTTTTGAAAAGAGATCAGGAATACACTGAATTATAAGTGCAGGAGCCTTGTGGCTGTAGCATTTCTTAGCGTTATCTGAAGCATGTTCCCTTAAACCATATTTGACAGGTGAATGCAACAGAGAAAATATGGTTCCAGTGTGTATATTGAAAGCAGATGCAGTAAACTGAGTTTGGTGGCTCAGAGGGGGGCAGCTGTTGCAAAGCTTGACATACAGGATAAATTATGAGGTGCTATTTCTGGCCTCTAGCAAAAACCAAAGGTGGACGATGGAAGATTGACTGGAAAACAATGACTTTAAATGATTTTGGAATTGTATGAGCTGGACATGTGCTGCATTTACACTGATGGATGAGTGCAGAAGCTGACCTAATTCCCCCTATTTTTGTCATATAGGCTTTTCTTTACCTATTTCACTTACAGAAGAAATATTTAAAGACACCTTGAAGTAATTTCCTGTTTGTGGACACAAGAGGCTCCTCACTACCTGTTTTGTTTATTTTCCTTCAAGTAACAGCTTACTGAATATTTAATTTGCTTTGTCTAATTCAACCAGTTCCTCCATAGTGATTTATTTAGTTAGTTTTTTTCTTTTGCATAGAAGTTAACTTCTTTTATAAAGCAGCACATAAAATCTCACCTACAATATGGTAATTCTCATTATACCTCAACAGAGAATGTGTGAAGAAAACTCTATGAAAGATGGTTTGATGGAGCTGAGAATTCTTGCTGCAACTGTGAGTAGTCCCTGTGCTTTTCTTAATTATGCATTGGAGCAGGGAGCTTTGTAGCAAATTTTTCCACATGCCTTAAGCCACACTAATGAATACACATAAAAGAGAAGTGATTTGTTTGTTATTTTCCCCATGCCCTATTATTCACTGTAAATAAAGTTTATTTTGTTTATATTTGCTCCTGCTTTGTTTTCCATTCACTTTGTTGTCTTGTAGCATCTCCACTATGACTTTGATCCTGGGTGGCGTTTTCAGCTGATATATATCAAAGAAGTTGCACCGATGAATTAAACTATTTAAAAGCTCATTTCCTCTGTTCTAGATTTAGATGTATGTCAAACTGGTAGAGTTTGCAATGTAAAGCATCAGGAATGCTATGTTAGCTCTGCTGCCACTATAATTCTGCCAGTAAAAGTTGCCCTAGAGAATATTTACGGCTTAGAAATTGTTGTCTAACAGGAAAACACATTTTTTTATCATATTAATATGAAAGAGTATTTTCTTTGAATTCTGCTTTGACTTCAAGAGAGACCTCTATGAAGCCAAGTGGATATGCCTCTGATTTAGGAATAAAATCTATCCTGGTGAATCAGTCTTGGAGCAGGGAAGGAGCAGCTTGCAAGGAGGAGTGGCAAGAGCAGGGCAACTAATTGTCCTGAGCATAATCTGTTAATGTTATTGCTGTGGAACAGCAACAAAACAGGATGGGATTTGAAGGTTTTTTTCAATGTCCAAAGATGACATTTAAAGAATGCTAGAGGTTTAGAATCCTTTAAAAGCCGCCTCCTCCTTCTCATTTCCTGATGAGGTCTACCAGTGGCTAGATACAGATACCTGACAGAAGCAAAGATGTTAATTTAAAATATTGTACATAAAAAAAACCTCTCAGGAATGTTTTTGCATGTTTTTATTCCTCTTCTGCTGATGTGCCATCAGGAAGTTCCATGTTTATTTTTTCTTTCATTCTGATATGAAATCAGAATTAGTCTTCAATGATGTGCATCAATGTTCTTGCTGGTTCATTGCTTCCTTTTATTTTGCAATGTTATATGTGTTGTTTGAACCTAAATTCCTGCAGTCCGTGGTGAACCTGGGACAAGTATGCTTTCAATTAGATAAGTTTGAAGCATAATTTTGATGAGGAAAGACTATGGATTGATTTACTCCCTTACTGCTGTAGTACAGCAGCTGGTCAGGGAGCAAGACCCCGACATGGTGGGGGCTGTGAAAGAGAAAGGCAATGTCTGTCCTTCAAAGCCTGAGATCTCACTATCAACCAAGAACTAATGAATGGTTAGAGACAGGCAGGGAGGCAGAGAGAAATATGAGACACTTTTAGTCAGAGGGTTTCACCACACTGGCAGCCTAACACTTAAGGATTTTATTGATGTAATGTCAATGGAGAATTTTAAGGATAATGAGGATAGTTTCAGAGATACTTATAGCTGCCTTGGAAAAAGCACAAAGGTGCCTGAGTGAGTGTGTTAACAAGTGGGAGATAAGGGCTTTTATCCTGAAGGGATTGGAGGAGAGAGTTTGTTTCCTGATACTTAATGAAAGACAAGAACTGGAGCAGAAAGAACCTTGAAAGTGAAGCTTCTGTTTGATGCGATGGAGAAGGGGGTGCAGAAACTCTAGAGAGGTCTGGCGTGGTTTAGTAACAGGGCTGGTTTGATGGTTAAGGGGAGAACGTGACTGCATGTGGTGAGGGGGAGTGAAAAAAGGTCACTGTAACTGAGGGCAGAGGAGAGAATCTGCTCAGGAGGCTGGCACCTTTGGGTGGGTGGGTAAGAGAGGGCACATGCCAAAATGTTACTCACACCCATTTTGGAGAACGGCAAGATACAGGGCACAGAGACCCAAGCCAGGGCAGCACCCAGGTGGGATATGGGACTGTGCCCAAGAGAAGAGGTAAGGGAAAGAGATAAGGCAGTGAGTCTGGAGGGAAATTAAAAGCTCTCTTTGAAGTTGAGCTTAGAGTTTGATATGTTGAGATTGAATTACTGCCAGAAAGGAAGGAAGGGAGGAGAAGAGAAAGTTAAGCCAGGGACACAAACACAACCTGGGTGGGGGAAGAGAGGCTGAAGGGAAGAAGAAGTAACTGAAGAAGTAGGCAGAAAATTAAAGGGTACTAAGCAAAGACGCCAGGCAAGACAAGACTGTGGGTGGTGAATGATGCCAAAGCTCTGGGCAGACTGAGGAGAATGAGGCTGGAGTGCTAATTGTGAGTTTTGACTAAGATAAGACCACTTGCCATGCTGGTAAGAACAGTAATCACGAAGGCTAGAGGCTGGTGTCTGTGTGTCTTTGGTCCTTGACTAAGAACACTTAAAAATCTCTTGTATTTGTTATTTCTGTGTTTGTCTGTAAAGCCCCTTGCATTTGTGTAATTCCTTTCACTCTTAAGTACTTTACAGAAGGGGACATTAGTTTGGCCAGCTGAGATTTTGGGGTGGATCAGAGCAGGTGTCAACTTCTGAACCTGGAGAATGCAGAATGGAAAGTGGGAGGGGGCATGAGATCCCACTGAATACATGGGTGGACCTTCCTTTAAGTACCAAATTGAAAGCAGACCAAGAAACCCCACGGTAGCTATGATAACCACAAAGAGACTGTCAGTAAAGCCTTCCCCACCGTGCCAGCTTATTGACAGAAAAAGCTTGAATGGACCAGTATTTCCTCTCTTACAGTTACAGAAAGCTAGTGCCCCAGTTTAGAAGTCAGACACGGCAAATTCATGCATTATCTTCTTCCAGCAGGAGGAACTATGGATGCTATTTTTCTGAGAAACTACCAAGAATGAGGAAGTTGATATCCAGTATCAAATACAAAACAAAGACTGGGCGCCAGTTACCCTGGTGGTTCACGCCGGTCAGATATGTGGTGCGCAAATTATTTTACAGAACATCTCAGATGTGAAAGCAAACAAAAGATGTGATGGAGAAAGATTTCCTCCTATCTGATTAAAGTGTCCTAGAAAAGCCTATTTTTGCAACAGCAAGAGAAGTGCTGCCTAACGCCTCAGAGCAGTGGGCGAGACAGCAATTAGCAGGGCTCTGCACGGTGGGGCAGCAAAGCATTGCTCTGTAAGGGAGGTGCCACTTGTTCTCTTCCCCTTTATAGATTGTTTTTCCTTGTGTAATCATTCTTCTTCCCTTTCCCAGTCTCCCCACACTTTCCCCTGGACAATTCTCTTGTGGTTATCACATATGTGCTTTAAACCTTCCAGTAATCTGCTGCTGGCTGCTGGTAAGGATGTCACACACATGTAGCCATTTTTCAAGCAAACACACGACTTACATTTTATTTTATTATTTTTTTTCCAGTTTTCCTGCCTTATTGCTCAGAAAATGTCGTTCCTCTGTGTTCAGCCTTGCAGATGACTGGCTCCACCTCTAGGCGAATGACAGCTGGTGATCTGCCCATCACTGTTTATGCTGGGGTTTTTTTTTCATTTTTATTTTAGAAAAAACCAAACCCGAATGTTTTGTTACATTGATGGCTCTCAGTAACCGGCACAATGCTGTTGTTATTACCTGCAAAAAGTCTAGAAGTTTTCACTCTATTCACTCTATTATGAAAAAGTCATAAATATTTCCTAAATTTTACACCTCAATGTATTTGTAATGTCCCTTTTAAAAAAGTTCCTCACTACTGAGAAAATCCTATTGTTGGCATCAGGTAATATAAAAATCCTTTTCCCTTTTTTTTTAAAAAGAAAAAAAGACTAAAATTGTGCTTTTATACCCAACACATCTTTTTGTTTGCATTCTCAGCTTAAGAAGTGGAAAGGGGGACCTGGATTGAAGATTAAAGCACAAGAGCTTTGGCATTCTCAAAAAATGTTCCTTAATGTAATCTGTTATTAACTCTCATTTTCCTGGAACTGAATTTTTCATGGACTCCAGCATATTCTCTGAATACATTGTGAGAAAGAGATTAAATACTTAATGAGACAATAAACAAAATCAGCTCTGAGAATTCTAGAGTTTCCTTTTTGCTTTTAGTCAAGAAGCACTTGTTTGATAAATGGGATGCTTTTAGAAAGCTTACAATAGACTGCACACCCGAGCAGAGGCACAGGCACGGAGAAGATTACCAGGAGATAATGGAGCAAGTCAAATGGCAAAACATGATGAAACAGCAGAAAATTTACATGTTTGCTTCTTCCTTTTGCATTAATAAAACTAGAGCTTTCGTGTTTATTGCCAAATGCTGCCCTATAAACTCCGTGGCTGGCCGTGCCTGTGTGGCTGATGACCTGCCCAGCCCTGCTGTCTCAGGGGAGCGGGCTGACATCTAATGACGGGCTGTAAAACAGCATCGGTGCAACATCCTCTGCAGGGTTTTACTATGCTGAATGCATCAGGCCTCTCCTGAAGAACCTAAATCCATCGGGAAGCAAGAGCGATGGATCATAGAATCATAGAAGGGTTTGGGTTGGAAGGGACCTTAAAGACCATCCAGTTCCAACCCTGCTGCCATCAGCAGGGACACCTTCCACTAGACCAGGTTGCTCAAAGCCTCATCCAACCTGGCCTTGAACACTTCCAGGGAGGGGACATCCACAGCTTCTCTGGGCAACCTGTATCTAAGCATTTTGGCCCCTGTGAGAAAACACTGGTGCTGGCTGGACTGCCAAGCATGGGTAGTGTGGGGCTGGAGCCAACTCATCTTGGTGGGGACCCTCAGTGAGGAACCTGTGTGAGCAAGAAACAACACAAGGGTTGACAGCCACAGGTTTGAGGAAAGCTGCGTGAAAGTGACATCCTGTCCCCTGTGAGGACCATGTGGTGCCAGGGCCCTGTGCTGGGAGCAGCATGGCCAGACCTGGACCTGTGCTGGTGGCTCAGCACGGCTGCTGGGAGTGTTGCCTTTGGTGGTGTCATGCAATGGCCAAACACGTGACCTTCTGGCATGGTATGAGCTGCCATGGGTAGCTCAGATACGGCCCAGACCTCACCTTTTGCCTAACTGCACGCAAGAGGTGGCTCATGCTCCAGGTAAGAGCTGTGGCTGGGTGCCTGTGTGCATCCTGGATGTTCAGATGCTTGAAGCTTTCCTTGGTGGTAGAGAATTGGCTTCAATTGTCTTCATATTTTGTGGTGCACAGGCGCTGATAGATCGTACTCTAGATTTTCCATGTGTGTTGGAGGCAGACAGCTGGTTTTGCAAGGTGATTTTGTAAGGTGTTGATTTCAGTCCTTTATATTGCTCATGCTGGTCCAGTGTTGTCCAGACATATTAGATTGGATGACCAAAGGCCCAAGAAGCAACCAAAATGCAGTTACCAATGAATACCAGCCAATACATTCTATTATTGAAACATGAGTTCCTTTTGATATTGGCTAATGGGACAGAATCATCTGGTCATGCCTGTAGTTAGAAGGATTAACCCCTATCACATGCCACAAAAATGCCTGTAGTGTAATTATGCTGAAAGAATTGTGCTTTGTATTGGTGCTGTAAAACCACAACCAAACCCACTGAGCAAAATATATGTGCTGCAAAATTACAGGTGACACGTGCCACCTACCCCGCTGTCCTCAGGGCTGGGTCAGTGCAGGGCTTTATGTGCCTGACTGGTGTAACAGAGGATCCAGCGCACGTTCAGCCCAGGCCCTGTCCCAGGGAACACGGCTGTGTGGGGCTGTCTCTTCTGCCTCATCCCATGGGCCAAATCCTGGGTTACCCTCATATCCAGGATCTGAGTGACACAGACCTTGAAATAAGCCCGTTTAGTAATTCATTAGGGAGAGAGTAACATGCAAAGACCTGGTAGAGGAAGGGAACAAGACATTGTGATAGTTTCGTGCCCCATGTTGGGTGCCAAAAAAGACTGTGATAGTTTAACTGAGCTGGCAGCCAAACAAGACACAGCCACTCACAGTCTCCCCCACTCATTCCCCCCCCACCCGGGGAGAGAATTGGAAGGGTAGAAGTAGGTTGAGATAAGAACAATTTAATAATTAGAGTAAAAATAAAATTAAAATAATAAGAGTAATAATGATAATGACTATATATATATATGAGTGATACACACTACAGTTGCTCACCACCCACTGATAATGATCCCAGAGGAGCAAAAAGGAACCAGAAACTGAAATCGCAATCCTGGAAAAGTGAGTCCCGAGAGACTCCCCCCCTTTCCAGTCAGCCCCAGCTAATATACGGAACACAACGTGCTATGATATGGAATATCTCATTGGCACATCCCACTGTCAGTTCTGGGTTTTACTGACTACTACACTTTTCTTCTCCCCTTTCCAGTCCTCTCTTCTCAGAAACTGCCCAAGCACAGTGTCCTTGTAGTGATCAACACTGTTCTCGTAACAATCCTCACTGAAACCAAAACACACTGCTTGCTAGCTACTGAGAAAATTAACCCTATCCCAGCAAAAACCAGGACAGACATACCCAGTGTAGTGTGCACAGGCAAGGAGCAAACCTCAAGCTCTGAGCTTAGGCGGAGCTCCTGGATAAAAGGGCAGAAGGTTTATGTGTGGGGGTCCTAGATGAGGCTGGTCATGTTAATTATAGTCAATTAGTGCACTGAGGGCTCTCCCATCAGGCACAGATGATGCAGGAATGTGACCACCAGTGGAGAAGCTGGTTTGAAAATATATTTGCATTATAAATCTTCACTGAGTTCTGAGTCCTGTTCTCTTTGTAAGGCTGCAGAGGAGGAACGCAGCCTTACCTGCTAAAGGACAGAAGCAGGTATGCACCTGAGCCTAATGTAAAACTTTACCCTCAATCCAAGTTATCCAGCTGCCTTTTTGCATGTGTGCCCAGGGGTCACAGAGAGCAGAGCATGGCATGTCCCCTGTGACTTTTGTTAGTTTCAGGAGAATATGATGTGATTTAACTAGGTATTTTTGTTGTGCCCTGTCCAGTGCAGTACAGGAGAAAGGACAAACATCTCTGGAGTGATGGTGTTTGGTTTTGATCAGCAGCTTAGACGTACTCTGCTCTTCCCTGGCTGTGTGTGTCTCTCCACCAAAGGCACAGTGCTGGCACTGGGCAAGGGCACGCTCCTGCTGCCTTGCTGGGGGGTAGTTGGGATTTTGTTATGTTCATAATACACTTTATTTTGCTTTCTTCTGCCTGTGGAAGATGGCAGGGATTGATCCTCTTCAGGCAGCTGATTTCTGCTTGTGCTGTGTTTCCTTCTTCTGAACTCTCAGAAATCAATACTGCTGATAAAACCTGTTAACAGCCTTTAGTTCCCAAGGACTCATCACATAAGCTGTGGTGTTTTTTTTTTTTTTCCCCTAGGCAGAGACCAACTAAAAGATTGCAATTTAACGAGAGAGACTGCATATAGTCTGTTTGCAGACTGTATATAGTCCAGAAACACTAAGGGTGCTCTCTCCATACTGTAACTGGCACATTTTCCTGAAAACTTTACACTAATCAGCTTGCCCTAAGCGGTAGCTTCTGTTGGAAGGGGGATGCCACAGACTGCCAGACTGCAGAGGGACTATCAGTTCTCTCAGCTCAAGCGAGTAATCTCTCAGAGATTGTCAAAATATGTCTCAAAAATAACGAGGACTCAAACCTCCGTTTTGGTTTATCTGTTCGCCGCCAGTGTTCTGCACGGGGCTGTCTTATTTGCCATGAAAAAAGCTATGTTTCATGCTCCTCCAGACAGACTGCTATTTAAGGCTCTGCTTAGCATTCATATTTCTTTCTTGTCAGAATGATTTTCTTTTTTTCATTTGGTTTATAGAACCAGAGCTATAAATCTGGGAAGCATTTTACATGCTGTGTTAGGGCTCGATTGAAATCCCATTGAAATCAATGAAAGCTTTTCTACTGATTTCAGTGGACTGGGTGCTTGGGAAATAAGAAAAAATGATCTGTTTTAAAATAAGAAGAATTGTATCTGTGTCATAATGTTTATCATTAATAGCAGGAAATAAACCAAAACATATTATGCATATCCTTTCCCAACAGGCTTCATATATCATTTAATGGCTACTTACATACACCCAGCTGTGACATTGAATGCCGCAACAACTGTTCTGGGGTTCCTAATAATTCTGCTTTAAAACCACAAATATCTGAAGGAAAAAAAAAATTACTCTTATGTGATTGATTCAAATGTTCATATAAAATCTAACCTATGCAATAGGTTTGATTTTATATGAATATTTGAAACAATACACATCTGGCAGAAGCAAGTGTCACAGCCTGCTTCTGAGAGCCCAGAGGGAAAAGCTCCCCTGTAGCCTCATTTCTACAAATTTCTGTGGAGAAAATATTTATTTAATGACTCACACTTTCCATGGGTACTATTAAGAAACCTCGATTTTCCCTTTTAATTTGCAGCAACGCTTGCAGCTGTGACCTGATTATCAACAGTGCTGAGCCAAAAAAAAACCCCCCAAAACACAAGGTAAATATTGTGAAGATGTAAAGAATGCTTCTGATACTTGTCTAGGTAATTAAACACGGATCCAGGAGTCTGAAATGAAGGTGTGACATCTATGTGTTACTTTGTTGGTGACAGTACTATAGTCTACTGAGGAGCTGGTTAAAATAAAGCCAAGTCCCCATGGATTTTATGGAGACGTGAGGATGCTCAGGTCTTGTCAGAATTCCATTTGTGTGCAGTATTCTCAACTAATATGAAAAAGAATTACAGTTGTGGTATTGCAAAATGTAATTTTGCAGAGACAGTATTTAAAGCCTGTATCCAACTTCCACAAGCTGACGAGGAAAAAAGGAAAGGCGGAGAAGTCTCTGAAGTGCATGCAAAAACGAGTGCTGCTTTAATGATGAAGTGTTTGATAGCGCCTTTATCAGCACGCAGTCATGTGTTTAAGTAGCATGAGCCACGGGTGACTGTTGCAGCTTGTCATTTGCCTTATGGGAGGCAAGAAAGAGCTTCTTGTTTGATTTGTAAGATGAGCTAGCTTGTTGCACAAGGCAACAGAGGAGACTCTGTACAGACCTCCATAGCAAAGTATTTCCTAAGCTTTTTTGGACTCCCGCCACAAGGAAGTGCAGTGAGTGCAGTCACAGAGCAAGGAACATTGTGAAAGGGATTAGAAAAGAACATAGCTTTAAAGAGCATGGCAAAAAACCCCCCAAACCCAAAAAACCTCAGTTGGTCAGTAAATTAGAGATGGTAACAAAAATAGGTGTGCAACAAGAGAGTATGAAACAAGATAAACCCTAGAACTGGAAAATGCAGAGTTTGTCGTACCTTTCCACCGCTCTCGGATGTTAACACAAGCACTTTCGAAATTAATTAGACAAAGATAAAGCTATGCTGATAAGTTCCTGATTTCTCCTCAGGTCACAGTGTTTTTAAATACTGGCAAACAATCTGAGACCCGCTCCTGAGATCAGTGGAAGCAGATGAGTAGGAGGGTAATGACGGAGTTGCTCTGCAGCTTGAGAACACAAACGTGTCTTTCTCGAGGCAGTGAAGATATGCAAACCTCACTCGCGTTTCTTTGTGATTACCAGAAAATTGCAACACTTACCTAAGCTAAAAATGGTTTGCTGCTTTAGCTTTCCAAGTTTAATATCCATTATAAATGACGCTGCTGATAGGTGCATTATGTTACACATCCCATGCAGTAAAGGCAAAGATGCAACAGAAGTGAACAAAAATGCCCTTTCGGTCCTTTTTCCACCTGTGGTTAGAAAGAGGTAGATAGAAGTAGATAGAAATGGATCAAGAGCCAAAACAGGCGTGTGAGCACTCTGAATCCATGATGTAAGATCTATGTGTGATGCACCAAATCAGCTTCTGGTCTCCGAGACCAACGGTGACTTGCTGGCATCTACCAAGACAGAGAATAGAGAGGACTGGTTTAAACAAACCTTTGATGTTCAGTGTGATCTTAACACTTAAGGAAAACTTTGAGTTTAAATATATAAGAAAAAAATGCAATAGGGACAAATAGTTTTCATCACTTGCCTTTATTAAAGCAACTCGAGACTGACCTGATCCACAGTGCAGTGAAATTGGTGGCACCTTCAGCTTTTATAAAATAGGACAATTTTGTCTCATGCTAAAACAGAAATCAGTGTTTCTATTTGGAAAACAAATGAGATGCTTTTCATTTTTCATGAGACATTTTGGAAAGAAGGCTAGACACCTCTGCTTTTATCTCCATTTTTAACTTTGTCAAGCAAGAGCTTTCTCACACAGCGAAAATTTATTCTGTTAAATCCCACTATTAATTTCCATTCTTCCATCACAGTAGCCAGTTGCAAATGAAAACAAAACCTAAAGTAAGTCTGCTTGAGGGCAACTAGACAATATTAAAAAAAAATTGTTATTCACTGTTACATTGTTCAGTGATGAGAGAAACTGTTTTATATACTATTTGTGGAGGCTTTTCATAGAATGACAGAATGGTTTGGGTTGGAAGGGACCTTAAAGCTCATCCAGTTCCAACCCCCCTGCCATCAGCAGGGACACCTTCCACTAGACCAGGTTGCTCAAAGCCTCATCCAGCCTGGCCGAGAACACTTCCAGGGAGGAGCATCCACAGCTTCCTTGGGCAACCTGTTCCAGTGTCTGACCACCCTCACAGGGAAGAATTCTCAACACAAAATCATAGAATAGTGTGGTTGGAAAAGACCTATGATCATCTAGTCCAACCATAAACCTGACATTGCCAAGTTCACCACTAAACCACATCCCCAAGTACCATGTCTACACGTCCTTTAAATCCCTCCAAAGATGGTGACTCCAGCACTTCCTTGGGCAGCCTGTTCCAATGCCTGAGAACCCTTTCTGTGAATAATTTTTTCCTAATATCCAACATAAAACTCCCCTGGTGCAACCTAAAGCCAGTTCCCTCTTGTCCTATCACTTGTTGTTTGGGAGATAGTCTCGAGACTGAGACCTGCCTCTCTCCACCCTCCTTTCAGGTATTTGTAGAGAGCGAGAAGGTCTCCCCTCAGCCTCCTTTTCTCCAGGCTCAACACCCCCAGTTCCCTCAGCCGGGAACTCAGCACACTTGTGCTCCAGACCCTTCCCCAGCTCCGTTGCCCTTCTCTGGACACGCTCCAGCACCTCCATGTCCTTCTTGGAGTGAGGGGCCCAACACTGAACCCAGCACTCGAGCCGCGGCCTCACCAGTGCTCAGGACAGGGGCAGGAGAAAGACTAAAATCCGAAGGTGCTGCAGGGACTGTGCGGATCACAAACTACGAGTGGGACGGGCCGCTGAGCACCCACAGCCACGGTCAAGTACCCTCCCGCCTTTCCTGGCCCACATCCGTTGCTTGGCGATCGCGGGTTCCCGCTAGAGGGGGATGGAGCCACAGGGCCGGAGAGCTCGGCCAGGCTCCGGCCGCTGAGGGGCCGTCCCGCCCCGTCCCGCCCCCCGGCTCCCCTCAGCCTCAGCGGGAAAGGGCAGGGAAACGCGGGACCTGCCGGAGCCTCCTCTCGCGATTTACGATCGATCCCTGGGCTTGGGAAAGAGCAGGAGTGGGACGGACACAAGGGAACGCCGCCATCACCCACCCACCCCCGCCCCGACCTCCCGCCGCCGCCGCCGCCTCAGAGCGCCCGCGGCCCCCGACCGTCCCACAATACACAACGGCCCCGCCTTTTTCCGCTCCCCGGCCCATCGCAGCCCGGCCCCTCCGGACTACCGTTCCCACCATGCCCCTCGCAGGCCCCGGGGCTCCGGGCCCGCCCTACCCGCCGCCTTCCGCCTGCCGCAAAGTGTCGCGCTGTGCGGCCGGAGCCTGGGCTGGCGGCCGCGGGCCGTGCCCGGAGCTCCGCTGCCGCCGTGAGCCCCGCCGGGCGGAGAGCGGCCGCCATGGGCAGCGGGCGGTGATCCTGCCCCGCCCCGCCTCGCTCCCCGCCGCGCCGGCAGGCAGGCAGCAGCCATGGAGGAGGAGAGCATGGAGGAGGAGGGCGGCGGCGGCTGCGAGGCCATGATGGACGATCAGAACCACAACAACTGGGGCGCCGGGGGCTACGGGAGACACCTGCTGGGCCCCGCCGCGCCGCCGCTCGGGGAGCGATTCCTGCGCGGTACCGCCGCCGCCGGGCCCCCGGCCGGGCCGGAGCCCCCCGCCATGCCCGAGGCTAACGGCGTGCTGCGGGGCTGCGAGCCGGGGGACGCCGCGGGCAATGGGGGAGCCGGAGCCATCGCCGCCGCCATCAACATCAACGCCTCGACCTCCAAGTTCCGTGAGTGACCGCCCTGCCCTGTCCCGGGGGCCTGGGGCGCAGGGGGGGACCTCGCCCCCTCACCCGCACCCTTCCCCGCCGGCCGCCCCCTGCCCGGGCTTCTCCCGCGCTGTGGCTGCTCTCGGGTCGGTCCTGCGGCGGGTCCCTGGCGGGGCGTTTGGCCCCAGAGGCTTCTCGAAGCGAAATCGAGTGGGTTAAGGTGGCTCGGGAGGAAAAAAAATAACCTTCCTCGCACACAGCCCGGCTTCTGCCGCTTCCCTGTCACGGCCGGGTGACGTGGTCGGTCTGGCTGTAGAACTGGGAGAGCCAGTGTGGGCAGGGTTTGGGGCTGTACAGAGACACTGGTCCTTTTCCTGAAGCTTTTAGCTCACGTCGTGTTTTCCTAAAGACTTTTTATTTCTGCCTGAAAAACCCAAAGCTGGGTCTGGAGCCTGTTTGTGATTGCTGACAGTGGATGGCTGTGTTGTGCAGAGCTCCTGGAAGGGACATAGGTCTGCAAAGGCCTGATGAGAACAACTGAAGGTGAATTTACCCCCCTCCAAAAATAATTGCAAAACATCTGCATCCTACACTGAAACTAAACCACAGCTATTCTAACTACTAAGAATAAAATTATCTCTATCCTAGCAAAACCAGGACAAGCTTTTAACAGAAATGGTGTTTTTTTTCTCTTGTTTTGCTCAGCTAAGGTTGAGGGAAGGGAAGATTTTTTGCTGTTCATTTAAATTCTACTTTTATTTCCCAAAGTCACGCCTCTGGGCAAAACACACCCTTTTCTCTAATGACTGTTGGAAAACTTACATTTGGCTAGTTAAAAGTGTTCCTGGAAGCATAACCATATACTGTGATGATGAAATTTTGGTGGAAAACACACCTTTTTTTTTTTTCTTTGTTCCTTCCTCTTTCTCCAATGCTAGCTCACCTCTCCAGCTCCTCAGCAGCTCAGCTCCAGAGCTGATCAGAAGCTTGAAGTTCAGGCTTCAGGATCTCTGTCTCTCTGGTAGCCTGGGTTTCGTGGCTCTAGGCACATTGCCAAGGCTGGCTCTTTTGAAGTTGAGGCTCCCAGACTCCATGAGCTCTCTGCCTTCCTTGCTTGTCAGGGCTCCAGGTACCTTGGGGTGGCTCGTAAATACTTGAAACACTTGAAATGAAATGTCATTCAGCTTTGCTAAACTAAGCTCTTGAATTCCCAATCCAGCAATTTAGAGTCTTAGTTTTCCCTTCTGTTTCAGAATGAAAGTGGTTTTCTAGCTGGATCTTCATCAAAGGGGAGGATGACTTTCCAGCTAATCTACATTTTATGTCTGAGGCGGGGAAGAAGTGTGTGATTTTGCTCAGGTTGTGGTTTTTGAGTTCTTGTTTTCACTTCTCCAGCGTTGGTATTCCAACACAGTACCTTATCTTAAATTAAAATTCCTATAAAATAAAAAATCCTCTGAGTTGAGTTCATTAGAACCTTTCCACACCTTTGTGTTGTGGATAGTTTTGATGGTATGTGTATGTGAACTGAACAAGTCCAGTGTAGTAGTATGGACTGAGAAAGTACAGGAGGCCAGTTGGGATCCTACCTGTTCTAATCCTGTCTGACAAAGGATCCCTTAATCTTCTCTGGTGAATTTTCATGTAAAGAAAAAAGGACAAAGATCACTTTCCATGTAAACATACAGTGAAAAGGGAGACAGCGTGTGCTGGATCCCCTCCTGCCTGCTCTGTCTTAGCAATGGCAGAACACGTGTGGAGGAGCTGATTGCCAGTCTTAATCTTGGTAGGAAAGTTGTTCTCTGCTGCATGAAGAACTTCTTGCAGCTGAATGAGCGAGGACTCACGCCCTGC
The DNA here is from genome assembly GCA_907165065.1 of Caprimulgus europaeus. Next base: position 7,173,011 of record OU015529.1, read on the forward strand.
TTGCTTCATGATGCAGAGGCTTAATCTTAGACAGGTTGTCCTACAGGTGACCTTCAAAAACGTGGGTGGTGTATGGTTTATCATGATAAATTTGAGTGCTTCTGACATGCAGATAGGTCTCTCCATCCTGATTCTTTCCTCCAAAACTAAAAAATCCAACGCCTGTCTTCCAATATGTAATTACTTGCAGCATGTTGGTTTTGTTCATGTTTGTAGTTGCAGATTAAAGTTGTCTGGTGTGGCGTTTTTAGGTGGTGGAATACTGGAGGAAGAAGGTTAGATGGAAGCCCTTTAAAATATTTCAAAGGGACCAAATCCGATTCTCCTTCCTTGAAGTTTTGGAGAGACTGAGAACTAAAAGCAGATATAAAAATGCATAGTTCACTTAATAGCTTTTCTTCTAGTTCAAACAACTTAAGTCAATTTTCCATGTTGTGGTAAACTTATAACTAAATCTTTATTTACAGTTGATCAGCTTCAGTCACAGCTATGGATTTTGGATTTATAAAGCCAAAAGAGAAATGTTAGGAGAAATATTTTAGGAGTGTTAGGAGAAATATTTTTCAAAGGCCATAAGGGAGAAAATAAAAGTAAGAACTTTTAATAACTTTAAGCACAACACTTCCATAGTAGTAATTGTAGCATAAAACAATTGTGGTGAAAAGTGAAGAGTTTTCCTTTTTATTTTTTTAATTTTGTATTTTTGTTTTCATTCTTTTCAAGCAAGAATGGTTATAAATGTATTTGATGCCAGTCCCAGGCTGTGAGCCTTGGCATATCCGTTAATTAGTTGACCACCCTCTTGCATAATATAGTTGGGTGCAGTGTGTGTGTGTTGCTGAGCTGGCAAATTGATGAAGAAGTTTAACATTATTTACTAACCAGTCTTAACACAGACTGAGAAACATGTAATAAAAATAGAACAGAATTGAAAGCAGCTACGGGGCAGACTCATAAACTTGCTAATATATGCTAGGATGTGTCAGGCAGGGGGTGTAGCAAAATCTATTCTGTAAATATGTGTGTGATGGCTGAGAAAAAGGAAAGTGTGGAGCCACAGCGATAGCTGTGAGTCTGTGGATGTGTCTCAGGCAGCTGCTTGAAGAGCTTGTACACAAAATATTTTAGGATTATAGGGAGTGTTGCTAATTAAGCAGTAAAGCTTCATATGTATCACTTTGTGAGATGAAATAAAGCTTCTGAAAGATACCTCGCTGCTTCCTTTGGTTTTTATTGTTGGAATAAATGACAGATAGTTGTCAGACTGGTGTCTGCTTGCTTAGCAGTAGGTTGGATTACCCGTCCTGCTCTGTCTCCTACAGTTTCAAAAGGAGGATGTTTCTTATATGTGAATGTAGGAAATGTTTTGGGAAGCTTTTCAGGTTAAGTTGTCTTGTCTAAATGACAAAATCAACACTATCACTGTTTTTTTTTTTTTTTTTCTTTATTATGTGCTTATTACTGTTCTAGCATCTTTTTTGAGCTAAGTGTGTTTGTAAGTTTTTCTTAATCAGTTTCATGGGGGATATATGCCTACTCTAGGACTTTCTGGTTTTGTTTTTTTAAGATCTTAATGCTTTTTGCCATTCTTCTGATTGAAGTTGATATAAAAGAATTTGGTAGCTTGGAGCAGGCTGTGTTTCAGTTATGGCTGTGATACTGAAATATCTAGGTTATGATATGAAGCTCATGCATATTCTTTTTCACTTAAATGGTTTCACTGCTGCATTTGACTTGGTTTTTCTTTTGAACTTTTCTGTATATGGAAAAACAGCAGTTGCTTTGCAAGCTTTACTTGTGAAGTCTTTTATAATTTGCTGGAATATACTGGCTTCCTTTCCATTTGATCAGATTGATTTCTCTCCCAGCCCTACCCCAGACTTGCTGTAGTTGGATAAAATAGTGCATTCTAGTGTGATTTGTTACAAAATGCCTGTGTCACTTCCCAGAAACTTAATAAATCTCAAGGAAATTAAAGTAATCTTTTAGTATCACCCTTTCCTTGGGGTTTGGAACTGGAGGCTGTTGGACAAACCGTTTTAAATCTTGAATACCTAGTGTATGGATAAACATTTAAGAATGACACCCTAAAAAGATGGAAAAGTAAACAATTAAGAAGTTTTTACAATGGCAATCTGTCTTCTCTTTCTAAGGATTTGTGTGTGGAATTCCTGTCCTCCCTGGTCCTGGGGTTATTCTTGTGGAGTTTTTAATTGAAGGGTGCTTCTTTAAGTCATCCTTTCCTTTTTTGTGTGTGTGTCTAAGCAATGTCAGAAAAAAAGGACATTACTAACTTGTGACAGTTATTAAAATGACTTTGTTTTCTCAGAAGAATAAAAATAGTGATTGTTCAGTGTGTATTCTTTGGAGTCTTAGCTATATAAATATTATGCTTGGCTTAGTTTCAGAACTGAAGTGTGGAAATCAAATTAAATAATACTTGTTGAAGTCTTTTGGGTAAAAATGAAGCTTTTTTCAAATATCACTTTGAATTCATCAGTGCTGTTTGTAAAAGCATTTTGTCCTTTGCCTGTGCAGCACTTCTAATGGGCAGAGCTGCCTATTTGCTACTTCTCTCTTTTTCCATACTGGGGAAAAAAGAAAGAAAGAAAGAAAAAGACCACATCTCAACAGCTTGTTAAAAATTCTTCAGTGTTCTCAATTCTTACTTTACTATTTTCTTTCCAATGAATAGAACTCATTTAATATATTAAACCAGATGTGGGTGTGATTATACATTGAAATCTTAAATCAAGACTGTCCAATATTTATGCTGACTTCAGTTTAATGTTTTCTGTGGAACAGAGCACTTCTGTGGAGACCCACCTTTTTTGGGGTAACCAAGTGAAATATAAATGCTCAAATTTTTGCTGCTGGGTGTCAGCATGAATAGTAAAGCTACTACGTGGGAGCTGCTCCTGAGAACATCTGCCTGGAGCCTGAGCCCTGTAAGGGATGAGAACGCAAGCAAGTCATTGCAAGACAGATGAGTAAGGAGTGAATTTACTGTCAGGCAAGTGCTGTGCTGCTCCTGACAGTGTGAATGCTTTTGTATCGTGGACCTGACTTGCTGGCCTTGCAGTTATGTCCTGGTAGCTGTTGTGTACCTGGACCCATAACATTTATCAACTTGCTAGCAAATGGTGTTGTACTTTCAGATAGCAGGCTGGAGAGTTGGGAGAGCATCCTGCAGCTTTTGTGGTGGTGACCTGTTCACTAGTCAGACACATACCACGTTAACTAGATCTGTTTCTCTAACAGGTATGAATCAAAAGTGCACCAGAGGCTAGTTGGGTGAAGAGAGGGCTGGGAGTACTGCACTAACATCCTTCACTAAGCAAGGTTTCTGGCTGAAATACCCTAAAATGACACACAACAGGAATTTGTCATACCTGCTGTTACAGATAGTGTTGAAACATCTTTTTTTTGGTCTCACACCTCTCTCTATTCCATGTTCTCTTTATACTCTTCTTTTTCTCATGACAAATGTTAAACATTTTGCCTGTATTTCCTTAGAATTGTTCTTCATAATGCTGCCAGAAGTGACTTACCCAGCTCCTTTCAACCCCTTGTGAAAAGAACATTTCAGAAATCTTGCTCCTCAAACCCAGCAGTGAATCTACATTTACACATGTATTTAAAATGCAGCCCTATTCAGAAGATTTTTTTTTTTTCAGTGCAGTGCCTGAACTGAGTTGTTTGGGGTGGGAATTACTTTTATTCTCTGTTCTATATAGCCCAGACCCACATGTGGATTTCCTGGACTGGATAGTTTTGGTAGGAAGTATACCCTGTGCTGTTACTTAGAGAGAGTTTGGTTTTGAGTGGCTGCTGTGAAGCTGTGGTGGTGTGACAAGCCAGCAAGGTAGTCCCATGAGTAAGTCTGTGAAGGGAAGGTGCTAACCCTTCTGCTGTGGCTGCTGTTGGAACTGAACCAGCTGTGGTTAGTTCAGAAATCTTCCCTGAAAAGAGAGAGATTGAAACTCTTCTCTGTCTGTGAAGACACACGGAGTGGCTTGTGCAAGAAGGGGCAGTTGGGAAGCTCAGGAGGAAAATCACTATTCTTCCCTGTATTGATTCTTATCTGGAAAAGGAGCTTTGTTGTGCCTGCTAGAGGGGGAGTTGTAATACAGATCCAAAAAAAATTGCCCAGGAGCCTAACTGCAGTTGAAGGCAGAGGGAATTGCATCAGCTTTCAGGCCAAGGAAGCTGCTCATCCCACCTGAGACTTGTAAAATTAATACATCTGCTGGGAAGGAGAATTCCAAAAACCACCAGATTTGGTCAAAGCTTGTTCTGCTGCATGTGAGGACCCAGTGTTAATTTTGTGGGAGTTCATAATCAACAGTTATGTAATTTATTAATCTGAACTAACTACTGAACTACTCTTTTTTTAAAAAAATATTGTTACATTGTCATGCTAGAACTTCCAGGAGTTTGTTTTCCCCTGCTAGATTTCCCTATTCCCCAAGAAATATCCAAGCACTGATTTGGCAGGTTTTTTTAAATTGTATTTTATTTTCTGTAAAGAAAAAAGTACAAATTCAAGTCTGAGCTTTAGTTTTAGATGAGGTTATCTTAGCGGAAGTGAACTGTTCCCAGTTTTTGTGGCCAGCTTTTGGGTGTGATCTGAAATTGCAGAGTATTCACTTACTTCTAATCTTTTAGCTAAAGTTACTAAATGTGGTTTTTGTCTTTTTCTTGTAGTAATGAATGTTATAACAATTGAAGACTATAAGAGCACATATTGGCCAAAGTTGGACAGTGCCATAGATCAACTTTTAACTCAGAGTCCTGGTGACTACATCCCTATCTCCTATGAACAAATATACAGGTAAGGAAATCTTTTAAGTGTTACATTACTTTTTTTTTTATTCTTTGAAGTTAAATGTTTGTTTTATCTCACAGCTTGTGCATATGTCATAATTTGTATTTATGAGGAGGAAAGTGGGAAGGTTATGTGAAGTACAGTATTGTTTAAATGGCTGGAATGAGTGAATAATAGATCCATATCTTGACATCCCACGTTAATGGGAATAAATGCTGAAGGAGTAAAATGCATAAGTGCTGAAAATATTAATGTTAAAGTAAGCTCCCCCACAGTTGCTTAGTGTAATATATTAAGAAATATATTAAAGTCTCAACATCCCTTCCTTCAAAGGGGAAGAAGAGACTGTCACGGTAGGTGTTTGACTTCATGTTTCCAAAGGCTTCTTTGCCATGTCTGGTAGGAACCAATTTGGTGCAGCAGAGGTGCAGAAGTCAATAGAGGCAGCTGGTGCCAAGGTCCATCCATAGAAACTGTTGTTTGTGTGTTTTGCATCAGGTAGATGTGGTCTGATTTCCCCCTTGCCCAGCAATCCCACTGCATGTGCAGTGACAGGCTGTCTGAAGGACTGGCACGAAGTTCAGTCCTTTTTATCTCCATTCTTTTCCAGAGAATGTTTGATTTGTACCTGAGCTGGAGCTGCAGTTTACTTTGCTTTAAAAGAGATCTAGTCACACACCAGAACTGCCTGGCAGACTAAGCTAGTGCACAGTGGTGGGGATGGCAGGGGATTTGCTTCAGAACCACGCTACTGCTCCAAACCAGAATGCTAAGTGCTTTAAAGACCTGGCAGTTTCTCAAGAGAGTGACTAAAATTGAGATTTTTTTTTTTTAAAAAATATTTTTTTGTCAGTGACAAGCATCCAGGGTGTTGGTGAATAAGATGGAAACAGGGTAGCTGCTGCTGCACTTACTGGCCAAGATGCTGTTAAAACTACTGGCCCTTGCCAGCAACACAACTAGTAGCAGCGCTGTCTTGGGTTTCTTTACCAGAGTGTTGCACTCTGTGAAATAACACTGGCAACTCAGTCCCTGATTGCTGGTTTTAGAGGCTTTCAGCTTTATTTTCTCCTGCCCACTTGCTCTCAACCACTTTGTCTGTTGAGTTTGAAGCTTTGCATTAGGGAACCAGATCCAAGAACTGCAGGTGTTTAGTCTTCCCTCTTAACTCCAGTGAAGAACTTTATATCTTCCTCTTTCCTCTCCAAGCTTTTGGAACTATTGTTGTCAGGACTCAAAAATCAGCATGTGTATCAGTAATTGAGGTGGTAAATTTGAATTGAGAGACATTTTGCAGCTTTAGTGTAAGTAATCAAAATCCTTTTCCTAGCTTGAGATCCACAACCTGTGAACAGCTGTCAGTAAGAGTTAAGCCAGCATCTCACCATATTCATCCCTGATAAAGAGGAGGTGGGCAAAATTAATGCTTTAATACCCAGATTAGATCTGCATCTAGTTAATGATTTTCAGGTAACTGCAGTTTATCTTTTCTGTCTTTTTACTGCTCAGAAGTTTTATTTATTAAAGGAATAATGGGTTTAAAGTTTCTTGTAGATAACCCATCACATCAGGGTGACACTTGATGCAGTATTGTAGTGATGTGCAGATGTCTATTGCATGTATTTTGCCAAAACAAAAATTATCTGTAGTTTAGTGTTACTGACAGAACTAGTGTGTCAATTTTTCTTTTAAAAATTATGTCTGTGGATGTAATTACTCTGACACAGCCTCTTCCAACCAGGAGGTTTTTTCTTTAAATTTTATTTTAGAGGATGTCCCTTTGCTTGATGTATAATTTAGGCAGCATAGATTGAAGATGGAAGAAAAACTGCCTTTTTTTTTTTTTATTTAATGATGCTGCTTGCTTGGAGTACTATAGAAAGTCTGTAGCAGACTTGAGGTTTAGATCCTCTCTGCTTCTCTAGACTAGTTCTTTAGTCTGAAAATGAGGTGGTTTTTGAAGTGGTTCAAACAGCTACATATCTTTTTAAAAATATTTTTTTACAGTGAAACTGAGCTGAAAAAAACAGTGTTTTTTTGATCATCTTTGTGCTGACTAAAGGAGTCAAGGTTTCCATAATGCAAACTCAAAATATATTGTTAGATACCCAAACTACTGTATCTGACATGATCAGTGATAGCTGTAGGTGTCTACTCCACAGCAGTGAAAGCTGGGAGATAACTTCATGGGTGTGTATGCAGATACTATGGGTCAGGTTACCCATAAGGTATCAAAGTGTGATTAGTGACTGTTTTCATCTTGGAGTCCAAAGCCTGCCTGTTTGTAGTCACTTCCTATTATCAGGGTTAAATATATTGACAAGAGAGATGTGAAGGAAGCTTTGAGATGAGGAAAATGTGAACAGCTAAGTTGTCCTGGCAGCCGTTACAGCTGCCTCCCAGGTACGATGCAATTAGGTCTCTGTTCTTCAAGACAACAGATCCGAGATCTTCATCCCTCTCAATAAATGCTTCCCTTCTAATGTCCTGCTTGGGTCTTCCATTTCCTAAGGTGTTTGGTTGTGCTGAAGGACTAACAAGCTGCTGACTTCTTTTGGGTGATAGCAGGGCAAGGATGATTCACAGAATCAGCTCACATTCAGGAACTGAAAACAGGATGTGAAAATGGGGAAGAAGCCTCTAAATAGAAGTGTTCAGATAAAATGTAAACACACTTGGCACGTACATAGAAAGATTGGTGTGTGACCACAGTATGTGTTGCAGAAGTAGGTGTAGCAGTACTGTATATAACATTAAACAGACTTGTGCTTTAAAATTCAGTTTATTTACATCGTTGCAAATGAAGTGGTCAGCTTGGGGAAGCGGATATATTCTAGTTAGTTATGGAGCAAACAAACATATGGCCATTTGCTGTTGTTGCCTGGCTGACTGGTTTGTAAGAGATCACAAAAATCAATCTGGCTTTTCCTATGGGTGTTTCTCCCTTTGATCTAAATTAAACTGATATTTTGCTGTTACTGCATCGTACCAAGATGTCTTTTGTGCTTGCTTGTTCCAAAATAGGATCTGCTCTTGATGGACTTCATGTGGAGAAAAAAAACCAAAACAAAACCAAAATGACTTTGACTGTTAAATCAAACTACAGATACTCAATTATTTTTGAAATATAATGGTAGGAGAAGTGTGGAGTATCTTTTGATTTTTATCAAATAGCATGTTTTGGCACATGAGCAGACTTTGCATTTGGATGAATGCTGTATTTTTGGGGCTTCTGAAGTTGTCACAGGAAATAAATAAAAACTTCTGAAAGTTACTGATATTTCACTGGTAGCACCTTCCTCCAGAAGACTTGGAGGCTGGCAGTTATTGAATGAGAGCGCTGTCCTGGCCACTGGAGGCTTGGAGTTGGTGCCTAGCCTCTCACTTACATTAGAAAATTCCAATATCCTATAGTCTATGGTTGTTTTAATGCCAGCTTTGCAGTTTGTTTGTCATTGTACCACCTTCTCAGCAGAGAATTGGAATGTCATAATTCCCCTACTGAGACACAGTGTTGCTGTACCTTAGCTCCAGGCTTTTGGTGCCGTTAAAAACCTCCAGAAGTCAAGTCTGGGATCTGGACCTTGCTGGTTTGTTTGCACATGCCCTGAGGAGCAGTCTCTGGCCTTAGTTGCTCTCTGTCACAGTACTCCATACAGAGGGATGGAGGGAGAGGGGAGCAAAACAGGTATGGAGAAAAGATTTAGCTTGCCCAAGATGCCAGGTGAAGTCTTCCTGTGCCTCTTGATTATTGTCAGGAAGCTGTCAAAATGCTGACTTCAAAGAATGGAAGCACTCCAGAGAAGTAAAAGCTGTGTGGTACAGATAATGGTGGTGTTGGTCCTGATGATGATGACTACCTTAATATAAACTACTTGCTGAAAGTAATATATGTATTTGCTTTACAACTGTGGTAAGCATGTTTTCAATACATTTTGCAGATATGTTATGTTGCAGTATGAGAGCAATAAAATGTTCTTAAAAAACCAAAGGTGGCACTGAAGACCAGAGTTAATACAGCCAAGCCATGCAATGTTGAATTAAAGTTTTGTTGCTCTTTCTCTGCTTCTTTGCTATTATGAAAATACAGTGTTTTCTGAGAAATGAAGTAACAAAAGGATGGAGTAACATACTTTGGTCTGTAATTTTAGAACTTTTGCCATTTCTTTGTAAAAACCAGCACAGTTTTGGTGCAACTTCTATGACTGCTTGTCAGTGTTGCCCTTCTTTTAAAAAAAGTTTTGCCCTAGAATATGCAGGTAATCATTAAACCTGCTTAGTTTAATGGAGATTTCATTCACATAAGAGAGACAAAAGTCAGAATTAGGAGTGTGCTGTTGACAGAGTTATCCTGGCTGTTCTCAAGTGCACTGTAAGAGAGCTCATTGTCAGTTAAAGTGAGGTCGGGGAGGGGGAATGGGATGGACACACTGGGGCTTCCAGGGAAACTTAAGAGTCTGCTGGAGCTCATTCCAAGCTTAGGACTGTTTTTAAAAGTTCAGCAATCATTCAGTTAACTCTATAATGATCCTCTAAATTGAGACTTGAACAAAATATTTTGAAGTCTGTTACCCTTCATTGCAAACTGTTGTAAGTTCATTGTTTGTTCCTATATTTGTTTCTGCAGTTGTGTGTATAAGTGTGTATGCCAGCAGCATTCGGAACAGATGTATAGTGACCTAATAAAAAAGATAACTAACCACTTAGAGAGAGTCTCAAAGGAGCTGCAGGTAAGAAGCTGCACAATCTAATTCTGTCTTTCCTGGGATCTATGATTATATCAGAGCAGCATGTAGATGGCCCATGGAGGGGATTGCCATTAAGACTGATTTACACTAGCTTACTAAATTGTGCTACTGCATTCTCTAACTGGCTGTCAGACAGAATACCAACTACTAGATCCAATTGTACGACACTGATTAGCCTTAGAGATCTGAACCACGTGGAGAGCAGTGGCTAAACTTGAACATGTAATATAGAATCAAAGATTAGAGAGTGGAAAATCTACAGTGTAATCTAGGATGTAAATGCTTATGGTCCTCGTGCATCACAAGCAGCACAAATCTAAAGGAAAAAATTGAAGTGAATTAAATACGAATTATGGAGTATAAATTAGAAATTGTTGCATATGAACGTTTTGTGCTACAGTTTATTCTGCATTTTTCTTGCCTATCTCTAGATGTCAGTGGTTTACAGCAGTCCTAATACAGTTTGAATATCCCTATCCTTCTCAGTGTCTTATTTGTGCATCCATGTTTGCTTTCATGTGTGTTCTGTGTTGAAAATTCCTTTTAGGCTAGAATCTCCAGGCATGTTCTTGAAACTGTCGTTGCTGTAGCAGCAACACTTTTATTTCCCTACAGCTTTTGTCACTTCCATAACTGATACGAGTTCTGTACTGACTTGCAGTGCATCACGTAGAGAAGCCGAATGCAAAGGAACCCTAAACTACAGCAGCTCCTTCAGTGCTTCTAACAACTGATAGCTAATTTCTGGCAGTCAAAAGCAGTCTTACTACTTTGAACTGCATCAGGTACTTCTGGCAAAATGTGCATTCACATCAAAATAGACCACTGTGATCGCTCTGATGTCCTCCTTGTTTCAGCCTTGTTCCTTTTCTTATGAGGAAAAATAACCACACTGCATTTAATGGGCACAGTCTTTGGGGCAGTCTTTGACTGTAAAATATCTAGGTTGTCTTGAGCTAGGTTCTTTGCTTCTTTTCTCTTTTACAATTTCTTTATTCCTCATGGAATGACAGCCTCACTGTTTTATAAAAATTGGTTAGAGTAGATGAATATAGTATTTAAAATAAAGCCTTCCCTTGGTTCTGCTGAGCTGGTGCAGCCTGTACATTTTTCTTCTGCTTGTGAGAGCTACAAATCATTGTAGCTGTACAGGTTTGTCCAGTTCTTCTCCTACATCTCATGGTACTGTACTGCATTACTTTGAATTTGGGAATATCCCAAATTCTTTACTCAGTGGTAGTCTTTGATTGTTTCCTCTAAAGTTCCAAAACTTACTGAGACAGCTGGTTTTAAAGTTTGCTTGAGCACATATGTGCATTAAATGCTTCTGCCTCAAAACAAGGCTGCCTTCTGCACATCAGCTGATGAAAGAATAATTGAGACAACTATTTAATGCAATCTTTGTCTTGCAAAAGTTTCCTTATGTAGGCTAGACACACCTTGTGGCAGGTGGCAAGAGGACTGTAATACACTCAGAGATGATATCATGTTATAATACGTGAGTTTTGTATGAGAACATGACTTTGATTTTTGGATGATAAATCCATCTTTTTGAGCTGCTTGAAGTAAAACCCATATGCCTTAGAAAAATATTCTGTAAAGAAGATATTTTTACTGTGGGTGGTGAGGTTTACTCTTAAGAAATTACTGCAGCATATTTTATTTTCCTGACACCTCTTTGATCTTAATACATTTTGGTGGCACTCAGTCACTTGAGTTTTATGTTGAAAATACAGTGCTAGATCTTTACCCTAACAACAGCCACAAAAAATGACTTTGTAAGTGCTGGTCACTTGGAAGTTTCTGGTTCACACAGGCAAATAAAAAAAACCTCTCTATATGTGGATCCTTTTAATGCACAGTATGTAGTATTTTGCTTTCTCTGACATAAATTCATTCCACTTGCCAACAATATTTAATCTAATTGCAGAGTTCTGCTTAATTGGCAAGGTGTGACTCGATGCAAGATAATTTTTTTTTTGACGTGCAGAGATGCAAATGTATCCCAGTATAAGCAGGAATGTTGGTTTGTGTGAAAGCAGATAAATGTGAAAACTGAGATGGCAGGAAAATGCAATGTCTCATTCTGGATGAGCTGAGCAACTTCTTTGTGTGGAAGTGCAACAGTTTAATGCCAGGTGAATTGCAGAATACCTGCATGTAACAGACATGCTGGAGCAAGCTGTTTCCTACAAGAACCACTCATCAACAGCAAAAGCAGAAAAACTATCAGATACCAAATAGTAAAAGTGAGAGCTCCTCACGGGACCGCTCAGACTTGCTCTTGCACAGTTCCAGCCTTACTGAAGTTTGTTGTTTGTGTGGCATTCACTGCAAAAACTTCCTATATATTTTTTTCTCCCCCTTTTTGTGCTTAGCCCTCGGTGTGCCTGAGCAGCTGGCCTCAGCTGGAGTCAGCAGAGTGGTGGGGACTCGGGTGTCCTGGGTGCTGCTGCCAGGGCCCCATGGTCACACAGGGATGTGCACATCGTCACACAGGGACGTCCACGCACTCCCCAGTCATCCTCTGCGTGACTTCTGCTCTCCCAGGCTGCAGGACGCCTTGTGTGGCGTTGGTGTTTGTTGCCACACACATTCCTGAGATTTTAAACAAAAAACCCATAGTGGTGGCAGAGGCATTATAGAAGTGTGAGTGGGCTGATATATTCTCTGCGTGTCAGACATTGCAGCGAGTGTTGCCTGCTGAGAAATACATTTAGATGAGTTGAGTTTTGCTTGTCATCAGACCACCAGCTCCTTGATATGGGATCTTCTATATCCCAGCATGTTTCTAGCTCCCTCCTTACTGTGTGTGTAAGTAAATGATCCTCTCTTCAGGCTGTTTCAGTTATGGAGAGACTCTGAGCAAGGATTGCCTTCTGTTCTTGCAGTCAATGTCTGACCACCTTCTCTGCTTTAGTAAGACTGAATTTTATTGTGTGGAACTTGCGGTAATGGAGAATTAAATTTCACCAATTCTTGAGTTGATCAGAATTTGGCATTTTTTGTGCTTTAAAAAAAAAATGAGTGGCTGCAGAAAACATAAATGAACATGTTGCCTGTTGTCTTGAGGTCTGTGAAGCCTGCAGTATGCAGATGACTTTTTCCAAGATGCTTTATTTGGAAACATTTTATTGGTAATGAACATACCCACAAAAACAGCTGTCGTTATTTTAAACCACAACTTAATGGGTTAAGTGCTGAGTCATTCAGATGTGTGAGGCAGGGTGGGTCCACAGACATCTGCTTTCAAATTAAATAAATCTCTTTTTAAAATAAATAAAACTATGTTTGCATTAGGCATTAGTGTTTCTGGCTTACCTTATTCTTATGCATGCTGATAAAAATCAGGTACTCTGCCCATTATGTGTCTCTTCAGCAAAAGACACTGGGAGGTACTTTAAGTGCTGACAATCAAAATGCACTGAAGCATTGAGCTGACCCATGGCAGAAGTAGCTTTTTTGTGCAAGTACAGTGAGGTGTTTTCATTTTAGTTAGAATAATCTCAATAATTCCTGTAGGAAATGACTGAGAGCTGAAAAGCAGTTCTTTTGTCATATTGCACCCTCATTTTATTTAGGGATCTGTTGTTTTTTGTTTGTGTTGTTTTGTTGTTGGTGGGTTTTTTTGTATTGACCAGAAACAGTTGAATTCACTAACTGTATGTAATTTTTATGTTTGTTGAAATTAATAAGTGAGAATCAGTCTTCCTCTGAGTAAACAAGCACTGGTTTGCTGGCATTGTTTCTGTTTTAAATCAAACAGAAGTGGTAGAGCTAAAACACCAGAATTTCTTGCTTGACTTCCATCTGTCTAAAAGCATGGGATTAAGTTTGGAGCCAGTTGCTGGTAGCGTCCTGGGGCTCTTGAACACTCTACAGGTTTTTCTCCTCTATTACATCTGGAGATAAATATGCATGGGTATGTGTGTGAGGGTTTTTATTTGTTATGAACAATATATTTTTTTATAATGAATGTGACTGAACTGAGCAGTCCCTGGTGCTGGTAGATAATTTGTACGGTTGCTGTGTGGCCCCTGGACCTGCAGATTTAGGGTTTTCTGTGCAATGCTGGAAAGCTTTCCTGCCTTATATCAATCCTTACAACTTCTGAAGCTTCTCTCTTGTCAGCTCTCAATCCAGTTGGTGCAGGGTATGAACATGTCTTCTCCCCTATTGTTTCCTTGGAAGAATATGCATTAGAGTCAGGTTTACTGTGAAAGCCATTCCACAATTTTGAGGACTGCAAAATCCCTGGGAGCTGAGTGCCTTGTATCATGTCACTGTCAGTTGCCATCTGTTCTTAAAAATACATCAGCAATATCTGTTGTGGACAACCTGTTCCTTCCCTGCCTTTTTCTTTCTTCCTTTCTGTCTCATGGGTCTCTTCCACTTGTCCCCTGTGATTATGTGGAGTTTTGTCATTTCCTGCCCCAACTCTTTCTGAAACATTAATCTGATAAGTGCAGGTGCCTTACTCCAGACTTCAGATGAGGTTCTGAACTTCCTTAGTTATTTTTTTAGAAACACTTGTGTAACTTGCAGTATTTCTGCTGATTACAGGAGTAAAAGCAAGAAGCTTAAGTGGCTCACCACGTTTACCTTGTGAGCTTTGTGTATGGTCAGACTGGTATAAAAGTGTCTCTGAGTAGTGCTTTGAGGAACTGATGAAACTGTACTTCTGACTGTGGGAAGAGTTATGTAGTGGGTAACACCTTATAGCAGTTCTTGATATTTATACTTTTAAGGTAATTTTACCCCAGATTGTTTTGTAGATCTATTTTGCTTTCCTTCCAAGGTACACTGCTGATTACATTAGCTTTATATAGGGCTGTACTGTAATTGAACAATTATGCCAGTCTGTAAAATAGAATTTAAGACACCATCATCATCTGTGGCTATTTTTTTGTGTAAACTTAGTAAATCAGATTGTTAATGAAGTTATGATTAGACTTTAATAATGTACTTATGGGAGGACAGTTTATATACCCCATCTACATGAAGAAGCCCATTCTTATTATACTGCTTGTGTGGATATTGTCTGACTTGCTAGCCAAATGAGAAATAATGAGTCTCTTCATGATTCATGTTTCATCTCTTGCAGCATACAAATAACACTCAAATTAGCTCTTGTTAATTTGAAATTAGTTAATTCCCTGAAATAATTTCCGTAGTTGCAGTAGTTTCTGAAACACATTAAAAACCAAATCTGCCTCTTCTATTTTCTGCCTATAGAAAAGATCAGAAATAGAGGTGGAAAATGGAAACTGAGAACTTGCATTTCCTGACTCTTTTCTTACTAAATATGTTAAAGTACTGGTGTTTCTTAAAGTCCATTTTGGTCAGCTGTGTGATCTGTTAATATCGACAGCCTGTTGTTTTTTTTTTTAAGAGGAGACTCAGACTAGCCATTTATCTGGTCCATAATATTTAAAAGGGAAAAAAACCCCAAAACAAAACAACAAAAACCAACCCAACATCCAGTGCTGTAGGCATTTGTCCATCGGTTTTGCTGGGGCAACACTACTTAATTGTGTGTGAAACAAGCCTTGGCTGTTGTGAATCACGCTGAATTGAATCCAATCAAATAAATCATCATTAGAAGTCAGACAGCAGAAACTGAAAGTGTTAGAAATGTGTGCATCTTCATGTGTGGGCATCAAAAAGATGGCTTTTGACTTGAGGTAGGGGTCACCATATTGCCAGAATTGCCATTGAAAATGACATTGTCATAAACAAGCTAACCTGAGAAAGGCAGCCTTGCCTGCAGCTTTTTGGGAAGGCTTGTGTTCCTGCAGTCAGTTTTAGTTCTGTGCCATGCCACGCTGTGTGCTGCAGACCCTGATATGATTACAGAAAGATAGAAGTAAGTACAGCACAAATGAATATGTGTTTACTAGATGGTAAAGGCTAGGAAGATTTCTTACTATTAATCAGGGTTTTGATGGTCCTTAGAGACAGTGTCTTTTTGTTTTACAAACATGTAGAGTGGAAATAGAAACATGGCTTATGTTTACTACCCTGCTCTAAGACAAGTACAGCAGATGTCATGATGCTGTACAGCTTGGGACAGTTTTGAGTGCAGGCTTGGAAAGGAAGACACAGTCAGTCTTTGAATGAATTATACTTTGGCTTGATGTCTATTTTCTGTTAAAAGTTTTGATAGTGCCCTTCTCTAGTGAGGCAGACCTGGGTGTCACATAAATTGTCTGCAAGGCAAAGTAAACAAATGACATTTTCTTGAGAAAGAACAAAAACTGGTTTCAAAGATTCAGAGCACTTACCTGAATAGCTGGTTAATTTGTGTAGTCATAGCCATTCTCCCTTTTCACTTGGCAGGTGTGGGAGAGATGCTGCAGCATGTATGCTGGCATTTTGGCAGTGAGCATGTTCCCAGGAAAATGGAACTGCCCATTCAACATAGGAATGTAAGCTTTACTGAATATATTGCTGATTGTGCCAGAGGACTCTTCATGAACAGATTAACTTTGTGTTCCTCAAGCAAAGAACTGTTGTCACTGTTTCTTTCTTGTGAGCCATTTCTGAGTTGTCTTGAGCCAGCAGCATGTCTTCTGGTTTCATTTGTATGTTCAGTCAAAGAATGATATTCAAACTGGTTTTCAAACTGAAAAAACCCCACATCTTTTTCATGTATACAGTTTCCTGCCCACAAGGTTATTGACATGCCTAGATATTAGATTTCAAATAAGGGAAAGGTAATTTAGCATACTGGGTCTCTAATTGCTTGTTTTGTTGGAAGATGTCTGTCTTACACATCATTCTTTCTCAAGTGTGGTTTTTTTTTGTTCCTTCTCATTTCTCTTGGTGCTGAGATGTCCACTGTAGTGTGTAAGGAGATTAAATGATATCCTTAACATCAGCTTATAACAGCAGCCATAGTATTTTATGTGAAGAAGCAGTCACCTCAAAACTAAGCTGAAGATGTAAAGCAAATGCAACTGCATCACAATTTGATAAACCTGACCAAATGTTCTGTGCTCCTGTGGACAGACACGCTGTATAGTTGCTACTGGAAAACTGTTCTTAACCCTATGAGTGGTAGATGAGAAGTAGGAGAGGATTTAAGCTGTCTCCCTGTATAGAATGTCTTCAAAAAAAACCCCAAACCAACCCAAAAAAACAACCAAACAAACCCTGAATTGGCAGTTTGATCGGATTCAGGATGGGAATTGAAGGAATGAAGGATCTTCTTCCTTTCTGCAAAACCTTAGGCTAGCAGTATATTTTTCTTTCTTTCAATAGCATCTCTAATACAGCCCTCACATAAGATAGGACTGGATTTTAAAGATTTAATATTTTCTGGAGAGCTTTAAGAAGTAAATATCATGCTTAATTCTGCCCCTCCTCTGTAATTAAAACAGCTGAATGTACTTGTCTTTTCTGGACTAAGACCAAGAGTGAAAAATGTCAGTCTAAGCAATTTCTTTATTTTTATTTTTTTTTAAATAGCTATAGGTGAATAAATACAGATTTTTAAATGCCAATTCTACTCTGATGATGGCCATTTTATAGAAAAATCTTGGCAACATCTATTTAGTCATGAATTTGATGCCATACACTGCTTTTTAGTTGACAAAAATAATGTAGTTTATATAAAGCTAGTCCCACTCCAGTTCCTGTCTTATTAGTGTGCATATAGAAATGTGGAGAAAGTTCCTGTGCTCTAAACAAGTAGTTGATTTCAGTCTAGCAGTGTAGAGCAGTCATACAGTAACACCCTAATGAACAGAAAACAGATGATTCTGTTTTCCCCCACACAGATTATGGTAGTTCATAGATGAACTGTGAAAATACTATTATGGATTTCTGTTTGGCTTGGGTTTTTTGTTAGTTTAAAAGTCAAGCAATAATTAAGGAGAGTTTGATTGTTAAGCTTTTTTGTTGTTGTTGTTTGGAAACAAGTAGTGTCAGGTGGTTGAGGCTTGACATGAAACACCATCAAGAGAATAAAACTCAAAGGTAACATCTCATGCTGAAAAAGCAGTTAGCACTGTGATTTTTGCATGCCAGAGGCTAAGACCAAGGCTTGATACTGGCCTGGCAGTAGTGAGTGCTTCCCCTAAAACTGGCAGGACTTTTCTTAGCTTTTTTGTCTTGATTTAGAGCTTTTGTTTTCCCCATGGTTGCAAGGTGGTGTTAGTCTACAGCTTCCAGGTGTCCTTCCATTAAAGGACTCTTGAGGTTCTTCTCAGGAGACAGCTGGGTGTGCATTTGTTCCCTCTTAAAATGTCTCTCTCAATGTGACATAGGCGTTGTGAGGTGAGCCAGCAGAGATTTCATCTTCAGTGGAGGAAAAAGGTATCAATCTTCAATGTCCCCTGTAAGAAGAGTAGCAGGCTGGCTGGATACCATTGCCTAGAGTCTGTTCATAGGATTACATCACATACTCTCTGGACAACTCCTGTCTTTGTTATTGGGCGTTGTTTTTCTTTTCTTTCCTTTTTTTTAATGAAAAGTGCAAAACTGTCAGTGAGAGAAGAGTGGTGCCCTGTGTCAGGCTGTGGTCTCCTTTTGTCTGACGTGTTCTTTGAAGTACAATTTTCCTTTTTCTTTAATCTTAGAAGCTGTTTACCAAGTCTTTACAAATCAGAGAGTATAACCATATTTAAAGTTGAGGTTAAAAAGGAGTGAAGCAGGAATAGGTATTGCTTAGAAATGCAGATTTCATTGCATGTTATTTGCAACAAATTATATATGTAACTGTATATGAAAGGGAGTCCTTGGAGTTTGTAGCCACTTTTATACATTGTTGGCATTTTGAACTAAAATTTGTTTGGCCACCCCTGAGAACTGCATCTGCAATAAGATTAAAAACTTATGATCAAAATGAGGAATAACCATATATAACCTCTGGCAAAGGCATATGGAATAACACTCTTTATTCCTTTGCCAGTTTTGCTTTCCTTTCTGAAACGCCTTCTCTGTGTTGGTGTTTGCTGTGAAAATTACCCACGTGTTCATTAAGCATATTAAGGAGGGAAGCAAAAGAAGCTAGTTTAAAGGGAAAAAAAAACTTTTCTAGATTTAGATTACTTAATAAAGCAAAAAGTCAACAGAAATTTTAACCGATCTCTTAGGGCCCATGGTGAATGTCCATACAAAGTCTGAAAAATCTGCATTGTAAAGATAAGAGCTTTAAGTTCTGATAAGGTGCTCGAGGTGCAGCTAAGCCTTGAGCGTTTCTCATGCCACAGATGCTTTGGCTTTAGAAAAATCTTTGAGCTTGTTTTCTTGCAAGGTCCCAGTCACTGCTGTATCCTCCATCCTCTTTTGGCTCAGTGCTGTCAGAGAGGGAAAGGGTGCGAGGGAAGAGACGCTTTGCTTCTCACCAGCGAGCAGCACTGTGTGTTTGGGTGTGTACAGATGTGTACATGTGTATGAACAGTGGAAACTCGGGCACCTGCCTGCCTCTTCCCCTGGGAAGACCTTCGTAGGGAAAGCAGGGGGAGTTGGGCCAGAGGCAGAGCACTGTATGTGGGTGGGTTGGGTGGAGAGGGGGATAGTGGAGGAAGACATTACCCCAGATCCACTTCCATCCCGGGGTAAGTGCACTCCTGAATGCTCTAATGCAGCTCCCTGCATCCCTCCAAATAAATAGTTATAAAAGAAACAGTGGTTAGAACTTCCCATTTTTCTGGTTCCCTTCTCAATTGAACTTGGCTTGCTGCAGAACAGATCTTCTTAGTTTCCTTATTTCCTTCTCTGGGAAAGTCCTGTACACAGAAAACAGCAGTGCTGTGGCTGTGGGCTCTGCAGGGCCCAGGTTCCGTGTCGCAGGGCTTTGCTTGGGGCCACAGGGTAACGCTGTGCATCGGAACGCTGCGGTGGATTTTCGTGGGTGTGATCCCATGTGCAGGATGCCAGATGTGGAGCTCTGTCTGAAGACATTGCTTTGCAGTCCCTCCAACTCAACACCCTGACTGCTTGCCTTGTCTTGGGTGACCAAGCAAAAACTGACAAATGTTTTCTGTGAAGGATGGTGCTCCCTGGAGCTGGAGGATGTGCCACTGCCAGCTCAGATGCACAGCAGCAGCTTAATGCCACCCTGCTGCCTTGGGGTCAAAGCCTGCAGGGGTTCAGAGCACGCACCACAGCACTTGCTCAAATGTGGTTATGATTCCAGGTGTGACAGATAGTGTTTTGTTGGCTTTTGGTTTTTTTTTTTTTCCTTTTTTTCTCAAAACCAGGGTTTGATCTTTAATAAGTGTTTGTATTTGCATATGCTAAATGCTGGTTTGTTACAGGCATACTGTATATCTTATTGAATGGACCTTTTGCTGGACACTGACACGCAGTCTTAGGGAAAAAACCCCAACAATTATGAATTAAAACTGTTTTTGGTGGAGGGAGTTATAGCAGAAACTCTGGAATGATGTGTGGCTTGCTTTGTGTGGACTTAGTGTACCAAATGCTTTGTAGTTTTTTGAGTTTGCTATGAAAGCATAGCCCATGCTGTTCCAGATCTTTCTCTTGTTCAAATTCCAACCTGACTTTTACGGTTTCTTGCAGGCCAGCCCTCCAGATCTCTATATTGAAAGATTTAACATAGCTCTTGGACAGTATATGGGAGCATTGCAGAGCATTGTGCCTCTTTTCATATATATGGTAAGTTTTAGAAAATTATTTTCAAATAAATTATGTCCATATACAAGATGCTGACTGAAAGTGAAAAGAATCAAATGTGCAGCTATAATTATTTTTAACTTGTAGAACTTATGATTCATGCTTGGTTTTGCTACCTGCCTAACAATACTGGTCAAGTTGTCTGGGGAGAAGGAGGGGTAGCCATGCTTTTAAATGCAGTGTTTTGCAATTGGTTTCTGCCCTAGTAGTTCTCTCCTGGAAGTGGGGGGGCTTGATTTTTATTTTGATTGGGAAAAAAGTCTTCCCAAATAATTAGGTCATTATTTATATCTTTTTGAACAGAGATAGTTTATTAGCTTGTTATATGATGGCTTGGTATTTTGGGCAGGTTACAAAGATGATTGTTTCTTGCTTTTAAATTGCCCAGATTCAGACAAGACAGAAAGAAATGTCTCTTGGAAATGTCTGTGTCAATTGATAAAGCAATTTAGAGCATTAACTGGATGAAGACACACTTAATGTTCATAGCACTGAACCTGTTTGCAGATGTTCAGAAACTCTTGGCTATAAGAGTTTGTTTTGCTGATTTTGTAATTCATGAAGCCTTCTATGCCTCTGAAGAAGTTTATAATTTGCATAATTTTTGTCCAACCGCCAAGACTTTCACTGTTTTTTTTTTTATGGTAATAAATAACCTAAGCTTGAAATTTGTCCTTCTCCCAGAAACCCTCCTTGCATTAGCATCACTTAGAATGAGGAGTGCTCTGTATCTCATTGTTTCTTTTTTAGAGTTTGAGGCTAACTGATATCTAAACATAGGAAAAATGGTTAATAAGTAATAAACAAACTTGTAAAAGGAATAGTTAGATAGCATTTTTTTTAATTTGAGAACAAATAGAAGTGAAAATACTCGTATTGTTTTAAAGGATAAGCCTCTTTAAAGCATGACTAGTGATTTGTTCAGGCAATAAAATTCTGTTCCTGCAAACACTTCCTCATTTAAGTGACTTAATTCAAGTTAGGCCTGCGAGTTAGTGGCTTATGTGTTAGTTCCTCGTCCTGCCAAGTGTAATGCTCATTTGGCTCAGCTATATAGGTGGTTTTCAAGGCTGATGTCAAATCAAGTCTCATCCTTTTTCTCTGAAATAATTTATCAATCAGTGTTGTGTATGATGTGGAAAGTATCTCTAGAGAAGTCAGGATGAAAAATGTTTTCCTCTCTTGAGTTTTTTCTGTATGCATTTGGAAGTACTTTTATGTGCAGCCACGCTTGCCATTTTACGTTGTAGCATCTAATCAAGTTTTCTCTCATGCAGCAGCAGTAATTTCCTTTATTTGGAAGAAAATACAATTAAAAAACAATTTCAAGAGGTGAAAGCCTAATTGTTCTACAGTATAAATTACAGCTTTGCAGTTGCTTTAATAGATACTTTCAGTGTATTAAGTGAAGAGCACTAAGTTGTTGAACTCTGCCTTTGTATCAGGGATGGCAGGTCCTTCCTTTGGTGGTAGCGATGTGACTGCTTTAATCAGACGTTTCCAAGGTTGTCGAGTTGCACTGATAAACTTTGTTCTGAAAGGATAATTATATTGTTGCTTAGGAAAACTTCTAATTTGCATTAAATACTTTAAAATCTAGGAAGCCAAGGCAAACCTAAAGGGTTAGTGTACAACTGGAACATGATTTTTGTCCCTTGGTGGCCAAAAAAGGCATTGCCTTTGGCTTAGTCCTCTGTGTGCTGATATCAACAGCAGCACTTTTCTTTTTCCTGATATGTACCAAACCATATTCTTGTGAATGGTGGGAATAAAGGAAAGCTGTTTCCTTAACTTGCTTGTATATTATGACCAAGGTGTGTTTCAAAGCTTATCTTGAGTTACAGTTGAGAGGGCTGACTTTGCAATTGAGGGAGTTTTCCTTCTTTTGCTTGGAGCACAAGTGGTTTTCTCTTCCATGTAGTGATGGATTTTTTTCATTCTTATGCTGCTGCAGTGGACTTTTGGGCCTCCATGCTTTCTTGAAAGCACTTTTATCCCTCCAAAATTCTGTGGGTTTAAAATCCTTCAAAAGTTCTGGGGTGTAAAAGGAGATAAAGCAAATTAAACTGGAAGTCAGCTTAGCACACAGTGCTTTATTCCTAAGAATGATTCCTAGTGAATAACTGTTTGCTTTGTAAATCTACATGAAGTTGTTCTGGATGCTTACAGATCATACATATGATAGTATGCTGCACACATGAGTGAATAAAAATTATATTTCCATTCAAGAAAAATTAAAAACTATCATTTGGGTGACATGTTTTTTTTATAATAGGTTCTCACTTCTTAATTATACCTGGAGCTGGAGCTGAAAATCTGTTAATTTTGTGGCATGAAATGAGCCCAACATTTGTGAGCACTGTGGTTTTAGGATAGTTAAGAATGTTTTCATTGCCTCTAAAATATTGCTGTTTTTACTGGGTGGTATTGCACTTCATTGCTTATCAGCTAGAGGGCATTTTGTGTGTGTCTGTACACAAATACATGTGAGTGTATAGTTGTGGATAAGTGCTCTTATATACTCTTGGGTTTTTTTTTTTCAAGTATTTATTGTTCTCTTAATAATATTATCCCAATTATGTGTCTAAACATTTGCCAGATTACTTTATGATATGGTAGGTGGTAGAAGAAATGCTTATATGATATCTGACTTTCTCAGGTATTGATACTGCCTGCCTTTTACCAGTCAGTTAGACCTTTAGGTGACTTGACACACTTTTCAAGAAATATTGGTACAGCCTAGATAGTGACATCTAATCTGGAAAATATAGCTGGTCTTGCACTAGCAAGAATGGGGAAGTGACTGCTCTTCTGCTATCTCATTTTAACACTGTGGATTGGAAATGAAGTACTTTGGTGATTTTTTCATCATCTATTTAAAAGCATGCAAGAGTGACATCTCTTTGGAAAGGTGTTTCCAAGTGAGCAAATGTGGAAAGAATTTTGCAGTTGTTTCATGTGTAAGTGTTGTATTGTATCACTCTTGGGCAGTGAGCTGGTGAAGGATCTAGGGAACAAGTCCTGTGAGGAACAGCTGAGGGAACTGGGGTTGTTTAGTCTGGAGAAGAGGAGGCTGAGGGGAGACCTTCTGGCTCTCTACAACTACCTGAAAGGAGGGTGTAGCGAGGTGGGGGTTGATCTCTTCTCCCAAGTAAGAAGCAATAGGACAAGATGAAACGGCCTCTTGTTGTGCCCGGGGAGGTTTATGTTGGATATTAGGAAAAATTTCTTCACTGAAAGGGTCATCAAGCATTGGAAGAGGCTGCCCAGGGCAGTGGTGGAGTCCCCATCTCTGGAGATACTGAACGGACGTGCAGATGTGGTGCTTGTGACGTTGTTTCGTGGTGGACTTGACAGTGTTGGGTTTACAGTTGGACCCAGTGATCTTAAAGGTCTTTTCCAACCTAAATGATTCTGTGATCCTGTGATGAGGGAGGCTGATGCATTGGTTTTTGTTTAAACCACCTGTACACTAGTAATGATTATTCAGTGAGATTGCTAATTAAGAACTGTTGAAGGTTGGCATGGACCAAGTAGGAATTGGATCAAAACCTGTGATGTGCCTTAGTGAATGTTTTGAAAAGCATCCATTTTTTCCAAGTAAAGATGAAGTTTAAGATAACTGGTACAACCTCTGGAAAGTCTTGCTTCAGAAATACTTGAGGAGTGTTTATTTTTCTTAGAACTTCTTACACAGTTGCTGTAAACTTAATTTTCATCTTTTGCTTGGTCTTCTGTGTTTCTGTGAGGGTCAGTCTCTTCTCTCAAGTAACAAGTGATAGGATGAGAGGAAATGGCCTCAAGTTGCACCAGGGGAGGTTCAGCTTGGATATTAGGAAAAACACTTTCTGAAAGGGTTCTCAGGCACTGGAACAGGCTGCCCAGGGAATTGGTTGAGTCACCATCTCTGGAGGTGTTTACAGGACGAGTAAGATGTGGTGCTTAGGGACATGGTTTAGTGGGCATGGTGATGTTGGGTTGATGGTTGGACTTGATGATCTTAGATATATTTTTCCAACCTTAATGATTCGATGATTCTCTTTGAAACTGCTGGGGGGTGTTTTTGTTGCTTTTCTAGTTATGAAACTTAAGGTATTGGCATTCCAACTCTTGAACAAAAGAAAGCATCACAGTCTGCACATGTTGTTGCCAGCTGCTTTTAATGTAAGAAGGTCTGGAGGTTGGGGAAGGAACAGAGTAAGTTATTTCCTTAGCCAGGTGCCTCTCATCTGTTGGCTCAGAAGACTCAGTAGTTTGATATTGTCTGGTTTGATTCAGGTCAATGGACTTGTCCTGAGATGCTCTGGTCGCTCCTGTGTGTTGCACCAGTGGGTAGTGGTAGTTTGTGGTCAGGAAGCTCAAAGTGGAAATGGTTTAGGAAGTTAGGTCTGATGAATGACTGTAGATTAACATTTCCTAGAAGATGTATACCTTCAGTTTCTGTGAGTTTCTGTTGCAGTGGCAAGTCACCATTGACTAAAAATATTACAGATTAAATTAGTGTGTTTCTTAGAAGGGAGGTTACTCTGCCTGCAGAGCCTTTCCCTCAGTCTCTGTTCAAAGAACAGGCCCAGGGGAGGGAGAAACAACTGAGTAATAGCCCTTGATAAAACCTCTACAGGTAGGAGAGCTTCAGGAGGGAGCTGGCACTAGGAACTTGCTAACTTTTTAAAAAACATCTTTAAGATTGCTGTCCATCGCTGCAAGAAACCTAAACTTCGACAGGAGCATGTGTTCAGCCCTCAGATTGCCTTTGTTCTAACAGGTTCAGCTTTCATTAAAGGTAAACAACTGCTGCTGAATGCTTGCCTTGAAAATTGAAGTGATTTCTGCGTGAACAGTTTATTATACAGCATGTGTATAGTTTGGGTAATGGCCAAGAGAATGGGTTTCACAAAAAAAAAATAGTAAAGATTGCTTTAACAGTGTTCTGAGGGTTTGTTCCGATTATGTTAAATGCTTTAGTGAATAGAACAACTTGGTTTAAAGTGTGGAAAAACCTTTCTCCCTTAAGATATCCTTTCTTCTAGTAAATCTCTTGGATAAGTGTTCCAGTATGTTATTTTTGATTAAATTGATTTTCTATTACTGCAACTGCTTAACTCTTTTACAGAAGTTGTCCAGATGAATTCACTTGTTCTGCTTCCATGTTAGTGTTGTAACGATAGATTTATCCTGAAACAATTACTGTTTTCCATCATTTAAAACCCACATATGAATAAAATACAGACAAGAAACCTTACTATTAATTGCAGGCTGGGAAGTGAGGAATAACACCAAATAGTACATTAGTTATAGAGCCCCTCAAGTAACTCATGAATAGAATTTCCTTTGAGGGTTGAAGAGATTAATTTATTATTAATGCTGAGTGGGTCAAGATAATTGAATCCTAAAAAATTTAATATAGTTCAGTTTTGTATAGGTTTGCATATATCACTTATTTCCACAGCTGATTAATTTTGAGTATCTATCCTCTGAGACTGGCAATGAACTACACAAGTGGATAGCTGTACTGATGATTTCTTATTGTAACATATCTGTTTTAATGGCTTAATCACTTTCAGACATCGGTAGAAATGTTTTCTTTTGTTAGAAACCTGATGTCCAGCCCTATTTTGGTGTTAGTGTGTTTATAAAGTTCAGAAATGAAGCGTTTTTTCTACAACCTCCCCAGTCTGGATTGATGCTGAGATATATCTGTAGATATAGATTTAAAAAAAACCAAACCAAAAACCACAACCTAAAACATGTCTATGTGTATGTGGGTTTGTAACCAATAGTGCCACATGTATTCTTAATTTTAAATGTCTTTTTTGTTGTACAGAAATGTTCTATGTAGTGTACATGCAGTCACCAAAGAAGCACTTTAAATAGTCTATAGCTGTAAAATTTTGAACTATTTTTATGCAGGGGAAAAAGGTAAGTTTACTTTATTTGCTATTATGAAAAACAAACTTGAAAACTGTCTGTCTTCTTATTTTGCAGAATAAATTTTACATAGAAACCAAGCTTAACAGAGACTTAAAAGATGACCTTATAAAGCTGTTTACGGAACATGTTGCAGAAAAGCACATTTACAACCTAATGCGTGAGTAAACCTATTGGATTTTTCATATAATGGGAGTCTGGAAAACCACAGTGCTTTCAGATATAGGGAGCAAATGGCAAATTATTAGTGAACTTAAATACAAATCAATTTTTAAGGCATCCACATGGAGAAATGTGGCACACATACAACTTTTAAAAAATATGATTTTGTATGAAGTCATGGTTTTCTTGAGTATCTGAAGGAATCTATATAGATAGCTATTTCCCCTTATGGCTTGAGATAACAAATGCTTTATTGTCCTGGTGCTTACACCATTACTCTTTTAATTTTACAGGTATCATTAAGAATGTGGTGTGGTGAAGGAATTGTGCTACCACTGGGGTTATTGTCATGGTGTACTCGAGTACTTCCTGCTAGTTAGTGAACTGCATCATGCTGCCAGCGGTTTCTCTGTTAAGCTGATGGGTTAATGCAGATAGAATCTGCTTGAAGTGATAATGGGCAGCTCCTGTGGTGAACTGCTGAGTTTGCCTGCAACCTGCCACCATCAGCGTGTGTTTGTGTGAGCATGGGCACCTTGGTACTGGCCTCCTTAGCCCTGTGAGAGGACAGCTGGCAAAGGCAGAGATAATGGAATGTGGAGTTCAAACTGGAAAAGTTTGCACAGTGGTGACCAGTTGATGACCAGTGTGCTGGGGGGATGGCAGTTGCAGGTGCTCTGTGCAGTTTCTGCAGGTTCCTGTGCACCATGTTGAGTTGAGTATCTACCCTGGTGTACTCCTTTCTGTAACCCAGCCCTGCTGCAGTGTCTCTGCTCTCATCTGGCTGCTCCTCTTTCCTCTGAAACAATTGCTGTCTGCACACTAAATAGCAACCAAATGATGGGCAATTGGAGTCAAGTGTATTTCTCCTTTTGTCTTTACTTGAGTAGTAGTGCCCTTTCCTCTCCAGCAAAAGACTGGGGGTTAGGAGCTTTGCTGTGTTTAAGGTCGCTGTGAGTTGGTATCCCTGGAGAAGGGTGGGTGAACAAAGTGACTGCCTTGAGGTCAGAGAGCCTGGTGCCCTAGAATGATGGGAAATCATCAGCTCTGATGCCACCTCGTTCTTGCTATCTGGAAAAGTCTTCCTAAGAAGAGCTTTTATCCGTGTAGCAGGTCAGATCACCTTGGAAATAGCAGGACAATGAGGAATATGCCCACCCATGGACTTGATGTTTTATTTTATGCCAAAGATGCTTAACAGTATCGTGAAACCTGGTAAGATGACTTCTACAGCAGGATCATGGCAAATTCAGCTGATATTGCCTTATTGCCTTAAATACATTTTAAGTGTATGCATTTTTGAGGCAATGAAAACATTCATGTGATTTACCTCCCCCCCACCAATTACAAAGCAAAAGTAACACTAGTCCAGTCTTTGGAACGTGAGTAATCTCAGATGTTTGTTGCTATGTAATTAGTTTTCTGTGGATGATAATATGAGAATCAAATAGAAATTGCAGATGAGCTGTTGAAAGGAAAAGACCTGTGGTTGTGTGGTTGTGTGTGAAATCTGAAATGCTTCTCCCCAGCTCTCTGTTAGTTGCAGAATTACAAGTAAAAGAAAACATTAAAAAAAAAAAAGCTGTCACTGTGTTGCTCTATATGGGATCTGTTGTTTAATAACTTCCTGGGATTTCGTTTCAGTCTTGCCATCAGTTTATTAAAACTAAGTTATTTAGTTTTATCTTACTCCTAAGTAAGATAATATATACTGACATATATAAACTATTGACTGTGATCTGACTTGGTTAAATCTTGGATAATAGGATCTTTAAATTGAATTAAAAGTAGGCCTAAATAAAATTCTAAACTTGCTAACTGATTCCTGGGAAATAATTGAAGACACATAGCACATGATATAGTACTGCAGAGGTGCTGGAAAAATTCTGGTGGTGTATTATTTTCTGCCATTCTCAGCTGTTATTTCTAGCTTGCTGAAATTCAGACTATAATACATAAAATATTACCTTCATTTTTGGAAGTGTAAGGGCTCTATGAAAATAGGATGTGAGTCAGGGTTTCTTAATTACTTTCCTTCCAAATGTCGTTGTCAGTGTGTGGTGCTGTTTCCTGATATTTAATGTTGAATTGGTTCAATAGAAAACTGTTTTGGTATCATGAGGGGGGGGAAAAATAAGGTTTTGAGTGGGTATGCTTAGGAAATTAAAAGCCAATGAAATTGTGATATAGAAAAGTGGAATCCTGGGGCTGCTTTTTAAAGAGATGCTGCAGCTGCTATTTCAATAAAAAGCAGCATGCTTTCCCTCTATTTTAAAAAACAAACAACAAAATCAGTTTAATCAGTTTGTGATCCAGACTCAGAGGACAAGAATAAAATCTGCTCTTTCTCTTGAAATTTGTTGCTCTGTTTTTTTGTACCAGGGGGTTTTTGCTTGTAGTGTCTTGTCATTCTGTCAGAGCCTGGAAGCTGGCGTTTCTATTTGAAGTTGTGTTCAGGAAGGACTGTGAGTGCAGTTCAGGTTCATTTGATTTAAGAAAAAGTTCCTGTTCCACTTCAAAAGATGGGGAAAAAAAATATCAGAAAAGCAGTGCAGCACAGATCTCTTCCTTAGTGTTTGATCTTGCTCAAACTCCCACTGCTTGAGTCAGCCTTAGTCCCTGCGCTGTGTGGTTGGAGGCAGGAGGATGCAGAAAGAACTCCTGGTACAATGGTCTCTGTGGTGAGAACACTTATCTGAGCACTTAGTTGCAGAAAATAGTGTGATTAAGATGTGAATGCATTATTTACAAAATAAATATCTCCTCAGTGAACTTCACTTGGACAAATTTTGCCTGCACACACACTGATTTGGTTCAATACCTTTTTTTATAAAGGAAATCTATTTTTTTAAAAAAAGCTCTTTATCTAGAGCACTTCTGAGCTGTTAAATGCATAAAAAATTGTATAAAACGCAGATCCACGAACACAATCGTATTTGTGAAACACTTTTACACTCACACATATTTATCAAGTCAATGCTTTTCAAATTAAAGTGGATACATTTGAACTAAATGAATATAACCTGATGATTTTCCTTACAAAGCCAAAGCTGGCTCTTGCTGATAAGACTGCTGTCTTAAACAGCCTGGGAGAAGTTGCTATGTGCAGAACTACTTAACTGAATGTAGCAAGTGAAGATACAGCATCTTACTTAGAAGAAGCTTCAGAAATGGGAGGGGGAAGATGTAGGTAATATCCCCTTGTCACTAGGGAAGAGGTGGTGGAAAATGTTGTCTTTGTTCCTGGTATGAGATGACTTGTAAATAGAAAAATTTAGAAATATGTAATTTCTTTCCTCATGCAGCCACTGTTTCCTAGTAGGTTAGACCTCTGTTTCCTGGACTACAATATTTGTGCTCTGCAAAAAGAAGGACAACCTGCACAAGAAGAGACATCCTCCTGCCTCTTCTTGTGCATAGATGAGTGGTGATTATTGCAAACTTTAACTATCTTCAGTGGTGAAAGTGAATAACAGCTCCTGAAACTCTCTGCCTCTAGTACTTGCAGTAGGTAAAATTCAATGGCAGAAAAAATCTGCAAATAACTGCTAGTCTTCTCATTTTGGATATTGGCAGCTTAGTGCCCCAAACAAACTTGCTTTTGACTCTAACAAAAAAGAAGAGCTGTTAAGAGCATACTGTTATTTCTACTTGGTGGATAGATCACTTGATTTCCAGTTACAAGAGTTTGCAATTTCCCCTGTTCTCTTTCCAGAAACTAAAGAGAGGAAGGTGAGGACCAGGCTGGTGTCCTGCTCTGGGAGTGTAGTTGAGGTTCTCGACATCTTGATATTGAGAAGAAAAGCAACAATAACTTCAACTGGTCATGTAGGTGAAAGCAGTTTTAGAAGGCAATCTGAGGAAAAGAATTCTCTTTATTCTTTGCTTACAGTGATGTTTGTGGAGCAAGTGGGATGTATCAGATGGACTATGGCACTTCCAAAGAAGTGTAGCCTTAGTGTATCACTGTAATACTGCTGCCATTTATATCTGTGTGTGTACAAGCGGTTTCTTTCCTTCCATTTTAGGGTTCTGAGTTCAGAAAGTGGTTTCTACTCTTGTAAGAATAATGTACTAGTAGATATCATTCAATGCAAGCTGATTCTTCCCAAAGAAGCATGTGCCTGTGCTTCTGGAGAGAAGTTACTCAACTAGGAAGCCAACTGAGCTCTATCAGAGGGAAAACCACTTTCTTCAACACTCTTTGTTCCTATGGATTGGGTAAGCGGTGAATAATTGCTGCTCCCACCTTTGACCTGCTGTGTCAGGAATAGGTCATAGAAATAAGTCATTTTTATCTAGAGGAGAGGAAACCTCTTGGGCCATGGTGAAAATGCTATAGAATAAATAGGGCCCAGGACTTTGTGGGTCTTAAAATTGTTATCAGCATCCAAGGTGATAACCTGGCCCGTGAATGGGGCAATTCCCTGAAATTTACTGATTTGGAACAAGAGCATGAGCTTGAAAATTTGTGAAATACAGGCAAAATTATTATTAAGGATTAAAGCATTAGATCTCAGCTTCTGGCTGGCTCAGTTTTTTGTTAATGATATATATCAACATAATTACAGAGTTAGCTCCTGAAACCTGAGCGTTCAGAGCAGTTATCTGTGTGTAGATTCTAATAGCATGTAGGCAATTGTTGAATGTCGTTCTCCATGTCAGTGCCTGTGTGAGTTCAGAGCTCAACCCAGTGTGAAAACGTATCACATGGAAAAGCACCAGCTTTTCTCATGATTTCCCAAGAAATGTTTTGGGTTTCTTTTAAAGTCTGGAGGAGGGAGTGGAATCCCAGCATATTTCATTATGTTTGCATTTTGTAATAAGTTACTGGGAAGAACTTTCCTCTGAAGATTCTACATATGACAGCTTTGTTTCTTACCAGTCAATGTCACTTGGATTCAGTTGTGGTGAAGAGATCTTGCTGCTCCTTTTTTTTTTTTTAATTTTTTTTAAATTTATTTTTTTACTGGAGGTATATTATAGTTCAATAGAAAGGCTGTTTGTGTGGGAAAAGGTTTTCCTTTATAAAGATGTCAGGAAAGCTATTTCCACTGTGTTGGTGCTTTCTGAAAGGTGAAGGTTGCTAACAGCTTTCTGATGATGAAGTTGTCCAACTGTCCTTTTTGGTTGCAGCAGGTACAAGTTGAATACAAAATTACAGAGAATGAATGAAGTGCTAATTGTTAGTGAGAAGTGTAGCAGGGAGCATGTTTCCTGTGCAGAGACTTTCCTGTTGTTGGTGCAGTGTGTAAGCAGGAGAGGGTGCGTTGCTCCGTGGGCACCCAGACCTATGTGCTTGGCAGATGTGTTTTGCTGTGCTGACCTCCAGAAGCCCCTTGATCTCGGTGAAGCAAGGGACCCTCATCTCTTTGGCTCTGTACTGCTATGACATAATGCCTTTTGTTAATAAATTCCATATCTAGCTTTTGTTTGTGAATACCCCAGGAAAAAACCAGTGTAAAAGCTGAGAGAAGGGCTGTGACTGATGCCAGGTTCACAGCCTGACTCTGCAGATACAACAGAGAACGTGGGGTTTGGTTTGATGTATTGGGGTTTTTTTCAGTCCCCATGCCTCACCCTTTGGCAGAGATAGACAGGAAAAAGGTGCATTGGATTGACTTTTTCTCTGCTCTAATTGGCATTTCTTTTTTCCTTCCTCTTCAGTGGAGGGAGACATCTGTCTCAAATGATCTGCAAATGAGAAGCAAACTGTCATTGCCTTGACCTACAAACTGCAGAGAAAATCCCCTGAAGAGAGGGGGGGGAAAAACTTGTTATTTTTTAGCCTTTTACATTACCCTCACCCTTTTTGTATTCTGCCCTTTTGGATTTACATTCAAGAAGTTGTTCTTCTTCGTGCTTCTCGTTTCCATGTCAGACCTAATGCTTATTTTTCATAAGGAAATAGCAGTTAGTGCAGTTAGTTTCATAAATTAACTTGTTCTTGAATGGCTGTACTGAGTTGGATCAAAAGTTGGTGTAGCCCAGTGTCCTGATCTTGGCAAAAATGCATAGAGTGTCATATAGATTTGGTGCACCAGAATTCTGATGACCATGGGTTTATATATTGAAAGGTATGTGCCATGTAGGAAGAGCTGAAGGTTTCCTTGCACAGTTTAGGCAATGTTCACATTAATAAATGGTGTGGTGTAAAGGGAGCAGATCTACAGAGTATGAAACCACCTACCTCTTGGTGTTGAGGACCCAATGTTGGCCTTTATGTGCATTTTGGAGAGTTTTATTTCACACTTGCTAATGGCTGGTCCTGTGAGCAGAATGCCAGTTTGGGGTTTGAGCACATCTGGTTTTATCTTGCCCAAAAGAAATTAAGTTAATATGCTCCAAGGCAGCTCTGTGGTATGAACCAAGGCGCAGTAAGTGGTGATGATCAGTGAATTTGCTTCAAAAGCACATTTCTAAGCTGAACTAAAGCATTAATGTAGAATCTGGCCTTAAGCATTTGAAATCACTGTTCTTTTTTCTTTGAGACACAGAATGTCTACTGTGATGGCAGAAACAGTATGTTAAAGTCCTATTCCATAGCTGAGGCTCTTTCCTTCTGTAATATAATTGATGTTGCTCAGCCCTTAGACACTGCTTTGGTTACTTTTTTCCTTAAAGTGTATAAAATCAGAATGAGAAGAAAAACTGCACAACCTCACTCTGCTGCCTTAATAAAGCTACGTTTCTTGATTTTTAAGTTTAAGAATGATACAGAAAGATAAAATGGTAGATTTTTAAAAAGGAATTTCTGTATAATCAACCTACATGTCTAGGTAGGTAAAATGAAATGAGAAGATTCCTTCCTGAAGGCCTTAAAAATAAAGCAAAGTGGCAGAGCACTAGGAGAAAACTCCAGTGTATTTGCACCAGACTAAAATGGAATCATTTCTGTTAGAATTCCTCAACAACAAAAAATTAATTTACTTTTTTTTTCCCAGCTATAAAGCTGTTGAAATACCAGCTTGGGACAGTAAATGTTTTTGGGGCAGGATTCTATAGCATAAAGGAGGCCTTTTTTAGATGTAGGGAAGGGATGCATTTATTATCAATTTCTTTGTTAAAAGTATTTTTTTTAAGATGTTTGTGCATCTGCAGGATTATGAATCTGTTCAGTGTTTAATTTCTGGCTTATTCGACATAGGCAAATAATTTAATCACATTACTCCCACTTCAAATTGCCATTCTAACCTTAAAACAACGTTTTTCTTCCTTCCTGTCTTCGTCCCAAATGTTGGCAGACAGAGATAATGGATAGCAGTGTGTCCCACTTCTTTTCCAGCGCATGGGGAGTGTGCTGGGGCTCTGCTCTTGCAGGATGATCGACCATTCCTCCTCCTTCAAAACTGGCACGTTAATGTCAGTCTGTCCTTCGACCTCAGCAGGTACCCCTGCCCTCTCAAGGGCTGTGTAGGATAGCTTTTGCAGCTATTAAAGTTTCTTACACCCTCTGTGTTCTGTAGATCTGATGGAATAATCAAGAATAAAGTCAAGAATAACACGCTCACCAGTTTAATCTTGGTATCACTCATATGGAAGTGGTAGCTGTAATTAACAGCTAAGGGCTAAGTAATTGTATTGTAACCATACTGGAAACAGTGCTGTTACCAGGTGTTATAGAATACACTCATATTCTTTAAATAACACTTAATCTGCACACATATTTTGTCACTGAACTAAACTTTTCATCAGAGAGCTAGGTTGTTTTAAAAAGTTTGCAGCTACGTTTCTTATTTTTCTTGTTTCATGTTGATTGAGTTGTAGCACCTCAAAGTAAGGAAATTCTTTTAATTGGAAAATATAGTCTCAAATAATGACTGACACGTTTAATTGGCTCCTTGGTAAAGAAATAGGAATAATGTTCCCATTTCAGTAAACCTTCATAAAATTGTGAATGTGGAAATATCACCTTATTTTCCAATTACAGGAGTCTAAAAGTCTATATTTCTACATTTATAGCTTTGTTTTTCATATTCTTACAACACTGAATATTTTCCATTTGATTAAGCCCTTGAATTTTTATTTTGTAGCATTTTTGTTAGATACTTAATAAAGGTTTTGGGCTGTGTAATGAATATTTTAAAAATAATCTGTGCCTTTATTAAGTGCTTAGTGGCAAACACTTTGTAATAAATACAATTTATGTGGTTTTTTTTTTCTAATCTCAATTATAATTTCTAATCTCAATTATAATTCATGACAAACTCATGAAGAATTTAAATTGCTAAAAATTATTTTTAGTTTTGATTAAAGGAAAATAAAAACGCAGAACCACAAGGAGTCTGCTGTAACTGCAAATGTGAGGGTTAAGCCAGAGGGAAGGTTGGTTTTCGTGCAGAAGGGTTTGGATGTTCTAGAGTGATAGTTAACATGTAAAAATCGTGCTTGGGTTAAAGTAATTAAAAGGTAATATATGATCAAGCTTCATCAGTCAATTTAATAATAAAATAGAAAGAAAAAAAATAATAAAAAAACCCCAAACAACAAACCCAAAATGCCAAAGAACAGGAAAAAACCAAAGCAAACAAACAACCCCCCACCCAAAACAACAAAAAAATCCTCAAACAGAACACAAAAACCCCCTACAAAACCAACCAACCTCCCCAAAAAACCTCAACCCAAGCCAACAGCCGCAGAAACCTACGGCCGTATGTTGGGCACCACCCATAGCTGTTCCCTTCCTGCTTAATTGCAGCTGGCAGGTGGGGTTCAGTCAAGTGCTTGGCCTGGGCTGGGTTTGGGAGTAAAGGTTGGGGTGCAGGAACCGTGTGCAAGGTGAGGCTGATGTTATCACACAGAGGTAGATGGCTACATGTGGTCAGATGGACCTGATATAATTTAACTGAGTGAAAGTAATTTATTAGACCATAGATTTGAGAACATGTGATGTGATGATGTTGCTGAAGGGCAGAACCGCCAGGTGAGCCCGTGCTGTTAAGGTTTGTTTAGCCTGTGCCCTGGTGATAGCTCCATCGTCACTACTCTGCATCCTGGTGTTTCTCACAGTTGTGCAAGGGCTCAGGTTTTATGGAAATATCAAAGTTGTTATTCAGCAAGATAATATAAATGTTGCATATATATTGGGATTAGGTACTGAAGAGCACAGTTTGTACAATGGGATAAAGATCTCTGGAATACATTTGTTTTATTTTGTAGCTTCGTTAAGCAATCAGTTCTGCTTCTGTTGGAGGCTGGAGAGCAGCAGCTGACTAACGCCTTAGTTGTGGAAGCTGTTGGAGTTCCTTTTCATGGGAATATGCTGTATAATTGCTTTTAAGTTCATTGTTGAATAATTACAACTTTGAACACATCTGCCTAAGCCATACTTATGTGTGATTTGTCAAAATGTCTTACTTTGAAGTTCTGTTAGATTACTGCAAAGGGAGGAAAAAACCCTTGTGTACTAACTTGCAAAAGTTTCACTGTCCTGCCAAAATAATGACATCTCTGCCAAGCAAAATAAATCTATTTTGAAAAAAATGTTGAAGGATAGAAAAAGGTTTTTAGAATAGCTAACTCTTAGCTGTTGCAACTGACTCTTGAGTTATGAACAAGTGAGTCTGAACTTAGAAGATATCATCTGCTACTCCTGGAATTACTGGGGTCCTGCGTCATGCCCTAAGGACCCCACTGTAATGACAAAGGAGCTTAAACCTTCATCCAGGGACAAGGTTCTTCGGTGTTACTCTGCAATATTGAAGTAACATTAGTAAGTAAGGGGATCTGATCAATGTCTGTAAATATCTGAAATGTAGAGGCCAAATGGATGGGGCCGGGCTCTTCTCAGTGGTGCCCAGTGACAGGACAAGGGGCAATGGGCACAAACTGGAACACTGGAAGTTCCAGACAAACTTAAGGAAAAACTTCTTTACAATGAGGGTGTTGGAGCCCTGGGACAGGCTGCCCAGAGAGGGTGTGGAGTCTCCATCTCTGGAGATGTTCAAACCCACCTGGACACTTTCCTGTGCAGCCTGGTGTAGGGAACCTGCTTTGGAAGGGGGTTGGACTGGATGATCTCCAAAATCTATGATTCTGTAACTCAGTTACTGCAGAGTACCTGAAGTGCTGCATGTTCATACTTCACTTACTCCAATGTAGTTCATCCACCATTCCTCAAAAAAGAAAAATTAAAAAAAAAAAAAATCCTGGGGCCATTCTGGGTATTGTGTGGGTTCAACAATATTTCAAAGCACCTTGTATCTTTCTGTAATTAAAGCATTTCATCATGGGAACCCACACTTCTCTTCTTTGATTCTGCCATGAGTTATTTTCAAGACTATTTGCAGGTTAATTAACTTCTTTGCATATTGGTTACTTAGTCTGTAAAATGCAGTATTAGTTCATAAACACTGTGGAGGTGGTCAGATAGCATCACAGTGTCATCACCGCTGTCATTCACCTGAGGTTTAGTTTTATTCTGCCTCACCCTGCTCTATCTTTGTAAATGCCTCAGGTGGAGCTTCTGGGAGTAAGTAGAAGGAGTCTGTGCAACTTCTGTGTTGTAGAATCTCATTAATTATTCTAATAAAGCAAGAGCCAAAGCCTTAATATGGGAGGTCTTCTGTAAGATTGCTAAATAACAACCAAAGTAACTTGAGGGTGTCTGGCACAGCTGTTTCTATTCCTTGAGTTTAAGTGACCCTCTCTGAAGAAGTAATGTAGGATTGAAAGTTTGAGTAGGTTTCATTGCAAAACTGAAGATGAACTTGTGTGCAAAGGAATTTTATTTATTTTATATATTTACATCTTTGTCTATAAACCTTCACTGAGATTTTTTTGATATATCCAGAGAGAGGAGTCTTGTTTGTCCTTACAGCAATCATTCTGAAAATACATCTGCCATTCATCCTTCAGATACTGATTATACTGATATCTAAGCTTTGGAAGAGGTGTAGGCTAGACTAGTTTAGACTGTATGGTTTAATGACTAGTATATTCTTTTAGTTTTCTTCATTGAGAAACAGGAAATAAATGCCATTACTATGTTATATTGTTGAATATAATGACACCATGCCTGTATTTACTGAGTGTAAATCAGGAGTGAGCGATTTAAATTGCATTGTTGCATGTAGTGTGAGCAGTTGTGGAAACAAAGATAACAAATATTAATTTCTGGTGGTGCAATAAAGTGATGGAGATACCTCTGTAAGATTGATCTCCAGGTGAATTCTTCCACTGTTTTATTCATTAAATCCCTTTCTAGTGCTGGGTGTTGTGGTCAATAATCTTTAGAAGAAAAAGACGTGGCTCCTCATTTTACTTGCTTTATATTTCAAATACATCTGTTCACATTTTCTCAAAGGATCATGCCTGAAATGAGCTTCATGGGTGAATATTACCTTAAAAAGTGACAAATAATATTGGTTATAATGGTGAACTATACTCAAAATGTCGACTGTCCTCTTAAACTATCGCTTTTACAAATGGTTCAATTGATTAAGACCTGAAGGTGTTAAGGGAGCAGTTGTGGGAGTGCTCTGGGGGTTTCATTAGTCTCCAGTATCTCAGACTGAGAGGAGTGAGGTGGCCACCACTCCGATGTGTTCACCACATCTTGTCTTTGATCCATAGATACCATAAAATAATTTTTTTCTTTGTCTCTGGCATCTACTTGTTATATTTTATTAAAAAAAAACCAAACAAAACACAACCAACCAACCAAACCAAACACCTGAAAGATGACAGTCCGTACAACTGTGTGCTCAGGGCATAGGCACTGTATTTCAGATTTCAGCTGTAGATGGTATAAGTGTAACCTGCAATTTTCCGTTTACTCAGAGATATCCAAGTAGTCAGATGCCCTCTAATTAGTTATGTATTTGTCGGCAGCTTCAGTTAACCACCTGTGTTTGTCCCCAAAACAACTCTAAATAGCTTATTTCTTTCCCACAGTATATCTTGTACATATACAGTTATATAAAGTAGCTTCTGAAATATTTTTAATTGCTTTTGTTGGTTATAATGTGGACACTACTGAGAGTTCAATTTTCAGTTTATCAGGAATAAATTCAAG
Source organism: Caprimulgus europaeus (assembly GCA_907165065.1). The sequence continues at coordinate 7,211,337 of OU015529.1, forward strand.
AAGCTATGTTAATTTAGTTTTCTTAACATCTTTCAAAATGCTTAAGTCACTTCTAACTCTGGACTTTGTCATCTTTCTGTCAATGTTAATTCCTAGGCTTATGTTGTTTTAAATAATGTTATACATATTTTAGGAATATAATTTGATGTCTGCATATGAAAAACAAATTTGCAACTCTCTGGACACTTTACACATCTATGGGTGAAGTTTAGGCTGAAGTAGCTACAGTCTTATTTAACTTTCTTGGCTGCCAAGAGACTGTTTGAAAAATCTTTAGGAAAGAGGCTGTAAATATGTCATTACAAAATAAATCAAAGGCTCTCACCCCCTCAAGGCTTCAGCTGAAAGGAGCAAGCACTTTTAAGATGGTTCTTTGTAAAATAAATTTACTGTAATTGTTAAATATGACCACTTTGATTACTTGGAGATTAGAAAAAATACTTTCTATTTAATCTTCCTATTACATGAGCCTCTTAAACAGTTTCACAAAAACAAGAACATGCTACCAAAGATTTTTCTTTTTATGGTGAGTACTAGAGTGGAGAAGCTTTGAAGGTTAAAAATCAGCCTCTCTATGATGTGAGCACAAGAGAGGTGCCCTTTAGGTAGAATTGTGAGAGTCATTTCTCCTCTACATAGTAGGTGCAGAAGGTTGTGTATTCTACTCAGTTTCTCTGTAGAGACATAAAAACTGAAAGGCAACCGTTGGTTTAAACCTTATTGATGTGGTTTTTGTTTGTTTCTGTAATTCAGATGGATGCACAAACCTTAAAATAGAAGGCAGGCTAAAGGCCTGGCTGTTTTAATGTAAGCAGTAAATCTGCTATTGCCAGGTTTTTCCACAAGAGAAAGATACAATTATAGCAATGTTTACTGCAGAAGGTACCAAAAATGAAGTAGAAAAGTTCACTTGTATTTAAAAGAACAAACAACTTTTCTCATTTGATTTTTACTTTTTTTTTTGCACTACATAAGTCACTACTGCACAAGTCATTCATAGACTTTCAATCCAGCCTTAGTTTTATGGACAAGATGCTAAATACTATAAAGTGAGGATTTGTGGATCTCCAGGTGTTGAGCACACTCCTTCTGAGAGTGCTTCTAAAAATAAATTGTTTACTTCAGTTCTGCATCTGAATACTTAGGGCTGTCACTTGCTTGCTTTTTGCTCACAACTCCTGCTGCCTGTCTGAAAACAGACGAAAATAACTTGAGCAGAATACTTCTATTTAATGGTGATGTTTTATTATTCTTGAGAATCAGTTGTCAATTAGGTACCTGGCTATTTCCTTTGTGAGGACATCAGATAAACAGAAAAAAACAGAACTACTGTATTTCTTTGATACAAAAATGTATGCATAAGAGCCTATGTTTCTTGATTAGAAAAATTGCTAATTATCTTAATTTTATTTCAGCTTTACTTTTGGAAGCTCAGTCAACGCCGTTTCAAATAACTCCTTCAACCATGGCAAATATTGTGAAAGGCCTGTACACACTTCGACCAGGTAAAAAGGAAAAATGTTTCTGTCAGTCTCTCATGCTGTGGCTGTGATGTGTTTTCCTAAATATATATCTGTGATCACTGTCTTACCTAGTGCACATTTAAACAAACAGACGTGTGTTGTGTTCTGTCCACCATAACGCCTAGTTCTACTGTGCAAAAGCCCTGGTTCTTCATGTTGCCCATCTCTGTGATCTGCAAAAGGTACCATGTGAATACCAAATTCATAAAAATCTCCCCAAACCCCCCCCAAAAACCCCAAACAGCCCAACCCTCTACTCTGGAGGCAAAGGGAAGAACTACTTCTTTTGCTCTGTAGAAAAAAAGCAAGACGGCTGTTTAATGAGTCAGTTATGGCAGAAGTTTAGAAGTGCTGCAGTGATGACCAGTTAGAACGAGTCCAGAGGAGGCCACAAGGATGATCCGAGGGCTGGAGCAGCTCTGCTGTGAGGACAGGCTGAGAGAGTTGGGGCTGTTCAGCCTGGAGAAGAGAAGGCTCCGGGGAGATCTTATAGCAGCCTTCCAATACATGAAGGGGGCCTACAGGAGAGCTGGGGAAGGACTTTTCACAAGGGCAGTTAGTGACAGGACAAGGGGAAATGGCTTTGAGCTGAAAGAGGGGAGGTTTAGATTGGATATTAGAAAGAAATTCTTCACTGTCAGGGTGGTGAGACACTGGAACAGGTTGCCCAGGGAAGTTGTGGATGCTCCTCCCTGGAAGTGTTCTCGGCCAGGTTGGATGAGACTTTGAGCAACCTGGTCTAGTGGAAGGTGTCCCTGCTGATGGCAGGGGGGTTGGAACTGGATGAGCTTTAAGGTCCTTTCCAGCCCAAACCATTCTGTGATATGATTCTATGAAAGTTATATCATCAGTCGCACTTCAAATGGCCAGATCTTTGACACGAGATAAACGACTGTTTCTTCTATGAAGCCATTATTTGGTTGGTGGTATTTCATGGAAGAGCTTAATTTAACTCATGAGTGTGTTGTGAGTGTAACAGTTATAGTGAAAGGAAAATGGTGTTGCAGATTTTAATTCAATTTTGTACCGAAATCTTTGGGTATGTAAGTTTTGAGAACTGAGTAGAGCTCTAGCCTGTGTTTAAAAAGATTTAATAAGCACAAGAAGTATTAAAAATATCCATACATAAATAGTACCTGCTTCCCTTTTTTACAATACTGATACTTTTTTCTTACCTTGGTGTGACTGGGAGAAGGATTGTGTCTGAGCTTCAGTCTATTTTTGCTTTGCAGTCCCAGTTTTTAAAAATAGAAATGAGAATGAGAAAGCTTTACAAAAAAGCTTTAATGCAATGTTTGTCGTGTGTACAATGACCAGAAGTGTGGTGCACCTCCATTTACAAAAGGCATGGATAAGACACTTTCAGTAAGCAAGAATTATATTTATGACAGCAAAATTAACATCTTATCATAATTTTCAAGGCAGTACTAATTTCATTTTTACAAACTATTCAAACTATTCAGTACCAAAGAAAGGACAGGTGTAAACATAAGACCATAATTCTTTTAAAAGCAGGTCAGTTTGGTTTTCTTGTATGATCAACTTGTGATTTCCTAGTTTTCCATTTCAGAGGTCCCTGTCTTGCTGACTATTTCACAACACAACAGATACTGATGCCCAGTTTGGGTTGGTATCATGGGCCTAATCAGATTTTGAATAGTTGTCTTGTGTCTGTAAGATCTTTAAGGATGAAAATGTATTCCTACAATTTATGGTATCTGCTTTCTGCAGCTGGGTAGGAAAACCCAGGTGACTGACTGTAAGCTATTGCTGAAACAGAGATGCACTTGCTCTAATTACCTGCTCATCAAACATGAATCATAGAATGGTCTGGGTGGGAAGGGACTTTAAAGACCATCTTGTTCCAGCCCCACTTCCATGAGCAGGGACAACTTCTTAGCCTCTGAGAAAATGAGGAGCTTTAATATGTCATTCCAACCAAAAGAGCACAGGAATAGACTTCTTGATGTAAAAGGCTGTTCTTTGGTGGTGCTGGTTCTTGAGGGTGAATTTGGAAACAATCAGGGTAAGACTTCCTCTGAGGTAGTGCTTCTCACTTACTCTGTGGGACATGCTCCGTTGGATGTATCATGGGGACTGGGGAGTAGATAACTGGGGAAGTAAAGTGGAAAATGTGGCCAGTGGGAGGTGCTGGGGCATTAGAGCAGCACTGGGAAGCATCTGTTTAGGCAGTGCAGAGAGCAGAAGAAGAAGCAATGCTGATGTGGCTGGTGGCCATGGACTTCCTCTTCTTTTACTTTCTGTTCAAGTTGTAAGTCCTTGAGAGCTATTAGACATCAAATGTTGTCAGAAAAGATTGTCTTCTAATTCTAGCTGCAGCAAGTGGTTGCAGTAGAAAAGGCTGAAGCCTGGGCAGCTGCTCAGGCTGCTGGTTGATCCACTTAGATTTAATCTGATACACTCTTTTCACCTCACCTATAGTGATTGGATGGTGTCATGAAATGTGGTGTCATGTGTGTTTCATGTTGTGAATTCCAAGTCAGTTTATTGGCTTGGCTAAGTTATTCAGCAGCAGTAGGTTTTTAGTAGGTAACATGTTCTACATGATACCTTTTTACTGTATTTCATAAGAAGAAAAGTGCTGTTTCACATCTGTAGAGGTTTTCTGTTTGTTTGGTTTGGTTTTTTTAATCAATTGCTGCCATGATCTGGGGAACTACAGGCCTGTCAGTCTGACCTCACTGCTGGGAAAGGTTGTGGACAACCAGCTAATTGGACCCAGTGAGCAAGTTTGTGAAAGGCAGGTCCTGCTTTACTCACCTCCTCTCCTTCTATGACAAGGTGACCCACTTAGTGGATGATATAAAGGCTGTGGATGTTGTTTACCTGAACTTTAGTGAAGCCTTTGACACTGCTTCCCACAGCATTCTCCTGGAGAAACTGGCTCTTCACAGCTTGGACAGGTATACTGTTTGCTGGGTAAAAAAATTGGCTGGATGGCTGGGCCCAAAGAGTTGTGGTGAATGGAGTTAAATCCAGTTGGTGGCCAGTCAGAGGTGGTGTTCCCCAGGGCTCAGTTTTGGGGCCAGCTCTGTTGAATATCTTTATCAATGATCTGGACAAGGATTGAGTGCACCCTCCATAACTTTGCACACAACACCAAGTTGGGCAGAAGTGTGGATCTGCTTGAGGGTAGGGAGGCTCTGCAGAGGGATCTGGACAGGATGGATCGATGGGCTGAGGCCAACTGTATGAGGTTCAACAAGGCCAAGTGCCAGGTCCTGCATTTGTGTCACAACAGCCCCATGTAGTGCTACAGGCTTGGGGAAGAGTGGCTGGAGAGCTGCCTGGTGGTGTTAGTCAATAGCCAGCTGATTATGAGCCAGCAGTGTGCTCAGGTGGCCAGGAAGGCCAACAGCATCCTGGCTTGTGTCAGCAATAGTGTGGCCACTAGGACCAGGGCAATGACTGTCCCCCTGTACTGGGCACTGGTGAGGCTGCATCTTGAGTACTGGGTTCAGTTTTGGGCCCCTCAATCCAGGAAGGACATGGAGGTGCTGGAGTGTGTCCAGAGAAGGGCAACGGAGCTGGGGAAGGGTCTGGAGCACAAGTGTGCTGAGTTCCCGGCTGAGGGAACTGGGGGTGTTTAGTCTGGAGAAAAGGAGGCTGAGGGGAGACCTCATTGCTCTCTACAACTGCCTGAAAGGAGGGTGTAGTGAGGTGGGGGTTGATCTCTTCTCCCAAGTAAGAAGCGATAGGACAAGATGAAACGGCCTCATGTTGTGCCCAGGGAGGTTTATGTTGGGTATTAGGAAAAAATTCTTCACTGAAAGGGTCATCAAGCATTGGAACAGGCTGCCCAGGGCAGTGGTGGAGTCCCCATCTCTGGAGATACTGAACAGATGTGCAGATGTGGTGCTTTGTGACATTGTTTCGTGGTGGACTTGACAGTGTTGGGTTTACAGTTGGACCCAGTGATCTTAAAGGTCTTTTCCAACCTAAATGATTCTGTGAGCCTGTGATGAGGGAGGCTGATGCATTGGTTTTTGTTTAAATCACCTGTACGCTCATAATGATTATTTAGTGAGATTGCTAATTAAGGACTGTTGAAGGTTGGCATGGACCAAGTAACCATATGTGGGAATTGGATCAAAACCTGTGATGTGCTTTAGTGAATGTTTTGAAAGCATCAATTTTTTCCAAGTAAAGATGAAGTTTAAGATAAAACTGCTACAACCTCTGGAAAGTCTTGCTTCAGAAATACTTGAGGAGTGTTTATTTTTCTTAGAACTTCTTACACAGTTCCTGTAAACTTAATTTTAATCTTTTGCTTGGTCTTCTGTGTTTCTTATTATCAGCCTTGAGCAGTTTTAAGGTAAACTGTCTTGCTTCTGTAAGGCAATGTTCAGTGTAGTGAAATTAAATCACATTTCTATCCCAAAGCTGAACTAATACAGGCTAAAATTATATAATGAACATTGAAAAGTGTTCATCTAAACTTTGGAAGATGAGGGAGAGAATTACACTAATTAGTAATGGGAGATGGAGAAGCAGGGTGGTATGGTGATACTGCTGTGCTTTCTGGAAGCGAAGCTCAGGGAAGAGAGGTATGGATTTGTTAAACAGGCTTCCCAGAGTAAAGTGTTACAAATTACCTGATTATCAAGGTGAGTTTGCTGATCATTGTTGCCTGTCCTTGAGAGTGTCCTGAGACTCAGCAGGCCCTGTGAGATGCAACAAGAACCAAATTTCAATTTGATCATGCAGTTGATGTTTAAAAAAAAAAGAAAGTAATTCCTTTATCCACAAGTAAACAACTGATTTTAACAGTCTGATTATTTGTTCTGCTTTAAGGCTTGGTTTCTGTGGGCTTTAGGGGATGATTTTTTTTTAATTCAAGATCCTAAAATGTGTTTAAAATAGAGCAAAGTTATGTTTGTCAAAGAGTAAGATTTTCACAGAAGATCTCTTCCACGTGTTTTGTTGTTGCTTTCCCTCTTCTTACAGAATGGGTACAGATGGCACCAGCTTTATTTTCTAAATTCATCCCAAATATTCTACCCCCTGCTGTGGAATCTGAGCTTCAGGAGTATGCTGCTCAAGACCAGAAACTTCAAAGAGAGCTTATGCAGAATGGATTTACTAGGTAATAATTATTAGTCTTCAGTAGTAATTGTGCTGGACAGTGCTGAAATGATGAAAATGGATCTAAAAATACTGAAGAAATAATTTAAGAGTTAATAAAGAACCTTCACAACTCATTATCTGAAATAGGACCTTATTTCCCACACATTTTGAGCACTGCCCCACCCTGCAGATGGTCATAAAAGGCAGATGATTGGAAGTCTTGAAGTATTATTCTGAAACAATTTGCTTACAGTTTGTGCCTCCCTGTGTTTTGATTGCACTTCTAATGCGTGATCATGTTCTTATTCAGCCCTTACTTTGGCTTTTTATCTTCTCTAAGCTGACTTTTTTTTTTCATGACGCTTCTGAAAATGTCAGCTGATGACTTCTCCTTATTCCACTTTCAGAACTACTTATACAGTCAAGGTGTTAGCTTTAAATAGATATTTCTCTTCTGAGTATTGAATTGGGGGTGTGTGGGATGAAAAAAGCAGTAAAAGAGACAGCAGAAAATTGTCATAGCCTGTACTATTCACTCTGGGCTGTTCCTGTTGCTCTGTGCTCTTCTATTTAACTGCTGAGACAGAAGCACAACGCTTTCACCACTGTGGTGTACTGCTTTTGCAGGAGCCTGTCAAACCAAGATCAGGCTGGGGCAGCTGTCGTGCTCTGTTCCCAAGAGGATGGTTTCTGCATGAAGAGAAATACATCTTCATCTTTCCTGTTACCTGTGCAGCGCTGAGAATCTGGTCCTGTAGCTTGAACACCCACTAGATGTGGGTGTATTTAGTGTTAGATAAACTCCTGGATTTCATACTCTTGTGTAGTTTTCCTCAAAGGTAATCTCTCTCTTCAAAGCTTGGTAAATTACTGAGCTTCAGAACTCTACTACTGACCCAGATGCAAATAGACTCACTCCCTGGGTAAGGCTTTCTGTTGAGGAAAATAATTTTTTTAATAGATATGCGTGAGTTAAGACACTAAAAACAAAGCCCTAAGAGCTTGGGCTGAGAAAAGCAGTGCATTTGGCTCAAGAAATAGAAGTTTGAGATTTTGAAACTGAGTAGGCATAGAATGCTGACAAAAGACAATGTAATGCACAGAACAAAACAAAAAAGGAACATTTTAGTTTTGCCTAACTTTCAATCTTGCTAATTCTGTAGGTGGCTCATAATAGTTCTGCTTACAACTGCATTTTGCTAGTTTCACACTTCACAGAGAATTAAAAATGAGGTTTCAAGTAGTAACAGTCCATATCCACAGCAACAATTGGTTTCAAAACCATTTTCCCCTAGGTAACTGAAAGTAAGACAGGCTTGTCAGCTTGGCTATGAAGTACTTTGGCTGGTACTGTGAGAAGGATACTGTGTCAAAGGTTAGGAAGGGTAGTAGGAAGGATGTACTCACCATGGCCAAGGTGCCACTCTCTTGTTAGAGTCTTGGTGGGATCCTCAGAATATATTTTAGCAACTCCTGTTTTGTACAGAAAACTAATTCTCTAGGATGGGAACAAATGCAAATCCATAGGAAACTCATCCTGTCTTGTGTGATATGTGGGGACAAAGAAGAGATTAGGGCTGGAGGCTGCTGATATGAGGAAGAGCTAAGTAAAGGTTTCTGTGTCACATATTGTTTGTAGTCTAGTTTCTAAGAGTTCCTTTTGGCTTTCTACAGTATGGGATCTTCTGGGTATTGGACACATGAAGAGTTTTGGTGTGCCTGGTAGGTTTAGAAAACTGCTTTTGTGCAACTGCCGTTTCTATGTCTCCTGCTTTCAATTTATTAAAGAAAAATGCAAAATAAAACTTTGCAGTGGAATAACTGATTGATGGCATTTAGTCTCTGATGAATGTGGTTTGCACAGTGTATTTTATATGGTTGTACTGCCAGGGAGTCAGTGCAATCTGGTAAACATGGAGGTTATATAAAGTGTTAAGAGTCTGTCATCATTAAAAGGACACAGGTAAAAGACAACTGAAGTACAGGTAATAAATATATTTGCTACATGACATTTTGCAGTGGTATTTGAAATGCATTTTGCCTTGAAAGGTATTTCAAGATGTAATATGCTTCTTTCTGTATTATAAACACAGGTTATATTTATTTATAACTCTTCAGAATTGTTCTGAGGTTATATTTCTATGCATACAGGTATATATATTTATACATATAAAAAGGTTGTTTTTCTCTTTTATGAAGTGTGCTAAGTCTGTTCTCGTCTGGGTCGGTATGAACTGTCATCTGCTCTCCTCTAATTGCACTAAAAAATGGTGATGTCTTTGCTGCTGCATTTCTTACAACAATAACAGCACATTGAGATGTCTTCAGCAACATTAATGGCATGTCAGGTTGTAGTTGAAATAGCTTAGCAACACTATTAAATACTATTGCTGCAGAAAGTGGGAACACAAGCCACTCGCTTGGCAGTATTTCTCTTGTGATAGACCTTAATCAAGGCATGCACACAGCAAGTCTATCACCTTAAGAGTTGTTTCAGGGAAAAACACTTCATTTTATTAGAAAAAACGCCAATTTCTACCAACTTCCAGCAGATAAATGTGAAATTATAACCACTGTGATGAAAATATATTGGAATCTCTCTTCTTTATCTAACAGTATCAACAACGTATCTATCATCCCAAGAAACTTGTGAAGCAGCAAGATTTTCCAGCATTAAGAGTTTTTGTGCACAAAAATAAAAGGAAAAAATGTTTTCCAAATAGATGGGAATTTGTCTTTGGATTTTCAGGAGCAATGGTGTCAGCTGGTGTTTGTACAACTTCAGTTATTTATTTAAATCTTCTGCTTGAAGAGGAAGTGCTGTCAGCTCAGACTTGCTTAGGGTCTGATTGTTGAGTTTTCAGGAACATCTTGCCTTTTAGACTGATATGTGCAGAGTTTTTTTTTTTTGTTGTTGGTTTGTTTTTTTACATAGTTCTATATAAAGTTTGAGGAGTTTGAATTAAGGAAAACAATTTTATGCGTGACTTAAACCCACAATTTTCATCATCTTAATTTTGAAAAACAGATCCTGTAAAATCAAACCTACTATCTTTAACAAAAGGATGAGCTAATTAAATCTATAAAATATAGCTTATACTTTTAGTTTAGTAAATTGAGAATCCTGCAGTCATGTCTTATTGCTACTGTGTTTGCATTTTGTTTATAAAGTCTGTAAAAGTTGATGATTGTGCTGAGTAGACCATAGAAAGCTATGGTTTTCCCTCTTAAAATTGTAGAATGGTTTGGGTTGGAAGGGACCTTTAAACATCATCTAGTCCAACTCCCCTGCAGTGAGCAGGGACATCTTCAATTAGTTCAAGTTATCATGAAAGTATCTTTCTTCCCCTTCTTTCCTAGAGGTGACCAGTCACGCAAGAGAGCTGGAGAAGAGTTAACGTACAGTAAGTATGCATCTAACCCTGCCCTCTAGTGTGCTGCAGTCCCTGATGGGTTGGGCATACAGGTAGTGGTGGACTTACGGGTTCTTGGAGATGGTGGGGTGTCAGAGGCTGCATCTCTGTGTGTATCTAGCTGTCTGCCAATGTAACCTTTACCATTCTGAGTAATGATACAAACTTCTTGGATCTAGAGCCTGGCAAACTGTGCTGGAGTCCCACAGCCACCTCTAAGGTAGTAAGGTACCCTACCTGCTGAGGCCAAGATACTTCCACTTCATTTAAGTATATAGCTGAGGTCTTAAGGAGAAGGAATGTGGTTATCCCAAGTCTTTGCGGGGTCAGGATGCACATAACAGGCAATGAAATGATATAGATCTGATACAGATTGATGGCTGGTGATGTGTGTTTCTGTCTGTTGACAGAACCCTCAATGATGTGTCTAATACAACCTGGGATCCACCTGCTTTGAGGCACTGAAGGCATGATCTGGCTACAAATGCTCGAGTCATGCTGTTCTCGAAAGTTCTCTTCCATTTGTAGATGATGTCTCTTGATGCTTGTTTAACTGTGAGGTTCTTCACTTTGTTACTCCCTTAATTTCCCCCAGTATAGGTTAGGGAGTAGTGGGAAGAGACACAGGGAGGAATGGTATTTCCATTCTCCATTGGTTGCTCTACTCCAAACCAGCCCTGGGTGCAGTCAGTCAAAGGTCCCATCTTCTGTGCTGACTAAATATTTGGCCAGGACAGAGTCTAGTCCCATACATTCGAGGTTAGGATTGAATTACAAGGTCCTGATTGTCATTAAATAGCCTTGGGGATTAGGGAATAGTATCTGTTCTAGTATTGTTGTTAACTTTATTTCCTACCATAAAATGCCATATAATTTTATGATGAACTCCTATTACAACCTGAAATGAATTAATGGATGTTCACATGGATCAGTGTTTACAGTTAACTTTTTGCAGGCACTGCTGGTTTTGGGGCTTTTGGGGGAAGCGGGGCAAAGGATACGGAGTGGAAGTTTAATATGAAATAATTTATTGAACTTTGTCTATAATTTCAGATGGCTCATCAGCTTGTGCAAGCTCCAGGGGGTACAGATAGTGACTATACTGGATCAGCTTCTATTCCTAGCCAGAACAGACACTGGAGGAGCACAGGTGGTATCCGGAGCCTCCTTTGGCAACTGCTGATACTCGAGCTCTGACACGAACTATGCCTCAAAGAAGAGTTTTGGACTTTCTTCTTTATATAATAAAATGTCAGTTGCTGCTACAATTGGGATGACTTTGAAAGACATGATTCCTTGGTCTGGCCTCTCAACAGGTTCATGTTCTGCAATTTTTGTGAGGAATGCACCTTGAAAAACGATCCTTTCAAAGTGGAAATGGGCAGCCGAAATCAGCAGCTTCCAAAAGCGTTAGAATGGAAGAATCTTTTTTGCACTCTTTTCTTAATATTAAGGACATTCTTAAAACTAGTTAACACGTCAGTGTATTAGTTTTTAAACTTCAAGGTATTTTCTGGAGCTTTTACTTAAATAATGAGAATAAAATTTCATTATTTTGCGGTATTTGTTCATTAGTTTAAAAATTGTCACCTTTTAAGAGTTGGTCCCATATAAATGTGTCTTCTGTCAGGGAGTTTTAAATTCCAGATTTTTCTTTTATCTCTTTTTTTGTTGGGTTGGTTGGTTTTTTTTTTTTTTTGTTACTTAGCAATTTGAAATCTGTTTTCCTATGTGTTTGTACTCTGTGCCTTCAGCTTGTGCACTTTGCAACTTTACAGACCATATTTTGTTACTGCAAAATGTGTTCTTGAGGAGAAACTTGATGTGAACAAACATGCTGCAAAGTTGCACTTTTCTCTTGCATTAATGGGAGGTGAATTTAAGGAGGAATGAAGAAAAGTTGAACCTATCACCATCACTAACAGTGACTTGGAAGTTTGTCCCCTTTTATTTTTCATATGTATTAATGTTTAATCCTGGGACCAACTCTTGTAGAACCCCTCTCATTGACTTTCCATTGGCTTCCATAATTGCAATAGATTGAGATATGAATTCCAGATGGAATTAAATACTGAGATAAGTTTTATGCTGTGCTATGTAGAAACATTGTGGGTGAAATTCTCCACTCTGGTAGGTCTACAAAGTGTATCTCAATCAGCACAAACCAGATTTGCGCTTGGTTGATCAGTGAACAGTGGCACCTGTCCAAGATCACGTTGTGGCTCCTGTGTTGGGGATGTGATGGGGGTGTGACAGTGGATGTAGTCAGGATGGGGGAGTTGAGTGGTGTAACTCATGCGTGTGTACCCATCAGCCTCCTGCTTCCACTCTTGGGCAGACTCAGCTGGAGATCCAGCTGAGCCCAGTTCCAGGAGGTCTGGACTTGTGGTCTAAATCCTAATGATTGTGGCGTGGGGTTTAATCAGTAGCATGGCTAATGCAGCTCTTTCATGAAGGGAGAAACATACTTGAAAAAGCAGTTTGACTACAGGGGATTTTTTTATTACTGTGGTTTTGTCACCTTTAGTTATGATGAGAAATGAGTTGGTAATATAAAAATCTTTCTGAAGTGAAACAAAAGTTTGTTCAGTTTTCTCTTGCACAACTCTTATGCCTGTTTAAAATAGATAACACACAAAAAACCTACACAGACCCCCTTATGCTTGCACAAATTCATTACAAAATGCAGGAAAAAGATACAAAATAGATGCGGCAGGGACAAAGTTTCTTTTTCTTTTTGTTTTGTAGCCAAGCTTCATGTAAATTAATTTAGTTTTATCAATTTCACATCAGCTACTTTGGCAATGCTGTTAGTTTGGAGGGTGGGGGGGTGGAAGAATGAGGAGGACACTGCTGTGATTGACAGATTCAAATCTGATTTACCTGTATATTTCTTTGCGTGTTTGCAAAGCTTATTTAATTTTGAGGAAGTTTTTCTTTTAAAAGTAAAAATGAATGCTTTAGTGTTTTGTTTTCTGTGTAGAACAATGCTAGTGGGGATTTTTCATGTGTTGATAGTGCCTGCTTCAGCTTGGCTACCAGCTACTTAGGTTGAAGCAGAATTAGATAAAAACAGGGGTTTTGAAAATTTTGCTGAAGTACACAGTGGAGAAGTTAATGAAGGCCAATAGGGAACAAAAATGACTTGCCAGCCTCCAGATTTTTATCAGTTTTGGCTTTAAACAAAAATAGCTTTAAAAAATCACTGTTTGCCGAAATAACAATATTCTTGAGTTGAGAATAGATGCATTAACCTAATTTGGTTAAAATTTGTTTACAACTTTGTTGCCATTCTAGTTCACATAATACAGTCATCAAGCTCTGTCCTCTTTGTCAAGTGATCACAATGTTTTTCTGTTCTTAAAGTGGTTTCACTGGTTCAAGTTTGTAAATAACATGTAGTCCTTTTGCTTCCTGTTTGAGGCAAGGGTTCAACATTCCTTTTACGTTGCATTATGTTTGGGACACAAACTTCTAGAACAATAATTCCATCCAAAGGTAAAGCATTCCTGTCAGCGTGGTTCACTTGGTATGCACTGGGTAGTGCTTGGATGCTTCTCAGTCCTGTGTAGCATTCTCACTCGGCCACCATACCTGAGAAATCTCTTTGTTAAGCACTGTGTTATGTTTATTATGTTGTAAATTTGGCATTAAAATTCCTGTATGTTTTAGCATTATTAACATAATGCTGAAATATTGTTTATCTGTTGAAGATGTTATCATTGTGACTGAGCATGAAACAGAATACAGCATACTATACTAAATGATTTTGTTTCTCTGTAAACTTGCATTTTACTTACAGTAAAACTAACTTGGCCAATTTGAGCATTGGTACTGTAAAGCCACAATTTACCAATAGCATGATCCTAACTGCAGTAGTTAATTTAACCAAATAACTTGTGGTAAATCCCTTACATCTGTAGCTTACTCTGTTAAGATTAAGCAGTAAAGTCGGTTATACAATGGGTGTCCTTTTTATGTTGCTCTGGGTCTATAGCCAAACTTTCTACATTGAAATATTTTTAGATTAATTTCATTTCTTGGTTTGGAAAGTTGAAATTTTTATAGTCATCCTGCTGACTACTGTAATAGTAGATAATTGTCAATATATGGTCAAGATGGTCTTTGATACAAATGATGAAGGGCGGAATCTGACTAGGTAAGTACTCAGCTCTTCTACAGTTGGATCTCCTTGATGCCTTTCTGCAGTTTTGAGGAAGTATTTGTGGATGGATACTTTGAAGCAAAAGTTTTCCACTGCTGTAGTTTAAAAGGAATATGATCAGCCACATTAATCCCTTTTATTTTTCCCTAATATGATTGTTTACTTTCTACAGGTTTTTTTTTTAAAAAAAACAACAAAAAACCATAGAAACCAACCACAAAGGCCATGTTCTGAGTGACTGAAAAATGTTTTCCATGTATGCTACGACAACCTCAGTGAAAGACTGTTCTGTAGAACTACAGAATAAAACCAACTGCTTGAATTTGACTCCTGTCTTCAACCCAGCTCCAGTTCAGAGAAAACAAAGATGTTTTGATGATTTGACATGCACCAGGTACCCAGAGGGTACTTAGTTCAGCTCACAATGTACAAGTTATGGTACCTGTAGGATCAATACAGTTCTTGACTACAATGAAAAGGTCTCACCAGGGAGGAATGGTCACTGCTTGGGTTAGTGTACTTCACTTCTTGCTCTGCTGGGACTGTGTGATGACATGGCAATAGTCACTGTGCTGATGCCACTAGTTAAAGATTCCCTTTTTTTTGAGGGATGTCTTGTGTTGACAACTCATTTAACTCTTGAGATTGCTTTTCACAGCTGAGTACTGTAAATAAATCTGTTAATAATAGTATGTGCTTTCATCAGTGGGGTTTGCTTCGCTGCTCTGAAGAGTTCCTTTAGTGCTCTTGGAGCACCTCCAGAAGCCTTTAGATGCACGTTAAAAATGGCTGCATCTGTACAGGCATGTTTGCATGGTATAATACTGAGCTGCAAGCTGTGCTCCCAACACTGTCACTGGACAGGGAAAATACAGGTGACCAGGCTTTATGTGTCCCCCTTTCTCTGGCGTGGGGGTCTGCAGTAACAGGTACAGGTACCTCGCTGGTCTGAGGCACAGCCTTCTCTGTGCTGTTCCTTTGGCCAAGTGTCTGATCTGGATCTTTCTTGGGAGTGTTGTCTGGCTGGCAGGTGAGAAGGATCGTTCCTCTAAGGAAGAGGACTGTGGGTCATCTGTCTCATTTTTTTTGTCGTGTTGAGTGCATTATGCTTAGAGCATTTAATTCTGGATGTAGTCTAGGATAAGCAGTGATCTTTTAGGTAGGCTTACAAACCTCAGGTAGTGGTAATCACACATGATGTGAACCAGGGATGGGCTTTCTCTGGCTGGTGTCATTCTATTGATTACAGGACAGAGGAAGTTATTTTGTCCCAGAGGGCATTACTTTTTATACTGTAAATCAGTGTGACACTGGCCCAACAAGATATTTTTGTTCTTATCGTGCCTATTAACAGAAAAAGGTTGGAAAATCTAAATTTTATCTTTTTCAGTACTTAATATGATGGCTTTGAGTGGGGAGCAGAATCACGTGTGTGGGGAAGCCTTACCTTCTGTCTTTGGCACAGATCATCGTTACTGCATTAGCAAAACGAATTGCTGATTTGGCCTCAGTTGAAGGCTCCTTGACAAAGTGATTTGTACTTTGCTAGAGGGAGTAGAAGGATTAAACCCATGTATCTTGACCTAACCTGAATGACTGGTTTAAGGGGTTTCCAAAAATTCATAGGCAATGAGTACTCAGAAATCCCTTCTGGCTGTCTCTGGCTGTCCCTGGGATGTTCCAGATCCACTTTGGTTAATGTTCCCCTTTCTGCCAACTGATCTAATTATCACAGAACAGGAAAGTGGACTCCCCTAATGATGACAAGTGAATGAATTTAGTAATAGCACTTAACTGCTTCTTTGGCATTGGTTTTAAACTAATCATTCCTTAAGAAAAACTGTTCTGGTTTCTGAGATCGCTGCTGGTTTCTGTTATTGGGCATCAGGTAATTTATTTGTTATCTATCTACAAATTGAAAGATTTTGTACAGAGAATGGTTCATAAATGAGTATCTTGGGATGGTCAGTAGGGTTTACCCTGTGGATGAGGTGCATTGTCAGGATAAGAGCATCTGTTCAAAGTAGATGGGGGTCTGCATGTGCTGCCCAAGAGCTGAGGTGGTGCATCTGGTTAGGTCCGTGCTGCTGTCCCATAGCAGCGTGGAGTGACTGTGGAGTGGGCTGTACTGTGAGCAGACACCCATAAAGTCTACAGAGTCAGTTACTGTGAGATAGCTGAGGGACTGCAAATTCACACCTTATCTTCAGAGTAACCTGTTCCCGTGGCAGGAATGGCTGAGCAGTGACATACGCCTCATATTTGAAATGGGTCAGGGTGTGAAACCTTAAAATGACCTATTTTCTAAGGTGCCCAACTTAAATTCCCTGCATGGTCAGGTACCACACAGCATTCCATGGGTCTACGACCAAGATTTCCATTTTTGGGTCCCTGTTTCTAGCCATGGCCTGCTGGTGCTTGAACCCTTCTCATTGAAGGAGCTGGGAGCAGAACTCGCCTGACAGGACCTGTCCTGCCTGTGCCAGAGCAGAAGGAAAACAGGCCTGTTTGGTTCTTTTTCTTAATGACTTTTGTATTAAGTCTTTACTGAGCAGGCACTCGCTGTTCCCAGTTGCTTGGATACAACATTTTGACGTTCTAGTCTGTTGGAATGAATGTTGGGCAGAATTTCATCCGAGCTATAGAGCCACTTCCCTTAAAATACAGAGATGCATCATGCCTGGTGATTATCTCCTTGTAATCCAAGTAATCTCATTATGTTCCCTCAGTTACAACTTCTGAAAGCATGTTCAAGTGTTAATATGCTTTCCAGTTATGGCTCCAATCTTCTGCTTCAGAGAACGTCGTAGTTATGGAGTACAGATATGCAGGAGAGACCAACCCGTGGAGTAAAGTGACCTTCTCCGTGCATACTGCTGTTTCATGTTTCCCTCCAGGGATATAATGATTTGAAAAAATGCTCATACAATTATTGATATAAATCCTTCACATAAATGTTTTGGCATAATAATGTTTTATTCTTCCTTTTCTAATAATTCCTAGTGTGGAATTTGCCTTTTCTTAATAACTAGCATATATCAAGCTAACACTTCTTAGAGATATCTGCTGTACTACCAAGATGCCATTTGTGGGTAACAGTAGCTGCTCCTCGTGAAAATAAAATTAGGATCGTGTTTTTCCAATGCATCATTTTGTCAGCCAATGTAAACATCAGTAATCTGGATTTCTTACCCCATTGCTTAGGGCAGTGAAGTCCTGTAGCTCTTTATAGTCAATCCTCTTTCCTTCCCTGGATGATGGCATGTGAGTTTTGTGTTTTACTATTCACCTCCTTTCCAGCTTTTTCCGAGCACAGCAATTAGCATGACCCCAGCGCTGTGGTATTCTGCTGGTGACCTCTCTGTTGCCAGAGCTGTCTGTTCCTGCTCTGTAGCTTTCCAGTGGCAATTTATTGATGTGGAAAAGCTTCTCTGTTATCTCATGGCAGCTTTGTGAAGAGCTTTTGGTAAGAGAGCTTGCCAAACACCCTGTGGAAATGTGTATCAAAGGATCTCACTGCATGCTGTGGAGTGATCTGCCTTACTGTAACTCAGCTGCAGTTGTCGTGTGGAGCCCTGTATCCTGCTGTAAACTACTGAAACAAGCCCTCAGCATTCATATGTTCAGCCTGGAGAAGAGAAGGCTCTGGAGGGGGGGACCTTAGAGTGACCTTCCAGTACCTGGAGGGGCTACAAGAAAGCTGGGGAGGGACTTTTTACAAGGGCAGGGAGTGATAGAACAAGGGGAAATGGCTTTAAACTGGAAGAGGGTAGGTTTAGACTAGACATCAAGAAGAAATTCTTTGCTGTGAGGGTGGTGAGACAGTGGTACAGGTTGCCCAGAGAAGCTGTGGCTGCTCCTCCCTGGAAGTGTTGAAGGCCAGGTTGGATGAGACTTTGAGCAACCTGGTCTAGTGGAAGGTGTCCCTGCTGCTGGCAGGGGGCTTGGAACTGGATGAGCTTTAAGGTCCCTTCCAGCCCAAACCAGCCTGTGATTCTGTGATATTTTATAGCTCACCATTTTAGCACATGGGTACTGCTGGACAGACACAAGCATCTGAACTCTGATATCACAAATGAGAATCTGTGATGTCACACTGTGATCCTGCTGATGAATTGGGAATTATCAAGATGATTTCCTTGCTTAAAAGGAAACAAGAAAGGCTTTTAGAATCATGTCCTGGTTTTTAGCTGGGACACAGCTGGGTTTCTTTTTAGTAGCTGCAAAAGTGCTGCATTTTGCTTTCAGCCTGGGACTTGTTATGAGAGAGACACTGAGAACATCCCAGTGTTTGCATTTTTGTCGCTGGAAGTGAAGGACTTTGTGTTCTGTCAGTCTACAAGTGCAAGATCTAAGGGGGTGAGGAATATTTAAATTAATCAGCTAAACTGGCTTATTTGGCGCTGCCAAGGGGCTGTTCCATCTCCTGTCCCCCATGGGCAGGAGATTCATGAGGGGCTCTTCCTCTCTGGCTCTCTCTGGCTCTCGCTCGGGCTCTCGCTCTCCCGGGATCGCGGTTTCGGTTTGGGTTTGTCGCTCCTCCAGGATCGTTATCTGGGAACGGGCCGGGCTGGGTCGGCGGGTGGTGAGCAGTTGCACTGGGTGTCACTCATTTCCATGTTTTGTTACTGTTATCGTTATCACTGCTATTTTAATATTAGTATTATTTTAAGTTTTCTTTTATTTCTATTATTAAACTGTTCTTATCTCAACCTACAAGCCTCTTTACCCTTGCCCCCAATCCTCTCCCCTATCCCCTGAGGGTAGGGGGCTATGTTGGCTGCTAGCCAAGGGCTAGCCCAGTGAAACTATCACATATTATAATATTTAATTTATTCTTTTTAGCAAAGAGTTTCTGCAACTCTTTATTTGCTGCAGATTCTCTGAACTCGGACTAACTCAGACTTGCTGATACAGGACAAGGAAGCAAGTGAGCTTATAATATGACAGCTTCTCTTGTCTGCTTGCCAACACAGCCACTCATCTTCTGAGAATCTGCTTGCATCTGATGATTGAAATTGAGCAAAGGAGACTGAGCAGAGCAGCTCAGCAGCGATTCAGCTGCTCCAGCTGAGGTTTAACATCCACAGTTGTTGCTGCAGAATGGTCTCTTTCGTCTACAGGGCGCTTTAGTGCCTTGTTATTGAAATCATCACACTTGCTTCTTTGATTGTTCTCTTAAAATAACCCATAGTCAGTGATCTGCAAATTTCAGGAATCACCTTTGAGATGTATTTACTGAAGCCACTGTGCCCCTGCTGAAGCATAGCAACTCTGGGCTCCGTGGCATTCTGTTTCCAAAGCCTGTGTGGGATTGGCACGGCTGCTCCACGGGTCTCTGCTCAGCTGTGGAAGGGCTGGATGTGCAGTGGTACCCCGGGCCCTGCTGTGTCTGCTGTGTGCATTGCCATCAAGTTTTTAATTACAGATGTAATGACAGTGTGCATATGGCCCGTGGCTAACCTTTGGGGTTTGTACCTGGTTTGCATATAACCAGGGCAACAAAAGATTGTCCTTTCCCCTGGGTTTACTTAAGTGAGCAGAAAACACAGCTCTCCCTTGGACTTTGGGGAAGAACAGAGCAGAAAGCTGAATTACACTGGGGAGACCACAAAACCAGCCTGGTGCCAGAGAGCAGCAGTGGCTGTGCTCTTGGCTAACAGAGGACACTTTTCCACGTGCTCTGAAACGTAGAGTGAAAGTGCTGAAAAAAGGGTGCTGGGTAGAGCAGGATTTTGTGTGGGTGCTGAGTAGAGCAGGATTTTGTGTGGGTGCTGAGTAGAGCAGGATTTTGTGTGGGTGCTGAGTAGAGCAGGATTTTGTGTAGGTGCTGGTGGTGGAAGAACTGCTCGCCACGTGCCTGGCCCGGACCTGTGTGTTGTGCTGGGGAGGATGTGCTTATTTCTACCACCAAATGGTGCTTGTGTTTCTATTTAGCCATTCCCAGAGCAGAACAAAGCTCGACTCTAAATTGATTTACCTACTTTGTAGATGGTCTTTGGCTGTATTTAAAGTCTTTCTAGAGCTTTATTGATTTTTAAAAGCAACCTGACAAATAATGTGTGTGAGGTTAATTCCCTCTGGAGCTAATTTAACTTTCTGTTGGTCTGCATCTTCAGAGTGCCTTAGTTCAAGCTTACTTTAGTCTGATCAATTCCTCTTGTGTTGAATACAAACAAATGCTATGGCCATTATTAAATTATTCTCTTTATTTCTTCATGGGCTATATGTGTGCTGAATAAAACCCCAATATATCTGTCTGCTTTTAGTTGAGCCCTTATGACTTTTATTTCTATATCAGTTAAATTAAGGCTAATAAACTGAATTTAAAGCAAAAGAGTGATATTCATACGGAAGAAATAATTATCCCCTTGGCTAGATAAATTTCAGAAAACAACTGGCTCAGCCCTAGATATTAATCTCTGAGAATTTTCAGAATCACAAAGTGCTAATAATAAAACTCCAGGTCATATAGAACATGACAACTCACAAACAGAGGGGAGGGATCACTTCACCACTTGGAAAAGCTCCTCTTTGATCAAATGCTGAGATTGTGCAAACCTTGTGTCTACCGTTATAAAAGCATGAGTTTAGCATCTTTCAGTTTCTCCAACATATTCCCTGAATTGTGTCTGAAATTTGTACTTCTCCATGTGGATGTCAAATATTGTCTCCATTTTGGCTCTCCAGTGTATTGTGACTTGCAGGTGCTGAACAATTTAAAATCCCCCCACTTCCCTCCTGACCCTGTGGCAGGGTCTGTGGGCTGCTCTCTGCATCTCTATCCACAGCTGCTGTGAGCAGAAGGGGAAGGAGAAGGGATGGGACAGGACAGGACAAGACTACTCAGTTAAGGAAGGACCACAAGGCAGGGAGGTGGTCTCTTTGTCCCTTGCTAAAGAGCAATAGCATCACCTGTGTTCCCCTGGGTTTAGTAATCCTCTTTTAACTACTTGTCAATCTGTGCTTCTGACTGTCCAAACGTGCTCTGAAGAGCCTTTATACTGTGTTAAAGTTGTCTGTGCCCTTTCCTTTCTGAGCTGCTGTCCTTGAGGGCTGCTCAGGAGTAGGCCGTTTGTCATAAGCAATGTTCTCCTGCAGCTGGATGAGGCTGCTGTTGTCAAAGCCACTTTAATCTCTCTCTCCTGTGTGACTGATGTGCTGGCAATCGTTCAGCAATGTTGCATTTAATTCTCCTTAATGATTGTGTTGCAGAAAAGATGAAAATATTGACAACTTGATGTTTCAAAACACTGAAATTTTAAGTAGTTCTAGTATCAACATAATCACTTTATCAGGAAGGGGGGGAAATAATTTAAATATATTTAAATATTCTACCAGCAGTTCTAGTCTGTTATTCTGTAGGTGTTACTATGCTGTCAGTCAAGTTCTCATGATTTGTGGATTCCTACGATTTTCTTCTGCTGTCACTTATTTATCATCTACTTCAATATGTATGAAGTTGATGTCACTTGCAGGTGTGTTCTCTCTGGTTCTATTCTCAAGCTGTCCAAACCTGTCACTTCTGCTTGTCACTCTGAATCAGAGCTGTCAGAAAGGCTTCTTCCTACTTTGTGAAAATTCCTGGAAGATGAAGAAATGAAAAGTGCCCAACTTTCAATAACCTGCTTGATTACTGAAAGATACTAGGAGAGATTCCTTGGGGATGTCTGTGTGCTTGAAGACAGGTTGGATGTCTATAGCTATGAGGCAGTGCTGGCTGTTAGTTCAGTATGTCAGAGCTTTGTTTCACCACAGAGTAACATTTTTCTTGTCTATATTTTAATAAGAAAATATACTTTAAGTTTCTTTAAATCACAGAACTGCAAAAACCCCCTTGCACCACAAAATGCAGCAGCAGTTGTAATGAAAACAGTGAAACAAGGTGACACACAAAGTGAACTGGTGAAGGATGCTGGTGTTACAGAGACAGGTTGAAGTTCTGGCCCTGCTGAACTTGGCAGGGGTTTCCCTGTGAAATACCACGGGCTGCAGTTTTGATGTGAGGTGTTTGTGCAGCAAAGTGCTCAGACGTGTGCAAGTAGGGAAATGCCATTCAGCTGCTCCTTAAATTATGCACAAACCAAACAGAGGTGCTGTGTTAATCTGTGGCTTATGTGAAGGATCCAGACATACAGAAATTGGTTAGGCAATAAGTGGTTGGCTTTGAGCAACCTGGACTAGTGGAAGGTGTCTCTGCTGATGGCAGGGAAGTTGGAACTGGATGATCTTTAAGGTCCTTTCCAATCCAAACCATTCTATGATTCTGTGATAAATTAGACAAGGTACTGGAGACTACTAAGGTTTTTGACCTTGGAGAGTTCATGGCAATTATTTCCTTTACCAAGAAATGGTGAAGGAGGTGATGTGGGCTCAGTTTGCTTGCAGTGTTTTCTGAGCATTGGTGGTGGAGGGATGCAAAAGCTCATCCAAAACAAATGGCCCTACTCACAGCTCTTGAGGGATGGCAGTACGAAAGACTAAAGAAAATACATTGTGTGTTGGTGCAAGGGGTCTGCAATATCTGCCAAAGATGGTGTGTTTGATTGCTAGGTGCTCTTTGGGCTATTCCCTTTCCCCCTGACAGCAAATATGGGGCTGCTGAGGAGAAAATGGGGTAAATGCCCAATTGCTTTGGGCAGAAAAGGCAAATTTTATCAGATCTTGTCAGACCTCTAAGTGCATGGATAGATAGATTCCTCCATCAGGTAACAGAGACCTCTGGGTAAATATAGGGACAACTTTGGGTTTGACTAGCAACATAATATTGCACAAAATGTCATTAGATGTCATCTGATCTAAGGTGGGCATGTACTGCCCGACCTGAACTCGTGCAACAAGTTAACCCATGTTAACAGTGAGAGGGTGCTGCTTTCTAACCTACCCGAGCCTTTGTCTGGTCTTAAAACAAAAATTCCACTCGTGTGCCACCTGGGGAACTTTGCTGCTCTCTTTCCAGCGAGCAGAAGCAGCGCGCAGAGCTCCTACGCCTGCTGAGCGTGCGTTGTGCTCGGCGCCCTTCGGAGAGGGAGGATGGAGGAAAGCAGGAAGCATCAGTTGTGTTGCTGGTGGTGTTGGTCCAGCAGACAGTCAGGAAGGAGATTGTGGTCACCTAGCCTGACCCTGCTCCTCTTTCCTCTTGTCAAGTTTCTCTTCCATGTGAACGTGTGCTTACAGAGCCTGGAGAGAGAGAGAGCAATGAATGCTGTTTGGAAGAGCTTTATAGCTTGAGCTTAAGGCAACTCTGTGAGTTTTAGGAAGACTTCCCACTATTGCCCTTAATGTGGGCACAGCAGTCCTACAGTGGTGGAGTGCTGTCTGCAAGAATGGAGGTGGCTGGAGCGCTCTTTGCCTGTGGGAAGCTGCAGTTTGGTATCTCTGGCTCTACTTGTCTGAACCACCTCAAGAATCCAGCTGCTTCTCACAAGCCTCCAGATGCAGTGGCTGCCTGCATGCTATGGTACCAAAGTAGACTTTGGGAGGACTACATAGGTTCTTGTTATTAAGATTTTTCTGTGGTTCTCAGCATTTCAGGCAATTTTCTTCATAGCACATCCCTGAACCTCAGAGGTGATGGTATTTTAGGACAAGAGGAAATGGTCTCAAGTTGTGCCAAGGGCAGCTGAGATTGGATCTGAGGAAGAATTTCTTTGCTAAAAGGGTTCTCGGGCATTGGAAGGGGTTGCCCAGGGCAGTGGTGGAGTCCCCATCCCTGAAGGGATTGAAGAGTTGTGTAGACACAGTGCTGAGGGACATGGGTTAGTTGGGGACTTGTCAGTGTTTGGTTAATGATTGGACTCTGTGATCTTAAAGGTCTTAAAGGGAGAAACAGGCACTCTTGACTTTGTGGGTTCAGGAAGGATATCTGCTGGGGAGTGGGGGTCTGAACCTGCATCTCCAGGCTGTAAAGCTTGTGCCTTGAAGCACCTTTCTTCTCTGCAGGCTTCCACCTCCCACATGCTCTCAGGCCCTCCCTCCTGCTGTTGTGCTCTGGTTGGTGTTTCAAGATTATGTTCTTGAACACGATCATCATCGGTCCCTTCCCTGCCCCCATCTCTTCAAGCACAGCAACAGATACCTAGAACAGATGAAGTTATAAATTAGATGGCCATAACACCCTGGACCTCCAAAAACCATTGAGCTCCCTCTACAAATCACAGCTTTGGCTCTGCAGGAATGGGCCTCCGAGATCTGCCCATGTCTTTGGGCTGTGCTTGAGCTGGAGGGACTGGCTGTTCTTGGAGGGGTTTGAGGGGCCATTAACTGACAGAAGGTGCTTGTAGTCCCAGTGACCACATCAAGATCAAAAGCTGGTTGTTACCTTCTGTACCAGGAAATGTATACCTTGGTGGGGAAGACCTCCAATGACTTTTGATAAATAAATTACTTTTGATAAATAACTTTATGGCTTCAGCATAAAGAGACTTTTTGTTCCAGTTGCAAGATCTTTTCCTTTGCTTAAAATCAGATTTTGCTTGGTGTAATTCATTTGACTCCACAAAGTACAATTATTCACTAACATCAGAATTAATGTTAATGTTAGAATAATGCAATTTATGAACAATTTAAAAAAGCATTCAGCACTTACATTTACGACATAATGACAAGTCTAAAAATAAAAATACCTAGCTCTGCTTTTCCTCACACAAATTACTGGTCTGAAAGTCCCTCACACAACAATTCCACAAATCCTTCCAAAATAAGGCAAGGAGGAAAGTCCTGGTTTTGCCATGGTTGCTTACCTGCTGTGAAGCCAACTCAAAGGGTAGGAGGAGCACATGGGTGGGTGGTGTGGGCTCAGTCCTGCTCACTTCCCACCTGCTCTGCTCTGCCATTTGCGTGTGCTGTGTTGCCTGGGTCAAAGTTTCTGAGAGCTGAACCCACAAAGGCTGTGAATCCTAGTGCTGCTCTTTGCTGCCCTCAGTTTTATTTGCAGGTTGGCTTTTTTGGGCCATCCTTGTTATTCTGATACCAATTTATGCTTTTTGGTCTCTCAACTTGCTCTTTCTCTGCTGCCCCTTCTCCATCTCTTTGACCAGTGAAGGAGCTTGAGGCTATGAGAGCTCCCCATGCCCCAAACTCTTGCATCTGCACAGACTATGGAATACAATTTTTGGAGAGAAATTGCAATATATAAGGAGGGGTGAGAGAGAGGATGCCAGTGATTTTAATACTTGTGTTTCACCATACCCAGTTGCTTCAGGATTCACTTCAACTGCTAAAAAAAGCATCTGAAGATGGAATTGCTGCTGAAGTCAGCAGAGCTTGGCACAGGATACTTTTTAGCCCTCCCCTGTCTGGTACCCTAGATGCTTTTCCATGTATTGAGATACTGAACTTCTAAAATGTAACTTATTTAATCATGTTGAGTCTCCATTCTTCACCGATGAAGAGGACATAATTGCTTTTCCTCATCTCAGTTTTGGATATTTCACAGAACAGGGTGCCTGTCTGTCTTCTTACCAGCTCTACCAGCTCTATTTTCCCAGGGATGATGCTGCACAGAGTACAAAGGCAGGTTCTTCTTGCTTCATTAAATAATGTACAAGCCTGAGCTAGTCTTTGTTGGATTTTTATGTCCTCTCTGCCTTGCTGTCCATCACGTTAAATAGTTTAGTGTTCCCTGATGCACAGCAGGGTTTTGATGGAGATTGCATTTTCCAAGTACTGCAGCAGATGCAGCTGTGGCTGTTGCTGCTCGGTCTCTAGAAACGGTGCTTTTGGTAATGAGGTGCCTATTTCCTTCAAAACAGCATTGTGCAGCTGGCTGTGTGCGATGCAGAGTGTTCATTTGCTGGAATTGCCGCTCTTAAATCATGTTGCTTTCGTGTTTCTGCCTCACGGAGGGATGTGGAGGAGGTGACTGCTGCCAGGTGAACACATCCTGTCCCGACTCTGATGTTCCTCTCGCTGCTCCTGTGCTGCCCGGTTGGTTTGGCTGCTGCCTGAAGATTTCATACCAATGCAATAAAGAACAAGTCACCTGACAGCAGGAGGAGGTGTTAAGCCATACCAACAGCTCCTTCCTTACTCTGTGCAACGCAGGAGAGCAAGAGGATGTAATTTCCACTGGTAAAACTCCACAGAAGTAGATGCAGTATGTGGACATGGGTAGAAGAGAGGCTGGTATTGCCTGTGGGCACATTGCACGCTCCTGGTCATTCATGGGCCAGGCTAGTGCAGCCTTTTGGAGGAAGGCATTGTGTACTCAGCTCCTCCTTTCCCACCTAGTACGAGGAACGGGGTGGGTCCTCACAGTGACCTCCAACACTCAGTGAAAGGTTTTTTGTTAGGGGTGTTGTATCACTTGATATTCAAGCCCTGGTGGCTTGGGAGTCTTCCCCATCTGTGTGCCTCATCTGAGCACCCTTGGAGTGTGGGTGGGTGTTTGAGGAGGTGGTGGTGTCCATAGCTCTGGTTTGAGGGAAGAAGCTGAACGAAACAGACTTTGTGCTCAGCTGTTGTGGCACTCAAACAAAACTAAAGGGTGGGATAACCTTTGCATTTCTCTACCCTGAGGAGCTGGAAGTGGAGTCTCCACTGTCAAAGGTGGCCTGGGAGTGCACTGCTGCAGGAGCAGCTCCACCAATGCACCTCTACCTGTCCCCGTAGGTTCTCTTCTGCTGAAGCCACCTGGAGAAGGACAATAAACATCTGAGATGCGGACACCAACAGGGGCTGGTCACCAAAGTCTGAACCAGCACAGTTATCCCAGAAAATAGTGTTTTCCTGAGATTGTCCCAGACAATGAGCGTTTTCCCAAAACAAAGCACTGGCAGACCAAAGACCAAACCTGCCCTGGTGTCCTGTCTGCCTGAATCCCTTCATCAGACCTAAGTCATTGGGTTGCTGCAGCAACTTCGGATGGAACAAGACTTCTGAAGGCCAACTGGGCCTTTCACAAAGGCTTTCTAATTGAATCCTGTCATTGCTGGGTTTCTCATTGCCTGCAGAATAAAAGCAATAGCAGGCAGCAAGGCCTCCTCGCATCACGGCTCTTTGTTCCTCTTTTGCATTAACTCCCTGTGTGAAATTCCTGTTTATTCTCTCCCACTGGTCCTGGACCATCTTTAAAGACCTCTCTGTGTGTTTTGGCATCTTGAAGTGGTGGTTTTTATTCACTGTCAACTCTAAGCACACAACTGACATTCAAAGTGATTATATTGGTGCTTCTTTTATATTTCTTTTTGTGACCGTGAGGTGAGCTGGTTCAGAGAACTAAACAAAGGAAGACAAAGCCCAGCAAAACCAAGCAAACACGTGGTTTTCTGCTGCGTGCTCTCCCTGAACCAACTGCCTGCAGCATTGGATAGATACCAGTGCCTGTGCAGGAGAACGGCTCTTGGGAGCGCTAGTGCTAGAGTCAGTTTAATAAACGAGACCCCCTTAACTACTGAAAAATCACATTTTCAGGTTCCTGAAGGATTTATCCATTTTTGGTGGCCGTGAGCTTTGCTATTTTTCTTAGTGGTCATGTAACAGCTCCTGAGTGCTATTGGTGATGATCCATGCAGTGTGTGATGGGTGACTGCTGCTCCAATGCCTCGGTGCAAATACATCCTGTGCCAGCCTAAAATGAGTCACGAAGGTAACAGCACAGTTTGCTCTCTGTGGTGGGTCACTGTGTTTTTTGACTGGAAGGCAGTCCATATAAAGGTTTGTTCTGCAGGCATCTTTTCACCACAAAAATATATGATTAATCCATTACAACACTATCGCCTTGAAGAGTTTCAGTTCACTTCTGTGCAAGACATTTCATATACATCTGTGCTTTGGTAACTGCTTATAGGAACTTTAATAGTGTCTAGTTGGATACCCAGAAATCAAGCCCAGAAGTGTCCTTTTTGTTAGTGATTTGGTTTTGATGAAGCCATTTCAATATTGATTTTTAATGAAGAGATTATTTTGCCTTCTTTTTAGCAGCTCTCTGCTCACGTTGCTTCCTTGTGGTGAAAAGATGATATAAAATGACTTGCTGCAAAATCTTAGCCTCAGTAAATTTAATGTTCTTGACTGAAAGAAGGTGAGAAGTAGAGCCTAGAGACCTTGACTTCTTAATCTGCATTTAGAAATAATTAATTGACACCTAGGAGATTGCCTGGCATGAGATGGCATCTATACTCCAATTTTGTTCATGGAACGGTCTGGCCTTTTCTCTAAATTCCTGAAATTAAAAGAAAAAAAGATTTGCACAACACATTGCAATTCTGTTATTAATAAATGCACAACTCTATCTTGGACCTGTAGCTATGATTTTGTGCAAACAGAGGCAGATGAGAATCACTAGGCAGAGGGTTTGTTTGGTCAAAGGCAAGTTGAATGCTGCAGTAAGAATCCAGCATGATTTCACCTGCTATTGAGCAGTGCCCAAGTGTATACCTGAAGTGACCACTTAAATAAACATAACGGGTAACCAAAGGCCATTAAGTTCTTCATGACCCAGAAATGTGTTGGTCTGCCTTAGAGATTTTACAATGAGCAGTCATTAGTAATTTCTATGAACTGTCTTTGGAGCAAACATTGTTCCAGTCCAGTGCTCCCGATTTTGTAAGTGCTGACTACAAATTCTTCCTTTCTATTTTTGGCATTTATTTAGTATTAACAAACTTCCTGGTCCCATGCCTCCTACTAAAGGTGTTCTTAAAGAGAGTGACACAAATTACTGTTGGTCTCCCATTGGCTATGAATTGAATTTTCCTTAGGAACTGCCACAAAAGCAGTGCTTGCTTTAATCAGCTCTAGTCTCGTTATTTGGAAAGGCTTCCAAGGTTGACTGGCTTTCTCAACTTGATCTGTGCTCACAGTAATGAGGCATCAGGCTAATGAGACCATTGCCATGACAATTACCAGATTATTAAATCCTAATTAGGGACCTAATTCTGCTAGGTGCTGAGTGCTGGTTGTAAATAACTGAGTATTTTTGTGTGCCCATTTTTGATCTGTAGTTGAAAGCAGTACTTGAAGAGTATTGAAGCTCCCCATTCACGTATGAGGTCTGTTTCAGTGCTAATAGGGTAATTGACCCTAATGATGTTGGCTGGTGGGTAATGGTCAGAGCTGCCTTTCCTTCCTCGGAGAAGCCTAGCATCAATGTCATCGTTAAATGGGCTGTGAGTCACATGGCAGGAGGCTGCATGATGTTGAAGAACAATATTTCCTATATAATGTTCTGTGGCAGATTGTTTTCTGCACATTCATGCACTGGTGAAAGGAGTTTGCAATTTTATTGTTCATCAGTGCCAATTAAATGCAGACCGAACGTTAGCCGGACGTGCTTCCTCCTGAAAAAACAACTCAATTCTGTCCTCCCGAGGCTGGAAAATTTTAAATGTGTAGTGTCTCTTTCAGAATTTAATTTCCAAATGACCTTCCCACTGGCTGTTATCTGTTCTGTACGAGTTATTGAGCTGAGCAGGTAGTGTTGGTACAACAGCAGGGCACGTTCCAGAAGTGCAGTAAGGAGCATCTCTTGTGTCTGCTATGGGCTGGTTGTTTTGCTATTGTTTCTGTTGGGAGAAGATTGTCTGAGCTGCTCTTCATCTTCATCTTGTTGAGATGAAGTTTTAAGCTCGTCTTTGCTAGCCTGTTCTGCTATTCATGGCAAATGTTTTTTTGCAGGACCTGGGAAGCCTTTCAGCTCTGTCAGCGGCTGCTCCCAGGTTTTGGGAGGTCACGCTACCTGGACTGTGCTCCCTTCTCACCCATCAACCCCCAAAGCCTGAGCTTAGGAGAGGTCTCTGGGGCAGAAAAGGGACTGAGTTTTGTACATCAGTCTGTAGGTACACCTGTGTGCATGCACACATACGTGAAGCAGATTATTTCCATCGCAGATTCTCTCCCCTCTCATCCGAGCAGCCAGGACTCCTTTTGTTAATGCACAGATGTGATGTTCTCTGTGGATGCTTATTAAAATCAGCATTGCAAGTGTCTTGTCAAGCCACAGTCTCTCATACCTTTTTTTTTTTATCCTGTGCCATTCCTATTTACCTGCCAGCAACCCCTGCAGGAGCAGCTTTCTGCTTGGTGTGTTGTATAGAGGCGATGCTGTTCCCAGGGATGCTGTGTGAGCGTACAGTGCCAGGTGTCTTCTACTGCAGACAGATGCATAAAAGCAATCATCTCATGCCATTTGAACTTAGGCTGGATTTCATCACAGGTGTCTTTTAAGTTAGGTACCCTTAACATTTAATGCTCTGTCTTCTCATAGTGGGAATCATCTGCATCTCTAAATCTGAGCTCAACCGGGGCTCCCACACATCCATTGCTCCAAAAGGCTGCCCTAATCACTTTTGAAAAGCTAGTGAAATGGAATGGGACTCATTTTTCAGGCTTAGTTGAAGTCATACATTTTTTTTGTGTTGCTATTGTGTTACAGATGAAAGCTAATTTCCTGAATTTGATCTTGATATCTTCCACAGGGCTCTCTGTGGCTCTGAAGAAGCGGTCTCGAGTGCCCGAGGTGCCTGGAACCAATTCTCAGTTTGAGAGGATTGTTAGCACCCTATAACAGACCATTCAAACACTTAATAGTAATCATTGGTTCTTTACTTGCCACATTAATTGGAAGAACGATGCCTTTTCTCTGTTAGGTGAGTGTTGAATTGAATGTTAATGTAGCAGCCAAACTGCATTTCTGCTTCTTTCCCTCTCTGACTCCTCCCAGATTTGAAGATTCATCACCACTTTTACCAGTTCACATCATTATTGGGATTTCCACCGCATATGCCTTGTGACTTTTAGAGCCTGAGGTCTCTTCCTGCTGGTTGTTTATCAGCCTTACCCTTTGCAGCTGGTCTTTCTGGATCTGAAGTCAGATATTTCACTTAGCAACCTTGCTAATGAGAAATGAGATCAAGACTAAGTAAGTATTTTCCCTCCTGAGGACAACAAATTGACCAAGACTCACTATAAGAAGCAGTAAAAGCAAGATTTTGGTTTCATGCCATCTGGGCAGTTTCCACACAGAACGTGTCTGGAGTCTTACCAGGCCTGGAGGAACTGCCTGGCTTCTAGTAAGAGAGTATCTTGCAAGGATTCATTTGAACCTTCATGTTCCAGTTTTAAGCTAGTACCTGAACTTGGCAGTAATGCAAAAATGTGTAAAGCAGATACAAAATCCCTATCTCAAAAGGTAATTCCGAAAGTTCATTTCTCAGCTATTCAGTAATGGAAGAAGTCTTGCTTATTTAGTTTCTTCTTCCCTGACAATGTGAAATTGGAACAAAACACTTGCATGTTACTGTGGTAATTGGGCTTTAAAGCATTTTAAAATACCTGAAATTCCTAAACCACTGACACGCAGGATGTCAAAGGAGAGGTTATCAGCCATAAATATTCCTGAGAAAATCCAACATATTTCTTGACTTGCTTTGAAAACAGAGATGTTCCTGGCATGATACCAACCCCACTTTCTGATTTTGTTTTGAAAATAGAGCAAAGATCTGATTCCATCCAAGTGAAATGATGCTGGCCCAACTGTCCTGCTTTTCATAGGATAGCATTGCTTCTTTCCTTCCCTTGCCTTTATGTTCTTGGTTTTCTACTACTGTGAATTAGCAAAGCTCTGATCTTACATCTGCTAGGCACTTGTGTAAAGACAGCAGCAAAAAAGCTGGACTTGACCTACTCAAGCTTAGTCCAAGTGATCCTATATGCTTGGCTAAGATCTTGTTCTTTTGTCTGCTCTGGGCCCTCTCTTTTTGTTCTTAAAATGGTCTTGGGCTTTGAAGATTGCTGCTTGATATGAAAGAGACTGGACCAGGGAAGAGTAAACTCTGGGTTTGGAATGCCCTAGCCACACATCAGCCTGTCCTTGCCCCGGTCAATGGGACAAACATTGACAAAAGTCAAAAGTAGGAGTAGGAGACTTTGAGCTGCGAGACACCAGCTGATTAAAAAAGTATTTTCTAGGTTTACATAGAGGTTATCTCAAGCAGGCAGATGATCTGCAGATGATCTGGTTTTTGTCTGCTTTGCTCCTGAACACTCTTCCCAGAGCTCACCCTGTACAAAATGGGCTGAACACTAAATGGGTTGATTCTGGTGGGACTAAGGCGTGAAATTGTTTCGCAGCTCTGCTTGGAAATGTCATGGCTATCGGGCTTACAGTTGGTATCACCGATGTGATTACCTGGGCAATGCTGGCCTTGCACGACTCTGCTCCCCACCAGGCTCTTGGTACTCCCCTGCAATTATGTGAACTTTGGCCATTTCTTACACACCTCCTCTGCCACCACCCTTGAATCCAGCCATTCCATACTGTGCTGTCTGTAACACGTGCCAGCTTCTTATGTCCTTATCTATCACATCCAGTAATTTCCCATGTCACATCCAGGAGTGTCCTATGTCTTTCCCAGTTACCTGAATCTCAGGCAAGGGCTCTGTCAGCAACCAACCCAGACAGTAAGGAAACACAAAGATGCAGGTATGATGAAGCCTCCTTCTGCCACAATGACCAAGCCAGATTGACATACACTACAGAGAGATGTGGCTTCCCATCCATGTCACTTTTCATGGCATACCCCTTTGTGGGTCACTGCAGGACTTTTTGTCTTTAGTCATCTGCAGGAGAAGCAAAAATAAAGCTCTTAACAAAGTAGCCACAGGAAAGAAGATTCAAGTATGTGTGGGGTGCTGTAATTCGTCCAAGAGTTTTCAAGAAATAGCTGGACCTGGACTCTTTCAAATATAGCCCTGGGCTTAGTAATCAGATGCAGAAGAAATGACCTGTTGCATTTTTAAGACTTCAGGCTCAAAGAGAGGTGTATTTATTTGTATTGTTTTGAATCCCAGAGAACAATGGAAAGATCAGTGTTAGCCACTGTACCAAGCTCTGGGAGATGTGAATCTGATATCAATCTCTTAATTATGGTGGTTTCATTTCCTGAAACCTTTATTCTATGGCATAATTTTGTTGAAAGACCTTGGTTGCAATTAACCTTTAAATGCTTAGAGAGTTGTGAGGACTGCTGAATCCCTTGATGCATTAAGAGATTAAGGATGCCTCTTGATGGTGGGAATTCAGCTTCTGGGCTGTCTGGGATGGGCCATTGCCATTGTCTCTCCTCTTTTCAGGTTTTGTGCTGTATGCAGGTTCTTTGCACTTACTCATTTCCTCCAGGTCTCCACTGTCACACCTTCATCCATGACCTTGTGCTTGTTGCTGCAGCCAGGGCAAAACCATTTAAAGCAGTGTATAAGTGTCTGCTGTCCAGGACAGGCTTCAAGAAAATCTGTGGGCTTTGTTTTTATTGTTAGCAAGTGTTTCTCTGCAAAGACAAGCTCGTGGAGTCCCAGGCAGGGCACTGAACCAGAGATTCCTAAGCACGCTGCATCCTTTTCTATTTGCCCTGTGAACAACACACGATGCAAACCACACCTTTACCATGGTCATAAATTCATAAAAACTCAATTTATTGCTTGAAAAAAGGCTATTTCCAGCCTGGCTTGTTACATTATTGAGATATACAATTCACCAAAATAAATATTCTTCAACTTCTCCAGTTTTCCAGCAGTTTGACTGCAGCAACTATTTGTGTAACGCATTTCTTCCTGGCCAGGAGTGTGAAACTGCTGTTTGAGCCATTAAGTGAAGGCAGGAATACTTAGATGTATCTATTGCTCTGTGAACAGCATGCTGTGACTGTCACACCTCTTTGTGCATCTATTAAAGTGGAAAACAATAATTTTCACTATCTTGCTCACAAGCTTAATTTGGCACTGGAACTGTTCTGATGTGATTGATTCAGTGTCCATGAAAACACGTAGTTTTGCTCTCTGGTAAATAGGTAGCTCTGATTATCCAGGTCTTGAACAGGTTCTTTGAGTAAAGGAAAATATTTGCATGTTGGTGGTGGAGATGCTTCTGGCATAGCACATCAGGAATTTTGATCAGATGGATTAAGACAATTCCTGATGGGCTAATGGTCATTAGTGCATTTCTTTAACACAGAGATGACTTGCTAAAAAGCAGAGAAATGTGCTGAGATGAACAGGGATCTTTCATCCTATGATTATATTTTGCTGGTGTCTTTTTTTTCCCTTGCTAATCATGATGCAAAAGTAGTTGTCAAAACAGACTGGCAAACCTGGGTGACTGAGCAGGGGAACAACCTGTGGGAGCAGGGAAGGGATGTGGTGCCTGTGAATGCAGCTGGTGGGACCACCGCTGGGAAGATTGCCACCATCTGTGTGCTTAAAATAACATAGAAAAAGTAGAGAGTGGGTAGAAAAGTACTAGAAGCAAGAAAACAACCTGACAGCAAGAAAGTCAAGCAGACATGTCTGTTCAGCTAATGGAAATACCACAAGGGCACATGATTAGAGCATGCTAATGCCTTCATGGAGATGATTCTTGGTGCTAAAGGGCTCTTCTATGCATCAACAGATGTAAAAGTGAGAGGGACTGACTGAAAGGGAAGCTGGACAAATTTCTTTTCAAGATAACTGTTGGAAGAAGTTTCTGGGAGGGTGGCAGGTTCCCCATATCCAGATATCTCCATGTCTAGACTGGCTTGTTAAGAATTTAATCCTTTTCCACATATGTTCCATACTTCAGTCAGATGCAGATTTTCCATTTCCAGTGCAAGCAGGCTGGAGCTACATGTAAGGATATTTCAGCAGAAACTGGGAGATTGTCCTGTTTTTGGCTGGGATAGAGCTAATTTTCTTCTTAGTAGCTAGAATAGCACTGTGTTTTGGGTTCAGTGTGGGATTTGGTACTAGAAGAATGTTGATAATATACTGATGGTTTTAGTTGTTGCTGGGAAATCAAGGACTTTCCAACTTCTCATGTTTACTAGTCTGCAGGTGCAGAAGAAACTGGGGGTGCATAGTAAAATTAGCAGACCCAAGTTGGCATTTGAATATGTCAATGAGATATTCCATATTGTATAACGTTATGTTCAGTATATAAACGAGGATTGGCTGGAAAGCTCACCCTCAGGCTCTCTCTTTCTTCTGGGATTGTGGTTTCAATTTTGAGACTTGCTCTGCTCTGGGATTGCTAGCCAGGAATGGGTTGGGCATTGGTCAGTGGGTGGTGAGCAATTGCACTGTGCATAACTAATTTGGATGTTCTACTATTGCTGTTATTATCATTATTATTGGCATTATTATTTTAATTTAAATTTTATTTCAATTATTAAAGTGATCATATCTCAACCCATGAGTTCTCTCACTTTTCACTTCTGATTCTCTCCTTCATTTCCTCAGCAAGGGAGGGTGAGGGAGCAGCTGTGTGGTGTTTGGCTGCTGTCCAAGTTAAAACCACCACAGTGATCATCACCACTGCTTGGCCATGGGTGTGCCTTGAGCCCTGCTTATGACCCAGCTCCAGGGAGCAGCTTTGGTCTGCAGCAAACCCAACCCTTAGGCTTTAACACATCTCCTTAAAAAACATCCCCCACCTCAGTGGGCCCAAGCCAGGTAAGGCAGAAATCCCCTGCAGCTGGGCTTGGTCCTGCCCACAAATCCTACTGAAGATAAACTTTTCCAAGAGGAACTGTAGATGCTTTAGTGAAAATTTCCTGTGATAGCCCTTTAGTTTGCTTTAAAGTATCTGACAAGTTACAGACTTGAGCATAGGTACCCATGTTATAATGAAATCTCTGTAGTAATCATGTGAGCTGTCATTAGCGAGCTGTGTCACATGGGTGAGGCATCTGAGGCTGGTATTGAATCAGGTGGATCCTTGAAGATGAATTTCATGTTAGTGATGTTGATGCTGATATATTTTTTTTTAAAGTAGAGGAGACAAGTGTGAGATCAGTCTGTTGCAGCTGGCTGCCTCTGCTGGGAATGCAGACGTGTGCTGAAGGGGAGGATGAGCTGCACTGACATTTACATTGGCAGTGCCCAGCCTTGATGGGTACAAAACCAGGGTGGTGGTACCGATGAAATCTAGCTCTGGTACAACAGACTTCAAAATAAACAGCTTAAGGAATGAAGTCAGTTATGGCATGTCCCCTGTGGTCGGGCATGGGAACTGATGCAGAAGTCCCTGTGCTGTGGTGGATGTGGAGTTCTGTGTCCAGGGCAAGAATCTGTCTCCTGCCCTGAGGAGTTTGTCCAGGGTGTGGGACTCGGAGACAAGTTGTAACATCTGACCTCTCTTTTATAAGTAGGAAGCTCTCTGCACTCTATAAAATCTGCACAGCTTTCCTGAGATGAAGGAGAACCGGGACTACTGCTCCTCCCTGGGTGCAGCAGTGGTGAGGTGCTCACTGGCTCTGCATGGTGCACAGCAGCTGGGGGTCACGGTGGAAGTCAGGGTGGGTGCACGTGCAGATTCAGCGGCTTCAACAAGGGATGTGGATGGTTGCAGTGAGTCTGAAATGAGGGCACACCTTGGCTCTGCTGGAGAAGTGGATTTATTCACACCCATTTTAGAGGGGACGCCTCAAGGGAGGAGATGTCACTCTTAAGGTGACAACCATATCCTGGGCTGCATCAAGAGAAGTGTGGCCAGCAGGTCAAAGGGAGATAATTCTGCTCCTCTACTCTGCTCTCATGAGACCACACCTGCAGTGCTGTGCCCAGTTCTGGGGCGCCCAACATGAGAAGGACATGGACCTGCTGGAGTGAGTCCAGAGGAGGCCACAAGGATGATGCGAGGGCTGGAGCAGCTCTGCTGTGAGGACAGGCTGAGAGAGTTAGGGCTGTTCAATCTGGAGAAAAGAAGTCTCTGGGGAGGACTTCTAGCAGCCTTCCAGTACCTGAAGGGGCTCCAGGAAGGATGGGGAGGGACTTCGTACAATGGTAGGTAGTGATAGAACAAGGGGTGATGGCTTGAAACTGGAAGAGGGGAGGTTTAGATGAGTTATTAGGAAGAAATTCTTCCCTGTGAGGGTGGTCAGACAGTGTCCCAGGTTGCCCAGAGAAGCTGTGGCTGCTCCTCCCTGGAAGTGTTCAAGGCCAGGCTGGATGAGGCTTTGAGCAACCTGGTCTAGTGGAAGGTGTCCCTGCTGATGGCAGGGGGGTTGGAACTGGATGAGCTTTAAGGTCCCTTCCAACCCAAACCATTCTATGATTTTATGAAAAAAGAGGAAACAACAGACTATGGATGAGGAGGGGAAGGAAAGACTTCAAGTTTGATAGCTGTTTGCCTTCTGTTTTACTTCCAGGCATCTAGCACAAACTACAGGGGAAAACAGATGGGAAATGACTCTGCATCTGCCTGTTTCTCTCCCTCCCATCACCTAGGTCTGGCAGAGAGCCCAGACCCTTCCAGCGAGCTCTTGAGCAACTGCAGAAAGCACACACAAGATGTGCTCTTTGCCAAGCTTGGAAATGCAACCAAGCTCAAAGCAAAGGCCTGAGTTAGCCCCTGTGTTTCATGAGCTTGTTCTTTGTATTTGAGAAGGTCATCTACTCACCCTTAACATGAAAACATCAGCTCGAGCCAAATAGATGTAACATCTCCAAAATCAAAGAGCAGCCTAATATCAGTATCATGTACTTCTCCCTGGCAAGGCAAGCCAGGAGAAATTGGAGAGTCCTCCAAAGTGTCAGATACAAGTAGTGGATTTAACTGCTGCCCTTCATGTGTGAGGGGATGTGTTTTTAAGGAAGGAAATATGAGATACTGAGCTGCTCCCTCATTCTGAGGTGATAGGCCAGGTTCACAAAGTCTGGGGAAAATATCTCACTTAAACACTTCACACAGACGTATGTCTGGATATGTAGGCACTGAAAAAACCCCTACTCTTATTTGAGAATAAACAAACAAAAGCCACAGCCTTTAGTAGTAAGGAATATTTCAGAGTCTGAAAGCAAGACAAACCTGATATTTCCATAAATCCCCCAAGAAGAAGTTGTGCAGGTTTATTCTTTTGCTTTGCTTCTCATTTCAGTCTCTTATTCCTTCTGCATTTTCTGTGAAGTGTTCCAGTTGTTTGGCTGCCTTGGGTGCTCTCTTCTCTTACTTGTGCGTACAGCCTGGGGAATCTTGTATGCAAAGAGCTGTTTTCCCTAATTTGAGCCCACAGCCATGATAAGTCCATGTAAATGAGGTGGTGCAACGGTGCATAAATAATCACCAAGGTTTTTCCCTATAATGTGCAGGTGGATGATCTGACACTCCCCCAGCACAGTGCTCATCTGTGGGTGTGGTTCCTGTGCCCTTGCTGGGAGCATCTGATGGTGGCACCCAACTGTGGAGAGCCCAGGGAGGAGCAGTTCCTCCTTGGGGGCAGGGACTGTGGGTGGGAGGTGGGGTGGGGTGGAGGTGAATGGCACTGCACAGCCCTGCAATGGCCCTACACAATCCCTCCCTATCAGTGTGCTCAGAGGAACCATGCCTGCACCATGAATGTCCTCTCCTCCCGCAAGAGGAATAACCCAACAGCTTGGAGGGAAGCTCCAAGGAACAATATTCTGCTGCCTCTTCATCTTGTGTCTTTTTATCTGTTGAAAACAGACACCTCCTCCTCTTGACTTGTGTGAGCAGCAGCACAGCGTGCATTGCTGGGCTTGGCTAACGCCACCAACCCATGTCCTTTTGGTCTGATCTGGGCTTTTCTTCCCTGGCTTTGGACTGACTTTTGTGGTGAAGCATGCAAGACTTTTTCCTCTTGGCAGTGGGTACAGAGGGCAGACCCAGCCTGGTCTATGCTGAAGACTGAAGTTAGTCTCAAAAAGGGGGTGGGCAACAGAAGAGGGAGGTTTTTTTGCAGTTGGCTTGTGGACATCAATTGGAAAGAAACACCTTCGTGGTGACAGGAGCTTGTCCTGTGTCTTGTGCACACAGTCCTTGCTCAAGTGTGAGGCAGCCTCAGTGTTCCTCTCTTAGAAGGAGGAAGCCAGAAGCATAACCCAGAGATGATAAATGACCCACAGCCTTTGCGTGCTGGCTGTGACTGGCTGTTCTTTGCGAGGCAGATAAGGCTTGTGATTTGGGAATAGCCAGACATCTGACTGGTAGCAGGGAACGCTGATGGATAACATCACTTCCCAGATATTGTTTTGCTTCTAATCCTACATGGCTTTTGGATGGCACTGATGGTGAGGGATCTTGTCTGAGCTGGAAGTTACAAAGAATCTTGCTTCTTAGAACAGAGTGAAAATCCCCAAACCTCAAACTTACGCAAATTCAGTGCAAGGTTTGCTTTAATTTTTATATGAAGTCATCACCATTTGTAAATGACCTTCTCTGATCTTGAGTTGTCACAAAGACAAAATAAATATTTGCCAGGCCTGTTGATGTGAAGTCAATTTTCACAGCAGCAGCAAACTAGCCAGGGCTTGTCTAGCTGCTGGAATCTTGCTTCATTGGGAGAGAGGAGAGTGAGTGTCTCTGATCGTCAGGCCTGAAGTCAGGCACAAACCAGACCTTGGGATGCTGTACAGCTGCATTTAGTTTGAGATCTGCACTCTGTCTTATTCTTGGCTGATGAGCTGATTTGAGCTGACAAATTTCCCCAAGGGACCTCAGCTCTGGTCCTGTCCAGTCTGGACTAAGATAATAAATTTAATGACAAATTCATTTAGGCCAAAAATGCGACTCCAGAAAATGTTTGGTAAGTGCAGTCCTATCCCATGAGAGCAGGTGCAGTGAATATTTCCCATATATATTTGTAAAATCATTCCAAATATATTAATTTATTTTTATGAGCACTTATCATTACATAAAGGACCCACAGCCAACAGTGCACCCCTGCTAGACTATCTCTGTAGCAACCCTACCGAGCAGAAAGCAGCCTAATGCTTTTATCGTCTGATTAATGGCTGCAGGAGACGCCACTGGCTTCTTTTGGGCTGCAAAGAGCACCAGTGGAGAAAAGCCTTCTGGCTGAGAGCTAGTGGTGAGGTAGAGCCCTGGGGTTCTTGGCTCTTTGTGGTGGTTTCACTTGGCTAGTGCTTGGCTAGCAGCCAAACACAGCCGCTCACTCACTCCCTGCCCTTCAGGGGATAGGGGAGAGAATTGGGGGCAAGGGTAAGGGGACCTGCAGGCTGGGGTAAGAACAATTTAATCATTGAAATAAAATAAAACTTAAAAATGATGATAATAACAGTAATAAAATATGCAAACAAGCAATACACAGTGCAATTACTCACCACCAGCTGACCAAGCCTGGCCTGTTCTTGGATAACGATCCCAGAGGAGTGACAATCCCAAAACCACAATCCTGGAAAAGTGAGAGTCCAAGAAGATGCCAGAGAGAGAGAGAGAACCCCTACAAGGGAGAGACCGTTGGTAACGTATTGAACATGATGGGATATGAGGTGGAATATCCCATTGGCATATCCAAATGCCAATTTAGCTTATTCATTTAATTCTTTCTCACCCCTGCTAGACCTTGGACTTGAAGGACTTAGTGTTTTGCTGATCTACAAGTTCCAGGGACAATTGAAAACGCTGGTCAGTTATCAATGTTTTTCTCATAATAAATCCCATACTGAAATCAAAACACAGCGCTATTCTAGCTACTAAAAAGAAACCCAGCTCTGTCCCAGCTAAAAACTAGGACACTTCCCTCTGCCTTCAGTCCCCTCACCTCTGCTGCAGGCAAGGTCCCAGGAGATGTTTGGCCAAACCCAGGGTGCCATTATTGAATGAGAAACACATTGTGTTTTGATGGACATATTGCATTTTGGTGGACATCTGTAGTCACCACTCTCGTCTGATCCATTTGACTGGAATGACATTCAAGCAATGCTTTTAGATAACTGGTGGGGAAACTCTTTGAAAGTGGTTTTAACTAGATCTGGGTGAAGGGCTTTCAACAGAGGGAATCGACTCAAAAAAGTGGATGTGTGCTGTGAATTTGGAGCAAAGTTAGTGAATTGTTTCAGGTGAGGGGAAAAATTAATCGCTTTCTTGTTTGGAAGCACTGACTTGCTTTTTGTTTGAAACGTTTACTTTTTATTGAACAGCTTCCCTTATTTAAAATTTGATTCAACAGCAAATGTTAGTAAATGGATTTAAATGACCTTTCAAATCAAACAATTTTGTAGGCTGACCCTAAGCTGAG
Organism: Caprimulgus europaeus; assembly: GCA_907165065.1. The sequence continues at coordinate 7,252,498 of OU015529.1, forward strand.
TGTTCTTGTTTGCTTGTCTCAGTGGCAACTTGAAAAGAAAAATTTCAAGTTTAATTTATTTGGAGACAAACCATTTTCCAAAGTTCATCCCAAAAACCTGAAAAATTCATTATTTATCAAGTTTTAGTCACTGGTTTGGAAAACAATATTATTTTACTTTGGCTAAAGCAAATTTATTGGAAATGCAGTTTAAAAATAGCAGTATTTATTTTACAATTAACCCTAGGTAATTTTTACATTTCAAACTAATATATAGCAATGCTTTGATAATGACATGCAGTTTCCTTTAATGTTATTTTAATGCCTGTGTTGAAATTGGACCTATATATTTTTTTAGACTTTAAAGCTAATTGATGAATTTGCCAACATCTTTCAGTGACCTTTATGACTTGAATCTTTCCAGAACTGACTTAATTAAAGATGAGATGGAATCAAAGTGAATTTTTAACAAGTCTGGTTTATTATTCCCTATTAAAATTCTCTTGAATTACTCAGCTGTCAGAGATGGAATGGAATTTATCATTAAGTTATTCACTTAGATAATTAAATGAACCCACAGCTTTAGCTGAAATGAAAGTGAAAAAAGGCAGCGGGGTGCTACATGTGACAAGTTTGCTCCCTGGCAGACTTCTTGGGATTATTTAATTGTCCACCCATAGTTTGAGGAGGGTCTATTGAGTTTCTGCTTTTGATATTTTAAATCTAAAATAGAGTCTGCAAATAGGAGAACTCCCAGCAGTGGTCAGCTCATCTACTCTTCTCTTTGTGTTGAGCCTGAAGGGGATTACAAATAGAGATTACAAGATCTAGCCCCTAATGCATCAGTTACTCCAAGTGCACCCTGATCCACTCTTTCCTGCCCTCACCATCATGTTGCAAATTAATTGCAGAGAAATAAAAGAATGGCTGGAAAGAACAACGCTGTGTGATACAGTCGTACGTGGATGCCTGCCTTGCTGTGCACCAAGGACATTTTTGCCCAGGTGACTTATTCAGTTTCTGTTGCTGTCCCTGCGCTGGAGAAGGGCTGTCTATAGAGTGGGTATGATCAATGTTTGGCTGTTATGAAAGCCAGACTGGTTGAAGGAAGCCATATGATACTCAGAATTATTTTTGTAACACCTGCTGGATTAATTTTAAAATCAATATCCTGAAATATCAGGAAAGCCTAACTATAGAAAATCCTGACTGGTGGGAGGAAGAGAAGCTTGCAACACTAAGCGTGGACTTAGGGATGTTTTTGTCCATTAGTGATTTAGAAAATTCAGTAAGAAGAGGATGGAGATGGTAAAAAAGTTGGATTAGGAGGGACCATTATGGTGACAGCATTTGTTAAAACCCCAAAGCTACAACACTCTGTGCTTCCGAATCCTATGGGTCTGCTTGACTTGGCATGTGCGCAGACCAAGGGGAAACATCATCTGGGAGGGAACAAAGATGACAAGGAGGCTGAAGGAGAGCAAAGTCTGCCAATGAGAAGCCCCATGCAAGCTTTGTCTGGTGTGGTAAATCAGTGTAATGCTTTTGGAAAGCGAGATTAAAACTTCATCTTTAAGAGGAGGCACAGAGCTGTGCTAGCCCCACAACAGAGTGATGTCAGAACCTGCAGGTAAGTCTCAGCTTGCTCTGTTTCCCCTCTTTTCCACAGGAAGAATGTTGCTTCATGCTGGTCTATTCTGGCAACTGGTGGCTTTCCCCCCATGCACTGACTCAACTCTGCAGGCTGGTGTTTCCTGGCAGAGGGCAGGGCAGCGCTCCCTTCCTTATCCACCTTTATCCACTGGTCCTAGGGCGGGGGCAGCAGCCCACAGAGATTGCTGCTCCCCTTAAACCATGACATGGGCTGTGAAGCTTTTTGTCCCCGCATCAGAAAACCTGCAGTGCTTCAAAGCCATTTTCACCGTGGCAGCTGCCTGGGGCTGGGCACCCGTCCATGTGAATTCCACATGAATTGCCTCTTTTCCAATCTAGGCAGTTCTGTGATTCTGTAGGAAATGGCCTCAAGTTGCACCAAGGGCAGTTGAGATTGGATGGGAGGAAGAATTTCTTTGCTGAAAGGGTTCTCAGGCATTGGAAGGGGTTGCCCAGGGCAGTGGTGGAGTCCCCATCCCTGGAGGGAGTGAAGTCATGTAGACACAGTGCTGAGGGACATGGGTTAGTCAGGGAGTTGTCAGTGTTTGGTTCATGATTAGACTCAGTCATCTTAAAGGTCTTTTCCAACCTATGCAATTCTGTGATGTGATTCTGTGAAGCTGGCCAGTTTTCTACCTGGTTTCTGTGTAATCTGCATTCTGCAGGCTCTACAATCAGCCTGATCAGGGTCTGTGTGATGGTGCCATGCTGTGATACAGGGAAACCTAGTGAATGAGGTGGGAAAAGTCGAATTCCCAGGTTGTGTCTACACTATGCACACAACTATGAAAACACCTGCTATTTCAGGGGTTAAATTTATCTTCTGGGGGGAGGTGAGGGCACTGGAGGTAGCGGAGAGCAGGGTCTGTGGCTGCAGTATGCTGTGGCATGCAGAATGTGACTTCAAAGAGAAAGCTTTCCCTTCGGTTGCTGTTAAACCTCCACCATTTTGGCTTTCATAAGTGGCTGAAATCAGACACCACGTAATAAATCCTGATCTGTTTATCACAGAGCAATTTCCAAACTACGTAATCTTAATTTCAATTAACGAGTCTCGTGAAAACAGATGCCTGTAAATTCAGTGCTCTCTTGGGGCTGAAGCGACTGATGCAGTACTAGTTTCAAACTTCAGTAGCTCTTCTGTTGCACCTACAACTCTTAGATATCGCTTTTCCTGGCTGGCTGGGTTATTCCTCTGCCAGTGAGTACTGTCTGTACCAACAGTGCATAAAAGGAGAGAGGTTTTACCACTGGCTGTTGCATTCAATAGAACTTTCCCATCACTGGGACCAACCTGAAAGGTTTAACAGTGTTGCTGAAACATTTCCTAACTTCTTCTCCAAGTCTGTATTTTCCAAGCCCAAAAGCTAGTCTCTGGATTTCTCCAAGAATTTCTACTACCTTCTTCCACAAAAATGTCTTAGTTCTTAATGATATGAAAGTAAATATAGATATTCTCTTGCACAGTATTTGCCTTCACAGACTTCATTTCTAGGAGCCCTCATAACTGCTGGATCAAGCAAGACTGATGCAACACTGGAAAGCAAAGTGTACTTCTATCTCCTGTGCTCTCTTCTCTGCATAGAGAGAAAACTCTTATTCAGGGTGTTGAAGTCTCACAGTCACATCAGATTTTGCTGATATTCTTCTTCTGAAGACTGGATAATCCCTGTAGGACAACTGTACATTCCTAACCAAGAGACTACATAGTTTCATGGGTCTCATCATATTCTTCCTTGAAAATATGGGTAGAAGAAAATTGCAAAGATTGAAATACATCATTCTAGTGGTGACTCCCACACGTACGGTCCTAGACTATGAACAAGCTTGGTTAATTGCTTCCTTGGCTCTTGGACACCAGGACTGATGCATGCTCATGTATACATCACTCATCCTCATGAATGTGAAGCCCTCTGGTAATCACCTCCTGTGACTTGCTCAGTGAAGGAAGGTAGCTTTGCATTTCTAATAGCGACGGAGTGGTGGATATGGTTGAAAGAGAGAAAGAAGTCTTTAATCTCATACGGATACTTTGGTTTGTGTTTCATGTAGGTTTAATTTTTATTACAAGAAAATGCATGTTTACTAAAGAAATATGGTTGAGAAACTGATCTACCCGCTTTAAACCCTCCAGGGAAGGTGATCAAAGGCAAGCAGGAGAGCTGCATGCCTACGGGTGGTAGTCTTCCTCAGAAAGCCCCCAGCATATATGCTGAACTCATTTTTACCTATACATAGTAGTATATGATTATTGATGCTTATCTTAATTAATTTTCCATGATTATTATGACTTTTTCCCCTTAAATATTTTATTCAACGGTTTTAGTGTCAACCAAGGGAACTAAGAAATTAGTGGGAAGAGGTTTGCTGCGGTGTAACGTCTGAAATCAGCATAGGAATAGAAGAGTTTTAAGAAATAACAGCAAAGGAAATAAATTAATGAAGAGAGTGAGTATTTATGAAGAATTAATGGAAAGCAGCTCAAGGGAAAATGCTGATGGATCTTATAGCTTACACTAGGAAAAGCAGTGGATATCTCTATGTAGACAGCAGATATCACAGGTTGAAGTGGCTAAAGATGTTTTTGTGGTTACAGCATTTGTGTTCATTTTCAACTCCTCTTCTTGGGAAAGGTGGTTTGAATCAGGACTTAAACCCACTTGTGTCTGTTCCTCTGTCCCCACCCTGCCCACTGGCCTTCAACTAGGTGGGGAACATGGAGCAGTTTGCACCACGAGCCAGAGGCGTCGGGCTCTGCCAGCCCAGCGGGGCATGTCCCATCTCTCAGGAGGCTCTGCCCTCTTTCCCTTGTGTACAACAAGACCCATGTTTCCTGAAGAAGTCAAGTCCATATCCAGGCTGACAGATGGTCTGAAGTCTTCATGACATGACTATTATCTTGGCTCCAGGTAATGCTACCTGCTGTTTAATGAAAGATATCTGCATTTGTGTAGCATTATCTGGCTTTGAAAAATTTGGTGAACTCATTTTGTACAAACTCTCTGGGGACTCTGAAGATTTAAAAAAAACCCCACCAAAACTCTAATTTGTTCATTTTTCTTTCCATTGTTAGTGAAGTGATTTTTAAAAATAAGTATTTCTAAATGACAACAAATCACTCATTTGAGTTCATTTCAGCCTCTCTTAAAGGGTTTGCAGATCTTGGTGGCTTTTTTTTTTTAATAAACTTGAGTTAAACAAACTAAAACCTAGACAATTACCACATGGCTTGAAATATGTTTTGTGAGTGCCATGCACATCTCTAAGTGCCCTTGAAAAATGGAAAGCAACATATTTATCTACATAGCTACATATTTCCACAGCCATCCTTCTGCTCTTTAGCATTCAGAATCTAGCAGTTACGGTGTGTTACTAGGCAAAAATGTGTCCTGGTGGCTGCAGGGGGATGTGATTCATTCCTGTGAGGAAAATGATAGCGATACAACATAATATAGGGGCTCCCTTTGGTTATATGAAAAAATTAGTCAAATTACAGATGCCATTCATGTACGAAACGTACGTAAAAAAATGTAATGCAAATAGCAGAATGGTTTATTGCCTAATTGAGGGGAAATATGTGTCTCCATCAGCTTCCCTTTGTTCTCAAAATAGTGTGTGCTGGTATATAATCTGCTGTGGCATGCACGTGCTCCGTGGGCGCTTCACACTGATCAGGAACAGGCAGTCTTAGGCACATTTTCGACCTGCTCTAATGTTATAGGAGCCATCGATGCTGAAGTAAAGTGCTGTGGGAGCAGTGAAGTCACAGTTCCTTCACTTGTGTTATTCTAAGTGCTGAATTTCTCCTGTGAAATAGCTGAAGGAGAACTTCAGGTCTTCAGCTTCACCCCCAGTGTACGCCCTTCAGGCTGATTTATTTGTGGGGACCCTGAGAAATTATGAAATTCCACTGAACTCTGGTGATGGCTTGAGAGGTGGGAGGGCTGTGCTTATCCTTGGTCCCCTCTGGCTGCAGTGGTGCTGGCCAAGGACATTGCTGTCCCCAGCTGCCTGGTGTCCAGCCCCACCGGGACAGCTGCCCCATCACCTCTGCTAGGGTGGCTCTCCTGTCTTGGCTGAATGAGCTTATAAGGGAAGACCAGCTAAGCTGGCTAAGCTATCCCAGCTCGTTAGTGGCACCAGCTCAGGGGCACCTGATGATGGGGCAGAGAGAAGCATCTGGGGCTGGACGTGAAGAGTGAGTGTCTCCACCACGTTGAGTCTTGGCCAGACCCAAATTCAAAGAGCTGCCTGGGGAAAGAGCTGGATGCTGCACCATTGCTCCTTCTCCCTTGATGGTGAAGAAGAGACCAGACTTGATTTTTAAAGAGTGATGAAGAATTTTAATATTTTTAATATTTTAAAACAGCATTGCTGCAGAGGTAAGGACTGCCTTTCCTCTTTGCTTCTCCTCTTCAAGTCTTGTGAAGGAACAGGTCTCTTCACCACAGCATCAGCAGTGTGGGCTTGTCCTTATTTTCAAAGTAGCAAAAATATTACAGGGTATTAGCTGTCCTTTGTTCTCTGCAGACATAGAAGTTTATTGCAAAACTATTACAATTATCACCCTTCTTAGCAAGAGTTGTTGTTGATCTCCACTGTTATCATCTGAGAAGCTGTCTGAGTGTTGATTACTTCCCTTGAGAGTGCTCTTGGCCCACTGACGCATGGCAATGCGAGCGTGTTATGCCTACAACCTGTTAGGTACACATGAACACTCAGAAGACAAACTGCTCAGTATTGATAAAAATAAGGCATCTGAAAAGACTCCAGTCCTCTCTGTGTGCACCAAAAAAGACAAGGATCATTACTTACGTATAGCAAGGGAGGAGCATACAGAGTTGGCTGTGTTGTATTTATTCAGATAAATATCTCTGCCCTTTGAAGGCAGAAATGGCGATGTTAGCTGCTAGCAATCACTTAGGAGATGATGTATTTAACAACTGGTCAGATTTATCCTCCCTTTGTATGTGTGCCAGAGTGACTTTTATTTTTTTAAAATAGGTGCAAACTGGATTTTGTGAATATGGGCTGCATCAAGGGAAGCGTGGCCAGCAGGTCAAGGGAGATGCTTCTGCCCCTCTGCTTTGCTCTCCTACCTGCAGTACTGTGTCCAGTTCTGAAGCACCCAGCATAAGAAGGACATGGAACTACTGGGGTGAGTCCAGAGGAGGCCACGAGGATGATTCGAGGGCTGGAGCACCTCTGCTGTGAGGACAGGCTGAGTTGGGGCTGTTCAGCCTGGAGAAGAAAAGGCTCCAGGGCGATCTTCCAGTACCTGAAGGGGTTCCAGGAAGGCTGGAGAGGGACTTTGTACAATGGTAGGGAGTGATAGAACAAGGTGTAATGACTTTAAACTGGAAGAGGGGAGATTTAGATGAGATATAAAGAAAAAATCTTTCCTATGAAGGTGGTGAAACTGTGGAACAGGTTGCCCAGAGAAGCTGTGGCTGCTCCTCCCTGGAAGTGTTCAAGGCCAGGTTGGATGAGGCTTTGAGCAACCTGGTCTAGTGGAAGGTGTCCCTGACATGGCAGGGGCGTTGGAACTGGATGAGCTTTAAGGTTCCTTCCAACCCAAACCATTCTATGATTCAATACTAAGGGAGTTCTCCAGGTCTTACAAACAGTGAAGTATGTTGTAGAAGGCTGTGATCCAGCTAGTGGAGATGAGTGTAGTGGCATGATCTACTGTGCCTGATGATCTGCAGATTTGGACCTACTGGAAAGATATAGACATATGGACTCAAGCTATTCTACTCTACACAACCATGTTGCACAATGGAACGGACTGGAAACTGGATTTTCTCTTTAATGCATAACTCAAACTTTTGATAAAATGTGACGGTTTCTAGCAAAATGAAATTCTGAAAATGTCTTTCAAACTGATGGAAACATTTTTATAAAACTGGAAGGTTGTTTTGATTTTTAATGCTGGAAACCATATTGGGAGTTTCTGGATGGAAACTCTTTCAGGGTGAAAAATAAAAGTTTCCTGAGGGGGAAAAAGTGTCCATAGGTTTGTGCGATTTTTCACATTAGCAAATTGAATCAGCCATAAAAATTCCATTTTGAGGGATGAACTATGGATGTTTGCCTATGGAACATGGGCCAGAACAATCTCTAAGCTATGCCACCAGTTTACCAATTTGTAGGGGAAAGCATTTGTATTTTTTGTGAGTTTGGAGTAGGGTCCCAACTGAATTTCTTTGGCTTGTTCCTGTCAGGAGAATTAGAACTTTTAATTAAAATGACAGTGTTAGACTAGTCAGACTTCTATTATCATATCTAAGGAGCACCTTGGGGAGTTATAAACATGACAGCTTTGTGTTACTGGTGTGATTTAAAACAAAAATGCCTCACGTTCTAAGTGATTCCTTTAGGTGTTTCAGTGTGCTTCTTGAGATGTTTAATAACTCAAGAACATTCTGTTTGCTGGAGGACCAAAGGACATGCTTTGTTCTGATATCTGTACAGCCCTTTGTATCCCGAGTATTTAAAAATCAATGGTAATGCTTTTGAAATAACTAATTGTTCATTAACCTCTTTTAATTCCAGCCTCCCTTACCCTCCCCGCTTCAATTTATGCTCTTCAGTGCTCCCCAAACCTCCCCAAATCCTGATCTTTCTGAGCCAAAGAGGAAAATAAACCCAAGAGTGCAGAGAGACCCTTGTCAGGGCATTCCCAGGGGACAAACCTGTGCCACCTTGCCAGCCAGCAGCTGCTGAGCACAGCACCCCAGTGTCCCTCCGGGGTGTTGCAGAGCATTGCTGATGTGCTGGAAGAGGCAAATCCAAACCCAAGCCTACCACTTGCCAGGTGAGGCGTAGGTGCAGGAGAAGGCTCCACAGCATGGGGGCTCAGCCTTGTTCTAGGACTTGAGCTGTACCTGGGCTTGCAATAGAGTAAGCGAGGCTTTGGGAAATGAGAGAAGATGCTCTGCACCTGATGGCTTGCTTGGCCATGTTCCTGTCTGTGACTGAAGGCAACCATTGCACAGACCCAGGAGCAGAGCTGGCCCTGGGCTTGTCCCCTGGTGTGCAATTCCCTGGAGACTTGAGCTTTCTCCAGCATTGGTCTCTTGATGAGTCTTTCCATCCCTTTGTTTGGGTGCTTTAAATGAACACAAAAAGCCATGCTTGAGCTCTTGAAATTGGACTATTTTCTTGCTTTTGTATATGGAAATCTAGATTAGTCTGTTTACAAGCCCAAAATGACTCTTTTAGTTCATAGGATAACTGAGAGTGGAATATCTCCACATTTATTACAGAGGAGGTGCTATTAACCTAAAAATCTGTTAGAACAGCTAAATTACTGTTTCAACACATTGTCAGGGTCAGAATAATTTTGTTTTTCATGATTAGGATCACTGAAGAACAGCTTTCAGTTGAACTTTCAAATATGGATCCAGTGTGCTTATATAATTACCACCATGGTTTAGAACTGGATTGTGCCCAAAACAGTCTGAATAGCCAGATATTGATGTCTATTTCGAGACACCTATTTTAATTCTCCTTTGGTGACCTTACACAGGCACTCAGGGAGGGTATAATGAAGCAACTAACATATTTTAACTCCAGCTGTAGCGAAGTTTTGAGATAAGTTTAATTTTACTATTTCCATTTTACTGGTGTGGAAGGAATATTGAAAGCTAAAGCATTTTTAAGGGGAAATAGTAGCAAGACAAGGTTATGAAAGTCCTGTGGTGAGGATTATGGTTGTTATGGTTACTGGATTACCTATATTGCTAGCCCATCTGAATTCATCCAGTCTCATCCCCACTAGAGGATGTGGAGTTCTATCCTACAAGATGCACTTCGGCAAACCAGTCCATCCATTTGTCATCATTCAGAAATAAAAGTGGCCCACAATGATCTCTTCTGTCGCAATTGCTTCAGGCTCCCTAGCTGTGTCTGTGGGCTCCAACTGTGTTACTGTTATGACAGTTGATTGAAATGACTCAGAGATGGTGCTTCTCAGAACAGAGCACTGTTTCTTAGTAAATCCAAGAGCAGAATGTGAAGGGTAAAGGTATAAACTACAAATCCCACATAAATATTTCCTAAGGAAAATATTTCCTCATTATTTTATGAAGAAGTTTAGTGCATTTTTGATTTATACTTTTATTAGCTCAGTTAAATGGGACCCTTAGAAACAAACATATCTAAGCAAGAAAGATCCCCAGAGAAACATGCTTTTAGCAAAAGGATCCTTTTTAGCTTCAGCAGGGACTAAAAGAAGCTGGCTGCACAGGAACAGCCTGAGGAAAAGCTGCGTGGAGAACAGGAGACCTTGAACCTTAATGTAAGTCTCAAAATGCTTGAAAACAGTGAGGAAATTAGGTGGAGAAATGCATATAAGACTTCTGTTGCTCTCTCTTTTCTCTTACCTAACTTATGAAAAACCTTCCTCCTCCTCTCTGTAGGACTGATCTGTCAGAAGGATCAATCTCCTTTGATCTCTTGAAGGCAAGCCTTGTTAGTACAGCCCTGATGTGCAAAGCTGGATTGGATTCCTCTACCTAGGTGTATATGGTTTTTCTTATCTGGGGTACTTTGTCTTTGGAGTATTGTTTCCCATGTCTGGTGACTGCTTTGCCTGTGGTCATTTAACCCCATCCCTGACACGCAGCACTTCAGTGGTTTCACTGCTGCACAAGTATTGAACGCTCCAGAAGTGACTTGGCCGTCTTGATTCCCTGCACCCAAAACTCCACCATGCTGGTTATGCCAGCATCCTGTAGGTGTTAAATGAAGTTTTTACTCATTCCATATAAAAATATGAACAGTATAGCACTTGTGATAGCTGTCCACTGATCAACCTCCCATTTGTATTTCTGCAGGTACCCACACCCCTGTGCTGAAAGTTGCTGGTAGGAAACAGAGGCTGATGACATTAGCTGAGGGATAACTGGAGCTACAACATTGTAGGAGGTGCCAATAGTGCCAAGCGGACTGAGATATTAACTGTGTCAAAATAACCTATTGCAAATCAGGGAGCAATCAAACCTTATCATTTGGTCATCTGTTTTGGTTTTCAAAGGATTCCGAGTCTCTTCCAGGCTGTCACAAATATTTATTCTAAAGCTGACTGCAGAGCAGGTATTGTGAGAGGCCCAGTTCAAAGTCTCCCTCTTGATGTACATGCTGGAGTTATTAACTCAAAAACAGAAAGCTAGGATATTAATCTGCAGGTTGATAGGATCCATAGTGGGAGGGAATCTGTGAAACAACAGTGTTCAGCTAAAACAACAAGCAAAGTGAAGTCAGCAACCAGGAGTTTCTGTTCAGAAACACAACTGAATTGCAAAGGATGCCAGTGCTTCAGCTCTTCATTTAGGAAGCATCATCTTCAGAAGCACAGGTGCTCTCTGGCCATGAAATCATTAGAAAACAATATCTTTTACCTGGAGAGGGTCAGCCCCTGCTGACCAGAGGCTCTTTGCTGCTGCAGAAATCATATTGGAGGTATTGACTGGTAATGTATTTTTAGTCTATCTCTTTTGGCTAGTGAGATTAGGAGGGCAGAGAATGAACAAGTTAGAAAAAGGGGCATTGAAGATGGCAGAGACTTCACTGTTTCAGCTTCTTACTCTTTTTTTTTTCATTACTTGCCCTTCTCATATGGTGCTGGCTCCATTGCCAAATGGAAATGTGGGTGTTCAGCATAGTGCAAATCAGGCTGTAGAGTGTCCCAAACAAACATGCAATCTCATAAAGCCTAAGTTTGTGTTCCAAGAGGGTTATACAGTGCAAAAATGAAACTGCAGATACTAATGAAACTTTCTGGTTATATTCCACTCCATTATAAATAAAGCTCAATGTCATTGGGAAATTGTTGTTACAGAGCCACCAAATCATTACAGCTGTTGGTGATTATCACAATACATAAAACACTGAAGATAGATAGATGCGTTTCAAAGATTTTTAATGTTTCCGCAATGTGAAAGGTTCAAATTGTGTACAAAAGTTCATGTCTAGGACATCTTTTTTTGAGTATCACATTAACTTTAAGAATCTACTTAAGTCTGAGTGATTTCTCTTGTTGATTTAATTTCTGAGCTCCCGACAGCCTGCATTATGTAATAGATCTGAATGATGCCCTTAAATCATCTGTGTAAAGCAGTGCTCCTTGGCTGTACCCAGTGCTGTGGGAACTTGATTACCTGAGTTTCTGAGATTTACTTGAACAACAAACAAGCTTCAAATCCTGCATCAGATAGGTGAAGACTGCTAAGTGTGATTTAAAAGTCGAAATACATAAATTTCCCTGAATAATCAAATAAAATGGAGTACTACTGAATATCAGATGATATTTAAAACAGCTCCACCCCTAAAACTGTAATTCTACCAGCTATACTTTGTGAACGGAGCAATTAATTACAAGATAAAAGCTGCTCAAAGATGGTGTCATCAGGGATAGGACTTTGTGTGACTCAAACTTGAATGAGGGAGCCAGATGTATACATAATTGTTTGACCACAGCATGGAATTCCTAAGGATGGAAAATGCAATAGGATGTGCTTTCTATGAAAACATGTTAAGTAAAGGATTTGGAAATTCATTGTGAAACAACTGTGAAGTCAAACTCTACTCTTGAAGCTGGTATTAGAAAAGCTTTTTGCTGATTAAGTCCTTTGCTTCACCCCCCAGAATCTGGAATGATATTTTGGACAGAGTTGCTTTCTATATCAAGGTACTTCACCCACCCTGGGTCGTTCCTAATGCTCCTTTGTAATGGCCATGCTTGTGCTGGTTTTGTTAATAACCATCCACATTTCCATTCCAAAGGCTATAATAACCTAGCAAGCTGCTGCAGGTGTCAAATTAGAAATGTGTTCCCAATATGCAGAAGGAAAATTCTTCAGTGTGAGCTATGAATGTGTACATAAACCAAAGGGCAAACTTACTTTCTTGTTCTATTTGCATCGCAGGCTGCTGGGCTTTGACATGAGTTACTCCCTTGGGTGAGTATCAGTAGAGTTGACTCCAAACTCCACATGGCTGGTGCTGCACCAAGTGCATAATTTATTGGACTTGTGCAATTTTCTTCAATGCAGGACAAACTCCTGGCATAAGAAAAGGCTAATCTCTTCCCTTCCCAGCTGCAGAAGTACATGGCTGGCCCAAATATGTAAATTAAAATTGATTTTGGAAAGAGTTATTTATGGTCTTGGTGTTCAAAGGCTACCTGGTCTGTAGTGAGCCGTCAGATAATGTGAGAGCCCAGGCTTAGTTCAGGCAAACGCGGAGCTGATAAGCTCTAACCTTAAAGAGGATTATTTCACAGATTTATGGCATTCCATTGGCAGCCTTGATTGTTCAGATTGACTGAGCCACCTGATCCAGAAGCACAATTTTAACATCTCTGGCAGCAGACACAGAGGTTAACAGTCACAGTCTGTCATATCTGTTCCAAAGTGTGCTGGTGAGACTACTGAAAAAAAATGAGGTGTTTCTTTGTATATAATGTGAAATTGTTAAAACTTTTTGGTTTTCTGCTTGTTAAGATGCCATAATGTTTAATCAATACAAGAGGCACAATTAATTACAATTCCTGCTCTCAAAGTCATGGTCATGTTCATGGGCAGCTCTGTTGTATCACTGAGTTTGGATTTGGTGTATTTTGTAATAAAGCCACAAGTAAGATTAGTACTGAGGAAAATTCTCATCAAGAAGCTCAATATAACGCTGTCACTGTTGAATTCTCCCTGCTCAGCTGTGAGCAGTTTTTTTATGGTTTTAAAGTCTTAAGAATTTCCACAGCACCTTTCTGTTCTCTCAGTCTCCTTTCAGGAGTAACTTCTCTCACTTCTTCAAGGAAGTGGGATCTTCTGGTCCAGCACTCCCTCACATTCTGAACAAAGACCAACCCTGCTCTGTGCAGAGACTCTTGTAACTTTGGCACCCGGTCCCAGAGTTTGAACCCTGTGCATTCATCATGAATTTGTGCCAGCAAGAGCAACAGACCCCTGAGCTTTTTACAAAGTGTTTCAAATCCAGCCATTCCTGGCTTAGTCAAAACAATACAATGAATTTTTGTTTTGCTCAGGTTCTCTTCCTGTTCTGAGGGGTTTTTGACTGCAAGTCACAGTGCTCCAAGAAGTCAAAAATCACCCATTGTCTACATGACTTCTCCTCAGACTCCAGGAGTCCTTTCTTCTTTCAGCTTCTTTTCTCCTCTGCTGTTGATATGGCAAAAAGAGTTTATTCCTTCCCTGAATTTCTGAATGTCTGTTTCCTCTGGGAATGCCTTCCAAATGCCAATGCTTCCTCAATTTTTAACAATTATTTTTACTCTGTTTGGGAGGGAGAGTTAAAGAAGTTATAGAAGAGAATTTAGAGAAAGAAGAATTTTGCATTAGCCTCACATAGTTGTTCTCCCAGGCAGGAATCATGGAGCTGCTAGCATTCCCTAATGCTGATCTGGACATGGGTAGAGAGATCCATGAGTTGTATGTAGATTCCTGAGTCATGCAGCAGCACATTCTAATTATAATACAGGGATCCTGCAGTTTGGACTAGTTTGCTCAGGTATCTGGCTATCTGTTAGTGCAATCCAAGTTCCATATTTAATGTTAACACTTCAGTTAAAAGTGAATTAACATGTATTTTATACAGGGTTGCTCATTTGAATAAGGGTTCAGCCTTTCTTTAAAGTATATAGCAGTTGCTTTCCAAAACAAGTTATCTTGCAGTATATCTAAAGTGAGACAAGAGGGAAAGCCCTGAGGTTCTTGCCTCACTTGTATGATGAAAAACTGGTGGAATATAGGAGAAGAGGCAGCTCCTGCTGTGTATTCTGCTATAGCTCACAGCATTCTTATCTTCAGGGACACAAGTCACCTTCGGTTACTAGGACTGTTACTTGGTTACTTCAGCTCAAAAGTAACTTCTTTGGTGCTTTTTAACTTTACATTTTTAAATGATTGGTGATAACATAACTGAGCTAATTTTGCTGGGATTCCTTTATGCTCATAGGTTCTCCTGGTTCTCCAGCTCTGGTTACAGAACTGGGATCACCTTTCCTTGATTGCAAGTTCTTTTTTTTTCTGATAGAAGACTGGAAGCGTAAAGAAGCCAAGGTTAAGTTACCATAAAGCACACTTTAATGAAACTATTTCAGTTTTCTCCTGAAATCATTGTTCAAAAGAAGCCTACTATCTGCAGAACATTTTGATGAGACATTATTTTACTTCTGGTTTCAGGGAAAAGAGAGAAAAGAGAAGAAATTTCCAGTTCTGCAATTCCAGTAGGGTTTTGAAATGCAGCCAAGGACAGCAAAGCTAACACAAAATCCTCTGGCTGTTCAGAGGTCCAGAGATCATTTTTGCCTGTCTTTTCTCTCTTTGTGGTAATAACTACTTATTTTTAGGTGTCTAGATAGTTATGAGTGGCTGTTTACAGAAATATTGCATGAACAGATGAAGGCGAGAGAAATAAAATGCTTTGATTGATGTTGGGAATTTTGTGCAGCATAGGAATAAGCTCGTGTGTGTGGGTGTCCTTTGTCTCTAAACTTTGGAATTATTTAAATATTTGACTTACAGTTTGCCATCTATCATTTATGCCAGATCATTGCTCATTTCTTATATAATCATTAGTTGTTACAAAACTGAGCCACAGTTGCTGCAGATTTCAGAAGTGCAGATTAGAATGTAGATCATTGCTATGCAGAGTGGTAGAAATTTGCAGGAGTCACTTATTTTCAGCTCAGAATTTTGGTAGAAAAAGGTAATATTTATTTTCTTCAGAAGTACCTTGGATTGCTCCACTTCATTCCTGTATCTTTCCTGTTTAATCTTTCAGTTTTTAAATGGGATTTGTATGTGTTTCCTTTTATGATTATCTTTTTAACCTAAAAAGATTAATTTTCCTGTTTCTCTCCAAATGACACTATGGAAATACACCTCTCCTTTGGTGAATCAGCAAGTTCTGTTGGGTAAAGCCTGGCAAGTGCTGACATTCTGGACTTGTTTCTGGCAAGTGAACAGTTATCAGAACAACAAGAAAGTGAACAGCATGTCTGTTTCTGGAGCTGCTGAATATGAAACAGCTGAGAAGCATTTGGGTCAGCAGTAACTGAATAATCACACCTAGTTTAGAAACCTGGAAGGTAGGTGTCTGATCTTAGTTGGTGGCCCAACATCCCATTATGGAAAATGAGATAGAGGGAGAAAACCCTGCCATAAAGGGTGTCCACACTTACTGCAGCAGGAAATGAATCACTAGCTCTCTTCCATTGATTGTAGGACACCTTGGTAACTTACTGAGATTAGATAGCTACAGCTAAAGGGGATAAATCTCATTCTCTCTCTGTTGAGATTTATTTGACTCAACCATTCTAGAATTTGTGTGAACTCCTATAAATGAGAGGTGATAATACATTGCTCCCCCTTGGTGCTCAATGATGTAGAATTTAAAGCCAGAAGGGACCATTTGATCATGCTACATGCCATGGGCTGTTAAATTTTCTGGAGCATTTGTTATTCTGGACATAATATCCTGGTCTGAACTAAAGTATAATCTGTGTTTTGGGCTGAGGTGTGTTTCAGGAAGGCACATCAAGGTTTGCTAAAATGATTGGAAGAAATGGAGGCTGATGAACATTTTGGAAGGAGCATAAACAGTCTTGAGCATTTTGCATAAATTAACTTTTTTTGTTTTCATTTCATTTGAGTTTTTCTGGCATCAGTTTACTGCTGTAGGCCCTTCCACTGCTTGAAAAAAGAACCTTCAGCATACATTTCACTCACTGTGAAAGAAATTTTTGCTCTTTTTCTGTTTGTTTGTTTTAAATTTCAATTAGCTCTGTTTGCAAAGTGGTTCTGATTGCTTTGTGTTACTGGCCTCATCCGATCAATGGCTGATAATCCTATCTGCTAGTTTATACATCCATGTACTCATGAAAGTGCTGACTCTAAATGCTTCCATTTAATGATTTACCTGTAGATAACATGTTTTTTAAGTCTCTCATATGGCAGATTCCTCTGGTTGTTATGTCAGTTAGGTCTTGATCCAGTTGCCTAAATACAAGGATCTAACACGTTCTTGTGTCATTTTCTTGGCCACTAGCTGTGGCTCCAAGTTGTTGGTCTTCCCTATGTCCTGCATCCTAGCCTATCTGCTAGCTCCATGTGAATGTCTTAAGTACTACAAAGTGTCTCAAACATGCTAGTTGCCTATGTTTAGAGAGCTTACTATCATATAGAACTAGCTTTTCAATCATTGTATCATCCAGCCCTTAGGTATGAACACAGTGATCTCATTTGCCTGTTCTGAGATGTCACCATCTGCCATCCGGTGAGGCAGGCAATGATTATGTGCAAAGAAAAGGAGATCGACTTAAATCACCTCATTCTGGCCTTCTGTTAGGAAGTTATCTGCAGTCTTTAGAAACAAATGATTTTCTTCTGATGTAAAAACAGAAAATTATCTTTTACCAGATAGGCAATTTCAGTTTGCACATATCTGGGAAAGGTGCTGAAGGAATAACACTTCCTGCTCTCCAGTTTAATTCAGTGGGCAGTAACAACACCTCATCAGGGCTGCCCTGGCTCTTCCACATGGCCTAGTAAAGAAAAATTAAAAAAAACAATGTGCTGATGGATAATAAGCACATGCTGTATTAATAACTTTTCAGATAAAGGATGATTATCCTTTGGATACCCATGGATAATATCCCGTGGATACCACAAATAATAGGGAAAAATCCTTTTGATTAATGTGGGCTATATTTCTCAGTTTTTCAAATGCTTCAGTGCATGGGCTGTTCACTGATGCATGATCACAAAAGTATGAATGTGTGGAGCTCTGCCTCTCTGTTCATGCACTGTAGCCTTAGCCTTAGCAGTTATCTATCTGGACAGTCTTCAGCTGTTTTTAGAAGTATTTTCTACTTGAGCTTATTGGCAGAAAAATAATTTTCCTCCCTAAGGACAATTGAATATTCTATGTAATCTCTAAAATTCTAAAATTATTTCTGTGCTTCTAATACTCATTAATCAAATATTGAAGTCTAACAGACAGGATTTTCTTGTCCTTGGCTTTTTTAACTTGTGCAAATTCAGGGCTTGGATACTGATACCTTAACAAATGTTGTACTCAAAAGATCTCATTTCTGTTCTTCTGTGAATAAGATGAGAATCTTTGTCCTATTTTTTTTCACAGCAATATCCTCAACACTGAGGATCTGATTTAAGATCATTTGAAGTCAGTTAAGAGATTGTGATCCATTTCAATGGGCTTTGAGGCAGAGCCATAAAGACTAGCTGAAACAACTGCTAGCAGTTCAGGAAAAACCACAGGTTATATAGCAGAATTTGGCAGCATGTAATTAATTACTGAAATTCAATCTAGTGTTGCACAATATTTGGCTCTTCACATATGAAAGCATGTTTTTTTAATGTTTCTATATTCCATTGCAAGACACATTTTAAAAGTCATTGACATGAACCAAAAGAATGTCTTTCATTATGTTCAGAATTGACTGTGTTTGGTTTTTTATCCCCATCACAGGATAATGAAAACAGCTGGAGTTAAATTATTATAACTCAAAAATATTCACTGGCATATTTCTCTCTCAGTATGCTCTGTCTTGTGGAAATGAGTTGCACGGTGTTGAGAAGATGAAGAGCAGTTGTGTAACAACACTCCTGAAGTTCAAGATGGAAAATCTCTAACCTCCTCCACTCACATAGCTCATCTCCAAACCAGTAGACGGTTCCCAGTTCTATATGGTATTTAGAAGTCACAAATATTTCCATTAAAAATGCCCCATTCACTGTTAGATCAAAAATCTAAGCGTCAGCAGATTGACTGGATTAATCTGTTTGTTAATTGTCTAACAAGCATGCAAAAGCCACAATAACTTCAAGTCCTTGAAAAATTGTTGTCTAATGGATTTAGCAATAGGAATGGTTGAAAGACAACACATCACATGAGAAGAACAGCAAATCCAGTTTATGGTTTTACAGTTGCTCCAAAATACAAAGTCATAAAAGACTTTGGAGATTGGCCTCTTGATTTGCTAAATCTCAGCTTAGTGATCCAGACAGCAACGTTTTGAGCCTAATATACTGTATAACAACCAATCTTCTCCCAAAAGTTTTCTTTGTTCCCCTTTTATGTTTGTATTCTTACAGTAGTCTGAATTTCATTTGAAAAATGAGTTTACTGTTCACTGTCATGATGCTTGTCTGCTGAAGAGGATAATAAAAACATTTGTAATTTCTGTTTCAGTGAGATTGAAAAGGAGGAAAAGTAGGATTTTTTTTGTGATTTAATATCTGCCTAGGCATCTATTTTTATCATTTGATTTTGTTCTTTAGGACAAACTCAGAACAATGCTTTTTATCTAATCTGTGGTCAAGTATGGAATGAATCATAGATGTCCCTTATTTATCAGTTGCTTAATCATATAAAATGAATAGTAGTCCTTCCTCCTTAGAGTGGAAAATTAATAAGTATGAGAGAAGAAAGCAGGAGATAGCCTGAAACCTTATTGCTCTAGCAGCATGCTGCCAGTCCTGTGGACTTGCACGTCTCAGTCCTGTCTCTTGAGATCCAGCTCTAACACTTATATTTTCACCTTTGGGCTCTTTGCTCTGTGGCAAACTGCAATGAACTAAAGAAATATGCTTTAGCATGACCCAAAACAAAGGAAAAAAGTATATTGTCTCCAAATGATAGGTGACCTCTGCCTGGGAAAGGGGAGGAATATGCCTTTCCAATACGGGGAAAGGCAATGATGACATCCTGAACGCCTCTGCAGTAAGTTACACGTCTGCATTTCTGCGTCAGGTTCCCTCTGCGTGAGGTCAGCTTCTTAACGTGGAGGAGGTTAAGTGTTATATGGAGAATGGCTGCAGATGAGAAAAATTTCTTCTTAGCATGTGTCTGATGGAGTGCAGTAAACAAGGCACCTAATTAAAATCCTGTTTGAACTTCGATCTCCTGTTGTTGCTCTCTTACCAGCCGTGAGTGTTTTAAAGGCTGTTTTTACCAGTACTTTGCAGTATAATTAATGTTTCCCTGACATGATTTTCATGTGTACCAGTGTCACCTCTCACCTTTGGTCCAGCAGTGAATTACTGTCTGTCCTGACAATCCACAAATCTGGAGTGGTTCATCATTTTACTAAATAAATCACAAAAGATGTCTTTACGCTTGTCCTTAAGCCAACGCAATCTTTATTTGGTCTGACCTTTTCCCTATTATCTTATACCTTCCTCAACTTGTTTACTGACTTTTCAACTTCCTCATTAAAAGGGAAGAATTTTACAGCTCCTGAGAAAAGGCTATGAATATTGACAAACAAGGTTTCTGCTTCAGAGAGGAACTGGAACTGCTTTACAGGCTGAGAATAGTGTGGGTTTGCAGCATACATCCTATTCTCACTTTAGGCTATCATGTCAAATTCCCAGGTAGTGAAATCTCATCACAAGGTGGTGGCTTGGAAAACATCATATAAGCTTTTCTCTCATCAAAGAGCAGCTGTTTTTTTACTTTTATTTGTTTTATGTTCTTTCCCCTGAGAGGTATGGAAGAATATACTATAGACTATACATGAAATCTGAATATGTGAACCAGCTTAAAAGGGATCCTGGAAGAAAACAGGAAAAATAAGGGTTAAAAAAAGGAGAAATCAGAGGGGTCCAAGTAAAACAAATGCAGGAGGTAAGTGCAAGAATCTTCCTTTTTGCCCACATTCCTGGTAACAAACTTACTGAGCACTGGCCAGGAATGGGCTAAAATAACCCCCAAAGAAATACCACTCCCAAAAGAAGACAGAGGGTCTTGGAAGTGCAGGTTTGCCAAAGCTGCACTGTGATGTAGGGGTGACAGAACACATTATAGCTCCTACAAAGAGAAACACCACTACGTGTGTGACTGTTTGGTAATGAACAGCCAAAATTCACAAAGAATATGAGGTTTAATACTGGATGGGGAAATGTAAAGAGGAAAGCAATGTGGATGTGAGAATAAAAGGCTTAGTTATATGCTGGCTGTATGATTCTGGAGATACTCCAGACATGCTGAACTAGAAGCTGAAGAGCCTGAACAGGATATACAAAGACTTAGATCTATTAAAAAAATTAAATAAAACATGAGGAATGTAAGGTCTGTGAGCTGGATGTGTCCTGTGGTGCTGCTTTAAGTCACTTGAAATCAAACTATTATTAGCAATATTCAGTAATACTACAAAGAATATATACAAATATATTAAAAAATACTTTCCGAAACACACTTGAGAAAACTAGTTAGATTTCAAGGAAAAACTTTCTCAATGTGCATTAATACACCAGAAAAAGGGCAGAGAGCCCAGCAAAAGTACCACTTGACGAGAATGACATGGTGAACAGTTTAAAAGCCTCTGAATGGTTCTTTGAACTAGGAGACCTAGGCAACAAAGACATAGGAAGTCTGTAAATATGTTATGCCAGGACACAATGTTCTTCTATTGACAGTAATAAATATATGGAAAATAAACTTATTAAAGGTTAGGTGGAAAGCTATTCTTACAAGGCATTCTTTGCAAATGTCATCTAGTCTCATAGCATTTCCAGTTTGGGTATAAGGTTTTTATGTCCTTTTGGCAACAACATAGAAATACAGATGATTCATGAATCAAGATTTATTAAAGACAAATGCAGATGGCATTTTAGACAGAAAAATTTATTTTGATTATTTACAGTTATGGGACAAATTATGTTAAAATGGACCCAATCTGAAATCAGCATCCAAACAAAAGGGTTGGAGTCTAGATTTAAGTTTTGTGGCTTTGCTTGGAAATAAGACTTTATCTGATGAAAATGTGAAAAACTCACAGTTTGTGCCAAAATTAAACCATGAAACAGTCAATTCGTAGCAGTTAATGAGAATAATTACATTTTAATGCTTGACTTTTCTCTCCCTCTTTTTGTCTCTTGAACAGTTTAAAGGAAACCTATTTGAAAACAGCACATTGAAATCAATTGATTAAATCTGATTGCCCTTTTGTTCCATTGGTTGCCACTGGAAACCAGCACATTTAAAACGAGCCTCCGCTTACTCTTTGCGGTCTGACAGAGGCCAGTAGAGCTAATATACATTCAAAAGCAGGATGTGTTCAACTGTTAATATTTTGCTTCTCCTTTACACTTCTTTCTGTCATAATCTTGGAAAACACCAGGGTATTCTCTCCAGCTTTTAAATTACCTGGGGGATTTATTTTGTAATTCTCATGCAGATTAGAAACCCCAGTGACGGGATGGACCCAGATGCCTTTTTGCAAGTGATTTATGAAACTGAATTGCAATGGGAACTCTGAAGGATTATTCCCAACTTTTCCTTTGAAATCTTGTCATACTAGCCAAATATTGACAAAATAACTCTCTTGCCCAATTCAGTATATTCTTTGTCTACTTTGTTATAAAGTCATTAGTATCATCCTTTAGACCATAGACTATTTGCCATTGTGAATGCAATTCTCCAAGAGACAGCCTTGATTTGGGCTGTTTCTCTGTGACCCTCTGATCAGCGATCAGAACAGAAAATTAATGAGTTTGAGGAATAGAAGAGAAACAGGGGGACAACTAGTAAACCAGTCAGCTCACATCTACTGTGGTGTTCACCTAATGCCACTGTGGCTTCCCTTTTTTGACTAATGTCAGGCCAGGACACACAGAACCTTCCAAAGTGCACACATTATTTTGGGTCCCATGGCTGAACCTTTCCGTCTGCTGGAAGACAGGACCGTGTTATCACTAAGATATAACTGGGCTTGATTTAATTACAAGTTGAAGAGGTTTCTGTGGCAGCAGCTGGATTTGGAGCAGGCCCTCAGGATGAGGTATGAGGACAGAAAACATAGATGCTCTTAATGTTTGGTGGAATCTATTTATCAAAGGCATTATGTAACACGGGGTGGCTCTCAGCTGGAGGCAGTGCTTTAGGATTTCCCTTCAAGTCCTGTTTCTTAAATTTAAATTACTGGGAGTATCATGATGGGTTATCCTTGTAGAATATTTCAGATTGGTGTGGCTTTAATTTTTTAGTCAGAATAAAAGTTTTTATGGGCTAAGACATTATGTACTACAATTACTACTTAGGCAAAAGCCCAGATTTTTGGCAAAACCTTTGAGGAATGTTGTCAACAAGCTCTTATTACTTCCCTAGCAGTCTTATTAGCCTTTGCTAACATCACTCAGTTCCTTGTCATGTTGAAGTCAAATGGACTTGGATGAAAACTCGATTTTGTTTCTTTCATGAAAGAAAAATTATCAGCCAAAGATTAGAGGACAGCTGTGTTTTGCTACTTGCCTGTGCCACTTTGCATTGAACACGGTAAGTCCCAAGAGAGCCTAGGGATCTGGGCAGCATTGCCACTGTGCTTCTGAGAATAGCAGCAGCAGTCTTGACAGTGTAAATCTATTTAGTTTCAGGGTTTACTATGCTTGTTGAATGAAAAGACTGATGTTTATGCAGGTTGTTATACAGCATTTCTTGTTCTTGCTTGGTTTTGCTCATGTCGTTTGCTTGTTCCCTTCAAAGGCTTGTAGCAACCTGTTTGAGCTGGGGGGGGGTTCATGACAGGAGGAATCTGCTCACTGGTGATGCAAACAGCAGCTGTCTGAGGACACAGCCCATAAACTGTGGGCACAGAAGGTGCAACCAAGAGAGGAGATTCTCACCCCAACTCTGCTGATGTTGGTGAGGCTTTGGCAGTCTGCATCATGCAGTGACTGGCCTAGAGCTTTGATTATAAACAGGATGGAGATGGTGCTGCTTAGAGGAACAGAGTCATTATTGGAATGGTGCTTTGGCTCTGTAGGCATGACAACACTAGGGAAATTTAAAGTTAATTGAAGAACATGAACTCAGAGCACTAAACTCGGTGTCCTAACTGCTGCACAGGCATGATTTACTCCTTGTGTACAGTAGAGCTGTGTATATGGATGGGCATGGAGCATACCTTGCAAATAGTAGCCATCATTCTAAGAGTGGAGCTTGCCAGGCACAGGGTGGGCAGTTGTAGTTATCAGGACAAATGGCTTGTTACTCTCAAAGTTGATGTCCAACTAAAAAAGTTCAAGTTGTGGGCTACAGGAGCCCCTTTCCTCCATAAACCCTTTTCTGGTATTAGAAATATCCTTTCTTTCATAACACTGAAAAAACTAAAGGGAGGAATAGAAAAGGAAAAGGGTGCTCCACCTTTATCCTTTTTTTCCAGGAGACCATCTAACAAAATGTTGGAAAACCCTGAGAGGGGTTCAAATCCCATCAGGAGAATACTCAGGCTCTAAACTAGATTACCTCATTGATGAGGAGATCCTAAGCCTTCTATTGATGCTATTTCAGCTTTGAACAGTACTAACTCCTATGCATTTTAAATCTTTCCATGTCAGAATACTGAAAGTTGCAGTTAAATGAGACTCAGATAGTTAAATCCACTGTGGATTGAACTCAGTATGATCACAGCTCCAAATTGCTGCTGGGAAGGCACAGGCTGGATGATAGAAAAAAAATTTCATGAGGAGGGTATAGCACTGGGACAGGCTGTTCTGAGAGGTTGTGAAATCCTCAGAGAGGTTTTCAAGCCTTCATTTAAATGAAGTCATTGCTGAATGGGTGTTCTGTGGGCAGTAGGCTTGCATCAGGGAGAGGTTTGATGAGGTGACCTTCAGAAATCCCTTCCACCAACACTTCTGTAATGCTGTGAATAAAAACCACTGGAAACTCAGGGAAGTCAGACATACTGTGTTGTTAATAGCTGCTAGTGTGGGGAAGAGGAGCAGAGAGGAAGGTACCAGATGGTACCAGGGAAGGGAAATAGCTGCAGTGAGGATGGACCCCCCAGGAATGGCTGGGTGCTTGAGTGACATTAGCAAAAGGCTGGGGTGGGTGATTTTTGAGTAGCAAGTTCACCACAAGACTAGAGGGTTTCTTGAGAGCAGGGGGAGGAGAGAAATTACTTGTGAATTTGAAATGAATTTAGGAAATAGGTTCTGCTGGAGGGGAAAAGAAGGAGAAGGAATGTAAAAACATGTCTCTCCTCAGCATTTTGAAAAATCTTCACTCCAGAATTGCTCAAATACTTAATCTTCGTGCCACTTTTTTTTTTTTCTCAAAAAGCAACCTTGACTTCTCATACTGATGTAGTATATTTTGATGATGGAAGAAAAGATGAAATAACCCCAAATGGGAAAAGCATTGCTCAGAATGAAATTTTTGTGGTTTTTTGTTTGTTTGTTTTACTCCTGTCATATATATATATATATTTTTTTTTTAAAAAAAAAGTTTATCCTCAGCCAAGTTTTTAGAATATTTTTTTAAATTCTTCCCTCAAACTGCAAAATTCATTATTTATCCAGTGAGAAGCAACTCTCCTCCTGCCTGGCAGTGTATTAGGCTACAACTCCGTTAACAAGAACTGTGAAGAGGCAGCAGCTAATTGGCAAAGCAGAAATGTGCAAGGCTGTGCCTGCAGGGTAGGAGGGGGTGGATGTGAACAGGCAGTTGAGAGAAACCAGCTTCATGGTCTCAAAGGGGTTTAGTGCTCTGGAGCTGTTCCTTACACCTACCACAGGAGTACATTGGAATACTCCTTGGGAATGATTCAAATGCTGGGATTTGCAAAGGTATGTGATATTATGAGAGGCCATTTTTGTAATAATCATTTTAAAATCTGCACATATTACTTAAATAACTTTTGACTAACTATGGATCCATTTAAGGACGTTATATAGTTCCAACTCCCCTATGTGACAGCATTCGATAAATAAATCCAACAGGTAGGAAAAAAACATGCTTTTTTAAGCAACTGTTGCCAAAACAAAACCCAAAACCCAACTTACAGAGATTTCATAGTTATTTCAGGTATGTTGCATTGTTAGCAGAAAAATTCTACAGAAATATGGGCCAGATACGCAGTCTGCTGTCACCAGTAGGAACATTTCCATTATTATCCATGGATGTGGGAGCAGGTCCCTTGCTTAACTCATAAGGTGCCAGAATTCTTGCCTTCCCTCACATGAAATGAAAAACTACTTAGTCCTTCTGCTATGTGGCAATCTCTCTTTATCCTGAGAAGAGTTATAAATGGAGCAGAAACAGAGACACACAGAAAAGACAGTCTGATGAAAGAAGTGGGGCTTAATTCTGTGCATCGTGGCCTGATTAAAATAACGTAAGGAGTGAAGTATGCTCTTAGCAAGAACAACAAACTCACATGGTAGTCCTGAATTGCTTCTGTCTAGCTTCTAAATGTGTCAATACTTGTTCCAGTACTAGTTTTTTTTGTCTAAGAATTGCTCAGCTGCTGTCCCTGTAATTGAATTTCACTCCTGAGCCTTCATCACCACAAAGCCATTTTTTCCAGGTTTGATCTGAAATCGTGCTTGTGATCGAGGGAGGTAGCACATGGTTCATGAACATCTTGCTGATGCCTTTAAATAGAAGTCAAAATTCTTAGCAAGATGCACAATCAAATCCCAGGCAAGGAAGAAGGTGTGTGTATCAGACACAGACGCAGAGTATAACTCTTAATGCATAGAGAAGTACATACTCCTTTAATTTCCTGAGGAGTATCTTGTTTTCAGGAAAGAGGGGAGCTTTCTCTGGCTAATTGGGTTCTGTACACAGCACAAGCAGCCTCAGTCATTGCCTCAAGATTGCAAGTCCTTTGTGAGCTGCAGAATATCTTCTAGAAGGCAATCAACCCTTAAATCTTAAAATCTTTAGAAAGATTTTAAGCAACAGAGAATCAATATTCTCAGAAAATAGCTCTAATGTCCAATTATCTTCATAGCTTATGTTTTGTTCCTCATTTTTAGCATTAATTTATCCAGCTCCAGCTTTGGCCTCCAGCTCTCATTATGCTTTTGGTAGACTAATAATCCCTCCATTATCAGATGTT
This sequence comes from Caprimulgus europaeus, assembly GCA_907165065.1. The sequence continues at coordinate 7,279,025 of OU015529.1, forward strand.
CTCTTGGTGTCTGTATGGATCAGAACAGCTTCACCTTTTAACCTCCTCTTGGTTGAGCTCATATTGAGCTCCTTTGCATCTTTCATGAGAACAACAAAGTCTAGGAGAAGCAGCCTCAGAGTATTTGTTTTTCTGGCACTTTTGAGAGGATATTGAGAAACTAAGAGCAAATAGCCAAGCAAATGCCCAGAACACAGCCACGATGCTATACATGGCAGGAGTGAGATGGGCACAACCAACAGCCTGGTGCAGCAGGGTTTTGCTGGCTGTTTGAGGGAGGTGGGTACTCTGAGAAGGACAGGCTACCTAGGGAGCTCACTATTCACCTCAATAAATGGTCTGAGCACTGGGGCCATGCAGAAGGTGAGCACAGGGCTGGAGAAATGTTGCAATCAGAGACTGCAGCTGATCCATCAACAAGAGCACTCCCTAAACTAGGCTTTGACTCTCCTGCTAATGATGCTGGATCATTTGACATCAAACATTCCTCTCCTTCAGGATCTGCTTTTACACCCAAGGCTCATGTTTGAACTCTAGCAGCTAGAAGCCACAACAGCCTTCAGTAGCTGCCCTGTAGTAACTACACATGCCTACAACCTTACTTAACAGCATGAGACAACTATCTCTTTCTTCACTGCAGGGCCAGCTTTTTCCAAGTACCGGTTATTTACACCAAGTACTAAAGCTGGTGCACAAGGCAGTTGTGCATTTGACAAGAGCTAATTTGAGATCTGTGGCCACTTGTGCCCCTAGACCGTGTGCCAACACAGTGTGTGCTTCCTACAGTCAAGGTGCTAGGAAGGCTGGCAGGCATGTCTGCAGATATCTGCTTTTCTGTCCCTCTGTCATACATGACTGTTTCATTCCCTGATTGTGTCTCTGCTGCTGCTCCATTGGTGCTAACCTATCAGAGAGTCACAGAATGGTTTGGGTTGGAAGGGACCAAAGCTCATCTAGTCCAATCCCCTTGCCATGAGCAGGGGCATCTTCAACCAGATCAGGTTGCTCAGAGCCCCATCCAACCTGACCTTGAATGTTTCCAGGGATGGGGCTTCTACCACCTCTCTGGGGAACCTGGGCCAGGGTTTCACCACCCTCATGGCAAAAAATTTCTTCCTTATATCTAGTCTGAATCTACTGTCTTTTAATTTTAAACCATTCCCCCTTGTCCTACCGCTACAGGCCCTGCTAGAAAGTTTTATCCCTTGCGACATCTGCAAATTTTATCGAACAACCAAACAAACCTTTCCCCTGAGATGGTGGGATAACCTTTTACTTTCTCAGACATATTCCATCTGTGTTTGAGCTCGCCTTCTACAGGACACTGGTTTTGTGTATATTTTGCTTTTTAATCCAAATGCCATATGGCAGTACTTTAAATGCTTTCCAAAAGCTTATATACATCAGTGCAGATTCCTTCATTAGCCAGATTTGTATTTAATGGAAAACATAAAATTTATTTATCTGTGAATATTCATAACTGCAAATACTTCTGTTCAAGACAAAGTATATGGGGCTGGTTAGAAAAGCCTGGCTCAAAGGCTTGAGTTGGAAGGAGTGAACCTGTTTTCTTAGAACATACCCCAGGCCTTGTGATTGCATTGGATCTACATTTGCATAACAATCATCTTGTCTAACTACTTTCCAGTAATTTGTGTAGATGAAAGGGTAATTTTCATTTCAGTGTTCTCCATGTTACTTAATTTATATGGATGTCAATAGGACTGTATTTTTTAAATTGCAAATGATTTTCAGTGTAATTCACTCACTCCTTTTATTTATTTCTCAATTTATTTGTATTAATTTTACTCAAGGACACTTTAAATACTTAGTCATCTTTTTGCAAAAATGAACATCCCTTTTATACCTAATTATACCCATTATACCTAATTGTTACACAGAGCAGCCAGGATTTAAAAGAAAAAATGATGATAGGCTAATGTGGGAAGTATCAAAGGAAATCTTTCAGAGTAATATTTGAATCTTCAGATCTAACCCTTCAAAAGATGCCTATTGATTGTCCAAAGCTGTATATTGGTAGATCTGATTCCCAGCTTACCAGACAGGTTTTTTTCCACGGGACACTGCTGATTGACCCTTGACATCTGCTCTGTACTGAGTCTCTACAAGCAGTAGATCTGTCCCATCAAGCTTTGTGAAGGCACCTATTGCAAGAACAAAGGTGTGTGCAGAGGCTGATTAGTGTTGACCAGAGCATGATATCAGTGGGCAGAGAGTAATTCAGCATGGCTGGTTATTCACAGTGCAAGTATAAATAGTGCTTGCTGTCCTGCACAGCCTTAGTCTAGCTACTGTCCTGAAGAAACAGGAAAGATTTATTGTCTGACAAAAGGGTCTTAAAAACCTTCCAAAAAGGTCCTCTTATTTCTGGATGCAGATGAGCTGGAAAAGAGAGGGGGAAAGGAGCATCAGAAACTGTTGTGTGTCATTCCCACATAAAAAAGGGATTTTTTTCTCTTAGTTGTCTCACAGACAGGCAGAACTTTGTTCACTTGTAGACGTGGCAGTCCTGTGTTGCCTGTATGATGGCAATTGCTTCCTTTGGGAAGCTTCTAAGACTGTATTTGTTCACCTGTACAGTGAATAGTCACATGGAGCCAGATGTCAAGGCAGTGAATATTGCCATGGCCCCATTGAATTTCTGCTGGAAAATTCAGAGGTTGTATCAAGCTTGTGCTGATTTTTAACCCAGGCCTCATCTCCTTCTCCATTCCCATGCATGGAGTGGGACACAAGCAGTGTGCCAGTAAGCTCAGCCAAGATCTGGAGTCACTCTGTGGCACCCTGTCAGCCATGCTAATCTTTTCACAGCTGGGAATTGTGCATAAAAGGCTCTTTCTCCTTCTTTGCTAACTGCCACATGTATGACTGAAGCAACCAGCAATGCCACTTACAAGATGGACTCAATCAGCTGGGTTGGTTGTTATGAGGTGGCTGGAATTTTGTACCCACTGGAGCTTTGTAGGAAAAGATAATTTCTGAGGATGACTCATGCAGATCCAACTAGCACTTACTGAAAAACATGTGTGTACATGGGATGTAGCAAAAATCATCTGAATCTCTTGGGTAGCAGCAGAATATATACAGGGAAAACACTAAAAATATGTGAATGGCTCTCTCTAGTGACACCCCAAAATGAGGATGTTTCAGGGCAACACGGGCAAATGATCTGGTCAAATAAGCTTTTTGTGGGAATCTGAGCTGTTACTACAGCCTTCTGGATTTCAGTCTGGGGATCTGTATCAGAACGGTGGGCACCCCTCACGTTGCTTTGCAAACACCCGTGTGCTCTGTGCCGCTATCAGGAAGGCACAAGGGACTGTCAGAGTCACGGTCTGTCCACCTTCTTCTTCTGGGACTGCTGCAGTGAGTCACGGATACACTGGTTTGGGAACAGCCTGGGAACCAGCCCTGATTATTAATCATTTTGCTTTTTGCTGTTTTATTTTTAAGCTAGATGAGTTCCCCAATCCAGCTGACCAGGCAGCTGCCCAAACACTTCCAGCAGCAGAGCTGTGGGGCAGAAGTTACTCAGCAGTAGGAGGCAGGGAGAGGAACTGGGACCTACATCAGCTGGTTCTGATATTTAAAGGAGTTCTGCATTTCAAAGCAAAACAACCTCTGAACTCTAATAGCAGCCTGGACATTACAGCTTCTTGTCTGGTTAGCTTAGCACAGGCATGTGGACGTGTCCCTGGGTATGTCCACAAAGGCAAAAGAAGAAAAGTCTCTTCAGTTTCTGCAGAGTTGAGTACGTGCCCAGGGCTGGGAGGCTTTGAAGGAAGGAAGTCATATGCTTGTCATGCAGCCATCAGTGCTCCTTGGCTGTCCTTGCCCTGAGCTGACAAGGGGACAGAAACTGAAAAGGAAGCTGATTTTTAAAAGATCCAGAACTCAAGAGCTTAATCAGCTAAATTCCTTGCCACTGATGGGGCTGGGAAGGTCAAATATGTAATCTCCATCAAGGTGCATGTTTTTGAGAGGACATCTACTGTTTAGGCAGATTTATCAGGAGATCTGGAATCTCAGCTTCACAGGCAAAATCTTCACTGCTGTACATCTTCGGAATAAAATATTAATAAATCCCTGTTCTTGTAGTGCTTCAAAATAGAATATTCTGTGATTAATAGTTGCAGGGGCAAGTGCCTGAAGCGCTCTGCGTGTTTAAAATACCACTTACACTCCTGAGGCTCCAGCAAAGGTAGACTAAGGACAGCTCAGAAATTCCTGACTCCTAATGCTGCTCTCTTCATTTGGCCTCAGTCTGATGTTTTAATAGGCCAATATCACACACAAATTCTGCCTAACAGAGAGGCTGAGGAATATACCTCTGTCTTCATTTGCGAATTTCACTAACACATATTTTAAACCAGTTATATTCATGCTTTTACAGAGTGATTATCATTCTGGAAAGAGTTTCAGTTGGGAAATTCATTGTTGCAATATTAACTTTCCAGTCATCCAGTAATGAAAATAATCCAAGTACTGTTATGAATACTTTTAAATTACAAATGAGTTTAAATTCCAATAAATTGCCTAACTTGAAATCAGTAGCTCTGCTGGGAAATGTGTGAATCTCATGCAGATAGCACTTGAACAAAAAGGTCAGTGACGTGATTTGTTACTTGGGGAAGGAAGAATTTTTTTAAAAACATATTTTGTGTTTCCTTCTAGTGGTTTTTATAGCTATTAACATTAACTATGCAAACTAAATCAAGATTGTTTCCAGATCATATGTACGAAGTTTTTCAACGATATTCAGTTTCTTTTCATCTGAGATGACGCTGCTGATCTTGTTAAAATGAATTATAGATTCCAGATATTCTGAATTATTAAATTATGAATTAATTAAATTACTGCAGGACAAATGAGAAGTGATCACTGTGTGGAGAAGTAAACACTGTTGTTGATTTTGGATGAGGCTTGTGGTAACTTCATGTGCTAACACTGGCAAATACCTGTCTGGCTCAGCGTGGTTTCATGGCTGCCTTCTACTGGTTTTCGTTGAGAGGGTGAAATTAGAAGTAAAAAATGGTGAACTTATTCACATCTTTGATACCTCATTAGAGATGCTTAATCGCTTGGAGAAGCTGTGACTACCTGGTTAATGTGTTTATTCAATGGCATCCAGCTCCTGTGGAGAACTCTCTATAGCAACATGAGTTTGAAGGTGTTTACAAGATGTTCACCTGAAAGGACTTCAGCAACAGCATTTGAGACTCTCCTGTGGGAATTTATGGCAAGAATTTTCAAAGATAAAAAAGGGAAAGATTTGTAGGTTAAAATGAGCGAGCAAATGATCAAAGCTTCTGAGGGTCTCTTGAGTTATTGACTTTCTGTGTCTTTTTTAAGCATCACAAGCTTACTGCTCCAGGCAGAACTAATTAACTAATGAAGACAGAAGAGCATTGCTGAGGAAGGCATAGAGAACAAAAACTTGTGAAAATTTAATAAAAACATATCTCTGTTTCATGTACTATCTGTTACATTGATCACTTTTAGTGACAACATCTCAACAGCATTTTTTTTTCTAATTATGCACAAGTCCCAGGTACCGTAGGCTATATAATCTCCTGGTTTGAAGTTCAGTCTGTGCCTTTAGTAGTACTAAAGAATTTTTTGTTTTGCTTGTTCTGTAGGTTGAAGAAGTCAGGCATCCAGACACAATCTCTGCCAAAAAAGTGCCATATTTTAATTATGCAGCTTTGAGTTTTAAATCTATTGCCTGACCACTAACTTTATGGGTTCAGTGTAGCAAGCAAACTATGTGGTAGAACTTGAGGAAGTAGAAACTAAGAAGCAACCCATAAAGTTATCAATCAGGCAATAGGCTTAAAAACCAAAGCTGCACACTTAAAATGTGGCATTTTGTTTTGGTTTGAGATTGTTTTGCACATGGATAATTTGAGATCAGAAAACAGTTGGACAAATTTGTGGAAGAACAGCCTATGGAAGATGTCTCTCTGGATTAAACCACTGGCTTAAAAGAATTTAAGATGTTGATTGCTGGAAGGCCACCACAGGTAAAGCATCACTATATACTATTTCTGCTCCCTGTTTCCTTCTCCCGAGGGATAGGCTGCTGGACTACATAGATGAGATAACCTAGGGCTGCTGTTCTTTTGCTAGGCAATTTAAATTCATTGAGTCATGGACTTAGCCTGTGACTCAAAAAATCACAAGGACTATTCAAGGGCAAAGAACAGGAAGTTTTGTTCAGTGTTGATTTGTAGTTACTTTTCTGCACTTCGTTTGAGAGTCATAATTTGCCCCTTTCACCTCCTCTTGTGGGAATATTTCTCTGTCCTTCCATACTAAAAGCTTTCACATGTCATTTAGATACCTGATTCATATTCCTAGTGAAAGTATTGAAAAAGCATGTGATTCATGCTTTATTTATAACATATATATAATAACTATATAATATATATAACATCTATCCCATCAGCTGCATGATTGCTCATGTTTCTTCTCACTTTTTTGCACATCACTGTGCCTCGTTGCCACACAAAATTATCCCTGTACCTTATTTTTGGAATTACTTGTATTTTTTTCTTTTCAAAATACATAGATATTCTGTAGACCACTGTGTATATGTAGATAACATCTGTATAAAATAATTAGGCATCATAATGTTAGGCAAAAAGACCAAGCTTTCAACACCAAACTTTTATTGACTTGTAAAATTTAACAGCTGTGATAGCAGAATACATGTGTGTGTGTGGGAGGAGGTTCCTGTGAAAGATTATATTATTTTGGGATTAGAAAACCTGTGAAACATCTGGTTAGCAAATGAATCCTGCAATAGAGTTAGGTCTTCAGCTTCTTTTTATCCCTAGCACTAACATTAGCTTTACTACTAGATATTCCCAGTGCTAGTCAGTCCTCACTAGTTGGTGGTTGTAATGGGGAGCTGAGAGTAATGTGGTGAGAAGGTCATAATGGACATGAGTGTGGGACAGCTACTGTGGTATGGGCAATATAAGATACATGTCTATATGAAACCGGGATTTTGTAATCCTGCTTTTTATGGAACAGTTTATGAGATGTCTGGGATAATCCCAGATGTCTGGGATGTCTGTAAATTGCTTATGTGGCAGTCAGTGACAGAAGGTCTGTTGACTTAAGAGGAAGACTTCAAAGCCCTCATAATGTGTGGGGACAATGCAGACCACATTATCCCTGCCTGGTGTCAATAATACCCTATAAGCAGCAAGTCTCCCTTTTTGAGTCTTACAGTGGGATAATTCCTTCTTTGGCTGGAGTTAGTGTCCTGTGCTTCCAGTTTAGTAATTTCAAACTCCCAAATTGAATAATTAACACACATTTAAACACTGGGAGCCACAGAGCTGCTCTAATTTCTGGTAGCTGTCTTACACCATTCCCAGCTATGCTGTCAAGGGTGATGGTGGCTGTAGAGCAGCCAGGCTATGGCCGTGTTACATGACTTGGAAGACTGTCAGGTTGTTGCAGGGCACTGCAGGGGAATCTATGTGGCTTCTTTTTCCCTCCCCTTTGCACCAAGTACAAAGGCTCCTCTGAACCTTCCAGATCTCTTTCTTTAGTTTATAGATATGGTGTCTGATCTTTGATAACCTGATGCATACAAATTGCTCCAACAGCTTAGATGTGTTTTTTCCCATGACAAGGATGTGTAGATATCCCAGTCTTTGCACTTCAGGCTCTCAGAGCTTTGTTTCTTTTTCACCTTTAACAAATGAGCAAACACTTGTGATTGTCTCCTCTAAGCCCCATCAACTTGAAGTATGTTTTTTCAGTCAATCATAGCTTCTGTGATCTCTTTGCTATCTTGTTTCTTCCTCGCTGCTTCTGCAGCATTTTTGTAGCCTTCAAGTGTGTGTAATTTCAGCCATGTGAAATGAGTCTGTGTATAGCAACCAAGCAGCTAGACTGGATGGAGGCAACTCCTGCTGTACACCGCAGGAAATAGGGTAACTCTAAGTGCAAAAAGCATTTCAAGTGGCTTAAAAATGGCTTATTATGAATAATAGACTACTTTTGCTGTCCTGATAATGGGAAACACCATCTACTGTGATTCATTGTAGTCAAGCAGCATTAACTTCAGGGAGAAATGGGACAAAAAGGAAACTACTCCCTTGGTAATGGAGTATTTTATATGGGCAAGCACTGAAGCTATAATGTATTATTTTACTCTGCTCATTCATATCTGTCCTCCCAGGCTCTTTTGATATTGAAGTTATATCGTATATGGTAATAAGTAAAAGAGTGTCTCAGTAATCGAAGCAAGGAGTAACAAATGTTAATCAGAGAATATAATCCTGACAGATATTAACAGCTCTTAAACAGATTATGTTTAACAGAACAGCAAAAAAAACAGAAAAAAAAAATATCCTCATAAATGGAGATGGAGGCTTTCTTAAGTGTGATACCAGAAGTAGACTTCTTGGCTGCTACTTTATAAGGGATCAATATATTTGGGTACTCAACCATTCAGTAGATGAATTTAGCTGCTTTTTAATTACCCTCTCTCAGTCTTATTTTCAACTGACCCCACAGGAAGCCCAGGGAGATATGTCCCATGAGGGTAAATTCAGTCCTTGTGAATATCTACCTCTGCCACATATTATTATACTGTATTTAATTGACAAACTATTTTAGCAGGAAACACTTTCATTATGAAACATGAATGCTGAGAGTGCATTAGAAATTACCATTTCTTTTTGGATGTGTGTGTGTGTGTGTTAAAATTCAGTCAGGTTGGTATGCCACATGGTACTATTTAATTTTAATTGAATTAATCAATAGAGTACATTAGCTGCATCATTTTGATACTGTCTTGGTAAAATCCTTTGTTTATAGAAGTCAAGAACAAAACTCCTGGACACAGTGGTGAGATGACACCATGACATTAGCTCTTTTGCAAAATTAATGCAGCAAAATAAATTGCTTCTTTCCTCCCTTATCATTATTCAAATTTTGAACCACTGTCAAGTGGTGACAAGCATGCTGCACATTCTGCTTTCATTTATGGAGCAAAGGTATTGCAGGGGTTAGCAGTGGGGGTTTAAGACCTGTCTCTCTCTCGTTATTTCTTTCATCTGTTGAGAAGGTTGCTTAGTAGTTACTTCAAGTTTTAGTTCCTCATTTGCAGGTTGAGTGGCAGCATTTTCCTCCTCAGAGTGTGTTCTGAAGATTAAAATTCCAAATTGGAGGAGCTCAGGTTCTCCACAAACCGTGTCCAAGCATGGGGGGAAAAAAGGCCAAATTATTGTGTGCATAGATCAGATTGAATTTAATTTTTGGCCTCTATTTGTGTACTTTCTCTCTTTACACATTTTATTTTGCTTTTCTGATTCCATGAGCAAAACAATACAGATAGCTGTCATTAAAGTGTCCTGGAAATTGGTCTGGAAAGAATAACACCCCAAAGTCTACTGGTTTTGGCTTCCCTGAATAGAGAAATGTATAGGAAATGGTGAGAGTTAGTGGTTTGCAATGCCCAGTTCTAGAGTATTGTGATTTTTTTTCTTTGCAATTTAGTTTTGTTTCAAGAGAAAAGATGCTCTTTTCACTATATGGCTGGGAAATTTAAAGTTGTAGCCATTGCTCAAGGGTCTCTTTCCCAAGACATGTATTTTTATTTTAAGTGAATTGCTTGGTTATAATGATGGATGATGAGGACAGACTTGGGTTCACGGAGAGCAATTCCAGCCTTGCTGGAGCTGGAGTTTACCATTTATTGGTAAATAAATGGCAGAACTTTGTCTAATATCTTGAGCAAGTATATTAAGAGAATTGGAAAGTCACAAGGGATCTTGGGAAAACTGAATTCAGCTTCACTTATCCATATAAGTTAATTTCAGTCATGGAGACATCTGTATTGAACAATTTAGATGTCTCATGGCCTTTTATTTGTGAGGTCTGCAGGGTCTATTATATTATCTTATAATTTCCATTCTGCCTCAGGTCAAATGCAGATTTCTATAGTACTCAGAGCACCAATAATAGGAAAGATTTGTTTCCAGATTAATCAGAGGTGGTCCCACACTAGAGACTGCTGTGTTTTATATATGTGAAACTAACTCTGTAGAGCTCTTCTGTTCTCATTTTCTCTTCTCAGTGTGCTTTAGTTATTTATGACTTGGTGCTTGAAATTTTGCTATACCCTTGTAAAGCACAGAAGAAATATTTGAGGGATTATTTTTCCTGTTGTGTAAAACTAGTCATAACTAAAAGTTCTACTTAAATTGTTTATTTTCTTAATAAGCATTTGTTCAATTTTGATTTTATAAAAGCATCATGTGCTGCACAGTCTGGCAGTACAGGTCCACAGGGTTCTAGCTGGGCATTATGTAAATACCATATTTATATTAATGGGAACATATTATTTTTTTAATATGCTTTTGGAGATAAAAGGAAAATTCTCTGAATGTAAATTTGGTTCCGCTGAATAGTCATTTAAAAAGAGTGACTGGAAGGCGACATGTGTACCCTTCTTAACTTGTATAACATTGAGAGCCTTAGAAATTTTAGCATCATTCATGTTAACACATCAAAGTATTGCTGGTTGAACTCAAATCTCTCTGAAATGCTAATCTGCACCCTTAACTGTAGTGGAATGGACATACAGATGGTTCTTCTAATTACTTGGAAAAAGAAAAGGGGATAATTTCCTTTAATGATTTCCCCTTCTTTCCAGACTGAAAGCAGTTCCAGCTCTTCCCTCCAGCTAATTTGACGATTAAAAGATGCTTTTGTCTTCCTTTCAGCTATTGAGGTTTCATCACAATTTGTTAAAACTTTCTGTCATGAAGCGAGGTGTGAACCTACGTCTATGTAGGTTTGGTTCAGAGGTCATGTGAAGGGGAATTATAACCTTTAAGACCAGAATGGGGGGGTATTTTCATCCTCCCACGTTATTGCACAGATGGCAAAGATGGGTTTTTAGGGTTAAAATACAAGCTTGAATCTTGGATGCATAAGGTCATTGATCATGGAATAGATGCCAGGTATTCAGGCTCCAGACTCATGGTAGCTCAATTTTCCCAAGGATACAAATGAAGAGATTTGAAACACATTTATAGAGCTGCTGACTTAACTGCTGCTTTGTGGGGTAAGACATGTTTCAGAGGAACTGGAGAGAAACGGTCTGTGAATAATTTAAAACCTTTTTTATTTTCACCATGGACCAGCACAAAGGTTGAGATTTTACAAACTCTATCCTGAAAAATGAGATGTGCACACTGTAGAAACACCTGGTGTGATCACTGGTCTATTGGCCCACAGCCTCTCTGTACCTGTGGATGATGGTGGTGCCTCTATGTGGGAATCTGTTTACATTGACAGGGATGGTCCCCAGCCAGGTGGATCCATGCCAGCTGTTGAAATATGTGAGGCACATATCTCTTGTTGTTAGGGTTCATGTGGAGCTACCTGAGGAGAAAGAAAGTCTTTGTTCTGCCTGAGAGCATGGCCTAGCTGACACAGATGGCTGAGAAGAAGATGGGGGATGTGGGGACCCACATCACACTGTTTATGGCCTTCGTCTGTCTTCAGACCCCAAAGGTGAGTTTCATGTCTGCTGCCTTCTTTCAGCTGAGAGCCCTGTCCCTTGAGGGCTAAGGCTGGTTGATGTAAACCAGAACAAGATGGGAGCAAAAAGGAAAGGAATTAATTTCTTTTGGCTTATGATCTGGATGCAAGCAGAGTACCCCTTCATCTCTGTTTTGAAGGTTGTGACCCCTGGCCTTGCATAGAAACCTATATGTAGAAGTCAATGTCGTCCCGCAGCTCCTCCAAGTAGTACTTCATTCAACATGGTGTTAAGCTGCTACTGTTATTTCATGATTTAATAGAATTTTATAAATTACCACTTGGTAATGGTGTATGTTCTTGAATATTCTAGAAGCTTTCATGGATGTTTTTCAATTAAAATACTCAGTGGGAACAGCAACAAAAAAAGAAAAGCTTAATAAATATATGTACCTACTCTATTTCTTCTGACCTTCTGCATATACCTCTTAATTAATCATTCCCTACAAAAAATGTCTTCTGTTCTGTTTTTAAGACGCACCACATCTTTCCAAGCTATAGAAAAGAAGGAGATTTAGGTTCATGACTGTAAAAAGAGTATTTCATTCCTCAGAGAACCTAATTGTGGGGTTTTCCCCCCCTTCATTTTCTATTAACCAGAATGTTGTATAATGTTTTTCCTAGGTAAAACTGTAAACCAGGCTTTTCATCCTACTAGAACCAAAAATAGGAACCATTACTGACACAGGATAAAGTGTTGGCTTTTTTGAAAATACAATAGTGTGGGAATCTTTGGAAAAAGCTTTGGAGGAGTTTGTTGCCTAGGGCTGTGTCTTTTGATTTTGTCTGCTTGAATCTAGGCTTTGCAATGTTGGAAAAGAAACAGGTGAAAGGGAGAATGATTAATTAGAAATTCTTGCCTTACCTTGTTTCTCTGGAGTGATGACACCTCATACAGTAATAGGGAAAGGTGGTTGGCCTAGGAAGGATATTAGGAGATCAAGATTCCCTTGTTAATTGTACCAGAAATATCTTTCCTGCTTCAGCGTAAAAATTATCCAGCCTCAGCTTCACTCTCCCTGGTGCAGAGATGACAGTGATCTTTGCTTGGTGCCAGAAAGACACGTTCATTATTGTGTTCTAAATGTTGTGAGCTTCTTGACTTGTTAAGTTCACAGTGATTAAGTTGTCTTCTGTTTGAGCAGGTCTTGTTCAATAAGGAATGCTGATGGCAAGTCTCTGGAGTGCTACTAGAGCAATAAAGTTAAAATAATAAGCGATAATAAAAAATAATATCCTATATAGCATATATCAGCTCACTTCTGTGGAGCTTTTTAATTTTACTCTAAGGAGGATGTGGTTCTCATGATTCATTACTACTAGGAATACAACATCTGAAACAACATTTATGTTTCTTGATAGGAAAGAATGATTTTGTTGTGATGATGAAACAAAATATGTATAAAGTGATGTAGGAACATCATGTAAACATTTGGGGCAGGCTAGACCTTCCAAATTTCAGCCAAGCTCTCCTCATATATTCTATAAGATCAGAAAGTACTGCACTTGAGCCATTAGTTATTTTGACATTGCAGTGTTCTGTAAGTTTTTAGCAAAGCAAACAAAATGTGAAATTCCAGGTTAAGGTCCCCACACGCTTTGGTTAATAAATATGAAATCAGCACTCATAAATCAGGGGAGTTGTTTAATGAAACCGTGTGGACTGGGTTGGTGTAGAGGTGGCATTAGTCACCCAGAAAGGAGGAAAGAATCTGCTGTTTCAACAAAAAAAAAAGGGGGGGTGGAATTTCTCTGCCTCAGGTAGCACATTTCAGAGCAGTTACAACAGAGAAGCAGTCACAGAAACACGTTTTAGTATCATTCACCATCATCACATGGTGGTTACATCCAGCCCTGAAGCTAGTGACCATGGATAACAGACATTTAGAAATCTTGCAAAGCAGAACATTTTTGTTCTGTAGAATAAAAATATTTGTGGAATATTGGATAAATTCTGGGATAGGTATTTATTGTAGACTTTGCATGTTTGGGTCTTCTAATTGATGGTAGTTCAATCAGTGCATTCAGTTGAAAACAAGAGTGTTCATAAAATTAGAGCTAAACTACAATTGCTGTTGTTGCTCATGTACTTGGCAAAGCCCATACATAAAAACAGTTCTTCCAACACAAATGAAGTCATAAAATGAACAGAACACTTGTTAAAGTGGGGTGTTAGGGGAAAGCTACTTGGAGACTAAACTCTTAATCTAATAGCAATCAGGTAGTGGGATAGTATCCATGAGGACTGACCAGTATGAGCTGAGGAACCCTACAGATAGGGCTGGATTCTTGCTTGGTAATATTCGTTAAACAGTGGAAGAGTATCTAAAGGAAGGACTGAAAGAGGTGAGCTGAAAGGAGTCACAGTAAAGAAAGTCTGATGGTGTTTGTGGTGTCAAACTTCTTGTATTGGACAAAAAGATGGGGAAAACTAACAGATAGCGAGAAGTGTTCTAAAGGAGACTTGTTAAAGAAAAGAACATGGAAGAACCTGGGTAATACTGAAATCTGCAGCAAAAATAACTTGATTTTCATGTGAAGAGAATCTCATGGGTAGTATCTCTGGAGTATTGCTATTTATACCCACGGATACATATCTCAGAATAACATGAAAGAATAAGCATCAGAAGTGGTGCGTGGGGGTAGGTTATGGCAATGAAAATCATCATCCACCTCCTCTATTCCTCTAGTTTCTTACCCATTAAGCCTTCTCTGCTTCATATTTTGCTCATCTGACAATGGATGCCTTTAATGGCTGCTGTGAGTGACACTCACAGGCAAAAATAAGTGGCTAGAAAAGAAGAGAAGAGACATGGAGACAAAGAAAGAGAATAAGCACAGAGGTTGAAGCACAGGTAAAATGGATACAAGGAGAACACACACAGAGTGAGAGAATAGTTCTGATAGAAAATATAAATCTGTACATTTAGAGGGGGAGAAGGTGACCATAATGACCATAAACCAGCCTGGCTGTGAATATGCTAGAAAATGTTGTATTTTCTTTTTTAAATTATCACTTCCTTAGTCTAAATGGAACTGTGCTGAAAATGTACAGAAGGCTTCATTAGAAGTTATATTGGTTTTTCCTCCTGATAATGTAGGTTAATAAAGTTCAATCCCTCTTCTCCTTTTTTTTTCAGACATGAGTTTGCATGAAAGAGCAGAACAACGCACTTCCAAATAGTGTTCCCATCTCTACATAACATTATTATGCAAACCATAATCAAACCAGATGACAGTCAAACCTTTAGTATTACAAGCTTTCAAAGCTCCAGGGCAAATTGTTGTTAGTGGGATAGTTAATTAAATGAAAGTTGGATTTTATTGCTTTACATAAACAACTAAGAACAGGGGAATGATGTTGGTCCTCCCTGTTTTTTTCCTTTCTGTTTGACAAATATTAATTGAACTCATTGCCCCATGAAAACTGCAATTTATGGCTGCTCACAGCTTGGATGGCATACAGTTTGCTGAGTAAAAAAACTGGCAGATGGCTGTGCCCACAGAGTGGTGGTGAGTGGAGTCAAATCCAGTTGGCAGCTGGTCTCCAGTGGTGTTCCCCAGGGCTCAGTGCTGGGGCCAGCTCTGTTTAATACCTTTATCAATGATCTGGACAAGGGGATCAAGGGCACCCTCAGTCAGTTTGCAGAGGACACCAAGCTGGGTGGGAGTGTGGATCTGCTGGAGGGTGGGGAGGCTCTGCAGAGGGATCTGGACAGACTGGGTTATGGTCCAGGACCATGATGAGTCTCCATAAGGCCAAATGTTGGGTTCTGCACTTTGGCCACAACAATCCCTGGCAGCGCAACAGGCTTGGGGAGGAGTGGCTGCAGAGCCGCTCAGCAGAGAGTGTTGGTTGATAGTCACCTGAACATGAGTCAGCAGAGTACCCAGGTGGCCAAGAAGGCCAAAGGCATCCTGGCCTGGACCAGGAATAGTGTGGCCAGTAGGATCAGTGAAGTTCTCTTACCCTTGTACTGGGCAATGGTGAGACCACACTTCAAGTGCTGGGTTCAGTTTTGGACCCCTCACTCCAAGAAGGACATGGAGGTGCTGGAGCATGTTCAGAGAAGGGCAACGAAGCTGGGGAAGGGTCTGGAGCACAAGTGTGATGAATTAATGGCTGAGGGAACTAAGGTTGTTTAGCATGGAGAAAAGGAGGCTGAGAGCAGACCTTATTGCTCTCTGCAACTACCTGAAAGGAGGGTGGAGAGAGGTGGGGGTCAGTCTGTTCAACCAAGTAAGAACTGATAAGACAAGAGGAAATGGCCTCAAGTTGTGCCAGGGGAGGTTTAGATTGGATGTGAGGAAGAATTTCTTTGCTGAAAGGGTTCTCAGGCACTGGAAGGGGTTGCCCAGGGCAGCGGTGGAGTCCCCATCCCTGGAGGTATTTAAGAGTCATGTAGACATAGTGCTGAGGGACATGGGTTAGTCAGAGATGTGTCAGTGTTGGGTTAATGATTGTACTTAGTGATCTTAAAGGTCTTTTCCAGTCTAGGCAATTCTGTGGTCACTACAGAACATTGGGTAGCAGTTGCTCTCTTCTGCCTCTGCCCTTTACCTGTCACCAGGGGAGATGAGCAATTTGAGATAATACAGGAAGCAGGAAATGCTGTTTCCTTCTTTAGCTCATGGGGAGGGATCTGCTTTGGCTTTAGGGTTCAGTAGAACCCCCTTTTTCATGGGTTACACACCAAGCGTTTTTGTGGGCAAAGCGCATTTTGTGTGTGGTGTGAGAACTACCATGTGCAGGGGGATTTTTTTGAGAGTCCTGCCCTTGCCTTTTAGGGGTTCTGAGCTGCCTGGTCACCTGATGGGGTCAGAGCCCACCGTGAGGTGACACCGTGACCCCCCGAGGCTGCTCCGGGGCGGGCGGGTGCGCGGGCGCTGTCCGTGGTGCTGCAGGCGCCGCGCCTGCTCACCCCGCGGCGAGGTACGGTCCCAGGGAAGGGAGACTTGGCTCTTGGAAGCTCTTCAAACCCCAGCAGTATGGACTGTTCCTCCATGGTGCTGTAGAGCAGTGTCACAGGCTAGGCAGAATTTTTCCCTGATGCTGCAAAGACTCGATCCTCTGCCGCCAGGTTTTCTTGGCAGCCCTCTCCTACACCAGGGCTAACTGCTTGCAGGACCCTGGGGGTGTATAATGACCCTGATTCCTGGATGTTTACATCTGCAGGGAACATTTCTGACACTAAAGTTCTCCAAGGCTCGGCATTCAATCTGAAGGTGTTTCTGGGAGCTAATTCCCACAGTCTGTTCTAGCTTGGGGCATGTATTGGTATTGCACTCTGCATCCCTTCAGGGCTTGTGAGCAGAGGAGAAATGCCAGTTTTTCTGGAGAGGTAGAAATTGTTGGATCTGATGGATATGCAAATCTGCCTTCATACATTTTCATTTTAATCCTTCATTGTAAGAGGAACCTTTCAGCCTTTAGATCAGAGACATTCCCATAACTTTTCCCAGGTTAGTCCTGGCTTGGCTATAAAAAAAAAGTAAACATCCTTTACCATGATATGTCAGCACTATTGCCTAAAATCATGGTTATAAATGAGGAAAGAAACTTCTAGCTCTGATATTTCTAAAGGTTTTACCCCACTATTTTCCCCTAGTGTTGTATATCCTGTCTATGGGAACTCTGAAGACAGCAACTGTCTCTTACTGTAACATGATAAGACTTCATTTCACTGGTGGTTTTACAGAAGGACCTGTAATATAAAACTTAAATTCTATTGATGTCTGTCCAGACAACTGAGAGATGGCCAGAGTTGTTCACCCAGTCCCTATTTTTCAGCAAAATTCTGCTTTAGCATGCTCAATCAACAAATTCATTATTAATACCTCCTGAATCATCGTAGCATTTAACCTACTTATCTTCTGCTTAGAAACTAAAAACAAAACAAAACAAAATAATAATAAAAAATCCCACAGAACTGCAGACCAAAACCTAACATTAAAAAAAAATCAGGTCAGTTTCTTTCTTGGTCATGAATTCCTGCATGGGTTTGGCTGGCAAAGGAAATCTTAAGAGGGTGGGGATGTGGGGGAATGAAGCTTGCTTGTGTCAAGTCTCTGGGCAGCAATCTTGCAGTAAAGCAAGAGCAGAGAAAGAAGAATCACTGATGGTACTTATTGAAGTGCCTTGGGCTGAAATGTTTTTACAGAGTGACTCTGCTGACCCTGCCTTTCTCCCTACTTTGTAGATCAGTGGTTCTGAGCAGGTGCCAAGATCAGCAAGAGTGAAAGTTCATCTAGCAAATATTCAAGTGCTGTTCTAGTTTGATCTACACAGGCACTAGTGCACAAATCTTCCCATCAAAGAACACTAGAAACAACTTAGGACTTAGTCTCAACTGTGCCCATGTGTGTGGGTGTGCATGTATATACAATTTAATTCTATATTTTGAGCATTATTAATGGGAATTCTGTTCAAAAAAGGTGATAAAGGAATTATTTTCAAATAGGAGTGGGTGAAGTCCAGAGTCTAAATCTGTGTTGATGAAGGAACATCTGTGATGATGGAAAGGAACCTCCTGAAACACAAACCCTGTGCAAGAAATCATACTACATGCATGCGATAAATAGATGAAGACTTGTGTTAAAAGCAGGTATTTTATCCCCCACAATATGTTGATGGTTCCAAAAGCCTGCACTTCCAAGGGGCAATTTGTTGCCCTCCCATTTAGATGTGTTTTACTTTCCATCCTAAATTTGCCCATGGTGAATTTGTTCTTTCATTAGTATTGTTCCTTAGCTTAAATACATCTTTACCTGCCCTGGAGTTTACCATCCTCCCTAGTGTTTTAAAGAATACAGTGCAATTCTGCTCCTGTGAATAGACACTTATAGCAAGAAAATTGTCCAGAGATTGTAACAAAGTAGAGGCAAATTCATCCTGGAGCTTGTCACAAAGTAGTAGATTTTCTTTTCCTTACACTTTCAAATGCACTGCCTGCTCCTTTGTATAGACCTGCAAGAGAATTTACTCCATTCTAAGTCATAGTGAAAATGCTGGTTATAAGGTGACCTTGATCTTGTCTTTTATGACAAGTTTTTCCTCTGTAATGGTATAAAACTTCCTCCCATTCTTCTTGAGGTTTTCAAAGTTCCTCTGTGTAATTGTGCACTCATCCTCCACATGGTCTCTGGTTCCAAACTTGGTGGTTCTATGAAATTCAGTTGGTATGGTCCTGCTTTTTGTGGTAACATGATAAAATGAAAAGAGCTACCAAGGCTGGTCAGTCCCAAGCAGTGTTCTTGAGGAGCATAAATAGTTGTCATCTTCTGGTCTAATTCCTTCATAAATATCGCTGTTCTTTGCCAGCCTCACAGTTCTTAGGATATTTCCTCTGTTATAGATGATGATTTCTCATATGCTATCACATCACATGTGTTATGAAGTCCCAACCTCAGAAGACCTCCTACATATCCTACATTGAGAAAAAAAACAGTTTAATAACACATAGATGGGAAGTTAATTTGATGAAAGCTTCCTTTGGTATTCACAGAATCACAGAATGGTAGGAGTTGGAAGAGACCTCTGCAGATCATCTAGTCCAACCCCACTGCCAAAGAAGATTCACCCAGAGCAAGTTGCACAGAAAAGTGTCCAGGTGGGTTTTGAACATCTCTAGAGAAGGAGATTCCACAACCTCTCTGGGCAGCCTGTCCCAGGGCTCCGGCACCCTCACAGTAAAGAATTTTTTCCTCATGTTTCAGTGGAACCTCCTGTGTACCAGCTTGTGCCCATTGCCCCTTGTCCTGTCGCTGGGCACCACTGAAAGGAGTCTGGCCCCATCCTCTTGACACCTGCCTTTTAGATAATTATAAACATTAATAAGGTTCCCTTTCAGTCTTTTCTAGGCTAAACAGACCCAGCTCTCTCAGTCTTTCCTCAAAAGAAAGATGCTCCAGCCCCTTAGCCATCTTTGTAGACCTATTCCAGTCTGTCTCCTCTCTCTCCCCCTTCCTCTGTCCTTAAATCTGGTCTAAAACTGCTGTCAGAATAAAAAGCCTGCACTTTCTCATCACATCCTCTCCCTTCCTACTCTAAAGGACAGGTGGTGCATTTGCTTTTCTTCAGTCACAGAGTTGTGTTCTCAAGCTCTAAAGACAGGACAAGCCCTTACTTCTCACCCGGCAGTCTCATGTGTCAGCTCTTGCTGAACCTGGCAGCGGGAATTAGCCAGCTCCTCACAGTATGAGATTATTCACTTCTACGTTTGGCTTTTACCTTGTGGTAACTGTGATCCAACACCTTCATTCCCAGGAAACCACATATATTTTTCCTCAGTTTTCACACTGTTATCTTTATTTTAGGACAAGATTTTTGTCATCTAAGGAACCAGCTCACTTTTCTCATCTCACTTTGCTTAGCAGACTAAGGATTCTGTGCATACAGGGAAGAGCAGGGTCTGTGTATTTAGCATGCAACCTCAAGCATGTTTTAACTTAAATTCAAGCTGCTTCTTCATTCAAGTTGGTAAGCTCCTCTTCAGGTTAAATCAATTATTTTAAGCTGAATCCTGAGTTTATCAAGATTTAGTACCTTGAATTTGAGAAAAGCAGCAGCAACAACAACAACAAAACTCCCAGCCAACCAAATAAAACCCTTAATTATAAAGATGTTTTTTAGAGTTCAGAGACTGTGATGTTTCAGTCCACAACAGGGGCAGAGAGGATGCATTTATGTAGTGAAATGAGAGAAGGAGGGACAGGCTGCTCTGCCTTGAAATAGTTGTGTGGTACAAAAGAAGAATTCACTAAAGGAACCCCCAGCTCTACTTCATTCAAAATAGACAAAACATCTATTTTTATTGCTGGCTCTGCAAGAACTGCCTGATCTGCTCTGCACAGAACATTTCTGGAAGAACATGTAAGACTTTTTAAAGGAGTTCTGTGGTGCAAAAGAAGTTGTGTTTTACAGAAAAAGACACATATCAAATAAACAAGAACATAGAAAACTCACACCTGACACTGTGAGACTTTAATGATCAAAGAAAATTTTCAGTCTGTAAAACCTAAATAATAGAAAAGAGGGTTTAGCTTAGGAATTCCTGTTGAGCTTTGCAGGTATAGCTGCCAGGATCAGGTCTTATTCCTGGATCATGGCCTTTTTAGTTCGGAACTACAGTGATGATTAGACATGCATGTGAGAAACAGCATTAGTGCTTTAGGAGGTTTACCACTTTCTGGGAGTCATGTAGCAGCCTACAATGTTTGTACTCAAAGTGTCTGCACAGAGTTGGACAGGCTAGCATGAGAGACTGTGAAAGCTCAGCTGTGAAAGGTTACTGTGAAGCCTTGGTTTGGCTCTAGATATAACATTTTCCATTGGCTCAAGGAAGACCAAGTTTTCAATTAGACACTAATCAACATTCTTAAGTGTGACACCCTTATCCACTTGGAATGTCAGAACAGTTTTAATATGACAAAAATGCAGTTTCTGTGACCTTTTCTCTTTTAATGAGAAAATTCTGTGTGTGAAATAGACTTATGCTCCATTCTGTAAGGACTTTGTCATCTAGCTTAGGAAATTCTAAACAAGATTAATATTTGCAATTTTAAACAGAGGAAAGGGGATTTCTTTGGGGTAAAATGCTGAAATACTTTTTCTATTCAAGCCACTATTAAATATTACCTTTCCAGTTCTTGGTTGTAAAGTACAGTTGAACTGAAGAAATTTTCTGCCTGAAGCCAAAACAAACAGAAAATCACTAACAGAAATAGGGTGAGAGCCTTCAAACAGAAAGTGTACTCGTTACTGGTTTCAGAGGTGAAGAAAATACATTTCAAGGTAAGAGAAAATGCAGGAAGATTGCTTGGTACAGCTTGAAATAAAATAAACTCTGAGGTTGTATACAGGTGTTTGTGACCTGAGCATTAAGGTGACTTTGAAAGCTACTTTAGATGATATTTTGATTTTTATTCTCACACAGCAAAGTATAAACCTTTTTGTCATAGGAATACAATGAGGATATTTACTGGATCTACTCTGCAGCTCTTGAGAATGAAATAGAAATATCACTTAGTTAAAAATGTGATTTTCACTTATTGTGTGCACTGATGTTATCATGAAGTTTCTTTCCTAGCATAAGCCTTGCAATTCCAGTAGGATGTGGGCAGTATGAAGGTTATTTACATATGCTCCCTATTCATTTTTCTATGTCTTTTGGCTTATACTATAGACAATGTCCAAAGCCTACTGAAATCCTACTTCTCCCATATTTTTCCCCCACATTAAGTGAAAAAAAATGGCATTTATGAGTTTTAGGAATTACTTTTGCAGCTTTCTGCTTATCAGCAAGTAGTATGGTTGCACTGAGTGGTGAAAGCAGTAGGAATCCCCTTTCTTATTGCCTCTTTGCACCCTCTACCCTCAGGTCCCTCTCCTATTCTGGATTTGGGTATGGAGGGAGAAATAGGTACTAGATTCCTCTGGGTCCCATCCAGCTCAGACAGGTGAGAGTGGGATATAACATCCTAATTTTGTATGGGATCATGGGTAGGTTTATACATCCATGAAGTGAAGGATGGTACTCCTGAGAAATGCAGTTACTTGCTTGTTCTGCCCTTGGGCTGGGATTACAGCCATATTCCAGTCCATAGCATAATCATAATCTAACCTTAAGTGTAGTGGCACAGAGTCAGCACTGCCCAGTGGCTGAAATGTCCATCCATCACAAGCAGCTGTGGGAGAAGGGCTCTGGTCTGAACAAGGGCTACATGTGTCAGCTTCTGTTTTAAGATTAGGGAAAGTAGGACACAAATGAAATCTATTTAAACTTTTGTTTCATGTCAAATTACATCAAATCAAAAGAAGGATATGGGTCTGCCTACAGCCTCATAGAAAATAATGGGTTAGCATTGCCTTAGAGTAATCAAGATGTTAGGACATAAACTGCCCATTGAAGTTGTATCTAAACCACTCGAGTGCCTTGCGAAACCTAGCCATGTTCTCTGCTCTGAAGTATTCAGAAGTTGTTATTTTTCAGTTTCCCTGGCTGGTATAAATAGATGCAGTGAAGTTTCACTGTTTTTTACCCTCTGAGATCCTGATCCTGGAAGTGGTTGAAATGGAGGTGAGTTAAGGGAGAAGTAGAGCAATAGGTAAGAGGTGGATGGAGTTGTCTGCTTAAATGTGTGTTTTCTCTAAGCACTTACCCTGATTTTTTTTTCTTTTTTTCTTTTTTTCTTTTTTTCTTTTTTTCTTTTTTTCTTTTTTTTCTTTTTTTCTTTTTTTCTTTTTTTCTTTTTTTCTTTCTTTTTTTTCCTTTTTTTCTTTTTTTCTTTTTTTTCTTTCTTTTTTTTTTTTTTCTTTTTCTTCTTGATGTGTGAACTGACCAGACTGTTTTATAGACTGCTTAGCACTTGTTGTCTGGTACAGAAAAGGTTAACAAACCTACTGTAGGAATGAAGAAATACCCCAAATATTTTTGGGCAGCTGCAACATTAGAAACAGTTTACTGTAGTTCACTGCAGGTAAACCCTTACAGCTGAGCTATTTGGATGCTAATATTTCCTTTGAGATACTCGCATGTGTTTACTTTTAAAGATGTGTAAACCCCATTGAAAATACTCCCAATGGGTGAGCAAACACTGTACCGCCATTAGAAAATAAATTTAAACGAAATAAAGTCCTTTGTGCTACATGTGAAATGCACATTTCTAAGCCTAACCTCATTCTCCGGGTACGTAGCTGAGTCCCTCTAGTGGCACAAACGTTTATTTGGCTTCAGCACGTTATTAAAATTCTATTTTACAGCTACATTAGAGCAGCAAATTCACAGGTACCTTTTTTGGACATTCTGAGGACTAGGGCAAAGTGAATCTTGGGTTAGCTACTGTGCAGGTTAGTGTTAATAAATGTAAATTGATTTTGAACTGTGAGGGGCAATTATAGATGCACTGGAAAGAGAAGGGAATTTTTGAAAGGATATTCAAGAACTAATTACTATCAGTAAGAAACACGCAAAGAGCAACGTAATACCCAGGACAGCCAATAGGGATAAAAGCTTATACACAAATCTGTCATGACCTAGTAGTGAAGACTGTTTAAAAACACTGGTCTCCACTTAGCTTGTAAATGCGCATCCCCCTCTTTCTCACTCATATATCCTCTCTCTCTCTCTCTCTGACACACACACACACTCACACACACACAGGCACGCTCCTGGATTTGCAGCAGACAGACATCTAGGGCACTTCTTGGCATCCACAGGAAAATCACATGGGATTAAAAAACCCACAGCAGTAAGTACTCACTGCATTAAATGTTTATTAAGTGGCATGCTGTCAAAACTTAGATTTAATAGTAAATACAGGAGGACGTTAATGGAAATTGGTTGTATTTGATTTTTCTTAGGAATTGCTGAAAGCTGCCTCTCGAGGATTACAACTTCACCTTTTGCTTTTACTGATGCTTGTTTACTATCCATGTGGTAAGCTCTGGACAGCCAGTAATCCATTCATTATCCGTGCTGATTGAGTAGTGCAGTGGTAACTACTTCACTCCGCTGACAGCAGACGACAAAAGGAGGGAAATGATGAATTCGGACAATTTAACCTCCCAAAGCTTCCTCTCTGCGATTCACAGCAACGCCAGCAATTTATTCTCAGGGCTCCAGTTTGTTCAGTCCTTCAAGCCACTCATCATCCCCTGCTACTCATTAGTGGTTTTTATTGGTGTCATTGGGAATTACCTTCTCATTTATGTTATCTGCAAGACAAAAAAAATGCACAACGTCACCAACTTCCTGGTGGGCAATTTGGCTTTCTCAGACATGCTCATGTGTGCAACTTGTGTGCCCCTGACACTCGCCTACGCCTTTGAGCCCAGAGGATGGGTGTACGGGCGTTTCATGTGCTACTTTGTTTTCCTGATGCAACCTGTCACTGTGTTTGTGTCTGTCTTCACCTTGACTGTCATAGCTGTGGACAGGTATTACGCCATGGTGTACCCATTCCGCAGGAGGCTCACAATACCGATTTGTGCTTATATCCTGGCTGCTATTTGGCTGCTGAGCTGTACCCTGGCTGCCCCAGCCTTGGTACACACTTATCATGCGGAGTTCCCAGAACTGGACTTCTCCATCTGTGAGGAGTTTTGGTTCCACATGAAAAGAGATCGCTTAGCTTATGCCTACAGTACTCTCATCATCACCTACGTACTGCCTTTGGCTGTCATCTCCCTGTCCTACCTGAGAATCTCAGTCAAGCTGAAAAACCGTGTGGTTCCAGGCAACGTCACCCAGGGCCAAGCTGAGTGGGACCGAGCAAGGAGGAGAAAGACTTTTCGCTTGCTGGTTTTAGTGGTGGCAGCCTTTGGAGTCTGTTGGCTGCCTCTGCACATCTTCAACATGATAAAGGACATAGACATCAGCTTGATCGACAAGCAGTACTTCAACTTCATCCAGCTGCTGTGCCACTGGTTTGCAATGATGTCTGCTTGTACCAACGCCTTCCTCTATGCCTGGCTCCATGACAGCTTCAGAGGGGAGCTGAAGAAAATGTTTGCCTGGAGAAAGAAAAAAATTGGACCCACTACAAACTGCATTATGGCCAGTGTGGTGCTGTAAACGAGAGCTGGTGGGAGTGCGCTTCCTTCGTACGGTAACACTGTAAGTAATTTCCATTTTTAATCAGTCCTGGTTGCTGACATTTGTCCTCAGAGCTCAATTATAACAATACAAGTCCCCCACATAGCTTCCCCAGCACCTCCACTCCTACTGGAGAAGGAGAAGCAGACATCACATCCCAAAAATGTCTTTACCTCTTTGACAGGAGTTAGAGGCCAAGGAAATATTACAATAATAAGATACCCTTATGTGAACTACAGGGATCCCTCCTTTCTGCTTTGATTATTGCTGGCTGCACAGACATGGGATTTGGGGACAGGGAGAAGCAAGAATTAATATGAGACCTAAATATCTCAGTGAGAAAGTGTTTTGGATTGAGTAAGAAAATAAATCCACACACCTACCCAGCATCCAGTCCTTAGCATAGGATCCAGGGTTGGGGACTAACAATATTCCTGTCGTCTTCTTGGGTTAGGACCATGCTGAAGAATATCCCAAAGTTCTCTTAAATGTCTTTGCTAGGAAGCTGTCTCAGCTGTGGTCAGGAAACCATGTTGGTAGGAGCTGCTCCAAGCCTCCCTCTGCCAGCTGCCTTGTGCTGGCAGCAGCAGCATGCCGGGGTCTCCCTGCTCCCGAGGATGCGAGCGGTGTACAGGGCGATGGCATCAGCTCGCTCGTGCTCCCTTTAAGTGCCTCTGCATGAGACAACCGGCTCCCTTGCGTGCTGGTGGCCCTTGGTGGGGTGTGCTGTGTCTGCCCTGCATGGTTTCCTCCCTCATTGCTGTTTTCTCCTTGCCACTGGCTGAGTGGGTGGCACAGCAGCCCACCTGCCTGCCATGGCCAACTGCATTGGGCAGGAATCTGTGCTGGATGCTTTTTGAACCCAGCATCATCGTCACCAGGTAACCAGTGATAGAACAAGAGGAAATGGCCACAAGTTGTGCCAAGGGAGGCTCAGATTGAATGTCAGAAAGAATTTATTCACTGAAAGGGTTCTCAGGCACTGGAACAGGCTGCCTAGGGAGGTGGTTGAGTCCCCATCCCTGGAGGTGTTTAAAAGATGGGTAGATGGGCTGCTCAGAGGTATGGGTTAGTAGTAGATAGGTATGGTTGTATTCAGTGATCTCAAAGGTCTTCTCTAACTAAATGGTAATAATAACAATGATTCTATCATGCAACCCCAAACCTCCTGTGTCTTGTGAACCTGCAGCACAGCATGAGGTGAGGTGCAGTATTGGCGAGGGGTGATAAAACCCAAGTGATGTTATTTCTGCGAGGCGATCCTGCGATGCAGAGTGACCAACAGCCTATTTGCAAAGTCACCTGGTGGATTTGCTGATGCTGCCATCAAGGATGGATAGACTGGAAACATAATGTTTCCAGTGTGAAAACACATCCACAAAGGGGATGTTAGGACATACCACCGCTTTACTGACATTAAATTGTGTTTCTGCTATTGTTTTTTTGTCACCCCAGTTTGCTGACCCTACTGCAAGGTGACTGCGTTCCCAGTCAGAGGAGTGGATGTCATCGTAGCCTTCTCAGAGCCAAGGTGCTTTCTGCTCAATTCCTTGAGGAACTGATTTTGATGTATGGCAATGCTGCGATGAGCTTTGATCTCCAGAGACAGCCAGAGACTTTGATACTGTCTGCAGGAACACTTCTGGCAGTGTCTGTTAAGAGACAGTGGGGGGAAGGGGTTGTTGACATTGAGCTGTGTATGAGCATTGTGTGACCAGTCAGAAAGACATGTCAAATGGAGTGGAGTGACAAGTGCTCTCTTTTGAAGGAATCTTTTGAGAAGAAACAATTTCCTTTGACATTCACCTTTCAATCAGAGGAGGGAGTTAGAAGCTATAATCAACCTAATGGATTCTAGTTTCTTCCCTCCTCTATCTGGACTGAAAATATCTCAGATAATTGATAAGTATAAAGGAAAAAGTTATGAAACCAGATGTTGTTTCTGAAGAGCTTTCTTCCAGCCTGCTCAGCCAGAATCTGGGGCAGCATGAGGAACTGGCTGATACTGAGCTGAGATCAGCTGGAGAAGCAGCACAGTCCAGGGGCAGCTTTGGCCATGGCCAAAAGGGCATCTACCTGACCACAGCTGCACGCAGCCAGAAGCGTATGCACTGTGAGGCAGTGCAGACAGACAAGAGGGGAGAGGGACGACAGAAAGGATGGTTTCTCTAGTTTGTAAATGTACCCCTACTGTGAAACTGTGAATATCATGTTGCTCATCAGCGTTCAGTGAGCTTAATCTGCTTTAAAAAATACAGAGATGCATAGGCACACACTGGGGGAAGCACCGGAAAAACATTTGAAATCCCTTTCCACAAATTTCCTCAGAATTTCAAGCTGTTCTGCTGTTAGTAATGAGGAGCTGGGTATTAGAAGCTGATTACAGAGACACTGAATCAAGGATGTCCTTTCAAAGTGGGCATTACTTACGTTCACTCTGTGACTAAGTGTATCTGCCTTGCTTACCTTGATCTAAGGATTGGCATGACCTATTAAAGTGTCTTTTGCTTTTGCTGAATTTTAGGATATTGTTTTTCCTTCAAGTTCAATATAGCAAGTTACTGGAATAACTGGTGATTTTGAAAAGGTGAAAAAAATCCCCTCCAAACAAACCAACCAAATTTTATGAGCTTTTCAGCTATTGTTTCAGAGCTCTTTTGAAGACAACAGAGAGTAGGACACAGAACACTGAAACAACATTGGCAAAAACCAGCTTTAAATAACAAAAAAAATCCTGATTTTTAGAGATTTTTCTTCTATGGAATTATGTTACTTCAAGCTGTTAATTTGTCAGCTTGTAAAGGTTAATTAGTATTGAGACAGCCCAAAATGTTTACAACCTCATGCACTAAATACAGACAGCACTGTATTCCAGAGTGATCCAAAGCCCAGCGGAGTCATTGGGAAGACTCTTGTCCATCACAGCAAGCCTGGGATCATTTCCTTCTTGCACATCATGTTTTCACCCTCATTTGCCAGCACTGCAGTTTGGCTTATTAATGTTCTCTTGAACGTCAGTGACTGCAGATGGCTGCTGCAGAGAGCTGCACGAAGCAAACAAGAGGGATTTCATTTTCTCTATTTTTTTTACTTTTTTTTCCCTTGAGACAGAAATGAAGGACAGTTCAGTGCATATATTGTTCGTACAGTGATGGATGCACTGGGAACATCTTGCTACCAGTAGCCTCTGGAGATGCCATTACAGCAGTGCTGAGGTCTGTCATCTCAAGGAGGTCCTCAGGAGTGCCCAGCAGAGCAGGCTGGGCATTTAAGTGCTTGTTTAACTGGTATGTGCCTTGACTCTGTCAGAATTTGCATTTGCACCAGAAACTCAGAGCCTGCCCCTTGCTTCAGGCCCTTCTCGGGACTAGGTTTTGCAGATGCACCCTTGAAATGATCTGTTTGCCCCAGTATGGGCTCCTGAAGCTCTTCTCTCTCCTCAGCAGGACCATCTCAGTGGTCCTGCAAGGCTATTTTTAGAAGTTTTTTTTTGCTGGGTGCACAAAGGAGTCCAGCTCCGAGCAGGGGGTCCCACAGGCTGGTGGGGACTGAGGCACATCCACATCTGCTCAGCCCCATCTCGGAATCCAGCCCCAAGAATTTCTGCTCAATGTAATTACTGTTTTCTCTGATATCCAGAGTAATAAACAATAATAAGATTTAGAGGCACGTTGGTGCGTTTCTTTAATCCAGTTATGCAAATAATTATACTAAAAGCTGTCATGTGTAATGTGTTTGTTAATCTCCACCCCTCTCTGGGGAACTGCTGTGGTTCTCTGAGGGACCAGGGCTCATCACTACAGTATTTTCAGTGGTATAATTTTTAATTACAATTTAAAAAATCATTGCTTGCTTTCATTTTATAAAGTAGCCTGGCTTACAACTTGGTGACTCTATTAACTTTCCCTGTAAGGTTTTTAGTTGTTGTTTCTTGCTTACATTCAAATCCAAGGACTTGCACACTGCAGGGCAGCTGCTCTGCAGGGATGGAGCAGGTTTTGTGTCTGAGCTATATGCTTCTCATCTTCTGGGATTTAAATTCAGTTTTTTACATGTACTGAGAGATTTTTAGCAGGTAGAGACCCAGGTGTTCTGTATTTTACAGCAGCAAATACACACTATTTATTTATGATGTCTCCTCAAACTGTTCCTAAATGCTACTAGATATGCTATAGATAATGTTCTGTGATGGTGTTTGGTGAGAGATATCAAATGCATTACCCAGAAATTGGGTGATCAGGGCATGGTGAGTTTTGGGCTTTGGAAATAGAGGGCTCACTTAGAACCACACTTATCATAAAAATCATCTGGGAGACTTCACTGGGGCCAAGCCTCTACAGCTCAGAAGGCTTTGCATATCTTACATGTGGAGATTCATAGAAATACAGAAGGAGATGATGGGGAGAGACAAGGGAGGGCGAGATGCCTTAAGTGAAGAGCACAGATTTAGATAGCTGTGATCACAGCTTCACGATTTGAAGCTATTCTGCATAGCTGTTGGAGGGACTCAGAACACAGATCTAGCAAATACACTATATTTACAATGTTCAGTAATGCAGAAGCGCTTGATCAAGCATAAACTACTCCCTATAGTCAAACAGGTTAGGTATTACAAACCACTGTACTTATGAAACACACAAAAATGTGAATCAGGATTTGATCAGAAATTAAAAGACAGATTAGATAGTGAAAAAAGGTCACTAAATCTGAAATCAGGCAGCCAAAGCAAAACAACAGTAAATCAAATCTCAATTAGGATTAGGTAGAGTTGGTTCCTCCCCCACCTTGAAAATGGCAGCTCAGAGCAGTCACCAAAGACTAACTTGTTTGTGCCATGCATTGCTTTAAATAAATTTTCCTTGTACTTGGACAAAGAAAACAGCAAGAGCTGTATTTGTATCATATTTGGGGAATGACAGTTTCTCTGGAATGGGTAAAAGCAGATCCTACATAAGGCTGTTACTCACAGGAGCATGGTGGCTGCATCCCAGCTGACAGACTGGGAAAAGCTGACATTTTTCAGGCCAGCTGAACAACAGATGCTCTGTACAGTTTTAATTGAGCAAATCTTGCTTGTTGAGGTGTCAATGGTGAGTTATAATTAGAAGGCTAAGATTATGCAGGGTACAGATATAAACTGAAATGGTGTACCTGCAGCTGGGAAAAAAAAATGCCAAATTGGACAGAACTGGACAATGCATCCATCAATCTGCCAACCAGATGAGAAGAGGGCAGAAGGAAAAACAATGTGCCAGTGGTAAAGCCACTGCTGTCTTTGACACTTCTGCATGAAGAAATATAACACAATTTTTTACCGGCAGCCCTCACCTCTCTCTGCTCACTATCTTTTTCTTAGGAAAAATTAGTTGCATTCCTCCTGCTTCTCCTGGATAAAAGATTGCTTCAGGGTCAAAGCAAACATTTCAGGCTCATAGAAAGCAAACAGAAATGAGGCAGGCTTTCTAAAGCAGAGATCACCCTCTTCTTTCTGCAGAAATAACCGGTTGTGCCTGACACATATCCTCTGTATGCAATCATTTGCTGTGCAGATCTGCAGCTGGCAAGAGCAAACCTGGCCTGTCTGCCACTTGGACCAATTGGTTTTATGGTTGCATCAAATAAATAACTCGGTGACCTCATTCTGGGTCAAAACCATCGGTAACTCTGGTCCTTTGTACCTGATTTCCCTCCACATCAACAAGAGTTTGCTATGTGGAAAGTCTCAGAGTGCAACTGTAGATGCATCAAAGGCAACCTGCCCATACTAAGGGGACCTTTCCTTCAGAAATCATTATCATACTCCTTGTTTCAAGCACATTCTTACTGTGTACTGGTATAACCAAACAGGGCAGGCTTTCCCCAGGCTGATTTCAATCAAATTTTGTGTGTTTCAGTGCTCCCTTCTCTCCCAGTCCCCCCCCAACCTCCCAGACTTCTGAAAACACTGATCAACAAGTCAGTAGAAGCAGGAAGCTTGAGGATGTTGAAATCCTGGTGGCTATCTGAAATTAGGAAGAATACTAGCATTTTCTTGGTGTTCCCCAGTGAAGGAAAAGACATCCAAGTGCGCTCTCCTTTAGGGACGCACCCAGGATTACACAGGGGATGGTGTAAATGGTTCAGAACTAGTTACGAGATGGTCAAGCTGCCTCCCTATAGGGCAAAAAGCAAGGGCTTGAGGGTGTGAAGAGGAAACATATCTCATTGGGAGTTATGTCCCTTTAGGAGCTAAATTCTGCTCTCTTTGCCAAGGAGTTGATAGGGTTGAATTTCTTGCCCGTTATTGTTTACTTTCCCTTTCTACCGCCTGCTTTGTCAACCAAAGTTAATGAAGCTAGTAATTGATATAAATAATAAAACATGCACTCAGGAGCAACCTGCTTTGTGTCACCAGCCTGTTGGAAATCAATTTGGGATCACTGCTATCTATTTGCAGCTGACTGGGCTCTCCGTTCTTCGCATCTTGTTTATGTTAATTACCACCATTACATTGTAATTTCCTTGTGTTTTTTCCTCTGCAGGAAACATACAAAAGGCTTTAATCCCTGCATCTACATTTCCTACATTTCCATTAGGTGTTGGAGACATTTTTTCAGCAGCTGGCAAGGCTGCAAAGAGAAGCTTACTGCTTTCCAACCTAGCAATGAGACCTGCCTCTCCTGCTGAGCAGTCCTTGGTTTCCAGATAACATCCTGGAAAGGCAGCCTATGGCTCACAGCAGCAGGAGGGGATGTAGTTTGTGGTCTGTGAGAGTCTGGTGATGTGTGTGGTGCAGAGGATCACTCCTAAGTAACTCAGGAACCCTCCAGCAACATCATCAACGAAGTGATGTGCTGAGCTGGAGGCAGCTAGTGTTCCTGTGAGGTCAGGCAGCACGAGGTGTCATTGCTCTGTCTGTGGTTTCTCAGACACAAGGAGTTGTGTTCAGTTACCCCATTGCCACCATGATGAGACAGACCAAGGCTCTGGTGAAGATGTGATGGCCAAACAAGATGATGGTAGCTGTGACACACTGGCACAGGCTGCCATTGGCCCCAGCTCAGGTTTGTGTGACCAGCTGCATTCGGGAGTGGGAAGGAGAAGCAATAGACTGTATTGTAAAACAAGCCCATCTTGGGCTTGTGGAGGCAGGGAAAGAACAAAAGAAAACAACAAAAAAGGATATTTCTGGACTTCAAGCCAACAATAACTCTCCAAAGGCTAAATCTATCACCACCCAGAGGCTGTTTCTGTATGAATGTAGGAGCTACTCAAGCCTTTTTGTGAGCATGGTCCCTCACTTGCAGTGTGGCAGTCCAGTGAAATGGCTTTATTCCATCTTTCCTCCCATCTCTCAGCCATACAGTGAGCTTGAATAGGGGCTAGATGTATGCATGAACCATGAGGGTGAGGTCCATGTATGCAGAATCATTAGTGCATGGTCCAGAGACAGATGGGTTGAGGGCAGATGCACTTGTGAAAGGTATTTTTTATAAAAATAATTGAAAATTTGAGGCTGGAGTTCTGAGGCAAATGTTCAACCAACCCACTCCTCAGCAGCAGGATGCAACTCTCGAGGAAATAAGGTGAAAATAATCCAAATATCATGTGGAAGAGTTAGCTATGAGCTACATAACAAATCAGAAATTACTTTCTGAGTCACTATATACCAAGTATTTTGAATTATTGAGAAGGCAAAACATTCAACACTCAGCTTTGGAATGATTTCCCCTCAATTATTGGATCCTTATAGGATTCAACATTTGTTGTTAATAAGCATAACCTAAAAAAAAAAAAATTAAAACACATTTGAAGCCATCTGAAGCACTAGACACAGCATACGGCAGATCTGTTTAATCTTAACAAGTCAATAATATTATCATTGTGAATCACTTGTTCATTAAAACATGTATTCATACCTGTTGTATAAAATAATGTTTATTTGTAAAAGCCTTTTGTACCACCCCTGCAACTGCCAGTTGTCACAGCTATTTCTAAAAAGTTTTGATAGTAGGTCCTCTTGGAAAATTGCCACAGACTGAGGGCAGATGAAATGCAAATCATCACCAGTTAAAGTTCTAACAAAATCACCAACAAAATGCAGGGAAGCTTTTGAAGACCTATATTTTGCTGCAGTTACAAAAAGATGCGTTTCTTTGTTTTTAAGGCATTTTGGAAAGCACTATTCCAAACACTTCTCACCCCTAAAAAGTTATATACAAGGTCTGAAAAGATCTGCATGCTTTCATAGCTCATAATGTTCTTCCTTTATGCTACATGAAAGGTATGAGTTGGAAGGGATCTTGAAGACCCTTCACGACCCTTGAAGAAGGGACCTATGAAGAACTATCTTTTCCCATGAAACAGTTTAAAAAGGCACTACTCACCTGTAAATGCTGCTGACTAGAGACAGGTTGAGGACAGAGACAGATCAAACTTCAAAAGTGGGGATTAAAAGCCAGACTATCCAGACCCTGAAGTTGTTAAATTATTGGTTAAAGACAACTGTGCATTGAAAAGTTGTCTTTCAATCATCTCCAGAGAAGATTTACCTCCTCCCCCCACATATTTTAAGGAAAGGTGCTTGAATTTCAGGCTACTAATTTTTCATGCAGAGACTTCTCCTTTCAGCCCAGTATGAGGCTCCTAATCCCAGAGATACAGGGTTTAAAATCACATCTTCTCTTTGCATCCTCAGTGATGGCTGTCAGCCAGTTCAGCTCAGGCAGCAGCTTATTCTGCAATTAGCATTCAACATTTTGGGTAAAACCTTCTCCCATTGCATTGTACAAACAATCTACCTATTGGGGATGCTCCTATGTATTCACCTAGTCTTAGGAAGTTTAAATCTCAGTTATGGGCTTAGTCCGGATTTGCTTTCCAAGGATTTAAAGAGAAGTGGTAATCAGCAGCCCTAGGCTAAACATCTTTTCCATACACATGAAATTTACTATCAAGTAAAAAACAAACAAACAAGCCAAAACCCTTGACATGTTAAAGAAATGGATTAATATAAAAAAAGAAATTTTAAAAATTCCTCGATTCCTGGGGATTAGG
This sequence comes from Caprimulgus europaeus, assembly GCA_907165065.1. The sequence goes on from OU015529.1 coordinate 7,313,251, forward strand.
TCACTTTTAAGAGGAGTTGTCCTGGTTTTTAGCTGAGACAGAGCTAGGTTTCTTTTTAATATCTAGAACAGTGCTGTAGTTTGGTATCAGGATGGGATTTGTTATGAGAAAGATGTTGATAACTGACCAATGTTTTCATTTTGTCAATGCAAGTTGAAGGACTTCATGTTTTGTTAATCTACAAGTGCAACATCTAAGGGAGGGATGATGAATATTTAAATTAATAAGCTAAGTTGGCATTTGGATATGCCAATGGGATATTCCATCTCATATCACATCATGTTCAGTATACTAATGAGTGTATATCCCCCTCTCTCTCTGGGTTTGCTTGAGCTCTCACTCTTCCAGGGATTGTGGTTTTGGGACTGTTGTTCCTTTAGGATTGTTATCTAAGAATGGGCTGGGCTTGGTTGGTGGGTGGTGAGCAATTACGCTGTGTATCACCTATTTGCATATTGTATTACTATTATTATTATCCTAATATCATTATTATTTTATATTTTATTTTATTTCAATTATTAAATTGTTCTTATATCAGCCTGTGAGTCTCCTTACCCTTGCCCCCAGCTCTCTCCCCTATCCCCTGGGCAGAGGGGGAGTGAGCAAAAGGTGTTTGACTGGTAGCCAAGTGCCAGCCAAGCACTAGCCAAGTGAAACCAGCACAGGGGTAGAAGACATTTTAATGTTTGCCCACCACTGAAGAAGGTATATGCAAGTGCAATATTTAGTAGGTTTCTACACCATTATAGGTTTGCTGAGTGATCAGAAAAGCACAGAAGATTTGAGGGCAAGAGGGAAATGCACAGGATCTTTAGTGCTAAAATGAATTAGCTGGATGAGCTGAATCTGCAATATGATGTTGAACAAACACAACCTAATTTACAGTGCTAGCCACGCTGGAGGGAGAGATAATTAGGCAAGCACTTTTACTTCCAGTTTTAACATGAGGTATTTGAAAACAGGGGTGGGCGGTGGGTTAGGAGAAGGTCAGACTGGTACAAGAATAGTCTTAATATTTTTGACAAAAGTGATTAAAAACTAAATGGAGAGGGTCAGTATAGATTTCTAATTCTAAAGCTATTCACACTCAAATATTGAGACTGGAGGAAATGGCTAAAAATTATGTAGAGTTACACTAAGTTTTGCAATTTCCCTATTTGAAAATAGTTGTAAAAATGGGAAGCCCTACAGATTACCCTAAATTGCAGATGTTTGAAACTTGGATCTGTAGTTTGATTGCACCTTTTGTTGCAGAAAGCCTAACCCCTTCGAGACAGAGTTTTGAGCAGAGACGACTGTGTCTACTTTGTCTCTTCTTAAATGGAGCCCAGAGACTTAACCAGGATACTCTGATTTTTCTGCTGGATAGATAACAGTGCCGAAGTTATCTTTGAGGTGTCTCTCCACAAGAGATTAATTTATCGTTCACAGCATCACCAGATAGAAAAGAGCAAGTCATGTAAGTAGAAACTCTTGCTAATGCCCTAGTTACAGTAACTAAACATTTTTAAAACCAAAGGAAATGACAGAGCACTATTGGAAGCTTTGAGGTACTCTGTTTAATCTTTGCATAGCTAGAGGTGTTTTCTATAAAACTACAACTCTCATGACATTGAATTTATGTCTTCTGTGTTTGGTCTAGTCAGGCCCAGAGCACTGATGTTTCCAGGAAGAGCAACACTCTTAGAATATATTCATTCTATCCTTATGAACTGGATACTGCCTCTTTTAACCACTATGACATGTTTCAGGCACTGCTGAAACACAACAAGGAAGATATTACAACAAAATATGGCAGAGTTTAGCTATGCACAAGTATGCTGATTTCTTTTATTAGTGGCTAAGAATCCAACAGACACCTATTGCACTGAATCTCAACCCTGCACATCTATTTGCCAATAAGCACTAAGTAGCCATTTGAGAGCCCACTAGAGAGTAATAGTTTAATTTAGTTCAGAATAAGCTGTCACTGAAAGCTATGTTACATCTGAAAAGCAAAGAGAAACCTGAAAGGAACCTATAATGCCTCTGTGATTCAGAGCACTTAAGCACTATGTCTAATTTTAAATATCTCCTTCTTCACATTCTATGATTCTTCTCCTGAAGTATATTTACATGAACTGTAGAACAGAAGAAGAGCAAATACAAGTTACTCCTCAATGATTATATGGAGTACCACCAGCTGCAGTCACACTTTGGGCTGCTCCCAAGTACCCGAGTAGCTTACTACCACCCTCATCAATGTCAGCAGTAGTCCTGGTTTCAGATTCAAGAGAAAAGGAGGTTTACAATAGGTCTCTATCCTTCCCTTCTCCTCTACAGTACTAGAAGGGAAATACAAGTGAGCTTGTGACCTGTTAGCTTCCTGTTTTATAACATTCCTGAATTACTTTTTTTTTTCCTCTCCTTTTTGTTTTGTTATAGACAATCAGAAGCTCTCAGAATGCAGCAATGCCCCTCTCCATGAACATAGTTCAGGTTCTAATAAAAAGAAGAGCTCAACATCTGAGATATCTCCTCCTAATAGCTACAGCAGATTAAGAATTGGAGCCTATGAGGCAAAAATCATGAAACAGAGCATAAGTATACATAATCATCATCGTAATTCAGAGATGAAACAAGAGCTCTAAATCAGAGCTAGTCAATGTGTCAAGTGCCATCTCTTCACAAGAAACTAATATCAGCTTCTGTTCAATATTCAGCATTAGTACATTTAATAAAATGGCTAGATGTTTACTCACCAAAGTGTCTTCATAAGTTATTCTTTGTTTCCCTGAAACCTGCTAATCAGCTGTTTTCTCACTAATTACTTCTAAATTAGAGAAACAAATGTTGTTTTCCCTGCTCCCCAGCAAACCTTACATCCTCTTTCCTAAGAGAACTAATCTTGATGAACATGGTGTCCTCCCACCTCCATCAGCTGGCCCTTCAGCACCTGTCCCAGCCCAGCAGGCAGAGCCTTTAAATAGGGCACACAGAGACACCCACCCCCCCATCTAAAACACTGGCAGGGTTGCTGGAGGTTGGGCTGGATGGAAATGATTTATAGATAGTTCTAGCTTACTAAGCAATGAGTTTTACATGGTTGTATTGTTAATAGATAGTATTACATGAAGTCAGATAGAACCCACATATGCAAGAGGGTGATTAGTATAATTATCTGTTACTTATAGAGAAGACTATTAAAATAGACAAAAACCCCACCTCCTAATCTGTTAAGAAAATAAATACTGAAGAGAATGAATGAAAATTTATTAAAAAGATTAAGTGGAGCATGAAGGAATTGAGGTTCCACTTAATCTTAGACCTCTGGTTCTCCTGGAGTGCTGAAATGCTGTCTCTAAGTTGGTGTATTCTGTCTAAGAAACTTTATCTTCTAATTTTAATTGCTGTCTACTTTTACAGGAGATACTGATAGTCAAGTCTTGTCGGTGCCTGCTGATCCTGGGGCTGTCTGGAGGAAGGAGGAGGATGGATCAATATGATTAGTACAAAGCTAGACTTGTTCCTGCTTAAAACTGGCTTTTGCTCTGGAGTCTGTATCAGCAATAAGCAAGAGCTCAGTTAACACTAGTGCTAACGTTAGGTGTTAGCTTCTTTTTTTGCTGGTACAGTAAAGATAAAACCAATGACCTCTTGGTGGTGAGCAACACTAGGACACAGCTGATGAGCAGCAAAACCCCAGTGACCAGTGGGCACCAGCTTGTTCTCTGTGTAGTCTCTTCTCTACAGCCTGTTCTGCATTTGCTGGTCATCCACCCGGGGTTTTGGGCACTGCCTGGCATGTGTGTCTGTTCCTGCATCTATTCCCAATGTTTAGGGAACTGCAAGACCTAGTTGGCTCAATTAAACATGAAGGACCATGTTTTGTTAATTACTGGAGCCTGCTGGTCTGTGCTGCACTCTCGGTGGTACCTTTTTGTCCAAGAACAGCATGAGTTGCTTCACCTACTCATCGCCAGTCAGCAAGGGCTGACCCTCTGTTGATGGAGACCAGCTTTACTCTGAGGAGGCCTGCTACCACCACACATGGCATCTCTCCACCCAGCACAATCACATGCTTGACACCAGGTGAGACCAGTTATCACAAACAGCAGTGGGGTTTGTAGGTACTTGGTATTTCATGGTCTCTTTGCATGTTACTAGAGAAGGTCTCCAGGAAGGTGGAGAAATGATAGTCTCAGTCAGGGTTCTTGAGCCAGTATTCACTTAGGAAAGTACAAAAAGCCTTCTCTGTCTTGTTTCCTTTACCTCGGGAGGTGGGCAGCATTGTGACAACACATTCCCTGCACGTCCAGATTTTGTGATGCTCTTTTTTTACAGACCATCTCCTCAAACCAGGGCAGATACAGTGTTGACTTTCAGGCTTTAGCCTTGCACCTGTGCAAAGTGAACTCATAGGGGAGTCTTACTCTGCAATACTGAGCTGAGGCATGAGCCTCTTCATGGACTTCAGATCTCATCCTCATTGTTTATTAACCCATTTTTTTAATTACACCTGGGTCTCTTGCTCCTGTTGATATTATCACATGTATTTCCTCTTTCTTTAGGCACTTAAGGTGGGCAATTGAAAGATCACCTTAACTTCAGACTATGTAGTATGTCTTCTGTTAGCAAATCGTTTCATCTTGTGTAAAAAGCTGGAGGGTAACAGGCTCCTGGTGCTGTTCAAGCTGGCAGGCAGCCTCCCATCCATCTGCCTGTGTGAACTGTCTGAGCAAGAAGACAAATCAATACTAATTAATGGTCCCCTGGAAAGTAAATGATTGTTCACAGTGTGCAATGTAGCAAGGAATCCTGTAGGCTATTTTTGCCTTTGATTTATCACACCATATAAACAAGGGTTTATACACGTAGCCTGGAACCTAGAATCTATTGCCGATAAAGGCCACAGCTTCTGTTGAGATAAAAGGAGCTTACAAGCCTGGGAGAACCACTGAGAATTTTTACTTCCATGGATGCAGCAGATAAGAGTGACCATTTCAGCTGTCTGATTGCTAATTTACAGCAGCTTCTGATGATTGGAACACACAGAAATATATAGAATCACAGAATGGTTTGGGTTGGAAGGCACCTTAAAGCTCATCCAGTTCCAACCCCCCTGCAGTGAGCAAGGACACCTTCTGCTAGATCAGGTTGCTCAAAGCCTCATCCAGCCTGGCCAAGGGCTCAAGTGTTTACTTTTGTGGAGTACCTCCATCGATGTCCCCTTTCCTGCAGGAAGGATATATTACTGATAATTTGCCTTTCTGTCTAACAAAGACAGCCAGAACAAGATAGCTAGAATAAGAGAATTTCATTAATAATCATTAATAAGAACAATGTTAAACATCAGAAATGTTGGCTAGTGAAGATTTCCTCTCACAAGCCATGGCAATAATTTCTTGTTTGTTATTCCTGTGCTAAAAGGTTTACAAAAGTGCTGAATCAGTTGATGTTTTATTGGCTTCAAGTGCAACTCAGAGGGAAGGTTCACTAGTGGCCAGTTGTAAGAAAAGGCTTTTTAAAAATGTGTCAGGCCTTTTAATTACAGATGGTCACCTAGCAATGCCAGCTTTTGGGAAATGAGTTAATACCATTAGCAGAGCCAGGTTCTTCCTTTATTGCAGTCCCTTCCAGCATGGTTTGTTCTCACAGAACATGAACAATTTTGTTTAATTGCTCTGTGAGAGTACACGATGTTAGGAAACGGATCATTGTACAGTGGCTCAAACGTATGTTTGAGTGTTGTGCTGCATCAATGTCACTTCATTATAAGAACACATCATGAATTTTGTTCTGAAAACAATATCTGGGGCTGCAGTGATGATCATCTTCATTTTGCCACACCGTAGTAAAACATTGTCTCATGTTCTGCTCGTGATTTTCTATAATCTTGGATCCCTGGGGTTTTTATTTGTATTCCATCTCTTATTTGTGAAATTAATCTCTCCTTGCAAATACACATTCCTCTGCTTAGTCCTGTAAGGTTTCACCCAGTGTTTTCATATAATTTCTCCAGCTTGCCTAGCTGACTAGTTTTCAGTCCTGTCCTTGACATACTTGCATCTCCTCCTACCTTAGTGTTTCCTAGAGCTTTAACAGCATAACTCTATTGCATCTACCAGGTCATTAATAAAAACCTTTTGGACACAGCCATCTCCGTGACAGCTGTCTGAGGAGCCTGTTAATTACATTCTTCTATTTTGATCATTAGCTACTGATAAAAGCTACATTTTCACTAGTTCAGAAAGTTTATTCAGCCTGTTTGGCCTGTGCTGTGTGATAGTTTTATGTAGAACATATTTTTCTATCTTTTGAATGAGAAGGTATTTAAAGATGGTATCAAAGTCCATTCTGCATTTTTGGTGGTGTTTATTTTTTTCTCTTTATCCTGACCTGCAACCCATTCATAAAAAGAGATGAGTTTGCTCTGAGAAGATTTGCAGTTGACAAATCCATTTTGACCCTTACTCATTTCCTTGATTTCTTTCATGTGCTCACAAAGATTTTGTGCTTTCCAGGGTTATTCTGGCATTCAAAGGTAAGCTGACTGATAGATAAATTCCCAATCAGTCTTTTCCGTCCACTCTTTGCAACTGAATATATTTGCCCTTTTCCAGCCTTCTGATGCTTGTTTATACTCCTTGACTTCCCTAAAATAATCCCAAGTGGTTCTGACATTCCTTCTGCCATATTCTTTTGCGGTTTCCCAGGATAAAGTCCATCAGGATCAGGCAGAGTGAAAACTTCAGAGTTCTCTAAGTGTGCTGATGCCTCCTTGTGCACTTCTGTGGAGAGATCCTGCTGCTGTGCTGCCACTTGCATTAGCCAGTCTTCACACTTGGTCTTAGAAAAGCAAAGTAAGACAAGGAGCACTTTGGCCTTCTTGGCTTTTTGTGCTGATGTCTTCTCTTTCTTGTTTGCTAGAGAATCAATACTTTGCTTTCTCAATGTATATCTAGAAGTGTTTCTTGCTACTTTTGATATAACTTGTAAAAACCTGGTCTGTACTTACACTTTGTAAAATTTTCTCTCTGCATGCTCATGCTGTTCCTTGATACTTCTCTCAGTAGCTTCATTTAGTCGCTACTTTCTTCAGGCATCTTCTCTGTGTTAAAGGTGAATGAAGAGTTTGTGATTCTTCCCCCATGTTTCCAAATCTCTTACACCTCTTGTTGGCTCACCCAATTGTCCTCTGAATTCTGATGTGCTGAGAAGAGAAGGTGTCAATGTCACTGCTCTGCTCAATAAGAAAGAACTTAAGCTTGATTCAGAGTTCTGTCCAGATTCACTCTAATCACTTGCCCATTAAAAATCTTTTCCTTCTTTATTTCATCTTTAATAAAAGGTTAAAAAAAGCTAAAATATCTGAATGAAAGGGGTTTATAAAATTTTCACAGTAATTAGTCCCTATTTTTTGCTTCCTTTTGAAGGGGGTTTTATGAAAGAAATCTCCATTTGAGCAATACTTCATAGAAAATGAAAGCAAAAATCAAATAACCTTCAAAAAAATGAAATGGTGAGGATTTTTAGTGTTTCTGTTGTGTGTGGCCTGATCCTGCTCTCTTTAGTAGAAAATAAGGCAAACACTCAGCAGGGGACACGTAAGAACAACTTGGTTGCATTTCTCTCTCTGGTGCTGGCTTTTACTCACAGCCTTGCTGTGGGAGAAGTCCAGACACAGCACAAGGTTTGATCCATCATGCCACAATCTGACAAGTATGTACGAACACCATCTGTCCCCTGTGGTGCTTGTAGCTGACCTTCTGGCCTTGGCCACCCAGCAGCATGTGAAAGATGCTGCCTTGGTGAAGTTGGGCTCTTCTGAAATAGAAGGTGAAAAGGGAAAGGGAGGGATGGAAAGGGCACATAGGAAAATAGAGGATCCCATTCCTCACGTTTACTTCTCAGGATGTCATGAAAGGATTCAACTCCTTTGACTCTGCCTGCCAAGGGACTAACAGAAGATCAGGAGGTCCACCAGTGCTGTGGTAGGTACGAGGCTCTACCCCTTGTTCTCTCAGGCCTCTTAGTTGAGGACATCAAAGTGGGGCAGGATAGGACAGCACGTTTCACTTCCTTTCTTCAGATTATATTTAACCATCAATTTACTTCAGTTTCTTTACCCCATTCTCATTTTATGACCCTATAGGTTTACAGTGCTGAGGTGGCCAGTGGAGGGCAACCCAGGTGATAGTGTGAGAAGAGGCCACCCAGAGAGGTACAGGGAGCTTGGTGTGAGTTGATGTTAGTAAAACATTAACATGAATTACAGCATGGCACTAAATGCTTCCTAGAGAGATAATCTACTTTTTCAAGACGGGTATTTTAAAACTCTTCTTTCTGTAGACCCCAAAACACAACACAGAAATACAGACACAACCACAAAACAATACAGACAGATGAAGGAGCAAGAGGTCCATTTCATTTTAAGGGTCTGTAAACAGACTCTTAACAAGTCTTTCCACATACAGTGTCTTGCAGGACTCTAACGTTGGTCATGATAAAATACATGATAAAAAATAAAGTAAAATAACATTGACCAAACCCACCACCTGCTTTCCTTCTAAAAGGTTTTTCTGCATTATCCCACCAAGGGCAGTTAAAAAGGGGGCCACAGGCACTCTAACAAATATAGACTTAAAATGTGACTTTGGGACAATTCTGTTAAGTTTTCTTACTGTGAGAATCCTTTATGTTTTTTCAGGCAGAGGAAGTGGACATGATATTCAGATGTTCAAATTGAATTACTCATTTGGGTAATTAAAATTATTAGAGCTGTCTTGAAATCCAGTGTTTTGCAATAACACTTTGAGAAGAGCTTCTCTCCTCCTCGTTTTAAAGCGAACAAGTGTGTTTCCTTACACGTTTCCAGCTTATTAACTACAAGGCCACACATTTTGGCATTTCAGATATCATAGATATGAGATAACTCTTAAAATATCCTAAGCTGCAGTTGTCTACTATCCTGTAATCTAAAACAGTCCTTTCCTCGGTCCTTGAAGTTAACCTTGATCTTGGAGACAAGCTCGGTGTTTGTCGAGCAATGGTGCTCTTCCACTGCCACCTTCTGGCCATCACCAGCGGGACTTGGGCGAGATGGTAATGAAAGCGTTAAATGACCTTGGAAATATAAAAGCCGAAAGATTTAACTGTTCTTTAATTTCTGCCAGCAAATAAACTTCACCTTAAATGTCCTCTTTTGGTCAGAACTCTAAAAGTAATAATTGTGTATAGACCTCTGATTTTTTTTTAATCAGTCTGTGGTTTTAGTTCTGATCTAATGCTATGAGGTGGGCACCGTGAGTTAACCATGGAAAAGGCATTTTCAGTTATACAGAGCTCAAGTCTGCCTGAGTTGTTACAAATGTACAAACTATGAGGTTAATCTGAAAGTGAAGGAAAGGTTTAGGTCCATCAGCCACTGCCTAAGCAGAGCAGGAACACTTTACACCAACATAAAAGACCTCCTGTTAAAATTGTGGTACATTTTCTAGTTTTCCAAGCTTTATTATTTGTTCCTGTATTTTAGAGTATTTTAAAATTTTTGTGTTCCTGTAATTCCTTGTATTGCTTCAGATGCTCATCAGGGAAAACATCAAAAGGAGGAGGCCTTCTCCTTAGGAAAGTAGACCACAGCTGTGCTGGAATGTCACACACCCCTGTGCTGTATTCACATGAATCACATTCAGTCATACAGAGATTTAATTGTGCTCTTGCTCTTTTAGAGAGCTCTATGTGTGCATCTGTGTGACAACCATTGCCAGGTCCCATTCTTCCTTTAGCTTGCTGGAGATTGCAGAGAGGACCTTCCTTCCTCCTTCTTTTCTCCAAACTTCTCTCCATTTAGACCAGAACTGAGCTCTGAAGGTCATCTATCTGTTTAAGAAACATTGTTTTGTCTTTGGCTGGGAAATCTCTGGGTGTCCATGACTGTGAATTTGCTCTGGTTTTTAGAAGAAGCTGGGTTTGTTTCATGTAGGCAAGTGCTCTTCATTCTGGCCATATTTTACTGCTGCAGATGTGCAGTGTGCTTCACTGATGATTAAATGGGGAAGAAGTGTATTTTGTGTCCATTCCTCTTGCATTTTGGATACAGAATTTAAAATGACCACCCAAGAAATGCCTGTCTCCAGCAGGTGTCAGTGGAAGCTACAGAATGGAGATATTCCACCAAAATCAGGTTTTATTCCCCTCTCATTCCTAAAAGGTGGCCAGGGGAGAGGGTGAATACTCCATTCTACAAATAAATGTTATCATAAGCCAGGTTACTTAATATTTTTTTTTTTCTTTGCTTGAAGTAGAGCTCGAAAATTTGCAAAGTGGGATGTTGTGACTGTCAGAAGGGGACAGTGATGTAACAGGTGTTAAATAATTTATTGAAGGACCAGTAGACACATTTGGAAAGTTTGAATTAGTGACCCAGTTCACTCACATTTCTACAGGGAGTTAAGAGTCTCTGACTTTACTCACTGGAGTAGTGCTTTACTCTGTACAGCACAAACACGCAAAAGAGCAGAGTTACAGTTCTCTCAGTAGCTGAAATCCTGGAATTTCTTAACATTTGAGTGCTTTTGAGGCAACTGGTGGAACCTCTACAGACATGCCAGTACCTTCCTGATGTCCTGCATCTCAAAGGCTGGGGATTAATGCTCCCCTCAAACTCAGACAGTGGTTCCCACACATTACTACCTGCAGTTTCCATAGCTCCTCTGACCTGTGAGCATGGCTCTACTTGCTGCTCACATCACACCTACCTCCCTGCCAGCTTCTTCATTCCTGATGGCTTCCTGTAATGTTGAGTGGTCCCTGAGACACATTCCTTGAGCCAGCAAGGAGCTGCAACCAAGTCCCTTACAGTAGTGGCTTGTGCTTTGCTGTGCAAGCTGATGACATTAACTGACTGATGCCAAAAAAATAGCTTGGAGAGAGGGGTCCATGTGTGACTGCTCCCTGGAAAGCTACTATGAATACAACTGCACAAATACACATTTTAAACTAGGACTAGAATGAAGTTGGATGAAGGTGTATGAAGGTCAGAGTGACCTTCCCTGCTTTGGCTCTCACTAGGGCACTAATGAGGACCTAATAAAATCAGAACAACCATGTGCTGCCGTACCCAGATAGCCTGTGGGGAGGTCTGGGAACAAGGAGACATCTACATATCTGACCACAACTACACAAAGATATTTTCTCTTTCTTTTAGTGGCACTCCAAGCAAATTATGAGAGGTTTGCATTAAGGCTGCTAGCAATTCCCTTTTCTCCCCCCAAGCACACCACGCAGAACAGTGTTAGCTGACTTGCAGTGGCTGAAACCACCCCACACAATTTCAGGCAGAGCACTGCTGGTTTTCTTTCAAAGCAGGGGCAGTTTTAACCTTACAAATGGCACGATCTGTTCTCACTGAAACATTATGAACATTTCTAAAGCCTTTCTTTGCTGTTCTGTTTTACTGGTGACATAGAGTGGCAGCATAACATAACAGAGATTTCAGAAAAAGCTATTGTACACCATAACTTCTTAGTTATTGAGAAAATATTCACAAGACAAGAATACTTATTTGTCATACATGTGAAAACAGGAAAAAAATTACCTTTGCCTCATAAAGGCCCTTTTAACTGGTCTGAGACTCTTGTCATTGGCCTGAGCTGCCATGTCTGTACCCTGCACGCTTGCAAGAGCCCTTCTAAGAGCTGCTGCCCAGACACATGCATGCATAAAAACTCCAATGGTTTTAAAGCTTAGTAAAAAAAAATATATTATTTTAATAGAATTTTATTTATTTTAATATATAATAATAAATATTAGGATAATTCATTGCAACATGTAAACAAGGTTCATTAGATATCTATTTCCACGAACACTTAAATGCATTGCAGAGTTCCCAAGCACTCATGGCCCTGCAGAGGATCTTCCAGTAGGGATTTTGCTGGTGGTCCTCAAGCTCCCAGAGACAGGCATGTGACAGGGTGAGGGGATTGTGAAGAAAGGCATGTAGGAGAAACTTCACAAGGTCATTTGCAAGGTAATGGCAACTTTTTCTGTATCCCAGTGTGTAACAAATGAATAGTCTGATCTTCTTAGTATTATCTTGGTAATGAGTAAAATACGCTGTCCTTGTACTCTGCAATGTTCCTTGAACCCTCACTTGCCTGTGTGTGTGCATACACAACCACACACCTAATATACAGCTTGCTTTTGAGATCCCAAAAAGAATTAGAGCCTCAAGTTACTGCAAGCAATGACAACAAATAAGGGCTGAACAGACCTATAGTGACCAGCTATGGCATGATGCAGAGCTGAGGCTTCGTGAGCTTTGGTGTAGCTGGAGGCAGTATTTCTAAAAATCTATGGCTCAGCTACTTGTCATTACTGAAATATCCAGCTCCTGGACACCAGGTTAAATTTGAATACAGGCTTGGTGCCTGAATTCCACAACACTGCTGGATATATTTACTGCTATACAGCTCTGATACTCTGGCTCACTGGATCCAACAAGTGCAATTGCTAGAAAGCATTAGCTGGCTGACTTAGAGTTGTAGGTCAATCATCCTTTTGAAAAAAAAAAAAAAAAAGGTAGTTGAATGCTTATTTGAGGAAGCAAGAGCTGTGGAAATATCATTGCCATCTTGCAAAGGACAAAAAGAGATTTATATTCTCCAATTTCTATACTGAGAACCTTCCACTGTGTTTTTAAAGCATTTATTAAGAGGTACCTCACCTGTGAAGAGCTACCCTCGCTTGGAGATAAACCTTTAATATGGCAGCAGTAGCATTTCTGTGACAGGATTCAACTAACAGGTCCCGCACAACATAAACATGTGGTGCTTTTAAACCACAGATGTGATGTATTTGCCCAGAAGATTTTATTAAAGAAGTTCCTACCCCCATACCACTTGAAGATCATGAGGTCTCAATGCCACTTCACAGGAACATTTTAACTTTATTGAATAGTAACAAAGGGTGAACCCACCTATCTTGTGTGAATAAAACATTTTGTGTGATGTTTAATTAACAGGTTCATCAACACACATTTGCAAAGCTTTTCATGATCCTCTATCAATTAATCCATTTACCTATTCAGAAAAGCAAATTTATTAATACATGCATCCATTATTGAATAACGACACCAAAAGTCTTTAAAGACACTTGGACTAATACACAAAATCAGTTTCTATTAACATCAAGTTAATAATAAAAAAAGACTTTGTCTTAATATCCTTTATCTTAATTTGCAATTCTCTAGCAAGAGAATCTCATGTTCATTTATTCCTAGATCTATAATTAAAAGCTCTGTCATAAATTCCCAGCATCTTCATTTCGAATGTGTTTTATTCATTATGTTGCATCAGAATTCAGAGGATGAAATTATAGATGATTCTTGATGTATCATGCAAACTTTTTTCTTCAAGTGGATTCAATGAGGGTAACAAAATCTGCCTTTAAGAAAGATTCAATAAAGTAAATGAGGAAATAATTTGGAGTTGATTGTAAATGTGAACCATTCTTATTCTCACACAGGAAATTACTGAAATCTATTGCTGTCACCAGTTTCCATATAACCGAGGAGCTGGTCTGTTGGTGTTTTGCATCTTGTTTCAAACAAGAAGGCTTGTTTGCTAAAAATGGCAATGTGCCACTTCCAAGGTACTAGAGAGGTCTTATAGGCTCATTCTCAGTGATGAAAGGGATGAGGTTTTGGTTGACAGCTGTGGTTTTGGTGACCAAGGGTTGGTCAGCAAAGGGCTGCTCCTTTCTTCAGGAGGCTTTCACACTGGAGGTCCTACACCTGCAAAGACTGGATTGTGTTGCCAGGGCTTCTGGGCCTGCACTGAGGACACTTCAGGACATGCTTGGACACCTCCATGGTGACAACCCCTCCAGGGTGTTGGGGAGCCCTAGAAGCTGAAAGCTTGACAACATTTTATGGATCAGAGCTTTGCAGACAGCCACAAGTGGGGAAGCAATTCTGTAACAGCAGTCATGTGAATCACTTACTAAAGGCAATACCATGAGTTTGAAAAAAGCTTTTCCCAACAGTATACTTGCAAATCTCTTTTAGCCTCATGTGCATGGGGAAGAATGTGACTCACCCAGAGAGGAATTTTGCAGGTGTGTTGTGCATCCAGCTAAAGAGGACACCATAGCAGCCAGTGTTGAACAAGTATGTTATACAAGATACCAGAGGGAGCCACCTGTATGGAGCTGCTTACCAAAATTTTCATGTGGCCAAGAGCCAAAAAGCATGTGCTTCATGGAAAGAAGGAAATGGGAAACTCTGTAGGACACTTTGCAGGTGGGAGGGGAGAAGTATATCCCTGAGCTCCTCAGGCTGCCATGTGGGCAGCTGGATCTGAGATGTGTGATGGTGTTCAGTCCAGCAGTTCCAACTTAGTGACCCCAGCCAGGCATGTGGGTTAGCTGGTAACCGCTGTGTTGACCATCTGACACAGCCCTGACCTAGGGAACCACACCAGAACTGCTCACAACCAAAAGCTGCAGGCTGGCACCTAGCAGTGAAGAGGGAAAATAGACACAGGAAAAATCCCAGCTACTGGAGATAGTTTATAATCAGGTTGTACCACTTTGGGTTATGAATGTCACACCACAAAGTGATCTACTGCTCTCATTTTCTAGCATTCAGTTGAGCTTCCATCTACCTCGGTGAGGTAATCAAACCACGCTGTGAGAATAAAATCTAGCAAGGCACTGTGTGTATCCACATGTTTAGGGAAAACTATATATATATAATTTTTTTTAAACATGTGATGCTGATTATCTGCAGATACTTGATGTGCTTGTGATTTCAATCAGCATTTTGTTCCCTCATTGCCTGTCGGTTTATTGATTTATAAGCCCTTTAGAATGGTATGATTATTGCTAGCATTTTATTCTCAGTGGGGGTAAAATGGTATTTCATTATTAACGTGTGAGAAGCTATTTCAAACTGACAGTTTGTTTTGAACCTGGGCAAGAGAAGTGACATTTATATTTGGGAGTGGAAGATTGACATAGAAATTATTCTGAAACATAATTATAGTAAAAGCAAATGCAGAAGAAGAAGATAGAAATTCCAGCTAGAGTTTCTGGTGGCTCCTCTGCCTTTGGTAGCTAATTCCTGCTCTTTTCTCAGCCCCCATCTCAGAGATGTGGTGGTGGTCCCTGTAGGCATTTATAGTAGATGCAGAATCAAGTTTTTTAGGCATTTAGGCAACTCAGTGCAGGGCTGCGAGTGAGGATCCAAGGCAAACGCTGGTTCTACAGCCTGTCCTGGTTACAATACACAGCTGCAGTGCTTGAAACTGGGGAGAGGGTTAGTGATGGTGAAGCAGCGGATAGCCCAGGCGCATTTACACACCTTTGCCTTTGGGCTCATTTAGAAGTCAGTATTTGCCAATGTACTTGGGTGTCCATCTGCTCCAGCAACGTGGGGGAACCAGACCCTGCTGCAGCCTGGCAATCTAAATAGATTATAGGAGGATTGGGTTTTTTTTCCCAAAGGATTTAGATTTCAGTGACTGGCCCTTTATTACTGAGGCCTAAAGGAACTTTTCCACTGATGTGAGTAGGAGCAGAGGCCAGGGCTATGCTGACATGCTGGGAGTTTCCACCTTGGCACTAGAGCTCATGAGACAGAGACACTCTACAAGTTTCATACAGGAATTACGTACAACCTATTAGGCACAGTATAAGGAATACATAAACCCAGGGAGCAGCAATGAGTCAACATACTACAGGAAACCTGCTGCCAAACATGACCTTACTTGTTGCTATCTTCTCTGGAGTAGAATGAGAAAGAATACAAATTTGTCACTATTGCATTTTGTGTGTGTTGAGTGATTTGTACAGTTATTTCTCAGGGATACATAGAAACTTTTACAATGTAGTTTGTCATATTTAATAGGTTTTAAGTAGATTAAATAATAAAATGTAGGGACTCAAAATTCTTTTACTTAAATACTTAGGCTTTTGTTTGTGTGTATGCCTTTCTACTTGAATTTACTTGAAACTGCAGTATTATTAAATTCTTAGGATGAAATCCTAGCCTCACTGAAGTCAACCAGAGCTCTGCTTCTCATTCCAGTGGGACCAACATTTCAGATTTCTGCAGGGTGCTCTATTACTTTTTCCCTCCTGAGCTGCTGTGTTCTGGTGGTCAATCTCATTGCATTGTGATGTTTCATATTCCTTTCCAATGAATGAAGTAAAATGTGTATCCATTATCCATATATACTCTCTTCATAATAAAGGAAGGCAACAAAAAACAATTATTAAAAATAAATGTCCAGTTTTATCTCAATAACACAGAGAAGGTGGCCCAATTACAAGAAATATGGAAAAACATAAATATATTTGAGACTAGAATATTGAGCCTCAGATGAAGAAGAGTTGAAGGAAGCAGTATGCAATTAGATACAATTATGAAATGTATACAGGAAATTAGAGCTGTTCATAGCTATTTTTCCAATTAACATTTGTCTTTCATTGGAGGAAAAGCTTTAACTGGAAATAACCACCAGAATTTTGCCTTGTCAAGCAAGATGCTGATTTCTTCTTTATTGGACAGGAAAAAAACCCACAACCCTCCCTAAAGTGTTTTTGGAGGGTGAAAGATTAAAAGACTGCAAAATGTTTCTCGTTTCAATGAGAAAAATCAAAATTTCCATGAATAAGTTTCTGGATGAAATAGTAGAACTTGTCTTTATCCTAACGATGACATCTGTTTGCAATAACACTCCATGCCAGTAAACGATGTTATTTTAACTAATCTATTGGCGTGGCGATGAAAGTGACAGTAAAATGTTGATATGAAAGCTAATTTCTGTGTTTGGCCTTGAGATCCATCTTCACAGACACCGAGTGAGCACAGAAACTATTTTTGGCAACGTCACAACGATCCAGATTTAATTCTGACACTTCTCTGCCTTCCTGAAATCCAAGGAAGACATCTGGCTGCGTTTTCTGTGTATGTTTGTGAAGTGCCATTGAAATAATTAGCATCAGCAGTGAATTTGGAGACAGAAAAGTGACGAGAAGGTGCATATGAGGAGGAGGGGACCAAAACCTTGGGTGATGAGGAAAAAAAGAAAAGCAGCTCTTCAATGTATAATGTGCTTACTGAAAGCTGGGAATAAGATGTCATTCTGAACGTGTTTCTGTGAACTTTAAACTTTGTTTAGTGCTTCTACGTTGCTCAGACCCATGTTTTATACGGAATTATGCATATGCATGGCATGTGAGGAGTGAGAGGATGGCTCTGCCTGTTCCCAGGGGAGTCCCTGCTGAAGGCGTTTGTGATCCCTGCCGTGGCTGTGCTTCCAGCAGCCCTTTAGAATAACTGACTGAAGTGTTTGTGAGTTATCAGTTAATTTAATACTATTTACAGTGGCCACAGACTCCTCATCATTTTTTTTCTTTTTGGAAGCTAGACACTTTTATTTAAGCAAAAATAGCTCTGCAGACTTTGTTTGCAGTTGTTGAGCTTCATACGCCTCCGTCTTATTGCCTTCCACCAGAAGCTGAACTTTTTAGTTACAGACTCTCTAAAAATAATTATAAAGCCCCCCAGTGCTCCTCATCTGCTGAGATAATTAGTCTCCTGCAGCAGCGACCGGGCCAAGTGGATGCAGCCGTGCCTGGGCTGCCCGTGCGGGGCAGCTCACCGGCCCAGACTGCACGCAGCACACGTTGCGGTGATGCCGTGAGGAACGGCCCCCGGCACAGCCGGCAAACATGCGCCGGTGCAGGCAGACCTTCCCTGCGTGTTCAGGCACACGTGGGGTGGGAAGCCACTGCCAGACGCGCTGCCGAGGATGTCTGCAGCCTGCCCACAAGGCAGCCATGTGGGTGGAAGGCAGGAGAGTGGTGGAGCAAACTGGCTTATGGCTGTTTCGTTGTGGAGACCACTTTTTCCAAGCGTCCTAAACATGGGCCTTAATCATCAGCACTTCTGAAGCACTCATCATTCTTGTATCCAGGCAAGGAACCTTGTTATTACCCTTTGAGAGATACCACATTCCCTCATTTCCTATGGAAGGGGGCCTGCCAGCAGTATCGATACCGGCACCGCTCAGTTTGTTTCAGACTAGAAATGTCCCCAGGGAAGATGTGTGTTTGGCTTTGGTGGGGTCTCAACACAGTCATGGGAATGGGTGGCACTGGGCCACCGATGGTTAGCTCCAGGGAATGTGTTGGTGGTCACCTTCAATGAATGAACTGCTCTGTCTTTGCCAAGAGGAGAAAATACTCCGTGTTCAAACTGAGAAACCCTCCTTCTCTGGCTTCTTGTTGCTAAAATGGTGGCAAGAGAAGTTACTGTCCTTCACTGACTGCCCTGAACCTTCCTCTGCATGGAGGTGGATTGCAGCGGCACTGGCCCTTGCTGTGGTGGCTGGGCCTGGGTGGTACAAGCCAGTCTGATGCTGGAAGAGATTGTTGGAACAAAAGAAAATGAAAAATGCTGTTTTCCAGTGGGCAACAGCCCACACTCTGACCTGCCCTGAGCTACAGCTCCCAGCAACACATTGTGCAGGAGGAACTGAAAGGAAAATCTGTGTTTTCACTAAAATTTAAATTTTCCCCCTGTGTTTCAGAGAGTTATGAGATGAAAGTTTCATAACTACCTATAATGGGTCTGTAAACAACGCACGCCATGACTGTTTGCAGAGGGAGAGAGAGCAAGGGATGTCGTAGTCCACCTCATGTACAAAAAGGCCAGTCATCGAGGGTGAAGAAAATACTGTAGAGATGTGGTATCACAAGTTATATAACATCATGGCCAAATCTCTGCAGCTGGATATCATCAAATCAAAATTAGAAACTCATTGGAAGCAAAGGACAGTCTTTGCACAGATTGCCTATAAATCTGCAATAACTAGTTTTCCCTGGGCGTAACATCAAAAACATTTTTTAGTGTCTCATTAGTAAGAAAATTTATTGCTCAACTATTGAACTATGTCGATTTTTGAAAACATTGTGTGAATAATTCCAGAAAGCATGTGTTTGATTTGTATTCGGTTTGTGCCGCTGGATAGAAAAAGTGGCTTTTCCCCTATGATGAAATGACACTAATCATGAAATTAAAAGGTGAAGCATGTCTACAGTTTCAGAACAAGGTAAATTTTGATAAATATGTTAATGCCCTCCTTTGCCCATAAGTCAAACGAACGTTAAGGAGTTCATACCCCAGCTGAGCTTAAAAAAGAAAAAAAAAAAAAAAATGGAAGGCCCAATTACAGTTCTGTAGAGGGGAAAAGAACTCCTCCCAGCCCTTATTATTTCCCCTTTGTGCTGCAGTGTGTTTCCCAGCTGTGTCTGTTGGCTGGTTTTGTAGCTCAAATAGCCTGAAAAAAAAAAAGAAAGACTGAGAAACAGAGAAGTTTAAATCAAACTCAGTGTTGTCCACATAGGATGGAGAGAAAGAGTTCACAAGTACCTGTTAGGCGGTGCAGATTTATTGACAGTAATTTGTGTGTGCCTGAGATGGGCTGACACTGCTAAGTGCAGGCAGAGTGCTATCTTTTCTCACGTTTTAGCAATAGAGAGGGCAGAATAAATGGCTCCAGGGAGATTCACTAGCATAGGCCCATGTGTGCAAAAGTCCTTCAAATGCTTGTGTGCTGAGGCAGGTGGTCCTGCACCCAGGAATCACCCTTAGCTTCAGTGGGGTGGCCTGGATGAGTGCAGGTGAGTAGATAACACAAAAGCACCATTAACACCACTCCCTCGCTAGATTTCCCTCTGCAAACAAACACTGTCAGCAAGCCAGTAGGATCACAGAATCACAGAATGGTGGGGGTTGGAAGGGATCTCAGGAGATCATCCAGCCCAAGCCCCCTGCCAAAGCAGGTTCCCTACACCAGGTCACACAGAAAAGCGTCCAGGTGGGTTTTGAACATCTCCAGAGAAGGAGACTCCACACCCTCTCTGGGCAGCCTGTTCCAGTGCTCTGTCACCCTCACAGTAAAGAAGTTATTCCTTAAGATGAAGAAAAACCTCAGATCATGAGGATTCATGACACCATGCTGGCCCTGCAGGTCCCCAGGGCTAAGGCACAGGGGCAGCAGGGTCAGGCAGGGGCATTGCAGGGTGGCTATGAGGTCTGGAGCAGCTTTTAGGACAAGCTCAGATCTGGACCATCCAGAAGCTCA
This sequence comes from Caprimulgus europaeus, assembly GCA_907165065.1. The sequence continues at coordinate 7,333,386 of OU015529.1, forward strand.
GCTGGTGTTCAGGCTTGGGTTTAGCTGGTGAGCAAAGCAGGTGACAGACAAGTTGTCCATTTAAACTTCCCTGACTTTGGAAACACAACCTTTGATTATTTTTACCAGAGTTTCATCAATGCCTTTGCTTCAGCCCTGCTCTCTCCTGGACGTGTAGATGAGGTACTTAGGGACATGGTTTAGTGGTGGACTGGGCAGCGTTAGGTTTTTGGTTGGACTCAATGATCTTAGAGGTCTTTTCCAACCAAAACAATTCTATGATTCTCCCTCCTTGCACGACATACTCTGCAAATGCAAGTTAACAACCAGGTCTTGTATCAAGGAATTTATCCTGTGGGAAAATGAAAGAGAAAAGAAGAAATCGAGTCGGAAGAGCCAAGTGGTCTGGTCAGGGTTACTGACACCTTAGTGGCAGAGTCAGAAATAAACTCAGGCTGGGGAATCACAAAGTGATGCCCACCAGACTGTGGAAAACACAACTAAAGTCCCAGCTGTCTTTGCAAATGGACTTTTTTTCCCCTCCAGAAATAAAAAACACAATTAAGAACCCGCAGAATCTACGTACTGTTTTTAGTATGTAACTCCTTCGCATGAAATAGTTTCAGCGTTGTCCAGTCAAGGAACTGTGGAAACCACAAAAAAATAAGCATTGCTGTTGTAAAGTCCCATTCAAATCTATGACCAGCAACTTCCCTGTCAGTACCTGTACCAGCATCACTATTGCAGACGAAGCAGCTGGCAATCAGGAAGGACCAGTGGGGCAAGCTGAGCCTTTCCCAAAGAGATGTTTGAGGCCAGTGGTGTGGCTGTCCTGTATCCATTGCTGGCACACCATGTCCTGGTGGGCAGCAGGTCTGAGGTGCAGGTGGGCTTCTTCCCACCTTCAGGTGTTACCACCTTAAGCACAAGCAATCCCTGCTATGCAGATGTTTCTCAGCTAAGACTTCCCACTCAAGACTGTTGTGTTGAATGAGGGGTAACCTCCCCAGCTCTGAGGGATGCGAGGGAGAGGGTCCCTCTTGGAGGAGCTGAACTTCTGGCTCCAGAAAACCTCCACTAAAGACCTCTCTGGCTTGCCTACAGAGACCTCTGAGCTGGGCTCCAGAGGACACCAGCAGCACTCCCCCACTTTCTTCCAGCTGTGCTGGGAAATCTCTTTCCCAAATATTAATGGGAAATGAGAAAATACAGACATGGCCCCAGTCTTCACTGGAATCAAAGTCAGCCCCCCCCGTGACCCTGCTCTCCCACACCAGGCCCCTCAGCCCAGCTTTATGGGTGAGAAGGATCAAAGGGCTCCAACTGCTCCCATATGGTAAATGGCCCTATACGTTGTGTATAATTACACACAAGCATCCCCACATCCATGTTCAGTCTCTATTAAAGATCTCTGGGTGACAGCCAGCACCATTTTCACAAGGCAAGAACATCTCCAAATGTCATGATGGTGGCATCACACACATGTCCTGGCAGCCGTGGGGCCAGCACATGGCCTGGCTATGGCATGGGATCCCCTCCACTGCTGCTGGTCCTGCCCTGCAGAGCTGAGACACAGAGATCTTGCTTCGGTCACCAGCTGGGAGAGGTATTCTTCAGCCACAGGGTGGCATCTGATGGATGTGTTCGTGGACAGTTAACGCTGCTTGGATGAATCCAAAGCTGGCCTTTTTAAAAATTAATTTTATTTTGTTAATATAAGACACCAAAGGGGATGTTTGCATTTTATTAAGACCACACAGAAAAAGGAAGAAAATCAGCCCTTTAGTCACTTATTTTAGGCTGTTATGATCCTTTTTAAAGCAGAGAGCTGTGCCATGTGTGCAGGTGGTAACCCTCGGGGCAGGGCTCTCGCCCCTCTCTGATGCTGGAGGAGCACTGGTCGCAACAGAAACTTCATCTGCAGCTGCAGACTCGGAGCAGGAGTGCCAGGCCATAAGAAACATCAGATCTATTCTGCTTTTAAAGACTGAACTCACTCCCTGGACCACAATCCTGCCTTGCCAGCCAGGCAGCTGCCCTGCAGTGTGTCAGCAGAAACAGCCCTGTCCACCCTCCTCTTCTCTAAGAAAAAGATCACAAAACCAGCCAGGCAGTGGGAATAACTGAGGATGGGGATGGTCTCTCATGGTTTGAATCAGCTGGGCTTTGGTTGGGCTGGGCAGTGCAGGACCATGTCAATGAGCAGGGCAGCCGCCACCTGAGCAGGCAGCTCCTTCCAGCCCAGCTGCAATCAGAGCCCATTGGGGATCCAGACAGAAGGCAGCAGCTGTTCTTTGGCACTGATGTGGAGAGAAAGGGAGGAAGGAATGGATAAAAGGGAGAAGGGAAGGAGGCCTAAGACTTAAACACTTCTGATTTTTTTTCCTTGTGTTCAAACAGGAGAATTTGAAACAACTTGGAGATCCAGAGGGAAGTATCACTTGGTTCCATAAATGATGTAGGATTAAGCTGGATGGGGCAAGAGATCCCAGTTCCCATTTCCAGCCCTACAGCGGTGCTGTGTGATAGTCCCTGGAGGTGTGTGAGAGAGTTGGGGCTGTTCAGCTTGGAGAAGAGAAGGCTCCAGGGAGACCTTCTAGTGACCTTCCAGTACCTGAAGACGCTACAGGAAGGATAGGGAGTGACTTTCCATAAGGGCAGTTAGTGACAGAACAAGAGGTGATGGTTTAAACTGGATGAGAGTAGATTTAGATGAGATATTAAGAAGAAATTCTTCACTGTGAGGGTGGTGAGACACTGGCCCAGGTTGCCCAGAGAAACTGTAGCTGCGCCTCCCTGGAAATGTTCAAGGCCAGGCTGGATGAGGCTTTGAGCAACCTGGTCTGGTGGAAGGTGTCCCTGCTGATGGCAGGGGAGTTGGAACTGGGTGATCTTTAAGGTCCCTTCCAACCCAAACCATTCTATGTTTCTATGATAACGTAAAGGTCTGTGGTTCAGCCTGGCCACTCATCACCTCTGGGTTACTCCCTGCTGTTTCCCAGGCCAGCACTTACCAAACATGAGAAGAAAGCTAATTTTAGCAGAGCCATTTTACTTGGCAGGTCTGTCCTGCCACAGAAGGACACTGCCTGTTTTTGTAAACCTGCCAAGTTGTCATCCTTGATCTATCCTTCTGGGCTGGAAATTGAGAAGTTCCATCACTAAAAGTGTGAGTTCCCAGCTCATTCTGACTTCACTTTAGGCAGAGCTGTGGCTGTCACTGCTGAACGTGTTTCTTGTTAACATGTACCATTGCAAAAGTGGCACTGGAGAGTCCTGGGGTAAACTAGTTTCTGAGATGAAGCTCAGATGTTTATGGAAGGATTCACGTGAATGCCCAGGCTGATATGGCAGCATCCTTTTCATAAATACAACCATTATGAAATGTGAGTGTTGAGTTTTTTGAACTAGAGAAATTCCCCTCTCCTATCCCTTCCAGCTATTGTCACCTTGGGTCATCTCCTGCAGAAACTGGTAGCAGATCTCAGGGATTTTTATTTAACAAAATATTTTCAAATGGAAAATACACTGACAAAGGAGGGCCTGTGATTTGTGGTGGTCTGCCTAGCTAAGAAGAAAATGCAAACAGACTTTTCACCCAGAAGTTTCCCCTGGTTTTCCACCCTGGGGCCATGACTACCACAAGGACTGAGGTGCTCACCCATTTGTGTGAAGGGCTTTCTTTGGCTCACCCTGATTTTCTACAGGGCAGCCAGTAAGAGACGTTTTCCTTCTTGGCTCCCTCCTTTCCCCTGCTGTCTGTTTGCTGGCTGCTGTGTTTTGGAGTGACAGTGCTGAACAGCAACGTTGATACCTGGTTTGTATCCAAGCAGTGTTTTTTCCAAGTAATTAGTTTAGGAAGTAAAAAGCCTGCGTTGCTGTGCTTTTTCAGGGACTGGTGGGTTAGGTTACCTGCTGAGTTAGAGAAGTTACCTGTTTGGGTTTTGTTTTGCTTTTTTTTCCCAATTCTAGACTTGTGATAGCCTGGGAAAAAAATTGCCTTTGTAGAGGATCCCTTTAAAAACAACCACTGGCTCTCCCACCTTTCTCTGCTCAGAAGCCCAAGGGCAGACTTAATTAAAAGTTCCTTCAAAATATACTCCCTACTGCTCTAAGCTACTGTGTTTCAAAAACTCTGGTGCTGTGCCAAGGTGGGAGCAGGCATATATTAAAGTGACAGGTACAAAAGAGATTGTTATTCCTTGTGATCCCTTCTCCTTTGATCCCTCTGTCCTAAAGTCCCAGTGTAAACATTATTGAAAATAAAGAATAATAGCCCCTCTTCTCCCTTTCCCATCTAATGAACAGATTATGGGTAACCATTTGCCTTTTGCAAGCAGCCTCCTCGGGCACAGGTTCCTACTCTCTGTTGAGATTCAGCCCTGAAGTCTTGGGAATGTTTTCCTGGAAATAGCAGCTTGGTCACATCATGCTGCTACTGGCAGCGTGTCCCATGGAAGGTTGCTGAGATAATCAAAGCCTCCTTGTTCCTGGGATACTTTGAATTTTCCAAGTGCATCTATAAACATCAGCCTTTCTGCTAACAACATGTCCCAAACACCACTGACCACAGCCACTGTGGTAGCCAGCAACGAGAGCCAATATTGGGTTGAGAGACAACGATTTCAGTGAGAAAGGGGGAATCATCACTTTTCCAGCCTATGATGGAAAGCTAATGACAGCCATCGCTAGGCAGTAGGAAGAGATAAACATCCTTCCTCGAAGACTGAAGAGAGAAAAGGAGCATGAGTTGGAGCATATTAAGTTAATCTAACAGCTTGGCATGGACTAGCTTCCCATTTTCACAGTAAGTGGGAGCCTTATTCTGTCAGTGTACCGAGGATTTTATTTCTAGAGATTTATAGCCACAGGTTCTGGAGTGCTCTGTAATTACATGAGTTTACACTTGCAGGGACAAAGGCTGAGTAAATATTTTATTAGGCAATTTTTTATCTTATTGAAACTGAATACACATGTGATAATTTGCTTGGTGAGTGGGGGGAAGGATAGTGAAATAAATAAGATAGTTTACACAGAGCCTTGTTTGTGGGCTGCATGAAGAATCAGGGCTGCACGCTGCGTTACTCGCTGCACAGGCACAGCGAGTGACAGCCACAGCCAGCGCAAGAGCCCGAGTGCAGCCACTCAGATGGGGCCTCTGCTGGGGATGGAATGTGCCCATCCCATGGGGTGAAAGGGACATGGAAAACCTCCTGATACAGAGACACAGTCCTGGGACAGATGAATTTGTTATGGAGTGTCTCCACCAGTATCTCTCTCTCTACTTTTGTTTGCTTAAGATACAACTGCTTTACTCCACCATTCCATTTGCAGATGCTGGAGCAAAAAGGTGGGAAGAACTGGCAATGAGAACACAAAAAGATGTAGGGGGGCTTCTCCACACAGCCAGAAACATGCATACACTGATGGCTCCTCTGAGGCCTGCTGGGCACCTGCCACCCACACCAACATGGGCTGTAAGCACCAGGAGCCCTTCTGTGTGGACTGGTTGGTCTTCAGCTTTTTTCTGATTTTCACTCCACATGTTTTGCTCAAATTACTCTTTGTTAGAAGCAGCAAGGAGTCTCCAGGATCACTCAAAGGACACAGAGCAGTGAGGGTCCCCAGGGGGTTCCAGCACTGCTGATAGGCAGCTCTCGATCACACTCTCCCATTCATTGTCATAGAAATAATAAATCATATAGGTCACAGGTTTTAAACAGGATCTCCTGTTACTGCAGGAGGGATAATCCAGCTAGCAAAGCAGATGTGAAGATCATTGAGTCCAATCATGAACCCAACACTGACAAGTCCCCGACTGTCCCATGTCCCTCAGCACTGTGTCTACACAACTCTTCAATCCCTCCAGGGATGGGGACTCTACCACTGCCCTGGGCAACCCCTTCCAATGCCTCAGAACCCTTTCAGGAAAGAAGTTCTTCCTCACATCCAATCTCAACTGCCCTTGGTGCAATTTGAGGCCATTTCCTCTCGTCCTGTCACTTGTTATGTGGTTGAATAGACCAAACCCCACCTTTCTACACCCTGTCCTGACTGCTTTCATCACTGGTTGGCCTTGCTTCCCTCAAACAGCAGCGCAGAGCTCTCTCCTCTTACAAAATCCACCCTAGCCCTAAAGTTTGCATGACACCTCCTGGATATGGTTCCTCTTGAGGGCCTATTGCTTTACTCTTTAGTTGTTGGAGATGATATAGGGCTGGCTGTTCACAGCAAAGTGACAACTTGCTAGTCTAACTTCATGACTTTTCCAGCCTCCACTTGCCACAGGATCAAGTCTCATGCAATACTATGGACGTGATCCAAATCCCACTGCAGCCAACAGCCAGCTGCTCTTTACATTTACTCTGTATTTACATGAATATAGCATGGATAGAATATGGCTCATTGGGGAAGATGACCATTGATTTTAAGAAGACTTAAAATCTAAGAAGACTTAAAATTTAAGAAGAGCAAACTTCCAGCTGCTTGCTGAAGTACAGGCAATAAACTGTTGGATAAACATCTTTGTAGGCAGATGTACAAGCCATAAAAAGCAGTTTCCTACAGCATTTCAGAGATTTGTATTATTATTCCACCCACAAACAACTGCAGCCTGTTACAAGTCCCAGGGCACAACATTTTCTAAGAATAGTCAAGGAACCTTAGAATTAATTTATAAAATTTTATAATCATTTGCAACTTCATTAAATACTCAGATGCCTAATAATACATTATTCTTATCTTGATTTTAAATTTTAATTGCATGAAGTTTAGTCCCTCAATAATTAACACATTGTGTATCCCACCTAATTCACGAACTAATTGTCATTTCCTAGTTCTTAATGTTACTTGTTAATTCTGCCAGTGAGAAAGAATTTTATGTCAAAACTCCAGAGGAAGTGACATTCTGCATGCACAATAATGACAAAACAAGTTAATTTACTGCAAAGTTGCTGAAATACAGAGCTTTTTTAATTGCGTATTTGTTACCTTCATTAAAAGGTAAGTGGCTCTTCAGTTATGTATTTGCCCATTTCTTACACATTAAAAAAGTGCTAATGAACCTGATTAAAATTAATTGAAAAGGTCCAAGATCTGCAAAGAGATCCTAACATCAACAGACTTCTAATTGCTGCTGAAAGATGGACTTAAACAGGGTTTAGCAGCAGATAGAAATACATTTCCCAGCTCTGTTGTACAGAACAATATGGGGAAAGCAAAAGCGATTCAGAACCGAAACACCTGGTTGTGGATGCAGAAACCACTGAGTGTCTGGACACTATTTCCTCTCGCTCCTCTCTGCTGATAACCATCCTTCCTGCTCGCTGTCCCCTGTGCTGGGCAGGCTGTGCTACAGCTGTATGGAGGAGAACAGGCGGGAGGGGAAACTCCCATCTACCCCAAGTCTGGGTGTTCACTTAGCAGAGAGGGTTGGGAGGTATCAGAGAAAGGAGGAATTGAAGGCAGGTTCAGGGAAATGCCCACCAGAATTGGGGATGTATGAGAGGAAGAGTCAGAAGGGGAACCTGAAACTGAGGTGCTACAAAGAGAAGGGGGAAAGTGCAGGAGAGGGCTGGCTGCTCGGCTCTGGGGGCGGTCTCGGGAACATTATTGATGGGGAGGTTTGAGCCCTGGGCTGTGGTGGAAGTCTTGTTTTATCCCATCCTGGGCTTTCCTGGAATTTGTCTTAGTGCTTACCATCATCCAAGAAGCTGAGAGAGAACAATCCCTGCCATGGTCTTTATTGACATTTCCAAGGTGAAAACAGCAGTCTACTCTGAGGGCCAAGGCACCGTTCAGAAACCTTTCTGGCTCTCAGGCTTGTGTTGTCTCTGCTGTTTGTGTGTTTGCAGCAGTCACAAACCCCACAGACCCAGTAAAAGGAGCTTGTTCCTCCTCTTGTTATGCTCATCAGCAATGGTGTATCAGTCCAAGTCTCTCTCAAACTAACAGACCACATCAGTACTTTAACCACCCAATTCATAGCTGTCCCTTTTCTTCTCTGCTCCCCCACTGTCCATTCTCATTATTCCAGGATATTCTAATCTTGTTAGAACTATTTTCTTCATCTCTGTTAATAACATACACCACTTATCTTGCTAACACTATATAAATGTAAAAGAAGAGAGAAACATTTGAGCTATTTTAATTTTTTTTGTTTTGATTTAATTTAAATTGCTGAATGAAAAAATAGCTTCTTCTAGTAATTCTGCTGTAACTAACTCAGTTTGATATTGGTTCTATTAGCCTTCTAATAGCATGAAAGCTAAAAAATTAAATCGTTCCACTTCCACATTCATAATTATGTGCAATTAAAATCTTTACATACCCAAAAGTCTTGTATGAAGCCCTGAACTCTTCGACTGTCACTCTTCATTATCTCCAAGCCTAACAATTTTACAGTGACACATTGTACACAATGAGATGTGCTAAAGAGGAAATATTATATTTTACTGATGTATGTGTTCTTTAATTTCTCTGAATTAGCTTTTTGATATGGATGCTAATTGTTTTCTTTGAAAGGAGTCGCCACAGATATGTGATTTCTCTATGCCTGTTGCGCTTCAAAAAAAATACAGTTAATTGCAGGAAACAGGAATTTCTCTCATTTTTATATATAAAAAAATAATCAGCTGCATATCAAAGGAGTGAATCTTAATCCAACTTTCTGATTGTACATTAAAAAGAAACCTTCAGTGTTTGTGACCAGCACAGAGTATTTGGCGACTTTTGATGTTTCCCCTTTTCATTTATTCATGAGGAGAGATGAATAATTAAAACAGGACGTTTGGCAAAACCAGCACACACACACACACAAAAATATTTCCATATGAACTTTCAGCTTCAGCCCACGATAGTCTACGAGACACGTTACTGCAGGGTCGTCCATATGGCAAGTGCGCATGTAACTCTGAAACCATAGACTTGGCTGAGACTTGGGACCTTGCCATCAGTGGCTGACAGCTGTTACTGCTGCATAAACGCAGATGCTACGTGTGGATGAGACAAGTGTGGCAGCTAAGAAAGGCTGAATTTAGGCCAAATCCTGGGTGTGATGAAGGGCCCCGATAATGAGAGCTCACAGGGCGAGTGGCAGATCTGCTCTGGATCTCCAGGGGAAGGTGGAGTGAGATGCCGCACTCCCACATAGTTATGCAGGAGACACCTGAGCTGCAACACAGAAATGGAGTCCTTCTTAATGGAACAGCAGGTTGCTCCACAGACACTAGAGAGAAGGTCCTCGTGGGAGGGTTTGGTCTGTAGTTTCCTGCAGACTGCTCACCAGCTAATTTTAACATTTAGTCTTAGCTGCAATGCTGCAGAAAGTGCTATTTTTCATCCTAAATCTCATAAAAGGATAATTTCACTTACCTCTTATTCATTAAAAGGAAATAGTATAGAGAAGTGACAAGATACTAGGCATATCAAAAGATCTCAACCAGTCTGAGTTTGTCTCCTTTGTCTTGCAAATCTTCAAAGGAGCTCATGGGTTTTAATCGTCACATCCTGTTCTATTTCACAGCTTGGAGGATCCTGCTGTTGAAAGACATCCTCTCTCCATATCCATCTCGGAAATTCCCCACTGACTCTAATGAAGGTCTACATTCCTGTTTGCAACATGACTACACTTATTCTTCAAAATTCTTAGTGCAGCTTCTGACCTCCTGTGAACTTGTGCACTGGTATCTGAATGACATGTGAAAAGGGCTCCCTTCATGCTCCGTGTAGTATTCAGTCACTGGACAAAGCTGTCTCTTTAACATCTCCTACAAATCCTTCTCATCAGTACAAATTACATATGTTTGTTTCTCTTTTGATACCTGCAGTCATGTTTTAGCTTCTTACACAGTCAAAAAGGCTTCCAAAATGTGGCTGGTTTGTGCTTGTCTGTGTAAACCTTTCAAGATGCCTCTTGAAAACTCACTCTACTTTTGCTCCGCCTCCTCTTGGAGTTTCACCTTTGCCTCTGCATTTCCTGAAGAGGAGTCTGTGGTTTATGAATCGTTTTGCCATGACTTTGCCTTGTTTTCTCTCTAGAGCTGTGGTCTTTGCTTACATTCTCTGAATGGCAAAGCCCATTTGTTTCTTTTTAAACTTCTGTCAGCTTAAACTTCCATCAGCCCTCTTCTCTGCTTGGGGTCTCTGATCCCTGCTCAGACCTTATCTCAAATTAGGGATTCCACAAGCTTCTGTAAAATGAGGATCAACTTAAATTCTCAGATTAAGTAAGATGAATAATTAAAATAAAAATTCTGCCTCTATTTTGCTGTTCCTCACCTAATGTGAGGATCATTTCCTATTTTCAATGTGAAAATATAATTTTAAAAGCTAGTTTTGTTCACTAACATTTTTGGTAGCTCCATTTGCACAGATTTATTTTATGAACTTTTTCCTGAGGCCAGTGGGCACTTTGGATGGGGTAAGCTGTGTCCAGAGCTTGGTTTCCTATTCTCCATATGCTCTCAGGGCATATTTAACAGTGTAGAAGAAGGACAGTGGGACACACACAGTGTTTTCCAGAGGCAATCTTCTATGAAATTAATAAAATCATAATAAAATTTATAAAATTAATAAAAGTTGTTTTGTTTTTCCCAGACTCCCCTTCCTCATCCTCTCAGAAAATTACAGCCAATACCTTTGAAGAGATGAATCTTCTCTTGAAATCTCTCGGACAAATTCAGCAGAGCTCTACCAAACCATGGCATGGGGCAAGGGCCAGGGAGTGGCAGAGCTCATGCACCAGCGATGCCAGACCTTCAGAGGGTGCCAATGACATCTGAATGGGCGAAGGGACCAAACTGGGCCACCAAGTGTGAATTCCCCAGCCATGATCTCTGTCCTACCAATCATGCCCTGACTGCCCATTCTGAGCACGGGGGACACAGCTCTGCCATCCAGCAGAGAAATTCTTCAAGGGTGGCTGCACAGAGGGGGATCTTGTGGTGTTTTCTTTTCTACAAACGCTTCCTTAGGGCTTCTGTGTGGAAGACTCACTCGCTCTGCTTATATTGCTATCTAATATAAATAAGTTGATTAAGTGGCTTGTTTAAATTGCATTTATCACAGTCCATCCTTGTTGAAAAACCCTCTTCAAAAATCTAAGTGGCTGGAGCATTTGCAGAGAAGCGTTGCACTCTCAAGAGTGATAACGAGTTAGGTGCAGCTGGGAATCAGGTATGTGAGAATCGCTGAACACTTGGCAAAGGCTGTTACTCCCTTTCCCCCCCTCTTTTCCTTCTCATGATTAAAAATAAATCAGGAAAGATATTTGTACACCACCAACAGAAACTTGTTTGTTTTGTTCTGTTTTATTTTAGAGAGTTTTTTTTCAGCTTGTATGTTCTTATTAATTAATTTCTCTGTCTCTTTAAATTACTGAGGAGTATCTGCTACTGCTTCTTCATGCCATTCCTTTTTGGGGAAGTTGATTGTGTCTTTGACCCTGTACTACCACATAAAAACCTCAAGAGTTGCTATGAAAGGCATTCCCCAGATCTGATCTACATTTTTTCTATATTTTGGTCTACACATATTTTTTTTTCCCCACTATCTGACTTAAGCAAGTGGAAAACAGCACAGCCTCCTTGTACAGAATTTCCCAGAACAAGCTTGTTTCCTGGGTAGGGTGCAGCTTCAGTGCCACCCCCCAGGTTCTTCCTCCATCAGATGGGTGGAGGCAGGAGGCATCAAGAGCATTGAGCACTCAGACTCTGGGCTGAAGGGACATCCTCTGGGTCATTGTCCAGTTTGGAAGCTAAATGGGAGAAGATTCGGGTAGTCTTCTGAAATGTTCTTGCCCAAAGAAGGGGATGAATTTGTTTCCAGTGGCCCCAGAATCTCAGAAATAATGTAAACAAGATTCATGATTCCTCTTGCAGATCCATTGAGCCACCTGTGTGGTGAGAAAGATTAAGGATGATTGCCTTGTAAACCTGTCATTGCTGAGTTTTAACCACCTGGTGCAGGAAAAGCTGTTTCATGAGTCCTGCCCACTACGTAGGAATCCCCACAGCAGCTACAGTCAGTGGGTTACACAAGTGCCATTCAGTACCTCACCTCTTCATGTGGGCTCTTTCTTTCTTTTCAGCATATTAATTTTGAAAAGATTAATATAAAGATGAAAATACAAGAAATAAAACTAACAGCATAAAAATCTGCTTTGTGCTTCCTGTTTCTGTTTGCTTTTGCTCACTCTGATCATATCATTAAGTAAGTGAAGTCTAATTGAACGGCAGATTGGCTTGGATGGCAGCTCTGCTGCCGTACCACCAATTCAACAAACAGCATTTTTCCTTCTAGCAGGGTGCTGTATCAGGTTGGTAGCAAGATGTCATACAAATTTCTGCTATCAAAAAGACTAATCATTAGTAAAAAATATCCCAGGCAAAAGCAATATATTTAGACAACATTTCTGCTTGAGTAACAAAGAAATGCTATTGCAGGCTTAAGAAATTAACTCAAGAGTTTCTGTAAATGTTTTGGGCTTTTCACGCCTAAAATCTGTCAAACACATTTGCTAGCAGTTGCATCACTGCCAGGCTGCTGTGTTGAAGCATGTAAGACTTCATGGGACATTCATCCAGGATTCATTACAATAAACACCTAAACCATCAGAGAGACCCGGGAGGACCACCCAATTACTGACAACTGACAGCATGAACAAAAGCCCTGAGTAAAGCTGCACTTCTGGGCCCACACCTGCCCTAGGCTGAGCTGATGGAGGTGAGACAAGCTGCAGCAGGCTGGGGATGTTCACACTGAAAAATCATAGTCCTTCCTCTGTGCTCTGCCAGCAAGCCCAGCTGAATGTTTCATGGACTCCTGCTATGTGCTGGGGCGGTTTGTTTGTTACTCTTTTGCTGTGGAGATACTTCAGGTAATTAAATCTTAAACCATCCTGTAGCTTTACAAGTTACCTTCACTTCTGTACAAAAGCTTCAGGTCTGTGCATCTCAAAATGCCTTGCCCAGCATTTTCCTCTGAGCATTCTTCTGATTCAGGATGTGCACTCGGTGGGAGCACCTGGAAGGCCCCAAGATACATCAAAATGTTGAGTACATTCGAAGTATCTGATGGTGGGTCCCAAGGAGTGTACAGGTATGGCTGGCTCTGCATCAGAGAGGAAAGTTCAAATTTAGCTTAGCAGGTCTGCTTGGAAAACTAGGGCTCCTGGAAAGAACTCCTAAGCACAGTGCTGCAGGACTTAACGTGGTAAGGATGGCTGGGATACTGCATCCTGGAACAATACTTGCAGCTAAGAATAAAAATATTGGGAAGTAGTACAAACTTGGGTTAATCCATATTAGACAGTCCTACTCCAGGGAACTAAAAATTCTTCATTTGGTGGTTGAGCTGAGACACTTCTGTAAGACCCAAAAGAAAAGATGCATTTCACTCCTTGACTTTAAAGAAAGGAGAGATATATTTCTATATAAACTGCCATTTTGAAAATAAAGTTTTTAAAAAAATCTATTTTTTTAAAACTTAAAAAAAAAGTCTATATTTTTTTAAAATCACAGCTTTTCTAGCTGAAACTTCGCTGAATCTAATGCAAAATCACCACTATTTTGTGATTTCTCAGAACTCAAATTTCCTCTCCATTGAAAAAAATGAAGAGTCCCAATAGAAGTTGCAGTGGACAGTTTATGTTGTTTTCCCTTAAGAAAAGTAAGTAGATCAGGTGGAAACCCCCTGGCAAGATGAAAAGACAGTTACTGTCCTTCAGAAGTACAGAGTCTGCTTTGAGAAGAAATTTCCAAAACAAGTGAAGCAGGCAAGCAAATGAATCGAGAATCTGCAGCACAGCAGATGCCGTTGGAGGAGAAAGTATGAGTTGGCAGATAGGTGGAACAGGACCTCTGACACATTTCAAGATCAATTTTGCTCTCCCCCTGATATTAAAAGTCAGAAGAGAGCTCTGTGTAGCTGCAGTAAGGCTCCAGACCTTTAGACTTTGAAATGAAGTGTTTGTAGATCGCTGAAGATCCAAATTATGCCAAAATTATGTTATTATAGTGTAATCATCTTGTTAGCTGCTTAGAACATTTTCTTCATTATCACTTCATTCATACTTATGATGATGAGCAGATGGTACCAATGTCATAACGCAGCATAAATCACTCCCAAATGTTGTTTGAACACACAGTTGGAAGGTGGTAGGGACATCCTCGCCTGCTGATCAGCCTGGTTCACTCCCCTTACTGCAAGAGGAATTATAGAAACCTGGTTTGCCACTCAGCATATGTGCTGGCTGCTGGCACCAAAACACCACAACTCCTGTACCAGCAGAGGTTATATGATCATTTATACTGAGAACAAAGTATACATTTTTTTTTTAGCAAAGACTAGTGAACTTTAGGCATTTCAAGGTCGATTATGGCCTGTTTCCATCAAAACAGAAAAGTCATAAAGATGCTCCACATGTCCAGCAGATCCTGTTCTTACTAAAGGAGAATTCATTGCTGGTATCTGTACCTACACCTCATCTCTTAGGGTAGGAGTTTGCAAGGGAAAAGCGATGTAAAGCAGACTTGCTCTGTTGCAGCAGTCCTGATAAGAGTTGTGTGGATAGTGCTGAGGAACATGGTTTAGTTGGGGACTTGTCAGTGTTGGGTTAATGATTGGACTCAATGATCTTAAAGGTCTTTTCCAATCTAGGAAATTCTGTAGTTCCTCACTAGCCAAGGAAATGGTGCAACTGGAAGTTGCCCACTGCAGTTTTAGCTGGTACCAGTGCTGGAGCTGGCCCTGAGGAAGTGGGAATACATCCCAGGTGCTCCCCGCACCTACAGCCCAGCTCACGGTTCATGTGTATCGGGGAAAATCCAAAGTGAAGATCTAATCGAGATGCCAGTGCCCTTTTGAAAAAGATCAGTGATTCCTGAAGTACCCTGCAGAGCTTCATGGGCACATCAGCTCTCTTCAGCAGGCAGATGGAGAGCCACTGAGCTCAGTTTGTTCGTGACTTCTCCCTCTGATTGTTCCTTTCCCCTGTTTGGGCAGGCTCACCACAGCAATCAACAAAAGGACTGAGTGTGCTCAGAGCAAACACACTGTAATTTTACTCAGAATCAGAACAAACACTCTCCAGACCCCAATCCCCAAGTCCAGGAGACACAGATGGAGTTGAAACCCAGAGCACCTAAGCAAGCAAAGATGCACACACACACAAAACCCCCATGAAAGCAGAACAACAGCTACTATAAAGCTACTCATTCCTGTTGTTTTTTGTTGTTGGGTTGTTTCTTTTTTAACAAAAAAGAAATAAAAAAGAAAAAAAAAGAAAAAAAAAAGAAGCAGGACAAATAAGGACAAGAAAATTTGTAAACACTTTTCAAACTTGTACAAAACATATTTTTCAGACTTCTCAACCCTAACTCTGTCCCCCACCCTCAAGCTGTACCCTGCATGCTGCTCAGCCTTTGATTTCTAGATGTAATCGACCTTAGTCGGGCCAAAAGAGTGATTTGATCTCTACCCACAGCAAAAGAAGGGTGAGTTTTGTCACTGCACGATGTAAGGACCTCCTGCTTAGGGTGTTAAAAGTATTTACATGCCTAATTCCCCTCGATTCCCCTTTGCAAATTTGGTTTTAGCTGTTGGAAGAAATTCCTCCCATAAATCTTTTACTAGCCACTAGAGGGGAATGTATAACACTGTGAGAAAGGAGAGTGACACCACATTAAAGTTGCAGCCAGTTTGCTCACTCAGATGAAGAAAGTATTTAGTGTCATGTTGGATATTTACAGGTTTTAGGAGCTAATTTAGTGTTTATCAGGGGCTTTGTTATTTTACTCTTTTCTGTCATACTGATTTCTCTCACCTTCTGCCAGTTTAGGGTAGTTTATATTAAAGTCATAGACTCTTCAGGTGAATAAAGATTCTTACAGACACTTAATTTGATGCTTAATACCCTCGTAAGCCCATAAATCATGCATTTGAGAATGTGATCTCCACTGAAAGAGTCTCCTATTCAAAACTGTTTAGAGCATAACAAGTACAGCGTTTCTATCCCAAGAGAGATGTTGACATTTCAGTCTTTCTTTCCATTTAAAACAGGACTAAAAAATCAGATTGAGAATTTTTGTGTGTGTGTGATGGAAATACCACATTAATTCCAGTTAGGAAATGACAAACAGATTCATTTGGATGTTCTTCTAACAGAATGAAACTTTCCGTGATTTTGAAATGGATGGGTTTTTTACTTCAGTCACTGATAAAACAACCCTAAATATCCTGCATCAAAACTGTCTTTCTCTGAAGCATATGGGAGCCAGGCACTGCCTCACTGGAGCTGGGATCTGCTCTTCTCTATAGCCCAGACTTCCAAACCAGGTCAAAGCTTGTATCATACCTGAAAGTCCCAGGGTTGCTTGATGTTACATCAATCCAAGAAAAAATTGACACATTGGTTGAGAGTCCTCTTGGGAATCAGGACAATGAGGTCCTGCCTGTGTTTATGCAGTGTATAATGAGAGTCTGCCATTCTCCTTCCCGTACTAACAACTCCATGTGAAACCAATGTCCTGGGTCAGGTGGCGGGCAAGAGGCTGTGAACATCAGGGCTGGAGATGCAAGCAGTCTGTAACACTGGGAACTGAACTCTTACTGCCATATGGCAAAGGATCATAGGGAAATTCACTCCAGGGCCAAAAAAAATTAATCACTAAGTGATTTGTGATTTAAAATGTGTTCCAAGCCAAATGAAACAGTTAATTCATTTTTTTTTTTCTGTGGAAATTGCAAATATTTAGGGAAACAAGAACTTTCCAATAGAAAACTTGGAACTGGCAGTAACTGCATTTTCACTGGAAAAAAAATTGTTTTTTTGTTTTTTGTTTTTTTTTTTTAAATTTTATTTATCGTCCTGATAAAAGATTCCCAAACAGCTCTGGATATTTGCATCAGAGATTTACATTTTAAATATGTCTTGTTCATAAGCCAAATTTTTGGCAGACAGGAATTAGCAGATTCAAGTCAATAGAGCTACAGAAGCTGACAAAAAAAGGAAAATGCATCTCTACATTTTCAAATGCTCCCTCCTGATATCATATAGATGGATGCAGAATTAAACTATCTGTACTGCAAAGAGGCATTAATCAGAACACCAGAAGGTCATACTACCCCTTCAATCTTCTCTCTCCAATTCCCCAAATCCTCATGCACGCCCTCTAGAAGATGTGAAGCTCCAGTGCATTGCTGAAGTTGACTCCTACCCACAGCCCTCCTAGACATAAACCTCAGACTTACCCAGGGCAGCTACTAAATCCTTCAAACAAGTCACTCTGGGTGTGATGCTGAAGAGAACTGGCTCATCTGTGGCTGGAAAACTGCCTGGAGGAAAAGGACCTGGGGGTGTTGATTGAGAGATGTCTGAACATGAGCCAGCAGTGTGCACACGTGGCCAAGAAGGTCAATGGCATCCTGGCTTGTATCGGAAATGGTGTGGCCAGCAGGACTAGGGAAGGGGTCATCCTCCCACACTTGCCACTGGTGAGGCTGCACCTCAAGTACTATGTTCAGTTTTGCCCCCTCACTAAGGGGCCCAAAGACATGGAGGGTGCTGAAGCGTGTCCAAAGGACAGCAATGAAACTTGTAGAGGGTCTAGAGAACAAGTCTTATGAGGAGCAGCTGAGGGAACTGGGGTTGTTTAGCCTGGAGAAAAGGAGGCTGAGGGGAGAACTCATTGCTTTCTACAACTATCTGAAAGGAGGGTGTGTAGAGGTGGGGGTCATTCTGTTCTCCCAAGTAACAAGCAACAGAAGAAGACGAAATGGCCTCAAGTTGCACCAGGGGAGGTTTAGATTGGATATTAGGAAAAACTTCTTCTCTGAAAGGGTCCCTGGAGGTATTAAAAGATGAGTAGATATGGTGCTTAGGGACATGGCTTAGTGGTGGACTTGGCAGTGTTAGGTTTACAGTGGGACTTGATCTTAAGGGTCTTTTCCAACCTACAGGGTTCTATGAGTCCATGATTTTCAGGAGTGGTATTTTTGTTCCAACAGAAACTACCATGCAAATAAAAGTGGATATTTGATTTTGGATCCAGAGCTTTTATATTCAGAGCAGTTTGTGAGGCGATGAAGGCAGAAATTTCAGATTTTTCTCTCACTAAGAGCAGTTGAAAACTACTCATTGCAATTTGTCACGTTAGATGCATATTCTGCTGGGGAGCTGATGAGACCATGTGTTTGGTGACTAGGCTCAAAGTTAGACCAAAGTTCTTCATTCATATTCTGCTGATGCTGAGGAAGCACAATTAGAAGTTGATGCAAAAGCAAACACACATTTTGCTAAATTTATCACATTTAGTGTGATTCCCATACTAAAACATGAGCCAGCATGGGGAGCCTCTTTCAATTTACACAGAGAGACCTGGGGTCTCTTGGCAGTCAGAACAGAGCCAATGTTTCTGAGTAAACTTTGTTAGGAAAACAGACCAAAAACTCCAGAGGTTTAGCTAAATCTTATACAGGAAAACACCTTGTTACCCTCATGATTTAGAATTATAATTCAGTGCCAGTGAATAATACATATTAATGGCAGTGAATATGTCTTTGCAACAAAATTTATGTGATTAATTTTTTCCTTTTATCTGAAATATGCAAAATTAGCTGTTCTCTTCTGATTTTTATTAGTGTGACTGGTGTGGATGAGTTGCTACAATCAAGTCTTGATAGCTCATTATTTACTCATTTACTGAAAATAGTCAAGACTCAATATAGAAATTCTTTTGCTTGGACACATTAGCCTTGTCATATTAATATAAAATTTTGCCATATCTAGAATTAAGATTCAGATTTTAAAATAGTAGCAATAAGCCCCCCTGCATTTCAATTGCTTTCTAAGAAAGCAGGAAGGTATTTTTTTAAAATCTACTCTTTCTTTAAAATCTGCTCTAAAATCTACTAATTCTGTTGGTGATAATTTATAGAAGACAAATATAAAAGGGAAAAAAAAACAAAGAACAAACGACTATCTGAGATAAACTTGCAACTTCACATTCACATTCTTTTTCTAGCATTGCCCAAGTATTTACTTCCTTTTTCATTGGCAAGTCCCAGTAGTAACACTGCAGTGAGCCCTTTTGTGTTGATACTGTGGAGTAGAGCCACTGGGCTCAGGAGAAGATGGACACACAGACAGATTGATGCTTTAAAGACTGTCCTGAGAGATGGTTACCCCTTGAGTTTAGCCCCATGGCTGCTGTCACTGTGTTTTTTGTGACTTGTGACCAAGATCAGCTGGGTGAGGGAAGGAGAATGCAGGGTTACAACACCAGGAGTTCAGGTTTTATCATTCCTTGGAAATGTATGTGCTCGTGGTTTAATCCTGGCTGGCAACTAAGCACCACACAGCTGCTCGCTCACTCAATCAAAGAAAAAAATCAAAATCAAAGAATCAAAAATACCCCAAAGCAACAAACTCATGGACTGAGATAAGAACAGTTTAATAATGCAAAATAATAATAGTATGAAAAGGATGATAACAAAAAGAGAGAGAAATAAAACCCAAGGAAGGTAAGTGCTTCACAATGCAATTTCTCATCACCCACTGACCAATGCCCAGCCAGTCCCAGAGCAGTGATCGATCCCCTCAGCCAACTCTCCCCAGTTTATATACTGAGCATGATGTCCTGTGGTGTGGAATATCCCTTTGGCTAGTTGGGGTCAGCTCTCCTGGCCACACTCCCTCCCAGGTCCTTGTGCACCTCTCCTCGCTGACAGAGCATGGGAAGCTGAAAAGTCCTTGACTTAGGATAAGCACAACTTAGCAACAGCTGAAATATCAGTGTGTTACCAACATTATCCTCATACTGAATCCAAAATACAGCACTGTGCCAGCCACTAGGGAGAAAATTAACTCTGTCCCAGCTGAAACCAGGACTGTGCCATAGACTCTGAAACTTTTACCTAAATGTGTTGTTATCCTGAAGATCAATGATCCCTCTGTCCACTTTCTACTGCCAAAACAAAAAGCCATTTTTCTGATGCAGCACCACCTATACTTACTGCTGAATTTTCTGCCTTGTTGTACCTTCCCCCATGCCCTGTTATCTCCTCCATCCCAGCAGCCCCCCCTTTCTATCCCAAAGAAGGGTTAGCCTCCTGAGCATGCCTCTGGGATTGTATATTCACCCAGGCAGCCTGCACATCCCTACGCATCTTACCTGAAGTGTATTACTATGTGTGAATTCTGTGTGGGCTGAAAGTGAAAATCTAATCCACATTCCCTTTCTCCTCACTCTAGGAAAAAAAAAAAAACAACCCACCCAGATTCTTACAAATTGCTCAGCAGGGATTATTTTACCTTTTTAGAACTTAATTCGATTTTACTCCTGACACAATGTTACTGGTTTTGACAGTTAAACTTTCCAGTCTGCTTGTTCCATGTATTTTAATATCCTGTTACCTCTGGTAGGGAAGAGCTAAAATTTCATACCAGATGACGGTGATATGGGAAGAGATTTTTTTTAAAAATTGCTTAAAATGTAGAAATAATTACCTCTCAGCAGCAACACAACTTCCTAAGCAACTACTGGTAATATCTAGCTAAGCAAAAAATTGGACAATCAAAGTGTGCAGCCCATACACTCCCTGCCCCTTCTCTACCCAGAAAAAAAATGCAGATTTCTTATGAGGAGCTCTGTCTTCTTTCCACTCCAAGGCAATGTGTCAGTAATGGGTGACAAAACCTGCTTACTATGAAGCACTAGTCCCCCAGAGTATCCTGGCTTGTTATGTTGTGAGTTGCCTTCAAGGTTTCCACTCTCCAAAAGACAGGGTCAAATGCAGGCTTTGAGACAGTTTCATCAAGAGAGTAGGGAAGGAACAGATCTTAATATGCAGCTGATGACAATCTTGGCTCATTCTTTGTAAGTAATATGATCTGGACAGGCTGAGATCGTTATTGTACAAGCAGGTAGTGAACAGTTTGCCATGCTTTTAAGTCAAATTCATGATGCACTATATGTCAGATGCAGCAACAGAAAAAAAAAAATCCACATTATTTCCTGAGTAAGTTGGTTAGGATGTTCCACAGATGGGGTTAGAAAGGAGACATTGAAATCATTTGCCTAATGCAATTTCATTACTACAAATTTTAAGAACATCCCATCTCAATTTACTCCTGCCTCTCCGATGCAACTCTTCATTTAGTTATTTGAAACTAGTTTATTCAAGTATGCAGTGACTCTGGCACATTTGCACAGCAATGTCAGATGCTATCTGGGAAATAAGTAGTACATTTTCAGGCTCTGAAAGTAATTTTTGATGACACCCTTAAATCAACTTCATGGTCAGTTTTCTCATTTTGAGCAAGAACTGGGATTCCATTGTGATAACTGAAGGCTGCATGTTACTTGATCTACGGTAATGTAGAATAATTACTAGTCCATTGCACTTCATTACACTACTGTAATAGGCAGCAGGTCAGTGTTTGAGCTACAGCTGCTCTGAAAATTGAGCTGACACTGATACTATGATAGAAGTGATAGCAAAAGGCTCTCATGCAAATTGTTGAAATTAGCTTCCACTCAATGGGTTTTGAAATGCAATACATGACTCTGATCAGGACACCTGGTTTTGACTAACCCCTTTTTTTTTTTTCTTGGATACAATGGGATGGTCATGAAATAAATTAATTGTTCAATGCAATATGCCATATAAAAGGTCACTGAAATGCCAGAGGATTCAAAATACCACAAGATTGTTGGACTCTGGCTAATAACATTCTCTAACACATCATTGAAGGCTATCTGATAGTGGTTTTATTTTATTTAGATGATTCTCACAATCATTTGCAAGCATTCTGCTCCCATATTCATGGGACATTTCATTGCATAAGACACCTCTACTTTTATCAATGCACTTAATTTATCAAGCCTTCAGACAGGGGTGGTAGGCAGAGCCTATGAATAACGAGGCGTTTTCCTTTGACAGCTAGCAGGAATCTCTGAATTCAGCTAGCTGCTGCACTGAGGATCCCCCGTGCACTCAGGCTTTTAGAGAGGCATGGGATGATCCTCACTTCAAGTCAGAACCTTGCTCTGAGGTCTCCAATGAGCCCTCAGTGTAACATACCACCGGTATGTTTCTGAAACACTTCTTACTGCTATTAAAAAAATAGAAGTGGGTGTTTTTAAGGAAAAAGGAATATTTCCCCTCATAAACATTCATTTTATCAAACTACCCATTTAAATAAATTGAGTTCTGCTGGAAAACAATTGTGCAAGCTGACATAGCACCTCTCCACTCTAGGGAATGCTTATCAATACTTACTCACAAAAAAAGAGAAACTTGACACGTGTGGAGAAATAAATCTTGTCATACCTCTAGAGTAAAGCAAAGTGTTTTATACACATTGCCCTCGCTATTCCTCTGTAGATGTTTTCTGCACTGAAGCCTGCCTAGCCACACACTATGTGTCTCCAGCAGAAACTGTTCTGCACCTCCACCTACTCTGCAACACAGTTGAGTTCCACTCTGGCATGTCTTCTTCTCTGTCCCTGAACAGCCTTGAATCAAGTTGGGGGATCTCAGCAGGCACCTTCCTTGCTTCTGAGCTAAGACACTAACTACGTTAACTGTTCTGTTTCAGGCTCTGGCATTTGGTGTTTAGTGTGATTTAAGCAGGCCTCTTTTTTTTTTTCCTCAAAAAATGCCTAAGTTTGGAAGGAATCCTTCGACATCTGCCAACGCATATTTAAAGAATAACCATGCTGCTTTTTATATGTCTTGGAATAATTTTAAGTGATGCCTTTGCTGAAAATATTCTCTTGACATTTGTATTTACTAGCTTCAATACATACACAAAGTGATATCATGAAATTAGGCACAGGCATCTGAAATCTTACCCCTTTAACTGTGCACTGCCTATAGATGACACAGATTTGTCCATATCTTTCCTAACCTCTTGGGGGATTATTGCTAGAATTGACTAGCACTATTTGTTTGAACTCTTTATAAATTAATAAAAAAATCAATAGGTGTTTGTAAATGCCAGCTAATCACAAGTAGCTTTGTACAAATTAGAGCAGGGATATAAGGAGAAGGTAAATGGACAATGCCTGTGAGGGTGAAAAAGTCAACACTCAAAGTTCATCTGCTACTTGAATGATTCCAGATACATTCAGCCTGTTCCTATGGTTTTGTTATTCATGAGAGATGGAGGAGGAAAGGAAAACAAACATAGCCCATGCTGTATGGGCAATGAATACAAAGAGCCACTAAGCTCTGAGAGTAGGAACTCTACCAGATCGAACTGGAATGCTGGAAAGTTAATCATCTGGATTTCAAAATAGAAACAAAACAAAACCTTTAAAAACCCCCCAGATTTCTGCATTAATATCTGGGAAGGAATTATCTGTCAGATCCAGACTCATTGCCTTTCTACCTCAGGAAACACTTTTCTGGTTTGCCCATGGTAACTATGGTTTAGCTAGTTAGCCAAAAAGCATCCATGAGGTGGGATTCAGTTACTATACCGTAGAGTTATTAGAAGATTGATGTGTTGCAGCCAAAAGGTATACAGATATCTGTGATTAATTAAAACTTCTCTTTTCCTATGTATAAAGCATTTTTTTCTGTTATCCTGTCCAAAGCTAGTGTTATTATGTTCAAAGAATGGTAAGCAAACAGAAAATGGAAGTGTACCACTTCATCAGCTGGTAATCATCAGCCTTGCTTCATCTAATTCAAGGAGAACCCATGGAGCTGTCAATTCCTTGTAAGAAAGGTTGTGTGCAGCCAAATCAATGGAGCTCAGGGTAAAGAAACCTGGGACCTATGTATCATATGGACTTACTTTCATGCAGGTGGGATCAATGTGCCTCCTGGAATATCAGATCAACAGGGAAATGAGCAGTCTTCCTAAGAGAGCCTACACTTCTTGTGCTTAAGCTTGCTTGGCTGCTGTCCTCCCCAGCCTGTTTTGTCACTTTGAAATGATACCACCAGCAATTCAATGCACTAAGAAGAGTGGAGACTTGCTGGTAAAATACCAATCTGTATTTATTCAGGGTGCTGATGGACCAGGAAGGATAAAGCAAAGCAGATCTGTATAGACATCCTCTGTGTCTGAAAAAATGTTTCTACTTTGAGTTTTATGAGGTTTCTGTTTGGCAAAAACATTTTTCCCCCAGTATAATTACCAGCTGAAGGTGTGCTCATTGGTTTGTTTTTTTTTTTTTCAATTTCCCCAGACAAGAGTTGTACCTTTTTATTAGTTTTTCTGATTGATACAGATGTATAATGTAAAAATCCTTCAAAGAGGTTTTTGTGGTGTTTTTTGAATTTTGTTTTTCCTGTTTTTTCCATAATGGTAAAACACTGTCTGAACTGCTCTGGGAGCTTTTCTGCAAGACTTGCATGAAACTTCAGTTCACCTGCTTTAGCTGTAAGCAGTTCCCAGCATCCACAGACAACCCTGTAAACACAACCAGAAAACTTGCTGCTTTGGATTAGTTGCTGTTTTCATGTACTCCTTTTTCTCACAACAGCCATCCTTTCAGTGTGTTTGTTCTCATTTCAAATTACCGATTGAGCCTTTCATCTAAAATATGAGGGACATTACCAAGGTATTAGTAGTTAAGCTGCTTTGTTAATTACAGCCAGGCTCCTCTTTTTCTTGCCTGTCAGTTCAGCAACAACAACTGTGCCAAATGGCTCTCCACTTGCTCTCCATCAGCAGCTTGTGTTCACACAAATATCTCTGCTGTCTGAGATTTCCACGTGTTCTTCCAACTTCTGGACGGAGGGAAGACCTGCCAAGGTCACCAACACACAGCCACACAAGAATCACAGGAGGCTGGTGCTCTTCAACATCTTCGACAGTGACATGGACAGTGGGATTGAGTGGACCCTCAGCAAGTTTGCCAATGACACCAAGCTGTGTGGTGCAGTTGACACGCTGGAGGGATGGGATGCCATCCAGAGGGATCTTGACAGGCTTGAGAGGTGGGCCTGTGCTAACCTCATGGAGTTCAACAAGGCCAAATGCAAGGTCCTACATGTGGGTCAACCCCAAGCACAAATACAGGCTGGGCAGTGAGTGGCTTGAGGCAAACTCTGAAGAGAAGGACTTGGGAGTGGTGGTAGACAAGAAGCTCATCATGAGCTGGCAATGTGCGCTTGCAGCCCAGAAGGACAATAACCGTGTCCTGGGCTGCATGAAGAGAAGAGTGGCCAGCAGGTCGATGAAGGTGGTTCTACGCCTGTACTCTGCTCTCGTAAGGCCCCACCTGGAGTACTGTGTCCAGTTCTGGAGCCTCCAACACAAGAAAGACATGGACCAGTTAGAATGAGTCTAGAGGAGGCCACAAGGATGATCTGAGGGCTGGAGCAGCTCTGCTATGAGGACAGGCTGAGAGAGTTGGGGCTGTTCAGCCTGGAGAAGAGAAGGCTCCGGGGAGATCTTATAGCGGCCTTCCTGTACCTGAAGGGGCTACAGGAAGCTGGAGAGGGACTTTTCATAAGGGCAGGGAGTGACGGGACAAGGGGAAATGGCTTTAAGCTGAAAGAGGGGAGGTTTAAATTAGATATGAGGAAGAAATTCTTTCCTGTGAGGGTGGTGAGACACTGGCCCAGGTTGCCCAGAGAAGCTGTGGCTGCTCCTCCCTGGAAGTGTTGAAGGCCAGGTTGGATGAGGCTTTGAGCAACCTGGTCTAGTGGAAGGTGTCCCTGCTGATGGCAGGGGGGTTGGAACTGGATGAGCTTTAAGGTCTCTTCCAGCCCAAACCATTCTATGATTTTATGTTGGTTGTTGCCAATCACCTTCTCATTTTCCATGTGCCTTAGCATAGTTTCTAGGAGTATCTGCTCCATGATCTTGCCTGGCTCTGAGGTGAGACTGACCGGCCTGTATATTCCTGGGTCTTCCTTGTTTCCCTTTTAAAAATGGGGGTTATGTTCCCCTTTTTCCAGTCTGTGGGAACTTCACCAGACTGCCAAGACTTCTCAAATATGATAGATAGTGGTTTTGCAACTTTATCCACCAGTTCCCTCAGGATCTGTGGATGCATCACATCAGGTCCCATGGACTCGTGCACCTTCAGGTCCTTTAGGTGGTCCCGAACCTGATCTTCTCCTACAGTGGGTGGTTTTTCATTCTCCCAGACCCTTCCTTTGCTTTCTAGGACCTGGGCAGTGTGGCACGAGTCCTTGCCAGTGACGACTGAGGCAAAAAAAGTCACTGAGCACCTCAGCCTTCTCAGTGTCCCTGGTGACCAGGTCTCCCATTGCCTTCCAGAGAGGGCCCACATTTTCCCTAGTTTTCTTTTTCTCCTCAACATACTTGTAGAAGCTTTTTTTGTTGCTCTTAACATCTCTGAACAAATTTAATTCTGTCAGGGCCTTGGCTTTCCTAACCTGATCCTTGGCCACTCGGGAAATTTCTCTGTATTCTTCCCAGGTTGCCCATCCTTCCTTCCACCCTCCGTAGGCTTTTTCATCACATTGCATTTACCTACACTGAATTTCAACATCCATTTTCTTACCCTTTCACTCTACTATTGATAAGGTCCTTCTGCAGCTTTTCACAATCAACAGGCATCTTTATTATCCTGACTAATCTAAGTATCTTCAGTAGGTTTCACTAAGACAGAATTACTTATTTGTAGCTAATGCTGACTGCAGGTCACCTCTGGGAACCAAGGAAGCCCCTGCAGCCCTGAAGACACTTGTGCCCATTCAGAATCACAGAACTGCCTGGATTGGAAAAGCCCTTTAAGATCATTGAGTCCAATCATTAACCCAACACTGACCAGTCCCCGACTAACCCATGTCCCTCAGCACTGTGTCTACACGACTCTTCAATTGCTCTAGGGATGGGGACTCCACCACTGCCCTGGGCAACCCCTTCCAATGCCTGAGAACCCTTTCAGCAAAGAAATTCTTCCTCACATCCAATCTCAACTGACCTTGGTGCAATTTGAGGCCATTTCCTCTCGCCCTGTCACTTGTTACTTGGGAGAAGAGTCCAGCCTCCATCTCACTACAATTTCCTTTCAGGTAGTTGTAGAGAGCAATGAGGGCTCCCCCCAGCCTCATTTTCTCCAGGCTCAACAATCCCTGTTCCATCTGACACTGCTCATCACACTTGTGCTCCAGACCCTTTCCCAGCTCCGTTGCCCTTCTCTGGACACGCTCCAGCACCTCCATGTCCTTCTTGGAGTGAGGGGCCCAACACTGTACACAGGACTCTAGATGCAGCCTCACCAGTGCCCAGTACAGGGATGAGAGAACTTCCCTGGTCCTACTGCTCCATCAGTCCTGAAGTCTGTCCAGATGAGAAACCGGACAAAGCTTAGGACAACGCATTCACTAAAGCATCCATATTTAAGAGGATATGAATTTTGCATGATACTGCTATCTCCAGTATTTAGAAGATTTAAAGAAGTCAAGATATATCCTTCACCTATGTAATGAGCATTTTGGATTGTTGTGTTTACAAACTGCAAGTATTTCTTCTGCAAGTTACAATGCAGTTGTCTGCAGACCCCACCTGGTCTTTCAAAAAGGGACTCACTTAGTGATTTCTATATCATTATATACAATGGTTTTCCCTTACTTTTGTTTATACTTTTAAGGAAAACTCACTCATACAAGTGAAAAAAATAATGAACCAATTCTAATCTTTCAGGGCCAAAAGATAGCTAAGGAAAAAAACAGAACCAATGTATTTTTCCCTTCTGTAATTCTGTTTGTGAATAGAATGTAAATCAAGTTAGCTGGATAATTTGCTAAAACCCATGGATGCAATAATTCTTATGTTGTTCTAACAGAGAAAGAAAGTAGAAAATGTTACAGGGAGAGACAATATGCAATTATGTATGAATACTAACACCCTAAGGGACAAATTACCAACAATGACAGTAAAATACTGCAGATTTCTTTTTGTGCTACAGTATAATTGACTTATACTCTGACTAGAAGAAAGAGCTTAGCTTTGGAGAAAAATTTCAAAATACAAGCTATGTATTTGCTGGAAAGTGTATAGTCACTTCGTTTTTCCCCTTTGCTTCACCTGTGATATTGATTACATTCTTTTATTTTTAACTTATATATACAACTTGATTTGAGAAGACTTTTAAATTTTTTTTTCAAGAAATCATTAATCATTCTTAATGGTATTAATTATGTGACTTCAATTATTTAATCAAACTTAGTCAATACATTCAATGCAAACACTTAAAATTGCATGTGGGAAAACTCTTTGTGGTTTAAGTGAAGGAGAACTAAATCTTTCTCTAATGACTTACATGAGTTGAACCTCAAGGGGCTGTTCCCATCCATCAATGTTACACCTTGTAGCATCTGCCACGTGGCACAGGAGAGCAGTAGCTGATGTAACCTGATAAACAGCAATCTGCAAACACCAATTGTGAGGCAGAATCAGGACTTTAATTTGAATTTTGTTGTTAACCTTAAGGAAGATTAAAGAAACACAGTCAAGGATGGCTGCTCAGCATCCGGGGTACTTTTTGAATGACATTTGCAAGGTCCACATTATTTGTTTTCACATTTCCCCTTACCTCCCTGCATAAATGCTCCGATTATTCTGTTTTTGTAGAGTGGTTAAGGAGTTGAGACACATGTTTGCAAACAACCTGACATTTTACATTTATAGATGTGATGTTTTAATAGATGCAGGGTACCTGCATGTGACTATGAGTAAGGCCTCCAAAGAGTACTTAAGAAAACAGGAAACACTGGCAAGGACAGAGTAGTTTTGCTTGCAAATCAGCTTTCATAGAATAACTCAAATCTGAAGGATTATTGAGTCCAACACTCTGCTCCTCACAGGACTTCCTACAACTAAACCATATGATTAAGAGCATCATCCAGATGCTCCTTGAACTCCGACAGGCTTGGTGCCATGACCCCTTCCCTGGGGAGCCTGTTCCAATGACTGACAACTCTCTCACTGAAAAACCTTTTCCTAATGTCCAATCTGAACTTCCCCCAGCACAGCTTCATTCCATTTCCTTGTGTCCTACTGCCAGTCTCCAGAGACAGGAGATCAGCACTTCCCCCTCCACTGCCCCCCTTGAAGAAGATGTAGACTGCAACGAGGTCCCCCCTCAGCCTTCTCTTCTTCAAGCTGAACAAACCTATGGAAGAATTACTGTGGGAGGCACTGAACCTCACAACACAACAAATGCAAAGTCCTGTGTTAAAAGCCATGCAAGTTGGGCAGCTTAACAGAGGAGACCAATGATCTATCAAAGTTACTCTTCCATGTCTGTGAGCACTGGCCTTTAGACTTGTCCAAGGGACAGTGAACTTAATTTTGCTACATCTCTCACATTCATTCTGAATGGTCCATATTTCCTTTTTCCTATATAGCCTTCTAATGAGTGGTTGGTAATTCCTAGTCTGTCACAGCTGAGAAATATTTATCATAGAACCATAGAAAATTTTGGTTGGAAAAACCATTATGATCATCCAGTCCAACAATAAACCTAGCATTGCCAAGTTCACCACTAAACTACTAAACCATGTCCCTAAGCACCACATCTACATGTCCTTTGAATACCTCCAGGGATGGTGACTCCATCACTTCCCTGGGCAGCCTGTTCCAGTACTTCACAACCCTTTCAGGGAAGAATTTTTTCCTAGTATCCAACCTAAACCTCCCCTGGTGCAAATTAAGGCCATTCCCTCTTGTCCTATCCCTTGTTATTTGGGAGAAGAGACCAACACCCACCTCAACACAGCCTCCTTTCAGGTAGTTGTAGAGAGCAATAAGGTTTCCCCTCAGCCTCCATTTCTCCAGACTAAACAATCCCAGTTCCCTCAGCTGCTCCTCATAAGACTTGTGCTCATAAGACAGCAGAGTTACTTGTGCTTATAGACAGTATAGTTTCAGATGGAGTTAAAAATAAAGTACATGAAGGCAATGACCAAATGTATGCGAGACCTGAACTGACATGGACTCTGTTCTGCTTGACCTAAGCCATCAATCACATCTGACCCTAGAACTCACAGTATTATCCTTAATAGGTCCTTAGGGGTTGCTTTGCTGACTTTCACAGCCAAAGCAATTGGAAAAGCTTTTCAGACCTCGGGATGTCTGCCAGTTGTAGAACACTCCATGCTGAAAATCCTTCTGTTAGTACACAAATACTTCTGTTAGTACTCTGCACAGATAGAAGGTACTTTGTCCTGCTCCCAGTTATGCCATTACTTTACTGTATAATGTACATCCAGTATGGCTGGACAGTAACAAAGCTTTGAAATTATATTGGCAATTTCATTGCACATCTAGATCTATGAGTGATCTGAACACTGAAACAGCTTACCTGCTCTCTGCAGAACTTTATAGAGTTTGGCCAGTCAAATTGGTCTCATTTATTCTCTTTCTTTCACCACTGATCAGACTTCTAGTGAGTTCAGGAGGCTAGAAGAGGTTTACAGAGACAAGAAGTAAGCAAACTTATAGCTGCTGTTGCCTATGAAGACACCAAGCATTTTGTCACTTGGCTTGCCTGCCCATTTAGTCAATATGCTCTCTTCCTCAGGCATGGAGAAGGATAGAGATTTTAGCCTGATAGCAGCAGACACAGCATCTGCAAGCAGATTAGAGCCAAGGAGAAAGTGATACAGGTGGCTTCTTCAGAACATAAGTAGTTCTCCTGTAACACTTATGCCCTTATCAGATTCAGGTGCCTTCCCTCTGCCTTTGACCTTAAGCCCCAATGAGATAAGATTTGATGACTGTCTCCATGGCTAAGCAAGATGTTTACCTGTTATATTACATATGTACTGCATATGCATTCTCTTGTGTTCAAAATGATTCTTCAAATGTTAATAATCAGTTAAAGTCTCACAGCTCCTGGGGCCAGGAAGTGTTATTATCCTCATTTTACAGGTAGGAAAAGAAAGGCTTTGAAAAGTTATGTGATTTTTTTCCAGAGGTCACTTAGGTTGTGGTATACCAGTATCAAGCTGTTCATAAGGACTCCTACACTTCAGTGTTAAAGCCTGGGATAAACTCTGATCAAGAGTTGAAATGAACTTTTAACATGCTGAGCACCTAGCTATATGTCAAAAGATTAACGCTGACTTAGTTATATCCAACATATTTAGCATCATTTCATAGTCTAATGCTGCTGATGAGTGTCTGTAATTTCTGTTTTTCCATCCTCTTACTTTTGGACGACATTAAAATCTCCTTACCACCTGGTTAAACTGGCAAGCATCAGCTTAAACACCTGTGTTCCTGATACATCTATTAATATCACAGCATGCAGCACATGCCAGGTGCATTATTTTGGGAGGCTTGGGATAGGGATTCAGTCTAAAATGATGCTGGTCTCATTAAGAACCATGTTTTCCTCTTTTTCACTGTGTTCCTCTAATCTTCTTACAAGGCAAACAAGCCAGGTGTTTTCCTAGTACTTGTGAGAATATTGTACTTTGAATTCAGCACCAGATGTTTATACAGAGTCTGGTACAATTATCGGATTGTTTGTGTGATGCATAACTTAAGAGGGCCAGCTGAGAGCTAAATATTTCCCTTTCCTTCTTTCACGTTCTCCAAAGAGTAATAAAGATTTTGTGAAGGTTAAAAAGTCATTTCAAACACCCTCTAAGACTGAGCAGTGTAGCTATTTAGTAATTCTCAGTTACATCTTAAGAAATACTTTTCAATATATACAGGCTGTACTTTCACATATGGACTATTACATTTTAAGAAGAATATGCAAAGAATCTGAAGTGGAAAGGAGTTATTTGGAAAAGGAAGCTTATGTGAATGAGTTGTCACTCCAGAATGAAGTTAAAGGCTGTCCAAAAGTTGTGTGAATACTGTGCTAAGTCTCTCATTTTAGAAACATTGTTGGATAACAGGAGCGATTCCAGCCTAATACAGCTGCATACCCCTCTATCACAGAGCTGCCAGTTCCTAGCGAATTCTGCAATATAGTGACAGTAATGGAAAGGAAAATGATCTCTAAATAATGGTTTAAGATGGTTACTTGATAAAGGGCACCGCAATAATTATGATCAATGAAGCATGGATTCAATATATATTGCCCATTTAGATGCACCAGATTAGCTTAACAGCTTTCTTTAATGTTCTGAGTACTTTGTGTGTGTGTGTCTGTGCATGCACGTGGTTGTGCATGTGTGTATGAGAGGGACAGCACTGCACATTTTGGTGTATCCCTCATTACTTAATAATCAATGCAGATGAGCACCTTGCTGTATGGGAGAGTGAAATGTAAAAGTTAAACTATCAGTTGCAAAGACAAAGCAGAAAGAGTTGAGGGGTTTTTTTTTTCTTGAGATAACTATTTTATGCTCGTAATGTCAATAATTGCAGAAATAGTGTTTATATCTTTAAAAAACAATGCACACAAAAAGAAGCAGATAGAAAAAATGTGCAGTTGGACTGAGTGTTTGGTGATTTCTCTGGACATACTGAAACACGAGGTAGGCTTAAGGAGAAAGAGGCAGTGATGAGTTACAACTCACACAAGGAGAGTCTAAGGATGCCCTGCAGACTCCCAAGTTTCTGGTTTGCTTCCCAGGATGAAAAGACAAGTTTCTGAAATAAAATTCTCTGCTAATATTCAAAGCCCAGAAGAAGCGTTTAAATAATCATGTCTAGGACAGTTCCGCTGCCTAAATATTTTACCCACTGAATTTCCATGGAAGGTCATCCATCAGCCCCAGTGTTACATGGACTTGTCAGTTGGGCTGTATCATGAGGTTGTATAATATGCTTTGGTTAACCAAGTGACCTATTTATATAAATCTAGTGTAGGAGCCCTTTGTGCTCCTCACTGGCCGTGTCAGTGCAGTATGAATGCCTCTTGGGTTCTAAAAAGATGCAGAACACTGTTGTGCCTAATTTTGCCTGAGAAACTGAGGCATAAGTGGGACAAATTTTTCCAGAGACATGCAAGCACTGGTTGAGCTGGGAACGGATGGCTGAGTTCCTGCTTTCAGCCTCATGCCTAACCACTGGCTTATGTTGCCTCTTATTATGCAATGAAATAACTAGTAGTTGGTGTTTGGTCTCAAACTGAGGGAGGACATAATGTTTGTGTCATAGAATCATAGAATGGCTTGGGTTGGAAGGGACCTTAGAGTTATCATCCAGTTCCAACCCTCGTGCTGTGGACAGGGTTGCCAACCACTAGATCAGGCTGCCCAGGGCTCCATCCAGCCTGTTTTGAATGCCTCCAGGGATGGGGGAACCACAACTTCTCTGGGCAACCTGTGCTAGTGCCTTACCACCCTCTGGGTGAAAAATTTCCTCCTAATATCCAACCTAAATCTCCTCTCCCTTATTTTAAAACCATTTCCCCTTGTCCTATCACTATCTACCCATGTAAAACGTTGCTCCTGTTTGACAACTTCAGGACTATATTTTAACAGGGCGCAGAGGTGCAATAGCAATTGTCACAGGTAGTATTTGACCTCAGCAACTAAAGGAGCAAGACTATTTTTAAATTGTAGGGTGAATGTAAATATTAATTATGAAGGCTCCTAAATGTATATTAAAAAGAAAAATAATAAAAAACCCCAAACAAAACAAAAAACAAAACCAAAAATCACAAAACCAACCCCAAACCCCACAGCAAGGTTTGGGAGATCTTGTTTGGTTTTGTTTTCTCTGTGCAGGTTTTTGTTTCTTTGTTTGTTTAGGCTATATTAAAAAATGCTGCATCAACCTTTGATTGATTCCCTAAGATGTCATGCTTGGTGAGATTTTTTTTTATAAGGTGTGTTTTTGCATATACTGTAATGTACATAAAGGAAAGCCCCGTCAGCTGTTGCCTAGCGAGAGAGCCTCTCTGCTGGAATGCATTGCAGTGCTGTGCACCCCCTGAAATCATCTGCCTGATTCTCTGCTTGAGATGAGAAGCATTTCTGCAGGGGTAATAAAACACAGAGAGTCCTGTCCTGGACGTGACGTAATTCTTCATTTAGATCAGTTCAAGAATCACGACAGAGGACCAACATTTCAAAGCTACCACAGGATAGTGTTTGGATGAAACCTGCTGCTGTATTTAGGGAATGTAGCTAGGCACAAACCTCTGATGGCATTCACTCCAAAATAATGGGCAAACTAAGTGAATGTTAAATGCAATGCCTCAGCTGTAGCACCACGCGCTGGCTCTGCTTCGTCCAAAACGATGGCGATGGGTGAAATGATAGTAATGTGTGATATACAAATATTTTGGGTGAAATATATAATCAGTTAATTGGTTTATTAAATTATAAAACCTTTGTTTGCTTGAAAGAGCAATAAAACTAACTGACTAAATGAATATTCGCCCCTTTGAAGACTTCTTACATTAATTATGTTTATGCATCACTTGCAGCAGTAATGTTAGACAAAGGAAGCTTTATCTTTATATGCCATAGCTACATTGTATTGTGGCACAAATGATGGCACCGACTTTGTGTCTACATAATTACTGAAATCTTATCCCTTTTGTGTTTGCACATCATTTTCAGTTTTTTGGAATAGTTAAACTCCATTTTACTTTTTAATAACATTTTAGAAATCATTCTGATTCAGGTAAACAGAATTTGATTGCTTTGATGGATTGAAAATGGTTAGCTCAGCCAGAGCTTATTTGATTTGTTTCTTCAGGGATTACAAAGAATAGGATTTTATCTATGAACTGACAAAAGAGGCAATCTCTGCATTTTTGCCTATGAAATAGCAGCTCCACTAAGCCATTGCTCCTTCACATAGTGAATGTATTAGTCACGGGGTTGCTTTTTATTCATTTTCAAAGTTTTTATTCCACATTGTATGGGGTGTCAAGCTCCTTTGTTCTTAAAAAAAATTAATCTGGAAAAATAATACTGTCAAATGGAGTTTGGGAGATTCAGTAGCCCATTAGATTTAATGCAGATTTTACAAACAAACAAACTCTTTCTCACCAGTAACGGACATCTTAGACAAATACTCTTCAGCTAATGCAATGGATTTAATAGCCTGAAGTACGTGAATGCCAATTACCTGCCAAAGTTCAGTCTGAGAGTTCTCCTCTGGGTTTCCTGAGAGCTCAGTCCCTGACCCAGTCAGATTACATGGTTTTCTTGGTACTGCTCTTCATTTTATCCTGTGTGACATGACATTTGCAAAGCAGACAGCGTCAAGAAAATGTCAATAAATGGTATAGAGATGATACAAGACACTCTGAATAATGTGTTTGCAATTGTTCTTACACTGGCTGGTGCATTCACTGAGTCCTCTTCAGAGATGCTGCTGACTGCCTGGGGGCTTGTGCCCACTGGGTTTAGTTCACGGGTGAAGAAATTGTAGCATGATACACAGAAAAGCATTGAACAATTTTTCAGGGAATTTGTAATTTACAAGCTCAGCATTTGTCTCACACTGTCTCAGGGAAGAAAAACAGAAATGTAAAGTAAGTTGGTCCTTACTCTGAGACTCTGCAGCCAGGTATCGGACATGCACGCTAAATGCATTTCTATCCAATAACCCTCTGTTTTTTCGAGGGTTTTTTTGCCTTTATTTCTCTTTGGGGTAGTGAATAGAGAGGAGTTTAGTCATTCAATCTGGAAAATGTTTAAGTGTACATTCAGTTTTCAGTAAGAACTATGCACTTGCTTAAAACAAAAGTTTTTTGCAGGCTGGGACCTCATGTCTTGACCATTTCCAGATTTCATCCCCATGCTCTGAGTATTGGAAAACAGCAGGATTTCCTGCATGTGCTTTAAAGCTCAATTAAATTTGACATCATATACAGTCTACTCTCAAAAAAGGTCCCTTGACAGGAATAATGGGATATTGCTTCCCAAAATTTCCATTTATGGCCAGACATGGGCCATGAGAAATGTACAGTGTATCATCCTTGTTAAGTATAAGGTTTTAGTTTTCCTCTGTGAAATTTAACAAGCAGTTTTCAAAAGCCTCAGATTAGAAGATCAGCTTGTAGAAATCAGGGTTGGTCCATATTCTCCTTTGATTTGCACCATCTAAAGATTTGGCTCAGCATTGGGTCGTTTCGTTTCATACACAGATATAGAAAAAG
This sequence comes from Caprimulgus europaeus, assembly GCA_907165065.1. The sequence continues at coordinate 7,369,388 of OU015529.1, forward strand.
TGCTGGGTTATGGTAACTCAGGTTCTGGAAGGCAGCTTTGAGGGATATGCATCCAAGCTGCTCTAGGAAAGGTCAGCTGTACTGAACACGAGTCACTGCACCCACAGCTCCAACTGTAACAACTTATTGCATCCTAATACAGCCAGGGATGACACAGGCTGGTGTGTGACTCAGAAATGAATGCAGGGAGTCCTGACACACCCGCAGCTCTTGTTCTGCTGCTTCTGTTTTATTTCAGTTAAACATGAATGCTCTCTTTCCAAGGTTAAACTTTTTTTTAATTTTTTTGAGAAGAAAACTCATTCTCTTGGTTGCAGATGAGAGAAATGTTTCATTTACCTCATTTTTATAATTAGGTGCCTTCTTATACTGATTTATGACTTATTTTAGCTTTAACTGGTCTGTGTCTCTGACGGCAAAAAATGATAATCCATACTCCCATGTAAGCTTCAAAGAAATGCTGATAATCCGCTGTGCCTGATCCCGAGACCTGGCAGCAGAAAGCTGGAGGAGAAACCAGTGCTGAGTAACGCCATTGAAAACCTCCCCAGATTACTGGGGTAGCCCTTAGACCCCTAACAGCACCTCTGACACTGAACTCCTCTCAAAACTGTTGATAGGACTTTGTCTGCCCCACTGTTCCCGGGATTCAGCGGAGGCTGCTGCTTTTGTCAGAGGAAGGAGTCAACTCCTACTGTCCTGTTCGACAGCACTTCTTCCACAGGACTCTTCACAGGGAGTGGAAGATTCACCACCAAAGAGTTAAAGCCAATTGCCTTTTCAAAAGCAACAGGTTTGATCATGCACTTTATGCTGTTTTACAAGGCCAGGTGAGCTCATTCATGAACATCAGTCAGTTCATTGCCAGCACTCTGAACTCCCTCTGCTTTAACCTGAGATTTCAGTTGCATACTTCTTGGGCTTAATCCTGTATTTAATTAAGTGAAGGTCAGGATGAGGGTCAACTAGGCTAGTGAACTTAATCCAAGACCCACAGGTTATACAATAGCTGCTTTGGGGAGGTATAATTGTAGATAGGAATCGAGAGAAGAAAAGACAATATAATTGAACAAGTTATACGATAACGGAGAAGGGGAAAGCAGGATAATTTTTTTTCAGGCTGGATGGCACTGGATGCGTTTTACAGGAGGAGCCACTAGGTAGCAGAACAGGCATGATGCTCTGATACTGTCTTGGGCCAAATGCAAGACAAACAGTGCCTCAGTCCCAGCAAACATTGTTTGTGTAACTGTGTTCAGCTGGTAACGCTGTTTCACAGGACAGAGGGATTTTTAAGATGCTATTCCATATGTTTCTTCCTGTTGCTCTGATCTTAGTCTGAGCATTTTTTTTTCCAGTATGTTGAAAGAGGAGCTTATTTCCTGAACAAGTGATCAATCCTGACTTTTGTTCCAGGTAAGACTTTCTTATTGAGTAAGCTGATCATTAGCCCAGGTCAGGAGAGTACCAGGCCACTAAAAGTCAGCCCTGCCTGCCTGGTGCTTGAGCGAGGTCCCCATGAGCTGGCCATGGCAGACTCAAGATAGTGACAGGACATGACCATTGCACACTGGCACTCACTCAGGGCTTTGACTGGAACCTTCTGGCATCTCAGACATGGAAGTAAGAACACTGTTTTCATGCTTTCTCCCTCTTTTCCCCACTGCAGCTGGTGCCCTTTAGAGGCTACAGAGAGATGACTTGTGCCTTTCAAGGGCTGGCACAAGGAACCCTTGCAGCGCAGCATCCCATTGTGTGCTCTGGTTTCTGTTACCCAGTACTGACCAGTTAATGCCCACATGTTGGACTGAGCAGAACCCTGCTGTTAGGCTTGGCTCTAGGTGACACCCAAGCAAGTCACTAAGGGTCACAGACTTAAGGTGACTCTTCTTCAGAATAAAGAGGGCAAATTCACACAATCAAACTTCATGTGCTTCTTTTATTGCTGGCTCAGATTCCTGCTCTTGAAGTAGTCCTTCTCAGCACATCTGAGGAGGAGGATCCTGCCCAGGATCCTACCACAGGCAGCTTCTACGGCATCAGTTATCTGAGTGTAATATTGATTAATCAAAAAACGACAGTACAAACCCTTTACTTGATACTCTAGGGTTATGCTCCAGTTTAATTAGACAATGATAATGTTTTCAGAAGGCTAATTTGTTTGTTGATAGGATATGTTCTGAACCAAACCCAAAAAGTAATGGTCTCTTGTATTCAAACTTAGCAAGAAAAATTCTTCAAATAGTTGGATAAAGAGAATTTCAGGTGAGTTCCTACCTAGCTGCACCACTGATGAAGCAATAAAAAGCTGCAGTCTCATTGCATGGGTACAGATACCTCACAGTCTGGATATGAAAGTTTAATTCATTCCCTTGCTGAGTTTGAAGTTGTGTAGCCACACCTTAGCAAGATGTAAATTACAAGAGTCTCTTTTACAGACCAAATTTTTTCTGAGTATTGATTGATGGACTCATCCATTCTGCAGGACAAGGGTTTAGATCTTCAGGAGAGAGCTGGAGTGCTTCTGTAAGTGAAGAGAAGAGAAGAGAAGAGAAGAGAAGAGAAGAGAAGAGAAGAGAAGAGAAGAGAAGAGAAGAGAAGAGAAGAGAAGAGAAGAGAAGAGAAGAGAAGAGAAGAGAAGAGAAGAGAAGAGAAGAGAAGAGAAGAGAAGAGAAGAGAAGAGAAAAACGATGCTCAGAGGATTCCCAGCGCTCCAGGTTTTGCACTGCGCTGTGGCAGCCTGGTGTGACGACTCAAACCCTCATCTCTAATTCCTGTGCAGGGAGACCTGCTTGGGAAAGTCTAGAACTTAATTATGTGAAAACATTCCAAGATACCAATAGTAATTGATCCTCATTACAGATTCAATTTGTCTGCAATTGTTTTAACTAAATAACAGAGCTGTTTTTCAGTTATAGCAGATGAGCAAAAGAGGGGGGTGGAGGCGGGGTGGAGACTTAAACAACGAAATGTCTCAAGGGGAAAACAAGATTTTTCCAGAAAAAAAAAATCTTTTAAAGTAATTAGCTCCTAGGCTGAGATATTTTCGGCCTGCTGTGAATTTTTATGACAGTGCTGTTAGACTGCTGAAAATATGGTTTCCTAGTTTATCTGGCAGAATTTTAACTATGACGTGCAAGTAATACTGCAGGATTACTAATTATGTATCTGTAGCTATATATGCACAGGCATATACTTCCCCAGAAATTTTATCCTGTCTCTTGCAAGAACTGAACTGAAACTCCTGTGCTCAGTGAAAGAATGAACTACATTGCACTGCCTGGCTCTTTACCAGTTTATCTGTTTAAAAATTAAAAAAAAAAAAAAGAAGAAGAAGATATCCTTATTTCAAGTGTTGCTCACTAAATAAGGGACCTGGTGGATCTCAGAGAATTAGATTTCAGTGCTATCTCATTGTTTGACTCTGGACTAAGCATATTTCCTGTCTTAACCTTAACCTCCTGATTTGCAAATTGGAGATAATCACACTGAACTCATTTGCAAAATGCTTGAAAGTAGAGAGAGAATAAGACCAAATGCTCTTATTTGATATGAATCATGTAATCCTACCCAACAAGAAAAAAAATGTTGTGTTGGACCTTCTCAGGTACCCAGTCTGTTCAGTACTGAGGTGCAGCCATTTTGCCAAGAAGCTCCTTCATGCCCAACATGACACCGTTCTGACACCCTCTGTCACAAACTCACCTTGGTCTCTACTGAGGTCAGTGATAAGGCTCAGATATCTTCAGCCCCTGTTTCTTTCCATGGTTTGAATCCCAAATCAGTCATTCTGTATATAGAGTAGGAGCAACTCATCTTTGTCTCAGAACCACCAGCAACGGTTCAAATAAAGTTATAGCTGGTTGGAGTTACACTGGTGGCCATGGAGCTGCATGGGCAAATGCAGCCCCACTTTGCAAGTATTACCCATCAGGCTGAAATCTTTAAAGGAATAAAAAGAGTAAAACAAATTATTTTATTTTATTTTATTTTATTTTATTTTATTTTATTTTATTTTATTTTATTTTATTTTATTTTATTTTATTTTATTTTATTTTATTTTATTTTATTTTATTTTATTTTATTTTATTTTATTTTATTTACATTAAGCCAATAAGCAGAGTCCAATTAAAACAACAAGTAAGTGGATCAGTCACAGCAGAGCCTTTCTCCTAGGAGAACACCTTTCACACTCTCCATCCTCACCAGTTCATATGAAGTACAAGCCTGCAGGTGACACCAAGCATCACCAGCCTGAATGAGAAAACTGTGAGGAGGAAAGAATACTATCCTGCCTGTGTAATTAGAGAAGCTGACGGGTGAATCATTGTTATAACGAGTTTAATTATAAACATGATTAAATAGCCAATTAGTGCATATTCTACCCCAGATAAACAAAATTAAATTCCTGCAATATTAACATCTTCCAGAAGGTTTATTATTAGATTATTGTAAGTCATGTGGTACAGGAACATTTTCATGTCCTATATTAGTTGTCAACAAACACCAGTTTTTATTGCCACTTGACCAGAGGTAAAGGACAAGATTTGCTGCTCCTCTAAACCTCCAGGATTTCTTGAAAAGCAGCATCCTGTGCATTATAAAAAATGCATCTTATAAAGCTACAAGGATCCAAGTGTAGGGGAGTCCTAGGCAGGCAGCTCTCATCATGTTCTCCTACGCCTGCCAAAGCTGCTGCTATGCTCCTGGAGTATCAAAACAAGGGCATGGCAGGGTCAAAGCTCTGGGGAAAAAGTGCTTTGGATCCAAGGATGGAACAACTCAATTATAAGTAAAAAGCACAGGATTTTCTATTGCAAAATCAAAAGGCTTTTTAGTGGGTACTTTTACTTCCTGGCATATGTATCTCCAGTGACAGCCTACCAAGAAAAGCAGTAATATCTTCAACATATAGGCAGTCATTTATCCAAGTAGCTCTAGAAAATTGTATCAATAGTAAATACATATAAACACCCTTTTCTGTTTAGTGACTAGTAATTTGAGGGTGTTCTGTAAGCAGACAAGAGAAAATGCTGAGCGTCCATCTTTCTGGAAATCAGGTCCCTGCCGAAAGCCTCCAGTTAGGAATGTGAAATCATGAACTGGTTTTAGGAAACCCTGTAGCTCTGGTTTTCAGATGATGAAACTAGTAACAAGAAAATGGTTGAAACTGGTTATCAATTCCAGAAGGGCTTATGCTTTTGTTTGCAGCACAGTCCCTGTCCATTTTTACTTTGGCTTTCCTTGACGATATCATTTATGTTTTCCCAAGTGTCTAAGGAATTTAAAATTCCATACAGTTTCCCATGCTGCCTAGCCAACTGGGATGGGATTTCTCACCAGTCACTGATTTCAAGGTTTCCAGTAAATGTGTAAGAGGGCTACATATATTCTTTATTTGTCCTCTTCCAAGCCCAGGTCCTCCTTATGTATGAAACTTTTGGGGCAACTGATAAAAAAGAGGAAGCTGCTAGAGTTACATTTAGCTGTAGTATCACATCCAGTTTTATTATTCCTGACTGGTGAGATAACCTAGATTCTCTCTCTGTATCTCTTTTTATTGCTCTGTGAATCCAGAAAGGATCCAAAATAAATTGATATACCAGCCATGGGCATAAATCTATCTCAGCAGAAATGGATTCAGCAAATTCAGCAGTAGCGAAGTCCACCTCACTGCCCCTGTGCATTGTTCATTGTACACTCAGCTCTTGGAAAATAAGCAGCATTTATATAAGGCAGACTGCTAATGCTGTGCAGTTAACATCTTCAGCAGTGATGGAATAAGCAAGCAGCTGGGTCATGGAGTCCAGGGAAAATCTCAATTTGGATAAGAAATTGCCACAATTTTAGCTCTACACTGCCACAATCCCTTACTCTTTTATGAACGAGGCAATCTTCATTTAATATAGCATGGCATTCACATCTCATAGGGCACGTAATGATGTTTATACCATAAAAAATTTTGTGTCTCTATCTACAGCTGGTAGTGATGCTGCAGCGTGTAAATTCTCAGGTGGATGGTACAGGCAAATTCCATCTTTCCTGCAAATAAAAGTGAGGACCAGCTGCAACTTTGCTGATCAATGGACTCTCTCAGTTGCTGGAGAGCAACCCAGCAGCATTGGTTTTGACTGGTGTGTCCATACCAGCTGGGAGTTTTGTGCTGGGCACTTGAAACGAAGGTATGTAATAACCCAACCTGTGCTGCTCAATATGGTGTATCAGAAGTCAGACAAGAAGGAGAATGTCCCTGCTTTAGGGACAGCATACGCTAAAGGCTGGGCTGAGCACCAGCACTGTGTGACTCCAGTGCCAGCAGAAGACTGATGTAGGTATTTAGCACCAGATCTAACGGGGACGAGTTTCAGGATTAAATAGTGGCATTGCTGGCCACTACTGGGATTCAGGCAACGAGCATTAACTGATTGAATGGTCCTGCATTAGGCAAGTACACAAATTTATACCAGTAATGGTTGCAAGAACAGGCACGTAGTATTTTGTGAATAAAGTAGGTGACATACTGAGATATGCCTCCCAGATGTAGAAGAGAGACAAGCATAGCCCCAACACATGAGGAAACCTGCCTCCTCCACAAACCACTTACACTTAGCGAGCCCTTTATCACATTGTCAAAATCAGCCCCAGCTTGAGCTTTCTGATGTCAATATAACATTAACTTGTCTTGGGTCAACATTACCTATTAAAGAGCAGGGTGGAATTTCAGAATTCCCCCAGACATAAGCACACTGAAAAGCCAATTGAAGCCCCAAATATGCTTTTCCTCAAAACTAACAGGTGTACTTTTCTTTCTCTTATTTCTAATTGAAGTTCTTGGCATTCTAGTCAATGCTCCATAGTATATTTTGGAAAACAATAAATCCTGGTAACGTGAGACCTTGCTACAGTATGTCACAGTTAAATCTTTGCTGAGATTTGGGAAGAGTGTAGCAGGGTTTGTGTGCTGAATTATGGGGTGTGCAGATGAATGATTTTTCCCCCTTCACGTTTTCCATCATCAAAACAGCACATAGTGAAAAATCTCTGATGAGTCAGATTCCTACTGTGTCTGCATTTGAATGCTCTAGGACACAATGGATTTCAAATATATTTTAGTCTTTCTTTGAAAGTAAATTATTACTTGCAAGTAGAGAACACTGATGTTTTATTTTATAGGGCTAATCAATGTTTGATTTCCTTCAAAATGTAATTTTGACAATAGTGTGTTTTCTCCTTAAAGCAAATACTCTCCTAGAAAAATAACTTCAGTTCAATTCCCAAAGAAAATCTGAAGTTTTTCCTGTAAAAAAGTTCTGTTTATAATTTAAAACCATTTTCCTAATTTCATACATGATTCTTGAAAAGTAAAAATAGCCTCTGAAACATTTTTTCATTGAAAAAATCCCTTCCATTTTCACTGGAAATGTTTGGGAAAAAAAACCCACTTCTGAAAATTTCACTAAAATCTTTGTATTCAACATTACTTGTTTGTTTTACACTCAAAGTAATTAAACATAATCAATTGTTATTATTTAAGTATTATATCATTGGTACTGTGATTTCCTGGAACACAATCAGGATATTTCTGATATAACCAATAATGCTGTATTCAGGAACTTCCTGAAATTGTCTGAAATGACAGGTTAATGAGAAACATTTGGGGAAAAAAACTCAAAAACAAAACCAAAAACTTGGGAAGTTTTAAAACCCTATGTATATTCTTAAAGACCTATTGAGTCATTTTCATGTGGTAGTGGGTTAAACATCATTGAGGTCTTAATCTCACAAAGGCATAATGAGACAGCAAAGAGTCATCCAACACTGCATTAACAATGATTAAAAACTGTGAAATTGTATTTAATAGTTTATAGTCTAAATTTTAACTATAAGATCATGAACAATAATTCTTTTTGATTATTTTTTCCAATTTAACATCACTATTCTTCAAGGACCAGAGAAGCTTAACTCTAATGATTTTCCTCTCTATTTCTGGGAATATTGTTATGCTGCTTTAACAGAAAGTCCTAAATGAACATAACTCTTTCTGTCACAGACTTTAAACAGTGCCCAAACTTTTTACCCTAAGCTGACCTTCAAGATCAACTGTAAGAATTTATTCCTCTAAAAGGCTTTATGATATCAAGAACAGCACTAATAATAAAATGTTGGGTTTATTTTACCCAAAGTATTTGTAGCCATCTACAGGTCCTTCAAGTTTGGCTGTTAATACTAGAGCTTGATCACAGGGTGGCTGTGAAAATGTAACATTACTAGGAAAATAGCACACATTCTTTTCAAACCTGTGCCCCATACCTCAGTTTCACATATTCACTGATATTTGATGTAAAAATCAGCGTATATATAGAAAAGCTTCAATTTTGCCTAGATTCTTGAAAGTTAGGCAAAAAGTGCATGGCCCAGAAGACTGGTTGCCAGCTGTAATATAAAGAAGGATACTATGGAAACTGAGAACTGGTTATGGCAGATACCCTGTCAAAGGAATGATTTATAATCTGGAAATACAAGCAGTAAGAGAGGCCCACCAGCTAGACCTGTATCATCTGAAGCAATCAAATCCTGCAAATATAAAGCAATTTAGTATTACCATTTCCAAGTGCTCCCCACAATAAGGACTCTTGTATGCCAAAGTTTAATATTCAGAGCAGAAACCACAAACTCTAACAGCCGCTTCTGGTCAAGATAGCTAATAACAGTTCCCAGGCAATGGCAGAGTTGTAACAGTACTGCACAAAGCAGCTGGGGATTTACTTGTGTGTCAGCTTCTGCATCTGAGAGCTAGCAAACGGTGGTGGGTCAGACATCCATTTGCTTTATATATCGATATAATTTCATCAGAATTTATGATGTGGGAATTATTGCCCTGGCAAGAAATGTAATCTAACCTTCATCTTGCACAATGTAGTACCGATATTATGTTTTTGAGAGAAATATACTGACTTGTTGAATCAGATTACTCCAAGCGCATTCCTAATGGATTTCAATATTCCCTTGGATAAACCAATGCTATTTGCTTTGTATTTATTAAATTTTTTTTAAAAAAATATATACAGAAGATAAAACCTCTTCTGACATGATATATTCTTCCATTTTGCAAACTACAAACATAGATTTGTTCATTAATTTTAATGTCTAAACTTTTCCCTGGGTAACAGTCACTGCATTTATTCAACTACCTATATTTCAACCAGATACTTTAAATGTATAAGGAATTTTAAGTCTAAGTATTGACAACCATATGCTTTTCTCCTTCCTCTCCTGGATTAGCAGCTTGTCCTTGCATATCTGTCAGGATCACATGGTATAATTATTAGTGCTGGGATATTCCCAAATGCCAGGGTATGCCACTGGTAATAGATTATATATTTGGGATATTCTGTATTATTACACTTCTAATGTAACAGAGCTCCAGGGAATTTTTTCAAGAGATAAAACTTGGATCAGTCCTGAGGCTGATTTGTATTATGAGTCAAGAATAGGGAAAATAATAATAGTAACAGAAATTTATATAAAGAAAGAGGGAGGGATCTTGAGAGCTAGTCCCCCAAACAGCTCTGAAAAGATCTTAAAAACCCCATGAACTCCAGTCCCTGCCCTATAGTTGGGTCACCCCCAAGGAAGGTAACCATTTTCAAACCCTTTCATATCACGAACGTGCCCACTGCTAAGTCATCTTCTCCCAAGCTCTCATTTGCCAGTAAAAAATAAAGTGCTCCAAAGGAGAGTCATCCCTGCTGATACCACATCCAACTTGGTGAACATCACATGCTGGAGCTCTTGATTGCTCTGAAAGACCTCCTGGGCAGGAAGCACTCTGAGCAAGTCAGGCCTGGAAGTGGATGTGCAAGAAAAGAGCTCACTGTGCCTGTCAGATCACTTCAGCACCACACTCATTCCTCTATAATTCTCAAAAAAGGCAGGGATGCTCTGTTAACATAAAGGGTGAGGCATTGGGTTGCAAAACTGCAAGCAAAGCTTCAAAGTAAAGAAAGGAAACCATCTCTTTTGAGGGCTGGAGCTTTATCCTCACCTGTTATTCCATCATTCCTGTGCATACAATGAGGGAACACCGAAGGTGAAGGGCAGGAAATGTTCTACCACACAGGATTCTACCTCATAGAATTACCTTTCTCCTCCCCCACAGTACATCACTTACACTCTGACCTAATCAACAGCTACTAAGTGGAAGTGGTTCCTCTCCTAGAGAGCTCCTCAGTCTTCTGGCTCTTCAGCTAGCAGATTGTTTTATATTCCTTGCTTCATTTTATTGTTCTGCCCTCCTGCTGTGGTGATCACACAAGACAGAATAGGTTAGTATATCAATAGAATTGCAAACTGCTGTGCATAGTATGTAAATATTGATATTAGGAATGGGGTGACTGAATTAATACCTCCACACACTATTAGTTCCAGAATACTCAGTCATGTCCAGGCAGTTCTATAAACAGATATATGAAGAAGAAACAAGACATTCAGACAAAGATCCTGTTCCTTACTGTTATTTATGCTTGAGCACAATTAGAATCACAAGACAAAAATTAGACAATTCACCCACAGTTGCTGGTACACAGTGCTGGAAAGTGCCTTTGAGTTGGAAAACTCACTCTTAAAGAGCATCATATTTTGTATGGTCTATTCAAGCCAAAGTTGTTTCAGCATTGACATTGAGTTGTTTTTTAAGTGCCAGATAATATAAAATATTGTAAAGTGAGAACATTCATTAGACCATTTGTAAAAAATTCTCCTTTTGAGATCAGAAGACTGCAGGCCATCTTGTTATTCTCCAGTTCCACCACATACACTCAGCCAGGGCTGATTTGGTGATTCATGATCTTCACAGTGCAGAACTGAAACAGAAATTAGATCAGAGATGCTTGCCTTGCTTGTTTATTTGAAAACAAACAAACAAACCAACAAATCAAACCAAACCATACCAAAAAAACAACTCAGATAATGAAGGTTCAACAGCCTTCCCAAGCAGCTTAATGTATTGCTGTTGCAGTTTTCCTGATGAATATAGCTATATAGGACATACAGCTATACATCAAGCACATTATTTCTGGAACAATCCAACATAGCCGTGAAGAACATATGCTCCTTATACAGCTTAATTTCAGCTGCCCAGATTGTACCTGATAGCAAACAAGTGTGTAAATGAGTTAGTGTCACTTATTATTGGGAATGCCAACTTGCCCATAAGTGATTGTTCTTTTGAAATAGGTATTTGGAAGAAACAGTTTTTCACTGTAATGTTTGGAAAAAGACATATACCAGTGATTTCTTCTGGATAGACTCATCCTACATGACCACTCTGTAGTCATTGCAGAACACCCACTCTAACACCAGCTCTGACTCTGTACAGAACAACCCTTCTTCCTAACTCCTAGAAAGAGCATACAGGAGATACGTGTGAGCACCCCAGGCTGAGGGTTTTTATTGAACAGACATGCTATGCTAATGGATGAGATGAACGTATTCAGTTAGTGCTTTATCATTATTAAGTGGTAAAGCCATTATTACAGAGGCAGAAGCTGTGAATGAGGTGGGAGATGCTTATAAGTACAGCATTCCCTGGGCACAGGTGGCAGTGCTTCAGAAGAAATGTGTGGTGTCTCCTGAGGTGGCCATCTCTATTTCACTCACCTATTCATTTATCATCCTTTGATGCTCTTTGGGAAGCGGCATCAATGCAGAAGCAATTGCAACACCCTGAACTCTCCTAACATTTGCTCAGGTAATTTTCTACTTGCTTCACTACACCATCTCCTCCTCTTTGCACCTGAAATACACGTAAATAGCAAATATCACCATCCAGTACTAAGGAGTCTTATTTTAAGCAGTTTTTTTTCGCTGGGAGGAAAAGCTCTGTGTTAGGAAGCCCGCTTGCTTAAATCATGGCTAGTATTAAATACTGCATTTGGAAAAGGTTTCAGCCTAAAATGAAGGGGAAAAAAAACAATGGTAGAGTTTGAGCATGCAGTCACATGAGTGCATCTGTGCCTTACAGAGGCAAGGTTCAGGTATTACCTAAAAGCATTCATTTCAAAGCAGTGTAGTGAAGCCTGAAGGAGCACTATTTTAAAACAAATCAGTCAGCATTTTATTGGTGTCGGCCCAGCTTTGTACTAAACACTCAGATTAATGTTAAATCATAGCTCAGGAATTATTCATGAGATCTCATACAATGTAATTGCTGATTTTGGCATCAATAGTCTGTATCCCTTTATTTCCTAGATTAGCTTCCCTTCCTGAACTACTGTATGTCATGGCAGAGACAATGATTTTATATGACATATTTAGGAAAGAGGGACCCACCTATTTTGCATAAAACAACGTCTGAGGAATGTACCCTTATTACTGAGATGTCAGTCTGTGCTGACACATTCCTGTGAGAGGCAGAGCCTGCTGGGAGAGCAGAGAGCACAGCACTAAATGTCTCCTTTCAAACTCTTCCCTGACTGGCTAGTTTGAGTCCAAACCTCTATAAAAACTAATGAAATCACCCTTCACCTATCTTTGAGGATTAGCATTAATGCTCAGAACAAACTGCATGACTACTAATCTCTTTATGTCCCTAAAGATATGTACAAAATGAAATTTATAAATAATAAATGAAAGCCAACTTTTCATAGAAATACCAAGTCATCCTGCTCTTTCCCTCTCTCTGAGAGTTGTGTGCTCTTGTGTGAGGTCAGGCTGTTATGGGGAGTTGGAGAAAGGTGCCTTTGAACATAGAAGTCAAAGAGCTCCATGCTTTGCCAGTCTACCATTTTTGTCCTCTAAAACTACTGCCCTTTCTTTCTACAGTAGCATGTTTAGATCTAAACATCTTCAACTTCTCCCCCCTCTCATTCCTTCATGCTCCAAATACCTGTGTCACATGGGTGAGCAATGAGAGCAGGAATCCCTGAAGACACAATGAGTATTCCATGCTCAGGTGACTACATCCTGTAGCTGCCAGAAAAGGAACACTGCTACGCATGCCATTTCCTCACATCCAAGTTATTATGCAAACAAAAACCAAACTGAAAACCAGACTTAAATTCTCTGAGTTGATGAGAAGAAATTGGTAATGTTTATCAGAATTCATTGCAGCTACTACAAGCAAAAGATTTTCCCAAGTGAGAAACCCAGCTGTCCTCTTAGTTAGAATGCAAACCCAGTATTTTTCTAGATGGTGATACTGGAGGGGTTAGTCACTCTGATTTTCCAGTGCCTTCAGTCCACTCACTGCATTTCCACCCCTGCTTATAGGGATTCATGCTTGCATACTTAAGAATTTTAGTGTCTACTTTTAAAGATGTGCTTTTTAGGCTGTAGAAAATTACAGATTTCAAATTTAATAGTGTCTTGGTTTTGGCTGGGATAGTTAATTTTCTTCCTAGTGGCTGGTATAATACTGTGTTTTGGATTTAGGATGAGAAGAGTGTTGATAACACTCGGATGTTTTAGTTGTTGCCGAGCAGTGTTTACACTAAGTCAAAGACTTTTCAGGTTCTCATACTGCCCTGCCAGTGAGGAGGCTGGGAGTGCACGAGAAGCTGGGAGAGGACACAGCTGGGACAGCTGACCCAGACTGGCCAAAGGGGTATTCCATACCATGTGATGTCATGCTCAGCATATAGAGCTGAGGGAGAAAGAAGGAAGTGGGGGACGCTCAGAGTTAACATGTTTGTCTTCCCAAGTAACTGTTGCTCATGATGGAGCCCCTGCTCTCCTGGAGATGGCTGAACACCTGCCTGCCAATGGGAAGTAGTGAATTAAATCCTTATTTTGCTTTTGCTTGTGCACACAGCTTTTGTCTTACCTATTAAACTGTCTTTATCCCAACCCATGAGTTTCCTCACTTTTACTCTTCTGATTTTCTCCTTCATCCCACCAGGGGAGAGAGAGTGAGCACCTGTCTGGTGCTTAGTTGCTGGCTGAGGTTAAACCACAACAAATGAAGATTTCCCAGGAGAACTGCTTGCTGACCTCCATCCCTGGGGTGTGTGTTTGCTCAACAAGCATGTCTGATATGCATTTACCACAAGTGCACATGTTTTAGAGTAGAGTAGACACAGAAAATATATAAAGAACTATTTCTGAAAGACTAGCAGCATCACTCTGATTGTAATGATCCATTTTGAGGCAGACTGGATCTGCTGAAATTTGCTTACATTTTAAAGCCCCTGTCATTGCAGGCCTGACACAGTCTGCCAAAGGGTTCTTCCCAGGTCATGATTTGATTTACATTTTCTCAATTTCTAAGAAATCTTCACTCAAGGAAATGTTTCAGGCCAAAGTTCTCTTTAAGGATTAACTCACAGAAGACTAAGATTCAAGTCCAAAAAGAGCCTTAGTTAACAAATTGCCTAAGACTCGTGCACTTTTTAATTGCTGAGCCCTCACAGCAAAATCTGGAAAGCTGAAGTAGGCATTTAGACTCCACATCCAAAGCAGAAGCAGAATTACATGCCTTGCAGAGGCAATGCACAAAACCAGTAAGTCAAATGGTGAGCCTCCAGAGTTGGCAAAAGAGGCATTAATTTATCCTAAACCCTTCCCTGTGCCAAGGGGGAAGGATGCTTTGCCATGACTGCCAAATAAATTGATCCCATCATCACCTTGTTTTGGGGAAGCTGCTCTACGTAGGTAAGAATAGAGCGTCATCAACAGCCCCCACTACATCTGTATGGATCTGGTTTGATATTTAGGTCTGCTGGGTCAATTTCTCTAAGATGACAAATGTGGAGAAACATCTAGCATATGGATCTCAGTTGACCCTGGACATTAGCTGAGAGTAAAGCAGAATTTTTTGAACGTCAGCAACTGATATCACATAGACACCCACAGGAGTTGTCATTACTTGAAAGGTAGGCAACAGTGGTACGTTGATACAAAATTGTTTCACCCTTCAAGAAAATTTGGTTCCTTTGATTCTACAAATGTAACCATGGGATGAGAAAACACCAGTGCTGCTGGTTCAGACCTAGGTTTCCAATAGAGCCTGTCCCAAAACCAAATTCATTTGCTTTCAGCTGTATTTAGACACCTCAGAAGCTTAAAACCCTGTTGAGTAGGGTTTGCACGAACTGTTAAAAGAAAATATATTTATTCCTGATAGAAGAGCATACTTTGTAGATAACATTGCATGGTCATTCAAAGTACATATATTGGAAAGTCATGAAATGTTTTTTAGTTTATTAGTGCTTGAAAGCCACACAGTGGGGTTTTTTTTAAACTAAAGTACATCTATTTCTGAAAGTGGCAAGACTCCCATAGGCGTCGAGTGAAGCTTTAAGGACTCAGAACCCAGAAAAGCAACAGCACTTATTTTTATGTTCATGATTTTACAGTGGCCTAATGTACAGTTTTCTAACTTCACAAAAATGAATAAACTAATAATACAAAATAAAAATAGTATGATCCAAATTACCTCAAGGCTGAGAAACCATGTGCCTAATTTCAGCCCAATTTTCATGGCTGTGTTATCTGAGCCTGCATATTTATAATGGAATTACTGACAAGCCTTTTTTCATAAGGAGACCCTCCTGCTTTAAAACCAATATAAATATAGCTGGACAAATTTAGTATGTAGGAAAACAAACGCCAATAAGGATTTTGATACACAGAATAATATAGAGATGACAACTTATTTTTGACTCTGTACAAAGACATGCATTCATCTGTAAATTATTACATTTCTATCTGTGGCAGAATGGCAGTGTGGGGCATATGAATCTCACCTTCAAAAGATATTATTTCGTTCTACAAAAAAACGCCGGCAAGCACAGGAAACTTCAATCAATGTCTTATATTCGAAAACTATGACACTGTCAAACTGGTGTCATTAAAGCTAACTAACCATATTAAACGAATATTAAAATATAGGTTTCTTTGCATAACATAATGAGTAAAACTGCTTTTAAGTTTTTCCCTATGCTTTGAGGTGTAGGTGGCATTTTCATTCCAAAACTTTGAAGTCAGAACAAAATGTACAGGTAGAGGGTACTAGATCAAATAATAATCAACTTCAAAAAGCATTTTGGCTGTTAGATGTCCCAAGGCTAATTTCCTCTAGACATTTTAAATGTAAATGTCTAAACTCATTTAAAAATTGTAAATTGGTCTAGGTTCAATCAAAAACCATCCTGACACAGAACAGGGAGACTGGGCTAATTGTCATTTGTTTGTCAAATGAATTCCATTTGGAAAGCAATGAAACCTCCAAGCTAATTCTTTTAAGGTGAGCTGGTAGTTGTATTATCAGTTAAATGCAGTAAAATGGATAATCACATGATGATAATGAAAACTGAACCTATGTTAGCACTCAGGCTTAGTCTGCCACAGGGCATATAGTGATGGAACTTAAGTACTGTAATGTTCCATTGGGCACAATGGCACCAAGTCTGCTCTTTAGCCTTACAGACACTTTCTTTGCATTTTAAAAAACTTTATCAAAGCACCGTGGCAATGTAGAAAATGTCAAAGTGAAATGCACTGTAGGCAAATTGAGATTTCATTAAGTTTAAATTTATTGCTTTTGACTGATGTATTACCATGCTTGTTAAGAACCAGTAATTTGGAATATCTGCCTGCCTGGTAAAATAGCTTTGTCTCCTTGCGTAATACTTTATATGGACTTTGAAAGACCACAGTTATTCAAAAAAAAGTGTGGAATATTTTATTTTTCTAAAGAACAATTTCAAATATTTTAAAGTGCCTGACCTAGTGGATCAATAGACTTATGCATGGGTCCCAAGTGTGTTGTTGGTGCACTCAGTAGAAAATTACAGTGCTGTAATATTTTTTTTGCCTTGGTAAAACATTACACTCTCTGACAACAGAACCTTGGGAAGCACTTAACAATTCAACTTGTTCTGCCACTCTCTGAACATTTATGTTGGAAATAAATTAAAGTGTTTGTGAGAGATAAAGAATTCAACAAACTGGTGGGAGACTGTGTGCAGTTGCGTACTTTTTACTATAAACATATATACACAAACATAAATTGTGCATATACGTGAGTCTGTTCATAGGTATCTAAACAGACAACGCAGAGATACAGCTGTATCTGTATCACAGCAGAAGACATTCAGGTATTCACTGCATTGCACAGTATATAGGTTGTTTAGTTTGCAGGCTTCAGCTGTGGCAAAAGCTACATTTGAGATATTGACATAAAATCTTTTAATGTACTCTGGTGCTTTTCTTGCCTTCAGGAGAGGATTGAATCAACAGTGTGGGACTAGCACAATTTCTGACTGATGAGGAAGGGTAGGCCTTCAGGAACAGATTGTTGCCCTTGGAGAGAGACCTGGATTGAATTTACTGTATTCCAGGTATATTTATTTACACTAGGTGCCAGGGTTTTATGGCAGAAGTGACAAAGTTTGTGAAACCCAGGAATGCATTATCATGTTATCTAGTATTTTAGATGGACAGTCAATATGAACAGACTGTAGACACACCTGTCCCAGTATCCAGTTCACCAAGTAATGAAATGGAAACAATAAAAGTCTTTGAACAAACAACAGACATCTGAGACTTTGGGTTTAAACAAGAGGATTGTAGAATTCAAATGGGTTTCCTCTAGCGCTGCCAAGGCAGACATATCTGTATTGGTGCCAATGCCAAGAGTCACACAACAAAGCCCGACTTATGTCTGCCCATGTGCTTTCATTCTGCAGAGTATGGATATACATCCTTCTTCTTGAGGTGGGGTGGAGGGTGAGGGAAAGAAGAGAGTTTTAAATTATACCTATTTTGCCTACAGCTGCAATGAAACTTCCAGTTGAAAACCGAGGAGAAAGTGATGCATGGGATTCTATGAATGTAAAGAGCATTTTGTTTCTAACATTTAAAATTAACATTCTGAAGATTAGGACAGTCTGTGTGAATTAACTGAATTAAGACATAAACATTTGTCACTAGAAACAATCTGCTTCCCTTCACTTCAGTCTGCAGCTTCTCTCAAACACTCCCTGCCTGTGCCTGCAGATGTACCAAAGCTGGATACGGCTGCACCTGCTGAGCCATACCCCAGATTCACCTCAGAGAGATGTTCAGCAGGGGCACTCACTTCCCTTCCCAGTGGAAGCTACAAAGGCTTCCTTCTTGCGCTCCTCCAAGGGACAGTGTGCTAAAGGGGTCACACAAGAGGGTCTTCTCCCACCAGCAGTGTCCAGCCAGATCCAGAAGAGATCCACATGCACTACGAATTCCTGAGAGAACAAAAATCCCACCAAAGGTGGGTGCAAATCTCAAAAAATAAAGGATTTCTAGTTTTGGTTTTGCACATTGCACAAAGACTACACCAACTCTCAATAAGAAGGGTGCAGAGTCAAAGTAGGAGCTAAAGTAAAGCTTTTTATTTGATAAAACATCTGGGTTTTTTTTGCTTTAAGACACGTATGTGCAGCTCCCTTTGAAGTCCAGAAGAGCTATACAAGTCTAGACTTGAGGGCAGAATTTGGCCCAATGTGATAACACTAGAGCTTGTAATCTGAAAAAGGAGTGTATTTATTACATTTTAAAGAACTGGTGGGTTAACTGAAATTAGCCAGGAAGGACTAACATCTCTGAATAATTCTCCCTCTCAACACACGCTTCAGAACACTGTGAGAATTACAAACCCCACCTTGCTGCTTTTTTTTACAGTATTGGACAAAATTTGCATTTTGGAGTAAGCCACTAGCTGGAGCTAAAGACCTGTAGAGCAAATTCAAAGGGAAAAAGAAAGGAAGGGGGAAAATCCACAAGCTGGAGGAGAAATCCAGACTCTTTAGGGCAGGCCTGGAATAGGTTTTTGATTGAGTTGTGGACACTGGCTGTCATCTGTGAGAAGGGCAGAAAGACCAGCCTGAAAGATTAAAACATCTGTATGCTTGGGTTGATGGCTAGCTGAACTAAACTGGAGCAAAAACTGATATTTAACAGCAGAATGAATCAAAACAAACATATTGAAAAGAGCTTTTTAAAAGCACCCAAAGGAGCAACGAAACAATGAAAGAAAGGAAAAGCTGAGATGCTAAAGAAGTAATTAAAGGCAGAAATTAATTGTTAGGTAGTGTTTGGAATTGAAAATGAATTACCTAAAAAATACAGAAAGCACCTAACAAACCCGTTCTCATTTATTTTTAATTATTGATGTTGCAAAGGCTCTTCAATATGCAATTGTTTAACATCATCTGAGAAGATGCTTTCAGGCGAGTAGAAGATCTCTTTTTGTAGATAAAGATGAATTTCTCTGTGGCAATCAGATACAATATACCAGGTACTGAGCACTGCCTGATTTTGAAGGGTCAAATTAAAACAGAGAAACATAAAGAATATTCTGCACATTCTCCTAGTTCAGTGTCACATACACAGGATTTGGTTTTCCTATGTAATGTGTGACTTCGGTGACAATTACAGCCCCTCTGAATCATCCAGCTGCAAGCAAAATGTATTGCAATCTTTCAAAACCTTTCAAAACATCACCAAATAAATGCCTAATGTGCCAAGCAGGATGAAAAGGGCCAGCTTTCCCTGTGGGCTTCCACAGAGGCAAAACAGGAGTAAAATGCTGCTAGGGTGACAGTAAACATTTCTTAAGTTTCTCTCTGTGCCTTTTGTACACTGAATTGCTGCAGATACTGAGGCTGGCAGGGCATTACATCTGGGGTAAGCATGTATATGCATAAGTTGAATGTTTCCACAAGGCTTACACATGTCCTGTTAATATCATGCTGCCCTCTCCATGATTCAACAAAACACTAAAAGGTGGATGCAGATTTAAACACTTGCTTAAGAGCTTTCGTGGAGCTGGCTGACAACTGCTTGTTAGTCACAAGCCAGGTATTGAATGTATAGCTTAGTTAGTATATGGAGGCATTTGTTTGTTAGTGACAAGCCAGGTATTAAATGTATGGCTTAATTAGTATATGGAGGCATTTGTTTTCCACAGTAAATTTAGTTTCCAGAGAGTCACATATGTGTCACAGAAATAGCCGTGTTAATTTCCCCATCGTGATGATTTTACTAATTGATATAAATCCTGTTCTTTGACCTACTGCTATTTACCAGATTCCTAGACCCAGTTTGCTTAGGCAGCATCCACATCAGCAGCAAAGGCAGCTCCCAGCTTTCAGCAGTGCTAGTGAGACATTCTGCTCTTCGAGCAGAGGTGGCACATTGTTTTGAACCAGCCATGTATGACTGGCTATTGTCACCCATCTGCTTTAAGGGATCAGTTTTGTTGCTCTCCCACTATAGAACTGACTTCAATAGTTTTTCTGTGTGTGTGATCCAGCCAGAAACAACTTTCAGCTCTCCTGGCAATATATTTTTTATTACATTCTCCTAAGGTTATGCTGTTCTGAAATTCTTCAGATTTGATTTTTTTTTCCTTTTCTTCAAGGATAACAAAAAAATCTCCAAAGCTGCAAAAGCACACCTTGAAATTAATGGTCTGGGTGGGTTTTATGTACACAAGTGTAAGGTATCTATTTATTTCACACACTGCATTCATAATATTTAATTACAATGAATGTGAAATATTATTTCAATAATTTTAATATACAATTTAACAATTTTTTAATATACACTTTCTTGATTCATAGCACTAACTCCATTAAGTACAGATAGCTACTATAACGTGAACTTCTGTTTCACTCTCTAAATTTAAACAGAGCTGCTTTCATATGTGAACATGACACTTTCTTTCCTGACTCAGGATAGGATTTTTTTTTAAAGTAATTTCCACTCAACTACTTTCCCAAACCAATAGCCTGCAGACATTGTAAACTACATTTTCCCAACAATACCACATTTCTGACCACTTATGCTTTTCTTTGAATTGTACAAAAAACCTGAATCAACACCACCTTCAGAACTCTTTTACAGCACTGTGTCAATTGTGTTTACATGCTGGATCCAGAGAGAAATCACACAGTTTCACTCTCTAGGCAGCATTGAATGTATAGTTAATGATTCCAAAATTTTCCTTTTGGATCACTTTTGTGGTGTCTATCATTAAGTTCTGAAAATCAAGATAGAGTAAGACATAAGAAACATAAAGAACTCTCTGTGTACTTATCTATGTTCTACTTGGATGAGTGTTTGAAAAATTCAACCAGGAAAAAGTACAATATTCCTGAAGGAGTGACTGCTTTTATTCTATCGCACATGCACTTTTAAAAGTCTTGTATCAGCCTCAATTTAGAATGGAGCAGGGCAGACTCACGTTTACTTGAGGCCAAAACTTTCTCTAGTAATGATGTTCAAAGAGCTGAGCTGCAAATTGAGAAATTTATAAAGCCAGTAAGCTGAAAGGAAGGAGCTTTGCCTGCAAGAGCAAGGAAAACACACACGACTCCATTTCCCTGTGCCACCCTATGCACCCCTGTGTGAACCCAGAGTCCGTGGGCAGTTGTGGTATACCTGCTACTAACACTCTTGTGTATTATCATATATAATTTCCTAGAAAGGAGAGGAATGGTTCTCTTAAGCTCTCCCCTTGTGAATCTTTTCACAGTGATACAACAGCCTCGGGACTCTTTTGAGTACGGATTGGAGACAACAAAGCAGAAGAAGAGAGTTGTGCCGCACAGAAAAGCAACGTACCATGCAAGAAAAGCAGGTGAGGAGCAAACCCATAAGCGTGATGTTTGTTTTGGAGCAGAGAAGCAGCAGAGGATTCAAAGGCAGTAGGCACAGCATGTAAAAGAACACTGGGGGCTGGCTGGGCAGGGAGTGCCTCTCGGTAATTCGGTATCGCGTGTATCCGTAAGGAATCGCACCTATCGTACAAAGACATTCGAGTCATTTACATAGCCTCGTCAGCGGTGCGAAATGGCTCCTTGTGGAGTCAGACATTTGGAAACAGATAAAGCCTGTAAAGAATGCTTCTTTTCTCCCTAAGAGATTAATGTAGATGTGAACACATTAGTGCTGTTTAAGGGAGAGTATTCTCTTTGACAGATAACTGGGATTGGGAATATTAGATTACCAAATAATGGACCTTTTAAATTCTGTCATCATTACTTATCAGGTACATTAGTTTAAAACCTGCAATTTTGAACTTAGCATTATTGAGCTTTTGAAAGATTAAATTACTGAGCTTTTGTTTGTGAATGGCTCTGTGAAATTTCCTGAAAAGGATAGTCCTCATCCTTCATTGTGTAAATGTGAATGCCAAATAACATACTTTATTGATATTTACAGACATACAAATGATAGGACTAATGCACCTTAATGTCTGTCTCCCCGAGTGAAAAGGCAGAGCGTGGTTAGATAATATGGTGCACTGTATCTCTTTTGTAAACTTGTTTAGAAGAGTTTGTCTTTATCCCCCTGCTTCCCTCCCTGAAAACCTTATTCTCACAAGTAGCTTCTCAGAGGCAGGCTTGAGGTACAGGCTTCCTTCTGAGTCACTTTCATTTACTCATAAGGTAGATCAAAAAATACCTAACTTCAAGTTATAGAGATAGCTTGCATGTATAGGTTGGCAAGAGAGCCATCCCTGTCCAACACATTAAAAAATTAGCTATTTATAAGTACATCCACAATTGCATCAGACAGGGAGGATGAAGTCCCATTTATTAGGTGATCAGCCACAGTCAAGGGTTTAGGAACAAAATTCCCCCAGTGCCTTCAGAACAGGGCGATTCTGCAAGACCTGTTCTAACAGCCATGGCAGGTTACTTGACCACTCTGCTGATATAGGTCCCATTTGTGCCCTGGATATGGCAATTTGTGACCTTCTTCCTCACACTGAATTGTGAGATTGAGTCTTCAAGGCAGCATTTTCAAAGCTGAATAAGGACGTTAATCTCCCAAATCCATTAGAAATATAATGCAAATTGGGTATTTTCCTTATACCAACTCCTTTGAAAGCTCCCACCAAGTTTCTCAAAGCTGTTTGGTGAGAGCAAGACTTTTTATTTTTCAAACTTTTTTCAACTTTTTAAGAAGCCAATAGAGTAGTGAGCCAACAAACAGGGGATAACTACAGCCACGAAGTGCATAAGGAACATGTTTGTGAGAATACATGTTTTTTTAATGAGGTAGGTACAAATTATGCTCATAAAACAAAATTGAAGAAAAAGACATACTGTAAATATCCCTGACTCTCCATTAGACCCCAAATGTAGGTACTGCCTATGCCCAAACAACTTTAAACACTTGGAAACAGTTTAAAATACATTTTGTTTTGGTTGTTCAGTTTTTATTGTTTGTTTTTTCTTTTAAATTAACATGTTTTTTCTTGCCTCTGAGATAAAACCTGTTATATTTGGGAGCCAGAATTCAAATAGATGAATGTTCTGTATATGTTAAAAGAGAAAAAATTATTTCAAAAAGAAAACCTTCTCTTCTGAATTATGCTTTCTTCCCTCTTCCACCACAAATGAAATTTAGTTTCAATTTAGATGCATAAAACTGGACATCTATTCAACATATCAATTCAGCTAACAATGAGGAGCATACTCTAGCTACAATATTCATGAATTGCTTATCAGGCCAAGCTTAAAAGCCTTCCAAACTCTGGTATGTTCTTAGGTGTCTTTGGCACAGAGAGAAGCTTCATTGTTACACTTGGATACTTGTAAGACTTGCAAAGTGTCACACAATCATCAAAAAAAGCAATCGAGTTTTACTCATAAAAAATGAGTTTCGTTCTCTCCTTAAAATGGTGTTACTCTTGGTAGCATTCACTGAGAGAGGGAGAGATCAAAATAATATACTTGCACTTATTTTTAATTTAGAGAAAATATGTTGAATTTCACCTAAATTGCTCCACATATAATTTGAATCACATAAAAAAGACATTATTTTCTACAGATTTAAAGTGCATTACCTATTTATTGAGCTACTAAATCATCACTCTGTACTGGTATATTTTAAAAGATATTAAGCATGTGCAAACAAAGGGAAAAAATAATCAAGCCAAAATGAGTATACTGATTTATTTGCCCCAAATTAACAAAGCTATTGATAAGAAGAACACTAGATTATGAGGCTGGAGACACGAGTGCATCATCTTTCTGTACGACATAAGGGTTATGGGTGCTTTAACAGATTTGTGCAAAATGAAATATGGCTCCTTCCAGCCAAGGCTAACATCTACTTTTGCATTTGGGGAGCAATGTGACTTGGAGACCCACAAATGTTTTTTCTTGCCTTTACATGTTCTTTTCATTATGCTAAAAGCTCATTACCATTTTAATTTCTACATCATGACTCTCATTAATTGCTAGTGAAAAAAAGGCTTAACGTTCAAGCTGTGTGTAGTGCTAGAGAGCTTGCATGAGCACTGAGATGGGTTCTTTCCATACTGCATGGGAAAGTGCCCAATGGCTCAGCTGATTAGTGTACTGGCCTATACAGAACCCCAAGGTAAGGGTGATAAAACTACTTTCTCTCTGAGCAGCTGTTCATGAGGATTTTTGCACCTTCCTCTGAAGGCACAGTTAGAAATGGATCCTAAGATTCATCACTGATGGTAAGATCAGTTAGCTGGAACCAGTTTTTTCTGGTATCTTCCTTGGGAGGATAAGGTCTCAGCCCCACTGGTGGTGAATGTCTTCAACTTACAAACAAAGAGAACTGTTTGAAATGAAACCTTTTCTCTTCAAGATGAATGGGAAAATATGCAAGCTTCTCAACATGATCTTATTTGAATTTACAGGAACCTGTTTAAAGAGCACATGCTAGTAAGCAACCTACTGCTACCATCCCAGAACTCCCAGAACAGTTTTTTAAGCATTTCAAGCAATATTCTGTTGACATGTACAATGCCACCAACATCCAGTACCATTTACGCAGGTTAAAAGACAGGATCATCTCCTACTCAATGGGATTTCACAATATTCCAGTGAAAACAATGTAAAAGGAAAGACAGCTTTTCATTGCTGTCCCTCCTTTGAACTCCCCTCTGCCACTCTTACAACTCTTTACATACAGAACTGATCAAATGAAGTCTTTAACCTGAGGTCAGCTGCACATTGGCCTTGCAAAGCCCAGCAGTAAAAGCCAGACAGAATGTGTTATGTTTCATGGTGGACACCTCATATGAACCCTACTGATACTGTAGTTAAGTGTAAGGCATTCATAATGTTATTTATGTCTATTAAGAAAGAGTCTTTCAGATAATGAACCACAAATGTGCTTTAGTTTAGCACCCAGAATAGAAAGATTACATACCAATAGCAACAGCCAGGAAAGAAACGTGAGAGAGAGGGACAAAGAAGAGTAAAGAGAAGAGACAGAATTTGAAAAAGGCAAAGATGCAGACAAATATTTATGCAGGTTAGGTAATGTCAACCTACCTCCCCAGTGCCTGGGGCATGTAGCCCCTTAAGAAGGACCCTAAGCCCCATCCTGTTTATCTCTCAAGGGGAACAGGCTTAGCCAGCCAGAGGATGGCCTAGCACTTTGGGGAAGAGGAGGTAGCTCTCAGAAACTTGGTCTAAAGTGGAATCCTCAAAGAGACACTTGAGATACTGTTAAATACAGAAACTTAAAAGAATAGGTGCTGGGGTGCTGTGCCAGAGAGAGCCTCTGTGGTGAGTTTTGAAGGAGGAGAAATATTTGTATCTTGTTAGATAGAGAATGAAAATCCAGCTAAACAGAAATATTCCACCTGAGAAAATAAAGTTCATATAAGTTCAGGCCTCAAATGCCTGTGCTTAAAAGCTCAGGTAAATGTGAAGGCAAAAATGGAGCAAACGTTATTGGAAGACAGGATGCAAATTACAGAGCCTAATCTCTCCGCAGTGATCGGCGCACTCACTTTATCTGGTTTCCATCTGTCATCTGAGCTTCAAGTTTACAGGCAATGCACTGTCTGTCCTGAAATCTACATCGCCGATGAGGCATTCAGTGTTCTGTAGTGGAGAGTCTCCTCCACAGAGATAACCAGGCTTTTTATTTGGGGAAAAAGGTAAGGGATTTGATTCGCAAACATACTGGAAAACTGAAAGCTTTTCTGTCTGCCTTCACTTTTCAAAAAAATATCACATTTGCAAAGTTTTCTCCTAGAATGGCCTGGAAATACAATTTCCAAGTTCAGAAAAAAATGTTTTAGACTAAACCAGTTTGTTTCAGATGATGGTGAAAAGAGTGCTGTGACTGGAGCTAAATGGAATTTAAAAGACCATTACATGGACAGTCTTTTCCAAATAGTTTTCCTATAAGTTTTTTTTTTCCTGGTAGCTCATAAAATCTTTAAAGAGTCTATTGTATTGTTAAATAAAAAAATTAAAAGCATAGATGCTAGGGTACTGTGCTGGACAGAAGTCTCTCTGGTTAATGTGGAGGGAGCAGAAATATTGACATTTCTGAGTACCACGCACTGTTCATATAGTGACTTTCAAAGGCTTTTCCTCATTTTGCATAATTTCAACACAAAAATTGTTCTATGCTTGTAATAAAGACCCAGAAGCAGCAAATCTGGAACCAGTCAGTACATGACATGAGACACAAAGACATAAACCCATTCTGACTACACTGTGGATATCAGATATGTCTACCTAGCTTCACCTACTGGGTCATCCCATAGACAGGGGAAAGGCAGAACTGTTTAAAATGAAACCCATCTAACCCCTGAAATCAACGCTGCATGGAAATCATGTCAGCTTTGTGACTGTCGGGTAAGAGTGGCCATAGCTGACTTGGGTATTAGCTTTAACATAAAATAGCTGAATTTATATATCTATAAAATGTGCAAACCTTTTTATTTATGTATACATACTTTTGAAAAAAGAAAAAAAAAAAACTTCTGAAACACAGGTTCTCTAAATAAATCTGCTGCTGCTCTTTGTCCACTTGTTAAACCACTTTAAAAAAAAAAAAGTAGAAAACCAAAGTGCCAAAAACTTGAATAAAACATTAAAACTCATAAGTCCTATGTGCAACAGGTATTAAATCTAGATGCAATATGCATTATGTTACCACCTGTGCTCATCTTGTTCTGGCCAAAACAATATCCTCTGCAGGTGTGCAGGAGAAGTAGGAATGTAACAGTGCTTTAGAGTAAGGGGAGAAAGTGGCAGCTTTGGCTGAGGCTTTCACAACCCTTCTGCAGTCACAGAACGTTCAGCTGTGTGCCAGAGGATGACCAGGGCTGGAGGCAGAAATTTCTGGGAAGCACGTGCAAGCTTGAACACTGAGCAATGCCTTTTGTTAGCTAGATTTCTCTGTGTACTGCTGCTGATCCATCTGGAAATGATGGCAGATGCCAGTTGCAATACTTTCTGGGATTAATAAAGGATCAATTGGACAAACAGAGTCTTTCATATTTATCATATTCATCCTATTTATGAGCTGATTCTGACATTTTCTTTTCACTTTTTTTTCTTTCTGCTTCAGCAGTAGGTGAAGAATGCTGATGAGATACTAATTACAGTAATTCAACCTTTAGCAGATCCCAGTGGGTAAAGTTCAAACCCAAATGAGAGAGTTTTGGATAGAGAAGTAGTAAATTTCATTGGTGATTCTGGTTTCTCAGCTTCTGTGGAGGACCAGGTCCATCAGGAGAGTGCTCCCTGCTCCATGAATACATAGTATTCCTTTCTCATCAGTCCAACGTTCATTAAAACTATGAGTGAGACCTTGGAAGACTTTTCTTAAACCTGCTGCATTATTTCCTGTATAGGGAACATGCCATTTATATGCCTCTCATACAGCTCAGGTAGGTTCTCAGTAACACTTCTCCACAGTGACCTGCATCACTTCTCCACAGCTATCTGGAAGGTAGGGCATCCAAGTCAGGGGAGAGATACACTTTGAGCATTTGCAAGACTTTGTTATTCAAAACACAGTTTGAAAATGGCTGTAGGAATTTAATTAGAAACTTCCATTAGGAGATTAGATGACTAGAACAAAGAAAACCAGTGAAAAGGCTTCTTATTAAAACCAGTAGCACTGCAGAATATTGATAATATAACAAAGGAATGAGCGGATATGCATAGCAAATTATTATAGGTTACAGATAAATGTCCAAAAGTTGCTTAGTTTCTGGTTATCCCAGTATATACAGAAGCCACTGAGACAAGATGACACATAGTCCTTGCCTCTGCAGAGTACAGGACAGCCAGAGGTGTTAGATGCAAAGCTCAGCAGTGCTTTGCATTTGTTGTTTGCATCTTTTCAGCCCCAGTGTGTAAATGAAGCATGAACAAACACACACAAGTCCACAGGTTGCAGCATGGATTCTATCCACAAAGATTAGTAGATGTAAACTCCTCTGATAAATAATCATGCCTGGCAAAAGGGGAGTTTTATGTCTGGAAAAGGACTGGAGCAGGAAGAGACTCAGGGTGCAGAATCCCTAAATACCCTCACTGGGCAATGCTTTCTCAGGTGAACTGAAGCATCAGAAAATTCTGCCCAGAAAACTGTCTAGATGGAGTCAGAAACTTTCACAAGGAGTGGAAAAATCAATAAATAATTTAAGATCAAACTTGGACACAATTTGAATAAGTTCACCTTCCTGGAACTCATATGAGCTGTTGCCACTCATGGCCAGATCTTAGCATCCACTTACTCAAAACAGTCCTACTGCTTTCATCCAAGGCTGGTCCATATTCACAGCAGCCATCAAACCCCAACTTCTTGTTGCCCTCTATAAAAATCTGATCAGTCCCTAATTTTATAGTTTATACAAGTAGGAGCCCAGTCTTATTTAAATCATTCTTTCTGACACAGTCTGACTCACTTTTGAATCTACACTTCAGTTTTTCAAGACTCAGCCAAGAGCAGTCAATGTGTTTGTAGTATGTATGAGACTAATAACGGAGGAACAAAGCATCTTTCTTGTCAAAACAAACGTGCCAGATTTTCCAAACCATCATGAGTGTTGGTTATGTCTACAAAGCATTGCAATATTGAACTAGCCCAGGGCTAATTAGCCAGCAAAGCGCCGTGCTGATGTAGGTATGTTGCTGTCGGTATCCAGGTTAGGTCCCGCAAAGTTTGTTCTGATATCTTTGCATGATACTTCAGAAAATACAGAATGATGACTTGTAATTTTTAAAAATCATAGAATCATAGAATCTCCTGGTTGGAAAAAACCTCTGAGATCATTGATTCCAACCATACCTGTCCACTACTAAACCATATCTCTAAGCACCCCATTTACCCATCTTTTAAACACCTCCAGGGATGGTGACTCAACCACCTCCCCAGACAGCCTGTTCCAGTGCCTGAGAACCCTTTCAGTGAAGAAGTATTTCTTGACATCCAATCAGAACCTCCCCTGGTGTAACTTAAGGCCATTGCCTCTTGTTCTGTCACTGGTTACCAGGGAGAAAAGACACACACCTGCCTCTCTACACCCTCCTTTCACATAGTTGTAGAGAGCAAGCAGGTCTTCCCTCAGCCTCCTGTTCTCCAGGCTAAACAACCCCAGTTCCCTCAGCCACTCCTCATAAGACTTGTTCTCCAGACCCTTCCCCTTCTCTGGACATGCTCCAGTGCCTCAATGTCCTTCTTGTAATGAGGGGCCCAAAATGACACAGTATTCAAGGTGCAGCCTCACCAAGGCTGAGTACAGGGGAAGGATGACTTCCCTGGTCCTGCTGGCCACACTGTTTCTGATACAGGCCAAGATGCCGTTGGCCTTTTTGCCCACCTGGGCACACTGCTGGCTCATGTTCAGCTGCTGTCAACCAACACCCTCAGGGCCTTTTCCACCAGGCAGCTCTCCGACCACTCCTCCCCGAGCCTGTGGCGTTGCATGGGGTTGTTGTGACCCAGGTGCAGGACCCGGTACTTGGTCTTGTTGAACCTCATACAGTTGGTTGCTGCCCATTGATCGAACCTGTCCAGATTCCTCTGCCTTGCTTACCAGGGATAGAGAGGAGTCCATTTCTATGAATACAGTTGAATATGGCCTCTATTATTGCTTGACCTCTTAAGCAACCAAGCTAAAACATGTACATGAATAGGCATGCACTGCCTACTTCAGCCCTTAGTCTTCTCACAGCCAAAGATCCTCCCACCTTTTTCACATTCCAGTGGAGTCCAGTGAGCCAACACAAACTGCCTTGGGTCTCCTTGCGCTGCTGTTAACAGGCTGGGGCAGCTGAATAGTCTCACTTTTCAATTCCAGACCCTTCTTAATGAGACTAATATACCTTCAAACAAAGCACCAGCTTTGCTGGAGATTAACATGTCTACAGTTACCTCAGTATTAGCTATACTGTAATCCAGGTACTACCTACCATCCTGCCAATGTGGAAGCCAAAGTAGTAGAGTTTGCAATTGGCAATGGCAAGAATTTAAAAAGTTGTTTCTTTCTACAGAAAAGGAAGTAAAACAGTAAATTAGCACACAAAGATTTACAGACAAGTTTCCTCTTTGTTAATACAAGACAGTATTTTAATGGTTACCAGTCACTAAAAGGTTAATAAATTTGAATATTTCCAAGAAAAAGTGAGGGTATTACAAGATTAATAGATAGCTAGATGGATGACTGTAAAATACTAGAAAATTGCTGATTGCTTTGCTAAAGGGCAGAGGCAAATTACAATCATTGTCTTTTGTTCTTGTGAACCCAAGGCTTTTTTTTTTTTTTTTTCGTAGTCAAGTTATTTTAAAATGAACCATACAAGAAACTATGATGTCCCACAAAAAAAAAAAAAAAGAATGTAACCCAGGACATTTAAATGGGTCATGGAGTCATTCTGAAGCAATACTGAAACACCACAATATACTTGCCCATTTCACAGGCTTCACACAGTCTGGAAAAGACTAGAAAACATGTCTTTTTAACAATAATACAGTATCTTAAGGTCAATGTTATGGTAACACAAGCTTCCTCTCTTTCATCACGGAAAGAAAATTGTACAGCTACTGCAAGATAAAATCCTATCCAGTTCAATAGTACAAAAATTTTAAAAGCCATTCTTCTACACTGCTTGCTGATGAAACTAGATGGGGTTACCTGCTTAGAAGAGCAAGGAATAGAGAGGAGAAGCATGTAATGGTGGCAGAACAGCTCCAAACCAGACCTTGCCTGGTACTTACAAGTTTCCATAATAATTTTTACTATCCTGCTAAAACAAACCAATTCCCTCAAATCCAAACATCACAATTCCTTCACCTTTTTAAAAGCCTGTGATGGTTCCTGAAAAATTCTTTTGATAATACTGTGACCATTACTTTCAGAAACTTGGAAGAAGAAGCAAACTTTCCCTCTGAAGATAAATTAAACCATCTCCAGGCTGTGAGGTTGTCACACAGAAATAGCACAGTTGCCTTAGCTGGATTCCCACGTCGAGCTTCTTGTCCTAGTTGCAATCTGGACTAGTGTGCCTTTTTGTTTTATTACATCCTTGTTTTGTCAAGAAGAAGTACGGTGCTTCATGCAAGAGTGTAATATTTCCTGGGACCACCATCCCATTCTAGCCATGGCTGAGAGCTCCCTTGATTTGAAGCTCAGCAAAAGAAGTCTTGCTCTGTCCTGTGGTTTCCTTTAACCCCTGCTCTGGTAGGAGCCTGGTGACACTGGGGAGAGCCAGGGCAGCAGCCCAGGAAGGTTCTCCTGGCACCATTCCCAATGATGACAGTCAGGCTGAGAAGGAACCTGGCAGCCTGGTCCAGAAGCAAGGGGTCACCCTGGGGACAACTGAGATCTTTGGAAGTCAGCACCTTTGGGGGTTTCTTGGGCCCTTTTCTTCTTTAGGGAAGAGCTCCTTGAAATTCCACTCAAAATAATTGTAGTATTCCCCCAACCACACAATATCTGCTTCAAACTTATGTTTGTATGGTAATATTTAAATTATAAAGTACTAGCCTTTCACCTTTAGGTTCCTGACTGGATTCAAACTCTCCTCCTATGGGAAATGAGTTTTTGGTGGCCTAAGCTGAGTGTCAAGTAGACAAAAGTCCTTATCTGCAAACTCCAAGCATAATTCAGCACTACATGGCAAGATTGGAAGTCCCTGCTCAGGAAAAGACAAGGAATGAGCTTGTGTCAAAAGTAAATTACCTAAGTAATCAAATCAATACTGAATTCAAAGTGGAAATATCAAAATTATCAGGTGGTGCTGTGAAGGCTACAAAATTGCTGTTTAGCACAATGTTTTCCAGCTATATTCAAAATGAGAAATGTCATTTAGAGCAGATAAACTACAAAAAATGAGGTCAAAGCTGCAAAGAAGCATAAGCTGAGAACCTTAATAAATTAAAAAATTTCCTTGAATAGCACCTTATCTCCCTTGGAAGAACGCATACAGTCTGGAACTGTGTATCTTCCCTCCTCCCAAACACGAAGAAAAGAATGACCATGATCTGCATCTCAGATACTTTTGAAGATGGCTGAGTATGTGGTAAAAATATCATTTAGAAGTGAGTCCTTACACAAATTTGACAAGTTTAAAATTGGACATTGTATGTCACAGCAAAGTACCTACAGATGGACTAACATCTCTTCAAGCTAAAAGAGAAAAAAATACAGAAAAGTATAGTTCTCTCAAGTTAAAGGGCATAAAAAAATGTAACAAGCTGTGGAACCCTTCACCTAATGATGAAAAAAGAAAAAAAAGTATCTCTTACCAAAAAAAAAAGGAAAAAAAAAGAAAAAAAAGAAATGTTGTGATTCTTAAACCATCTCCTGGCAAGTTAATGTGCCATTAGAAATCCACTTCTTCCCTGCCTGCTTGCTTTATAGTCCCTACCCTTTACTCACAACAAAATGGATGACAGTTTCTTTACACAATGGCATCACTTGTCAAACTTTGAATTACTGATCATAAAAATATCAGTTATTCTTTGAAGGATTGTTTGAGCACTCTTTTTTTTTTTTTATCGGCATTACTGTTTAGTCCAACGTACACAAGGGGTTGAGGGGGGAAGTGATGGTGGAAAGAAATCAAACCTGGCTGAAGAGCTATGAGTTTGCAATACCCTACCCATACAAACAAGCTTCTATCGCAGTTATAGACAGCAGAAATAAAAGGGAGCTTTTTGGCTCACAGCTATAAAAAAAAAATTATCATAGTGATGAAGTTCCTCAGCCATCAACAGAGCTGTGATAACGCTGTTTGATGATGATTTTCCCATGAATGTTAAACAGCCGCCACTGCGGAGGAAAAGGAGCTTATCTGCACCTAATACTGATCTCTAATTCCTGCCCTTCTTGAACCATCCATTTTCTAACAGCATTAACTGGCAAATTTACATCCCATCTTAATGCTGCTAAAGAGGACAGGAGATGAAGAGTAAATGACAGCAGTGTAATGAGGATGGCTTTTTTCTCCTTTCTCTTTAATGGCTGAAGATTTACACAATTGTCTGTAAGCTTATATAGAGAGCTTACCTGAACCTTTTGCCAGCATGGATTCAACTTACAGGAGCTTTTGTTAACTAAATACACATAAATATTTTTAAGGAGGTTTAATATTGTGACTTCAAAGAAAGCTAAAAGACAGGATGAGAAAAAAATATTTTTTAGCATTTTGATTATGGATAAAAATTGCTAATATTTCTTTCTTAAGCAGATGCAGTTGTATGTATTTGCAAAATACAAAAATCAGATTGAAATAAAAATCATCTTTCTGCTAAAAAATACTTTCCTTTTTTTATCACGTAGAATAAGAATCTTTTTTTCAGATTACAGAATTTTTGTGAAGAATTATCTCCAAAACTCAGAAATTGATGGCTATCCAAATACATTATGTCGAGCTGTGTTTCACATGTCACCCACAATATGGATTGCTTTCTGATCATGTAGCTTCCATCAGAATAGAAGGCGCTACACTGCATGGCAGAAAGGAGAGTAAGAATGGAATGTTCTAATATAGGAAACCACAGCAACAATACTTGGCCAGATTCAGTCAAAGTATTTCTACACATCCAGATGATAATTTCAATGGAAATTAGAACCAGTTCAAGATGTGCTGTTGATACTCAAAAGGCTCTTGGTCTGGCTCAGGCTTTTGCTCAGATATAAAAGACTAAATTTAACTAGCAAGAGGTTTTTTTTTTAGATAGCTGTTTTTTTTCCAATTCTTAATTTACTTCATATATATTATTTCTCCAGGGTGTGCAAGAACGTCTGTAGTTAAAAGAGAAGACACAAAATATTGTTTAGAAATGCAAGGGTGGAAGCTTCAACTCCCACTCCATGAGTATAGCCTCTGAAAGAAATGCAAGACGGGGACTCGATGTTTTTCAGACTTTTGATATAATCTGTTAAATCTTCAGAAATTTTCCTGTTTGTTTAATACACATTGCCACTATTTCCATATCAAGCATTTCACAAGTATTTAATATGTATAAGATACATATGTATCTAGTCATGTATGCATGTCTATACAGATATACACGTATGTAAGTAGCATAGTGTATCAAATGTATATGAGAAACATAAACATCTAGCATAATAAAATATTCAAAATTAATTTTTCTTCTTATTTCAGTGACATTGGTATACACTTCCCCTCCTTTTCTCAATGGCAAAACTGTAAATGTACCTTGAGAAGAGCTTCTCAGCAGTGTACTGCATGCCTGCCCATACACCTATCATTGCTCATCTAACGAAGGTTCAAGAGCCCTGAACCACTGGTGTTTTAGAAAGACAAAAGACAACAGTCCCAGGCTGATGCTGTGCTGACCGTAGTGGTCTGTGTTCCTGGAAGCACATCTATCTCACAAGACAAATTTTCTTTATGCTTAAGATAATCTTTGGCATTTATATTTTGAGGACATTAGGACATGCTGGAGGTAGGACCCAAGACATCCAACACACAACGTACAGGATGGATTACTGAATTACATACTTTGCCATTAGGTACAAATGGAAATTTGGGTGGCTGTCTTCTGTTCCACCACATTAATCTCTTGGTTCTAAGAGGCTGATAAAATAAAGTAAGCTAATTTGTAATCTGTCATTATTGTCCAAAGCAACGTAAACAACGTGTGCTTCAATTCACTCTAGTCTGCCCTCAAGCCCAGTGAATTGGCCATAAGTTTCTTCCAGCCTCTTAAAGACACATTAATTACTTGCTATAACTAGATCTCAGAGAATGAAATAAAAGTAATATACACCCAAAATAAATAACAAGTTTGTCCAAGTGCTTCTGTTTATTGATCAGTTCTGACCACAAAACATTTGTTTTTTTACAAATGCTAACCAGTTTTAAGCAGTGTGTTGCCATGACCCAACACTACTTAGATTCCAAAATCACTAATGAAGTTGTCACACAGAAGTTTCTACAATAGAAACAGAGAAGTCTGCATTTTGTGATGTATAGATCAAACCAACTTCAGAGGCTGGGAAGCTCTGTATAATCCTGTTTTGGTTTTCATTTTCCTTTGAGCATTATTCAAGCCTTCACTGCAGTTGGCTTTTTGGCAGACAGAAGTGTCCTGTCACAGACTAGTTTACCTCTTCCAAACAGGTCCCAAATTGAATCACTTTGCCCACCTTTCAGATGTGAAAGAACCACAGGCTCATTAATCCAGCTATCTGCACGACATTAGTACTCTCCAGTCTAACTTTCCTGGCAGCTCATCCTTCTACATCGCATGCAACTTCCTGAAAGAACATGGACACAAAGGAAGAAGCCTGAGCCCAAAAGTAAAGGATAATCTTAAAACACAGCAGGATACAGATGCAGAGGACTCTGGAAAAGAATCTAGGAAAAACAACTCACTATCTCTCCAGATCCTGAAAGTATCTCACTTTAGCTAAGTGAGAATTTTTTACAAAATGCTATTTCCAGGAAAAAAAAAAAAAGTGCTCTTTTCATGAGAATCAAAACATTATCATTTTCTTATAAAAATAGAACTAAATATATCCATTAGGCAGAAACTCCCTTGAAATAATTGGAAGAGATTTGGGATTTGCTTTTTTAAAAAAAAATAAATTGAAACCAATTTATTTAAAACATCTGAATTACACTTCCCATGAATCACTGCAGTATATTATGAAGGAAAACATAGTTCAGTGTTAAACTATGCCATAGAAAACATCTGTTTGGTCTAACAAACTAAAATGAAACCTTTTAGTAATTTTCAATTATTTATATTAACTACCTATTACACTGAAAATCAGTCTGGTATAATGCATCTAGAAACATCAAAACTTCAGCATAGTTTTCAGCCAATTCTTCCATATATGCACACAAACTTAGATCATAGAATCACAGAATGGTTTGGGTTGGAAGGGACCTTAAAGATCACCCAGTTCCAACCCCCCTGCCATCAGCAGGGACACCTTCCACTAGACCAGGTTGCTCAAAGTCTCATCCAACCTGGCCTTGAACACTTCCAGGGAGGAGCAGCCACAACTTCCTTGGGCAACCTGTTCCAGTGTCTACATTTAAAACTGGTTTACAGCTGGCTGCACAGCGAGAAGGTAAAAACTGAGGTTAGCATGGCAGTTTTCCCAACAACCTTGCAACGAATACCCAATTTTCCATTTTGCTGCCCACCATAAATAAATATAACAGTACAAAAGAAAGAGAACAAGTGAAGCAACAGTAGAGATCTACCTGCACTGCACACTTGAAATGAGATTAAAAGATGAAATATAATTAAAATATCATCACAAAATTTCACCATCTTCCCATGTTGGAGCAAGTGCTGTCAGAATCACAGTTAGCAGTGCTGCATGCCAAGTGTGACAAAACTGTATCTTAGTGTAAATTGCAGATTTTTGTGTGCATATAACAAATATTTTAGCACAACAGTACACAGTAAAGATGCACCTTCAAAAGTACTTAGCAAAGTATTTTCTCCTGGGCTGCATTTTTGGGAAGAGAGGGAACAAGGAAATAATGGAGAAAAAAATACAGACAGAAATTAGGGGTTTATATAGAAAGTGCAGGTACACCCTTAAAACAAACAAACAAAAAAAGCCTTAAATGCCATGCAAATTGCTTGAATACATCATGGTGCCCCAGATTCTGTTAACACTAAGCTTTACAAAGAGAGATGGGAAATATGATGTGGCACAACTCTGCATTTAATCAAGGTGAATCCCTCTCTGCTGATTATCAAGTGAGGATAGATTTCCTGCTCCACTCTCTATCCTTATACATGAAGAAAGACACTGTGACCGATAACATCTAAAACCATAATAAGAAAAAGAGATTATGTTAACTGTTGCTTAAGAAGTTTCTTTATACCAGAGAAACAAACAAATTGAAGGCTTTAAAAATCAAAGGGCAATTTAATGTTGCAGTTCTACATGAACACAAAAGGACTAAGAAAGAGCTGCCTCCTCTCGTTGCAGGTAGATCACAGAACTCTCACTGTTTCCAGCATGTCAGCAGTGGCTTCCTACTACCACCACCTTATACCAGCCCTGGGAATACATGGCTGGCTAGCTTTATCTTCTAAACTGGATTATAGGCTGTCTGTGCTAGCTTTATTATTGTACCTGAGAGAAGAAAAATGTGAGGTGGCTATGCTTCTGGGAAGAAAACGTTCAACATACCTGAACATGTGAGTTCTGTTTTTCATATGTTCTTTGTGCCCCACCACCTATCTGCACCACCGAGACAGAGTTCCCTCACAGACTACAATTGTAGCCTAGATTGTATAATGGAAATGGACTTTATTTGCCAGAAAAAAAAGAAATAAGCTAAATACAGAAGAACAGTCTGCATCAGAAACTCCTAAATCAGGACCCAGAACAATAAAAATCCCAATATGCTTGACTGAACAGAAAATCACTTCTCACACAGAGGCTGTTCTGGGGAATGTCTGAAGCTCTAATATTGCATGCTTGAGAAAGCCAATGAACAACTGGATCCTGCTGTAGGAAGAAATATTTCTGACTACAATGAAGCAAAGAAGTGATTTGCAGGTGAGAGACAACAGTGACTGTCCTGTAGTCCCACAAGACACTGTGAGGACATGGCAAGATTACCCTGAGCAAAGCATGAAGTTCATCTCAGGTCTCTCTTTCCCTCCCACACACTGGCTCACAGATCAGGATGTGGATGTCCAGAAAGTTCAGTACCATAGCTTTACTATTTGTCATTTGATACAGCCCTAGTATGCCTTAGAACTCTTCATCATCCTCATGTGGCCACCTTTCCGTGCTTTAAGATATATCCCTGGCATTAATTTGCAAACCCATATATTCATTTCAGTCAATGTGAATAGGAAACAAAAGAGAAAGAAGAAAAAGGGAGTCATGCCAAGGAGTGACTTTACATCTAACCACATTCAGAGTTGATCAAAAAGATGGAAGCTGTAAGTAGTAAGCACAACATAGACAAGAGTAAATACTAACCAGTCTCAGTTAACTTTTTACACCACAGTGTTTTGCTTGTACCTGCAGACTTACATTCATTTTTGAGAATGTGTCAAATTATGATGCTTATAAAACAGTATTGTGAGTTTAGCCTGTGCAAAATATCACCAGTGGCATTTTTAAGTGGTCCAGTTTGAAAATGTGACCCTTAGAGACTTGATGAATAAAATTAGTCAACTCTGTAACTTTAAAATAGCTCTTTTCTAATTAAAGTGTGATGAAGCTTTCAGCCTATCTAGCTCGGGATGCAGAGTGCACGAGCAAGCCAATTAGAGATAGTAGCAAAAACAAAATGGTGTCACAAAAAGATTTACCACATCAGTCCCTCCAGCAGCTGTACCACTTCTGCTGATAAAGGTGAAACAACAGCTACTGCTGCAGCTAAGGCTGAAGCTAATGTTAAGCTGACAAATCAACTTTTAGAGTCTTGGGAGATTCAGCAGAGCTATCAAGAGGCACAAAGGCTACTAATGCTTATGTCATACTTCTCAACTCTCACATTTTACCCAGGAGACACCAGATTTTTTTGGCTTAAAAATTTTTTGATTTTTGTATTCTCCTGGGCAAAAAATCAAAGAGGCCCATTAATTCAATGATAATTTCACATATCTTGCTGCCTTTTTCTTTTTTTTTCCACAAGACTCACACTGTTTGAGGTTGAGAAGTATGCTCTACTTTGATAATGACACCCTGAAGGATAGCACTAGTAGAAAGATGAACACACAACAAAATCCCAGCTGCTGCTATTCAATGCAAACATTCAGTACATGTTGAAGCTTGAATTCAGGTGGAGAGACCACCATATATCATTACACTGCCATTCACGGATGCCTACATAATAAGACACAAAGAACAATTCAGCTGGTATTTGAACCTAAATAGCACAGAAAAGAGAGCAGATTGGTCTGACTCTTGTAAGCAAGCGTACAGTTAGTAATAATTTGTCAAATATTTGCACACCTTGTGGTAATCTGGTTCACCACTTCTTAGAGGATGTGATTACATGCTTACTTGAACAAATCTCCCTGGCTGTCTAGTGATGAGCACTAGTAGAAATGGGAAGAGATAAACAGATACAGATGCTACAACAAGAAATAACAATGATTTTCATGACAGACTTTCCTCATGTTGTTCCAATCTTTCATATCTCAAAATGCTGTGGAAAAAAACAAACCAACTAAATTTTTGCAAAACTTCAAGTGCTAGACAAAAGCTAAAAGTAAAGCAAGTGTTAGAGGACAGACCAACATCTTGCAAGTGCTTCTCACGTTAGGTTCAAATTATGTTCCAAAAAACCCAACAATACAGCTATGTTGTGGTCAAAAGCACATGTGTTTGGGCACCTGAGAGCAGAATTAACAGATCTTCTGCACACTATATGTTACCAAAACAACCCAATGTAAATACTCTGTATTTACGTTCAATCATATTCCATGTGGCACAAGAGTAGCACAAGATAAGTGGTAAAGATCTAGGAGAAATATGTAGCTCAGATTTTAAAAACCTATATCCAGTTTCAAACAAATCTGTTCTCCTTTGCTTCAGTTGCAGATAATTTTGTAAAGAAACAGCATGTGCATAATACGTATGTTATTCAGAAATCAAGGTGAGCTATAAAATAGAAATACAGATGCAAAGTTTCAGGACTCGGTATGCCAATGCAGTTCATCTGTAAGGTTCAGATCTCAAATTTAATTCAAATTGTACATGTGTGGCTCTTCAAAGCTATAGATTTAATTCAAGCTTAACTGCACCATTGTTATTACCAAGAAATAGTAATTAAAAGACTAGGTTAGCCAGAGGAATTAGGAAGAAATGTAAGGCAAAGCATAATTTTAAGAGGTAGGTAAACATGGAAGAATGATGTCTAGTTAATTACATGCAGGAGAACAGAAATAATATGAGTTGGGAGCATGATATTATTGAAGGTAATAACACCCAGTAATATATCACAGATTATATGAGATAAGTTGAAGAAGAGTAGACTCTTTATGGGTACAAACAGAAAATGTTACAGGTAAGTAGCCATCATATAGTCTACCACCTATGGATGTGATATGAAAACTGGCCTTGCTGTAGGGAATAGTATAGGGATGGTGGTTGAAATCCTGCATAATTACCACTCAGTTTTTCAGAGGAGGCAGAACAAAAGCTGACAAAAGATTTTCAGACTCATTGGATTAGCAATACTTGCAAAACATACTGAAAACATCTGCATTTGACATAAGATGATGTAATCATAGCAGAGGATACCTTTGGAAACAGGGAATCATACTGTGGACTTGATGCTGGAAACAGGAACTAGAGGGAGAGAGTTCCTAAACTCTTAAAAACTCAGTAAAAAATTATTAATTCCCCAAATTAAGATTTGGTTTTCAGTCTGCAAATAACACAGGAAAGACAGCAGAAGAGATATTTCTAAATGTCCAACAGACATACATTTCTAATTGGCCGAGGCCATTCTACCCTTATAATGCTGACACCTGTATTTCTGATATTGTCTTACCAAAGACGTATTCTAAACCCGTCAGTTTAAGCAGCACGTGCAACATACAATCTGTTTTTTCCTGGGGCCAGCATTTTTTTCTGGGCTCTGAAAGCATAGCTCTGATACAAATCTACATCTATGTGTGCCTGCTGCATTAGTGATCATACGCAATGGCCTGTCTGCTGTGCGAGATTATGGGGATACTGCAGGCAGGGGGCAAGGGATCAGCCAGGATGTGTACAAACTTCAAATTGCTGACTACACCCCTGACTGAAGTCTACATAAATTATGTCCACCACGTTCCCATCATTTATTTCTTTTGTCATTCCTTCAAAGAACTCAGACATATTCTGTCTGACAGGATTTATTCTTGGTAAAACCATTGCTGATCTTCTTTTAATAACCCTTTCTCCTACAAATACTCAGCGCTTTCATCCCTAATGATTGATTCTCATATCTTAACTTTCAGCAATATATCTGAGGATAGCTATTGAAAGGCAAGTTTCATCTGCCAAGTCAAGTATAAAGATGAACTCAGGTGGCTCTATGCTTAAATGTCTATGTATCTATTTATCATCTGCTGAGGTACAAACAGCCCATCATTACAACAACCACTGAAGACGAAAACAGTATCCCTCGCTCAGTCAATTCTAAAGCAAGAATCCAGTGTCTGGAAATACCAGTTTAACTTTTTTGAACATGAAAAGAAAAAAATAACCCTTTATCACAGACATTTTTTCTGTCAGAAAAACATTTCCACCCTCTCCATCTACTACAGCTAACACATATGTACTAAAAATTGTGACTAGTTTGTTCTAATACAGACTCCCAACTTTCACAGTTTCAAGCTCCAAGCTATACTGGTTTACCATATTTGATTGGTGAGATTTTATTGCAGGTGATAATTGAGGCTGTCATATATTCTAGCATTTACATTCAGTTAGTTACTGAGTGTTTTATTTGCTCCTCTTTTAAAGCATGGAGAAAAAACTATGGTGTCTGCTCTTGCTAATAGAGGTTTGCATTCCTGTATCCACTCTAGAACTAGCTAATGCAATTCCATGCCAGCATTTTGTAGTCTTACTATTGCACTGATGAAGAAACTTCAGTTAGTCTGGAACTCCGCTGCTGAAATTTTGACTGACACCATGCATGAAAATCACATTACCCTGGTTGTAAAAAACCTTCTCTGGCTACCTGTAAAGTACAGGATTATATGTAAAGTCCTAGTTATTAACTTACAAGTCCTTAAATTGACTTGGGTTTGAATACCTCAGAGACATTCTGGAACCATACATCCCCAGTCGTTTTCTTTGGTCTCAGTCAATTGGATTAGTTCTTTTTGGCTGAAGACATTGAGCTACAGGGCATTTTTAGTGTTTGCTCGCTCCTCGTGGAATTCATTAACCATGGAGGTCAGACTAGCTGACTCTCTAACATGCTCTAAATCTGAACTTAAGGTATACATTTGCAGATTGCTTATTGGGATGTATGACAGTTACATGATTCTCTCTGTTAGGTTTCTGTAGTCTTTTCACATAGGTACATATCTACGAGTGTCAGTATTTCAGAGCTTGAATTAGTCTTGTCTCAGAGTTATCTTCCCCCTCTTCACAACAAGAAAAAACACTTTGTATTATTGCAACTTTTCCCAATAACTTCGCAAGGATCTGCAGAAAAGAGACTTGGCAGATGGCAATTGAATGCTTAGACAAGATATTCCTATTTTTAAAGCACGTTTGACAACATGATCTAGATCAATATTTCCAGGAAGCACAGCAGGCGAAATAGAGAACAACTCTCTTTTTAAGTTTTTTGAAGTCTTTCATTCAAATATTACAGGTATTTGCTTTTAAGATATTTATAACTGTCTTCCTTTTTCTCACCAGTACATACACAAAGAAGCTCCCTGGGTTTTAGCTGATCTTCACCACAGTAAATGAACACTGAATTTAGATATTAGATCAAGTTAAGCTCTGATCTAAATAATTAATAAGACTAGATCAGATCATAATTTTACTGTACTAACAGGCATTCTTACGAACTCCTGTGTGGTGTGATGGCACTTATACTCCATAGTGGCACTGCAGCTGGACACATTCTAAATTACAAAAGCATAACAAACTTAAAAGGTTGACTAATGAGAAGCACAGTCTAATGGCATTTGATTTAACCCTCCCTCTGTGTCCAAGGCAAAATTCTTAACTAGCTATAGAGAGGATGATACAATCAAAAGAGGGAGGCACAAATGCATCTTATCCATGACCGTGCTCCCTATATTGGTAAATCTTATAAAGAACAATTCCCTATCAGCAGTGTATGAATAACTGTGTATTGAGCTTGCATGCCAACAGTTATGGGTAGATGTCATCACTTTAAAAAATAAAAGCTGTTTCTATAGACATGCAAGACAGATTGGTGAATTTGCCTGGTTTAAATTAGGCTGAGTGGTTCATGATGGTGTAAGGAGGGGAAAGATATTTTAATAAAACCAGCCAAATCAAACCTTCCCTGTCCAATCAGCTTTTCACAGAACAGGTTGACAGGGTATTAAAACCTGTTCCATTGCACTCTGCATGTGAAAAGGGTGCCTAGCATCTAGATTTAATACAGCCCTAAATAGCTATAGATAATTTATTCAAGCTATAGCTTTAAGTTCTGTTTTTCAGAGAATATTAGTCTTACAAAAATGGTTTCCATGCAAATCAAAACCAGCTGAAAGCTTGCCAAGGCCAAGATGTAATTTAAGATGGCATTTAAGCTGCTCTGTCTTTTCTGTCTCTAGAGATATAATCATAAAATAAAAGAATTCATCAGGTAATGTTTTCTTCATTATTCAACTGCACAATTCTGAAGTGAAAAAGATAATTAGACATACAGTGCTGTCGACACATAGTTTATGAGGAGATTCTGATTAATTAGCTATGGTAAAAGGTTTTTATATAGTCATAATTAATTTATATTTTAAGAAAAAAGGCAAACAGACAGTACACAGATTTTAATATTTCTTTCCTCTGACAGATTTATCAAAGTAATTCTGAAGTTCTGTTGAACCTACTGCACTTCATTGTTACTTTATAAAGTGGGAAACAGACATCTAACAGCACAACCAATATTGACTTTCCTGGGAGTCAGACAGCTTAATACTCTCATACCATTTTGAAAAATGCATTTTTTTT
The DNA here is from genome assembly GCA_907165065.1 of Caprimulgus europaeus. The sequence goes on from OU015529.1 coordinate 7,413,306, forward strand.
CTCTGCTGAACCAGCACATGAAACCACTGTGAACAGCTCACCAAGACACACCTTGGTATGGAATACATTGAATCAGCAATGCAAAATTTGGATGTAACACACCTTCTAAGTTCTATTATACTTTCTTCTACGGAATTGACCTGATTTATAATAGGACTGAGGTCAAAGGGTGATTATTCTACATTTCCTTTACTTTTGCATATTGAGCATTAGCTAAAAGTTAGACACATTGTCTTCATCCATTGTCATGTCAGCTCTAGACTTTTGCTCACACTCAAATCTAAACTCCCCTAACTGACCTCACAGGCTACACATTGATTTATATTTTGGTTAACACTGAAGTGAGCCAACCAGTACAGCAGGCAAAGAGAAGGATGATGAAAACTCAAGCAAACTCAAGCACATAGAAGAAATGCAACTTGTTCAAGCCATATGGTATAGAAAAATTCAGTCTATACTTAGGCACAGATAACTAAGACAAAGCCACAGAGACTAACTTGTGTGTCTTCAGTAAATTATTGGTAGGGATTCATTTAATCCAAACAAGAGAGATTAAAACCTTGCTGATCTTTGAAACAAGCTTTCAACTGCATCACTGTGTTTCCAGGTATATTAGTCACAGCACCTATGTACTATGATATAAAATTTTATTTTCTCTGAAAAAAAAAAAAGACAAAACCCCAACAAACCACATTATGAATTCATGTTTGGATATGAGGCTAAAGGTACAAGCACACATGCAATCACCAGATACTGATCAGGGATTGCTATTCACTTCTTTTAGTCACTTATTCTGAGAGAGACTTAGAGGTAAAGTCTCCTCTTGGGACCTTCATCAACAAGCACTGGAAATACTAGGAGTCTTTCCAATATAATTTGTCTGAGCCCTTTGAAATGCTCAGGTGGCACTTCAGCTACGGGCAGAATTAGAAAGATTGCCAAAAAAATGTGTTTCTTCTCTTCTTTCAGCAAGAAACCTAGTGATAAAAAGTAGCTTAAAAATCCTAAACTGCAAGATGCCAAGTAATGTTCATTCAATTTCTGGTTAAGCTTATTTGATGCAGTATATTACTCAGAATGATTTGCAGCTATAAAAAATGTTACAATAATGAAGATTCCTGAATAAATAATTCTCAATTAAGTTTTAGCACCTAATTATATTAACTTATAGTAATTACTGATTCAATTATGAAATTGAAGATTAACCTGAAAATGCAGACTGTCTAATTTATTTCTATGATAGCTATACACTAATAGCATGTGTAGTTGGGCTTCTCTAGGCACAAGCAAGGTAAGGGTTATTTTAACACTCGTGTAGGAAGATAGATTATCTTGCAACACTTGAACAATATTTGACCAGAATACCTACTGAATTGTGTCGGACATCATGCTCCATTTTATTATTCTATAGCCTCTTGTATCTTGCACAGAAATAGAGGAAGAAATAGACCTTGATATTTATCGTCTCTGTTTATGTTTTTTTTCTTTTTCCAGTCAAAATTTGCATGGGGTGTTTCATGTAGGAATCTGACTTTTATATTAGTAAAAGAAGCAAACATATTTCCTAATAGGCTTGTGTTTGGACTTTGTCTCAGCAACAGGAAAGTTAGAGAGTGCTTTACAGTTCAAATTTGGGTAGAGGGGAGAATAGGTTCAATTCTCAGTTCAGATTATTGTAGTTAAGTATTTAGGGAAAACTTTTGACTATTAAGAACAGTGAGATAGAGTAAGGTGAAGATGACACAGGTAAAGCTGCCTTTAGGTCAGGGAAGATGGACTACATGAACCCCTGAAGTTCCTTCCAGACCTTCAATTTTATGAAGGTGTATAAAATAAGATTTTTGATGTTTTGATCTCTCATGTAATATCATTATTATAATTTTTTAAAAATTAAAAAAAATAAAGAAAAATATAATTTTAGTATATTTAGCATAGCGGAATAACTGCTAACTTTTCATCTTGTGTGTGACTAAGGAGACAGTTTTACTGCACTTTTCTATTTTAAAATCACATGACTAAAAAAATAACAGCATGCCTTGGAATCTTAAACAGATAATTTCTCCCAAGTCAAATTTTCAGTGATGATTTACTTGTTATGTTACTTACAATAAATATCACGATCCTCAAGCACAAAGATAACAAGCTGTACTTGTGAGCGGCGCATGTCGCATGTTTAAGAAGTAACAAAGCAGTAAAGATTACTTCACGTGGACAGATTATGTATTATTTGTTAGTGTGTCACTCCCAGTGCTCTTTCTTTTCCAAGTGAAACTATAAAAAACATGTGATTAGCTATGACACTTTATGTGTTAGCTTTTACCCAGATAAATGTCAGATTTAGATAATCCTACAGGATCTATGCTTCAGATGCTTAGAAACATGACTCTGGAAGTTTAAGAAAATATATACATATATATTATTGAGATTAGTATACCAAATAGTACAGTCCTGCAAGAATAACGTATGGGGCAGGATTGAGTTTGGCAACCATCTCCAGACATTTCCTATGTGAATTAGTGGAAACCAAGTACATGCTAAAGGGGAGTGGATTATTCAGTAAAGACGACTGTAAAATATATAATTTCTCCTTAATCCACCTCAGTCCTAGCATGTTTTTTTTTTTAAATTTGAATCTCAAGTTTATTTGTAACTTTCAGGAAGATAAAATGTAGCATATAGGGCTTCCAAAAGTGACTGCTATGGATAATTCTTTTTATTCTACTGCATGGGCTTTTGCACAGGTAATTGGTTTTTCCTCTACCATTCCTTTTTGTTTATATTTTTCCCATTTTAAACACCAAATATCTATAGAGTGCTCAGACAAATAACTGCCAGTATAAATACCCCTGCTGTAAAGGCAAAATATTTTTCTATTCTTAGTTCCTACCACTGATGAAAGTTTTGGCCCATCATGGGCTAAATATATGTCAATATTCTGCAAACCTTATGAAGTATCATATTTATTATACAGGCCATTCTTAGGGACTGAACTTTAAAAGAAAATTTAGTAATTAATCCTCAGGCATCCAAATCCTTTTCCAAAATTAATCTGGCTTTTGAATTTTATCTTTTAAGACACACCCAATGTCAAGTGCACTACGACACCACCTTAAAGGGAGAACTTATGTCTTGCAGAGCACTTCAGAGATACAAATAGTTTTAAGTGCATCCTTACTGAGAAGGCTGCTGTATACCTAGATATTGCTTTTTTGTCACATACCATGTTGCTACACAAAAATCCCAGGCCCTGGCAATTAGTTCTTTTGACTTGCTTTCCTCATCAGAGTTTCAAACTGGAACAATTTGAAGAATTTAAAGATAATGAAAACAAAAGAAGTAAAATTACTTGTGTAACTTCATTTGAGTTTTGGGGAAAGTCAGATTGTTTCACATTTAAGCAGGAACCTGTTGCTACTCAGCATAACGTAAGTTATATGGGAGTTCACTGTCTCAGCATCATTCATTCATCTCTTGCTACTTCATGACTCATTTACTGCATGTTTCAGTTATTCTAAGACATTACTCTACATTCTCATAAACACTAAATATTTTAAGGATTTTTTACTATTAAGAAGTTGGCAATTAGAGAGCATGAAAGGACCATAGGAGAGGCAATCAGCTTTCCAATATGAAACAGAATTTGAAACTGGATGTGTAGAAAAAAAAAGTGTGAGCAGCAAGCTTAACCTTCTACTTGAGTCCTTCCTTTCCCATTGCTGTTAAAATCTATTTCTTGGTGATGGTTAATTCACAAACGCAAAAATTACACACCTGTCTGCCAATTAGGCACAACTGCACAGATCTTGCTGCTGATCCAACCATCTGCAAAATGCAGCAGCCAGTTAACATACAAAACCATAGCACTCTCAAGAAGCAATATTCAATTTGCCAAGCACTGCCTGCAACTCAGAAGAGGCATCCATTCTTTGGGATTCAATTTAGGACCCTAAATGGACAGGCCAGCCAGTTTTATTATTTCTGAGTTTCATCAAGGGCCTGATACAAACCAGACTGGTTTTGATTCATACACCAAAATAGGAGAATCAATCTCACTGATATCTATCCATAATAAAACAGTGGGCAGCAAGAAAGGTGCAAACCCTAAAAAAAAAAAACCACACAGAAATCCACATCAGATAGACTTCTGCTGTGCACACACAGTTTAATATGTAGAAAATATGTGATTGAGGCTTTCTGACACTTTGAAATATATGTAACTAGATATACTAAGAATTTAGTGGGAACACTAAATTTAGAATTCAGAGTACTCAGCGCTGATTTAATTGGTCCCTTATCAAAACATTCATTTCCTCAGCAAAAAAAAAGATAGAGACCAATGTTGTGCAGTTTTGAAGAAAGGAAGGATGAAGAAAATACACTGGGTACTTACAATACAAATGCTTGGCTGTTAAGAGATAAGAGATGATATAGATTAAGTCTCCATCTCTTAAACTGCACCCTTCTCTTGGAAACCAGTTCTGTGTAAACTGCAAATCGGCAAGACAACTTTTAATGGGAAAATAATAGGATTCTGTGTATTGTAAGTATCCCACCTAATTTTTAACAACATTCCAAAGCCAAAGCTTTTGGAAAATTACTGTTGAAAAATAATGAGATACAATAAAACTATGGTTAAAATGTGCTAAATTATTATGATCTGCCTGACATTCTCTATGTAGAATTAAGAAGAAACATTTTCCAGAATCCTTGTTGATTTACAACCTTTAATTCCTCTTTTATTTAAACAAATAATTCCTCCTGAAGTGTTTATTTCTAATCAAAGGCCATTTAAGATATTATTTAAAAATTAAATAGCACCCACTTAACAATGTGTGTTCAGTAGACTCTTTCATCCCCCAAAATATACACACCAATTACCTTACCTTATGCACAGACCATGCTATCCCAAGGAATCCCAACGTGCTTTGCAAATATAATTAACACTATGGCATGTCAACTTCCACTGCTGATACACAACCATCATTTCTGAAACCACCAGCACTTGGCAATACTGTGTAAATGTTTAAAATAAAAGTGAAGAGATGGTTATCTGTCTAGGGGGCAAATATAATCACTTAACTTGGAATTTGATCAGGATTAAGCACTGGGGTTTACAACCCAGCTCTTATTATTAATTCCATGGTATCTTGATGGTTAGCATCCTTTAGCTGCTTAACAGATGACAATGCTTGATTGGGTGACTGCATCAGAATGAAGGGTGCTACACAATGAATGAGCCTGGGTTTGTTTATTTTGTTTTGTTTTTCTTACTAAAGAGTTCAAACCTTCTGCTCCAAAACACACATTTGGTATAGTTAAAAGGGAAGTAATTTTGAGGTACAGGAAGGCAGGCTGGTTGCAGCAACTATAGCATCTAGAAGCTGCTCACACTGCATGCTTTCTGATTTTAGCTTTCAAGGGATTATCAGGCAGCTAGCTACAGGCAGCCCTCTGGGTATCACCTGGCATATTGCTGACATTACACCTACAGTAAAATGAGTTGACTATTGTAGCTACAGAGACCCAACACATTGGAAAAATCTCAAGCTGGTCATTTTTTAGGCTATCCATATGGCCTGATACCATGGTAGCCCAACAAAGACTATCACACGATACACTAACACTCTTAAACACAGCACAAGGCATTATGGCTAGCATATATAATGATTTTATGGTTCACAAATTTTGTTTTATGAAACAATAAATTGTGTTTACTTTCCTTGGTTATAAAGGAGGATGTGAGAATTCCTGGGTTGTTCCAAAAATGTAAAGCAGGATCAGCAGCAAAAGATGTTGAAGCAGCAGCGTTTCCCTGAGAAGCAGCCAACTTAGAAGTGGAATATGGATTAGTGTCATCAGGAGCAGCAGCAAGAGCTGCACAGGCAGTCTGATGGGGCACTTTCCTCTCACATCACTCGGCAGCTGTACAGCTGAGCCACTCAGAAAATCACAGCTGAAAAATTTTGTCCAGAACTATCAAGCAGATTTGCACCCTCTCTACACTCAGAATTTTACAGGATACTGAATAAAGATGAGTGAATATCTTATGTAGCAGGTGCAATTTTGATCTCCAGAAGAGAAAAAAGTAGCTCCACTACTGTACACAGTAATGGCATGAACTAGAGCTTGATATGCCATACAGTATCTTTGCTGAAGTCTGTAATCTCTTGTTGGATGAGGAAAGTAAATGCTCATTTTAAATAATTCAGTCAATCTCTTCTTCAAATTCTGTTTTATTTGTGAAAATTGTAGCTGGGAAGTCTCTAAACATGTTCAGATATAACAAGGAAATGCTCAATGAATTTTCTTCTTTAACATGTCATTTTGAAATTAGCTAAATACTCTTGTTAATTATAAACTAACAATATGCTAGAAATCAGCCTTTCACATTAATTCAGTGGTAGCTTTAATTTCAGTCTCTGTCTTTAGCTGGCTATAGTCAACAAACCTGCAAGGAGTTTGTGTATCTAATTCTCTTAGTTGAAACTGGCCAGCAAGTTAAAAAATTATGAACATGATGGTTACTTAATGACTGAAAGACTGACTGCAAACACAGTTTTTCTTCAGAAACAGTCTGACTGCAAACACAATTTTTCTTCAGTCAAAAGACCAACCAATGTTTATACCGTAAAGTTTTTCAAGTGGCAAAAGATATTTAAATTTAAGCTGTACAAGTTCAATAATATATTTCATCAATTTAAAAACATTCTGAGTTGCCATAGGGCAAATTTACATCACTCTACTAAGCTCAGTTAAAAAAAAAAATTAAAAAAAATCTGGGAGTCTGGGTTTGCCTTCTAAGGTGTCTCAAGGCAGGCACCTGAAATTGCAAGTAGGAAAAGTGACAGCACACTTTTGAAAACATAAGCTTCTATTTCCAAAGCACAGAATTTTATTATTCTTACTGACTTTCAGACACTAAAAAGCCTCAGTTATTCACCACACATACTCATAACCACATGTCTCATTTCCTTGCTCTTGTCTGGACTGAGTTTGTTTCTCACAGTGGCTTTATTTCTGTCACATGAGTTTGGTCCTATATGTCTTTTCGTTTGGTCCTATATGTCTTTTCGTGTTCTTATTAACATCCTAAAAAAGTTGAAGAATTCAAAGTAATAAGTGAGTTTTCCAATATGACTATCTATAGTATTTACCATGATAACATTAGCTTCAAAAGACTTTCATGCCATCTAAGGAGTTGGTAATTCTTTGTTTTTCAAAGACTTCTGAATACTGAAGACTTTGTGTTCTCTTCTGCTTAAGGTGAAATAGCTTTGACAGTGAAGAATGTAGCTCTGCAAGATTTTAAGGTAAAGACACAATATGAAATACCTCCTTATTCATAGACTCTCCATTCCACAGTATAACATAATCACGTGCCTTTTACTACATAGCACATCCTAGGAGTAGGTGAAAAATAAGAGAACTCCTAATTTTAAAACTAAAGAGCAACTTTGACCAGAAGGTTCCTTTACCTTAATGGGTTATTCCTTTGTGCCACCAGGAGACAAGTCAAACTTTTTATCCCCATCCTATACATGGGAACACTGAGTAAGCAAGAGCAAATGACCTATCAAATCTGTGGGTGGTATCAGTATTACAAACAGGAGCTCACAACTTCCAAATCAGTTCTTAGGCTACTGGCCAGTAGCTTCAAATTGTGATCATGGGCCCTTGCAAATAGTCAAATTGACCATCCAGTCATAATAACTATGCATTTAAATTAACCAATTTGTTATTATAATTACAAGTTTAATCTCAATTCTGTGTGCATAATAAAATTTAGAACTACCCCAAATATGTTTCTCATAGCAGATTGCAATTTGAATTTCCTGACACTCTGCAGATGTCAGAGAAGGGTTACTGCCATCCCTATGTCTTTTAATATGCCCTAAAGATAACTGAATCAAGATGAAAAAATCCATGAAGCATAGGCAACCTCATTATCCATACTCTCTGTGCTGTTCATTTCCTAAGGACTACTCTATATGAGGGAAATTATCGGTATTCTATGTAGACTATAGCAGGATAGATCTATTTTTCATCTGCTACATTCCCCCCCTCTAAACTGTACTCCTCCTGTTGGTACAAGCAAAAGATGGCCACTTATCTTCAAAGAGAAGACTATAATAAACATCTAAATTTATACATTTCATCCCATGTTTTTAGCAAAATACTCAAAAAATCAACATATACTCTTAAAAATGAAGCAGGCCTTAGCAGTTAGCTACCTCATTTTGTTCTAAAATCCAACAAACTCTGAGAAAATCTCTTTTTATACAATCTTTTTGGATATGTCATTTGCCATTTATATTTGATGGCCTTAAGGGAAAAAAAAAAAAAGTTACAAAAAGGTATTAATGCAAACAGATAATAAAGCTGCATTCTATAAATCTATAGCAGCTTACTGTAATCATTAAAGCATGCAAAACTCTTTCATCTATTCAAAAATATGCAGTGCACAGAATGCCTGCTAAGGTGCATGACAAGTCAGAGTTAAATATATATTAATAAATGAATTAGCTTCATAAATAATAGCCATAATGACATTTTAGGAGACAATAAGTCTGAGGATTGTCAGAAAATGGTTGATGTATGAGCTTCACGTCTCAGTGATTCTTCAAAATGAATAGGCTTTGCGAGATAGTTCAGACCCACGACCAGCCTATTTCCTTGAATAATTTACTTGTTGTCAATTTGTACAGCCACATTACACATGCAAATTGTGCTGCCTGTGCAAACACCACTTGGAGATGATAAAAACAAATTTACGAAGGCTATAGAGGAAGGATTTATTTCACTTTCTCGCCCAGGTCAAGCAATACATGTATCTGACGATTGTGTGTACCCAATTTTGTTGTAATTATATCAGCAAATTATTCTTTATAATCTTATTATTTTTAGCAGTCTCCTTGTGCTTGGGATAATTAGCTTTCTTCACTCAGTGTAAAAACAATTCAACTTGCCAGCTAGGCAGGGCACAGCTCCATTATCTGTTTTGGGTTTAAATTTATTCCCTATATTCTTGGACACTTTGTGTAAATTAAAAATTTCATAGTCCCTAATACTGTACACGCTGTTCATTCAGTGATGAATTAAGGTCCCTAAACCTCTACATTTGCTATTAGATATCTCACCCACTTTATATGTTAATCTGTGCTAATGAATTCCACAACCCCTAGCCACAGCGAGATGACTAAAATTATTACCACTTACAGAGATATGCCTTTTTCATTTAAAGTTCAATTCAAATTGCTCCCATAAACAGTCTGCCACACAAAGATACCTCCTTTAAAGAAGAGTTACTTACCTGTAAGTAGAGTTCTCTGAAGGTAGCATTATCTTTGGATACACATTCCTCAGCCACGTGACCTCTGGTTTGTGGCAGGGAGGGAGTGGATCCATCCCTTGATAGTTAAAGACTTTTTTCCTCAAGGCACTTCATTACCTCTGCAGTTCCTGTGCCTCAAGGGTTATTTATACCACAGCCTGTCAACACAACTGCCCCTCACCTTCTAAAGGTAGGCCCTGGACCAGGCTGAAGAGCAGAGAGGCTCCTTGGAGAGGTGGCTGTTGTGTTGACAGAACATCTACCCAGCAGCTTTGTACTGAACGAGTTTCAGGTGAGTGTCTTCTTCCCTCTCAAGACAGCTACCTGTCAGCCTGTCATTCCTGGCAAGAATAGCAAATCCAGGGAAACAAAAACATGCAGAAGGTAACCAAAAAGCTGGCACAGTATTACACGTGTAGATGTCAGCTTGCCCATGGTGCAGCTACTTGCGGATCACCGAGAGCCTGGATACACAACCAAAATCCTACCACTCTCAAAGGAAAAAAAAATTAAATATTACAGTTTCCTCAATAAAGAACAGCAATACCCTCTGCTGAGAATGGTGTTTCAAACCAGTAGAGGGCATTGGTATACATAGAGACTAAATAGGCTCATTACAGTAGCTCGAAAAATCAGCTCTTATTTACATAAATGAAACAATAGCACGTTTCAAACATGGTACCAAGTATCAAAACTAACCCTTCAAAGTTAAATCAACACAAAATAAAACTAAAAAAGATCGAGATTCTTATAAGACTTTCCAATTACATAGACCTTTATTGCAGTACAAATACTAAATTAATTTTATCTAATATCCTTGAAAAATGCTTAACATAGTGTTGTTTGGTTTACAAACTAAACCAAGGAGAGGTTAAGTGCCTTGCCCTAGCTCTACATCCAAGTGCCACATGAAGGAACTCCCAGCTGTAGGGCTCACTATTGTGCTTCTAAATAAAACCAATTAATACCCACAGAAATGTCTCTCTGAAAGGTTGAGAAAACTGCTTTCTGACTCCTCTTGTGTAAAAACATTCAGATGATATTTCATTGAGTGATATAGCAGAAGGATGTTTCTCTTCTCTTGCCAGAGCAGAGGAAATGCATCCAAGATCCCAATCCAGTACATGGACTTTGTGTCCATTACAATAAAATTTGGATTGATGTATTTGGACCCCTGAAATTTGTCCTATGCTAGGTGAAGATCCTCAGATAGGGGTGATGTCTACATTGCAGTGAATTATACAGCTGCAGGTCCCACAAAATATATCCTATATGAATCAATGTAGTTGTAGCTACACAGGGGTCAGGTCAGCAAGCACAACAGTCATCAGGTCCCAGGTAGCTGAATAAATGCTACCTCCTACCCCTACTGCCCGACCATTGCTGGTATCCAAACAGGTTAGGGTTGGTATGTGGACATCTACAAGTGCTCAGTTATGCTTTTGCCTTCTGCAAAAACTTAATTCTAAGAACCTAGATCACTGGCACCTTTGGGTGCTTACACTTTTTTTGCAGATCTATCCCACAAGATTAAGCAGTCTAATTGTTATTTGTTCCTTGGCTTGGCATAATAGCTAAAATCTGTCACAGACCTTCAGTGGCAATTTAAAATTAGCTGGCTAAAATTTCTCTACCTGTTTGTGCTTATTCCCCTCTTCCCTCTCCACACCCACGCTATCACCCCTCTTAAAGCAAAATCTGATCTGCTTTTGAATCAGTTCCTAAACTGCCATGTTATTCAGTGGTCATGAATCCACACAAAATGCAGGACTGAAAGCTGTGGTGGTTTAATAATTTGAGCAGATATCTCTAACTGAGGGGAAGGCAACATCTGTTATGCAGTCTGACCCTTTGAAATCTGGCCTGATAGTTTTAGCCTTTCCATGCAGTGCTTGCCAGTGTCTGTCAATGCCCCAAACAGTCCAAACGGGATCAAAACCTGCAGAGTTTATGCTTGCAATAGACAAGGATGACGAAAACTCTTTCTACCTGTGATAGTTGAAAATACTAAAGTACTAAAGTCGAAAATATGTTGCCCATTCTGCACAGGAAGCCTGGGGTAGGAATGATAACTGAGTGTAGATCTTCCAAGTTCCAATCAGGAATTTTGAGCAAATTCCTCTCTAAATACTACCTGTGTGATGATGCTTTAGAGATGCCTTTTAAAAAAAAAGTTGACAAAGCAACTTGCTCATGTGCTGCTGATGCGTAAAACCACAGACATCTTGCGGTATCTATGGACAGGACTTTCATCAAAATGCAAACCTCAGAGGAACAAGGAGGTAGCAAGTGATGGCATGACAATCTTCTCAGTAAAAGCTCGGGGCTTGATCCTACATTGTTCAGTTATGTTGTGCTGTCAAACGAGCAAACTTAGAAGCATCTGAGCAGACCTGCTGTGATGCTGCGTAACAAGGAGCCCTGTGGACTGACTGAAGCTCTTCTTGCCTAGTAGCAGTACAAGGACCAAGAAGGGAGCCCAGCAAAGCTTCTCAGCTGGACACAGGGGATCACATTCAAGCCCATTTTTGTTCAGAATACTATTCTTTGTTATATCCCTTTCCATTCTTTTCCTTAGCGTCCTTGAGAATATGGGAATGAGAACACGGGAATGAGAACACAAGGGGACCTGAGACTTAAATCACTTGACAGAAGACAATCTCTGGTACATAAACCAACTGCACGCCAACGTGGCCAACTTGCATTGCAGTGTCACAGCTCTGTGCTCTCTGCTGCACACTCCTGGCCTAATCCAACCTGAAATCAATCCAACGGAAATCTTTCCACTGACTTTAACGGGCTTTCGATCAGGGCTCAGGCAAGGGCCTGACTGGATTAAAGTCTTACTTTGAATGAGGTAAAGAGAGCTCAAATTACAAAACATCATTACTACTTACAATATATACTATAGAATATTTACTAATATACTTTAATGTACCGTCTTAGATAATGTTCTTTGGAGATTTCCATTAATTGTTTCTATGATGGTTCTTGTAATGTTTGTTTAGCAAGAATTAATTTGGTTCTTATATGGCACACTACGTGGAAAAAAAGCCTCTCTGTAATCCTTTTAACTGACTTTAAATGCTCATTTGAATGTAATTATTTTAAAGGATTAATAAAAAGTATATTTAAAGTTAGCAACAAATTAAAGTTTAGGAAAAAACCAGAGGTTATTTTATTGTCTTTACATCTTTCTCTAAAATCATATTCATTTTCCCTTCCAACGTTATTTTATTGTATTAAATATAATCATGCTAGAAAACTTTCTCATTATGTTAGCAAAAGTGAATACAAGGTAGATAGTATACTAACACAATGACTAATCTGCTAATACAATAAGGCCTTCCTATTGTTTTTAAACAGGAATTCAGTTCTTGATCATTTCGATGTATTTCCAAAACACTGTCTCTCAAGGATAAAATATAGCATATTTCCATGCCTAAGGAAAATTTTCTGATGTCCTAATTTACTGCTAAAAAATAATAAACAGCTAATAATGGATAATTTCTGTTGTAGCAGATTCAATTTCTCTACTAAGAAACTGTACATATCTTGTGGAAATAAGCACGTACATGATTTCTTATTGTTAGCTAAACAAAGCTTCAAGCATGCACAGTATTGAAATGACACAGGATAAAAAGGATCTAAAGCTCCTGGAGAGTGTCCAGAGGAGGCCACAAAACTGGTGAAGGGTTTAGAGGGGAAGGGTATGAGGAGAGGCTGAAGTCTCTTGGTTTGTTCAGCCTGGAGAAGAGGAGACTGAGAGGAGATCTCATCGTGGTCTACAACTTCCTCCCAAGGGGAAGAGGAGGGGCAGGCACTGATCTCCTCTCTCTGGCCACCAGCGATAGGACCAGGGGAAAGGGCAGGAAGATGTGCCAGGGTAGGTTTAGGTTGGCCATGAGGAAAAGGTTCTTCAGGTAGATGGTGGTGGAGCACTGGAACAGGCTCCCCAGGGAGGTGCTGATGGCCCCAAGCCTGACAATATTCAAGAAGCATTTGGTCAAGGCCCTCAGACACATGGTCTGAACGTTGGGATTGTCCTGTGCAGGGACAGGAGTTGGACTTGATGATCCTTGTGGGTCCCTTCCAAATCACAACATTCTGTGATTCTGTGATTCTGCAATATGTCTGAGAAGAGTTCAGGCTTCCACCATGTTCTGAAGCCCAACAATCTTAACCTCTAGCCAGTCTGAAGAAGAGATTTCCACTGTGAGAACTTACTCTGGGGACCAGGACATTAGCTTTTCTGATAAGTGACAAATTTGACCACTTCTGTTACAGTTACTCATTAAAAGAGTGTTTCAGAAAGAACCCAAGCAATGCTGAATTTGATCATACTGATCATAATCAATACTTTTTACCCAGAAACTGGCAGCACACTTTCTTTCAGTGCCGCTACATGAAAACAAGCAAAGGTGTGGAAAAATGTTCTGTTCAGGCTTTATGCAGTGCACACTCCTAGATGTGGTAGTGGTATAAACAGTCCCTCCTAAACAGGACCAGGAGTTAAAATAGCACCAGAAGCACAGACTGGTTCCCCAGATGAATACAGGATATCCTCTTCTCAATCAAACTTGCTTAAGACTACCTGAGGACAGCATGAACTAGAAGTACCATGGCACTATACACTAATCCTCAGCTACTCTAGAGTAACAATAGAGAAGACAAACCCCCAGAGCTGCTGTTTTCAATTCCTGAGCAGACCCTGTGCTTTGATCTGCAGAGATTCCCGTCGTAGGAACCACATATTCCTGTTGCCACAAGACAATACCTGTGACAAAGTGAACTAGAACAACTAGGACTCAAAGTAGCATCTGTAAATATCCAACAGTAGAAGGTAAAGGTAGAGAAAATCACCTAAAACCTGAAAATTCATAGAGATCCTGAAAGAGTCAAATTAAACTTAATGTTACATCTAATTGCAGTAGGCCTTCCTTCTAAAGTTCAGGTAATTTTTATTAATAGCATTAAAAATATGTAACCTGTAATTACTGTTTTGTACTAGTTTGATGTTCCATGGGAAACTCAGAGGCATGACTCATTTCATTCATAAGAGTCATTGCTTGGCAGGTCTCCAGGACAGGAATTCAAGTGAAAAAGGAAGTCAGATTAGTTGACCAAAAGGAAATAAATCAGATTATTTGAATATTTGCTAGACAGGGAACAGAAAATTGGCATGAGAAGAATTTGACACTGAAGCAGGTTTTGTACACAATAGCAGCCCTCATGAAGTTTGATGTAAGGATGTCAGTGTTGGTCACAGGGCTGCGCTCTCTTCTCCTTTCTTCCTCACATAAAAAGACTCTACGCATTGATAGAAAATTGAAAATTCTGTTAAGTAGCCAACAGTCTCTTCTGTAGCTTCAGCAGTCACTGACTTTTTGAATACAAATGCTTCAAGATTGCTGAAAGCCAGGGAGGAGCTCTTTCCACCGTTTTTCTCATAGAAGAACCTGTGAGAAGTCGGTTTGTTGTGGGAGAACTGGAGATTATCCTGAAATTTGGCTTTTTAAGTTACAAATACAATAAATTTGTAATTATAAAATGAAATGCAGGTGAACATCTGAGTACCTAATTTGTGTGCACTACCAGTGCCAATTTATTTCCTTGTGGAAATAAGGAGCACAACGTTTGGATACAAATTGTGTCATGAAATTAAACTTGCTTTCTGAAAATGTATCCCTACCAAACATAGAAATGTACAGGTCATAAAGACATCACAAATCTTTCAATTTTTTGAAAGTTCTCAAATTAGTTCATATTAGGAAAGTATCATGCAGCATAATGGTCCAATATCTTGCTAGAAAAAATGGCAATGAATATCCAATATCAATACATTTATCAATTACCACTTATCTGTATACCAAATGCAATCAATTATTAAATGTAAATAAAATAAATCTCTTAAAAATTGATTTCCCAGATGAGAGGAAAAACTAGTTAGCAAGCTGAGTGTGAAATTTACATGTAGTTCATGAAAAAGTGATTACTTACGGAATTAATTGATTTTAGAAATGAATCTGAGGATGTAAAATTATGGCATAAAAAGGAAATGAATCTGAAGATCTGTTTTATGTCCATGAAAATGGTGTTTGTTTTCTCCTTCCATACACAGCCAATCCCAGAAGCTGTGATCCACCAAGAAATCCCTACTCAAAGACATATTCCCTATTATCCATCTTCACAACACTTAAAACACTTGCCCCATCTCATTCACCTCATAGCTGAACTGTTTGTCCACAACTGGGTTGTATCCTGTTTGGGTGTCAGCAATTCCTTTCTCAGGAGTCTTGATACTGAGATTTTGTTTTCAACCTGTCAAATCATCCCTCAAAATCACACCTTCTTAAAAATTGTTTCAGCCACGAAACCTCCCGTCTTCCAGACACGTTTCAATGCTAGTGATCACACAGAATCACAGAATGTGAGGGATTGGAAGGAGCCTCGAAAGATGATCCAGTCCAATCCCCCTGCCGGAGCAGGAACACCTAAATGAGATCACACAGGAAGGCATCCAGGCGGGTCTTGAATGTCTCCAGAGAAGGAGACTCCACAACCTCCCTGGTGTCAGCCTTATCCCTTCTAAATACTTGTTTGTTTGGTGGCTCACCTATGAAAGCTGAAGGGAAAAGAAGGTGTAAGAGAATCTTCCAAATAAGCAAGTCCATAACTGAATGTTCTGCACAGACTTGCTGTTCACCTTTGAAGCACCTAGCACGGTGCTATTTGACTCAGAATTCCTGATGAGTTTCTAAGAGTTTTTCCCACATTCTTGGAGCATTTTAAGGAAAATATGAGCTCCGATGCTGTAAGTCGATCACAATGAACAACCTTGGAAGAGCTAGGACGAGGCTTTTTGAGGTTTTCTCTTTACCACATGAATCCCAGACACTAGTGGGAATTTTAAAAGAATTTTTCCATCCTTGAAGGGTAAGGTTGCAGACCCCAGTCACTCTGTCCCAGTGTGAAGACTTTGGCATTGTCCAAATTACAAGGTTTGCTTTTGGAATAGACACAACACTCCTTTAAGGCAACCAGGTTTGCTGTAATAAATGTCACCTGTGTTTCTT
Organism: Caprimulgus europaeus; assembly: GCA_907165065.1. The sequence goes on from OU015529.1 coordinate 7,429,713, forward strand.
CCAGAGTACTGCCGTTAATTCTGACAAAGCCACCTCAATTGCACAGGTTGGGCTGTCAGACCCTCCTGGAGCTCTCCCGGGTGTGAGCAATGGCAAGGGAGCTGGGGAAGGGGCTGCAGCACAAGTGCGCTGAGTTCCCGGCTGAGGGAACTGGAGTTGTTGAGCCTGGAGAAAAGGAGGCTGAGGGGAGACCTTCTGGCTCTGTCCAACTGCCTGAAAGGAGGGTGGAGAGAGGTGGGGGTGGGTCTGTTCAACCAAGGAACAAGTGACAGGACAAGAGGAAATGGTCTCAAGTTGTGCCCAGGGAAGTTGAGATTGTATGTGAGGAAGAATTTCTTTGCTGGAAGGGTTCTCAGGCTTTGGAAGGGGTTGCCCAGGGCAGGGGTGGAGTCCCCATCCCTGGAGGGATTTACAAGAGGTGTAGATGTGGTGCTGAGGGACATGGGTTAGGGGGCACGGGGGTGTCGGGCTGACAGTTGGACCGGATGATCTCTGAGGTCTTTTCCAACCTTAATGACTCTATGACTCGATTGTATGAAGTTGCTCTGTCACTGCGAGGACGAGACCCTACGCCCCCACCGCCCCCTGGGCAGACCCCCGTGCCCGGTCAGTCTGCACCGCCTCCCTCTGGGACCGGGGCCGGGGCCGGGACTGCCCCCCCCCGCCCCACACAGCCCGCCCCGCCGCGCGGCGCCGCTGGCCCCGCCCAGTTGTCATGGAGACCAGAGAGGCCGGGCCTGAGGCAGCAAAGCGCCCGTTGATTGGCTTCGGGGCAGTGCCCAATCAGCGAGCGGGGTGTTCCAGGGGTCCCAAGATGGCGGGCAGGTAAACACGGCTGCGGGGATCCTGCGCCGGGGCTGTGGTGGGGGGAGGTGGTGGTTGGTGCGCCGGTTGGTCCGTGGTGCCGTCGGGCTTGCGGGGGCTGGAGGGACCGGGGGTGCCGTCTGCGCTCCCTCACCCTGCATTGGAGCGGCGTTTCGTCCGGAGCGGGCTGCCCTCGCTTCCCCGGCCTAGCGCTCCCCGAGCGGGCTCCTCTCCCCGGGGCCCGGAGGAGCTCACCGGAGCTTTGCCAGCCAGGAGGGAGGCGGCTCGGGGAGGCGGTTGCGCTGTCCTGGGAAGCGATCGGGTGGAAGGGCTGGATGTGCTTTCCTGCTGCCCGGGGAGAGAGGCAAGAGGCGTTTACTGTAATATCGCCCTTAAACTGAGAGCAGCTGTAAGCAAATGCGAAATGGCAACACATTAAAGAACAAGGATGGAAAAAAGAGAGCTAATAGACCTTAAAGAACAAGGAAGAAAAAAAGAATGCCAGTAGCTTCAATCTTAACTTCTTTCTGAAACAGTGAGTATTAGAAGCTTTATAACAGTGTTTGTCTAAAACATCTAATGATAAGATAATTTGTTCAAGAGAAAATAAAATATTTCTGATGATGTGTTTTGCTGTTTCTGTTTCTTCTGCAGGCTAATTATGTTTTTAGCTTGGAATAGGTAAGCTGACATAACTCTGGTGTCTTTACAGTGACTTGAAGTGGCTTGGACTTGCTTAAACTGGAAGATGTGGAGTGGGCTGTTACCTCCCGGACTGAATGAAAGTGATGTTGAGTCAAGTTCTGATGAGGGAGATGAATCACATGGTTCCTTTCCAAAGGAAGGTGCCAAAGAAGATACTGAAAGAGTTCAGCTTTCTGAATGCCAGGAGAATGCACCTGAAAGTGATGCTATCGGTGAACCCATTATGATACCAGCGACACATGGAGAAAATGAATCTCAAACATGCCCTTCTGGAGTGCCTTTGCATTTGTGGAATGTGGGTATTATTACAGGTCTCCAGATACCCAGAGCATCAATGCAACATACTTAAAGTTGAATGGCTCATTTTTAAATTAAAATAACTTAATGTTGAATATTCAGTATACAAATCTCAAATGGCTTAAAATAAGGCTCAAGTGCAGTCACTGTGATGTACTTTAGATGATTTCAAGCAGGGTGAACAGGAATTTAGATAGGAAGTGTAACTTATTTTTTTCCTGTAGTGGAGTTGTGATTGAAAGCACAGCAGGGAGTTGTTTAGATAACTACACAGTTGCATAGAGACTTGTGTCTGGTAGTGTCTAAGCTCTGAGCTTCTTCCTAACTGCTCTCTGCATGAGTGAGGATTTACAGGTAAGGATGTCAGCCTCTGTGCTGGGGATGTGTATCTGCGAAGTAGAGGTGTGCCCTTCTGCTTTCTGTGGGGTTACTTGGAGGCATTCAGGTTCATAGTTGCTTATGATCTCTTGATTTTCCTCTTGCATGGAAAAGCTGAAAAAAAATGATATAAACAAAGTAATCTGTGTTTTAATCTTTAGAGTCTTTCCATCGATCCATGTTGCCTGCTGTTGTCAGTCATACTGGGATTTCAGACTACTTGCCAGGCAATAACAAGACACTGAATAGCTCAGGAGTGCACAACCAGCAAAAGCTTGTTCAATGTCATGTCCCATGAGAAAACTTTAGGGTTTGAATAGTCCTGGGATTTAGGGAGGGCTGAAAGTCAGGTGTTAAAAGATTAAAACCAATTCCAGTTTAACACCATCAGAGTCAGATGTTGTCAGTGCATAAATTTTAGTGGAATGGATATAACAAGGTACTGTGGATAAAGGAGATATTGGGGCAACATTATGTAATTTATTTTTTATATTAGAAAAAAACTAAAAATACTGATTTGCTTTTTCTTAATCTTGTAGAAATTTGTGGAGCTTCAGAAGAAAAATTGTGAAATGAAAATGCAAGCAATTGAGGGAATCAAAAGGCGAAAGAGAAAGCGCCGCCGAAAAGGTGTTTTATATGATTACAGAATTAGTATGAAATACATTGGAAGTGGGGTTTGGTGGTTTTGGGGAGAGGGTTTGTTGGTGGGTTTTTTGGTTTTGTTTTTGATTTTTTTTGGTTGTTTTTGTTTTGGAGTTTTTGTTTGATTGTTTTAGTTTTGTTTGTTTTATTTCAACAAGAATTGCATGCTTGGGTAGATGTTTTCTAGCTGTTATCTAGGATTCTGTTTTTCCAGTTGTATACCTCACTTGTAGGACTAGGTTGTAATTTGTTCAGGTAATACATTTGTCCTCTTTTTTTAAAAAGGAGGTAGAACTTACCTGGTTAATACTGATTTATAATGGCTATGTGTAGGTCAGTCATTCTATAAAACATACTTTTGTGTATTCTGGTTAAAACCTTTTCAGAGATACTGTAGGAGATTACTTGTATGAAAAATCTTACAGCTGAGGGGTTTAAATCCAGTTGATCATTGGGTAAAAATCCTGATGTGTCAGTATGTCAGAGGGAATGTGACCAATTAGAGTTCTGTTAACTTTGTTGGATGCTGTAGGGTATTACTGTGTAATCTTGTGGTTTTGTTTTGTTTTTTTGTTTTCTCTCCCTAGAAAAACAGAAAAAGAATGAGGAAGTGACTAAGAGGTATAACCAGGTCAATGTGATTTTCTGAGGTCTGTTTTTAATATTGGGCAAAACTTGTAAAAAGTTTGACCATGTGCATGGCCAAAGCCTGGCTTTGAACATCATCTAAAATATCTGCTGAAGTTGTCCAGTGTCTCTGTCAGACAGACTGAATTTGTTACCAGTGATTGTTTGATACAGTTTATTGTTTGATTTTTTATTTAGTGTAACTTAAAATTGACTTAATGTTATTCCTAGTGATGTTTTGCATGTCACTGCCCCTGTTCAGCCCACTCTTCTTCCTCTTCTTTTTCCTCTTTGGCAGTGTTAAGTTAAGGGTTGGACTCAAAGATCTTAAAGGTCTTTCCCAACCTAAATGATTCTATAAGCTTGCTTTCAGGATTGTGGAATTACACTTACAGAGGGGAAGGAATAATTAATTTCATTTCCATTAAAAACTGCGAATGGTTGAAAAGAGCTTGTCTGCCAAATGGAAGAATTCCTTTTAGCATTGAAAAGAATATTAAAAGTTGTGGAAAGGGAACTGGCTCTATTAATGACTTTTGTTTTGTTGTTGGTTTTTAGTAGTCAACAGTTGGCAAATGAAGACAAATGGAAAGAACTTACACAATACTTTGGAATCAATGACAGATTTGAATCCCCTGTGCATAGCAGGGCTCCACAAAAGGTGACTGTTGATACAAAGCAATGGCAACTTATACTTGGCAGTAAAAGAACTCAGCCTTAACTGAGATAGGAATAAAACTGAGACTTTTTGAAAGTGAGTAAATGATCAATTCACTCTGAAGAAGGATAATTTTGTGCACATTTTTAATTAATTTCCTTTTAGATATCACATGAATTGCACTTGGATTAGAAGTTTGCTTTCATTTGTGAAAGTCCTTTCTTTTCAGACAACCTTCATGCTTATTTCCTGTCTAGTTTTGTTTTCTATTACCATGAGAGACAGAAGACTTCATATGCATTGTTTTTTCCTTTTGTTTTTTCAGTCATGCTTTAACTTTAAAATGGGTCAAGTAAATCCTTTCCTTGACACCAGTGGCTGTAGGAATTAGAGGGCCAAACCTGCTCTGCAGTTTTACTGGATTTATAACACATTTTGTTCATAAATATTATTGTGTAACTAGTCATATTTGAAATAACTGGTACAACATAATGGACAAGTTGAGAAACTCATTATCTTGTGAGTTCCTCACAGCAGTTTTTGTTCTGTAGTTTTTCTAGTAAAGGCCTGGTAAGTTCTATGATACCAAATGTTCAGTTAGCCTCTTTTCTGATAAATTTTGTATTTTTCATTTGCCTACAATAAGTTTCTGCATGCAAGTCATGAGGTACTGTTTGCTTCTGTCTGAGTTATTACTTCTGGTGGGTATTTTAGTTGTTCCTGAACTGCTCAGGATAGATCTAGAATGAGGCCCAAAGTGTTAAAGTGCAGATGCTCTCTACCCAAGTTCAAAGACTTTATCGTTAGTGGAATGTATGTCTCGTTAATTTTAGAAAGGACAGCTAACAGAATTGGCTGTCACTGCAACTTCCAGTTGTGCACCTTTTTCTAACTTCCACCTGAATAATTCAAGTGGAGTATTTGCAGGTCACTGTTTCTCAATAATTGTTTGCTTTTTTGCTTTCTTTTTTAAAAGTATATGTTAATGAAACTGTCAAATGTGTTTTCTTTAGCATCACTAATATTTAAACCCAGTGAGGCTGTAAATTGTGTTAGTATGAGAGTGAGTTTTTTTGTGAGGTTTTGAAGTCAGTGCCTACTGCTCTGCTACCTTTCTGTATTCCTTCAGAAGTTTCCAACTATAATTTCCATTAAATATTTACTTTTTATTGTTACGTTATTTGTAAATGTTGTCACTAAACAAATTGTTATTTTCTCATTTTCAGAGGTTAAATTCTGAAGCTTTTTCATTGTTTTCCATAGGGCTGCTAGAATTTTTAATTTATGAGCACAGTGCAGTGGCACCATGCCAGATCTCAGTTTTTGGAGAAAGATAAGATCTTAGAACTGTAACGATACAGTGGTAATTGCTATTCTTCATGTTACCTGACACATATATTTCACATTTTGTTTAGAAAGCTCCAGGGATGGAAGAGATAAGCCAGATCTTCAGATGAAATTTTATTGTGACAGGCATAAACTAGTCCGTGTAATTTTTTTAACCCACAGTATTATCCTGCACGTAGGGTGGAACTAATGCAATGATTTGTGCTCAGGCAGCCTTTCAGTGAATTCTTAATTATACTGTCCATTACAATACATAGACAAAGTGATTTGTGTTACATAGAAATTACAGGTTTATGCAGTGTCTTAAAATGAAGAATTTTATGAAAGAAAGATTTTTAGAAAGGAGATACTCCCTTTAAACATGTTATTTATTTGTTCTAAAGATATTTTCTTTTCTCTTTCTAGTCTGGCCTTGAACTTAGCATAGAGAAGTCTGTGGCAGAAGGTGACATTGATAAGGCTGAGGAGCTGAGTGATAGATTAGCCATTCGTGAGGTAAGTGGGCTGTTAACAAAAGCTCTGAGGAAACATTTGGTTTTATACATCTGTACAAAAAGTGTCATAACTAAAACAGCACTGAAGATTTTTCAGGGCATCTTTCCTATTTCTGAAGCAGGTTTCTGTCAGTGATCAGAGGATTTTGCTGCTGATCTAGTAATGCTTGGACAGTTGTAGCTGTGTGTAAGAATTGAAAATACAACTGTGAACAATCCCAAGTAACCTTGCTTTAAAGCCTGGTGCCAACTCCATGAGTCAGAGGAGTCAGTAACTCATCATCTGTATTGAACTTTTGATTTTTCTGCATGTCACAAGCCAAGAAAACAGGTGTAGGATGTTCCCTTCATGTCAGTTCTCTGTACCTCAGATTTTTCTTTGCCTTCCATCCCCAATAAGCTTGTGAAGTTTGAAGAAAGGTAGAGATTTAGTACATTTAAAGCAAGACAGACCCAAATTAGGACAGATATACACAAGCTTGTGTACTGGTGCTTTTTTCCTGTGTATTTGTGTGATCAGGAGTTGATGTCTGGAAGAATTCTGAAGAAGAATGGGAGTAGATGCATGTCAAACATATTACTGGAGTCTTAGAATGATGTTTATAGAATGAGTGGATTTTTTTTCTTCTCATCATCAATTTTTAGTATATAAATGCATATCTAAAAAAAAAAAGAAATCCAGGTGAGAGAAACTCCATTTTTTCAAGATGCCTTGTTAGTTGATGTATTTGAATAATTTTCTGAATGCTATGCTGCTCTTTGCTACAAAAATTGAACCCTTTAAATTTGTATGTGCTGCTGAGTGAATATTTAAACTGATGAGGAATCTGTCAGATACATCTGGTAACTGCAATTTCATATAAGAAATAGTTAAATTGGTGCATGTCTGGTGGGTGGTAGCAGCTGAAGGATGTAATTGAAATCCATGAAGGCTGTTGTGCCCACTGCTATTTGTACGCAGGGGATAAGATGCAAAGGAAGAAAATTAGGATAAAAAGATAGTTGGAATAATTTTGAAGCTAGGTAAGAAAAAAAACAACTAAAGTACTATTTGAGGTGAGTGGAGAAGCTATAATTTTTAAGTAATCTGATTTATAAACTTAAAACTATAAATATTCAAGATTTATATAACTTTTAATGTGATTTTTGTTTTCATTCCTCTATCTTACATATTCTTCCATCTTCACAGAGATAATGGGAATTTTCCATCCAATGTATATACTAGCAAAATTCAAAGGTATTAAAAGGGATTAAGAAAGGAAAGACAAGTTCCAAGTACTTTTAATTCTCATACAAATATTTAAAATGTTTCTTAAGTACAAGGTTTCAAGCTAAGCTTTAATGTAAAACTGCAGATTTAAATCTGTTTAATACAATATAATACAACATTGTGATGGCTTTAAAAACAAATGGCTTTTGGAATGGGAAATACAATTCTGCAGGTTCTCTGAGGTTAGGTAAACTGTTTACCAAGGTTAGGTAAAACTAACTGCACCTCAGTGCATGTTCTTACAATCATTAAACTCCTACATTTTGTTGCTCAAGGCAGTTTCTAATGACTAGACTCTTATCTGCCTTTTTATCAGTGGTCACAAAACTTCAATCTGCAAAGAGAAAAGCTATTGCCAGTGATAGGAATGTGTCCTAATGTGCCCTAACAACTGACCAGCTTCTCACTGTGATGTTGGTATATTTACTTTCATGTGTATGACATGAAAAACACTTGCTGTTCTCCTTCACAAATGTCATTATCCCATCTATTCTAAAGTGGTTAGAGTATCATAATCAATAAAACATACTGAGGTTCTAGTGCAAATTGTTTGACTGTAAAAACAAATTAATGTAAGAAGTTTTAAGGTTTTGTAATATTTATGATAAACTGTTATCTGATTTTGGTAGCCATGGGATTGTACAACATCTAGCATATCCCAGGTGCTACAGCAATGTATTATTATTTGTGGAACATTAGCTCCAAATTGTTGACTTTCAAATATTAGCATGTTGTAATTCTGAAAACAAAATGCTTGAAACATTATTAGTATTCAGAGCCTTGACTTTGTTTTGGTTAAGTGGGTTTATCTGAATAAATAGTATGTTGAAAGAAGAAAAACTCAAATGACTGGCTTGATCTCATGAGGAGTTCTGTGGAGGCAGAACCCACGTGAATTCACTGGGGTTCTCTCCTGTTTTGAAGATGTGCTACATAACCCACTGCAAGATTAATTTTTCTTTGTGATTTTTAAGAAGCTGTATTTTTTTAGTGGATCTTTTTAACTTTTTGTTCTAAGGAAATCATTCTAACAGTCACTATTTCTGATTCACTGAAGAGGTATAGAAAAGGATGGTTAAGGAAGAGATTGATTCAAAAATCATTGTGTTGTGTATAAGTGCAGTTAATAAAATATTGCTTTCATATCATATGGTACTGATTCCATTGCTGCTTGCCTTCTCTTTGCAGTTTAGAAGTGTCCCTTCTAAAACTCATTTTACATAACACTTCTTGGAATTGAGTTAATTTTTAAAGTTTGTGGCTATTTCTATCCTTCTAACTTCCAAATGCAACACAACACTGTGAGGAAGTCGGGTATGGAACTATACAATGACTGTATTGAAGTGCACCACTTCTGAAGTCTAGAAAAATAAGAGGATGAATGATTGTTCTTCTATCTGAACTTCATCTTTTTCTGTATAGTTTTCATTTATCTTGAGCAGTGTTGCAAGGTTGGGGGCAGGGAGTGTATGAGAAATACTCTGCCTTCTCTTTGGGGTACAGCCCCCCTTGCAGCCATGTGCAATATGTTCAGTGGGTAGGTGTTCTTTTTGAAATCAGGTGTGTGGGGTTTTAATCGGCACCATTTTCTTTTGCAAGAAGCAGTGACTGGAACCTGCTGATAAAGCTTTTGCTTTGAGGCACAGATCCCAGAGTTCTTAAAGCCGTTTCCTGCCTTAATAAGTGAAACTAATTTTTGATGTATAACATTTATAAGCCTGTGAAACTGATAGGGCAGCTTCAGTATTTAGAAAAATGAAGCCAAAAATAAACAGATGATGAGAGCAGACAGTAAAAACATATCCTAAAAAGCAAAGAAATGCCAGAATGATGCTGTCAATATGCTGTCATCATGATACAGGGAGAAGAGGTTTTTAAAAATCAGATTCCTTTAAAATCAGTGATGATTTAGGTAATATGCATAATCCAGCAGCTGTGAGTGGATCACTGAAATTTCTATGCTGAAAGCCTAAATGATACTGCTTCAAGGTTTTGGGTCTTTTGGTTTCCATGTGGTACTTGTTGCAGGTTCTTAAAGGGAAATGTTACTGTACTGCTGTAAATGAGGCTTTGGGCAATATATTGTTGCTTCCTTCTGCGTTGACAGTTGTACACAAATGCTGATTTTAAATTAAACTGCTTAATTTAGTAGCATTCAAGGTTTTAGACTGAGAGCTTGGATATCTTATTCATGAGTCTCTGTGTTTACTAGTGACTGCATGTGTGGATTCATATGTAGCTTTTGAGACTAGCTAAAAATGTGTTACTCTTTTTTTTTATTGGCAGTTGCATTCCTATAAAAAAATTAATTGTACATATGTGATTATGATGATGAGAATCAGTCTAATCTCTTGGCAAACCTCACTACAAAGTGTTACCCCTTGTCTCATGTTGTCATCCTCCTTTGTGGACTAGAAAAGTGATTGCAGTTAGTTTGGGAGTTACCAGGGTAACAGATCTCTAGCTGTAGCATCCTTGGCCATCCCCACAGCATGGTTTCTTATGGGGTGCTCTGCTTCACTAAGGGTTCTAGTGATCCTATAATTCTTGATTGCATTATTTTATGTATGACTGAAATTCTTCCTGAAGGAATGCAGACATGTCTGTGTTATGTTGTACAGAGTAATTTAGGCCATGAGTAACTGCTGCTTCAGCTAGGCTGCTTCTAGAACCCAGAACACCAAGATGCTCAAGCCCACCCAGTCTAGCTTGAGCATCTTGGTGCTGTGCTGCAGTTACAGGATACAAGGTCAGCACTCCTTTTATACATTGTGTTGAGTGTCAGCATAACACAGGTGGGTCACACTGCTTAATCTTCATTCACTCTGGATTTTTAAACACACTGTTAGCCTGAATTATTTCTGGAATACCTACAACATAAGTGCTATTAGTATTAAATAACTAGCAATTCATTGCAGTGTGCTTGTATAATGTGCACAGTTAAGGTTTATTATTGTAATCCAGCTGCTGTCTTTGTTATAACATTCCAAGGGGCTTTCAGCATTGGCAGAGTCCTTCATGTTTTGAAGTTCTGCTTTTCAAATGTAGAATGGCATACCTAAAGCTATTGTTTGAACATTGCATTTAATGCTGATTGTTCAACTTGAGAGATGCCAATAGAACTGTTATTATATTAATGCAGGACTTACCCAAAAAATTCTGAACCTTTTAGAGTGAAAATTGCTGAGAGAATGAAGTTTATGTGGGCACTTAGCTGGGCTGGGATAAAATTGTTTTCTTGGTGATGCTGTAGGGTAGAGTAGTTGAGATTTAATGGTAGCAGGTACTTGGATATGTAGCTGGGAACAGATGCTTGGAGTTACATTAACTTTTCTAATGCTTTCAAAAAACCTTTTTGGAATAATATCTTGAAATGTACTTTAATTGTTCCCACTGTGTTTGTGAGAACCTGCCTAGGTCTTGGAGAATAAATGTTGATAAATTGGAGCACTGTGAGTGTGTGTAGTTGGAGGTGTTTATCCTTTTGAGTGAGGATGATATGTGGAAATACCTGGTTATTTCACTTTGCTGTAAATTGGTTTGTTTGGAGTGATACTTGTAAAAGGTCTTTTCCTAACTAAACCAAATAATTTTGAAAGATTCTGTCCCCCAGCCCTAATATATAAGCCTGAAAATATTTTCCAAGCTTTTTTTCCCCTTAGAGAAAGAATTTTTCCTAGTGCTTTTGTACTCAAATCATTTGTGGTGTCTCAAGAAGCAGAATGCAGATTTCTTATGATTCTGATATTCTGAGAACTAATCTGGCTAAGCCTCAAACTCTGCATTTGCTTGTGGTTTTTGTGTTAAGTGCCTGGTGGGTAGGTGCCACGTTGTCTAAGAGAGCATTAGCCTGAGGACTGTAACTCGAACATGATAAAATAATCTTGACCATATTTGACTTACCTGTCAAAAGGAACTTCTAAAATATTTTATAAATCGGTGTACTAAATTACTGGAGTAGTTGTCAGTCTCTAAATAGCACAGGCTTTTTGACACCACTGTTCCCAAGTGCTTAGCTTAGTGGCTTCTGGCATTTTGGCAAAACATTTTTAAAAAGCTGCAGTTTATAGTGAAGCTCTGGTATTGTAATCAAGCTTAAATGAAAGATCTACATCGTAATAGACAGAATTAATTGGCTTTTCACTGGGATGTCATTCTCGTGTTACAGCAAGATCAGTCCTGCTGTGGTCTTCAAAATTGGTTGCATCAGCTTTGACTGTTTTCTAATGACCAAATTAGTATCTGTTGTCTGTAAGTAAGTTCTAGTTGTACAATTCGGAATGGGAAGGATGTACATGAGCAAGGTTTTATGTCAGAACCAGTGAGAACCATGCTGGAAGGTGTTTTCCATTTGGAATTCTGGGTAGGATATGACTGATCAGGAGGTCACACACACACATTGCTGTTTCAGAGGGACAGGTTATAATGCTTGATGCTCTTCTGTTGGTAAAATAGAGTTTAATTTTTACATTTTGTGCAGCATTCACAATTTGAGGTACCTGAAGAGATTGATGCAATTTTATATGGAAAGTAACCAAGCACCAATTAACTTGGAAGCCTTGCCCAGTGAAGGATCTGGGGAGGGGGGAGGAAAAAAGAGTTTATTTTTTTAGCTCTGAAGGATTTTCTTTCTAACACATAGCAGAGGTGCTTCCAAATATCTCTCTTCATTGAGGTTGTTTTCTTTTAACCTTTGGAACATGGCAGGGTTATCACCTAGAATTACATTCTTATGCTCCCTTAATTATGTATATCTTTTCCTTAACAAACCTTAAAAAAAGATTTCAGATGTTACAAGTCTAATTAAAGAGACAGACAAAGCACAGTTTATACTGTAGATTTTTTCTGCAGTTCAATTAATCAGCATGTTTTCTCTTTTAATTAAAACCATTTTAGTAAATTAAAGCCCACAGCAAAACACATATATAATTTGTTTGTAATTAGCTCTTAATTGGTGGTAGTTGAAGCTTAGCACCCTTGGTTTCTTTCTTCATGATTGCCATTTTATTAGCAGCCAGTCATTAATTAATCTTTTTTTCTAATTAGCTTATAAAACTGTTGATGGCACATTATTGTAAATGTGATTTTAAGTTCAAAGCTTGTTAATAAGCTTTCTTACTTAGAAGAACAGAGATAAAGAAATTGCTGAAAACAGTACTACAGTTCTTTTTTTAAAACTGCCTTTCTTATGAGGGGGCTGTGTAAAGCATCTAACAGCTTATAGTTAATTTTTTAATGCTGTGTATTCTCATGAATGGAAGAAGTTACTTACATTTAAATGTTTAAATCTAGCAAAGAGCTTAATATTAGAACAGTTTTCTGTCCTTGCTCCATTACTATGTCATCCAAATATAATTTGATGTTGTAATACACAGCATAAAAATACAACAAAGGTATTACAAAGTATTTTACAGTGGAAGTTGAGCACATCATTGAAAGGGGACAATTTTCACTGCAAAATCCACTCTGTATTCTTGTTTGCTTTATATATTTTATATACGTCAGCAATGGATAACATTCCATAACATAAAAGGAGAAAATCATTGCTAAAGGCAAGCCTGAAATAACTAGATTCATATTTGATGAGAAACTGTAACAGTGTGTTAAAAGGCTGCTTGGCTTCTCCTTCTCCTATGATGGCAGGATATTTCAGGACCTGTTTGAATATAGATGTTTTGTTAGAGCTTCTGTGGTTTTAGCATTTTGTGTATCAGACCTAAATATTTCTAGAGCAGTTCTTGAATCTGTTGTCTCATGAATTCTTTCATTCAGTGTTTACATTGCACAGTGCTGTCTTAATGAAAAGTGTTTGCTTTATTGTATTTAACGTTAAATGTGTTGATTTTCAAGGAAGTTTTCTGGAAGTTACAGTAGGTTCTGTTGCAACTTCATAAAAATGTATACTTCTGCCTGAACTCTACATCCTATTTCAACTTCAGCCATTTCTTTGCTTGTTTTAGAAGTGTTTTATGATGCTGTGCAAGAAACACTAGAAAGGGATAGCTGACAAGGAAAAAATTAAAAATTGGATAAAAAGTAAATGAATAATGTCATATTACTAAAAAGATGAGAGGCTAATTTGTGCCGACTTTTTGCTAATTTTGTTCAAGCCTCAAAATGAGGAGCTGTCACCCGTTCTGTGTAGCACTGATGACAGTGCCAATGATCCATGAAATAAGCTGCCGCTGGCTTTGTTCTGATAAGAATGAACAAATCTGCACAATGTACGGCTCCCAGAATCTCATTTTCATACTTGCATGCAGGCTAAAAGAAATAAGCTGTTTGCAGGCTTGATTAATCAGACATTTGAGGGTTTTTTGTCTCTTTGATCTCTTTCGTCTCCTAGGTAACTTGCTTGACATTAATGTTGAGCTTGAGTAAAGACAATCAGGAATTGTAGACCAAACTGATATAAAAATTAAAGACCTTAACACTTTAAGTACTCCAGTAATGGTTCCGCTTTACTTCAGAAAACATCTGTTTTCATTTAATTAAAGAACAAAAGAGAATGGCATAAATATTTTTTTTTTCATAGAGACCTGTTATTCCATAAAAAGTTAAAGTATGATAATTGGTATTTTTAAATAAATGCCTTGAAACCGTTCAAAAAGAAGCAAAGCTTCAGAAATCTGTTACAAGGTAACAATTTCAAATGAGTAGAAAATTTATGAGAAACAACGGATAAGGAATTTTCATTTGTGCTACGTTAAACATCTAGAGTAAGATATTTTTTTTACATTATTATTGGTCAACTTCAAAATGGAAAGGTCTCAGCCCTGTAGAAACTAAGTTGTTTTTAAAGTTTGTCTTAAAATATATATATATATATAGTGTTACAAGGATGAACCATTATATCAGCTTTACTACCCAATGTGATTTACACACTTTAAACCTGTAAAATTGAAAGGAATTTAAAAAAAAAAAAAAAATGTCGCAGTGCGTTTGCTTGAGGTTATGCAGACGCTTTTACAAATCTTCCAAGTGGCTGTAAAGATGAATGCCTCAAGGGTCTAGCCAGGGCCCTGCTTTTCCAACCAGCTAAAGCCCTTATCTTAAATCCAAGCAAAGTACCATTAATCTTTTTGAAAGACCTTTTATGGCTTTTAATATATCCCAAATTAGAACATTTTACACCCTTGGTTCCTGAAATATGGTGATAAAAAGCCTTTAGAGCTTAATTTTCCTTACTGCGTGCTCTGACCAATTTGCAGTTCTTTGTGATAATGTTTAGACACCTTAATTAAAATGCAGCAAAATATTGGATGTTCTATATGGAAAATGCTGATACTTTGACTACACAAGAAATTGTTGTATATATTTTTATTCATGCTTTCTTACTTCTTTTAAGATTGTATTTTATTGAGTTATCTGATGACCTGAAATGGGTTTTTTTAAATGCAAAACCCATTGACCAAGCTTTTATGGATTTCTTTGGGAAGAGGGGGAGTGAAGATGTATGTCTGGGTGTGGGTGGGAGCAGGAGACATTTAATCTGACTAAAATGTTTGTGTGTTTATATGTGACATTTGTTTTGATGTCTTGGAAAATTTGACTCTATGCAGCCCAAAAATGATAACAGTAGTGCTGTAAAATGTTTCTTTTTTCTCTTCCCCATGCACTACAGAGGGTGTTATTATCCCATTTTTCCTGTACTTTCAAAGATGGAAGAACTTATTCTGTCTTCCAAGAAATACAGTTCAAAAGATTTTTCTGCAGCACTTGTGTAGACCTCACTTGTGTATCTTTGCATAAGTGTTCAGTAGGCCACTAGAACATATTTTAAGGAGATGCTGTTATTCATTACATAGTAAAAATTAATTTTCAAGTATGTTAGGGGGTAAAATACAGTACAAAAATAAAGGTGTGGTTCTGCTGATTGACTGACTTCAGCCATCAAATTGCTCTATTTTTTTAGCTAATAAATAGTCCAGTGTCAATTAACATGTAAATATTTTTTCAATACCTTAGGTGAGTTTTCTAAAGCATTTTTATACTGCAAGTGTATTAAAGTTAATAGCTTCCCTTAAATATGAAGTCACAATGCAAATAAGAGAATGCTGTGTTCTAGTCTGTGACTTGAGATTTGGTAGTTCAGATGTTGGCATTGAATTACTGATTATATAAAAAGTTGGTGCTCAGGGGAAAAATGATGTAGCTAATAATAGAAAAGTTTTGAAATGTCTGGTCACATGAATTATTTTGTGCATCATTGTGTTTCCATAGGCACGTACTTATGCCTTTGTTATGTGCAAATAGTAAATTAAAAGCTTGTTTAGCATTATTTTACACTTATTCCTTTTAAAATATTATGCTTACCACTTACTGTTTGTATTGATAGTGCTTAGAGCTTTAAAGCAGAGCTGATGATGTGCTTATTGTCTGCATCATGTAGACTCTCAAAGTCTTCTGCAGAGGGGCTGCTTTCTTGATTCTTGAACCCTGAAAGACCATAAGATAGGGCAACTTGTAGTGATGTTGTTTTGCTTTGTTAGTAAAATGGTCATGGTATCAGCCAACCTACGTGGTAGGTGTTTGATGGGAGAGTTGTAGATGTCAGTGCATCTACACCTGAAGATGTATTCTTGAGTTCTCTCTTATCTGGATAAAACAACTCACAGACTAAATAAGAGTTCCCTGTGTAGATGCCACAGATTATTGAAGTGTATTACCATTAATAATGGAACTTAAACCAAAGTGTTAAGGAATGTTCTTTTACTTGGGTCTCTCATGCCTTTCTTCTTTGATAATTGCATAACATTTGGAGAAATTTAGCATATCCAGTCAGAAACATGTTGGCTAACTTCAGTAGGTTTTGGAGTGGATAGGAAGAATAATTGTTTATCCACATCACAGTTTGCAGCTATTTGTTTTGGCTAAATGAATTGCTTGTTTGTCTTGGAGCAAAGCGGTAACTTTTGAGACCAAATTCTTCCATAATTCATCATTTAGTTGCAGATAATGTCAAGTGATGATGTACAAAATGTAACTACAGTTAACAAGTTATGAATGCTGATTAAGGAAAATAATCTAGTCATAGTTCACAGTACCTTCTCCCATCTTTTTTGCTTTGTTCTTTTTCCCCACCTTGACATTCACTAAGGTTAGTTCTCACAGTGTGAGTGACTTTAGGAAAGTAAAGTAGGATTCACCTACAGCCTACTATGACCTTATTTGAAAAGCATGCATATTATCACACTTATAATCTAAAACCTGTTAATGTGTAGACTAAATGTCAGATGGATTCTAAGGACACTGCTTCATTTATTTTCTGGACAGACTGATTAAAACATGACTACTGGTACTACTGGAGAATGTGTGGTAGTAGCAGTTCTTCCTGTATAAAACTTTTTGGGTGGTTTTTGTATTAGTAAGACCTGATATTGTTGTGTTAGCACAGTTGAGGTCACAGACTGGTCTTAATAATGGAGACTGTATGTGTGTGTCTATGTATTTATTTAAAAAAACAAGCAAACAAAAGGATCTAGTGGGCTATTGCCCTTTGTTTTTATCCTTGAAAATGAAGGATTTGGTGAAAAGGATTGCTTGCCCCAGGATCCCAGTCCTTTGTATTTCTTTAGAGACATTCTTGCTTGTCTGGTCTAATAGTAGAGCATCAGCCTAATATTTGAAAGATATTTGAATATCTTTTGAATTTTGAGAAACAGTATCAGACCAAGTAATTTGTAAGGCTTAAATTTCATATGAGCCATTTGCATCTATTCAGTTTTCCTTTGTTCCTGTTTGTGTCTTAGCTTGGTGTGAAAATTGCCAAAGCTGCTGCTTGCCGCAACTTTGTAAAAGCCAAGCAAGAAGCAGAGGCTGCCCAAGAAGCTCGAAAGAAAAAGAAGCTTGCTTGGGGGTAAGTCATTTGAGTATGGAATTAAACATTTGTGGTTTTATTGGCACTAAGTGTATACAATACAATCTCAGTTAAATGTTTTCTTAGTTGAAATAGGCTTGTGCTAATCTTATTTGTCTTGTTTAACCTTGTTGGGTTGGGGGGGTTTTTTGTGGGTGGTTTGTTGGTTTTTTTTTTTTTTAGCAGTGTATCAGACTTAAGTACAGAGGCTTTATGAGAATTAATGTATTGGTTATATGGCTACATTTGCCTTAGTGTCTTTATTGCAGTAATAAAATGAGGTTTTAATTTTTGTTGTTACTAAGAATAGATGGTTGAATACCTGAAATGTGCATGCTCGTGATTCCCAACATGGTTTTTGTGCTCTATTTCAGATTTGAAGCCAAGAAAAGATGGGAAACAAAGAGCAACATGGGATACATGTAATCCATCTTGTTTTCCTCAGGAGTTAAATACCCGTTTTTACTTGAAGAATCTTTGTGGGCAACTTAAACACACACACACACACACACACACACACACACACACACACACACACACACACACACACACACACACAAAAACCCCAAACCAAAACCTAGCACATCAAATTCCTTGTGTTTCCCTTAAGGCTGTTAAGCTGTTTTGGCTCTCTCTTATAATGTAGCAAAAATACTATCTGAACATCAGTACTATGTTAAATACAGTATTTTTTTCCAAAACATGAAAATCTAAGGTAATGCATTGTAGAATGGATTTGGAGTCTGGTAGAGAGCTCTCTAAAGCTGGAATAAAATACTTGGTCCAAATGTGTTCTGTGCTGCACTGGAGTTACAATGTGTGGGTACAAGGAGAGGGATAAGTTTCCCTGCTAAGGCTGTACAGACTTGGTGCAGTAAGTACTACTCTTCTGATTGTTTGAAAGTTGTGGGTGGGGCATGAAATAAAGAAAAGCAAAACCACCATGCCTGTTTGAAAATATTATTTATGCATCTATGAGCTTAATAAATATAAACAGAAATAAATGGGCTGTAAAAAGTCCATCTTCCCTCTCCTGGGAGGATCTGGTACTGTTTGTCATGTCCTGCTGCTGTATTTTTTAGAGTACTTCAAATTTCCATTTTCCTTTCCTTCCCAGGAACTCAAGTTTTAAAAGTCCCAGTTTCTTTGAGCAGATGAGGTATAAAAATATGTATTTTGAAAAATATTTGAAATACATCATGTTGGGCAGTTAGCTACACCCAAGAAACAAATGCAGATTTTACTCCAAGTCAAATGTTTCACAGATCGATTAAGATTTGAATGTTTATTATAAGATTATAACAAGAATTTATGATAATGTTTCTTCAAAACTACTCTCAGTGAAAAGCAAGGACACATTCAGAACTAATAACTTTTCTCCCTGAAGCTCTTGCATATATGTTTAGTCACCAAAATGCCTGAATTGAATTGGTAATGTAAATGTCAGTTATTGTTAACCAAGATTAATATGTTTCAGGCCAAAGGTATGGTATTAGCGTGATGGTGATTTACTAGGTAAGTACTTGAGGCTAAAACAACTTGCCAACAAATAGCAATTTGAAGTTTTACAGTACCAATTCGAAGAGTTTAGGTTTGCAGCCCAACATGGAATAGTGCATTTTTGTTCATTAGCCCTCAGGATGTTTGATTCTTTTTCTTTTTTTCAGCAGAACATCGTATTTCTTTCACAAAGATGAGAGTGAGTTTGCAATATGGTAATCTGCAGTTAGCTGTAATTAGTTATGATGACAGAGTTGAATACAATTGCCAGGATTGTAAATCAGGGGCTACACAGGTTTCTGCAGTATAACATCATAAATCTCACACTATGGTTTACAAACTATATGAGCTTTAGAAGCTTTGGTGTGGAAGGAAGTGATAATCTCTTTGTAAAGTAATTATAAAGGTAAGTTGCATGTTTACTTGCATAAACAGGTTACACCATGAACCTCCAAGATTTTTCTCAATTCCAAATGTTCCTGTCCTAAACTTTTAGGCACTCTGTCCATAATTTCAGTTCTTTTTTTTTTAAGCAGCTGGCAGATGAGTGTTAGATACAGTTGACCTTTCTGTTTGTTATATACTGAAAAGCAGAATGATGCTGATAATTTTGTGCTGAAAACATCAGCAGTATTCCATTAAACATTTCAAAGCAGCGTATATTAAACAAATGCTATACACTTCCTTGTAACTGTTGCTCTTAATAGTAACAGTATTTATTAGTCAAATAAAGACCTTGATTTAATTGCAAGGATCAGTGCTGTTTGATATGCAAATATGCTTTAAAAGAAATCCAAACCCTCAAAAAAGTTATTGTCTGAGAACTTGCCATGTTGTATTTGTCACAGCAGTGCATACCCAGCCACCTGTAATATTTCTCACTTAAATTAACCAATTAGTTTTATGTTAGGCCATTAATGCTGTAGTATTTAGGAAGTATGCAGAATATCTGTGTTGGGTTACTTATGTGATGTATTTTAAAAACGATCACATTTCAAGTATTTTGATCTACCTAAAGTATTTGCTTAGAATATTAGTTAATTCCCAGAATTATACCACATTTGAAAAACCTGATTAACTGGGAAAATACAAAACCCTAATACAGATTTATAGAGATCATCTGAATAATAAATGAATACATAACTGTACATTTAATAAACATCTTCCTAAATTGCTGATCTGATTCTAAGATGTCTTGCATCCCCAACACGTTTTTGTAGTTTTGTTCTGTGCTGTGAATTTTGGCCAAACAAGTAAAACTGTGTTCTGAGATTTAACTTTTCCCTGTTTTGTTTTTTTCAACAATCCAAATGCTTGTTTCAGTTAGCCGAAACCTTTTTAATCAGCTTAAATATATAATCTCTTATACTGAACTAAATCTGAGATGTAGTAATAATTCTTTTAGCAAATGAAAAGTTTGCTCTATCTCCTCGTCTGACTGAAATTATGGATCTAGAGGAATGTACTTAAATTATTTCAGTACAATCTGTTGTGAAGCCAAATATTTATTAGGAGCTTATTTGATATGTTGGGTTGGGCAGCTGTTAAAAGGCCGCCTTGCCTGACCTCCTTCCTACCACTCAGAGAAAGGCTGAAATGCATGCACTAGTTTTGCCCCAATTATTTCTCCACCACAATTCCTTCTAACGTAGTCATGGTATCCTCTTGGATATCTGAAGTCATTTGAGGAAAAATCTTGTAGCTTCCCAAGTGCAGTTCTCTAGAGTAAACAGAAAACTAACTTTGAAAAGGGGAATGTCTTCTTCACAATTACCCCCTGTTCTTTGAAAAAGGATTTTATCTTGAGCTAGGTGGTCTGATCAAAGCCAGCTCTGGTATGTGCCAGTGAGGCCTCTTAACCAAGTTCATGACTCAGGTGCTGTAACACAGTGAGGTGGTTGGGTATCTTTTGGTTTTACAATGGCATTGCTTGATGCCAGGTTGATGGCTCTGTGTGCCGTTCACCAAGCAGTGTGGATGCTTCTCGTTGTATGCTTCTCATTCATGTGCTTATCATACTTTTTCATTTCTGCTCCCATCTGGGGATAGTCCAGACTCAGTCTTGCAATTCTGTTGTGTTCAAAGGCCTACACAATCAAGAAATAAATTTTTTATCAGATCCTGTGATAAAATACAGCCAGATTCAAGTTTGACAACAGCATACTAATACAATTACTGGTATTTCTTAATACTGCATTCCTGAGCTCCTAAACCAAAGAGTGGCTGCAGGGACAGTTTGACAGATAAAAACATATATAGTTGTTAGAGTTTTAATAGTTTTTTGCCTGCAACCATAATCTGTATCATTATTTTTTTTTAGTTTAATTCTGTTGGAGAAGTTTCAAAGATAAATATGGTGTGTAATAAGCCTTTGCAACCTCTAATTTGTGAAGGAGTGTCTGTCCAGTTAATACTTGCTCATTGAAGCAAGGGGTTTTGAAATAGCTGAAGTACGAACTGTAATTACTGATGTCTGTTTCCTATTCACCTATGGCTTCTGGCATTTGATCAAAAAATGTAATGTATTGCTTAATCTCAAGAGCATTCCCCACTTTCAAAAATATTTACTTTATGAGAATTGTACAGCACTAAATGACCTCAGCAAAACCAGAGTAGATTTTTATTTGGCATTGTTCATATGTAGTTAATCCACCAACAAGTATTTTTCCTGTTATTTCTGAACGTTGGTAATTCAGATATGCCTGTATTTATAATGTACCTCTAGTGCAAGCTCAAAGCATTATAAAAAGTTTTAAATATATTAATAATAGGGCAAGTTTTTTACTTCACAAATGGGGTGGCTAAAAAGAGGAATACAAAGGTTGGGTGATTTACATAAGGGCAACCTACAGCCTGTCAGCAAATGGAATCTCCAGCTTTGTGTGCAGTTTGTCAAAGCTAGAAATAACATGGAGAAAAGTCATGAACAAATGTGAGACAGGTGTCCAAATTTCTTTGAAAGCCATTGGGAATTGGGTACCTCATTACAGTCTGTCCTACTGAAAGGGTAAAAACCTGGGATATTGAATGCAGATGTTCCAGGCATCACAAGAGTGAGTGGAAGCCCTAATTTCATTTGAGAAAAGTTGCCATCTTTCTTGTTGAAAAAAGCCTGCATTGCTTTGATCTGGCTCCAGCTGTGTTGATTATACCATCAGATCTCGTCTTCCCGGTTTCCTTGGGACTGTGTGTAGCAGAATTGAGAAATTTTTCTATTTCTTTGCTTAGAGTCAGAATATAACATTTTCTCCTCAAAAAGCAGAAGAGTTAAACAGATACTAAGAATGCAAAGAGCCAACTTTATAATGAGCTCTACAGATTTTGCATGTGATGGTTCTTACCGTGCTCATTCTTTGATTATGTCCATAAATATGATGGGCACCATCTGAGGAAGGAGAAAGCTATTTGCATTGAGAAGACAGCGTCATGCCAAGATGTTGGTTGGGTTTGAAATCAGAGAAGCATGTCAGTTATTGAACCATCATCCTAACTTAATTAGTACATTCATTTCTCTTGGAGTTTGCCAGGTATGCAGACTGCTTGGCTCATACAGATGAAGTGACTTCAGGTCAACGTACAGTGACCACAGATTGAAGTGAGCAGTTGTGTTTCTGTTGTGTGTCTCAGAATTGAGCTATCCTTTCGCAACTTTTTTTGCTGTAACTGAGTGCAAATTCATGTGATGTAAGAAAAAAATGGGGAAATAAAGATTCTTACTCAAATGAGAACCAGCTGCTTTTTATCAGATAGTGAAAGAGGGAGGATTTTTGCTCATTCTTTTTGGCAGCCTATCTGAAATGACCAGTATATTCATATATGCCAAACAGCAAGTGTAGATATTGAATAAAGCGTAATGCTGCCTGTGGAATCTCTTAGCTAGATGGTATCTATGGTATTTGAAAGCTTTCTGTGTAGAGAATTGGTTGCTGATCTTGTGGGGCCTTCCTTAATACTGAAATGTCAGTTGGCCTCTACTGCTAGAGACTGTTAATTCCAAATTAGTAGCCCCCTGAATTTACCAGAACTGCTCAATGAGACAAGGAACAATCACCTGCATCTTGTGATGAAAAAATCATGACATCCTGTTGTGAACTGAAGATTCCTAATGTAACTGAGGGATTGAGGTGGGATTGCTTTTGTGTGGTGTTTTGTGGTTTTTTTAAACATTGATTCCTCATCTGTAGAATTTATTAAAATACCTTCTCCACAATTGTATTCTAAGTATGTCCAACTACTGTCTGCAATAAGATAGGTTTCTAAGAAAGCCCTAAATAAAGCTAGGTCTAATATGGTCGTATGAACTGTAGATGCCCAAAGAACGTTGGAGTGTTGGCCCATTGCATGGTTCTGCTTCTATTGCTGTCAAAGAAAGTAGCATGGCGCTGTTGTTTTTTCCCAGAATTAATGAAGAGAAGGTTGAGAGCAGCCTGCTACCAAGAGCTGTCCTGTCTGTTATCTGCTGAAGGAGTAGACAAGCTGCAAAAGGGGAGTCAGCCAAATGGGCATTTCCAATTTGTATACTTTTCTCTTTATAGAAATACGTTTGTAAAATGTCCTCCACTCCCACCACAGCAATGCCAAGGGCCTTTCCTGCAGGAATACAGACATCACAGAATACTCTCTGCTAAGAATTATTTCCTTTGTTTCTCTTGCTAGGTTTCTTTGTTGATTCTAACAAACAACGTTTTAAAATAAGCTTTGCTTTAGGTCACTTTAATTTTTAAAGAACAGCTCAGAGAAGGGATTTGGGTACACTTTGTCAAGCAAAAGCACATTTTTCCAGGCTCCTAAGGACTGCTGTTTCACATCATACCTTTAGCAGGCTTTTCAAAGATCTGTGTCCCATCTCACACCCTGGAGTGGACTGCCTGCCATTGGGGTCAGGATTTCAGGTTACCCATCTCTGGTGTGTTTGAGCAGTTGTTCCTTCCTTTCCAATCTCTTCTTCCTAAAGGAAAAAGTTTTATTTTTAAATAAATTCCTTTCAGTGATCCAGTTTAGAGTGCAACTCCACAAATTGGAGGAGTAGCAGAATGGGAGCAAAAGGAAGGGTGAGGTTCCTACAGAAGAGGAAAGAGAGGGAACGAATCTCTTACACTGACATGATCTGAGGTCACACTGTACTCAAGTTTTAGTCTGACACTGTCCCCATGGGAATCAACCTGCATTGATTTTGATAGCTAATGATAATGCTGGTTGTTGTTAGATATAATTGTGGATTTGAAGCATAGCATCATTTGATGTAATTAATTTTCTTTTTAATAATTTGATCAAAAATCCCATGCTCCAGGAGTATGTTGCCAGTCCTTTTCATCATGAAAGTGGCACAATTTAGCTACAAGCTAATCTCCGGGGATCATATTCTGCTGCCCTCAATCAAGAAGAGCCTTTACTCCAAAACTGGTTGCACTGGAGCAAATAAAGGTGACAAAATTTGTATGAAAACAAACTAAACTGGAGATGTGGACCTGCATTTGCTAAGGGGAATGGATATTAGCTCCTATTTCAATGCTGTGTGGAGAAGAGTGTATAAATCTCTAAACTCTGAAGGCAACTGTTAGGTGGTGAAAATGAAGCAGGCACTGCTGTGTTTGGTGCTGCTAAACATCATTTAGCACTTAAATGCTGGTGCAGCCTGTACAGAAAGAGCTCTCTTACATGTTAACTGCCTTGCAGGTGCCTGAGCTCTGGTCTTCTGCATTAATATTCATTGGTCCTAACACCTGCATGTTGCCAGAGTTCTAACAGATATTTACAGATCCTCAAAATGTCATTCCCAGTGGGTTTAATGGGCTCCATCAAAAGATCTGGGCCTTTGCTCTAAGGTTTCTGGCATATTGGCTTTCTCACATTCTGGAGTAAGGTGAGGTGGGAAGGGTGGTGGAAGAATTTTTAGCTAATAGCCACAAGGAAGTGTTGTGAGATGTCCAGGCTTCAGGACTGATTTATGCGATCCAAGGAAAAGGGTATATTGAAGCTGGGGGATAAAAACAAAAAACCCCAAAACAACAACAAAAAACCTTAGAAAAGGAACTGAGAGCAGAAAAGTCTGGAGGACTGGAGATAAAGGCAGGCAGTGAGTTGGAGGAAACTCTTCCAGCTCCACTGATGTCAATGGGGAGGTAGTTTCTGTCTATTAAAAAGCAGATGCTTGGTTTACACAAGTTGTGAGTGCATCACTTGCTGTTGTTTAGGTGCAGGGAGGTGCTCAACAACTCGCTCAAGGCTGCCTGGATGTTGTTTGTATTTCAGCATGTGAGCTCTGTAAGTTCAACACAGTTACTGCTGTAACAACAACAAAGACCTTCCTAGGAATGTTTTTGTGTTGTTTAATGAGAGCTTATCACAGCTGGCATGTCCCTTTCATTGCCCTCGCATAAGAGAAGCAGGTGAATGCTGCTGGAGATGTACCCGTCATCATCACTGGAGACAGACTGGTGAGACCTGGAATAACCACCAAATAAACCATGTATGACACGTTTTTGGTGCCGTTTGGGAGTGCCCACACCTTCATTGACAGAGTTGCTTAGTTTAGAAGGAGGAAGTTCATGGGTTATACCAAGTGATCAGCTCGTTGGTTAGTGTAATCTAGAGAGAATGTTTCTGTAATCCTGAAAACCTGCTGAAAGTATTTCCCTGTGCTTGTGAGATGTGGAAAATAAAGCTATAAACCTCCACTTGTCATATCTGAGCTCCCTCTGGTGTAGACAGACCATGTGCTGCTTGCACAGATGTCAACAAAATACTACTTGAGTAGCAGTTTTACTCTCGTTGCCCCTTAGTCAAATGCTGTTCCTTTCTATTGCACTGACCATGCTCATAGCTCAGAGCTAGGGCTGCTGACTCACCAGGGCCCAAGTATTAAGGTAAATACACTCATTTTTTTTCCCAATAAGAGCACAAACAGGTTAGGAAAGCTGGCCAAGGCCATGGAGATTATGACTCATGGATTACAAAGAGACTTGATCTCACATTGATGATAACCAAGCACTGGCAACATGACATTTGATTTTTATACAGTGAGAACCTGGCAGCAACCCTCATGATTCACAAGTAATCTCTTATAGGCACTACCTTCCACTGCTCATAACCCATAGGTCTTATGTATTTTGCCTTTTTCCCAGATTGAATATGTTCAATTGACTTAATTTTTGTCATAACTAAATGCCAGCTAGAAATTTATGAGACATAATCACATCTAGGATGCAAATTATTGTTGAAATAGGATTTTGGGGATGATTGTTACAAATTTACAACTCTTCCCATGTTATTTATTTGTTGTGAAATTCATCTGTTTTGATGCCAAATCAAGAGCTGTATAATCCTTATTGCACTAATTTGCTAGTGAGATATGTCACAGACAAAAGATTTTCTGTACCAAGAATGAACAGAAGCTTTGTTTGAAATCTTTTATATAGCCCAGTGTTTCAGATTTAGCATCAAATGGCATTGCAAGTGTTCATATCAGTTGATATTTAGAGCACTGCTCAGCAGTGCAATTCATCATGCAAGCAGAGAATTTTACTCCTAGAAAAAAATAAGTGGAAGTGCTTAGATCACATAGACTCCATTAGAAATAGGATGTCCATCTAATAATAGAAAAAATGTGTGAATTCATCCCGAGGAGTACAGCTCTATTGAAGCAAGTGGGCGCTTTATATAAGTGGAATTGCACATGTTTTCTCCAGGGATCAGTTCAAGTCCACTTTGCCTTTGTAGTCTACACTGAAATTCTTCAAGATAGGAAAAACTTGCCGAGTATTTGCATGCACTAAGTGCCTGGCATAGATCAGAGTCTTTATTTTTCATTTTTGCTAGCAGTACAATCATTTAAAATTAAAGAAAGAAATAAAACAAGTAATTAATCCTGTATGAACGTTCAAACATTCTGTTACTAAGAGTTATTTTCTCCCCCTAGACCTTGGACTTCCTCTGTGTATGATCCAAGAAGGCGAGTAAAAGTCCTTTCCAGGAAAATACAATTTTCAAGTACCCTGATTGTGCTATGATACTTGCTCTACCTGAATCTTTTTAGATAACAGGCGTCATGCTGTCTTTGGTTTATTTATCTCTGATCGAAGAGCAGGGGAACATAGAAGTGGCAGTCAAGGAACATATCGGGGGTGTATACACAGTTTGTGATAGCAAGATCAAGCAGAACTTGTGAGAACGAGAATTTTCTTCATCTAGAAATTCAGCTGTGCTCGTAATAAGATCCACCCTCACAAAGGAAAAAGAGCAATCTGGAAAAACCTCTCTCCCCCACCTCCATCCCCTTGAAAGGACAGTCTGATCTCGTTTTTAAGTTATAGATTTGGACTCTGGATATTTTTCCATGGTCTTTTGCAGGCCAGACTAAGATCATTCTGTCTTCATTTCAAGCTGGCTAACAACCAGCCAGCTCCAATCCCAAATCTGTGCAGCTCTAGCAGTGTGGTGCTGTGTCCACTCTATTAAACCTTCCGAGAGTCCCTAAGCCTTGTTTGCAAAAAAAATCTGGGGAGACATTCCTCAGAATATCATAGTTCAATATCCAGCACTGGCACCATTTCACTGGGAGACCTTGGAAAAAGTGCTCTGAGCCAGATTTTTAAACATGCAGAGCCATCCCAGAGCCCACGGTTAAAATGCTACTGATCTTCTAAGAGACACTGCTCAGTTGCAATCTCTGTTTTTGCCAGAGGGTATCTATAAAGCCACTCAAACTTTTGACACTGCCTCACAGGGAGGCTGTGAATGAACTTGTGCATTAACCCCTAAGTACAGGCACTCTCTTTTTGATCCAGTGGAAATTTAATTATTTACACAAACCGACATGACACTTCTAGGGAGGATCAGTCAACCCTGGGATACGCGGTGCCTCAGTGGCTGGGATATTTCCTCAGCTGTACGGAGGGTGTCCTCCAGACTCTAGTCCACATTTGGCAGAAATAATAAAAGTAAAATCTTTTAACTACTCTGACGACTACTTTGGTGAAAAGTAAATTCCTGGTGACAGGCTGGTTGCGTTTTGTCTATCTTATCACAGGTGGGATACACAACTATTGGGAGAACCCCAACAAGAAAGGTCATCTTGCCTGGTCTGAGGGAAGTGCCTGTTTTTAGGCTTATTTGTATAATCTCAGCCTGCTGCCTCCACAGTTCAGCTGTTCAGGTCCTCCTTATGCCATGGTGAAGGGGAAGAACAGGCCTTACTTGCCACAGGGAGAGGGTGTCCCTGTGCTGAGGAACATCACACTTCCAGGCTCAACCTCTCAGCATTGCAGTACCTGAATTCTTTAGGGGATACAGCTGTGATGTCTCACTCTTGTTTTTTAATCAGGAAAAAAAGAATCTTTTCACTCTCTAACCTCTTGTTCGTGTTATCTGCTTGCAGCAAAGCTCTTTGCTGTGTTGCTGCTACATTCAGGCCAGAAAACAAACACAAAACTAATCTTGCCAGTGTCCTGTACTGCAGAGGGGAACAGCTTTCCTTTGGCATTGATGAAGGGGAGAGAAAAGGAATGAGGTTTCAGATGGGTGTGCAGGTGGTGGTTGATCCCATGAAGGACTCTATGGAGGAACCTCCATGGACTGCAGGGTGTCTGTGAGAATACTGTGGCTCTAACCAATGCCTGAGCTCTCAATTCTTTCTTACTCACAATACTCCTGAACAGAGGTCTATGTAGTTAGAAGAATAAAGGCTTTCACCATCTGACCATAGTTGCTTCTGCTTCCCCCACTGTACAATTCTCTTCTTAGAGGAGTTATTTATTTATTTATTTATTATACAGAATGGCTCTCAACCTGGTGGACCTGTGCAGCCTGGTTCCTTTGGCAAATCATTTTTCTTGTATTGGTCTTTGCTACTGCTTCCCCAGGACAGTAAGTGTTCTTCATCTTCTTTCTTCCAGTTGTCTCAAACGGGGGGTCAGCCACACTTGTCTTTTGCATTCTGAAAGTAACTATAAGGGGTTATAAGAACTAAAGGGATAAAGAAACATGATGAATTCTGCCATGATTTATATAAAAACCTGTGTGAGAAAGAAGGATGGAATCTGTTCTACACAAGCAGGTAAGTAATGATACATGGAAATGCCAACTTCCAGTTATTTTTAAATGAGATCAAAGATGACTACTTCTTTGTTAATTATCAAGAATTAGATTTTGGCTTTCCTCATGTGGAAAGAATAAAGGTAAAGGTACAAGAGCAATTCAGTTAACTTATTGTTATTGTGGTAGGTTGTTATTGTGGTAGGTTGACCTTCTCTGGATGCCAGGTGCCCACCAAACTGCTCTATCACTCCCTTCCTCAGCAAGACAGGGCGGGGAGGAGAAAATAAGATGGAAAAACTAATGGGTCAAGATAAAGGCAATTTCATAAAAGCAAAAGCAAAGGCCATGCACAGAAGCAGAAGAAAACAGAATATTTATTCTCTAGTTCCCATCAGCAGGTGATATCCAGCCATTTCCTAGTAAGCAGGGCTTCAATAAGTGTAGCAGAGTTGCTCTGGAAGACAAACATCGTAATAATGAATGCCACCCCTTCCCCCTCTGTTCTCCTAGCTTTTATTCCTGAGCAGATCTTATATGGTATGGAATATCCCTTTGATCAGCTTGGGTCAGCTGTCCTGGCTATGTCCCCTTCCAAGATCTTGCCCACCCCCTGCCTACTGGTGAAGAGGGAATGTTGGAGAGACAGCCTGGATGCTGCGTGAGCACTGCTCAGCAGTAGCCAAAACACTGGTGTGCTATCAACACCTTTCTAGCTCCCAACACAAAGCACAGCACTATCAGGGCTGCTACGAGAGAAATTAACTCCATCTCAGCCAGACCCAATGCACTTCCTGTGTATCATTGTGCAAGAGGTACCTCTGAAGGGCACTGCATCAGTTCAAAAGAGGCACGCACTTGAGAGCTCAGAGGGCATACTTCCAAATTGTATTACAAGCTGAATTTGAATTTTGTCTTGACTCTGAGGCAGGAAGGCCAATGAGACAGAGTCATTTGCAGGAGATATTGGACATAGAATCCCATTTATAAATATTTATCTGATCTCTTTATGCTTCTTTAACAATAGATATGCATGGGGCATAAGGGGTTGAAGAAGCCTGTGAAATGACCCATTTTTGTGGGAGAAAGGAAATGCTACAATTCGACTTTTCTTCCCCAAGGTGGCTGTTGTCCTTTCTGAAGAACTAGATACTGCATGGTGGATAGCAGGGAGGCTGTATATATATTACAGGGAGGGTGGATGGGATGCAGAATAAGCCCTTTTTTTGCTTCAGCCTGGAAAGCAGCAATGAGATGAGGAACAAAGACTGTGGCTGGCCACACCTTGAGAGGATGGCAGCACCCACAGAAGCCATGGCAAGCTCTGGCTCTCCCTCCTCCCTGCCCCTGTACCAGTGCAGGGAACCGCTTGCCTGGCTTCCCCCGGCTCACCGCAGCTCCCGGATTGTAATTCTGCTGCGGTCGTGCAAGCCATCTGAATTCATTTGTCATATTCTATGAACCAGAATCCATCAAAGCATGTTCACTGGCCTTTTAATTAGTGCTAGATTAGCATTTTAAGATATGGGTAAATTCCCAAGTCTAACTTTGTTCAAAGGTGCATATTCAACACAGTAGCCAGGAAATCGTGTATTCTCATGTACTTATTACCTTAGTAATATAATGCTGTGAGGGAAAAAGGCAGATAATACTTCCAACAAATATTAAATGTTATTTGTATAGCTACTGTCTGTGAATTTAAACAGAAAACCATTCCTCATGCCTTGCCATGAAATACACACAAATTTCTTTTGTGGCTTTCATGTTTCATTAAAGCTTTGTATGTGGAGGAGAGGAAAATCTAAATTGCTACTTAATTAAAGGGATACTGTCAGTTTAAATATATTTTGAAGAAATGAACTTTGCTTTTTGCCTAGGTTGTCAGTAACACCTAGGATTATTAAAAATGAAATATTTTTTAACATCTAATATAATTCTTACCATTTATCAAGCTGGGTCTTTTCTTTTCCTTGTCTGGTCAAACTAAAACAGTCTCTTGCTTTTCCCTGTGGTCAGCTTCATTGTCTGGATCCTATTAACTAACCCAATATTGGAGGGCTTTAGGTTGTAAATACCAGGAGGTGAAGCTTACATCTAAACCAAAAAAAAAGAAAATGCATGGCTCTTTCTTTATTCCATTAAAATATTTCTCTAAAGCTGGACATAATGTAATATACGCTCCTTTAATCAGGTTTTCATCGCCACTCAGCATGTGCAGTGTGGGTTAAATCCTGGCAAGTGCTGAGCAGTGTTGTGTGTGCACCTTCCCCTCTTACTGAAGGCCCATGATGCCAAGGTTGCTCACTAGCAGGGAAAGGGGTCACAGCTCTGCTGCAGCATGCAGAAACCAGAGCCCAGTCCCACCCAGCCAGCTCCTTGCTGTTGTCCTTACAGGGAGCAGTAAAGATTTAAATTAGGATCAGGGTAGTGTTAGAAAGTATGTGGGTACATCTGACAAGTGAAAATGAGAATTGTTTTGGAGCCCCTCCAGCACCTTCACCTTCCCACAAGGGCTGTGTGGTCCTGTCTAGATGGGCGGACAAAACCTGATGGAGGCAGATGCCGAGAGCAGCTGCAGAGAAGGCTGGATTCTGCAGGACTGGTTTTATTGTTGATTTTACAGGAGCTGCAGAAAGAGGATAGAGAGGGTGGGTATGATGGGTTAATATTATTATGCTTAGGAATAATAATAATATGTTTGGCAATCCCAGAACTCTGCAATATCAGAAAGGGCATTATTTACAAAATGGCCCTATCTATGTATACCAGTGAAAGCTGGTTTTGGAGTTTCATATTAATGCACATTAGCATCCTCATGAACCTATCTGATAATACTTATACATGGAGACTTAAGCTCCTTAAGCAATGTTCACACCTCCATGAAAAATAATACAGTTAAGTTCTTCCTTTAAATAAAGTTCCTAAGCAAGTCTATTAACAGTTATCTGCTATCTGCCACAAGGGGAAACATGTAGACAGTTCTGGAGTGTCGTATAAATCTTGGGCTGCTGAGTATTAGGTAGTAAATTAAATGAGAAGTGAGAGCTCCTTTCGCTGGATCCTCCTACTTCATTTTACCACATGGGAATGTTTAAGTTGAGTCCTAAGGAAACAATCTGCATCCCCGAGGGATATGTTCCTGCCTTCTGAAAAATAAGCCTGCTACGTAGAAGGCATTTTTGAATGCTTTTGTGGTGCAGATTTACCATGGCCTAGAAGTATAAAAGCCTGCCTTAGTGTTGTACAGTGTTGTATCATTTTAACATGGGTATGTGCATAGCGAGGCTGCTCATAAAATCTGACTTCAAATATCTGGAGATGTCCACAGGCTTCAATAACAAACAATAGCCTGTGGTTTGGCTCCTGCTAAGGAGTTGAGCAACTGGAACTCAATTCCCAGGTCGGCTGTTTCCTCTGACTGTGAGCAATTCACTCCATCATCCCCTGCTTCACAGTCCCCTCGTGTAAGGGGTGGCGAGGGGAGTGAAGGAACACATTCCCACCCTTCCGATGGCTGGGGTGGCCAGGGATCTCCACAGTGCAAACTGTATGAGTCACTTGGTGGACAGAGGTTGTGGACAGGGCTGTGGAAGCTGATGGGAAATTCTGTCTGCTATGAAATACTATCAGATCATTAAAAAACAAACTCTAGAGAAGGGTTGTCATTGTAAATTAAATTCCATAGACTTTTTGTTTAGAGTTGGATACATTTGTATGAAATCTTACTGTTTTCATCCCATTTGTTGCTGCGTGAATTTTCCACAATGGCAGTGGAATTTCATTTGAATAAGAAAACACCCTTGAAAATGGGAGGATTTGGATTCTAACCATAAAAGTTAAGCTATCTGGGTTTATAATATGCCATAATCAAGTAAAAACACATAAACAGGGAATCAGACATGTACAGGCAATGCAGAATATAGATAATTCCTTTTAGGATTAAGCATATGGCCAGCAGCTGGCAGATCTCTGCAGATCTCCGTGAAACTAAATGATAACGTAGACATCCCTTGCTGCATGTTCCTGGGTGACAATAACTGGTAGGAAGGAAAAGACTGGCCATTCATAATCTTTATTTTATTTAGTGAAGCTTTTATTTCTGTTTTGAAAAGGGGAAGGAAGACACTTAAAGGCAGAAGCTTCCTGCAAAGTCTAAGCCTGTATAAATGGCAGCAATGGAAAAAAAAAAAAAAAAAAGGCTTTTATTTTCTTTCAAAGACATTAAATTAAACAGAACTTTCCAGCATATGTTAGTATTCATAGCTCTTGCAGATCATGCACCAGAAGAGAAGACTTGTGATGATTATTAGTTCTTTGTATTGTGGTAGGTCCTAGAGATCAGGGTGCTATTATGCTAGTTGTTCGTAATTAGAGATTGTGTACTCCCTGGAGTAGTGACTATCTCAGTAAACAAGACAAAGGATGAGAAAAAGGAAGTAGTATTGTTCTCATTGTACAAACAGCACACTGAGAAACTGGCAAATTAAATGATTTGCCCAAGTTCATGCAAGAAGTCTTTGGCAGAATTTGGTAGACAAAGCTTCTTATTTTGTTTGCCTTCTAGGAAAATGAACTACAATGTAGGCATTTAGCAGATTAATGCCCTTCAGCAGCAGAAGGAAAATATTGTTTTAAATGTCAAAATAATTTCAGATTTTAAAAGCGGATTATTTTTGTTACCTTCTAAATCTATTACAGGCGCAGGGATGTCAGGTTTTTTTTATTTTGGAAAATTTTGGTTTTCTTTTCAATTTCCCCAGTTTATTTCCATCCATCTTTCTATTTAAAAAGAGGCTAGTAGGAAAACTAGGAGAGGAAAGAGTTGAGAGACCTAGTGAGGAAAAACAATAAACCAAAATTCTGATAAAAAAAGCCCAATCTCCCCATAGCTTCCAGCTTCATTAGAAAAATCTGAAAATTGGTCAATATGGAAATTGTGAGAGGCACAATTCCTTTACTCTCTTATTTTCCACTCTTTTACCACACACATTCAAGCTCCAAACCCAGAGTGAGATGAAGCCAGCAGAGATATCTGCCCATACACCCCTGAGGCTGCCTGGGGAAGTCAGCCCAGGACACTCTGCTCATTTCCATGACTGACTGTTCCTACTCCCTGCTCCCCTGCCCAGACTGGCAAGGTGAGAGAAGATCTGAAGTCAGGATGAAGCTGTAGTTCACAGAGCATTTGGAGATGGAAGAGGCTGTGCTATGGAGTAGGGTTAGGTTCAGGGTTAGGGAACTGAAGGCCTTCAGAGCTGGAACTTGCAGCATTGGGGACATTTCAGGAGAGGTGTTGAGAATGGCTTGTGACGATCTGTGATCCTGAGCTCTTGTCCATTATGGGTTTTTAAGCCCATAATTCTGTCTCTTCCCCACCTGTAGCGCAGAACCTAAAATGGGCTGCTTGCAACAATTTCCTGCCATGCCTGCACCAGTCAAAACCTGCCCTTTGGTTGCAGAGCTCTCAGGAGCTTGTTTCTCCTCTAGTTCTTAATGTGGCATCAAGAGTCAAGAATACTGATAAAGATCTTATTCTTGATGCTTTTCAACATGAACACATGAAAAGAGAGTTGCTGCATGCACAACAAAGGTCCCTTCTCCCATCCCTTGATCCGTCCTGTCTTTCCTTCAGTACATTAGAGGTAAATACAGAGTTTATTTCTTTTTTTCTGTTTCTTAGGGCTAGCAACACTGTGGAATGACTCCTGTGCTCATACTGAGGTCAGGGGGTTCCCCCTAAAGGCAGGGATAGGGGTCCTTGGACATCATCCTGGAATGTCTTGCAACACAAACAAGTTTTAAATGTGTTCCGAGACCTCCCGTTATTTGAATAGTAATGATGTAACATTTTTATAACACTTAACAACTTCAAAACTGGAAGGAAAAGCAGCCAAATTAACAAAACAAAACCCATTGCTAAAACTTAATACTTTTTAGAACACTAAGTTGCCATAACAACTGGATGCAAAAGTCTTTGGTGGCAACTTTGTACTTGGTCCTATTGAGGCTAAAATAACCTTACTCTTGTGTTAATACTTAGCCAGCATAGTAAATACTATTGGTTACAGAAAATTAAAACTTTTAAATAGTGAAACTACTTTTACTGAAGTAAAAGAAACCTCTTAAATCTAAGTGTTTTTCTTCTTTTAAAAAAGCATAATTTGTCAGACATTAAAATAACAAAAGGTCTTTGAAAAAGGATTATGGTTTCTGATGTTTCACTACTAGAATGGATTTACTTTATATCCTACTGATGTTGTAATCTTGAATTCTGAGGTAATGTTTTAGCCCTTTCTTTTCACATAAATAAAGATTTCAATGATAGCACTTCATTTCTTCTGTAGAACTTTCCTTTATTTTTCAAACTACTCATTTTCTCTCGCTTAAACCATTTCATCAGAATAACATACAAATTGGATGCAGTGCTTATTAGGAGGAGGGGGAGAGAAAGGCAAGGCATTTCAAATCAACATATTGCTGACTGTGAGATAGATTTTAATGGAGAACTTCTGTATTGCTTCTATGTTTTTCCTCCAAAACATACTTTAAAAAAACAATATTATTTTTAAGATTTCCTTGTAAAACATAAATGTGTATTTTTTTACACAATGATTTTATATCTGGTGGGTTTTGTATTTTAAAGTCACTTGAACCTTCATTGCTATATGGTGCACAAACAATTGTTTTCCACCAGTATTAAGCACTGAATTTTAAGACTCAAAACCCATATTTTAACATGGTAATAAATCACTTGCTTATCAGACTGACTTCATCTCTCTTGGAGAAACAGTGCCATATATCACTTTGGGTTGCATAGATATTAATTAACACTAAGTGTCTTTAAAAAGTCACAAATTCCCACCCTCTCTGGAATTAAATCCACTCTTTACACTCAATTGGGCTGCTTTTGGGGTTCTTTAAACATCCTATATGAGGGTGAGTGGTGGAGACAGTGGAGTATCTGTAAAGGTTTATTGTTTACTACCAAGGGAACAAAGAGTGCTCTGCGTCCTTCCAGCTCAGGGAGGCTCGACAGGAGATTTTCCTCCAGCAACTTCGCCGTTGTTAGCCTGCTCGCCAAATAGGGACCATTCTCCTGACTCTCACCCTACAACCTGCCTTTGAGACTAGAGAAAAAGTGCTGTTTATAAACCAGATTTATTTCTTTTTTTCTTTATTATCAATAGTGAAGGCCAAAGTCTTTTCTGCTTCAGCAGAACCAGCAGGGAGGACATACATGTAGTAATTAACTTAAACAAGCAGGCAATAAAGGCCGCCGCCTCTCAAGCCAGGGGGTTTAAGGAGACGATGAAAGGTGGAGGTGTCAGCACGCATAGCCCAGAACAACCAGCTGGAAATCCTGCATCTTCACGCTCCTCCAGCCTTCTCCTGTGGGCAGGGGTCCAGGCTGCTCGGGGAGGAGGACCAGTCCCCAGAGCCAGGGCTGTGTTCAGGTGAATGGTCCCACCGATGGCAAGATCATCCTCAAGTCAGAGGGACTCTGAGATACCCAAAGCATCAAAGAAGTTTCCTGCTTGAAATCCAGTGACAGAAAAGTCAGGGTTTGGTTCAATCCTATCAGAATTATTCTCTGGAGAAGAAATTTTCAGTCAACTCCCCTTTCTTTCTTTTTTTTTTCTTTTTTTTTTTTTTTAATAAGGATCAGATTAGCTTTTACTTTATATTTCAGCACCAAATGCTTTTTTCCTGCCCCCTCCTGTGCTCCTAGAGCCAGCTCCTCCACTATGGTAAATCAGGGAACCTTTGGTGACAAAAGCAAAGCCACCACAAAGGAACAGGCTGGTAAGTACAACATGGAATATGTGGTGCTTGCAGGCTTTCTGCTGGACATAATATATGCCTCAAAAATCAGTGAGGAGACCGGCCAGGCCCCACTCGTGGCCTTGCGTGGCTCCTGCTGCCGTCCCACCATGAGGCCTTCTGGACAGGGACCTTCTGGTGTCTCATGAGGACCTGCAGGGATGCTGTGCTGAGGGGACTGGAGGTGAGATGGGGGGGCACTGGCTGTGCTGGAGGGGACAGGATGGGAGGTGCCTGTGCCCATGGGCCACTCCCAGGGGCCTCATAGGGCGAGATGGGGCCATCGGGGGTGGCCACTGGGGGTGGCCATTGGAGTGCAGCTCTTGGGGGCTACTGTTGGGGGTGGCCATTGGGGGTGGCCATTGGAGGTGGCCATTGGAGTGTAGCTGTTGGGGGCTACCGTTTGGGGTGGCCATTGTGGGGAGGCCATTGCAATTCCCACTAGAGGCCGGAGGGGCTGCGTACCCGTGGCCGCTGAGGAGGCGGGTGGGTGGCGTGGACACCATGTCTGGGCTGTGCTTGCATGCAGGCAGCCCAAGGCTTTGGGGGTGTCCCCAGCTGGTGCCCTGTGATGAACCATCCAGCCACAACTGTCCTGCAAACAGGGTTCGCTTTCCAGGCTCCCACCCTGCACAGTAAGATCTTTGTTGCCCTCTTGAGATGTGTGGCAGATTTATTTCTACTAATTTTTTAAGTACCAAGTGTATCTAGTGTACTTATTACTCCTAATTAATGTGAGAATAAAGAATCAAAGAGGGTATTCCTCCAATGAGTTGTTTTTGAAGAGTGACAAATTAATCCCCTTGGATATGGCTGAAGCCAGGGAAGATCTTTTTGTTCCTCTAACAAACTGCAGCAATTAGACGTTCAAAACTCTGCTCGTGATAAATAGATTTTAATAGCTATTTATTCTCTTTGTGTATGCTAAAATCCCAGGGTTTATGTCCTTCAGCCAAATGTTCTCCCAGGTAACCGGAGATGTTGGAATGTGTTTCCAGCCACTGGGACCTGTGCACACACAAGTGTGTGTGAGTGCACCTGTGAGAAGTGGGCGTTCAGGGTTGCGCACATCCATTTACCCACTAAATTTGTTAGGCTTTTTCTTATGCTCTTGTGAGCTTTGGACCAAATCCTCTATGTCCTGATTTGCTTGCACAGTTACCTGCATTCACTTGCTCTGAAAATACATTTTGAGCAAGATAAAGAAAAATTTTGTGGCTGATTTTTTTTTGTATGTTTCTCCCTGTAAATGTGTAGCGACATTTCAAGGTGATACTTGTAATCAGCTTCAATAAGTATCAGGTGGTGTTTACCAGAACTGGTCCAGACTTCACAGGTACAACTTTAAATCTTCACCTGCTCATGGAGTCAGTGGGCTCTGACAGCACTTGGGGACGATAAGCCAGAGATGAGATTTTGTCATCCCTTTTCTGATGGGATGTGGAGATAAGTGACTGGGAGATTTCGAGTCTGAATTGTTTCTCCCAGTCTTGATGCTGGGCGAGGAACAAGGGCGATGGGGAAGGCGTGGAAGCCACCTTTGTGCTGAAGTGATCAAAGCAGGGGGCTGAAGGCTGCTTCAATGCTATCAGCCTGTACCAGGTCCCCACGGGACTCCTGCACCTGCCGGCCACATCCTGCCCTGCGCTCCCCTTCCCCCGGGGGTGACAGGGAACCGACTGTGCCCGAGGCTGCTCTCTCACAAGAGGGTAATCCTCAGCTGTTTGTTCAGGCAGCTCTGGAGGGGCAGCAGCTGCCGATCTGCTGCTGAGGTGGGGTGGTGGCCACGGGAAAGGATGTGCAGCTGTAGGCAGCCAGACTCCAGCTGAGAGAGGATGGAAGGTGAGTTTTGCCTCTGTGTGCTGTCTCTACTGTGGGCCTCGCACAAAACTCCTGTCCCTGGATGAGGTATATGGAGCAAGCAGAGCTTTCAATGTTTCAGTCTTTACTGGGGTGATGTAGATGACCACTGTGTTGCCCTAAAATTTGCAGCTCTCTAAATGCAGTAACCTTACAAAGTGTACCGTCCGAGAGAAAGTATGAGTCAAGGCAGGGGCGATAACACTTCTGTTTGACTGAAAGAATCCCAGACAAAATAAAGTCTAGTAAAATCCTTCTGCAGTGTTCAACTTCAGAAAAAGTGATATTTTCACAGACTTTTTTTCTTTTGGCTATCAGACCTTTTTCAAATGGAAGCAGCCTGTAAATAGCTGTGAAAATCACTGAGAAGGGGAATTTTTATGAAGAGTGTATACTACAGGATGCCACATGAATGCAGGCAAAGATAGATAAGTTTGATGATTTTTATCTCTTATAATATACTTTAAATGTCTTTTTTTTGGTACCCTCAATTAACAAGAAGTTTTAAAACTGAACTCCATCATGAAATTCCAAGGCTAGAACAATGATGATAAGCAGCTTAAGTTGAGTGTATACCATACTCAGTGCTCTTTGAAAGCTATTGGGCTAAATCCGAGCTATTTGGCCCAAGAAACAAAGGTAAATTTTGAGGCTAGGCCAGTGTGGTCATGGTTGTTTGAGTGTGAGGCTCAAAAACGATCTAATGCACAAATGGGAACTTGAGAAGCCAGAGGGGAAGGAAACTGCTTTTCGAACCCAAAAATCGGTGAGGCACAGATGGAAGGTCTAGTGGTGTGTGTTACTGGGGGAGGAGTGACAGAGACACTGGGGACAGCCAGATGGCGCGAGACACACTGGAGAGACACACATAAGCCCTTCCTCTTGTTCCATATTTAAAGTCAATAATTTGCAAGACTTCTGGAAGAAGATTTTTAAGTGAAATGCCAAAATATTTGAACGTGCCATGCAGTCATGGAAGCAGAGAATGCTATGGACCCTGGATCCAAGGCCAAATGGAGCCAACTATCATCTCCTCTTTGATTTCTCACTCTCGCTATCCCAGGCCCACATCGATTTTCACCCAGATATTATATAGAGAGGGTTGCACAAATCAAGTTATTTCTTTGCTTCTCTCTACTTCTTCCCACCTGTGGCTGCTGTAGTTCACACTGGCCATGCCTTTCCCTCAGCACAAAATCTTGCTGCTGAAGAACATGGCTAGACTGCAGCGCAGACACTTATCACTTTATTTTCTCCTATGAGCAAGGAGTGGGAATGTCTCATCTGGTGTGTTGAACTCAGATCTAAGTGCTAAAATGTTTACTGCTTTCAATCCGCCCAGCAGGATACTCCGAGCAAAAGTGCCGGTTGGCAGCCTGCTGCTGATGGTACCATCCAACTCACGGGGCTTACAGCAAAGCTCACGAGGAATCTCAAATATTAGGCTTTTAATTATTTCAGGGGACTCGTTCCACAAGTACTTCAGATCCTTTTCTATTAACATTTGACAACATCTCAGCAATTGAAATACATTTAGCGAGATTACAGCGTTTAGATTGTGGTCTGAGAACTTCTGATCAAATTCTGCTTGCCCTAATTAATGCATTCCTGCACCTACTCAATGGCATTCATAGCAACAAAAAATTTCTATTCTTCTCTAATAATATGCATCAAACCTTGGCACTACAGTGCTGGTAAATACATATATGTTTTTGTTATTTTAGAAGAAAAAATCCATGTGCTGTGGGTAATGAATTGAAGGTTAAGTGACAATTTTTCTTTCTAGCCACTCTTGTCTTACAGTCTGTGAACTGAAAACTGGATTAACCTTTAATTACCCCCCGTGATCTCTCAACCCTGAAACAACATTACCACTCCTCCTAGTGTTATTTGCATACAGCATTTAATGAGAGAAACATCTGTTTGCATATTTGATATCATTAATATTATGCAGATGAGCTGAGTTTTCCTGTTGCAATGGGCAATTGTGCAGAAATCTCCTTTTCTCTCATTTTTGGTCTATTTCCCTCCTTCTAACAATTTGCTCTGACTATATTAATTAGAAAAAGAGCTGCCTGGTGACACTAGCCTTGCATATATAATGCATAGTTGCTATGTGATCTGAATGGCAGCAATATCCTGGTGAATTTACAAAATACACATATCTGGCTTGATACAGGCAAACCTGTTGATTTTTTCTGAGGCAAACATATTCTTTTAATAAAATATGTTACTATGGCTGAAAATTAAATGAATACAAGTAAGATCATGAACAGATTTTTTTTTCTCATGACTTTATTTATAAAAATTTATTTATAAATATTATTTCTGACAAAAAAGATAAAAAATATTCATTAGATACATTATCCAGCAGACTTTTGACTGCAATTTAGGCTAGAGCTTGATACCTGTACCTGTTCTCTCCAGCAGCCTGAAATATTTCATATGGCCCTACGATGAAATCTTTACTCTGTACTGAGGCACACCCATTGAAAACTGATGGGCCACTGCTTTTAATGTGTGCATAAACCTGAGGTCTGGGAGAAGCTACTTGTTTTTCCTGAAAAAAAAACAAAAGAACAAAGTTTTGTTTGAACTATGGAGAAGAATTATAGGGGAAAACAGAATACTGATTTCTAGTTTGCTAGTTGAAATTCCCTAAGTCTCAGATGTCACCATTTGCTGAATGTTTAGTCAGCTCGAGATGTGTATAATGTCCTAGATGTGTTCCCAGTAAACAAGGTCTGGTATCTTTAAAATCAGGCTTTTAGAAGAGAAGTTGAGGATTTGGTTGGACATTGTTCCTGTGCTATTTTTGCCATTTTCTGAGGGAATTTCCACTAATTCAAAAGTAGAAAATATTTCCTACAGAGATGTGCATCATCCTTTCCACAGATCCTAAATTCTTCTAACTCACCACAAATTGCTTCAGTTTGCCCTCTTGTGCTCAAGTTGAACTGCTGAGACAATGTCAGTGACTACTGAAAGTTTGCAAAACGTCAAATGATTCTTTTTCTAGGCTTCCATCTGGATAAAGCTGAGGC